>OX439418.1:6464881-8964881 GCA_949319885.1 Mecyna flavalis | reverse complement strand
TTTGCTTTGTTTCTTTCTTTCTTTTATCTAATAAAAATTTATGTATGACCTGTGTCTGGATGTTTATATACACATAAATGTATGTTCATATTTGGGTTCCTTTGTGTGGTACTTTTGTATATTCTATCACCCATAATACAAGTACATACCTAGTACCTACGCTACTTTCATTGGGGTCAAATCAATGTATATCATCAGCATCTTATGACACCACTATCAGGCAAGTAGGATTTTACCCGGACCAGGATTGTAGTGGGTAAGTGTTGGTAACTGTACGTAACGTATTTCTCGTGTACATGTGCACAAACTTAAAACGATAATAGTTGATGAATTGCCAATAAGGATTGAAATTTAAAACTATGTCTATAAACTTACCTCTCTTAATATATCGTCTTCCTGCGCCCTTATTTCGGTCATCTTACACTTGATCTCATGTATCTCAGTCACTAACTTCCTTCTCTCATCCTTCAAAAACTCATACCTACTCTTCAGATCATCAACATTGTCGTCCATCACAGCACTGTCTATAGAATCAGCTTCCACATCAATCTTCTTAACAGACTCTGTTATATGTTTCATCAGTTTCTCTTGTTTGTTCTGTTTCAAATCCTTCTCAAATTCTTCTAACTCTGGTATATCAGCCATTAACTCCTTCTTAACGTCATCGAAACTCTTATTCTTTGTTAGAACTACTTCAGGTTCTTTTGGAGTTTGTTTTCTGACGTCGTCTTTATCTGTTGCGATTTTGGAATACCTAAGTTCAATATCGTTGGTCACGTCAGAATCATCGATCATTGGTATTTCTTCTTCTAAACTAAGCTGTTTTTCTATACCATCGCACCTTCTTTCTGGTTTAGAATCTGGACTATTCCGACTTGCTTCATTTGGTGTTACATTGTCAACATGTTTAGTGGAATTTTGCTGTGTAAAGTCTGGCACTTTAGAGTTATCTTTAGGCGGAGGTGTAGGGAATACGAAATACTGAGGTGATGGCAAATTTTTATGTGCGAATGTAGTCTTTATTCGCGTCCTAGGGCTTTGAGTATTCGGCGATTTCGGTTTGAGATTACCATAGACGTTATTTCGGTTGTAGTATACGTTTTCGTATGGACTTCCTATTGGAGATGACAGGTTTTGTCTGTCTGTGCTTTGGTTGAGTTTCCTAATCATAATGGGACTAGATAGTTCATTCGCATCGTCGAAAACGGGTATGCCGATTTCGTCCATCCTGCCTACGTTCTCGTAGGTTTGATTGCGGATGGTCACTTCTGGTGTCTCTGGGGAGGCATCGAAGTTTTCATAGCTGGAGAGATTGCGTTGGATGGGCAAAGATTTACTGTGTGAGTTGTTGCGGTTGTGACTAGTATCAAATCTGAAATGGATGGAGAGGTTTATAAGTTACTGTATAAGTTATAGTAATCGTAAACTGTTCTATTATTACTATAGAAACTCCCTGCAGCTCTTGCCATTATGTCCTGAAAATATTGTTCAAATATTGGCAGACTTTTAGGTCCTTGAAACATGTCAGAGATTGCTAACTGTAGGGCAACAAATGATATTCAATATCTTGAATTCAAAATGACTTACTTATAATATCCCTCGCTGGTCTGAACAAAGTTAGGGTTGTTCATTGCGACACTCCGCGGCAGAGATCCGTTGGTTATTATCTTATTGTGTGATCGCTTCTCTGTGGGGGTGATGGGAATACCTGAAACATTATAATATTATAGTGAGGTATGGTAGTAAATTCAAGCATCGGTAAACATACGTGGTATGACTCGCATCTATGGATTTATATATGGGTTTATTTATTTATTTGGTGAAGGAAAATATTGGGGAAACCTGCACAGTCGAATGGCTGTGTAGCCTTGTTTTAATAAGTCTGATCCTGACTAGATCCCGAAAAAACGCTCGAAAAAAGAATGATACTATGCTATATTGACCAAATTATTTAGTAGATTTAATTAAGTTAAAGCCATGACAGATGAATAATTTCATTCAAAATTGCTATCTTTTGGTCTAGAGTCACGCAGACTGACGCTAGTGCCCTATACTGATACTAAGAACGTATGTTACAGTTTTAAAAAAGTCAAACTATCTCTTTTGTTACAGTCTGTCCTTGCGGTTTACTATTGAATGACAAAAAACGTATGAAAAACGATCATTTTACAAACAACGTTTGAAAAACTATTCATTTGACAAACTTTCATTTCGCAAACATATTACTTTAAAAACAATCATTTGACAAAATACAGGTTTCGCAAATGCTTTAAATATTAAATTATTAAATTGTTAAAGTTTTATTTTAAAAATAATCACATGACTAAATAATTCGTATGACAAATTGATGATTTTACAAAAAGTTAGAAGATAAATTATTAGTTTTTAAAAATAACTATTTCTTTAAATATAATATAAATCAAATTTTGAAAATATTAAATTGCAGGGATGCAATTTTCACCTTGGACAGATTATTTATAGGCAAGTAATAATTTTGTATTAATACTTTTACCATAAAAACTTTAGTCTTTAAAAAAAATACACACTGCCTGAATTAAGCGATGCAAATGAAAATTTGTCATTCGTTTTTTGTCATATGAACGGACACCGTCCTTGCACCATTGTAGTGGTCTTACCTGAAGAAATCTGCCTCTCATACTCGGCGCACATGTTGAGGATCTCCTCAAGGCGAGCGGTTTCTGCCTCTTTCTGCTCCTCTTCTTTTATGCGATCTTGGTACGCCTGGAACAAGTAACAAATAATATAGTATATACGTGCTAGATATAATATGTATGTTTGTGAAGGTCAGACAATTTTTTTTAGAAAACTTCTTTTTTCGTCAATCTTCAGGTTTTTATCAGTTGCCCTTTGCAGTTTTTACATATCATGTTGATGTGGTCTCATATAAATTCTAACGAGTTCCGACAGGTAGTTTTTTTAATTTTTTCCTAATAAAGTGTGTTTCATAATTAGAACTAAAATGCCAATTATAATACAAGAAGAGAAAATTTGTATCAGTTATTATTAACAGTGGTTCTCATAAATGTGGAGTTACTTACGCAATTACAAAAATTTCGGAAAATATTGAAGTTTCTTAAGTTTCCGGACATTTTTGAATACGACTGAATATGCTTCTAAGAAACGATTCGTAGAGATTTGTTTGGAACGGACTCCACCACCACAAGTTTTGTATATTGTTTGTGATTGTATTTTCAAGTGATTTTAATCTTTTATATTTTTTAATAATAGCAAAATCTGCACGAGATTATTAATACTTAGCATAAATATTTTCTTTTTGCTCTAATAAAAGATTCACCAATTTTTTAGTAAGTGCAGGGCAACATTTTGTAATGAGGAAACCGGACAGAAAATTAAAACGTATATAAATAATCACTTCTAGTAATTAGGATTATTAAATAAACAATATCAAAGTTCATTAATCTTTCATTGATAAAAGATCTTTACGTAAATATTCACGACAAGTCTTATTTTTTGAATTAACGTTTATATAGTCGTAATAAAAAATTTAAACAATAATACATCCTTAATTGAACTTGAACAAAAAAAAAAAAATTCTTAATTATTCACAGATACTTCTATTTTTAAAAATAAATAAACTCTAACGAAACGTCACAAACACTTAATGACAACAACAGTTAAACGCGTTATTAATTGAAACATGTGACGAAGGCGAACTTACCATACCACAAAATAGCTTATCAATTTTTTTGATAATTCCATTGTATATCTCATTTCTAATGTACAGCTGATTATACTGATTGCATTTCAAATCATTCCCCACCACAAAAACATTACTGTTCTGTATAGACGATAAGTTTTTGAGGAATTCAGCGGCATTACTATTATTTTTTGTGGCAACACTGGTCGCCATTTTGTTAATTTCCTTCCGCAGTTCATCGTAAGACTGTTTTATTTGTTTTTCTAGTTTTATTATTTTTCCGTCAATCGTGTTTTCATGATCTCTAGTCTCTTTGACATAATGGTTCGTTAGAATCGTGTTTATCGTTCTGTATATCTTTATATCGTTGCGTAATTTATACACGATATCTAACTTTTCGTTGACGGAATTCGATATTTCGATTATTTTCTCGTAATTATTTTGATGATAGTTTATGTCGATAGATGATTTTAGCTCTTTCAAAGCCGATGTGTTCTTTTTGAGACTGGACACGAACAGTTTTAGCAAATTCTTGGAGGATGGTTCCCTTTTCTTCGGTATTTTTAAAGTCATTTTGATTTTTCACACTGACAACACAGTTAAGTTAAAAATTCTGATCTGATTTAAACTCATTGTTTGAGCAGAGCATTCGCCTCTGAACCAAATCATACACTGACGTGCATACACTTAAAATCGAAAGCTGTAACTGATATTTTTGACACTGAATCTTGTATTAAATTACTAATGTATAGAAACTCAACTACACATTTTGACACGCTTCACTGGTCAGCAGTATTGTTTATAAACACACACTGTAAGTCGTTTCTGAATATAGATTAATATACATAATTATAGTTTACGAGTATTACTTTCTGGACGTGTTTAAATCAGATTAATATTAAACATATAGGTACATTTAATACATCTAAAGCAACTTTAACAATGATTAATTGCTTTACACGATAGTAGTCATCTATTTTGATTCCATTAATTGTATAAAATTATAGTTAAGTAGCCTTGTTTTGAACTTCACGGTAGCTAGTTTTATCTTGCCTTTTTAATTCATTTTTGATTCATATACTTCCTTCTTGTATCAATCGTTAAGGCACTTTCATCACTGTCATTAGCCAGACGGGTGTTCAAAGCTTGATAGACCCCATTATTATTTACTAATACAATCCACAGACGTTTTTGAAAACTTTGACCATGTATTAACTCTTAAGTTTAATGCTATTCAATGTCCCACAAAAATAATAATAAAGGGCTACGGCCCGTGCTCTTAAATCAACCTCTTAGGAGAGAGTAAAATTTCATGCAAAATAATAATAATGATGCCTCCATCATTAGTTTACTTGTATAAAATTATTTTTTAATAGTCTAAATCAGATCAGATTCTTATGTTTACACAGTCACCAAAAACTAAATAATGATGATAAATACACCACTATTATCACTTATCAATCACACTTGACAATAACCAGTCCGGTTTTGGTCTAATTTCTTAATGTATTTTTAAGCACTATAGGTATTCCTTATCACCGGCCTTGTAAGGTTGCCAGTAGTGTTCGTAATGAAATCTGCAGTGCTATCAAAACGTGAAGTTTTATCGCGAGATAGTGCCATTGTTTCTTTAATTTAATTTGTACTTGTTTGATTAAGGTAGATTAATTGTCAAGGAAGTCTGTCTGTTTGTTGATAAATATAAAAGAGCACAGGATGTGCTTGCATGTAGTTTTTATTAAATAGAAATTGGATGACCAATTTGGTTTCATGGTTGAAAAGAGTTTATGGACATGAAAGGATGGAAGGTAGAATTGGCGTCTGTTATTTTCTTCTACTCCTATCGAGTAGAAGGAAATAACATGTTGGACCAACCCTTTTTTTTTTCGGAGGAGAATGCGTTTATGCACCATAACCGCAGGCTAGCTAAACTGCGGCCGTGTGTGGGATTCGAGACTAAAGCGTCCACTACCCACTAAACTCCCCCGGTTCCCCTTCACACCCGATTTGTACGAGCCGGTGCCAGCGTTAGCTATTGGGCTGGTCAATGTTGCACCAACCCTACTTACTAATAAGGGCAAGTAAGTTGATGATGGTTACGTGAGCTACCACACAGATTAATGACAGCTATTTAATTTTAATTCGAATATATAACTCCTTAAAAATGAAAGACGAATCATGATCACATTTCATATACAATTTTTTCTAGAAAAAGTGCATAATGTCTCTATTATTAAATCTTTAAGCCTTTAGTCAACACTGGAACAGTAAATTAGTAGATGCAACCAGGTGACATAACTATGTTTAAACTAAGCAAACACGTTGTCTCTTATCATTTCAAATATAATAATCACGACAATATAGATAATGGTGTTTACATAAAAATTAAGAGGATCTGTAAGGTTTCGCATTTTTAAATTAACTTCGTACCATAAGCAAAAATATTTTGAACATTATAATGAACGAAAATATTATTTAAGTCTGATTTGTCTGTTGTCTATGGCTTTTTCTTTTTTACCTATTAGGTTATAATAAAGCAGCTTTTGGTAGTAGATTTCAGAATTACATTTACTATTGAAATTGTGACAAAAGTAACATTCTCGCCACACGAGCAGTAAATTTGTGCTTTTGTTGAATTTTTGAGAAAAAAATCACTGGTCAATCACATCTGGGAGCACGGAATCGCATCGCCTATGTTTCGATCCTTGTCTACCATTGAAAACCGTCATTTAAAAGCGAACTCGTAGTCTTTCTGCTGTCGATAAAGAATTATCTATCTATCAAAGTATCAGCTTTTTAAAAGTACAACTAGCGCCATCTATGTTACTAAGTATGACATTTCCTGTGAATAATAATATAATCTTCCTCCTGCCCTGTTCCCAATTTATTTGGGGTCGGCGCAATATGTTCTTCTCTTCCATTCATCCCTGTCACTGGTCAACGAGCTATCCACTCCTTTAATATAATATCAGTCATATAAGACGTAGTCTTCCAAGATAATAAGGGAATTTCTTTGAAAGTTTACCCATTACCGGGCTTACCATTAGGTAACCACAAAAACTTAGGGCTAGATTCACCTCGTCTTTTTTATACTAGTTCTATTGGCAGATAGGCACGCAGCCCACCTGGCGGTAAGCGGTCACTACGGCCTATTCCATTGAGGGACACTTCACCAGGAAGCGTTTCTCAATGTGCTGCCAGACTGTAGGCTCATCTGATCTTCGAGCCTGTGGTTTCAAGTGTACTGGCTCCCACATTAATATTGCCGGAACACAGCCAAAGCTGTTATGGCGGCAGATTCCACCTGTGGGGAGCTAGCCAGTCGAACTCTGAAAAACCCCTACCACCAACCAGGCCCAAGGCGGGAATCGAACCCACGACCTCTGAGTTTTTTTTATACTCGAGTAGCGTTCCATGGAGACGGACTCTTTAGTTAATTTTCAAATAAAACTACACACATTTATCTGCCAAAAAAAATATCACAAACTTCTGACAGTATTGAAACTGGCCTTATAGTAAAGTTAGCATTGTACAAGTACATACCTTTATCCTCTTAGTTTCAGCATCAACATTTCTGTCGTAGTTAAAATTCGCGTACACTGGAGAATACTGTGGATTCCTATCATACGCCGGAGAAGGCAAAGTCAGCTTCACAAGATTCTTCTCACCAATCTTGCCATACCCATCATTCGCTTCACATCTTACTTCATTCTTGCAAGCATCAACATTATTCTTGCAACCATCAATATTATTTTTGCAAGTATCAAAATTGTTCTTATCACTTTCCTGTTTAACATTAATCTTTCCGTATATGTGGTCCGTTTTAACTTGATCGTTGTTCACTTTCTTAGGCAGTTTGTAGTCTCTGGTGCTTTCGTCAAAGTTTCTTACTATATCGTCTATTTTAGTTTTATTTCTAATCGCAACATTTGCGTATGAACAGTTCTTTGCTTCGACGGAGTTATTTTCGTTGAGCAATATAACTTTCTGGTCTTTTGTTTTGTTCATATAATTAGGCACTGTTTTTCCTCCTAAGACATCCTTTGCAGGTGTATTAACTGTTAAAGAATTTGAACTAAAAACTTTTGGGGATATCTCGTTTTCATTTGTAGTGTAGAACTGACTACGTCCTATACATTTCTGCTGCTTCGCGTAATACTCAAATTTCGATACTTTAGCCATAATACTAGATACTTTAGGTCTTGATTCTTGGTCTGAATTCGAGTCTGATTGGTCCAGATCTTTGTAAGGTTTCCTAGGTGCTACGGGCGGTTTCTTCCTAGACATTTCTTTGAGCGTCATGTCTAATTCTTGGTCTAACTGTGAGAGAACGTGGTCTTTGTATATTTTTTGTATGTTGGTGTTTTGGTAACATTGGTTGCTTGGTGCTTCTGTGTGATGGTTCGCGTAACCTGTGGACAAAATATGTATATTGTTAATGGACGTTAAGGCTATAAATCGGAAAATAAGTAAACTGCTATTTTAAACTTTATTTGTAGATTATCACTATACGATGTAACGTTAGGGACTAGAAAAAATATCTGAGAAAAAGTTCATAAATGTTTAAGAGCTCTGACTAGCTCACAAACGTTTTGTCGGTAACAGGGGTTAAAGTTCATTTATGATACTTCATGGTGTGAGACTTTCGAGTGAAAACTTTTTGACTAGATACCTAAATAATGTGCAACATTCGACTGTTGTCTTTTCATGTTATTATTGACTTAGCTTTTTCGGGTCTTTTTCTTTATTGTGGGGAATTCGTTGCTTTTAGAAAATAATATGGAGGGAGGGGGAGGGGGAAGGGTTTAATGAGAAATGGGGATTTCGGTTTAATGGTTAGTTAGGTATAAATGTGACTATAAGCTGGTTAATAGCCACAAAGCTTGCACCGAAACCGGGGGCGTTTAGTGGGATTAATCACGAGCCCTGCACACGGCCGCAGGCGTGAAACAAGAAAACGATAAAGATTCTCTTGGTAAGGTTAACTAGTCGGTGCCACCCATTCTGTTGAGATACCCATCATCAGTGAGTAGTCATGTTACCTGGCGGGCAGTGGTCGCTTGGCTGGTACTGCATGGGCGCCATGGAGACATGGGCTGAGGGGAGCACCGACTTCATCAGCTTCGCCTCTTCGGGATGGTTGAAGCGGAGGTAGTTCGACCGCCCGATCGTCAGCATGCTACCTGCAATGAAAAAATACACTTAAAGACATTATTATTTTATTGTCTTGTTATGCAGAATTTTATTAGTCATCAAGAAACTGCTTGTTCTTTCTCAAAGCGCTTTGTCGTGATCAAGTCAAGATACGATTTCAATAGATCATAGGGTCTAGATTTTTTTTTAGGGTCTAGTAGGGGTAGGGGATTCAAGTGTAAATATTACGTTCGAGGGACTTCTTACCATTTGATCTGGTTCCCTAGTCAACTAGCTAGGGAAACCGACCAAATGGGAATAATCCCATAGTAGTAGAAATAGTATGAACTACTAAGTCATTTGTCAGTCATACATTATGCTTACGTAGCCGCGGTAACGTAACACCTGCTCAAACAATTGTCAGATCTGCGGAATTCGGCGGGCGACGTCGAAGACTTTTTACCTCTGACGTAGTACTCGTTTCGTATGCAATCCTTTATGAAGACACCGTCCATGGCCCTCTCCATAGCCCGCAGTGAGAGAGTTCTCCACGTGACAGTGCACGTTCAACCCTATATCCAGTGGCTTACCTTGCGACAGCCGCGCTGGCTTGTCCACAGAGAGCCCGTCGATCAGCGTGCTGCCGCTGACGGGGTACAGCGTGACCACGCCGTGCGAGTTCTCCACGTGACAGTGCACGTTCAACCCTATATCCAGTGGCTTACCTTGCGACAGCCGCGCGGGCTTGTCCACAGAGAGCCCGTCGATCAGCGTGCTGCCGCTGACGGGGTACAGCGTGACCACGCCGTGCGAGTTCTCCACGTGACAGTGCACGTTCAACCCTATATCCAGTGGCTTACCTTGCGACAGCCGCGCGGGCTTGTCCACAGAGAGCCCGTCGATCAGCGTGCTGCCGCTGACGGGGTACAGCGTGACCACGCCGTGCGAGTTCTCCACGTGACAGTGCACGTTCAACCCTATATCCAGTGGCTTACCTTGCGACAGCCGCGCGGGCTTGTCCACAGAGAGCCCGTCGATCAGCGTGCTGCCGCTGACGGGGTACAGCGTGACCACGCCGTGCGAGTTCTCCACGTGACAGTGCACGTTGGACACGCCGGTGCCGAGCACGTAGATGTCGCATGTTGGGTCCGAGCCTATTGTCACGCGGCCTGGAACATTGAAAGTCATCCATAAGATACTATGCTATAGGCGTAGCGCTTTTGGTGAGGCTCCTGTATTAGAGCGGTGCGGGAGGGGTATGTACTCGACAACTAGGTAGTTTACATAATGGATTCACAAGTCAAGAGAAGTATAATATAAGGGTAGGTACGATCCGAAAATATTATACTTTTGCTTCATTCAATGATTAGTAATGTAGTCCGTAGTGTACTCTCGTGTTTCTCTCGTCTAACGGCTAGGGACATGTTTCAATACAACATTGGCGCAAGTCCCAAATTCCTTCAAAGCGATCGTGTTCATATTCTCTCATAATTTTTCTATGCTACATCAGATAGCAGACAGCAATAACACACCTCGCCTGAAAGCGGCCACTACGGCCTATTCCATTGAGGGACTCTTAGCCAAAAAGAGTCGAGTTGATACCTTTGACCTCCGAGCCATTCGTTTCAAGTGTACCGAAATATCCATTAAGCTAAAGTGCACGCAAGGAATCAAACTTACCCTGTTTGATGGGGTGCAGCGTCACCGCCGTGCTCAGCCGGCCTGTGCCCAGGCTCACCAGGTGGGGGGTGTTCGTTGCCACCCTGGAAATAAAGACAATGGTCAGATTAATAAAAGATTCCGTCAAACTGGTAGCATCTCTGTTACCTTCTTCACACTTCATCTAAAATATCAATTTGGCATCGTATCAGGGTGAGTTTTTCAATCTTTCAATCATCTTATTGTCATTGCAAGAGCAATACGGGAAGAAGGAGCGTCTGTCGCGGCGAATTTTAAAGAAACTACTAGAGACTTCAGAGACAACGCAATGCGAATCGATCGCCAGGTCCTCAAGCAACACACTGGATGCGTAGGACGTTAAAACCAGTATGTATACTCCATAAATGCCTCACGTTGATCGACTGCCCTCAAACTTTTTACAAAAAAAAAGAGAAATTCTAATGCTGCATAATAATAATAATAATAATAATATGTTTATTGACAGTTTTATACAGTATACATTGAAGCTTAATCTTACGGCATCTGCACTAAGCATGAAGCTTGTATCGCAGGGGCCCTTAATAATTACTTAAAAAACGAATTACTATGAACACCGGCTCGAAGGTAACGGTAAAAAAATATATATTGGACTATAGGAACATGATAACCAAATTGAAACAAAACATTGACATTGACAAAATACTAAAATAAAATAAAACAAACAATTAAGTGTAATTTTAATGAAAGCGTGTGTGTGTGCGTTTTGTGTATGTTTATTAGTGTGTGTGTGTGTGTGTGTGTGTGAATGTGTGTCTGTGTGAGTGAGGACAGAGATTTATGATCCTAGAAGACCTTCAGTCTCAAGGTAATCTAGTTCCATTAACCAGGATTCAGTGATAGATTTCAGTTTTGAGCGTGAAACTGTTTTGATATTTAATTTACGACTTACAGTGTTATATATTTTCGGCAAGAGGAATTTAGGCTGTCTTTTTGCAAATGTTGTGAGTATTTTGGGGACTGGAATTTTGTATACCCGCTGAGTTATGCGACGATCATGGTCTGGCGAGGACAAGGCTTCTTTGTGGGTAGCCATTATACCCCTTAACACAAACAGCTGCCTTACCCGCAACACCCTGCAGTCTTTGTAGAGCTGATCAGTGCTGTATCTAAATGGTTTATTCAGCATGACTTTCAAGACTGATCTTTGGGCTCTCTCCAAACCAATCATTGTCGATTTGATGGCACCGCCCCAGACTTTTATGCAATAAATGAGCAGGGATTGGCATAAAGCTTTATATACGAGCATGAGGATATTTCTGGGAGCAGATTGTCTCAACGATTTGAACACAAACGTTGTTTTCCGGATTTTTGATGCTAGGTCTGTTATGTGTTTTTTGTATGAAAGGTTTTCGTCGAGGGTTACGCCTAGATATTTAATGTTGGGAGTGCGATCTAGTGATTGGCAGCTACAGAGGAGGGATGGTTGAGAGCACATAAAATGTAACTTTAGGTCTATTGAGGTGGGAGGACGGGAGGCCCGTGTCTTGTGGAAAGCTATGTACTTGGTTTTTTTCACGTTGAGGGTTAACAAATTTTCAGACAACCATACTGCCAAACGCGCCATACCATCCTCAGCTGCCTTAAATGCTTGTTCCCATGAATCTGCCTGGAAAAATACGGCTGTGTCGTCGGCGAAACATACGACGTCCACGTTACCACTCTGTGTCCTGACGATATCGTTAAGGTACACAAGGAACAATGTGGGACCAAGGATGCTGCCCTGAGGTACGCCAAATTCAACGGGCATTTCATGGCTTACAATATTGCCGACACGTACACACTGGCTTCGTCCAGTTAAATAGCTCTTAAACCAGCTTAGTGGTAAACCCCTGACTCCCATGCCATCCAGCTTTTTGATGAGGATTGGTATCGATACGGTGTCGAACGCCTTAGCCAAGTCTAGAAACACACCGATGCAGCATTTGCTGTGGTCTAAGGCAGTCGACACAATATCAGCCACCAATGTCATCGCGTCCTCTGTGGATTTTCCGCGTCGGAAGCCGAATTGCCTGTCCGAGAGAAGGTTATTATTTTCAAGAAAAGTTGTTAATCGCTTATTGACTAGCTTTTCGAGCAACTTTGAGAAAATAGTAAGCAGGGAAATGGGACGATAATTACAAGGGGAGCTTTTATCACCGTTTTTGTGTATGGGTGATACTAACGCGATTTTCCATATTTTGGGGAACACCCCGGAAGCCAAGCTTAGATTGAATATGTGGGTCAGTGGCACAAGAACAAGGCTTTTTATTTCCTTTAGCAGCAGGGGTGAGCATCTATCAATACCTGGGGCGCTGTCCGGCTTAAGATCACAAATTAATTTATTGACCTCATCCTCATCCGTCGGAGCCATAAAAAAAGAGTCCTTAAATGTTGTGGATAGTTTTGATGTAGATGCGAGTAATTCCTGTGTAGTGCCGAGTTTGTCCAGCGTCTCGCGCGCTAGGTTTCCTCCTACCTTGGCGAAGTAGTCGTTGCAATAGTTAAGAGAACACATACTATCGGTTTTTACTTTTAATAAGTCCAGTGGCGTTTTTTGGGATTTATTTAAATTACATATGTCTTTGATTGAGTACCATAACTTTTTTGGATTATCTTTATTACGGGAAAGCATTTGGTTTTCGTATCCAGTCTTAATTCTGCGAAGTAGTTCATGTAGGAAATTTCTATATCTCTTGTAGGTCACTTGCACCACTTCGTTTAGGGGATTTTGTCTAGCTTTGAGGTGGAGTCTATCTCTGTGTCTTTGACATCTGATGAGCCCAGGTGTGATCCATGGTTTCAGGATTATTTTTGACCGGCTTGTGACAACGACTTTAGTGTTATCTGTAATACTCTTATCGACTATTTTTGCAAAGGAAGTTGACGCTTCATCGACATCATGGCTAGAAAGAACGGGAGACCAGTCGACACTCTTAAGATCCTTCAAAACAGCTAGATGGTCAATTTTCGATCTTATCCGTTTCGGATTTGAATTTTTTTGCCCTAGCGACAGTGCCACTACACAGATACAATGATCTGTAATATTTGAGGCGCAAACCATTCCTAGAGCTAGTCTTGGATCTCGTATAAATGTGTGGTCAAGGCAAGCATCACCTCGTGTCGGTTTGGTTATCGCTGGAAGTAACTGATGTTCTGACAGTAATGATATATACTCGATGCATTGCTCTTTAAGTGGCATGGCGCATAAATCTAGGTTAATATCACCAGTTAGAACTACTTCTTTTTTATTTCGGACACCAGTTAACACCTGGTCAAGTGAAGATAAAAATTTATCTATTGTGAATGATGGTGAGCGGTACATAGCCAAGACAAGAAAGTTAGAGTTGAAATTTATTTCCAGGCAGTTGCTATCCTCGCAAGCAGACTCATTGACCACAACATTCCAGATGTCTCTAACATAAGCAACTACTCCACCGCTCTTGTTTATGTATTTATGAGTGCGGTAAGCATTGAAACCAGGAATATCCGGAATTGGAGTCATCTCACTAAGCCAACATTCTGTGAGGACTATGAGGTCAAAATCCATGTTTGCTCGTTTCAGCGTTATCATAAACTCGCAAAAATTGTGATGAATACTACGAATATTAAATGTAAAACACTTAAAATTATGCTTGGTAGACAAAAGGCCATGACAGTCTTCTATGCTCTTTAGTGAGTGACAATCTATCGAAAGCGTTTCGTCTATATCTCTTGCGACTTCAGCCGTCTTTGACAGGCTTTTTTTCACAAAAGAGTAAAAAAGAAAGTAACGCATTCGACAGACAGTACCAACTCGAGAGCGATTCGCTAGTTTTTATAATATTATCTCTGTATGTGTGTGTTGTATTGAAGTTGTATGTGTGTAAAATTGTGTATGTGTGTGGGTATGTTGGTGAAAAGTTAGGTTTTTTTGACTTGACTGGGTAGTGAGATTGGCTAATTAAAAGTTTACAAACAATAACAGCAAGAACCGCAAAAATAACAAAATTATTATAACAAACAGAAATAGAGTTCTCTAGGGTTAAGCATAAATAATTGTAAGATCTACGGCTTCGATTCATGATTGCCTGGCTGCCTTTCAGGACCGATTTGTTCGTCCAAGTCAGACATCGAGGACAGGCGTACAGCTGGTTTCCCATCGGCTTTCCTAATGAAGATCCATCCATTCCGTACCCAGCAATACTGGAATCCATATTCTTTAGAACGAATCCTGGCAAGACGAAAAAGCTGCCTATTATGTTTAGTTAGGCGCGCATTGAAATAGACCGGTCTGGGTTGGCCGTCCTCCCGGTTTCCATAGCTGTGGGGTCTATTCTTTGCGGCTTTAAGTACTTCGTCGACCTTCCGCTTTCTTAACAGTCGTACTACAATAGGGCGCGGCAGTATTCGAGACGCGGATGAGGCACTTGGCGATTTATTCACCCTAGGTCCCACTCTGAAGACATCAGCGATGTCTGTTTCGGTCAACTGTACACCTATCCTCTGCGATGCTCCTATTACTGTTTGATGCAAATCCTCATTATAATCCTCTGGAACACCAACGATTTCCAAGTCGTGAATCAAGTCTTCCTGATCTCGTCTTGCCAATTGCTGTTGAAGTAATCCCACAGTAGTTTTGAGACTGACAATCTCGAGTGCAGCTGACTGCAACTTCTTTGTGTTTTCTTGTACAGTCTTAGTTAGGTTTACAGACAAGTCAGACATTTGCTGTTTGATCTCGACATTTTGTTCCTTAACCTGCGCAACTTCTTGACGTAACTGGCGAACTTCGGCCAAGAGTGCCGACAAATCTGATTGGGAAGACGTTACTTGTTTGGCGTTCTTCTTGTTACCATGCGGGCGGCTTCCTCGTCCCAAATTGATATTTTCGCTGCTCATTGTGTATGAATCATCTAGAGTAGGAGGCAAGGGCAGCTGCCTTACAGGGGTTGATGAGTTATCGCCCTTAGGCAGAGAACAAACACATGATGGACACAGCCAGTCGTCTTTAAAAGCCTGGGAGAGGTGTGCAAACTTGTCCTTGGTCACATTTATACACAATAAATCGTAACTACTTTTGCACTTTGAACAGACCATATAGTAAAGATCCAATATGAATTGACCACAAGCTGCGCAATTAGTGCTCATTTTTATTAAAATGGAATATGGGCACGAAAAACGAAAAAAAAAAATAACAAAAAAGTTCCCTTATATTTGGAGGCTTGAACCACCGTCCGAGTCTGTTTTCGCACTCACAACCAATCGACCAAGTGTTCGTTGTAGGAGCGGCCGAAAATAGCGTTCATAAATAATAGCGGTCCTTGTTCGGGGGCGGGGTTTGATATCCTACATGAGATGCTCAAGGTCACGGCACGGGGAAGCGAAGCGACACTTTTGAAAAACGGTTAGAATTTTTGCACCAAACAGTTCGGGTTCTTTTATAAATACACAACACCACAGTCAATTCACACTTGGTTTTACAACTGTTTTCACGCTTGGGGTATTAGTTATTATATGTGGCAAAGAAATAGAATTTTGGAGCGGGTTTACTATTAAATTTCGAATAAAAAACACGAGCGTAGTCCTATGAGATGTTTACCGCTCGAGCGGCGTTCGCGAAAATCGAAAGTAATGATGAGTAACAATGAGAAATTGTGGTCCAGACGTATAAACATTTGTGCACTATAGCATTTCATGACTTCGTTTTGCTACACATGTAGAAAAGAAAGATAACAATAATATAAACAGTAATTTTTGATCCGGACTCCTAACAGTGATCCATTTAGACTAGATGATTCACCCATGAGGCCATGACACTTTTTAGCGCGAAATAGAAGTAGTAGAACATTTGGTTAACTCTCAAACCATTAGATGATTCATCCATCTCACTATATTGTAAAGTAGAAATAGTAGAGCATTTACATATCTCTCGAATAACAAAAAAAGTTTTTTTTTCGTGAAATAAATTTTTTACGACATTTACATGTTTCTCGAATAACAGAAATAATAAAACAATTGGATATTCCACAACATGATGTGTCATCAAATATGCAGTATGGAAATCTTCATAAATCCAAAGTTACACGAAAAAAAAGCGGTACTGCTTCCCACACTGTCGTTTCTTTTGATTTTTTATGACTCACATGTGTTTTTCATGACTTGTTTCATGCTATGTCACTGCCTAAAATTATACAAGGAGTTTTCAGGAACAGCGATGATAAATATTTTTTGGAGACGGCTGGCTAGGTAGAATCCCTTGGGAATTCTTTTTAAATGTGATGACTTGGTGAAAAGTTGAGAAATCACGCAGGTTCGATCTTCGCGCAGTACAAACATATGTCACGACCATGTCTGTGCTTGTTTAGGTGTTTTCTGTGTATATATTTAAGTAAGTATACTTATCAGTTCTGCTTAGTTTGTGGGTAAACGTCGTTATGTGAAAAATCTCTTCTATTTTTATAAAAAAAATATTCAAGTATTTATCGCTGTGTGGTAAAGGTCCGCATTTAAATAGGTATCCCGAACGAAAAAAGTACTTTTTTTGTGAAAACATCAAGAAAACATACATAATTTATTCCTACAAACACCCAGACCGATACAAAACAGACATATTCATGCACACAAATGTTTGTCAAGTATTGTGCGGGGATCGAACCCGCGACCTCTTGCTGTAATAGCCGACTTCAAGACCATCACACCAAATCCCACAGGAAAACGGAATCTATTTCGGGCGGCGCCGGCGCGTCGCGTTTTGCCCTTATTTACCGCGACTTCCTTTTGTTCAGGTGGCGCGTTTCAACTCGCGAGCCAATTACTGGTGGACCGTTTACATTTGAAGAGAGTATGTTTAAACGAAAGAGAAGCTTTATTTAATTATGGTTTTCAAGTAACAAAATCATCATTGACAAATATTTTTGGGCCTATATCTTTGATCGATGGCGCACCAATTGGTAGTGACTCTACCCTGTTCCAGGGGCCGTGGATTTTTGATTAGTCTGTATTGTATAAAGCTACTTATTTTAGGGACAGATCAATGCATGTGTTTCGTTGTTGAATATTTATTGTTTATTTTTCGCCCAATTTACTGCCATAATGTAGGCTCCTCTGATTACTGAAACTGTTTATAAATTGAAGTTCATTTTATATAATAATAAATAAACTTCAATGAAATATACTCTAGTTCATTAAATGTACTAGTGTATAGTTCATTTGTTTGCACACACAGAGAGACACATTCCAAGAATGAAGAAACCTAAAAAGCGTTCCTAAATCGCTCCCGAATAGTTGCATCACGCCTCCGCATCCCATTAATTTACGTCATCCCATCGGAACTCGGGAGGAGCGCTCTCCAATCCATTCGCCTCATTGGACAATCTTTATAGACAGCTGACCACATTTACGCGTTAACGCAGGGCTCTTCAACCTTTGCCCTTAGAAAAGCGTTGACATTTTTGATTGTAAAACTTTTTGATGAACATACCTATTTTCGTAAAAATCATCTATACAATTCATAGAAATAGAAAAAGTTTTTCTTGTTCTGTGATACAATTACTCAAATAGATAATAATACACTCACCGGCAGTAAAACTTGGCCAATATGGGCTTTTTTCATACAAAAATGGTCACTACAACAACACAACAACTCAACGCTCCATACATCGCAATTCGTAGTATGGAGGGTTGAGTTCGGTTTATTGTTTTTCTTTTTTGAGAAAATTGAGCGGTTTTTGGCAATTTTTGAAACTGTGATTCGACAATTGGGCGTATGGCCTCCCCATTGACGTAATAATCATTGCACAGCTGCAAATAGTTTTCTATCTATGAGACGCTAAAGTGACCATGTTTGTATGAAAAAAGCCTAGTGGCCAAGTTTTATTGCCGGTGAGTTTATGTTCGCGATAAAATGAATGTCTAAAATTCACATGATAACAAATTAGATGGTTGACTTGTAAAAAGTCAACCAACTAAAACCGGGTCGAATCGCCAATTTTAGGTTGATGTCGGTCACAAACGTCATGATTTTGGAACCCTAGAATAAGAGTCAGGGATAATTGATTGAAAGTTTTGTTAAATTCACCGCATAATCAATATCGAAACCGCGCAAAACGCGCTAGCAAAAACATAGGCCAAAGTTATAAAAAATTTCATTAAAGAACGGTGTTAGTCACAACCCAGACCAATGTTTGATTACCCCTGGATGAAGAGTGCATCAAAGCGATTACCCATGGGAAGGGCTTGCACTTAGCGGATGGCCGCCATATGTAAGTGTGACGTCATAATTGTTGATGCTTGGATAATGGCTATGGGCTATGTGGTGCTTGTGATAATTTAGTTAAAGTACATCAACTAATCCTAATTTATTTAAATGTCTTAATGCGATGGAAGACTCACTTCGGGTCGCTGCGCCAGTAAATATAGTAATGTGTTGGGCCGAATTGTGACTGTGTGGGGCTCCAATCTAAACAACGATGCATACCTATTCGTTCGCTCTCAGTCGGTTTTCTGGTGGTATATCTCTCTGGACATTATTCACACAGCGCCATCTAGCCCCAAACTAAGCATTAGCTTGTGCTATGGGTGCCAGACAACGGATAAACATATTACTTATATACTTTTTTTTTTGTAAATAAATACATATTATACATAGAAACACCCAGACCGATACAAACAGACATCATGCACACAAATGTTTGTACCGTGCGGGGATCGAACCCGCGACCTATGGTGTAATAGCCGACTTCTCGACCATTAAGGTGGATTTACACCAAACGAGCGAATGCTCATTCTATCCCCACTACGTCAAATTCTTCTAGTGTAAACAGGCGTAGAGCATTCTTTCGTTGTTCTTAGTGCGTTCGCAAAGATTCTATAGAATATTCTAAGAATGCTCGCTCGCTCGATGTAAACGGCGCAAGAGCGCGTGAACAGTTGCTTAGAACATTCTAGCGTGTTCGGACGCGCTCGCTCCACTGAGCGGTCTCATCAAAGTGTTCTTGTGTTCTAGCGATTGTTTACTTACGTATCGTATCAATTAAATTATGGATTAGTCTCAAGAAAAATGTTTATTAATGATAGAAGCCTACCAAAATGCCAGATGTCTAAATTTGTAACCCACCAACGTCCCTTCCGTCTTTTATTTTTGAGTTTTTGCTTCAAAATAATAAATGCAGCACTTGCAATAATGATTGAATCAGACATAGCAAAGCACTACCAATACCAACCAAAGAATTGACTCGAATGAGCAAAGAGCATTCGATCTAGCTCTTGTTTACACCAAAAGATTAAGAAAGAACATTCTTGTTCTAGTTCTAGTTCGGTGTTCGTTTGATGTAAATAGATACGTCAAGTTTTAGTTTACACTAGATATAAACGAAAGAATGCTCTAGTTCTAGCTCTAGCTCTATGTTCTTTTAGTCTAAATCCACCTTAACACCAAATGGCTCGTCGAATGGTATGCGTAATAACCTTACGCCGGCAGTGGACTGGTTGCGGCAACTCGACATTTTTTTTTTTTTTTTTTTTTTTCTACCGGAGGAGAATGCGTTTATGCACCTTAAGGCCTTACCCAGAGCAAATGACTTTGAGCATTTCACCTTCACTTACCCCCACCTCACCTCACCCCATACTTCGTAACCATCGGTAATAATATGAGCGCCATCTAGTTAGCTAGCGCCAAACTATTACTAACATTATAAAGCCACTATTAGCAGACTGAATATTAATTGTCATAGAAAAAAAAGTATCTTGTAGATACACACATCATAAAAGTAGAATCGAAATGTTTTTCAGTACGATAAAATACAACAAGATTAATTTTAATTTTTTTGTTCTCTATTTTTGAACATGAAAGATTTTCAATACAAAAGAAGAATTCGATTCAAACGGTTATTTCGATATTTTCAACGGATATCTAGATTGAAAAAAAACTCTTAGAGGATTATCAGAAGTTTTACGAGTAAAAATTACAGCAGGTATTGTACATCAGGAGGTGTTCTCCGGGTAGTATTACCAGGGTGTGTTTTCAGGGTATTAACATCATAGGTGTTCTCCAGGAAGTATCATCAAAGGGTGTTCACCGGGTTGTTGCATCAGAGGGGTGTTTTCAGGGTAGTCACATCAGGGGGTGTTCTCCGGGTACTATTACCAGTGGGGTGTTTTCAGGGTATTAACATCATTCAACGTGCAACGTGGTCACGACCCTGAGGATTGGGATACGGAAAATGCGTGCTATTTCTCTCGTAGAATATCTACTCCAGTCAACGAAGCTCTAACTTTGCCATTTTAGCTGAAAAGATGAATCAAAGGACAGTGCTCAAAAAAAAACCAGGTTGGAATCAAATGAAAAGTATCTGTAAAATTATTGGTAATAATATGTAATTAAATATTCCATAGGGGGCATCATCGAAATCAATGGCGGTATGTGTGAAATTGCTTTTTAGATTTTTAGGGGTCACATAAAGTATCAATTAAAGGAGTAAACAGATACAGTTGCGGTTTAAAAGTGTATAAAATGGCTATATCTAATATAATTATATTATATAATTGTATATAATAATTATTATTTAATATAATAAAGCGTAACAGTTTGTTTGTCTTTGTAAACGCGCTAATCTCAGGAACTACAAGACCGATTCTAAAAATTCTTGCACCAATGAGAAGCTACAACTTTACTGAATAGGTGCTAAAAAATATATTTTTATAAAAAATTATAAAAATATTTTTTTATTATTCAGTAACTATGTAACTGATACTTTATGTGACCCCTGAAAAATCTGAATAGCAATTTCACACATACCGCCATTGATTTCGATGATGCCCCCTATGGAATATTTAATTACATATTATTACCAATAATTAGAGATACTTTTCATTTGATTCCAGCCTGGGTTGTTTTTCATACTAGATGAGCATTGTCCTTTTCGTTAATGACCCCGGGCCCGTGATAATGATAACATACTAAAAATGCGGGGCGGGGTGGTGTCACCGGGGTCATTCGAAAAAATGGAAGAGGGTGAAAAATTACTTTTTCCCGATAATCTCAAAAACTAACAGAATTAAGAGAAAAAGTTTTAGACAAAAGCTGTAGAGAATTACTTTGTCTACAAAAAAGGTTATAATCATTTTACGCGTATCGCACCCCGTTTGCTAGGAAATCGCGTACAATGTGCGAAAATTAGCACGAACAATGTTTTTTGCTATTTAAAACGGGGTTTTTTTCATATTTTCCAATTGGAATGATTTTTATGCATCCTCCGACACACCCTAAGAGATTTCCTTCTAATTTTTATAGATTTGGGTCAACAAGTGCGTTTATTATTCAGTAACTATGTAACTGATACTTTATGTGACCCCAGAAAAATCTGAATAGCAATTTCACACATACCACCATTGATTTCGATGATGCCCCCTATGGAATATTTAATTACATATTATTACCAATAATTTGATTCCAACCTAGCTTCTTTTTGAGCATTGTCCTTTTAGGGTCAGTTTCAGCTTTACAACTAAAATGGCAAGTTAGAATTTCGTTGACTGGAGTAGATATTCTACGAGAGAAATAGCACGCAGTTTCCGTATCCCAATCCTCAGGGTCGTGACTGACCACGTTGCACGTTGAATGATGATAATACCCTGAAAACACCCCACTGGTAATAGTACCCGGAGAACACCCCCTGATGTGACTACCCTGAAAACACCCCTCTGATGCAACAACCCGGTGAACACCCTTTGATGATACTTCCCGGAGAACACCTATGATGTTAATACCCTGAAAACACCCTGGTAATACTACCCGGAGAACACCTCCTGATGTGACTACCCTGAAAACAACCCCCGATGCAACAATCCGGTGAACACCCCTTTGATGATGCTTCCTGGAGAACACCCATGATGTTAATACCCTGAAAACACCCCCTGGTAATACTACGCGGAGAACACCTATTGATTTTTCTACCCGGGAATACCCTTGGGTCCTAAGTGGGAGTATCTTGAGGAAAGGAGTGACTGTTCTCCTCCCGCCTCACCACGCTGCGCTACAACCTCAACGCGCTCAACAACACCGGCCGCCAGCAAGCAAAGAGGCTGAAGCGAGCCACACCGCCGCTCTGGCCGATGTTGGTGATAGCTCAAAGCCGCTTGATGATACTACCCGGAGAACACCCCCTGATGAATACACTAGCGATTGGGAGGGTCCGCAACGTTTCACCAAAGTACACGTATTAAAATTGCTCCGTTTAAATATTATTCTAATAAGTGTAAAAAGTAAACAGTTTTTAGTAAATGTTGTATAAAAATGTGCGGCAAGAAATAGCGCATCCTGTGGTGTAAATTTTAAATCGTTTAGTTGACATTTTGGATGTTTTTTAACAAAATTAAACCAACTGTGACGGTTACGAGTGCAATATTGGATAAAGCATGTAAATAATATTGTAAAGTGACTCATGTTCCAACGGACCTCTGCAAGCAAACAATACTGATCTTTGGACCCCTATTCACGTCTGTTGGTGCGCGCCGTACTTCATCGCTTATTTCGGCCTCTCTATACAACGTTCGGTGGCCGAGTGTAAATACGCTGACGTAATAAGTGAACATTAGTTCAAATCCCAAGTAGTCCAAAAAAACTTTTTGAACATTTTTTTTGGTTTGAGTTTGTTTAGTTCTTCTTTTTTTATTATTCAATTTTTTTAAATATCATTCGTTGGTGTATTACATTGGATAATGTAATACACCAACTCAAGACTCATGACTCAGTCTTGGTTTGTATTGAATAGGCTGCGAAACTACTGAACCGATTTGGAAAATTCATTCACTTTTGGAAAGTCACCCGGGTACTATTCCCGGCCCGGGTGACATACGACAGGATTATAGGATAATTATTGACAAAAGAAATTACGCGCGGGTGAAGTGAAACCGAGGAGGCGGCCTAGTGTAGTCAGTGAAATTTACCGTCGTAGGTACCTACTGATCGATTTGTAAAATTCATTCACTTTTGGAAAGTTATCGCGATTTTGGCGAGCCATTTGGTGTAATGGTCGAGAAGTCGGCTATTACACCAGAGGTCGCGGGTTCGATCCCCGCACGGTACAAACATTTGTGTGCATGAACATGTTTGTTTGTATCGGTCTGGGTTTTTCTATTTATAATAATGTATGTATTTACAAAAAAAAGTATATTAGTAATGTTTATCCGTTGTCTAGCACCCATAGCACAACTAATGCTTAGTGCTGCACAAGCTAATGCTTAGTTTGGGGCTAGATGGTGCTGTGTGAATAATGTCCAGAGATATTTATATTAAATCGAGCGTGTAGCATTCGCCATTGATATAGTTTTACTACACTACTATTATTAAACAAGATAATTAAATCGTCCTTTCGCATTTAATACAACAAGACACACCTCAGCCTCACAATATAAATCGTCCTTGCGTAAACATAGCAAGCAAACGTCAGTGCTTGTTTGTGTCGCTAGGTGTCGCTGTCTCACCGATCTGTCACGTGTGTGAGCGAGCGACACGGGTTCCCCGTAGCACAGCTAGCGACCGACTGCCGCCCGCTACCCGTTGTGGGCGCGTGAGAGAAATGGCCGCCGAAATTATGAATAATAATCCGTAAAAATCAAGAAAAGGATGATTTCCAAATTTTTAGCAGCCAATTTATAGTTTTTTTGATTGTCTATCGATTGGCGCAAGCCAAATTTAAAAAACACGTTTAAATTAGGAGGAGTGCATGAAATAATATTATTTTAGACGTATTTTCAAAGTCAGTTTTGGTAGTGATAAATAAAGATAAACACATACGTTTAAAACGTGGAATTTTAAGATAAAACTACAAAGATTATTTACGTATTTTTTAAACTGTTGTATATGCATTAAATAAGGAGTTGAGAGCCGTTAAAAACAAGGCTTTTGGTCTGGGTGACGCCTTAACCGCAGGCTAGCGAGACCTGCGGCCGTGTGTGGGACTCGGGACCCAAGCGTCCCACTACCCACTAAACTCCCCCGGTTCCCCTTTCACCCGTAGAGGACGAGCCGGTGCCCGCTCTGTGTCGATTTCATGTGGAAGTCATACAAAATGATGATGATGCGTTATGTTGATGAGTTATACAATGTACATTTAAGTACTCGACTAAACGACTAAAACCTATTTCCTATATAAAGAATACACATTTTTGTTTGTTGCTCCTTCAACCAAAAAGGAAAAAAAAATGCCGATAAATATTAAAACTATGAACACAAATAAAGTTATGGTCTGCGTTCAACGAATTTAATATCGTTGTCTGCGAAACCAAGAATAATACACGATACAGCAAATCACAGTATATTTATAAATCAGACAGTCGTCTCTTGACAAGTCTTCACAAAAAGTCAATATTTACACATGGAGACACGTGGCCATCTATTTATAGCACAAACAGTAAACACCCTTACTTAGATACAAATAGAGTTCACAATACCCTCACCTGAACATCCTAACACGGTAATCTGAACCCTAGATTCTTACAGATAGGGTTTCCAGTAATTAACTTTTCATCTTGCTGGAGGAAAATCGATTTTTAGATTACTAAAATAAAGTTGAAGATTCAATGTTGTTAGTCATTCACAAGTTGACAGATTGGTTTTATGCGGTGATGGATTGAAGCCGGTTGAGTCTGGATTACGTCTGGGAGTGTGGGGTTCGATGTATGGGCGTCTAATTATAACGAAATGTTACTCTTGACCTATCACACATTCAGTTGTTTAGAAAATACGTCTGGTAAAAATTTATGTGTAGCTTATTTGTATGTGTAGCTGAAGTCGACGAGTCATTTGGTGTAATGGTCGAAAAGTCGGCTATTACACCAGAAGTCGCGGGTTCGATCCCCGCACGGTTCAAAAATTTGTGTTTTATTTACTTATTTGAACACAACCAGAGCTGTTATGGCAGTTTTCCAGTTGGACTCTAAAAATGGTAGGAATCGAACCAACTGCCTCTATGATTTTTATATCCAAGCTACTGCTTCACGGCGGCGGTAAGTCGATTTATTGGCAGTTTTTTTTTTTATGTAAAAAGAATTATATTATCTTATTAAAAAACGTGACGCCATATCACGTTTCAATCTGCTTCATATTATAAAAGAGCTTTCACATCGCCTTCCTTGAAAAGCAAAAAGCTGTTCTCATCCTAATTGATCGATTAACGTATAAAGTCGTCTTATCCATTCCATTGTCTTGTGATTAACTTTCTATCCTTAATCCCATCCCAATGCGTGCCTACCACTTTTACAATATCTGGCTTGAAAATAGCAGTTAAAGTATAATAGGTTTTAGGTTATTAATGTGACACTATAGGGCAAATACCTTCATCATTGTAATCCGGTCGTCCTTGTAACAACGATTAATGTAAATGGGAATTTAGGTTCGTAATCAGTATAATATAAATACTAGCTTTCCGCCCGCGGTTTCATCCGCGCGTAATTTCTTTTTTCAAATATCCCGCGGGAATGAGACGTTTCCCGTAGGAATTTTATAGCCTATGTCCTATTCCGGGTTATAAACTATACGTGTGCCAAATTTCATCTAAATCCGTTCAGCCGTTTAGGCGTGATTGAGTAACAAACATCCAAACATCTAAACATCCAAACATCCAGACTTTCGCATTTATAATATTATATTAGTTTAGTTTAGTAGGATTAAGGTCCATAATTATACGAGTGATGCCTTTGGTGTTAAAAGAGCCCTTAAGCTTGGGCTTGAGCGCTATTCTCGTGATAACAAAATTCAACGAAAACATAAATTTTCATTGACCTGCTTGAGCTTCCCTGGCTTCCTAGAAAGTGGATAACCTGGCACCTGGCTATATTTCTTTAAAAATATCTTTACAAGTCTCTGTTTAAGGCGTCGATCCTGCTACCGGTTCATAAATTACTTAATACAATACTTCTTCCACTATCCATATACTTGACGAAGCAATCTCCCGTCATGCGTGTTCAGTGAACGATAAAGAACGTCTGGGTAATCACCGTCACTAATTAATTGCTTTTTACGCTGCACTAATTGAATCATCTCGCTCTCATTTCTTGTTAACTTCTTGCACCTGTCATTATAATCTTCCTGCGAGAGTCGTAGACGATATTAAGTGACATTGTCTCTAATAAAAAAAAGTATTACCCTATTAATGTCCTACTGCAGGGTAAAGGCCTTCATCCTTGAAACCAAGGTTTTACGATGATGGGTACTGGCTTAATCACCACGCTTGCTACTGCGGATTTGTGATCAAAAACCCGAGCTGTGTCCGAAAAAACTGACACATAGTTAGCTCGACCCGTGAATTAAACCCAAAAGCCCGAGACTTCGGCCCGGTATTGAAACCACTAGTCCATCAAGGCGTTATTTAGCTAATAATATGAGTTAAAAACAATTAAATGAGAACATAGAAATAAAAAGGGACTAGACGGATATTTTTCAAATTAAAATGGAACCAACAAGGCTTTTAATAAATAAAACACAAACATAATAGTCGATGAAAAAAAGGATAGTATTCGATATCAAGGGAAGGAACGATTGCATAATTTAAACTGTTTATGTTTTTACAGCACGATAATTGAATCATCTCCATCCACGCCAAGTCAGCACGCTAAACAATCATTATCTGGTTAGCCGGCTGATGTGTGAACTTTTCGAAGCGATTCTTCGCAAAGCCGTCACGAATGGATAGGTTCTGCGCCATAGAGATCTAATTCTGTTATCTGTGTTCTGCGCAGACGTTCCTAGGCAATTGCATAGGATAGGATACTACTTACTAGCCACCGTGACATGAAATCAGCGCTCCCTGTGTATACGGAGACACTTTTGTGTCTTATGTCGGAAACTAGCCACCAGAAGTCTGGAATCAGACATCCCAGCCCAGGTGTAGGTAATCACTTTTTATGTCCACTTACTTACACAGTCAATGTTACAATAGTGTGCCGTATCGGCAACAAAAAGTGTCAACGTCTCAGTCAGCAGCGCCTATGCCGCCAAGAATCGATTACATTTATTTACAAATGCAGAATAAAGGATAATGAACGTATCGTTTTGTTGAAAGTGCAAATAAAAGTCGACATGGTTGAATATTTGCGCATTTGCTGTCTGCAAAGATAATATTATGCGATGTACATTTGTTTACTATAAGATAGGTATATACAGGTGTGTAAGTACATATAGCAAGATGCGCTACAAGTTGTATTTTCTTGTCCAATTATTTCAAAATAAAAATGTAACATTTTCGTAAAAACTAATAGTAAACCCCGTTTTCGCACGGATGAAAAAATAATTAATACCTAATAAATTTCCGTTAATTGTTAATGTTAATATTAGCCTCAAAGCTAATAAAATATGTGACATAAGAGAAAAACACTGGTCCAAAGAGTTAGGAGACTGTTGAGATGTTGAAGACAACATACCTAATCGGTCTCTTGATCCTTCTTAGGATCAAGTAAAGGTCAGGTTAAACTATACTCTAATTAATTACCTAGCCAATGATACAAAGACGTCAATTTACGTCATAGAGAATAATAAACTAACCAGTAAAGATGAGTCAGGTGACAAATGCGCGGTATCTTATCGCGATCAAAGATAAATGGGAATTGTGGGCGATCAGTTGTGTGAAATTAACCCGGTTCTCACGTACTATGAATCCAGATATTATAACACCAATGTAACTATTGGATAAAAGTAATGGTGCCAAGCCGAATTTTAGATAGAACGCAGTTAATAAGGAAGTTTTATTACATCAATTTGACATAACCGGAGAGATCAGACACAGAAACAAACGGATTTGAGTAATTTCCAAACTCCGAAGTGTAGGTAACTGCGAATTTACAAACAGACCATCGAGATTCATTTTGATGATCACCAGGACCATCAATGAACGGCTGATACGATATCCGAAACAAAAAATAAGAAATATATTTAAAAATAATAATTAAGCACACTTTGTTGATAACAAAAGCCCTAAAGAAGCGAAAAGTTTTCTTTTTGCACGCTAACACCTTTTTTAGAATCAAATGACATATTACATTTTTAATACTGTTACTGTCAGTTTAATTGAAGGTATTGTTAGACTTTGACGAAAAAATCTCTTCCATAAACATCGTAACGTAACAACACTTACGCTACCCGCTATGCTCGGTCCATTTAAACACCTCCCGTCCGACAGAAACCACATAAACGCAGGCACCGCAAAAGCTTAGCTCTCGAGAACAATTAGTGCATTACCAGACCGCAGAATCTAGTGTTACGGTAACCGAAGCCTGGTGTTAGGTGACCTAGGTAGAGTTACTGCTATGTAACCGGAGGCGGTGACATAATGATACCACTTACTAAAGGGGTGGACGTGGTCATTAGTTAGTTGGGTGGTGGTGGAATGATCTTGTCTAAGACCGTATGAATTTAGTCTAGTAGTGGACACACATGACTGTTATACAAGATTTTTGCAGACATATCTAAGTAAGCCACATGATGTGACCACCACAGTCTTAGTATACTGAGAAACCCCTACACACAGCTATCTCCGACTAATATGTCCCGATCTAGTCCACGTTTGCACTATGATCCAGGAAAGTCTAGTTATTTCATTAAAGCGACTGCCATCTGATCACTGTAACTCTTTACAGAGGAAAAAGACTAGGTTTCCTTAAGATTTTGTCCGTCACCGCCGAGTGGTAAATTAAAAATCGCCAAGATTTGAACCATCAAACAGTACGGACAAGCCGTGGAAAACAAACTAAACTCGAATAGGCAACCATACAAACCCGTGCCGGCTTACATGGTGTTCCGATTAGGCAAATAGATATCCCAAAATGGCCGTATCGTGCGATCTCACCTCGACGACTTCCCGCATATCCAACCTTTTTGACAATACTATCAGTGGGTCGAAAAAATGTCGACCATAATGTGTACCCGACCTTGGCCATTGCTTATCGTGACATTCGTAGAAACGCAACATTCTGTGTAAATAAACTAAATTATGCAAGCATTGTTTGTTCTCGAGTTAATGCGGTTTCCTTTTACTATTGTCTGGGAACCTTCTATTTCGTATTGTGATTGGTTGGAAAATAAACAGTAGTTGAAAAAAGTAGGTTATTTGTGTAAAACTGAATTGACATTGTACTGATTTCACGCATCTGATCTTTACAAAATGGGGGGTTTCCCTGCTGAATTTGAAATTGATAACGATGATGAAATCATCACAATACACGATGCACTTGCCTTGTTTGTTTTAAGGGGGCAGTTAAAATGATGGTTGCAATACGATACGGTACCTAAATATGACCATTTGGCAGTCAAGAGTCATTATGTGAAACCAACTCTTTGCCTGACACATCCTGGCCCTAAATTGAAAGTCACATATTTGTAAAACTTGTATATAATCAGAAAATAACAACTGGTAATCTTAACCGATAATAAGGCAAGTAGAATATGTACTAGTTACGACAGACGCCTATTCCACCACATGAAAAAAATTTAATGGATGAGTAAAAATGGGAGTGTATTTCCTAACAGTGCCACCCAAATTTGACATAACCAACCAGGACACGACTTGGCATTTTGACACGAATATCAGACACAGAAACAAACGGATTTGATTAGTTAGTTAGTTATTATAAGACATAAAAGGCTATTATAAAACATTATTGTCTAGGTTTCTACGTAACAGTAGCAACATCCACTAAACCTAGATTTGCCAGGCCATTTTCCATTTTAAAACGAGGTGAATCGGTGGTTTCCACATGGATTAACATACTTTCACTGGTGATTCAGAAAATTATAAAATTGAATAGAAATCTTTTGTTCAACGTCAAAGTGAAACTGGTGTTAGATAATTAAAAGGTTGAAATCTACGGTGTTGTAAGTCTATTTTAATCCAGTTATGTCAGATATGACGTGATGAAGTTATTCCAACTTTGATTCAAGTATGCGGAGAGCATGTAAAGAATTAGATGACGTAGTACGATCTAACTTAAAAGAGGTTACCTATAATAAGATCGAACACAAACAAAACGCACTCTACAGTCGCGTAAATTACTGATAAGCAATACAGGAATACAGGATGGAATCTGAGAAAACTGGAAAATCGTTACATCATGAAACCTAAAGCTTTGTCGTCGTCTAGACACAAAGGCATACCGTGGGCATACCAAACTAAAGAGACAAACTCGTCTCCCTTTGAATTGGCAGTGTCTGGCTTGGAGGGTGCAGTGGAAAAGTACGGGGAAGGCCAATGCTCAGCAGTAGGACATTCTGTAGATCAAAATTTTGTCACGTAAACCAATAATGCCGTCTTTATACTCGTATATACATAAAGACCTTTGGAAGAATATTAATGTTTTACGACTTAATAAAGAGATTCATCATATTGAAATGATGCTTTGTTCAGAAACGATCGAATTTCCTAATTTGATGGATACTTTTCTTGAGTATTGTCGATACGTTTGTGTATACATAATATGTTAATATATAAATACACTACACCACACGCTGCGCTTATCTTCTAAGTGGACCCTATTCTTAACGAACATCCATAACTAATTTACGCCAACTTTAATTCATGTTTCACTTTCGTCCGTGCAAATAAGGAAGCAGGTTAGACCACCCCGGTCTTCCCGGACCGAGTACATTCGCAACAGTTTGTTAGCAGGAACTGGAAATAGCCTGACAAATGCAAGCTTTTGCATCCGTGATTCACTTCTAAACAAATGGACAGGACGGAACCAAAATAGTAAAACCGTAATGGACCACAGTACCCACATACATACGAGCACACAAATGTCAATGACTGCCCGGGTAGCGTGGTAGGATTCTTTCACCTATGTTGTCAAATTATTTGACAAAATATGTGCTTGTGTGCTTGTATTTTTAGCGGAGAATTAAAGCCCGACCATTAAAATAAAAAACCTCGCCATATTGCGGAAAAATATTGGAACTAATTTCTTCAAGTGGCAACAATCAAATAAAAAAACAATAAGATGTCATTCATTAGTACTGTCTTCCAAAGTGTGACGTCAATTGTCAACCGTGCCTTGTTACTATTAGATATTGTGAGTTATTTGTGATTATAACCATAGCACCCAAGTGTTGCTATAACCATAGCTAATGTGGCGCCTCCAGAGCAGGTTTTTATTTTCTTGGTCAGGCTGTACCAGTTAAGATTTTGAATCAGCAACTCCTTAACACACTCGTGTCTCGAAAAGTGTCTAAAGTCGATGTTCTCTTTCCGATTCTGTTCTACTGCTGATTCTACAGGCTTTGTAAACAGGTGACTAGGCATTGCTCTTTTGTTTTATAGTGCTTCGAGCGTAATTGATGGATCGTTGAGCTTGAGAGTATTTGGTATAATAACATTTCAGTACTTAGCACGTACCTACATGTAAAAATGCATTCGGTGCACGCCTAGACTAAAATTATGGACCTCACGCTTATGAAGCGGCAGGCAAATTTTACAAACAAATCAGGCATAAACGTTGCATTTGCGATCATCTTGTGATCTTATAAATAAGGAAGACTAAGCAACAGGCTGACAAATCTGCATCACATGATTCACTACGAAACGAACCACTGCACATGAGGGAACCAAAATAGTTTTTATGTATGAATGAATCATCGGCGCTAAACCAGCTATTATTAAATTAGATGACCGAAGTAAATAAAATACTAGTGAAATATATGTTTCGAACTATCATTCCTTCGTCACGGTTTGTTCGTTTCGTCAAAGAGTAATGGATGTTGTAGAAACATCAGTTCTACAGCAATTTGTGCCTGAATAATAGACATGTATAAAATGTGAGAACAAAAGAAAAGTATTGTTTATTAAGCATTTAGCGGTAAAAATGAAAATAAACGGCGATATAGCAGTCATAATTTTCTTGACTGAACATAACATTCAAAATACACGAATTCAAAATTGTATTACTGTTATTTTGTCATTCAAATGTTACGAACTTCTGGTTTTTAGAATCTTTGAGAAAACAAATTTAAACAATCTCATCTAGGCAGAAAATAAAAGAACAGTGATCGAAAATATATATTATACTGTTTATTTGAATTGTTCTATGTATGTATACCCAATGCATTTAACCGACAAATCAACAAGTTGAATATTTCAATCATAAACGAATATTCTATTCCAATTTAGGGTGCTGTACCGACATCGGGACACTTTACACTACATTGAACACGTGACTATCTAATTTCATTTGAACTCACATTTGGTGTGGGTAGATAACAATAGGTTAGTGATTTCATTCGATCAATAGATATCAACAGCAATGCATCATGATCAGTCAGTCCGCCTGACAGTTAAATAAGCTATTGTGATAATGCATCATTAAGAGTTCGTTAAAGTTTCTGATACGTGATAGGTTAGTAGTTAGACGTGCAATTAGGAAACACTATTAAAATGACTGTGTCAGTGTAACTATTAAGGTGGTATTATTGTGTTTTTTCTAGATTTCGTGGCATATGTTAATGATAGAATTTAAGGTAAAATACTAAAGATATTATTATTCGTACAAAATATGGAACTGTCCCTTCTTTGCCATCACAATCTTTGACAAAAAATTGGGGCAAAACAAAACATTTTGTTCTTGGATAGTTCGTCGACTCTTCATAGTCGGTGGTTCTAGTTAATTGTTACGATTTCAAATTCACTAAAGCTTAGTAAAATAAATTGTTGCAATTCGAATTTCAAATGAAGTCAACATCAAAAAGAATACAAACGATTTCTTTTTTATGTTTACCTCATTCGGAATTCAATTTGCAAAAATCAATCGCCAGTAACGGAAAGCATACTTTGAAATTGGAATCGTAAAAACATTTTTAGAGGATTAATGTCGCATCTGCTCTTGCGCATTCTATGAACAAAACCGGGAATAAACAGTAGTGTTTGTGGTGGGTAGTTCAATGACCTCTCATAGTTGCATCAATTCAGTTTAATTGTTGCAGCCGAGCAGTTTGTTTGGCCCATTAACCGCCCAGTGGCTCTGATGTCGTCTGACTAACTGCTTCCTCTTTCAATAAGGTCTATTTTTCAATAAATTGTTGGTTTTAACCTAATTCTGTGTTGGATTTGGGGAGTTTTAGTACCGCCAATGTCATAGCTGATGGTTTTGTTGTGTAACCGACTATGATTGGTGATTTATTATGGCATAACGATGGCTTTACTGCTTATTTTGTCGGGAGTGTGAGATAGAATGAACATTCTTTGATAAGCATTTAGACTCTTGATATCGGTAAATGTTTTTATTGGATGTAAAAGTCGGCATTTGATAGTGTTACTATACCTACTACGCAACGGGATTAGAATCTCATCTACCACAAATTAATATATAACTATGATTGCACAATCAACTTTTTTTTTTTTTGATTGAACACTCGGCATGTAAAGATCGTGAATTTGCCTAATTCGAGCTCTAAATAGCACAAACATAGGTACAATTTTTTTTCACTTAGTATCTTTATCAGTCCAACAACCCGCATTTGGCAAGTATAGTTATTAAAGTAGAACTTATTACGTAACGATATCTTCAGTGATGGAGGATTTTGCGTTGGCCATTTTTTTATTTAGTTACTTTTAGTTGTCTAGTTCTCACAAAAGTTCGGAGAATATTTGCAGCGTAGTCAAATGATTTTTATTGCAAAGATGCAATGATAGAAACTTTCTGCATGTTTATAGATGAGTTACCAAAATTCCTATTTGCCTCAAAGTTTAGTTGAGATTCACTTAAAAATTCGTTAAAGATAGATAACAGCATTCCGAAGCTGGTGGTAGTGTCACTCTTTATCTTGATATTAAATAAATAAATAAATAATTGAGGATTAATAAGTGCATTTATGAAACCTCTATAAATGAAGAATATTTTGAATTTATCAGCTTCGCTTTTATTCGTCGTTGCACAAAAATGTTAAAAGGAGTTATTATTATAGCACCACTTGGCGTTGTAGCATGCATTTCAATCTAAGAATTGCAAACATGTGCCTTGCAAATGCTGTCATAATTTAAATAGGTCAACAGCCAGTAAACACTGGCAGACAATTGAGCAACATGGCGATTTAGTATCAGCGTATGTATTGAAGAAGGTAAAAGGTTGCACATAAACCATATGGAATGGTCTGTGGTATGTATAATTAATATCTCTGTTTTATGAAAGTATAGTATTATTTAATTTATCTAGCTTTAAGGTTGGGCAATAAATTATTTCTTTCTTTCTAGTCTTCCGCCCGAGGTCCGCTGGAGAGGACTATTCAACGTTATATTGCAAAAAGTAATGGATGCGAGTAGCATAATTATGTCCAACTGCCAAACTATACTACGCCAAAAATCACGCCGGTCCTTTGCTCCATTGCGACGTGAAAGAAGACAAACAATAACACGAATAAATTATTTTATCCCATGGGAACTGACTATTGTCCCATGGACATTCCCAAGCTCTAGTCTAAAATTTCATCAATATCAGTTAAGTGGTTTATATGTAAAAGCATATAAGACAGACAGAGTGGCTTACTCCTGGAGACATGATTAGATTTTAGAAATGCTTTTAATACGCCTATTTATGATTAGAGATGATTTAAATTAAAATCACACAAAAGAGAGAATCACAGAAGTAGTCGCAATCACGCGCCTCCACGCGCGGCGTATACATGTGATTCTTGTAATTGGTATTCCGCGCAACCGGCCAGTAATCCAATCAGCTGATCCGAAGGTGCCGAAGCCTGAGAAATGGACCGTGAGGTGCATCACGTACGCAACGTCTTTACATTGTAGCTGATCCTTTCTTAGGCTGGTTTCAGTCTGGCGGCACGCGCGTCGCGTTATACACTGCCGGTTTTCTTTGCAGTTCAAATCTTCGCTATCTTACAAGAACAGCGATACTTGCTGATACTCGCGCTGTTCGCATGCTTGTCGGCGTGACTCTGAAACCAGCTTTACTTAAGACCATCTTCGTGGAACAGTGGCTAAGCCCGAGTAGGTATAAAACCCGAAGGTCGTGAGTTTGATTCCCGTCTGGTTGGTGGTAGCTACCCCACACAGGTGAAATCTACCGCCATAATAGCTCTGGCTGTGTTCCGGCAATATTAATGTGGGAGCCAGTACACTAGAAATCTAAGCTCGAAGATCAGATGAACCTACAGTCTGGCAGCACATTGAGCGACGCTTCCTGGTGAACTGTCAATGGAATAGGCCGCAATGACAGACGGGCTGCGTGCCTGTACGCCAACTGATGAAGTATAGTGCGCAAGCCCATAATATGCACTACCTATACCCCCACTGCCATAACACTGTGGGACAGAAGTTTGACACGCACGACCAAAAAGAGATCAGGCGCAGGATCAACGGCTTTACGTGCTCTCCGAGACACGAGGGTGTCCTTCAACGCTAACTTCTACCGTCGCAGAGTATTTTCTAAACAGGAAAACATTTTTTTTTTGTCTGACCCTGGACTTGAACCCAGAACTCCGAGGTGCCTTATAAGCATTATTATTGCGAACCTTCAACAAATTAGACCACCAAGACCACTTCTTCTTCATAGCGAGTCGACGATGGCTAAATTTTACCAGACCAGTACCATTTTACAAGACCACTTGAATCCTTATTTGCCTAACGTGTCGCGATCAATGAATTTACTTAAGTCTCCTTCGGTACCTCTCATGTTTATCTTAGTCAACAAATATTCAGAATACCGATGCGAAGTCCAATCTCAATGCTAACGACGATGTTTAGCTAGCTTGTGTAATAGCCTGATTGTTCAATTCACTTAAACGGCTCGTTTAGTACGGAATTTAGACTGGCAAATGTATTTTACATTACATTGTTCGAAATAATGAATAGATTACTTGTGCCGGAAGATACTGAAAGTGAACTGCTGTACTACCCATATTCCTGTTTGCAGATGGTTAGAAAATGTGGTAGAGCCATGATGGTGTAGAGAGGTCCTGTCCATCAGTCAAAATGGGCCCCGAACTGAGAGGTGCCTACCATTCTTTCAGAGAATACCGACGCATGAATAGTATAGCTTTGCTATTGAGGTCGTTTTATTTGGTTATGAGACACGCGAACCTTTCCCATTCTTCTCTCGTTTTAAATCATCAAAATGAAGCTCCAAAAGTACATACTTATAGATGGTTAGAATTGCCGATTCCGCTACGTTGACTATGGATTTTCTCATAAATGTGCTTTCAAGATTGGACATGGATAAACACGTAGTACTAAACAACATAATAATTTAAACTTCGTCATTACGTTGAAAACAAAAAACAAAACAAGCAGTTATCGAGCAGTTTATCCCGGATACGATAAAAAGTTGGCAAACGTAAAGCTAAGCATGAATAGACTGTTTGTTAACGGATATGATGTTAATTACACAATGTAAGGAGACGGAGAAAGCTATTTTATTGGCCTTGTTCACAAAAATAAAAATATTTCAATAAAATATTACGCATGGTCCTATTGTGCATTTGGAAGTGTCGCCTGGGGTTGTGCGTTTGAATCCCACACATAATAAAACTCTATGTGATGACAGTTTAATTGTATTTGTCCCTGTGTCTGCAAGAGCTAACGGTTCTTACTTTGGGTTCAACATTTAGATCAATGTGTGCAGTCGTCCAAGACAAGTTTTAAACCAAAATCTTCAAGAGAAATTCGTAAAATATTCCGCTATAAGCGAGTCACGTTTATATTGGTCCACATTTCCTTTTTTTCACAGAAAATGTTTATGTGACTCAAACATTTACGTTCATACCAACTCATCTTTTTTATAAAAATATTCTCGCCCTATATCGAGCAATGATCGATTCTGTTATACGTCATACGTGTTATATTATGCATATCACCATTAACATCAGCCCACAGTAGACGATTGCCAGATATATGCTAGGCTATCGAGGTGCGACAGTTATACCGGTAACTCATTTTCTCATTCAGTCGATGCCGTTTAGTTTTAGTGCATATCGTCTCTATCACAAAACTACAAAATGTGCATTTTTCAGTCGAAATGTATATTTAAAAAAAAAGAGACTGCTTAATTGTCATTTGACTGATAAATTATCACGAACAGCGGAGAATGAAACCTGCCCTAAGAAACTTACTAATATTATAAATGCGGAAGTTAGTAAAGATATTTGAAGAACCACAGTGATTATAGCAAATACTAATTTTGATACCAAAACAGAAATGCTGAACATATAAACTTTGATAATAGATCAATGTAAATGATGCTTGATCATACTTGATCCTTTAGACAGTATGCACATTCGTTAAGTTACTAAAAAGTAAAAAAAATCCTGTCCATTCGAAAATCCTGGTACGTTGATTTAGATTTTAGACCAAAATATTCAAACCCATTAATATATTCATCACCACTGTCGTTATAATAATGTCTAAATCCAATTAACCACAGTAAATACCAAAGATAAATGGCCAAACACGAGGCAATTAGATTTATATAACATCCATTATGGGCAAGAACATTTCCGGAGTTTTTCTAAAAATCCATTTACGACTCGCCTCGTAGATATAAGGTAAATTGAAGGTAGAACTACGTATCTGTCGACGTTCTCAAGAACATCTCGGCTTGACAATCAGACTATAAGATCATGAACGTATGAACATGCGTTACATAACTATTATATCACTAATTGTTAGGCTCTGAGGTTCAATGTTCAATGTTATGTTTATATGAAATGGTTTTATAATTTGTGTGGTAAAGCCATGCCAGATAAAATTATGGAACACATTTATAAAAACACTAGCCTTCCGCCCGCGGTTTCACCCGCGTGTAATTTCTTTTTTCAAATATCCCGCGGGAATAAGACGTCTCCCGTAGGATTTTTATAGCCTATGTCCTAATCCGGGTTATAAACTACACGTGTGCCAAATTTCATCTAAATCCGTTCAGCCGTTAAGGCGTGATTGAGTAACAAACATCCAAACATCCAGAGTTCCAGACTTTCGCATTTATAATATTAGTAGGATAACTAGAAGGGAAAATACAAGGAACAAGAGGAAGACCAAGAAGAAAATACACATTAAAGTTAAAAGAAAAGGTTCACGTTAATATATAGGGAACTCAAGGTGCTGGCAGAGTCTAAAGAGAATTGTAATATATGTATGTAGTTCAAATCAGCCGGAGAAGGACCACCCTCTTACAGAGAACAAGCTGACTATATGAAAATTATTTACATCTTAAAGTGTCCTATAATAATTATGATAAGATTTTTTAATAAATGAGGATAATCCAGTTATTTCGGAAATCATGAATGATAACAAATGGGAACTTACAAATCCAATTTGCAATTTTAATTCACACCTCTACTATGGATAAACTTATTTTACTCATCATACTTAGCGTCTAGATTCTCAGGTCAATTCTCATTAACTACAGACAATATGATATTCGAGCATTTTCCAAGGTGCTACTGCTCAACAATTATCTTTGCAATCGTTACATTGTATTACTTAACATTCAACGTCTTGATTACCATCAGCTTTAATAATGTCGACCCCAATTAAAAGAAAAGCATAAGTCTCACAATAGACTTCGAAGGCACCGTTTTGATTAATGACATGATAACAAAGATCTGTATTGTTTCAATTAGACTCACTGACGTGTACATTGCTTTTGTTATTAAGAGCATTTCTGTGTGCAATGGACGGATCTAGGTCAATACTTAAGCGGACACTGGAGATAATCTGAAATGTTACAGCTCTGTAATTTTAGCCTATTATTAAAATTATTGACAAATGCTTGACAATATCGATATGCCGTAGAGTGGATTTGTAACATTATTCTAAGATTACGATACGGTTGTTATTTTAGATTCGTATTTTCTGCTGGGTCATAACTGCCTCCGCTCCGTGGTACAGTAGTTTCGAATTCCACAGGGAGCAATCACTTTGTGTGATTGTTACCTGGTTAGGTCATTGCAGGCTTGAATCACCTGAATGTCTGAAAAGAATCATGATGCCGTGGTTCGGAAGGCACGTTAAGCCGTTGGTCCCGACTATGTTCCAAGTAGGTCTAATTTCCCTTGTAAGGGTTACGGAGGTCAGATGGCAATTGCTCCATTTTTGTCAAATCTAAGATCATAGTCGAAGCGGACTCCATACTGGATGCAATCGGGAATACGCTGATATGATGATGATGAGTGTCTGCTGGGTCATCTATTTTGCACTTTCCTTAAGTAGGCATGGATGGACATTTGTCATTTTCACGTGACACATACAATAGATTTTTTTCTATCGAACTTTCTGGATTTTGCAGAAACAGGATTACTTTTTGAATCAAGAGGCTTATTGTATTCCTGTGTTCCTGCATAGCTTCATAGCATAATGTAGATTCTTAATTAATTCATAGCAATAGAAATTCTGATTTAGAACTAATAAAACTGCTTGTCATCATTTTTTACCATTCAGGCTTTACCTTCGTTATTAAATTTGTTGGTTCAATAATTACTAACCTCTCATTACAAGTCATTTGAGTACGAAAATAATTATCTCGTCAATAAAGTGAATTACATCTTGAGAACAAACGACAATGGGTAGTATAACTCTTTGTTTTAAATTACGTACAGTGCTTTAAGGCTATTTACTTGATGTGACCGCAAAAACTAGATAAGTAAATACACCACTTCTTTTCATTGTTATTGTTAATATAACTGGAATGAATAATTTGAAATTTGTGATCATTATGTTGGCTGTTGTAGTAGCCTTGTGAATTGCGGTTCTCATTCATATCAAAAATATGTATATTAAAGATGGCTGACTACTAATAATCTCCTAACCACACTCAAAGAAATAAATTCTTAAGTTCGTTGCACAAAGATCATATTTAAAATATTTCCAATTTAAAATTCCCTCTATGAACATTATCCAATTTCTTACCAATGCATTAGAAAATTTTCAATCTATATTAAGTCCATATTCTAATGTAAGAGTATCAGAGATTTTCATCTACTCGTGTCGTGAGCTAGTTATTATTCAAATGGCATGGGAAGAAACTATAATACTCGAAGCAGAAAATCGAATATGAATTGTACACCAGTCGATTTAATATTCGAATGACGTTAACATAATGACATCGCAATTTCTTTAACTATATTGTCCAAGTACGTGAAGAAAACCGTTTTGTTACGAATGCTCAGGTCTAATCTGATTCTTGGAATCAGAGGAATTTAGATCATATTCTGTCACTTTAAGGGTTATGTTTGGTTAAAGATGTGCATGGTTTAGGACAGTCAGATCCTAATGTTCTGCAAGCAAATGTGGGCCTAATGTTGCATTGTTATAAGGGTTATCTTCGTTTAGTTGTGTCATACTCAAGACAGATCCGGGGTGGTCAGCGGAGCGAGAAATCGTTGGCTGTGCTGCAGTTTTGTTTTACAATCATACGTACTCCGAAATGGTAAATTGATTTTAAAACAAATGGACATTGTAACGAAATAAACCACATAAAATTTATTGACAATTAAATTAAATTGATAGTTTCTTGGATTTTATTCAAGCGTATCATTGGATTAATAAGTAATTACACCATTAGGTAAATGTCTATACTTCCAAAGCAAGTTGTTTCTTGAGCAATTTCGTTATGATGATCAACAACAAAAAATTAAGACACGAGTCTTGAAACTAACAAGGTAGAATTTACTACCAAATAAGCAATATATGCTAGCAATTGGCATATTTGACTAGTCCGTGTACAACATTCTCGCGTATCAATCTATTTAGCCTTTCAAGATATTTACGTAGAAGCAAATGGAAAATAAATGACAAACAGTGCAATACAGAGTTAATAAAATTAGACGCTTTATAAATCGACCGAGTGTAAGAATTTACTACGACAACCAAACACCGTGGCTTTGTCCAGTTAATCGTAGAAATGTCTTGTCTGTGGTTAGATTTGTGTTGTTAATTACTGTTTCAGACTTTTCTTAGAAAACCAAGTTCTTATTTATATTGGAATTTGGATTACTTCGTAATTTTTTCCCGTCTCGTTTTTGCTCTAATTACCAAACCCAAAAAAAATGCAAGAATACCATTTTCACATCATAATAGGCAATTAATTTCCATGTTAAACTATACGATCCTTAACGCATCTAGTAAAAATACATTGAGAAACGCATAAGAGAACATTGTAAGAAACGTCAAGAGCTCAAGACCATATAAACCATAACAGTATTGTGAAGGGTTCCAACCCGCAACCTCTGGCGAAACTTACATATTTTATTCTCAAAGTATTGAGTAGCGATAGGCTAAGCATCCATTAAATTAACACTAACATTAAACTTGCGTCTTCAACTCTTCACCAAATAATTATTTTGAGTACACACATAAATTGCTTAGAAGTAATGTTTTCAAATACGTAAAATTGGTCATATTACAATACAACAGTGCAATTAGGCTTGTGCGAAAACATTAAGAAAATTAAGTATAGTTAAAAATACCAATATTATCTGGAAGACCAATATATCCGCATAATACGTGTTTTCCGAGCCACCGCTCCAAGATTTCAGTTACTTTTAGTAGATTCATACACGAACGCAAGTCTTACAAGTCTGCAGATACTGCAACTGAGAATGTCATGACATAAAGCCCAATTACATTTTCAATTCGACCCGAAAGACAACCTACTGGCCACTTTGCTATCGAGGCAGTAAACATACAATGAGAACAAAATAAATCATTCTCAAGCCTATACCAAGCCCCAAGGTCGTCCCAAATTGAGATATCAGAGCCCTAATGTGGTACGGCCAATCCAAATGTCGTTTACCACCCACAGCTTCCCATTATGGTTATCATAAACACCATTCCTCGTAACAAGGTCTGCACGGTGTGATTTAATACGATCTATCTTTTAGACGATACGATACGATGGGAATGGGACACTTTAAAAGGATTTGGGTATTGTAAGATTTTAGCGATGTGGTTTTGGGTGCTAAACAGAAAACAAGCAGAACAAAAAGAGTGATTATTTGAAAATATTATCTTTTACAGCAGTTTAACAAATAATTACAGGCCATAATTATTAATTATGAGTGTGCTGGATTTATTTCCCGGGTGGGGCAAAATTTGTGTTAGATTCTTCGACCGCAGGTCGGGTTTGTGGTCACCAATCTGCATTTGTTAGGCATGGTGATGAAGCCAATATCAATCATTGTGACGATGACTTGGTTTCAATTGTGGATTCCTTAGCTCTGTAGCGGGAAATTAAATAGCTGATACTTCTAATGGAGGTCATAAATTATCCTTACCATCTTTAGTTTATAAACAACCTTGGTGTTACAGACTAAACATCAAACTATGATTTATCTTTTACGATTTTCCTTACAAATCGTTCTGTGTATGGACACTTTAAATTCAAGGCAACACTGACTTGGCAAAGATTTTAAGTATTATATTACTCTAATGATATAATTGACCAGCTACAATAAAAGATAAATGCTGGCAATTACTATGTCGAAACATCACCATTATGACACTTTCATATACCCGTAGTATTCAAGGCGAAAGTATTAATATAGTGAAAATCGTTACTGCGTGTTTTAAAATAAGAAAATATTATTGATTTCACCGTTCGTGAGATATTTTTTTTTCGGAGAACTATTAGACTACGGTCCCACCCACAAAATGGATGGGTCATATGAACCACCAGGTGACGTATATAGGACGATATAAGAGCATAAAATAATAAGATTCAACACTATATACGTCACCTGGTGGTTCATATGACCCATCCATTTTGTGGGTGGGACCGTAGTCTATATGTGTCTGTTTGCGTTTATGGTGCTTATCACCATAACCACAGACTAGCGAGACCTGTGGCAGTGGACTTGGAACTAAAGCGTACCACTAAACTACCAGGTTTTCCCTTCACACCTTCCACAGCTGGGCTAATTATTATTATCAGTGAACAAACATCAAAGCAGTATTCTATTTCTTCTTAAAGTCAAGGGGGATTCAATCAAAGTACAATTACAATAAAACCTAATCGAAAGACTTTAATAATTTACAACTATTAAAGTTGTTTGTGATTTTGCAGCTAAAAATGTTTCTAGCTGCTAATGTTATGAGAAAAGAAGCGAAAATTTTAGATCCACTATTACTCTTTCTTACCTTAAAGCGCTGCCTTGCTCGCGAACGTCAACACCGTTGATTGCGTCTTCAGTCCTCGTCGGCAGACCCGACATCTCGACCAATCGCAGCGAGGGGCGGCACTATCCGCCAATCAGACGAGGGGACGCGCCATCACCGCCTTACGACGGCCAATCCGGATCGTGACGTCAGGGATCATCGCTCTGAAAAGACGGTTCCATTTGAAATTCGAAACACGACCACAGCTTATCGAATAAGGACTACATAAAAGGAAGTCCGTAATACCACAGAGTACAAATACAGTTACTTACATAACTGTTTGTAAAAAATAATGTGGAACGCGATTGTCCATTAACACGCAATATTTGAGTTTGTTTTATTGTTTGTAATAACGTTGCGTCAGTTTGCGATTCACGAGATACGGTAAAAGCATAAAATGTACTTTAAGAATTAGTAACGGTTTTTATAATCATGCTCTCGATATTATTCATTAACCAAGACCAAGATGCATTTGATGGCAATAATTGCTTTTCAGGACAACATTGAAGTGTCAAGTTAATCGGATATTTTTTGGATTATGTATACCGATAGATCCAGTGATGAGGAAGTGTTTTCCAAAGAGTTTTCTTTATAATTTCTATACTTATTAAAGAGTCTATTTTGAAACGTAAGAAAATAAACTGTGTTAAAATGACTTCACCGAAATTACGACCGAAACTTAAATGGCCATCAACGAAGCATCTTATAAATTAATATCCCCTTTTGATCTCCGATAAAAAGGTGAATGATTTATAAACCAAAACTTATATCGTGCTAGAGTTCAGTAATAATTTATACATCCGCAGGGCGATATGAAAATTATAAAATATTATTTATGGCTGCAAACTTCATAACTATCGGAGAAAGACGAAAGCATATTTGTGAGGTGCAATAAATAAAATCCTGTCGCGTGTGATGCCAAGTCGAGTTCCTATATTTCGTCACGAGCGCATCTCATCCCGAAATAGTTTTGTAAATTTAGCTTCTAACGTTTTGTTTTGGGGTAGGAATCGTTTTTGATTGGGTCCATTAAATTCTGTATCATTTTTAGATTTTACATCCATGTGTTGTTTATTTGTTTCTCTTGCGCACGCTACTATACCGGCAAATCCCTTTACATAATATTACAATGCTGACAATAGCTAAACTTTTTCCTTTTCTATAGGGCGTGGACGCTAGGCTTTTAGTGCAATTGGTGACACACTTATGCCTATTTCAATTACATATTTTGATAAGTTCTTTCATCTTGTCATCATTGGCCTCTCCAAACGCTCGCTACTCTGATTGATCATTGGCCACTCGCATCTATCTTATACAAGAGGATAATTAATTATGAATGAGGATGAACCACGTAGTAAACTAACGATTCTTTACTTAGTAGATATATGTAGTAGTAATAGTCTAGTTCTTCGTAAATAAGAGAAAAAGGTGACTGCACTCAATTGTAAGAATGTAGGCGGGAAACAGTAGTCTCTGTATGTGTCACTGCGTTTTAGCGAGGAGTTTATTGACATCTGCAAGCTAAATATAATGTCCAAAATGTTTATTTCTTCTTGTTCGGAATCCATTAAGTTATCAAATACATTGTAAAACCTCTGTTATTGGCCACAACCTTATTTGTAAGCTTTTTGGGTTTTATTGCTTAATTTTGTTATGGGTTCTATATCCATCCATCCATCTATCATAATATCTGTAACCATTTCACGCCCCAACTGGCAAACGTGGAAAAATAAGTTGATTTAGGTTAAATTTTAGAGAAACTAATATAGAACTTATACTTTTTGTGACAGCAAGAACATTTTTAAGATTATGAAACAGTTTATTTATATATAATGTAACATTCGACAACAAAAAATAACATCGCTGGCATTTCTATTACTTCCTCAAGACGTTTAAAAATACTCAAACGCATGGCGATCGCGGGCGGGAACAGAAATAGCCTTTGTTTACATGCACTAATGTCAAACTGTTCAGACGACCTCGCTCGTTAACATTTGATCATTACCGTCATACAAGCAACGTTATGTCTTAATAAAATAGTTTCAAGAAACGTGAAGAAAAACGTGCGAAAACATATTGGCATCATTAACTTATTCTTGTATGTTGCAGAATGTATTCAGTTTAGCATATTTTGTCCCAAAAGTATCAAAATAATTGAGTGCAATTAAATTTTGATTAGAAAGCTAGCCTTTGCCTTTGAACCTTTTGACATTTTGGTAAAATATACTATTATTTTTATTAAATGACACTACAATGCATGCCCGGGAATGCTAAGCTAGTCTACCATGTGTCCAGAAATCATCCTTGTTGGAATAGGAAAAATATGATTTATTAAACCCAAGTTGACGACTGCAGTAAGTGATTTGCAACACTACAATAATTAAGAGCAATTTCAATTACATCCACACTTTTAAATCTAATAATAATAAAATTAGGAAGCGTCTCACGACCTGCTCAAAGCAATTACATCGACACAAATCCAATACGGTTTGGACATAAATCCTCATTCCTCAAATCAAAATAGATTGGCTATTGACCCCAATCAACGCAGTAAGACAATTTATCCCACACTGCTTCCAGCTTCCATTACAGGGCAAAGACACTATTTTATTACTGTTCCTGGTGTCTTTCTTATAACTTAAGTAAGCATTCCAAAATTTTCTATCTTAAGGCATCGGTTACTGGAGACCTATCGTAGTTGTTCCAAGTTTCTTTCCAAGTTCATTACCAAATGTGTTCTATTGTTTGGATTTCTTATTACAAGAGTAAGTATTATGTAACAAAATTTTGTATATCCTGTACCATGACGTCTCATTCAACATAATATTATGACCAGCAGTTTTAGTTCTTATACAATACGAGACAAATAGTTATATCAACGTCCGAGAATAAGCCTCACTTCCCCATTTGCTTGTTAACGTGAAATTACGTGATTTAAAAATAAACGAGTGGGGTTATTGAAATTCACCGATTTGTATTTTAAAGGTGCCTTGTCATTTTCTTCTAAAAACTATTACTGATTAAATTATCATCGATGTCTTGCTCACTTATTCATATACCATAAATACAATGTATCACACTAACAGTATTGAGTATAGCATTGTTGTCACTTCTAGTTTTAGAATATCCTGTCCGAAATGTAACAATAACAGTAAACCATTGAACATAACAGGAACTATGGAAGTTGTAAGTAATACGAGGTCGATCAACGATGCATCATCACTTGCGAACAACTGTGGCAAATATTACGCAAGATCAATGTTGAATAACTTCACACGTTCCTCGCACTTCGGTCTAATTCATGCAATCAGTTCGAGTCATGTCCATAGTTTCATTGTTATCGTTCTTTACTTCTATGGTTATAAAATGTGCATCCTAGCCTTTGTAAATATTATCAATGCTACTTAAAAAGATATTATTATTTTGACATTTCTTTATGGCCATTTTTACACGATCTTATTAAAAAACGATCAATTCATAATTTAAGATTGAAAGAATTTGCTACTCCTATTAGATGTTCTTGATCCCTTTACAGAGAAACCAGATCATCAAACAACGAACCTAATAGTAAATACCAAACCTAAAAGGGACTGTCATTTGCATCTACCTCTAGAAAGTGAAAACTTTAACTGAAACTGCTTAAGAAGTTTTGAAAAATTAAGTTCCCAAAATAGTATACTCAATGATGTACCTACCGAAAATAATGTTAGTTCCTGCACCAAAAATGCAGACTGATTGCCGCAACAAACCGTTGCAAACGTTGAGCTGAGTGTAATTAAAAACGTTACTACATGCTCGCCTTTAGGCGCATTTGGTCCAATTCGCGGTTGGGCCAATTCATGTTATTCGCGGTTGGTCCAATTCGCAGTTAGTCCAATTCTCGGTTGGTCCAATTCGCGATTGGGCCAATTCGCGGTTGGTCCAATAAAAAGTGTATTTCCAAAATTAAACAAAATAACTTTTTTTTTGTATATAATGTACTATATATATTCATCATCATATTACAAATAATCTGAGCACATATTGTAATGTTTGTGTTAACGGCCAAACCCGATTTCAGGACAAACTAGTTTTGCCTAGGCTTAACTAATTTAAGACAACATAGAATATTATTATAAAAGGTTTTCAGGGTTTAAAAAAAAATAACCACGAAGGCTAAGGCGGGAGCTCCGCTTCGCTTCGCTCCCGCCTTAGCCTTCTAACCTATATCCATCCGAGTCGATTTTCAGAAACACCTTGCAAACTAGAAAACATTACCTATTTTGGCCCAACTGCGAATTGGGCCAACTGCGAATTGGACCAACTGCGAATTGGCCCAACCGCGAATTGGACCAAGTGCGAATTGGTCATTTTTTTTAACGTTTGGCCAACTGCGAATTGGACCAAATGCGCCTAAACCCATGCTCGTATTCTTAAAGGATATAAATGTTTACGGTACATGGTAACGTCTCGCTTGTTCATGTGAATACAGTGCTGTTATTTTGACATTCCAAGATTAAAAGAGATACTGTAACTTGTGTGAAATGGGCATTCACAGCTTGAGAAACTGAAGATAATTTTTTTTTTATTAAAACAAGCATAAAGTTTTTAACAAGTATGGTTGACGACTGCATAATTAATTCAAAAGAACTTGAGGCACTTTTAAAAAATTCCAAGCATATTACTAATTTTTATGAACACAATTTATATCTAAGTCTATATCAAGATTTCTATCCAACTCTTATAAACTTTAGTGTGATTACGTTTATTGAATACCCACTTTTCACTTCTTCCTATCATAGCACGATTAATGAAGTCGAGAAACTGTTGAATAAAGATAATCACTATCCAGACGAAAAAGGTATGCAATGGCATGATTTGTGTGTTATCGATATTCGTTCATAGCAGACAGGAATTTCTGGAGCCAATAGCATGGATGATGCATAACTAACACGGATATCACCAATTCCTATTGGTCGATCAATCATGTGCATCCATGTAACCTCAAGTCGTGTCGTAATATTCTACCTACAAAAACTACAACACATCAGTATCGCACGACGTTAAAGAATTACGTAACCTTTCCGAAATCTAAGCCTCAATGAAAAATATTAGGTACGATTAAAATTAGATTTTGAGGTCAATATTCTAATTTTCACCGCCTAATAATCTCATTGCTAGCCTGAAAACCGTGCTAATGGAAATCTAGGTATTCTCTGTGTTATCTGTTTTCCTGTATTTGCAATTTAAATGCCATGTTTTAATGTCAACAGTTTTCTATTGTCCTCAGGTTAGTTTGTCTGTTCTCTGTGTCTGTGTAAAATATCTTATGGCGTGGGTTAAGTGTAAGGCGGAAAGTATTTTTACATGTTTTCAGAATTGACTGGCCAAATATTCATAGGCCAGTGAAATAAGAAACCATTAATATTTTGTCACAGGAGATTTTCGCAAATTGAACATTGACAGACACATTTGTGGTCGTCCAAATCAAAAGGAACTTTATAGCGGTAACTAGTTGCTGGGATTCTTAAAAACTTGTAAAAATTATCTAAAGAAAGCAGATTTTCCTGAACTGTATTTTTGAAAAGATGATTGTATTCACTACATATACAGTCAAAAGCCCGTCAGACGTAACAGTTTGGACTTTGTACCGCTCTTGTGTCGGGGGCATAAGCGCTATTATCGAACTGCAAGTGTTAACCGTGATGTGCTGTTGACCGTACATGATTATGTGTACTACTTTTCAAAAGATTTCCGAAAAGTTTTGCATTTGTCTAAAGTAAAAACCTTTGATTTGGACTGCCACATTTAAATTAATAGCTTAATAAATGGTAGATTTATTTTGTATCATTGCAATTGGCTGACAGATACGTAGCCCATTTGATGGTAAGCAGCCACTGCTATGAAGTAAATAAGTAAAGTTGTTACTATGATGACGGATTAGCACAAAAAAAAATTATGCGCTGTGAAACCCTAAACCAATTGGTTTCACAATAATTTAAACAGCTTACAACTTACACCACAGTACACACGTGAGGCGAATGCCAATTTTTGCTTCAACAACAGCATTGAACGCCGCTAGCGGTATCGACGTTGACACAACTTAAATGGGAATTTTATTTTAACTTCATGTCCTATTTTACGACGTTTCAGCTTAAGCCATTACTATTAAACTTTACCATGAGATTCAAAGTATTAGATCGTTTAGGATGTCCTCCAAGAGTAAGGTCTGACAGTATTTCAAGAAGGTAGTGAAAAGGTAAATAGGCTTCCATTCCAAAATGTCAGTATTATCGTATGTTATCCAGTCTTGCAATTTCGGCTATAAGCTACGAATGCTGTTTGGCAATTATGACGGACGATATACATAATAATATTATTTACTTCCTAGCTAGGAAACTGTAAAGGAGAAAAGGACGAAAATGTTAATAATTTTAAAGGCCACTATGGGAGATTACATTTAAGATGAATGTCCAGATGAAAAACAAGCTGAAGAAAATCGTACAGATTGTATCTTTTAAGAAACTTTAAAACCTTTGGCCAAAAATATTAAAATAACAAGTTTACAAAAGAAATTGTAAACTCCCAGAGTAATTTACAAATCATCACGATAATATTTTTCGACATCGCAAATCTACAAAAAGGAGATTCAATAGTAAAACTTGTAGATGTCAGCAAATACAATTTATACTTATTCCCGGATTACTCAACAGTGACTGCGCAGTGAAAGCTAGTAATTTACAATGGAACATATACGCCCAACAGTGTAAATTTTGAGAAGGCCGTTAAATTATATCTTTGTTATGTTGGGCATACCTCGACCTTGAGGTTACGCTATACACGGTTATAATACCGTACGACATTACCTTTTAACATCCACCGTAATGGCTCCAGTAATTCTCAATTGAAAACGCAGTAAACATAGCGGTTCATAAATTACGACCTCTCATTTCAAGCATATACATCCCACATAGCAGCCCATAAAGTTGGGTTACGCAGTAACATTGTGCAACATTGACCCACAAATGTGTACTTTAAGGTCAGACTTCCTACGACTCGCCAAGGAATAGATAATTAATTTATCGGCTCGACTACAAGACAATGAGCATAGAGCATATGCAATAAGTTACTAATGAGATCACGTTTGTTATTCTCACGAAAGTTTCCGTGGGATTTTGCAACGATCTTGTTCATGTTATCTTCTGCATACATATTATTGACAATGGCATCTTTGATATAATGTAAGTGATCATGAAAGTCGTTCTTTGTTTCTATAACGTAATTCAGTATATTTTCATGGACATTTTTGATAAAATTAGCAAATCTACTGAAAAGGAATGCTCGTGTAACCGATTGCATTAAGTAAGAATTATACTGCAATGTGTTATAAATTTAGAAAAAAAAAATCAAAGCATATGAATTTCTCCATGACCTTTAGTAATTTTCATTTGGGTTCATGATGAGATAAACTTGTATAAACAAAGAACTGAGATTTAACGTAGGTATTTCTGAAGCTGTACCTATTAGTAATATTTTTATAAAACATTTTAAATATAAGAAGTACTCATGACTAAGAACAGGTCAAGATTACGATATTCATATCATGATTGGCTCAAGAGCCCGCCCACGGGTGCACAATGCCTAATTTGGAGTGGGAAAAGGTTTTGCCCAAAGCAATTAAACTCCCACAGTTGACAGTAATCCACGCACACATATCACACTATTGGACAGCACAAAGGACCAAAATGTTGTGCATTTTAAACTGATAGTTATTTATGATTTGGATGAATTAATGACGATTGGTGAGACTTCTGCGGCAACCGCAAAAGTACACTCACCTTAAGATAACACATACCTATCAGAAAAAATATACAAAACAATAACATATTATCTGGCGTCTTGAAGATCTCGAAGGCAGCAAAAACTGCTATGCGTAAGTGAATTGCAACAACGTGTAAAAACAATGCTACATAAAACAGTGTTGTAGGTTCATTTAATTTACACCAACCGCTTCATCATCGACGTGTGAAGGCGAACCGCAGCTTAATTAATGAATGTGAAGCTTACATTATTTCTTTCCAATCATCCGATATTTATCCAATATAATTACTTCCCGTTTATTATGGGAAAAAACATTTACAATTTTCTTTGTTGTTTGTCCCTGAACTTCGGGTCTTAACGTTGACGTGTACCGACAAGTATAAATAGTGTATCTAAATGGTGTGCCTATTGTTACTTTATTGTAATTACAAATATGTACTACTTCCTTCATAAATCATTCTTGGTGAAAAACAATATTAATACAATCGTGATGATAACTGTAGACAAGCAGTTGACGATAAGTAAATAGGAAGAGTAGCAAGGAATTTTACTTGATGCCAGATATTTGATTTGATGTATCTCAAACATATAAAAGTAAAATTTAGAATTTCCTAAGCGCTTTGTTTCGATCTTAAAACAATAACGTCTACAGACATTGAAAAACCAAATTAACCACCCACATCCTACGGCGAAGATAAAAAAATGCAGATGTCTTACGAAGTAAGAACAGTAACGAGTGTATTATAGCAGTATGGGCAAAATACTTAGCATCAGTCCATATTTAAACAAAAGCAGCATCATCATAATAATAATTTGAATAAACTCTGAGTAGTTTTTGCATCGAATCATGCGAAAATGTAGTAACACTAGGTTCCTGTGCTATAGGTGGCGCTAGTTCTATTTTAGATTTAACAAACTAGGAACTTCAATAAGGTCGCCATAAGGCGCGATCCCACGTTGCACGCTCAATTTAACTGCTTTAGCACAATCGTTAACCAAACACAAACACATTTATTGTGACCATTAACATGTTTCACAGGATAGACCAAACTAAACATCCTTGGCTTTAGAATCGTACCTACTCTTATTTCCTCATATCATCTACAAAAGTAACATGAATTTACGTATGACTAATGTACTAGTCAGAAGGTAAATGCAAATTTCTCCCACGTGAGTTAGCTGGTAGTTGTTTGTATGACTTTATAGTACGACCAGTACGACAGTACATACATATAAGTTGAATATGACAAAATAAAGCTTGTAAAGTAAGGCAGGTTTGGATCTAACGCCCTATGTGGTCAATGACATTATCTTAAGGAGTTAGAATACTAAAGACAAGTGAGCATATCAGCATCACGACTAACATGAAAGCTGCGGGGAAGTATCCATAATCATCCAGATCTCCAGGTATATCTCCTTACGCATCTTCAGATTATATTTATCGCAATTGTGCCAGTGTCACCATAAAACAGGATTTACGGTGCCATCAACCTGGTCGTGTAAACACCGACCTTAATCTACCCCGATTCGCCGAACGCATCCAAACGGTTCGAATTAGCTGCGACAAACGGTTCTCTGAACGTGAAATGTCGATAAATCGGTCACTGTGACTAATCTAGGTATTTGATCTTTCATTAAATTGTACGGCATACCAGTTGGTCATTATATTGAAAAGAACGAGTGCACAGACGGGAATCCAGTTTTATTAAAGAAAAATAACAAACCTCCGTAGGCTAGCCAGCTACGCCACTGGTCGACGGTTATTCTAATTCCCCGCCTCTGGCTCTAGGTAACATTTTGCGCATCTACAACCGCATGTTATCATGTTTCATCACTAACAAAAAGCCGGACACACAAATATTTACCAACCCAAAAAAGCCAAATATGTCCGGCTAAAGTGGCGTAAAGGTCTACATTTGAAGAGCTAACCAACTTTTTACGTGGTCGGTTTTGATGAATGACCAAAAACGATTTACAAAATTGGCCGACTTGTCAGCTGAAGAATTTACTTTACCAGTTCAATTTAAAGAATCCTTATTTATTGAGCATTCGGTATTGAAATACCTTTAATAGCAGACGCGTAATAGAAAAGAGGAAATGTTCTTGATGTCAGATATCAATCAAGGCAATCCTTAATGCTACATAAAATCCAAACGTAGATTGTATGTTTGGATTTTATTTAGCCGTACTTTTAGATTCAAAGATTCAAAGATTTATTTTTGCATAGAATAGGTGTTACAGTACAGGGTGTTACAAATAATGGTCGTTCTCTATTCTGCTAAAATACATTAACATGCAAAGTTAGTATTGAGGAATTCTTGGACACTATAGAAGCAAGAAGCTGTCAGCCATTCTCGCAATTTGCTGGTCATTAACTTTATTGGCCCTGTTTTAAACCTGTTTGGAATTTTGTTAAATATTTTAACACACATGCAGTAACAGCTCTTCTGGCATAGAGTTGTGTTAGGTCTAAAATGCAACACTAGTCTATCTGGTGACCTTGTATTTCTTGGGTATACATCAGCGGCAGTCACAAACAAATCACGATGCTGTCTAACAAATTTATAAATTTCTAATATATACATTCCAGGAACAGTAAGTATGCCAAGCTTAACAAAGAGAGGTTTACATGATTCATATGGCCCTTTGCAACATAAGGCTCGAACACATTTCTTCTGAGCTATGAAGACTCTCTGTATATCTTTGCTATTGCCCCAAAGTATCAGACCATAGTTTATAACAGAAGCAACATAACCATAATATGAACTGAGCGATACACTTAATGAGGTGATTCTAGTTAATCTTCGAAGGACGTAAACAAATCTATTTATTCTATTACATACGCTGTTGACATGACAAGTGAAATTCAAATGCTTGTTTAATATTATGCCCAAGAATGACACGTTGTTGGCGCAATCCAAAGTTGTTTCTTTATATTTTATGTCCATTTTAATTTCTTTACGTCCTTTTACAGTAAATTGCATGTATTTTGTCTTAGATAGGTTCACTCTTAATTTATTTATGTCAAGCCACTGTATTACATTATTAATAGTATTATTGATGTCATATTCATAAAAATTTAAATTGTCACAATTAGATTTAATTATAATGGAAAGGTCGTCAGCAAACATAATACTTTGGTGTTTAGTCACAAGTGTTAAGTCATTAATATAGAACAAAAAGAGCAGTGGCCCCAATACACTTCCCTGTGGGACACCGAATTTATTGACACTATACCTGGATCGACATGTGCTATTTTCATTTTCTGATGTCATTATTTCAACACATTGTCGTCTATTCTTTAGGTATGATGCAAGCCAAGACAATGCATTTCCCCGTATGCCATATTTTTCAAGTTTGTCTAATAATATTTCATGCACTACTAAGTCAAAAGCTTTAGACATATCAAAAAACAGCACCGTAGCCAATTACTTGGCATCAAGACCGAGAATTACTTCGTTCACAAGCTTGAAACAGGCCAGTGTGGTAGATTTCCCCTTTTGGAACCCGTGCTGTTCGGGCTTTATGATATTAAATTTCTCACAAAAGTTCATCAATCTAATGTGCATGGCTTTTTCGAAAATTTTAGATAAAATAGGTACAAGAGTGATAGGGCGGTAGTTTCCTAGATCTGTCTTATCACCTTTTTTTGTAGATAGGTTTCACTACTGAGAGTTTAAGTGCATCAGGATATTGTCCAGTTTCAAATGATAAATTTATTAGATGGGTTAATATAGGAGCTAATTCTTTTTTGCAGAACTTTATAATTTTAGTTGAAATTTCATCATATCCGCATGCATTAGAATTGTTCAAAGATTGGATTATGTTAGTGGTTTCATCTACACACAAAGGTTTCAAGAATAGAGAATTTGAAATAGGTTCTATGCCATTTAGTATTTGTGTTCTCGTTTCATTGTCATATTTAAATTGGTCATCACTTATATTTATAAAATAATCATTAAATACTTCAGCTATTTTGCTTGCGTTTGTTATTGGATTGCCATTATGTTTTACGTTTGTAATACTATTCGGTAGTGAGCGATTTTGTAACTCATCTTTTACGATTTTCCACGAAGCTTTGCATTTATTTCGGCTACTTAGCAAATAATTATTATTAGATATTTTTTGCGCTGTAGTCATGCATTTTTTTAACATTTTCGAATATTTTAAGTAAGAGGGATATTTTTCTGTATTTCTATATGATGCAAAGCGAAGTGACCTTTTGGTTTTGCTGGATATTTTTAAACCTCTTGTTATCCACTTATGTTTTTGAGGTCTGTTACTAATCTTTACCTTTATTTTTGGAAAACACAAGTTGTATAGTAAGCGTAACATTTCATGAAAGTTATCAAATGCCACATTTATTTTACTTTCCTTATATGTATCTGTGAAATGAAGCGACTTCAAATAATTTTTAAACTTTATTTGGTTTTCTATGTTGAAGTCCCTTTTGTACACAAACCGGTAATTAGCTTCTGGCACATTTTTGACACTTATACTTATAGTTTAAAAACTTTACGACTCAAACATTAGCATAATCTATTAAATAAAGTGAATCATATACTCTCGATCACCTGCTCAAAAAGTCTTCCAATTATATCAAGGTGTTTAAATTATCCGCGCCGCATTTCCTGAGATTTCTTTAATGTCAACCAGTTTTTATTTTCGGTTCCTAAATTATAAACTTTATTCATGCTGCCTTTTAAATGTTCCGTATTAAATTTTACTGTCTACAGACCACCCTCTTAGAAAGAGGTTCAACGAACAGGCACTGGTAAGACCACAGATAAGCCACATAAACCGTCTATAAAAGGAATACCCTGAGGGAGTATGAACCATATTAGAACTTATTCTTGCTTGGAACTGGGATATCCCAGGAGCATACTCGCAGATGAAAAAAATAAAACATTCAAATACCTACAATGAGTTTTTTTTAACTTGGGTGATTGGTTTCCAGAAAATCTAGAAGTTCGTTTTTGTTGTATTTTAAGATTTTAGTGAATAGCCGTTCAGTAGTTGATACGAAGCGGCTTTTAACATGTAATGTTACAATACGAATAATGAAATGAGTTTAGTTTGTAGAATTAATATAAAATTAAATAATACCTAATATGAATGTGATTCGAGGTTTCTACCCGCTGCCAATACCATGCCCTCCCCAATGAAGTTCTGGAGACTTTAGATACCTACCAACAGGAGCATAGAATAAAAAGGTGTTTCGAACACACGTAGGGGGGAACCCGTTATTAAGTGCTACTCGTATTTCACTGTGGTCTTCTTCAAGGTGGAGCCTATATCCCCGGACGAGAGATGATCTGGCTTCAATGTTTATGCACTTTCTAACGCACGTAACTAAACTTCAAGAAGCCGACTACAGTAGCTGTAGGTATACAAACATTGCACAAATGATTTGCAAACGAGGCGGTCTCAAAATGCACCGCGCAAGCGAAGAGCCGGTTCTGCGCGTGCATCACGGGAATGCAATAAGATAAACAAATAACTGCATACGCATAACTTAATAAGATCGCGCCTACTTGATGACGCCTGGTGGAATATTATAACTTAATGAGGAGGCTGATAAGTTAGTTAATGAAGTTAAAGCTGGAATTGAAAAAGCTCAATTAGAGGAGTCTATTGATATGTCAGTTTTAACAACCCATTTGGTGTAGTTTAAAGAAAACACACACCCAGAATCTATACTGTATATAGCTATATATCGTGGTTATAAACTTTTTTAATATGCTAAACCTATTAAGGCGACCATTTTTTTAAATTATCTCAGGCCAACGTATCATTTTGTCAACATAAATCTAGCATTTAAATGGCCTACATACACCAGTTGAAGGATAAGGTCAAGGCAACACTTCATTCATTATTTATCCTTTAAATCAGTGTATGACGAAGACCCCACGACAATTTGAGCACCGCTCGAGGTATATTTAACCGAACAATGGCCACATACTGCCGAGTCACCAAATTCGATGGAATTTGACGTGTGGTGCAAGGCAATGATATAAAAGCACGCACATATACTTGACATTTTCCCTTCTTTCATCATTAATATAAAGAACTTCTAGTCTTGAGCTACGATACAAAAGTTACGAATTTCAAAAATCAATTTTTTGATAAAATCTTCGGTAGACATACAGGCACGAATAACAATCTAAGGGCGCGAGCCTTTTTTTAATGTACATACTAGTTTTTTGAAATTTGAGACATTAACATTTTGGGATATATTAACATTTCGGGACATGAACGTTTTGCACCATGTTAACATTTTGGGAATTGAACATTCTGAACCTAAACGGTTTTGAACCACAATAATGGTCAAAGATTCTTACCTCTTACTTACTACTTACTTACTACGTTTTACACCCAAATCATACTCAATCTACTAGACAAGTGGCCTCTCTCTGATTGGGACAGATTAAGCGCGCCGCGATAATCCGTAGTAACTCAAATCTTACAACTTATTGATAGTAAAATCTCTTAAAATTCCACTGACCTTACAACGAATATAGATAAGTTTCACCTATCTAAAACAATAACTAATCTATCAATGTTTTCAATCTGACAGGAATCGAAGGTACGTTTCTGCTACGCTTCATTTCATAACTTAGACGGATCGCAATGGCATTAGAAAGTGAGACTGACAATCACACTATAGATCATTTAGTCAATTTATGCATTATAAGCCTTCTCTAATGTTATACGATATGTTGTGGTAAGAGATCGGTTACTCTGCAGTATTTGTGAGTTACATTTGGTTGTAGAATAAGTCCACTTTGCAGATCTTCATCAATCTTATTTCAATGGTCATGATTTTCTTTGTCTTTGGTGGTCTTTGGCGCTATCTCAACAGAAAAGCTTTGATACTTTTAAAGCTACCACTTTTTTAGTCTCCAGAGCTCTTAATAGGACATCGTTATGGCGGCGAAAAAAACTTTGTTTTATTGCTGCCAACATTGTTTTCCCTTTAAATTACAGGATTCGCAAACCCTTGTGATGACTATTGTCACTTTTGTGATAGGTATAAACAAAATTCTATCGAGTCAAGTGAGTTCTTCAAAGAAAGAATAAATAACATTTTGCCATAAAGTGATTTAAAATAATACCGTTTATCTAAATGCATCAGAAGACACCGGAGACGCTAATCTAACCCGTAGGTTTTCCTCACAACGCTTCTAGAATTACAATTGACAATGAATTCTTCGAATCGACACTTAACATGCTTCGAGCTGTTACGTCCACGAGTTTCTTTCAATCGTTTTTTTTTTCTGTAATACAAATGGGGATGACGTGAGTTGTAAAGACTTCGGTTGTAATTTAAATATTTATAAATGCATTACACGCTTAATTATTCAAAACAATTTAATTCTATAAATTCTTTAAATACAAAGGCTTGATCGATACCGAAAAATAGGTATTCAACAGTGTTGAAAAATCGTTTTGTTGTTAAACAAAGTAGGGTATCAGTACTATCAGTAGACCATTGGCCCGCATATACATATAGGTAAATCAATGAGGACCCTTTCACGCATTAAAAGTAAAGTATCAGAATGTAAATGTTCCATTGTAGGGCAATGGCCTCCATTATTGAAAACAAGTCATCGTCACAATGCGGGTTGGGGGTCATAATTCGAAATATCTGTAACACTTTTGGCCTGGTGTTTCAGTTAATAGACCAAAGAGGATTTTGACATAGGAATAGTGGCTAAACCACTGGTATTAAACCCAGATTTCGTGGATTAGATTTCTCTTCCTAAGTCTAGTGAGAACTTTTTCTTAATCCGATTGGATAGCTACAACCCCCAGATGACTTCCGCCAGATAGCTTTGGTTGATAAACTTGTAATTAAGAGTTGTAAGATCAGAAAATTATCAAACCAAGAAGATGAAACGGTTCTTACACCCCAGTTGTAAAAGGCGACGTCTTGTTCCCTGATCCATGTAATTTCAGTCACAGTAAAGACTAAGTGAAATGAAAAATGTTTTAGAAAGTAAATTCTTACAACGTAAAACACGTGAAGCGAAATATGCAGTCTCGAGTTATCAATATCTGTTATTGGTCTCGTCTTGCAAATAATGACTACCTATTGTAGCATATGCCCATGCACGAGCGTTGCTTTATTCTTATGCCACGAACAAAATGCCAGAAAGAACGGTTTTGCAACAGCAGCATCTGCTGTGTATGAAATCCGTTGATGTTTTTAGGGTTTGAGTCGTGGACATTTTTCAGAATGCACCATTTGAGAAATGCACAAGTTGAGAAGACTTAGGTCAAAGTTTTTAATAAATTATTGGTCAAACCCGTTTTATACACACTATTGTTAATTGGAATGGAATTAGTATCATGTGTACCTGCTTGTGTGTAGTTTCAAAAATATCAAAAGAATTTTATATCACCGATGTCTATTGCAAACACTTTGTTTCCGTTTGTAAGATTTGTTTATCAATCTTCATAAAAATGTATTCAACAAATATGTGTCTATGTGACCTTGACAACTAAAATAACTCTGCATCACCATCCAACACAACGGATTGTATCTTATCAACGAAGGTATCAACTACAAACATTTAAAGGAAATATGACTCAGACCTATTGAAAACGATAACATTCACGAGAAAAACACAATCTTCAACATTTCATAAATTACTTAATCAATAATCAAAATAGTACCAAAAATAGTAATAAGTACAAGCAATGGGTAGGCAAAAGTATATGATAAATAAATTAGGCCAAAATTAAATTTGATATAGAGGAGGTAACATTAAGCTAGAGAGATTATCACAGAGATACAGGATCCCACAGGCAGATAAAATGATGAAACGAAATACGACGCAAACAGTGATAAGATGTTGACTTTACCTACATACCATGGCGTTGCAAAAGAATATGTCAATGAAACTATGGCACAACCATGTAGGAGACTTAGAAGGCAGCTGATATAAAAACAATTTAACTTTAGGAGACTATTTTAACTAATTCAAAGAATTTAATCGGCTAAAACTTTAGTAGATGATTGCAATATGTTTTAAACAATATCAGACGTACAGTGTACACATGTGCAATCATAAATTCTTCTAGATGTGATATTGACACCCTTACCTTTTGCATGCAAGCTTTCGATTTCAAACGCACCATTAGTACCATTACGGATCAATACGTTTCAACTTACAAACTCCAATGTAATATGCGAAGTTAAACTAACTCGGACAGGCCTTGTGTTCATATTTTTTACCATATAGTCTAAGATCCCACTGCTCAATTCTGCAGGTATCTGTTTTTTTGATACAACTAATTTTAAATGAATGATAAGGAAGTATACAATGAAATAGGGAATGGTTGCCTAAAAAATATTAGCCGCAATTACCTGTAATTAATTTTGGTATAATTAAGTCGCGACACTAAATTGCAACTATATGTTTTTTTAATGAATTTTACGACATTTGAAAGATAATAATGTTACAAATTGAAAAAACAATGGTTGCCAGCTCTCAGTCGGCCGCATCATTAGGGTTGCCAGCTGAAAACAGGTATGTCAGTGTTCATTTTTTGCAGTCACCTGTTTTTTAAAAAATTTCAATTCCAAATTAAAGTTTTATGTGTACTAATTCCAAAAATCCATGGTTGCCATTTGGGAAATGGCCGCAAACAGAGGTTGCCATGATTTCAAATTTCCATGAACGATTCTCGCTCCAGGTAAGTGGACGCGCAAGAGAGAAAATGTACGCATTGTTATGTGCTGCAAACAAGATAATAATTAGTGTCGATGTAGTTCTAGTATTTTTTACTTTTTTTAATCCTACTAAATTATAAATTCGAAAGTCTGGATGTTTGGATGTCCTAACAAAGGCTATAAAATTCCTACGGAAAACGTTTCATTCCTGGGGAATAACAATTTTGAAACTTCTGAACCGATTTTAATAATTCTTTCACTGTTGGAAAGCTACACTATCCCCGGTGAACATAGGGTACTTGTAGGCACTAACATGTCGTCTAAGTAAGTCTAAGATTATTGTATCTAAAAATAATGCAGAGCGTCTCACAACGTCTTGGTGCCTAGCCCACCCCAAAAACCAAACTAGGCACTAATCCGTTATTTAGGTCCCTGTAATACGAGCAATGCTCTGTATAGGACTAAATAATGGGTGTGAGTGGTCCAGGATTTATTTATTTATTTATAAATCCGTGGCAGGATTTTTTTTATTATATTTTTTTTATAACTATTCATGTAAGGAAACAAATTAAAGTGTTTCCATGCTTGGGCAGCATTTGGTCCAGAACCGGTCATTCTCCTTTAAAAAGATTTTATTCATGACAGCTGTCATACGTATTGAACTATTTTGGGAATACATTATCTAAAAGTATTTTTTGTGCAAAATTTGATTTTTGAAAATGAAGACGTGTTTTTTGTGCCACGAGGGTCGAAAATTGACTGATTTTACATAATAGTGAATCTTTTAAAAAGTGTGAACTTATATCAAAGTTTCGTAAAAAGAAAAAATTTAAATACAATGACCTAATCTTCAATAGCCTGCTCTAATATTTATGTTTTAATAAAAAAAAAGTAAAAAAATACTTGAACTACATCGACACTACATTATAATATTGTTTACAGCACATAAAAATGAGTACATCTTCTCTCTTGCGCGTCCACTTACCTGGAGCGAGAATCGTTCATGGAAATTTGAAATCATGGCAACCTCTGTTTGCGGCCATTTCCCAACTGGCAACCATGGATTTTTGAAATTAGTACACATAAAACTTTAATTTGGAATTGAAATTTTAAAAAAAACAGGTGACTGCAAAAAATGAACACTGACGTAGCTGTTTACAACTGGCAACCCTAATGATGCGGCCGACTGAGAGCTGGCAACCATTGTTTTTTCAATTTGTGACATTATTATCTTTCAAATGTCGTAAAATTCATTAAAAAAACATATAGTTGCAATTTAGTGTCGCGAATTAATTATACCAAAATTAATTACAGGTAATTGCGGCTAATATTTTTTAGGCAACCATTCCCTATTTCATTGTATACTTCCTTAACATTCATTTAAAATTAGTTGTATCAAAAAAACAGATACCTGCAGAATCGAGCAGTGGGATCTCGTACTAATAGGAGCCTCCGCGAATGATGTAACTAACGGTAGCGCGATGGGTAATAAATCATGTACTGGCAACGTCAGAAGACAGCCACTTTTAACTATGATAAAAAGGTGTTAAAGAATTTAAAAATTGCAAAATGACATGAGAACTATTTCATTAGACGTAATGTATGAACACGTTCGTATTTACTAGTCAGCTTATTATTCCACTCGCTACTAGGTGAAGGTCATTTTATTTGCCATTCTTCTGTATCGGACAGATTTTATCTGACCAACAGTTTTGTATCTAAGTTTGAGATTTGTCGAACAATGAAATGTCCTTTACCTTTCTTTTTATAACCTTCATCATTTTTTTTATCTTTAACTACGCACATGTTTTATTTTTCTTCCACCTATCAACTATCGATTTAGTCGGATCTTATTTCACAGAAACTATTTATCTCTTTTACAATTTTTTTTAGGTATTTTTATGTCTAATCTATCAATTTAGATATATTCTTTATCAACACCAGTATGTCAAAGAGAAGATAGTATCATCATCATACACAAATAAAATTGGGTTAATCAACAAATACAATTTCGTCCCAGGAATGTTTAAAATTTTAACACGTATAAACGATACAATAGACGCTACAATCGATGAAAATTTGAAAGAGGTAGCAGAAATAGACGGAGACATCTCCTGCAATAGTCTTTCAACTACTAAGCTCATCCTGGGATTCTAGGTAGCAATTTCCTTAGGCGGAGTAGGTCTATTTATTACTGAACTAGACCACTCAAAACAAGTTCCTAATGACGGGGTTAACGTCCATTTATCAGTCAATGCGGAATATAAGCGTTATCTCTACTCTCGATCTTCAGTGATGCTAAAAGTGGGCCTTCGTAATTTAGACTCAAGAGTCAAGATAGGAACATATAACATTCCCATACCGTTAAGTTGATACATCTAGTTTTAAATTACGTGCTTCATGGTACTTGATCGCACAAAGTATGATAGCCTTAAAGTCGTTTGTTGAATCTTTGTGTAATCACATTGGTAATCACTCTTTAAAACAATCGGCTTTCTCTTCTTGTTGATGATTTTGGTCAGTCCCTTCCATGATAAAATTGATTCAAGCGGAACGTATCAAGCGCAAGTTTGACAACAGTATTAATCGACACAATAGGTCTTTAATGTCCCGTAAATTAAGTGTCATTTATAGACGTCTCTATTTAGGTCAGAACAATATTTAATACCAAATTCTTTAGATACTGCTGATGCAGTGATACTTGTAGCTTGAAAACTAGCTTGTGATATTACAAAAAGGCGCATAAGTATTTGAAGTTGTTGCCAAAGTATCTTTAACAATAAATTTTACGACTTTAATGATCTTAGATTTAGTATGTACTTTAGTTTTTGTACCAAATACGGGTGACACGGTAATTTTACGAAATTGTCTCTTTATTGTTAACATATAATTTGAATCCTATTCTTTAAGAAGCATTTCCCTGAGAATTCAACTTTCGAAACGCGGTTTACAGAATAATGGAAAGCTTTCGCCACAAACTGTAGGACTGAATGAAAGCATTTGCGCAATTTCGTCAATTGTCCAGTAGTTTCGGTTGGACTACTGAGGCGAGACAATACGATCGGTTATGAGCCGTGAAGACCGGAGGTCTTTACCGGCGTTTACGCAACTCGTGTGGCAATTTGCGGAAACATAATCTATGTGGTTTAAGTTGTTAGACGGTTTTGTCTTATTCGTCCGTTGTTGCTATTGAGATGTTTTCAACGCTTTAAGTCTGCGTGTCGTTGCTTAACGTTGCATTTAGAAAACTTTTTGTTTTGATTTGATATTTTATGAACTTAAGCTTTTTCAACAATGCTGAGCAAAGTTCTTGTCTTGACTTGTCCCTTCAGGGTGTGAAGGAGTTAACGGAAACAGTTTAGTTGGTAGTGGGAAACTTGGAACGTCTTTGGTGCAGAATTTCACACAAGGCCGGAGGTCTTGTTAGCCTATGGTTGTGCTAACGCTAAACAACGAATTCTCCTACGGAAAAATAAACAGAAGTAAAAGGTAAATGTGTTAAGACGTTTTCCAAAAAATTCACATAAATGTTGCTAACAAAGATAAAAAGTAGCCTTATGAGATGACGTACCACTATCTTTATCAGTTCTGAGTATAACCCATTAGTATACAACTGTAATAGAATCTTGCTTCAATCAAGATTCCGCTATTTCTACTTGTATCATACAGTAGTTTAATATCGTCACCACATTACCTCAATAAGGAATAAGAACATGTACGACGAACTGATCATTACTTGTTATGTTATAAGACCGTAAATTATGCTATATACCTAACTTACAATACATTCTTTGACCAAAATAGGGACGGGGTCATATTAACGTATGTGATGTTGTCCAATATTAATTTAATAGTTATTCTAAATCAAGCAATTCGATACGCAATACGCTTTCCATATGTCTGTTACATTGGCAACAATTCGCTTAAACCATCATATTATAATTCATATATCGACAGACTGTGTTTATTTTAAGTCTGGCTAGAGATCGTTCTAAGAATTCCTTGTATGTTTAGATAGCACTGTTTATGATACCACACTTCTTTATAAATGTTTAAATTGTACCCATATCCGCTTGGTTTAGTTCTTTGATCTGGTCAATTTTCCTTTTGAAGTTCTTTAGAGGATCAATCAGTTTGTATTTGGCTATTTAGTCTCAAACCGGGCATATTACCAATTACTACGAAATGTGTTTAGTGATGATCGTAGTTTTTCGCATAAGTCTATCAAAAATCCTCACAAACTTTTGTCTTCAAAATGCAGTGGGAATTAAACTTACGCGACTTCTTTTAGCACATAAGAATCATAAAGTTCACAAAGATTTTGACACTGGTTGATCGTAAAAAAATACTATAATCTACTATTAATACTAGTTCAAAAGCGAAAGTTGACCTTGCCCTTGGCGCCTAAAGTTGATTTGAATCCCACGCATGGCACATTCAGTAATGTATATTTGTGTTTGGTCTGTGTTAATCTATTTCTGTGTCCTTGTTGTAGCCACATTGATTCTGATAGACATAACTAGTTCTTAAGAAACTTAGCTTGCAATGTCTTCACGCTGACTGGTAAACAACCTCGTGGCATAGCTATGAATGAGCGGCCACCAAAGTCCATTGATGGACATTTTATCAACTGTCAGACATCTTGACGCTTCGTTGTTAAGTGTCCCTCAATGGAATTGGCCGCAGTGGCCGTTTACCATCAGGTGGTGGGTGGCACTGCGTAGTACAGATCTACCAAATGATCCAGTATTTTAAGAAAACTTTTATCAAATTAAATTATGATTACCATAGGTTTTTTTTTATAATATTAGGTTGTGTTATCTGTGTTTCAGCGTAGTTCTACACTCTATATGCCCTACTCAGTAGTATTCAACAGGGTAATCCGTTGGTCAATAGTTCTACGAACATTTTATTTCTAATTCAATTTCTAGAGAAACTGGTCCTTTCTCTTCATAGCTCTTTGTGGAACTATCAAGTCTTTTAAAAAGCTTTAAAAACACTGAACCATAAAAGAGTGAACGAAAGAAGATCTCATGTATTTCTTCCTTTAAACGAAGATGGCGATTTCGGCTCCCTTTATGCTTCACATCAAGCTAAGTGGAGCCATTGTACTGAGCTGATATAAAAAAAAAACTTGTTATAAATATTAGGATTTCCTCCATGAACATGAATGACAAATATAACGCCATAAAGACCAGGCCTATTTGAAAGAATAACTTCAATTCCATAAGAATTTAGACTATTCAATTAGATAACAAGTTTATCAAAGGTCACCACATAAATAATGAATAAATTCCACTTTATTACCATACCTGATCAATATGCTCGATATTTTCTTTAAAAATCACCTGATAGGTAGTAAAATAGGTAGTATGGCCGTTTTAGTATTTCGGATGTCGTTGTGACCACTTATTAAAATAAACACAATAATACCTCGTTTATTTATTAAATTCATAAACAAAATTAAAGCTGTAATAGTTTTTTTTTAAACTTGTTTTGAATCTCAAAAAAACTTAATGCTCAATAGCCCATGTAATAATATACGACCTAATCCTACCCATTCCATTTAATAACACCAAGCAAGGTACGAATACCTATTCCCTGAACGTATTACTATACCATTTGATTTATCATACGCTGATACCCGTGCCCCCTCCATGTTAAAGTGATGAGGGAGTACCGCGGAGTTTAGTGGGTAAACCCCTGGGCCACTTCCATCTTCGGCCCAGGAACAATACCCTTTTTAGGGCATCGGGAGTCCCACACACGACCCTGTCATTCCCCTAGGACGTGGTTAAAGTGAGTAACGCTTTCCTCACGAAAATAAACAGGAGCATAGTTAAGAAGGATATTGTGACCAACCTAGCAGTTTATGTTATTTTAGCTGACAAGAAGGTTACAGCTCACTTGTAAGCGGCTGTTACGGCCTATGTAACTGTGGTGTGGTTAACTGAATCGCTTTATGTACTGCCTACCACACTGTACACTTCTCTGCTCTTCGAGCCTTAAGCTTTAAGTTTAAGTGTAAGCTCCCACAATAATATGAATATCCGGAACACAGCCAAAAAGGTAGTAGGTAAGGCGGCAGATCTTACCAGTAACTAGCCAGTCGGACGTAGTCTTGATACAAACCAGACCTAAAGCAGAAATTGAACCTACGAACTCCGATTCTTATGTGGCAGTGTAAGCTGAGTTCCACAGAGGCGGTCAATATACTTTATTTTACTGATCTTCAAAACAATTTTTTAAGAGCTGGTTTGGCTCTCATTTCTATAATATACTGGTTTTTATTTCAAATGTGGTTCTTCTAATTAATACGAATAATTAAGTTACGACCTTCTAAGCCAGACATAAAAAATGGAGTCAAACACCCTATTTAAATAGGTACAATATGCGTGCTTGGAACAGGTTGCGGTTACCAACAAAAACATTAGGTATTATCTAAGTGTACAATCATTATCAAATTCAAATAACTTCCACATTTCGCTACATATGATAATGTAACTAGACCTAATCGAATCAAGGTTCAATTTTCTACGGCCAGTATTAGAATTAGTCACTGGTCGACTGGGTACAAGCCAGACATACACTATAATGAAAGTGAAATTGGTATAGTTAATCTGCGAATGTTGAGGTATGGTGTTCCCTCTCGCGCTTTAGACGTTAGAGAGAGAAGAAGATAGTTCAGAAAATGTCAAATTCAGTATAAACATCATTAGTGTTAATTGATTTTTTAGAAGGTAACATTTCGGCTTTTTTGAAATGCGACTTTGTCTACTAGTCAATTTCTATCAATTCATATGATATGCGAAAGTCTGTTAATATTTAACTGTTGCTGTTAAACTAACTGTAGATATTTATTTCCTTCTTTTGATTGTAATCAATCTTATTCACCGAAGCCGGAGCAACAGCTAGTTAAGAAATCAATCAAAAAAACGAGATTAATAAAGTTTTTGCTATACTTTTCATAATTAATAATTATCCATCTACTTTCTACAAGTACGTATCTCGATCTTTACTTGTAATCATTAGAGACGGTTATTTAATAATAAACTAATCTTGCAATTGACGATGTTAATCAAAACTACATACATTGGCAACCGGTAACCGGTGCTAAAAAACACGAAACCGGTGCCCGATAGTCATTAACATTTAAATCAGTATTAGAATGTTGCATGATAATGATTTATGGTTGTAGACCATCTATTACGTGTTACATAAAGGCAATAATGTACCCGTGCTATCTGCATACTCATCGATACTTATTAAGTCTGAATTTAAGACTATGACGGTTTTTATGTTTTCAGGTGGCAGAGAGGCACGTAAGCCTCTATTCCATTGAGGGAGTCTTCACCGGGAAGTTTTCTATGTTCAAAAGCTTTGTGAATGAGAACCATTGTATTCACCTTTTTTTGGGAAATATGTTGCGTACTGTTACCCTCCGACAGGAGTCCTAGAAAGGCAGCCTAGAAAGGGCGGAGTTTACCTATTCATGAGAGACAGATGACCCTTGGCATACATAACAACTCCGGGAAGACTTCGCAGGGGCGAAGGAATCAGGATTAGCTAAGAGCAACCAAAGAAGTTTACCCAGGTGTTTTAAAGTTATCTTTCTGTACCCCTGGTCCACCCATAACTTCTCTTTGCTAAAATCAATAACATGTTCTTTATCAAAAAGAAAAGATTATAATTATGTCATGAACTTAGCACTACCAGTGTATCTAGTCTTAAAGTGTAGTTTGGGAGCAGTCTTATCGAAAACCTATTAATCAACATAGATAATAGTAGCAATTTGAATGTTGATGCCGTAAGCACAACTAGAAGCAGATACGCCCACTAGCTTACAGATAGGACGAATGAATCATCCTTAACACACGAGAAGCTTAGGTACTGGTCACAAGCTAGACGCGCCTTCAAACATTCCTGATCGCACACTCATGTCGATAGAAAGAAGCGCGATTCCTCATCAAACCAGCCAATTTTTTGTTGCGGAGATGAATGCGTTTTTGCACCATAACCGCAGGCTAACGCTAAACTAGCCCACTACTAACTTCCTTCGGTTTCCTCTTTTCATCTGAAAGGGACAAGCAGGCGGCAGGCGCCCACCTAAAATTATTCTTATTCATTGATCCAACTTCGGCGGGTTGGATGAATATGGGAAATAGTAGAGTCTTACATAATCCTGCAGTTCCCTCCTTACCTGGGTGTCAGGCATATGTAATTCTCCGTCAAGTAAAAAAAACCGTTGGAAATATGCAAGCAAAGCTAGATATGCTGCCATACTTTAGGTTTCCGGAGGGTCTTCTATCGTTAAATCCTGATTTATTCGGGAGATCCTTGGACCATACTTCAAGTCATACGGCGAGTTCAGCTTTTAGAACAAAACGAACTATTGCCTCCAGGATTCCCACAACTCTTAACACACTAATCACTTTCTCACAAAGTGATCAGCAAAAGACTTTTGTTTCATCCACATCTAATGTAGGTACAATTTAAAAGCTATGAAGAAATGTAAGTCAAAAGCCATTTTCATCGAAGGAAAATATAAATCAAGCTCCAACGCCCCAATTACCTAATAACACAATGTGCAGGCAAGCTCGTTTCATCCAGACCATATCCTAGAATTCTAGATAATGGCTAGGTCGTAAATACGAGCCTATATTGTAGAACGCCCTCAATTTGTTCAACAAACATTGAAAATACAGTTACCATGATGTCATCGCTACGTTAGTTTGCAATTCGTATGAGCCTATGTTAGAAATGACGTAGGCTAAGATTGAAATAAGTCCTGTCTTTAAGTACCTGCTTGTATTCGCAGAGAATATCCAATGAATCCAATTCCTTGATATCGACTGTTCGTAGACTATTTTGTGTGATGGCTAAGAATTTTCGTCATCCTTCAATCTAAAGACATGAATGTTGTTTAACGGCGGAAAATTCTTTTACAAAAGGCTTTTAAGGAAGTCAACACAAAGTACCCACAAAGCCCCAACTGCTGAAGTCACGGCCGTAATGCCCAAAGGGAATATGGAATACCTCTTATAATAAGAATTTTTTTAAGGTCGTTATTGTTGGCAGGCAAACAGCCCACATGAATTGTAAGCAAATACTACGGCCTATTCCATTTAAGGACTTTCTATTTGGAAGAATCGCAAATCGTTCTGCACTTATCCTCTTCCTCTAGATCTTAATAATTAAGTATAACGTTCCAGAGATAAATTATCACAGATATTATGTATTACGTTCCAACGCCTGATTCATAACAAACAGATAGCAACAATATAGCAGATATTGTGTTCGCTACTGCTTTCGATGCGGCCATCTCTTGTATAACAATAACAGTATTTCAATATCGCATCGTGGCATCACAAATTGCCAAAAAACAATCCTACGTAGTCACGAGCGGGTTACGAAATTGATTCGCTTTTAGGGATCCACAAGTACCTAATTGTGTGTAAGTTTTGTGCACAACAGTTAGAAGAAAAAGCTCCAATTAAGATATACTTACATTATAATTGGATCTTAAGTTTCTGACAGAGACTAGAGAGAAGTGGACATTGTGATAAGTCAACAAACTTTATAAGTTAAGTGGTTAATCCGTTCAGGTCATAAAACCCGGAGTTTCGATTAGTTTTATCATCTTGGATCGCACTGGTGGTAGAATTTTTTCAGAGTTCGACTGGCTAGCTACCCCATCATACCTAATACCCCCAAAGGTGAAATCTGCCAGCTTTGGTGGATTTCCATGATATTTAAATTAAACGAATAGGTACAATCTAAGCGGTGCGTGCGTGTTGTTATGTTTGTCTAATTTAACTTTAATTAATAAACTTAATTTCTTTGCAAAAATATATACTGAACCCTCAAAATGAGATTCGATTCGCTCATCATAAGTTTTTACGTGAAAAAATTGTAATTCGATCCGCGATTGAACTTGGCTCTGCTGCCGTGCACCGGTTTTTTGCTGTTTATTTACCGTGTTTTTGCTTTAGATTCGGAAATATTTACGAAGACTGCCCGCATGAGTCTGTTAAATGGAATGATGACGAAATCGTGATGAATCCAAATAATATAATGGTATGTTTGTTTGGCAATAGGCAAATTATAGTTGTTATTGTTCTTTCTCACAATTATTGTAGACATTACAATTAGATAAGCAGAAAGGAAAGGTTTATTTTTAAAAAAGCAGCAAACAAGCAGACGTCTCATCTGATGGAGACTGATCAAGCACAAAATCTAAGAAAAGCAATAGCAAATCGCAAACAAGTGGTGGAGAACTGGAGACAGATTGTGAAGAAAGCAGTTGTGATTGGCCTGATAAAGACCTTTTTTTTTGTGGAGCGGAATGCTTTTACGCACCATAACCCGCCTGGGGTAGACGAGCCGTGTGTGGGACTCAGTGCAGCTCCATGCCCCAGTCTTAAGAAAGACTGGTGCACGGAGAATACCCACTAAACCCCCCGCGCTCCTGCATCGCCGTCGGCAGCGTCCCTGGGCTTGATATGACTACCAGGAACCGCCTGATAAAGACCTAAGCTAAGTTACTTTTCACGTTTCATATAATGATGGGTAACCATTTATTTATTTATTTTTTTTTATGTAATAGGCAATATAGGGGGGCAAACGAGCAAGTGGGTGACCTGATGGTAAGTGATCACCGCCGCCCATAAGCACCCGGGACCCCCTTAGGGTCACAGGCGCGTCTTTGGAGAAGAATGCGTTTATGCACCTTAACTGCAGGCTAGATCAGCGGCCGTGTGTGGGTCTCGAGACTAAAGCGTCCACTACCCACTAAACTCCCCCAGTTTCCTCTCCACACCCGATTGGGACGAGCCGGTGCCAGCCTTGTGGCTATTGACTAGCCCATCCCCGGGTACCCCGACTTGAGAGGCCTCAAGTCAGGGTGGCTCCTAGGGAGGGCCACCCGAAAAACTAGGTAACCCTCAGACTTGGCTCGAGCGACCTGTGCAATGCGGGTGTAGGGGAGCTACCCCCGCCTACAGATCAACCCTCAGGCCGGAGGAGGCGTGCAAGGTTCGCTCGGTTAAAAAATGGCATGTGAGACGCCTCAATCAGATACCTATAAAGAAAACTGCCTCCAGATAAACCAATTATTATTACTCTCGATAATTTCCCCGTCGATAAAAAAAGTGACACTAAAATTTTCGACCGGATCAAGTAAAAGGCTAATGAATCATCATTGGTTACGATGATCATTAAGTGTACTAGTTTAATTCAGGCCATCTATTGTTAAAGCTAGCCTAGATATTTTCGCCATTCGATAATAAAGTGTTAGTTCATTATCTTTCTAGAATCTAGATAACACCCACAACGACAGTTCTCTTGGAATTGTTCTAGTCTAGACAATTTAATCACACAAAAATTAAATAATAGACTTTAGTCGGCGGTAATAAGAGCTACCTAGATGGCGTAGCATGTAGTAAGGTAGGTATTACTATTAATTATGAATTGACAATAAGTTTCAATTTGAAGAGAAGCTGGATCCTTGATTGATGATTGAACACAATTGTTTCAACTTTCTAGCTAGTGTACCTATTTAGTTTTTAGAGAGTTGGATAATATAATAATAATGTCCTCCTGGCCAAGTTTCGGCTACAGTGGTAAAACTTTACGACAAACCATATACCTAAGCAAGATATAGGTTTAAAGTGCACAAGTGAACATACAGGTGCACTCTCTTTTGCATTTTTAGATTATAGAGTACGTAATATGTACCTATAAACCCAATACACGTTATTTTGAAACACAGATTGGGTACATAATTAAAACGTGTAAAAATAGCATAAAACAACCGAAAGAGCCACCATCGAAATAGTCAGCTTTGTAGTGTAATGTCGTCGTAAAAACGTCACCAATGGACGTAATTGGGAATGATTTTGATGCGACCACGTGTTGATTTGGAACAGGATGCGTTTGGACATACTTTTATAAATAGCTCTGGTTTTGAGGAGAACATTCTATTGATGTCGCAATCTTCCGGTATTTCCAGACCTGTACTAAAATGACAGAGCTAAAAAACCCAAATTTTTTGGATACTAGTCATCAAACTGTAGTCCAGCGGTTTTGAGCGTAGCTTTACATGCGTCAATGGTTTGAAACTCGACGCGCTTTTTTTTTCTAGGTATGTGTGTATTTTATACCACTGTGCACTGTCGAGACCGTGGTATAACTCGAAGTTGCAGAATTCTGGATCATGGCGAAATAGATTACCGCACTAGATCGGGTCTGATGAGGTCACTTTTTTCGCTTGCCTTATTAGTAAAAAAAAAAAACAAAAATCTTCGTTATTGAAAACTAAAATTACAAGTCAAGATTAACATTTTTAAGGACTTTCACGAGACAATAACATTTAATTAATATGTATCGCAACACAGAACGGATACATAACATACTTGCATACTCAATTACATGATTCAAGTTTAACAAAATACTACAAATTGGAAAAACAAGTATCCCGCTGGTGCATTTCGTCGTACAATACAATTGGTAATGCAGCGCAGTGGAAGCGCTCATGTTTTATACATTTCGCCTTTCAGGAAGACAAATGAAAGTAACCGAGCAACTTGCATGCTAAATGAGTTTGCAAATTTAAGTCCAAGTAGCATACCCAGGTACAATGTAAAAGAAAATAGGACGAGGATTTTATATTCTTTACATTGCGAATGGTGATTTATTGGCAATGTGGATAGAAAGACGGCTATATAGATAACACACAACCAGAGGCGGATTATCCTAAAGGCAAAGTAGGCATGTGCCTAGGGGCGCGACGGTACAAAGGGGCGGCAGAATTGTAAAATAAAGAAAAAATATACAATATTGCATAAAATTAATTGCGCCAGTAAGTAAACCACCTACTTAGACAATGAAAACTATTATTTTTGCTTACAAAAAGATGAATTTCACGATTGGGACTGGCTAAACCTTACGCCTACAAACAACCTCGTCGATGGTAGGTACATGATCTATGATTGAAGTTGGAAAGATACGAGTCCTGCAATGTTCGTCGCGTCGCGGCTTCGACTGTGAGTATCGGACGTTCCTGCTTCTGAAATTGCGGGGACGAAAGTGTGGTGCGGGGGCGGAAGCTAAGCGGTTAGGCGCGGCGCGAACGAATGCGCCAAAAAATTTTAATTCACGACAACGTTCGTTTCCCGCCCGACCGAGAAAGAAACCCGGGATCTTTTGCGCTTACGGCGGACACCTAGGTCCTAGACCACTATCAATACTATCGAGGTCGAATTACGAGTAAGTCATCATCATCATTTCAGCCAAACGACGTCCACACCACAGCTGGACTTAGGCCTCCCCAAGGATCTCCAAACCGATCGGTCCTGCGCCTCCCGCATCCAGTGGATTTCGGTGATCTTTATGTATTAATCGGTTCACCTTGTGGGAGGCCTACCACAGCTGCGTTTCCCGGTACGTGGCCACACGAGGACCTTTCCGCCCCAACGGCCGTCAGTTGCCATCACTGGCAACACACACGTATCACTTTCGTCTTGAGGCACTGCGGTAGTCGGGCCGAGAAAACGCTGCGTAGCTTCCCAAACGCTGCCCAGCCGAGTTGGATTCGTCGATCGACCTCTTTCTGGAAGTTGGATTTACCAAGTTGGACTTTTTGTCATACAGTAGTAGTACTTATCTACAACTTCCGGTGTTGAGTCCCCAATTTTTATAGGAGTGGGTACGACATGGGAGTTCGACATGATTTTCGTCTTTTCCATGTTCATTTTAAGACCCACTTGTTGAGACACTCTATTGAGATCGTTGAGCATTGTGCCTTAGTACTTCCAAGGACTCAGCCATAACTACAATATCATCCGCAAAGCGAAGGTGCGTCATGTACTCGCCGTTTATGTTGATGCCAAGTTCTCTTCAGTCCAGAAGCTTAAACACGTCCTCCACCAGAGTATGTAGTGAACAGTTTCGGCGATAGAACATCGCCCTGTCTCACACCCCGCTGGAACCGAATGGGTTTTGTCTTCTGGCCTGGAAGCGGACTGACATGGTGGCGTTTTCGTACAGCGACTGCAACACTTGTATGTATCGGTAGTCTATTTGGCACCTTTGGAGTGACCGAAGCACGGCCCATGTCTGGACAGAATCAAAGGCTTTTCATAGTTCACAAACGCTAAGCATAATGGGAGATTATTTCTTCGGACTTTTGTATAATCTGCCGCAGCGTGTGCATGTGGTCTATGGTACTAAAGCCTTTACGGAATCCGGCTTGTTCGGGAGGCTGGAAGTCATCAAACCTACGTACGAGACGATTCGTTAGAACTCTAGAAAACAGCTTGGTAGCGTGATGGGTCTGTAGTTCTTCAGCTGCGTCCTATCGCCCTTTTTGAAGAACAGCTTCACCACGCCCCCGTGCCATGCTGTTGGCGTTTTGCCCTCGAGAATAACGGAGTCGAACAACCTCTGGAGAGCTTTCAGGACCGGTCGACCTCCTGCCTTTAGAAGCTCCGCTGTAACTCCGTCATCCCCCAGCGCCTTGTTGTTTTTAAGCTGTTTTAGAGCTACACTGATTTCGTAAAGGCTGACGTCTTGATTATATTCAGTGTAGTGCGGGTCAATTTGTCTCTACGATCTGTGGCCTCAGTGACAGGTGTTCGTGTCGTCGAGTAAAGCTGCCCATAAAAGTTTTCAATCTCGGCCAAAAGCTCATGGCGTGACGTGACTACTCTACCGTCCTCTGTCTTCAACTTCGTCAGCAAGCTCTCCAAGAGACAGGTCTCTGGCAAACACTTTAGAGCATTTGTTTCGCTCAAATAATCACTCGAATTAAGTTACAATAATATATTAAAGATTTAAAGTTAGTTAATTATATAAATGATATATTTGATACACTGATTTAATTAATTTTTTATCCTGTTCATAATTTTCGGGTTTGCCAGTCGTACCTTAAAGCTTTAAAATATTGTAAATCGAATTCTAAAAATCTGTCCGACAATATTGATCTCATGTAAACTCATGCTCTTTTTTCCTTGGCCTCCATCCATCTCACCGCGTTTTCTTAAGGTACATCGGTTCCGGTCAAACTATAGTCGGTACGAGTTATTTTTAATATAGGGGCGCCGATGAGATGTTTGCCTATGGCGCTCTCAACGTTTAATCCGCCTCTGCACACAACACAGCCCATGGTCGACAATCTAAGTCTGCAACACACTATCCATATTTAGAAGTCCACAATCCTAAACAAAGTGATCTATGGAGGAGATCAGATAACCTGGCACTGAATTAAACAAGGCATGGAGGAGAATTGTGAGAAAAATATCACAATTGGTCTGCATTAGTAATTAATATGAGCTGGAAGTGCTGGATATTTTAACACGGAGGGTCAAGACAGATTCCATATCTTTATAACTTAAACATCCATTTGGATGTTAACCTCTTAACACCCGACCGAAAGCCGGGTGTCGCGTAAACAATAGATTTTCTATTGTGTCTGGTTTTCCGGGGCTAGATGGATTAATGATACAACTTTGCTCACTTTAGCAGGAGCATTTCTATGTCCAAAATTAGCATGTCCTACATAACTTTGATGCATGGTCATAATGTGCAATCCATGAGTTGATTACTAATGTTTTTTCTTACTAATTTCATGCATGAATGCAGTTTACGTAAACAATTTTACCAGTAAAAAACAAATATGCATATTAAGTAAAGATTTGCTTACTACAGCATAAAATATAGTTCACCAGATTAAAAACTAATTTTAAATAACATTGCATAATTTAAATATAAAAACAGTAGACGAAAAAAATAAATTGTTGAATTTCTCAATTAATTGGCAATGCCAATTACGTATGAGACAAATTTAAAATTTGGTTTACTGATGATTTGACATTACCTACTTAGCCTCTTGGATGAGCCATTGTGCATTAAATTAAACCTAATATAAGGCAATGAAATTAACAGTTTAAGCAATTTCATTATGATAAAAATCCTTAGAGACTAAACATAACGTTCAGTTAAGTCTCTTCATAATAAAAAAAATAAAGTAATTCTGATAATAATGTTATTATGCTTGGTTTAATGTCTCGTTCTTTGTATTATAAGCAAAGCAACCCATTATCATATACTTACACAAATGAACTAATGTTTAATTAAGTTGTAAAATTAATAAACTAGGTAAAAACAAATCAATATGATTATTGCCAATGTTGCAAAGTATGGCGATAAATTTTAGATAGTGATGGGCCGACTATAGTGTTTGCCGACTAGCCGACTAGCCGACTATTCGGTTTTCAAATTGCCGAATAGTCGGCCGACTATTCGGCAGTGCCCCGACTATTAGTACTGCGTGACGTTATAGTCGTTGTTTTGCCGCAGTAAAATAAGTCTTAGTAGTACTTACAATCTTAGTAGTATAGACCGACAAACTTATCTGTTCCGGTGGCGGCGTCGCTACTGTCTATTTAGAACTGTCATTAAATATCGTTTTTGCATTGCATTTCACGTAGTTCCAGTTTTGGCCACCGGAACAGATAAGTTTGTAGGTCTGTACAGTCAAAAGCACGTCAGACGTAACACGTTGGACTTTGTACCGCTTTTATGTCGGGGGCTTAAGTGCTATTATCGAACTGCAAGTGTTAACCGTGATGTGCTGTTGACCGTACAATAGATAAATGAAGTTTTTTTAGTCAAATCAAAAGTTTTACGGCGAGGTTTTTTATTTTAATGGTCGGACTATACCTACAATTTATGAAGCACCCCCAAGAAAGTTCAAAAAAATTTCAACCCCTCACTAACCCCCTTTGGAGGGTGAAATATCCAAAAACCCTGTTGGTATTATCTATTTATATAACCAAGTTATAGTTATAGTTTTCGTGTGAATATTTCAAGAACAGATTGGGTTCGGCAGACCAATTTCTAAAAGTAGCACCTATTCACAAGTATGACTCTCAATCATCTACCAGCACCTTAAGCCAATGTAATAATAACCATAATTGTCACGAAACGTCGAAGAAGAAATCGCGCGTGTGAACATTCTTTGTTAATAATGAAGGTGCTGAATAATATTATAATATATTATATACTATAAATTTTGCCGAATAGTCGGCGAATTTTGCCGACTAGTCGGCATTGCCGAATAGTCGGCTTTTCCGACTAGTCGGCGAATAGTCGGCCCATCTCTAATCAATCTTACTATGCTTCCAGTCTTAGAATAATAATATGTATGTTATTATTCTAAGCTTCCAGTATTTTCTAGTTAGAAATAATATACCATTCGAAGTTTTAAAATCCAATATGCAATAATATTGATAAGAATCGCATCTGACTATTAAAATAAGCTTGCATTGAGGTCAATCTCCCTGCAGAGAAAAAAATTTCGCAATGACACCGCGCCGTACAAGGCGAAATCAAGATTCGTTCAATGTTATGCGAAAACCGACAAGAAACATACTTCAGACTCGCTATTTAACACATAATAGGATATTAAATACTTACTTGATAACCACAGGAGATAGCTCTGATCCTTTTCCCAATGAATCACACGGAATTATTAATGTAAATGCAGAAAAAAACAACCAAATCTTGACCACAAGATGACTTCACCGCAGAATTTTGCAACGTCTATTGAAAACTTAAATACCACAACGACACTGAACACTGTGTTGATTTTAATGATTTACGACTGCAAATAATATAATGTAAACAAAAACAGTTCAGATAAATGAAGAAAACGTAAACAAAACAAAACACAACGAGACGCACCAAACAGCGGACCAAACGTTGACTGACTGAATACTTTTTAATGTGTCCGGCAGAGGAACGAAATCTTTGAGCCTAAACGTCTTTGGTGTTGTAAGAATCAAAAATATTACCCATCAAAATGGAGAGTTAAAATTTCAGCAGGCTAGTCAAGCAGCTAATTTTATTTAAAATGCGTACGCAATGGTAAAACTGTTGTTAGTTTTTGCCTATGGTATTTAAAGTTATTTTATTCACATTAGTACCTTAACTAAATTGACGTTTCGAATGATACCAGTTTTTGTCAATTTTTAAATAGTGTATTATGAATGAGTAATGAATGACACTACCGCAAAAAATAAAATCCACATAAAATTGAGTATCGGGTTTGTATCCCTAAATTACTTAACAGGTTCAAATCTTATATATTATATTGTGATAGATATGTTATGTTTGTTTTGGGTCTGGAATGTTTATTTGTATATAAGTATAATTATATTGTGGCACCTCCAATCATTCTGATACCCATAGTTTAATATTATTAATATTGTGTTATTTTGAATAATGTACAAATATTACTACAATTGAAAGGGTCATTTTCACCTTTGCTGGCTTTTGAACAAGCACAACACACAAACAACAAAGACAACAACAAACAACAAGACCAAAAATAAACCTTCCTTTTCAACGGTCATTAACTTGATATTAATGTGGAAATGTAGATACAAAACAAATATTATATAATAATAAGAATATATATTTTTTCGATCAAATTCTGTCAGCAATCATTTTAATTTTTCAAAGAAGTCAAAACAGTCGTGACTCGTGACAGACTTACTTAAAGATAATAGATTTATCAGATGCATATTATGACTGTGTCTGAATATTTTCATGTTAGCGATTCTCTTACGATTATTTCTATTTTTTTGGAAATTATTTTAATTAAATAATATTAATAAGAATTAAATAATTAAGAAACAATAATAAAGAAACAGACAATAATTTTTATGACGTATGTACCTACCTATGATTGATTGACAAAGTTGAAAAACGTAGAAAAATAATAATTATTTATCTACTTATTGTTTAAAATTATACAAGGGTAAATGATGTATACTGCTGGTATTACTGGGGTCACGGTTTGACGGGAACGTTCCATGTATCGTCTCTATGTCTGATTATAAAAATGTTGCTACATTCACTGTGTCAACATTTTAATAAGTTCTTTCTTGCATCGAGAGATGGCGCTATTTGAATGTTGCGAACGTTTTGTATCTTTAAGTCGTATTCTCAGGTATTCTCAGACGAAGCCAACTGACAGTAGCTAATGTCACTTTGTAAAATAATGTTGCCATATTTAAAGTAATAGTGATGCGTTCAGTTCTCGTTCGATCGGATGAATGAACTATGAGTTCAGTGTGAATCAAACTATAAAAGAATATTATTATTATGTATGGTCTCGACCACATGTCATGATCGACAATGTTTCAGACAGATTTATAATTAATGTCAGCGAAAGCGATAGTGATGATTTTACATCTGATGATGAATAAAAACATATTAAGTATACATTATTAAATCTTAGATGATCTCTGCGACAGCTGTCATCGATTTGACAGCTGTTAAATTTCACAATTTTTGACTGAAAAATGTATGAAGAGAAATAACGTTCATGATTGTAGGTTCCCGCCCTCTTAGAGATGTTCATTGCTATTATCATTCGCTTACACGTTATAATCGATTATGAAATTTTAAAACATCGGAAAATTTTCTTTTTGTTTATCTCTTTAAACGTACAATTTTATAATCAAAAACCAATTAATTTAATTAGAAGTAAGTCGGTTTGGATAAAACAATTTGAATATGATTGAAGTCCGAAATTCGAAAATAACAATTTGAGAACCTTCGAAAAACAACCAAACTATATCACAAACATTGAGCTGATCCCAAAGTTAGTAAAAAGAGCACATGACATGGTGTTAGGGTGTTACGAGTATCAAAAATAACGAAGTTACCACAAATTGGTACTTGATTACATATTAACATTCAGACACAGCACAGAACAAACACAAATCTTTATCACATAAAATTTTGCGTATAGTCATACTCATAGTCATAGAGCATGCCAAATGTGCTATCGAACCATGAGATGAGGATGTCCTTTAGTTATAGAGGTCCTCAATCGTTCAGAGTGGATCGATAGAAGAATCGATTAGTTACGAATCGAAGTTTTAACATTCGTTTATGGTAAGACTACGCCTCTAGTAATGTCACTGCGACACCTGTCGCAGAGATCATCAAAGATTTAAATAAGTATAGTAAAGTAAGCAATGTTTTTTATTTTCATTACCTACCTATAATTTTTACAATTTATACTCGTACATCTATAGTTTTAACTACATGATGTATTGAAAATAGGACAGTCTTACAAGTTTCCTCGCACTGTTTTCCTTAATTTTTAAAACATCGGTATTTAGTATAGGTAGATACTATAGGAACATAGTCGTCGAAAACTCGTTGGTATATACAAAGCACGACTAAAATTCGAACCCCGTACCCGATATCGGCAGTTCGACACACTAACTATTTATTAGACAATCGAGGCAATTTCATTCATTAAGGAATTTTTCAATCATTCACTTTGTCACAACACTATTTTTATTTTATCAAAAACTGACAACACAGTAAACGTCAGTTGACTTCGTCTGATTATGAATAGGACTTTTTTATGTGTTTAGCTATCTACCTTAGCTCTTTTAATTAAAATGCACAGGAAAATAATACATATTATGAATATTGTTGTGTATTCATCACATAATTTTATTGCCTTTTATAAGACTATCATAAATCACATATTCTCATTACATTTTAAAACTATATCGTCGAGTCCAGAGGGACGAGCCAGTGGTCTTTTCATAGTTTCAGCTGTTGCAAGAATCAATATTAATTCTTCTTGGCCTTGGTAACCCTGCGGAAAATTGATAACGTCAATATTATTATTACAAAACGTTTTTCATTGTGCTTAGCTAAAGTAGGTAAGTATTGTTCCAAATTGAAAAAGCTTGCAATGAAAGAATAAACATTATTTTAATTTACCTGAATTTAGGAGAAAACCGCCTTTTTCTAGTTTCATTATTTTCAATCTTTTCATCCTCAGTTTTAATCTGAAATTAATAAAAAAAGTAATGAAAATTTAACGTAATAAGTAAAAAATTTTGGGTACAAACACATAGTGGAGTGGTTGTCACAAAGAGTATAATATTATAAGGCATTTGCAAAATTCATTAAAAAATATTTTGATAACCTACAGATAGGGTTGCCAGATGTGTTTAAAAAAAAAACCGGACAAGTTTTTAATTTTTATTTATTAACATTAATTGACTAAAAACAGGGGTTGGTTATCTATGTGGACAATCTTTTGTCCGGTTTACAAAGATTTTCTTGACTGGACAAACATAAAGAAAACCGTACTGTCCGGTCGAAAACCGGACATCTGGCAACCCTACCTACAGATAGAAGCACTCATGTAAAGAGAAGAATTTTCATTCATACAATGTATCGTGCAGGGATCGAACCTGCACACTTTGGTATAGTCAACTTCTTAATAATTGTACCAAATCAGTCTTCTTCAAATATAAATATTTTTAACTTACATCATTAGCAGTTCTGGGGCCAAGGTTGGGAGGGCCGTATTCCGTGAAGCCAGGGGGTCCATACTCCAGAAATCCCTCAGGAACTTGTCCCACGTTTCTATAAAAATCGATTGTGTGAGATTTTATTTAGGAAAGTAGGTTAAAAGACGAGTACTGAAAGTGACTTTAAGTGACATCCTTAATGCTGATTTTATCCACGACATTATTTACTAAACATTACTTTCTGATTTTGTTTAAAATTAATGTTATTCTATATTGATGTCGCTAAGCCTGTTTTCATTAGAAAAGAGGCTTTGCGAGGTTTTATAGACAAATAAGTAGTAACATTTACCCAGAATTCAACTCTTCTGTTTTCACCGCAGTTAAATCTTGAGACAGCTGTACCTGTAAAAATTAAATATTGAACTAAGACCTAGGTAGGTACTTTTCATTTCCACCTATTTCATAGTAAAAGTAACAGAAAATGTAAATCCACAATCCACTTGAATAATAGAATAGTTGCGCCCAAGATGGGCGTCGCGGTTTCGGTGGGAAATGCTTCGTGTATTTCCCAATATTTTTGAATGCGTCCACCTACAACGCGAGTTGTGGTGTGCGGCGTTTTAAGAACACTTGAGTCATCAAAATATACATGAAAATGGCAGCAGTAATCCTTAGAAACAGGAGTGTATTGCCAGTTACACTGCCGCGCTAACACGCGTCAGTACAAGAAGAAGAAGAAGAAAGGAACAGAGCCATATTTTTTTTTATTAAAACGCTTTTGGTCTGTCTGTACTTTTAAAATCCCAAAAACTGACCAAGTTATTATTATGAACAAAGTTACGTATGTAATGTACCTTAGTCGCATCTTCTTTCTCCAAGCTGACTATAGTCTCAGCAATATTCTTCACGCCTTCAACTGCCTTTACCTCTTCCGTCAACTCTGTCTGGTCAGATTCCTCTACTACACTCTGCTCTGTAGCTTCTACTTCTTGAGCGGCTGTTTCTACTTCTATGTCTTCTTCTACAAGGCTAGATCTTTCTTCTACAGCAGGCTCTTCGACTTCTGCGGCGGTAACTACTGATTCAGTTGTTGATGCGTCTTCAACTATTTCGTACTTCAGGTCAGTGATGACTGCGAAAAAAAGACATTTTATTAAAGTACAGTCAACAGCACATCAGAATACCCTAATCTGTAAAATTTCTACAACCAATTTTCGAATTTATTTACTTCACTTAAAGTTCTCTTTCAATTAAGATTTTTTGACAGAATAGGGTAGGTAAGTAGGTTGATCTGCTGCCGTCCGAACAATAAATTAAAAAAAATATATTATTAATAATAATCTTAGTACCACTAGTATAGCAGGCTTCAATAGGATAACCGCTTTAAATATATATGTATATATATAATTATCGTTAAATATAGCTCGGGGCGGTAAGAATCTAAATCGACTCGGTAAGAGAAGATTTTATGTTATGCCTGTACTAAATTGTTTTCTATCTCCTTCTTTCTGTATAAATACAAAGATTTTTACCTTCAGTAGCATCTTCTGCCTCAACACTAGCTTCGGTCTTCTCTTCAGTAATCCTAGCTTGCTTCACCACGAAAGCTGGTTCAACAGCAGGATCTGGAAGAGCCTGGACCTTCGGAGGCCCATACTCCCTCAGGAACTCGGAACCAGAGGCTTCTGATCCGTGCAGAATGAAGTCTTCAGGTGGGATGACCACTGGGGGCTGGAAAACGAAATAAAATGTCATAATATTTTAAAAATCAATGGTCTCAATATTTTTACTAAGTGGGATGTGAACCTATGATTCTTGCAGGCGTAAAGTTCAAAGTCTTTGTCTGGCCCTTACAATTACTTTTTATGGAATTTCAGCTGGCACAGACACACATCGCATCTGATTTTAAGCGGCTCGCAACATTCTTTTGAAGTTAACTTAATAAGGAAACATCGCTTAACTTGCTCCTCATGGTAGGCTGGATTCACTGAGCTCTATGATTGGAAATCAGTGGGTGGATTCCTCATAAATACTACTGAAACACAACCAGAGGCTGTAACGGTGGTAGAATTAACATGAGATAACTATCCAGTCGGACTTTGCAAAGTCCTAACACCGAACAGATCAACATAACTAACCAACAGAGGCGGGAATCAAACCCACGACCTCGAGGTTCTTTACGCGAGCATCTTAGTCCTTGTCCCACGACTTACTTGAAGCCTGCAATTAATGTCATTAAATTACACACTCATTCCACGCACACACACACACTCACATACACCTACACCATACACAGACACTATCCCACACTACACACAAACAATTTCTCTTTTTCTTGGATACGGCAACGCCCATTAAATTTTATAATCCTCCGAACCTGTCGTTAATCTCGTACCTTGAAATGTTCATTAAGGTTCCTGCGATACAGGCCTCGAGTCTATCAGCAGCCGCTGTTACAACTTAAGGTTAACATAGGTACCCTAAACAGTGCTAGATTATAAGAACAATTATTCTTTGTAACTTGGAACAAATCTTGTTAGCAAATAAAGGTTTATTTATTTATTTATTTTACTTCTCCACGATGAAAATCTACTTACCCTGGGTTCAGAAGGAAGTAAGAATGCTGGACCTTCTGGCCTCCAGCCACTGGGCAGGTAAGGGCCGGATTTCAGGGCGGACACCGAACCCAAGACCAGAATAACTGCTGCTACCTGTAAACACATTAAATTAAAACAGGGGACGGGGCATAGACCAAACAGAGGTCAAAAATAGATCAGGCAAGGGACTACAAGAACAGTCCAGAAAATTAAGGTGAAGGTACATTTATGGCATAGTTGCTTTTTTTAAACTAGTTCAGTTGGTAGACAGGCACGCAGCCCACCTGATGGTAAGCGGGCCCAACGGCCTATTCCACTAAGAAACGCTTCACCTGGAAGTGTCACTCAATGTGCCGCCAGACTGTAGGCTCATCTGATCTTCGAGCCTCTGATTTCAAGTATAGTCCTCCTCGATCCCACATTAATTTTGCCGGAACACAGCCAGTCGGACTCTGAAAACGCCCTATCACCGACCAGACCCATTTATGGATACTTCAAGATCATTTCTATTTCTACCTCCCATTGGAGCATTATACCGGAACAAAAAGTAGTATATGTTCTTTCTCAAGGTTGAATCAAGGTTTATTATAAATGGTATCACGTATCAATGTCGATGCAGTATAGTTTAGAGAAGAAAACACAGAGGATAATATACTTTCCCATAACTTAAGCGATCTACATTATTTAATTAAAATTTTACCTTCATGTTGAGATCTTTGGACAGACGACGGCTCGAATGATGCCAACATCATCGACCTGAACCAATTTATACTATGGTTCGCCGAAAAAAATGTGTAAAACAAATCAAGGCTCTTCTTAAATATTTGCGATATAGGTAATTCGATCAATCTGCACGTGCAATTAATGCGAAAACATTGTAAGGATGTGTACTCATCTCCAAGACCTTGGGCAATTTGATACCCTTGGTGTCGCGCGTATGTAATCAATTTTCGAGTCAGTACTTAAAAGTTTAAAGTGTAATAGAGTCTGGCAGCACATTGAGCGACGCTGGTAAAGTGTCTCTCAATGGAATAGGCCGCAGTGACCGCTTACCATCAGGCGGGCTGCGTGTCTGTCTGCCAACTGAAGTAGTATAAAAAAAATAGAGCATCTATCTTCCGCCACAGATTATTAAACAGTTACTAAGTACTTCCGCTTTAAAGGGCCGGCCGCCTGTCTAGGGAAATACCTCCACCCACAGAAGACCACAGTATATGTTTAATAAAAGTCGAATGTTGGCAAATGTAATTGTATTTTGAAATTTACTCATGTTAGTTCTGACACCATCATTAAAACTTTTAAAGATCTAAACATGAAAAAAACTGAAGATCTATGGGGAATTTCAACAGATATTATCAAAAACATCATTGTACCTATTGCGCCTTACTTAGCAATAATATTTAATAAATGTGTTGATGATGGTGATTTCCCGAATTTAATGAAATATAGTAAAGTAATTCCACTATTTAAATCCGGCGATAAAAGTGACCCCACGAACTTTCGGCCGATTTCGATACTTCCAGCACTTAGTAAAATTTTTGAGAAGCTTATATTCACTCAGCTTTTGTCTCATTTTAAAATAAACGATTTATTTCATAATAAGCAATATGGATTCACAAAAGGTAAATCTACAACTGATGCCGGAGCCTCATTGCTAAAACATATTTTCGATGCATGGGAGAGCAAGCGGGATGCTCTAGGCATCTTTTGCGACTTATCTAAAGCATTTGATTGCATTAGTCACCAGTTACTGCTAATGAAGCTGCAGCACTATGGTATATCGGGGAATTCTTTGAGTTTGTTGCAATCCTTTCTATCCGACAGAGTACAAAAAGTTCATATAAATGACACAACTTCTTCTGGGGCTCCTTTGTTCATGGGAGTGCCCCAGGGTTCGATATTGGGTCCATTGCTCTTTTTGATATATATAAATGATCTTCCCTATTTTATGCAAAATCTATGTGAGGTAGTTTTATTCGCAGATGACACATCATTAATTTTTAAAATTGATAGAAAGATAAATAATTTTGACTTCGTGAATAATGCCCTCTCGCAAGCACTACATTGGTTCACAGTAAATAATTTACTATTGAATACCAAAAAAACTAAATGTGTTAAGTTCACGATGCCAAATGTAGGACGGAAGATCTGTAGTGTCAAGATAAATGATGAACTCATCGAAGTGGTTACTTCAACGGTGTTTCTCGGAATCACCTTAGATGCAAAATTGCAATGGGGACCACATATCAGAGCCTTGGCGGGTAGACTTAGTTCAGCCGCCTATGCAGTAAGGAAAATAAGGAGTCTGACTGATGTTAATACGGCAAGACTAGTTTATTTTAGCTTCTTCCATAGTGTGATGTCTTATGGCTTACTCTTATGGGGGTCAGCTGCTGACATTCAAACGATATTTGTATTGCAAAAAAGGGCAATACGGGCCATATATGGCCTAAAGCCACGAGACTCTTTAAGAGAACTATTTAAAAGTATTAACATCTTGACATTACCTTCTCAATTTATATTAGAGTGTGTTATGTATATTCGTAAGAATATTGATCTCTTCTCAAAGAAATCTGATTGCCACAATCTAAATACCAGAAACAGACACAAGCTTGCCATTCCTAACACTAGGCTTCACAAGATTGGCAATTCTTTTGTAGGTTTAAGTGTAAATTTTTTTAATAAACTACCAAAGAGTATCACTGAGTTGCCCATACAAAACTTTAAAACAAAGGTCAGAAATATATTAGTAAAAAAGGGTTACTATAGTATAAACGACTTTTTGGCGGACAGAAATCTGAGCCCAAACTGATAGTGCTGCTCCTCTGCATTGGATGATAATCACCTCAGAACAATCTGACTGCTGATCTATCTCCGACCGACTTTTCTTTTGTTTTTTGTCTTTGCTTTTCTTTTTCGACAGGTGCCGTTCGCGTCATGGAGCGGAAAACACACCAGGTGGGACACAAGAGAAAAAGGGACCGGCGACGTTTTAATAAGAATACCTCAACGACAAGGAAGCTTGGACTCGCGCCTTTGCATTGTATAGAATCCCGATAGTATCAACAATGTTAACTTTGCTATACAGTAACACATTAAATGTTATAATTCAGTAAAATTAAATTTATTTTTCATTCAAAGAATCCTGAAGAGTCTGTAACCTTGGCGGTCATGCTCGCTAAAATGTGCTTGGGGTGGTGGCGTTATGTGTCGGGTGGTTACATTCCCTCTAATATGGTTGAGTGAAATTATGGCTGGCACATACGTCATACTTGTGCTGCAGGTGCCACCTTTGGGCACTGGTCTTCCAGGGCTCACGGATTTTTCTAGATTATAGTCTCATTCTTATACTTTATACTGTATGGCTTGGTATTCTTAAACTAATCAGTAATTGTAACAAACAAATTGTAAACAAACATGGCGATGAAAAAGAGTAACTGTCGAGTTTCTTGCCGGTTCTTCTCGGCAGATGACTGCATTCCGATACCGGTGGTAGAGTCACTCTGTAATTGACGATTCATAAATACTTGATACAAGTTTACATGAATAAAGAATATTTTGATTTTGATTTTGATTTTGATTTTGTTTCTGTCGGTAAATTAGGCCTCCAGAGCTTTTAAGTGGACCACTAATTCAAAGGCGAGGGACTCTTAGCTAGTAAGAGTCACTCAATGTGCTGGCAGACTGATGAAGAGGACAACAAATGTAAGTAGCCTAAAAGATAACTACATGAAACGTATCTGATTGTGGTTAAATTTGACGAAGTTATAGACAAAACCGTCGACTGTTATTGTTTGTAATGATGACTGGTTATCAATAGAATCAACGGTAAATAACACCTTGGGGCCTAGACAAAGTAACATTTTGACAGCGATAGCAAAATTCGCTAACTTTAAATTGTATCACGCCGGAGATGCCATAGAAAAGTCACGTGGTGAAAGTATGGGTTTTGACATTCGCTATCGCAAATTGAGCTATAACGAACGCCATAAATGCCGCTTGTCTAGGGGGGCTTGTAGTGAGACAATATTAAGCTCATCAAAAGGTCTCATAAAGAGAATTAAAATATCTTTAGACTGATAGTAATTACCGGAAATGACGTCAAAAACATCTAATCCCATTTTACAGACTTCTAAGCATATTGTTTAAAGATCAAATATTGACCAACTTTATGCCTATCGATTGATGTTTGATTAAATGCGTCATATACCTGGGTAACTAAGTAAAATAATGATTTACTTTTTAATGTTGTTAAGTAACAGTACAGTTTACATTAATTATATGAGTTTTCACTAACTATAACGTTACCTTTGCTAAGTTTAAATATATACATATTATTATAGCTTTTGTCTCATTTAAAATTTGAATGGGTCAAGTCATTGATAGGGGGTCAAGTAATGAGTAACTACAGTGGGTACAAAAGCTTAGCATCTAGTTACCTACCTTTTTCCTTGTTGTCTTTCTGTTGCCCCATGCAAAGCTTTCAACAGTGTTTCAAATGCATGAGTTTTAGGAAATAAAACGTAATTCTCAATTTCATTTAAATTTATTTACCATTAAATGTATCATAAAATTAGAGGCCGAAAAAACCTGTTTTTGTATTTTATCACTCATGCAACTTACAACTAATTTTGTACTTGCTTGTGCTTGCAATGAATACAATAATAAATACGAAAATCTTAAAATACGATATTATCACAATATTAGATAAATACATGCGAGTATGACAAAATTAGAAACGAGTCAGTAACCGTTGGAGCGCGCGCTGCCGCCGCCATGTTTGCCGTTGCCATGGTTACCGGCGCCATTGTGGAAGCCATTGCCATGGCCGCCATTTGCAAAGCCGTGGTCGGGAGCGTTGCGGAGGTTGTTTGCGTTGGAGTCATAGCCTCCGGAGCGGGCTGACGCATCATCAGTATCTTCGTAGGAGATGTGAGGCTTGAAACCACGCTCGTCAGCTTCGTAACTCACGGTCTGTGGAAAAAAGAGTAGGTTACATTACAAGATGATATTTTGAGGTTATGTATGTTTAAAAATTGGAGTCAACATTGAGATACCTACTTAATAAGTAGAAGGTACATTACCATAAACACGATAAAGAGAAGATTTAAAATGATTGAAAAAGAACCAGATCATGAATGTGCCTGATTCATATAGACTTCTCCTCAACATCATTAAACGAAGTTTAAGATTGTAATGAATGTTATGTCAACTAAGTATTGGTTGGTCCGGGTGTCTACCAAATCTTTAAATCATGATTTTCTTACGTCTAGCTCACTATGTTTATAGGAAAGAAGGCGCTATGAAAATAGAAAATGAAATTGTTATTGCCAAGAAATAGCGAAGCAAAAATTACCTGTTTCCTCCCATCAGGCAGAACCACATGGTATTCCCCATGGGCAGCCTCGTCCTTCCTCTCTTCGTGGTGACCGAAGTCTGTTCCCTCTTGGTAATCGTTCACCATGTAGCCAAAGTTGTAGTTTGCAGGCTCCTGTACAGAATATAGTATAAGTACTTGCCTCTTGGGTTTACGTGATAATCAAAATCGTTTTTGTAAGTACTTATACTTATTCTGTAATTTTGTTATTTGTAAGCTTTTGAAAGTTATAAAGTCAACGGATTATACTGGAAGAAAAATAGAAGAGGAAGACAACGTTAAAGGTATGATCAGATTCGAAGTCCAATGATAGAGGAAGAATACAAATAGTTTATAAGCTTAGTAAAGGTTTACAAGAAATAAGGTAAGTAAACGAGTTCTAGAGGAAATAAGGTAAGTAGGCGTCTCCGTAAACGTAGCTTAAGACGCCCTCATGCCGATTTGGTTCCTACCTACCAGTCATTCTGCGCATAGGATTTTAAAATGGCGAATTAAGTAAGAAAGGTCTAGCAGTAGACTGAGAAAGGCTGATGATGAAGCTCGATAAAAAATGTAAAGGATAGATACAATGGATAAGCATTAGGAAAAATATATCGTGAACTAATCATTAGAGCCGTTTGGTGTAAAGGTTGAGAAATCGTCTATTACACCAGTGGTTGCAGGTTTGATACCCGGCACGGTACAAACATTTGTTCGCATGAATATTTTTGTTTGTATCAGTCTGGGTGTTTCTAGTACATAGTTTACAAATACAAAGAACTAAAGTAATGTGTAGGTATGTGTTGTCTGGCACCCATAGTACAAGCTATGCTTAGTTTGGGGCTAGTTGGCGCTGTGTAAATATTGTTCAAGGAATTTCCAAAGAATTAGCTGCCTTATTATTCTTACCGAGGACTCTCCCAGGCTCCTGCCAAAAGGACTGGCGTTCTGGTCGTATCCTTGCTGCTGGTTGCCGGCGAATCTACCGTGAGGTCCGTTTCCTAAGGGATTGCTTCTGGAAAAACAGATAGTTTAGCTTAGAAATAAACCTTTAACTTTAAGTAAAAACAACATCACTGGCTCAAAACAATTATTTTGATCAAGTTCGCGGTGCAAATGACTCATCGAATACAAATAAAAAATAGGACCTACTTAAGTATTTTTTTTATACTTGGTCAGTTGGCAGACAGGCACGCAGCCCACCTGATGGTAAGCGGCCACTGCGGCCTATTCCATTGAAGGACGCTTCATCTGGAAGCGTAGCTCAATTTGCTGCCAGACTGTAGGCTCATCTGATCTTCGAGCCTCCGATTTCAAGTGTATACTGGCTCTCACATTATTTTTTGCCGGAATACAGCCAGAGCTGTTATGGCGGCAGATTTCACCTGTGGTATCGTCATCTATATCATTTAATACTTATCTCACACGCAAATTTTCCTGACGGTAAAAAAGTCATCCAGTATATTAATGGTATCTGAATGGTTTTATATGAATAACTGATGAGAGATAACTCGAGTTTACCTTGCAAATGCACTAGCAGACGCGCTGCCCCCGTGGGGACCATGCGACCCGCCATGCGACCCTCCATGCTGCCCACTATGCAGCCCACTTCGCCCCGAGTGCGGCCCGTGCCCCTGATCTAAGTTGCGGGCCGCAATCACCTGCGGGCCCTGAGGTCCTAGCCCCTGCGGTCCTTGAGGGTATCCTCCTTGTCCGGATGAAGGGGGTAGGTAGCTGGAAATTAGAGAATATTTTAATGTAAAAAGTTTTCAATAGTAATAATGTACTCCTAGCCGAGTTTTTGGGTATGGTGGTCATCATCATCCCAGCGTATTCCCGATTGCATCCAGTATGGAGCTCAGGGTCCGCTTCGACTATGATCCTAGATTTGACAAGCCTGGTTATTACAATGGAGCGATTGCCATCTGACCTCCGTAACCCTACAAGGGAAACCAGACCTACTTGGAACATAGTCGGGACCAACGGCTTAACGTGCCTTCCGAAGCACGGAATCATCACTCTTTTCAGACATTCAGGTGATTCAAGCCTGCAATGTCCTAACCAAACTGGAAACAATCACACAAAGTGATGTTCCCCGCGGGATTCGAACCCACGACCTCCAGGTTTTAGCCCAAAGCTCTAACCACTGTACCACGGAGGCAGTTTTTGGGTATGGTGGTATTGGTGGTCAATCTTTTCGATCAGCTACACGTTACGATATTATAATAGTGCATCAGTGAGTGTGCAAGCGCAGGTGCACTCCCTTCTCTCCACTCTCATAGTACGGTGGGACAGCAGTATGACAGGACCGAGAAAAGACAGTGTACTTTCCGAGCCACGGGGGTGTTAAATACACTTCAACTTCTAGACTCCGAACTGTGGCTAAGTTAGCAATAGTCTGTGATATTAGTGACAGGACAGATAATCCCAATCAACAGTAATAAGATCAAAAATTAATGTTGAATGGTCAAATTAAGTTGGAAGTTCTGTTAAGTGTCTAATAGTTTTTTGCTGATTATACATTTTTGTGCTGGTAGTTAGGTACCTAGTTTTGGTTTTAATAATCAATACAATCAGAGACAACAAACTAACCTGTTAGATGGAGGAGGTTCAGCCATTATGATGGCAACAAGGGTGGAAACTGCAACGAGTACCTGCGAATAATAACATAAATATAGTATACTGTATTGTCAATCTGCAAGAGGTTGTTCAAGACAGGGAGCAGTGGCGTAATCTCGTATTGGAGGTCAAGATCCACTTCGGATCGCTGAGCCAGCGAAGTGGATTATTCCCGACTGCCCCTACCAAATCTGCTCCCAGTAGGGGCAGTCGAAACTTTTTAGTCGCATCTGCCCCTACTGGGGGCAGACGGAACTAGTTTAGGTTCCGTCTGCCGCCCCCAGTAGGGGCAGATGCGACTAAAAAAGTTTTGACTGCCCCTACTGCTTATTTAGATGGTAGGTAGGTAACTACCCCAGTAGATGCCTGTAAGTAAGTATTGATAACAGTGAAATTACACTGAAAATGATTTATTTTTGGTCCCATAATTTTACTAATTTTAACCATTAGTTAGCATGCAGGATACACAGCCCACCTAGGTACACTTTGTCCTATTCCATTTAAGGACACTAAGTGTCCTTTTTATTAGGAAGCATCGCTCAATATACTGCCACACTGTAGACTCTGATCTTCGGAATTTTCATCTAATGATTGACTGGCCCGATGGCGCATTTGGAAGTGACCCTGCCCTATGCGCCAGGGGTCGTGGGTTCGAATCCCACCAGGAAAAACACTTAAATTCGATGAACATCTTTTATGTTTGTTCTGTGTCTGGATGTATATTTGTATTTAAGTTAATATTTGTGGTACCGTTCGCGCGTTCGTTGGATCTGATACCTATAACACAAGTGCTTAATCTAATCGTATGTGATGTTGTCCAATATTATTATTTATTATTATAACACCACGCTTGCCAAACGCAGCTGTGTTCGATTGTCGGATTTGAGAATCGAATTCACGACCCAGAGTCCACTAAGCTATAGTTGTTATTACTAGACTTATTAATCTTTGTAGTTTTTATCTGTTGCTGCTGTTTGCACTTAAGAAGTTAATTAAAGATGTTATTATATTAAAATTAACAAGTACCTTCATTTTGAGTTCCAAATCACAAGTGATGACGGAGTGATGACACGTTGTCAAATGAACGAATGATACAATTGCCCTCATTCTTAACGCTTTTATACCGAGCTGCAAGTTTCGGGTAGGGGGTGAAAAATTGACACTCATTAGACAGATAAAAGAAGAGCTTTCAAGGTGCTGAGAGCTAGAGAACAGCGGTGTGTGTGGAGTAGACATACTGTGTGCGTTGTAAAAAAAAATACATCTTAGCTAATCTGGGTGGATTTTTTTAACGTTAAATTATTGCTAAATGTTTAATTAATGTTTTTCGAAAGGAAATATGTGGCAAACTAAGCTTTCAATGTTTACATATTGAACAATGTCACATAAGATACTGATCTGACCGCAAAATAAGGAGATTGAGCACTTTGTGTGTGTCGGGTATAACGAAGGTAGTACCAAAAACATTTAGGAAAATACACCTAATAAGCGTCAAGACATAGGAAAAACACAAGTGTTGAACCCACGACATCTAGCGCAAAGGTTTGTTGTACTTACTATTAAAATATGTATTGTATATTCGGTGGCATAGGGTAAATTCACTACCAAAAGCGCCATCGGCACAGTCAGTAGAACTATTTACAAGTTACAAGTACCTAAAAGTGGCTTCTGTTTAAACAAGCATTTGCGTGCATTTCTGTTGTTATTCAATGGAAATATGTTCTTTCCCAAAGTCTTGTCTGTATCTGTTTTCATCAACTTCGACAAAAAGAGGGATAATTCTTTATCTATGCCACGTTTAGGGCCGGTATTTCAATGTAACCTTATCTGATTGCTTAAGTTAAGTATAACATTTAAGATAAGTATTACTTTTGACAGGTAAAAGTGTATTACTTTAGGTGCCGCTTAACTTTAATCCTATATTGAAATACACTTAAGTCATACTTATTATCAATCCCGGATTAAGATCAAGATAAGTATATGAAATACCGGCCCTTAGTGTCACCATAGCTAACGAAAAAAAATAACACTAGATGTTTCCATAGTCGTCTATGTCTCGAATCTCTTTCAAGGCTGCGTCACGGCGCGTCGTCTCTCGTCACATCGCTTCCTAATGTGCCAAGCTTTGCTTGTGACGTCAGCACGGAAGTAAAGTAACGGAGTTTTGACAGTGCCCTAAGTCCGATCCTGCGGGCGGGGGCTAGTTCCACAAAGCCCTTACTGCACAAGTCGCCAGAGCCAAGTCTGGGGCACCTAGATCTAGAATACATAACCTACTAGATTCACGGGTGGTGCTTCCTAGGCGCCACCCCGAATTGAGGCCTCTCGAGGGGAATATCCGTTTATAGCCACAAGGCTGGATGCAGCTCGTCCCAATCGGATGGAAAGGGGTAACGAGGGGAATTTAATGGGTACTGGGACGCTTTAATCACGTGACCCACACCCGTGACGTCGCTAGCGACAGCTATCATGTGGCTAGCGTAGGCTAGACTACGGTTATAGCGCGTAAATGCGTTCCAATGGTTGCAAAAAAAAGAATAAATATCAGACCCTAAAAAGATCCGATAGTGGATTTTTTTCAGGGTCTGACTGAAACTTATTTAAATACCGACTTTACGACCGATTTGGTGTACTAAATAGTCGCTTAGAACATTAAACTAAAACGCTAAGAATTGTTGCGAAGTTTGCAATTATACCGCAAGTCGCGAGTTCGATCCCTGCACGGTGTGTGCATGAACATTTTTGTTTGTGTGTTAGATCTTGACTCGCTACAACTCCTACATTTCCGGCATTATTTGCGGAAGCTTGGAATTGAATGCTCAGGCTCTAGACTCGCCTACAGTATGTAGAAAAGCGCTCCTCAATGGGATAGGCCATAATAGCCGCTTACCATCAAGTGGGCTGCGGCTTGTGGTAATACCAATGTTGCATGGGGTCGTTCATCTTATGGTAAGCAGTATCTTCTATATTCCATGAGGGAAGCTTAACCATGAAGCATCGCTTAATGTAGGTATTGTCATACTGTGACTTTCTCTTATCTTCCAAAATTTCTTAGTGTACCTGCGGACCACAGAGCAAATACTAAGTAGAACCACAAAATATCGTTTTTTCTACATTTTAAAACATTCTTGATTGCAGCTACAGCGTCTGCCATATTTGCTAAAAAAAATTCAGAGGTATCGGGCATGACAGACAGATGTGTCTTCATAATGATAAAATGATTTGAGAAGTTAAACGGGAAGGGACGCGTTTATGCAAATGCCTCTGCCAAATATTTTATATAAAATTACCAAGTTAAATGTAGAAGTTTCATAGATTTTTACGGATGTTTACATTATTGCTGTAATATAATTTAAGTAACTTGTAGAGTCATGCGCTAAAAATACCTACTCTCTTTGTATATCTAATGAAAATTCTTCTTGCATATAGGTACCAACGCTACTTAATCCTTCTAGCCCCGGATTACTAGACACAATAGAAAATCTATTGTTATGCGGCACCCGAGTGCCGGTTCGGCGTTGAGTGGTTAATAATTGTTATGCATATTATGTAGAAGTAACTATTTAAGAATGTTTATCCGTTATCTGGCACTAAATTAGAAGGCATGCTTAGATTGGATCTGTCCACATGAGCTGGATTCACCGCAAATAGGTATCTAGATAAATAATTAAGGGTATGAATTAAATAACAGTCAATTTAAATTTTACAAACTCCTGGACCTTTTTTTATTTTTTATAAAAAATCTGTTGTCAGACAGACACGCAGCAGATAATATTAATTCCATGCACGCAGCCCACCTGACGGTAAGCGGCCACTGCGGCCTATTCCATTGAGGGACACTTCAACTGGAAGTGTCACTCAATGCGCTGCCAGACTGTGTAACTATAGGCTCATCTGATCTTCGAGTCTTTGATTTCCCACCACGCCAATGTCTGATATATCAGACAAAAAAACAGGATCAAGAAACGTTGTATTTTTACTTGCCTGAATGAGTTGAGTATTACCTAATAGTTTTTTGGAATTTTTTTTAATGGTTGTGTGGCGTGTGGGGCACCATTTTCGGAAAAAAGCGTGGCGGGGAAAGGGTTAAAAATAAACACAAAATGTTATAAGTGCTTAAAATTTCAACTGCCCACAGACAACAAAAGTTAATTTAGAAAAAAAAAATGCATTACGTTTCTCTCAAGGCTTTATTTTATGTTGTGGTGTTTTTATTTCTTTTGTTCTTACAATTCAACTGGTACATAATGATAAAAGGTTTCGTACGTAAATTGCGTATTTTTGTGGAATAAGCTAAAATATACAATCTATTTTCTTTTCCCTATGTTTCCTTTCTTGTCAAGACATAGTTAAATGTAGGTGAAACATTTATAAAACCTTAAAATCCTCAAATAAATCATTTTGTTTTCAATAAAAAATAATTACATAAATATTTATTTAATTTGTATTTAGCGGTGCTTACATTAGGTCAGTAACACACAAAGTGTAGGCTTATAATAAAATGGAGTTTTATTGGGTAAATGGATGAAAGGAAAAACAACCAAAATTAAACATCAAAACGTTTATTTGCACTAAACTATCTACATCACAAGCATAGTCTTAAATCTAATAGTTTTTTTTTACATTTTTTAATTTGCTATAAAACAATAAATAATTGAGTATTCGTTTCCTTGTCGTTGTTAAATTCGTCTAATTCACTTAAATTCTAAAAATTAAACAACAGAATTATTGTTATCAAGTAAGTACTTAGGTAAAGCTTATTTCCATCATTCTGTGTCCATCAATTTTGTTAGTATAATTTTTATTTAAAACACAATTTTTCCAACAATAAAAATACAATTTCTTAACAGAGACACGATATCAAGCATTAAGCAAAAGCATTCCAATAATCCTGTCGATTCCATTAAAATCGCGTAGGTCAAAATGATTCAAATAAATTAACTATAGATATAAATAATGAAAAATATCGTTGTCGCAGATTCAAATATTTGATTTCAGTAAGTGGACTAGTGTCTACATGTGCACAGGAAGTGCAGTCATATTCGAGACAAAACACAAAAGGTGTTAAATATTTACTTGTGAGGATGAAACTCCTATAGTTTTTTTTTCTGCTTTCGGAAGTTAAAAGCCTATTTATGAGAGGCTTTTTAACTTCTGTTATTATAGAGAAGACGTATCTTAAGGGTGTTTTAGTGCTTGCACTAGCAACATATGAAGTGGAACTACTTACGACTAAGCTCATATTAAGCATATTGTTATAATGTCCAAAAGTCTAGACATAATCTACGAAACTTATTATTCCATGCGATCACTAAACAATGACCCTCTTATTACAGAACGTGGTTTAAAAATTAAACCGAGCTTAGTCCTGACTAAACTCCTGACTAAAGTCAAACGCTATTACAAAACGAAGTTTTACTTCATTTCGAGTACTAAAGTTAGACCCAAGAAAGTCCGCCGATGCCCCTAGTTTTACTATGGACTAACTTTCAAACGTCAAAAGGATAACACTTTTAAATTCCGCTCCGTTCTACGTATAGAAAGACAATTTTTGAAAAGAATCACTTAAATTTGTGAACAGAAAATTAAAAATATATGTTACTTTTTCTTACATTACTAAAACATATTTATAAATAAAGAATTATTATTTTTACTATCATATTTAAAGATTTTAAAACATGTCATAAAACAAAGTCTTGTAAAATGAAACGCACTGAACGAGTTAGTACCAGTAAATTATTCTTATGTTGGTATTTGTTTTGTAATAAGGAAAGTCTTAAAAAATTGTCCGGACCTAAACCTGTACTAACTAGTACAGTTTTAAACCTGTTTTAGCGATGTTTTTTGTAATAAGAGGGTGATTGTTTACTGTAGTGTATGCCATATAAAAAAAAATGCATAGCTTGGAAATTGGAATCTAGCGTCAACAAAATCTTTCCCTATTCACATCTATGGCCATGTCCGAAGATCCTCCCGTTTAGTAAGGTCCATCTCCTGATCTGGCCAGGTCAGATGCATTCTCATCGTATCCTCCGGAGCGAGCTGACGCATCAGCTGGCTCCACGGAGATTCTGGGCTTGAAGCCACGCTCGTCTGCCTCATACTCCACCACCTGAGAAGTTGCGAGATTGTGGTAGTTTTGTGAGAAGGTGGTATTTATTACAAGTTTCTAAAATGTGTAATAATAATTAAGGTTTAAGAATCTGTTTTTTGAAAAAGATACGAGTACATTGCAGTTCCATCAGAGGAGACTTATTACCGGAACAGTCTAAATAGCTTTAACAGCGGTTGATTCCACCTGCGTTATCATCATCATCCATCATTAGCGACTGCCATCTGACCTCCGTAACCCTTAACAGGGGAAGCAGACTAATTGGATCATGGCTACACAGCCATTCGACTGAGCATGTTTGCTCACGATGTTTTCCATCAACTCCGAGCTAGTAGCACGCAGAAAAATATAGCTGTGATTTAGATTCGCCGAGGTAGATTCGAACGGGTTGTATTTAACTGCACATCAAAAAATACTGATTATGCAACAAAAAAATACTGAATTGCTAACCCCAGTGGGGACGAACGAAACGTTTTTTCCCCCACTCGTCCCCAGTGGGGACGAAAGAGTGGGGACGACCGGGAATAAACCCCTTTGGTGTGCAATCAGTTATTTTGATGTACATTTCAGTACTTTTTTGATGTACACTTAAAAATATCCCGATTCCGAACCCATCGATCTCATGCATGTGAAGTGATGTTTCATACCACTCGGCCACCACAGCTCATAATTATATGCCCTATGTATGGGGTTAAACCTTAATAAATCGCTGATTCTCACCTGCTTAGTGCCATCAGGTAACACCACGAAGTAGGAACCCTCCGCGCGGTTGTCCTGCCTGGTCTCCGAGTGGCCGAAGTCGCTGCCAGAGAGATAGTCGCTCACTTTGTATGAGAAGTCGTAGTTAGCTGGTTCCTGCAATACAAACGATATGCTCAATGTAGTGGATTCATTGAAAGGCTCTCTTGAAACCCCACGTCACCTCCGACACGGTTAGGTAGAGCATTCTGGGGTTTAGTGGGTAACCAAGCCCCTCTTTTTAAAGCGATAGAAGTCCCACACACTACTCTCTGCCCCCAACGAAGGCTAAAGATGCCTATTGCATTCTATTGGTAAGAAAAAAGTGGTTACTAAAATTAGTAATACTGTCAGTCTAGTAATGTCCCATTGCAGGGCAAAGACGTCGAACATTGGAATCAAGTCAATGCTACAATGATAGGTACTCGTTTGATCACCACGTTTTTTGCCAAATGCCGATTGCTGACAAACGTGAGTGGTGCCCTAAAAACCGACACGAATTTCGTACGACTCTCTAACCCTAAGACCACGAAATCACAGCCAGGTGCTAAAACTACCCGAAAGAAGCGTTATAAAAGTAAAATATAGACAACAGATATTATTACTACCTAGTTCAAGCACTAGTGTACTAGCTACTGACCCTTGCAGCAGTCACCAAACAATGTGTTGACACGGTTAATAGTCCGAAATGCAGACTTAATGCCTCTTGACATTCTCTAACAGTCAACCTTTGTCCTTCCCAAGAAAGGATAAAGTTCCCAAAATTACTAATCTGGTGAGTGTACCTGATTAAGCTCATCGAGTGAATCCCGGGCGTAGTCGTATCCCTGGCTGGACAGCGCATTGTACTGCTCCGGGACTCCGTACTGGTCTGAAGGCATGGCGTCCCGGGCTGACGGGGCTCCGTACTTGGATGAGGGTGAAGACCTGGAAGAAAAGGTAGGATCATTTAAAGATCATCCTGTTGATGTCCACTACAGGACAAAGATCCTAACCATTCGAAACGAGTTGTCGTTAAATCGTTTCATCATCATCAGCCTTTTTTTTTTTTTTTTTTTTCGGAGGAGAATGCGTTTATGCACCATAACCGCAGGCTAGCTAAACCTGCGGCCGTGTGTGGGACTCGAGACTACAGCGTCCACTACCCACTAAACTCCCCCGGTTCCCCTTCACACCCGATTGGGACGAGCCGGTGCCAGCGATAGCTATTGACCAGCCCATCCCCGGGATCATCATCATCAGCCTGTGATAGTCCCTAATTAAATCGTTTACAATTCGTAAAAGGTACTGCCTAATCCTTTTGTCAGTAAAGGAAGTTAGAATCAAATACATAAATTATACCAATTTCAGTACATAATGTGTGAATTTTTCCAAAATAATGCGACCTTGAGATCCTTCAAAACGCGAGTGAATTCTTTTCATCAACTGTGATTCGGGTGTCCATGGGCAGTGGTGATAAGTTCGCATCAATTGACCAACTTGCTCGGTTGCCTTCCTCTAATCAATCAACTAATCAATTAATCTCCGATCAGACTTACCTGGCAGAAGAGAAGGGAGAAGCAAACGCGTTAGTCTTTAAATTGGTCCGAGCAGCTGGCGCTTCATATTCTTGTGAGAGTGCCCTGGATTCAGGAGCTCCATAGGTGTCAGACAGGGAGCGTTGGCTGGGCACTCCGTACGATTGAGAAACAGACCTAAAGCCCTGAGAATACGAGTCAGAACTCCTTGCTGAAGGCGCGCCATACTGAGTGGAAAGAGAACGGGAAGAGGGAGCGCCGTAAGATTGCGATACGCTGCTTCGAGGAGCGCCGTATGACTGAGAAACGCTGCGAGATCCAAAGGAGGACTTAGCAGAAGGATAACCCTCATTGGAGCGGGCTGAAGGCGCACCATACTGTTGGGAGATCGAGTTGGAGTTAAACTGGGAGTTTCTGAAGCTCGGGCTGCCGTATTTCTGGGATGGGGCTCCGAAACTCCTTGTAGACGGAGCTCCATACTCGCTTGACGGGGCTGAACGAAAGTCAGGGGCACCATACGTTGATGACGGAGATCTAGCCGAAGCGTAAGAGTCTGAGCTGCGTAGACCTGGCGCTCCGTATTCTTGGGAAAGTCCTGATCTCGCAATAGGGGCATTATATTCCTCAGATAAACCAGACTTAGCGTTAGGAACACCGTATTCTTGCGACAAGCTTCTTGCGTTAGGGGCGCCGTATTCTTCAGAAATGCTGTTTCTAGCGGAAGGATAGTCTAGTCCAGATCGCGCGTTGGGAGCTCCGTATTCTTGCGAAAGTCTTGCAGTTGGCGCGCCGTATTCTTGGGAAAGTCTTGCAGTTGGCGCGCCGTATTCTTGGCTGATTCCCCGAGCGCTAGGTGCTCCGTAGACGTCTGATGGTGAGCTGCGGAGACCAGGGGCTCCGTATTCTTGGGAAGGGTTAGAGCGGGCGGAAGGTGCGCCGTATTGCTGGGAGAGGCGGGAGCCGAAGCCTCGTGCTGAAGGGGCGGAGTAGTCTTGGGAGATGGAGCGTTGCAGGTCACCGTGGCTGTGGTCGTGGTCATGTCCGTGATCATGGCCGCCATGGCCTGAGCGAGCGGCTGCGTAGCCATCACTGGAAATATACAGGGTTTGAGGGTTAATTACCATTATCTTTTAATTGACGTGCAAAAGTATTTTTTATAAATCCAATGGCATAAATAAATCATTTCATTTCATATATGTATCATTTCATTTTATAAATCATTTAATTTCATTTCAATTAACAATTCGCATTTGGTATTGACCCTGCCCTATGCACCAATGGTCGTGAGTTTGAATCCCACCCAGGACAAACACATAAGTGATGAACATTTGTGATTGTTCTGTGTTTGAATGTTAATTTGTATTTAAGTATTATATTTGTTTTGGTACCTGTTTCTGATACCCATAACACAAGTGCTTATATACGCTGCTTCCCTTGGGATCAGATCAATGTATGTGATGTTGACCAATATTTATTTATTCATTTATCTTTTAATTAACAATTGTGATTAACAGTTGAAAGTCCAATCTGATAATCACAAAACTATACCTAATATTTCTAGTTCTGAAGTAAACATGTCTAATCAGCTTAGCTTAGATTGCGTTCATAGTTCTATTTGAAAATATTTAAATCTATGTATCTAACTAACTAGGCTATGGCTAATAAACACAACAAAAAAATAATTTCATAATTTGTTAGTCGTTTTGAAGTTAGGTACGCACATTTAGGAGATTCATTTTCCTTGTACAGATATTTTGTCTGTGTTTATCTCCTTTTTTGTCAATTTTGGTACTTTTGCTTTTCTGTGTAGACTAGAATCAAAAACAGCAATGTCCATATGAAAACAAAAGGGCATTGCTGTTTTTGATTCTAGTAGACTTTTTGATAGAAAATGATTTTTTAATTATCTCTTGAAGACAATAATTTTGAACTTACCCTACTGGAGGTTCCGCACAAGTGATGGAGAGTAGACATATCAGTGGTATAAAAACCTAAAAAATAAAATATAAGTGAATTTAAGACATAGTCTTTTATATGAATAAACATAATATAAATTCATTCTCAAAAAAAATATTACCTTCATGTTGTTGTTTTGTTGTGGATCAATACCAAAATATATCTGTAAAATTAATAATTTTGATCATTGTAAGAATCAGTTTTCTTTTGTTTTCAATTCCTTTCAGAATTTTTAATCTCGCCAGTTTAAAATATTTACAGTACCTAGTTTTCAGATTTGAAAATCAGCATTTTATAGTTTTCATTGGACTTTCATAAATTATATTTTATATGGATAGTGTTGATGAAATCTACAATATTTTTTATACAACTTAAGTTGGCAGACAGACACGCAGCCCAAATGATTTAATGCTTGTCAAAAAAAAAAAATGGACAGTTCTAATTTAAAACATTACAATGAAATTTAGAAATTATATGAAATTAAAACTTTTTGCGAGATAAATTGGCAGACATGCACGCAGTCTACCTGATCGTAAGTGGCCACTTCGGCCTATTTCATTAACCCTTTCCCCGCCACGCTTTTTTCCGAAAATGGTGCCCCACACGCCACGACCATTAAAAAAAAATTCCAAAATATTATTAAGTTATACTCAACTCATTCAGGCAAGTAAAAATACAACGTTTCTTGATCATGTTTTTTTGTCTGATATATCAGACATTGGCGTGGTGGGCACGAAAATGGTTTGTCTGATATATCAAACATTGGCGTTGAAAAGGTTAAGGGCACTTATGCAGAAAGCATCACTCAATGTGCTGCTAAACTGTAGGCTGCTATTTATTTATTTATTTATTTATTTAAACTTTAATGCACAATCAAGAGTACATAAGGCGGACCTAATGCCTAATGGCATTCTCTGCCAGTCAACCTTTGGGCCAAGCAGAAAAAAAAATGCTATATGCTATGGTCTTAGAGCCTTTAATTTAAAGTCTACTTGCTTCCATATTAATATTACTGAACGTAGCCAGAGCTTTTAGCCAAGTTTTCGGCTATATCGATCAATCTTTACAAGCAACCAACTACGTAGGATATAATATTATAGTGCACAAGCAAAAGGTGCACTCCCTATTCCCACACTCTTATCTTTATAAATAGAATTGCTGTTCGTTAGTCTCGCTGAAACTCGAGAACGGCTAAACCGATTTGACTAATTTTAGTCTTCAAATATTTATTGCAGTCCAGAAAAGGTATAAACGATGAGAAAATATGAAAAAATTGCGAGGAAAAGATTGTACCAAAGTAAGTGATACAAAGTTCACCGGGTCAGCTAGTTGGTTAAAATATTAATAGAAAATTAGATATTTGAACTATCTTTGTCAAAATTATACCGATCGTTGCGATATCAAATATTTCCACCTACCCTCACTAGATGCTTGTCCGATCCACAAACATTGAATGATACTGTCGAAATTCCCTCACCTTATATACCAAGCTAAGCTTGACAATACCTCTTTCCTCCCCAACTTACTTGCATCTATCTTCGCTTCCATCTCATCGAAAAGCATCCTTATACCTTTGATGTTAAGGTTGTCTTCGTGCTTTTGAAGCTGCATTGTTGGATGCTCAATAGTGTTATTGTGGTTTGATAGGCTTCGGGCCAGGTGACGACACTTGAATGATCAAGATCTTGCATTGTTGTATGGCGGAGACGGATTGGGTTTACAATTGGGTCGAATCGTCCTTGTCAAGTGAAACAATCGTCAATATGTTTGGAGTTAAGTGTAACATTTCTTTTGGGTTAACTAAATCAAGTTAAGTTCTAATTTATTAGAATATAACTACGTTTGCAGCCTGACGAAACAAGTTGGGATTCTCGCATTTATTAACTAGCCTTCCGCCCGCGGTTTCACCCGCGCATAATCTCTTTTTTCAAATATCCCTCCTTCCCCCCACATTTCTGGGATCAAAAGTACCCTATGTCACCGGGGATAGTGTAGCTTTCTAACGATGAAAGAATTATTCAAATCGGTTCAGTAGTTTCAAAATTGTTATTCCCGCGGAAAGAGACTTTTATAGCCTATTTGTCCTTATCCGGGTTATAAACTATACATGTGCCAAATTGCATCTAAATCCGTTCAGCCGTTTAGGCGTGATTGAGGAACAAACATCCAAACATCTAAACATCCAAACATCCAGACTTTCGCATTTAAAATATTAGTAAGATTAGTAAGATAAGTTAGGATTCTGATGAACTCTTCGATGGTCTAAGGTTTGTACCGAGCCGTGATATCAGATTCCTGGGTTTTAACTGTAATTTCCCGGTCGAACAAAATTTCACCAATCTGCATTAGGCAAGAGTGGTTACTAAGCCAGTAGCCACCTTCGTGACGATGACTTGATTTCAATAATGAACAAAAGACATATAGGGCTCCTCGACAAATCCTGGATAAATGATGATGCAAGCGTACCTCGCGTGTATGCGCGATAGATCGGAACAAAGCAATCGGAGAAAATAATAATAATAAATAAATATCTTTGGACATTATTCACAAAGCGCCGTCTAGCCCCAAACTAAGCATTAGCTTGTGCTATGGGTGCCAGACATAGGATAAACATTACTTATACACCGTGTTAGGTAACCCGAGGGACATATTTCAGGAGAGTGTTCAGAATCCGATTCATAGTCCAATTCACTTTAAAAAATATATCCTTAATTTTTTTATAATTATCCTAATAATTTATGTATGCATGAAATACCTAAAATCCCGTGTGCTGAGCGGCCGGTTACGCCCCAATATCAAATTGTACTTGCGTACAATTTGAGTCTTACTTGAACGAGTGCACCAAATAGGTACTGTGAAGGGAAGAGTACCCGCACGTTACGCGGATTTTCAGGTTTCGACTAAGGATAATGACAGATACTTACCAGAGTTTTTATTGATTTATACTTATTTTGTTATATGAAGGCATGAACTATTAGGGGTTTAAATATGTCCCTCGCATTTTCTGTCTTATGGTATATACTTTTTTTTTGTAAATAAATACATATCATAGATAGAAACACCCAGACCGATACAAACAGACATGTTCATGCACACAAATGTTTGTACCGTGCGGGGATCGAACCCGCGAACTTTGGTGAAATAGCCGACTTCTCGACCATTACACCAAATGGCTCGTCAAGAAAAGAAAAATATTTAATGAGGTTCGGTTTTTCTTTCAGGTCGCCCGCGCGAAGTCTGGGGTTCACATAGTTTTTCGGGTGGCCCTACTTAGTCGCATACCCGGCCTACTTTATCAAGCCGGAGTACCGGAGAATGGGCCGGTATATCACTAGAACCCTTCTGGCTCGTCCTTTTCGGGTGTGAAGGGGAACCGAAGGAGTTAAGTTGGTAGTGGGAAGCTTTAGTCCAGTCACACACACGGCCGCAGGTCTCGCTAGCCTATGGTTATGGTCCAAAAACGAATTCTCCTCCAAAAAATAAAAATGCCAGCATAGTCGAGTGTTGAAGATGATTTATCCATAGAGCAACAAATATATTCATACAGTCTTGCATTAGAAGTGATTTATTGAATTAACGGACCATGTTCTATTTTTATCAAAAGGAAGTGAAATAAATTGAACAGGCTTTCTACAGTGCCCATAAATATCCTGACCATATTTAGAACCTTGACACATTACAGCGCGTGGCATATTGAATGATATTTATGTACCTACAGTTGTCATAGTATAGGAAGTTAATGTGACATAGTCCGAAAGTGATTGACTGTCGTGACTCGTGAGCCTTATTTCCTACCTACCTACCCTGTACCATCATGTTGTTATTTTTTATTCTTTTATCATCTCTAGCCCTTATGTTATGACCGCTACGTAGAGCCATTCAGTTCGAAAACCTCAAAGACGTGGGTTTGATTCTCGCCTTAGATTTAAATGCCTTAGATAAAATGTCATTTTTCATGTAGGATCAGTACACTTAAAATAAACGACTCGAAGATCAGGAAGATCACTGATGAGTAAAATATCTAGCAATTTTAATGTTTTACATAAACACTAGAAATTAAAGGCTTGAAGATCAGAAGAGCCTACAGTCGGGTAGCATATTAAGAGACTCCCTTGCTAAGAGTCCCTCAATGGAATAGGCCGCAGTTGCCATTTACCATCAGGTGGCCTGCTTGCCTGTCTGCAAACTGATTTAGCACAAAATAAAGAATTAGTGTCAAAATGGAAGTGTCTAAAGTGCCTAAATCTAAATGGAATAGGCCGTGATGGTCACATAACATTAGGTGGTCTATACCTGCCCAAATACAAGGGTAGCTTCCTAACTAAAGAAGTGCTTCATCAGACGAGCAGATCATTTTTTGAGTGGAATATGATATCCAGTATAAGTATGTTCCATCTCTATTTTATTTTTATTTTATTTGACACAAAATCCACAGCTCTTAAAAATTAATACAAGAAACTTTAATTCTGAACTTACAGCTAATGACGGATTTTAAATTTAATTGTGTTACATAAAAATAACAAAGACAGAGAGAGACGATCGGACGCAGATGATGGCCGTGGTCGCACACATGTAAAATCTATTCGGTTATATTATATTCACGATACCGTATCAAATGGTCTTACCCACATTTAGTGAAGTATTTACGAGCCAATATGTCGAATCTCAATAAAATGAACTAAGTATGTACGTAGGTACTATGACTATAAAAGCAAATATAGGAGACGAATATCTCTAGTCAATGAAGTATTCTTAGTTTAACTGTAGGCCATTGAAATTGCACCATAAGTAAGAGTAGGTAGGTTCTCGTATATTTAACTCGTAATTTTACTCGAAGATATAAATGTGGGAGCCAGTACACTTGAATTTAAAGGCTCGGAGATCAGATGAGTCTACAGTCTGGCAGCACATTGAGCGACGCTGCCTGGTTAAGTGTCCCTCAATAGAATAGGCCGCAGTGGCCGCTTACCATCAGGTGGGCTGCGTTTCTGTCTACCAGCTGATCCATCGGGCTCGTCAAACTAGTTACAGAAGAGTGTTATTTTGTTATTTCATATTGTCCGAAAGATCTTGTAAATAATCAAGGTCTTGGCTATGTCCTGCACGCTTTGAAACGAACAATTAAAATAGAGCAAGGTCACTGATTGATCTCGTAGTAAATTAAACAAAGCTTCTCCATACTTATTTAATCAACATAAGGTTCAATATCGAGTAAATTATACTCAACTTAAGTACATATCTAATATCTTTAATGGAACAGCCATGTCTTATGACTAAGGTAATAAGGGCGATTTTGGCTTGGCTTTTAAGTCAAGATGGGGATGCGTACGTGATCTATCGAATTGAGATGTGAGATGCAACGGGACAAGTTGAACAATGTGCCAGCCAATTTTAAACTCCAGTTAAAAGTTCTACCAATTAGGTACTTAGGTTTATGATGACAAAAAGTAAAATATTAAGTGATCGGAAGCAAATCCTGGATTCTACCCACAAATGTCCGTGAGTAGAGACTTAAATTGAGGAGAGGCATGGTTTTGGCACCGGTGAGAACCTCAAGAAAGAGACTCAAGAATAATTTTGTTTTTCAAACATCATACCTCGGGTTTGTCATCATTACCGACTGCCATTTAACAAGCATGGTTGGTTGAGCATTTTAAAGATTTCCGAATTTAAATTATGACGTCCTTTGCCTTGTACTGATATTCCTGAGAGATACCAGAAAAAGAGTTTTCTGCAGGCTAATCCGACCTTACTAAACTGAACAACTCCTACTATAATACCGCTGAACAAGCTGCTTTATGTAAACCCTGGTTACTCTAATCCGCAGTTAAGTTAGTCAAAGTTTAACGATTGTGTTACCAGCCATAATTAGCTTGTAAGGCCGTCCACACACGAATGTTGCAGTGACACTGGCTCTGCTTATTGTAAAGCGGCCATTAGTGCTAATAGACCAATGAGCTAGACCTGTCGTTGCGTTAAACTGTCAAGCTTTGACAGGTCATTACTAAATGGATTTCTTTATTGTCTTCTTTACCTTGACCTAAGCTCAATTCTTTGGGTATAGTTGGTTAGTTTATGACGATTTAGGGCCGGTTCGAATCCTAAAGCCCTAAAGGTTTTGGACATCAAATAAAAATACAAAAGTTACATGTTTTTTATTTAATGATTTTCAATAGGATTAAGTAAATAAGTACACTTTTTTTATATTCTAAGTTAATAAGACATGACATATTTTTTTAGCACTATTTCTGCCGTGACTCCACCTGCATAAGCTTCAGAAGAATAACAACAAACAAACAGATATATCCCCAAACTTGTTATGTTTCATCAAAATCGTTGTCATTAATTTCTAACATTATCAGTAATAATAATGCAACTAAAAGCGGTATGTAACATCTTCAAATCAACTTCGAAAATATTTATCTATATTTGTTTTCCAAAACAATCGAATCATTTTGTGCATAGGAGCACCAGAATCTCTATCATAGACATCTATCTTGGGATCTGTATAACACCGTATCGACATCGTTTCACTTGTTCTAATCTCATTAGTTATATTCCCAGCTCTCATAATATTATTCACAGTCGGAGAGTAGAAATGATACTTTCCATACAAAGTTTCATAATCAGTTACTATATTCCCAATAAGCACAGCTCTGTAATCGATTTGAATGACTATCGTTGTTGATAACGCTTTCAACTTCTTGACAATCCCTTTCCCAGCTTTCAGAGTTAGAGTCCTATTGTCTCGTTTACCGAATTTTGTGAAGAATGTTGTCAATTCGTTGCTTCTCCATTTGTTTTTGAATTTGTACTTACCGTTTTCTAAATTAATTACAACGTTGTACGTTGTGTTGTCTTCCGTCAGTCCTGATTTTGACCACATCGAGTTGGCGCTATTTAGAACATTTTTAAACAACGACCTGTCTTTCTCGACATCTGTTGTAGAATCGTTTATATCCTCATGAGTAGTTAATACTTCTTCATCTGTTATAACTTCAAGAACTTTCACTTTTTCGACTTGTAAGTTCCTGTGAACTTCAGGCCATTTGTACTTATGAAACAGATTCCCGTATGGTGTTGGGTCCTTCAAAAATATTTTGTTTGGCACTTTTCCTAGTTCCACTCTTACTCCATAGTTAAGATTCGCTGTTGTTATATTGAATAGATTAATTTCAGCGTCCGTTATCAATTTATTATCTGCACCGAAAAATTGTATTTGCGTATCATCTTTATTAGATGCAGCAGTGATGTTGATTGTAATTTCCGCTTCACAAATTATCGGTAACAGAAAAGATAATACTATTAACATCATCTTAGCTTTTGGTTTTCCGTCTTTATGTTTTTATTTCAAATTTTACATAAAATACGACACTTTTACGCACAATTATTATCAATGACTGGATGGGAGAAGCTATAAGCTGTATTATTATGATTAATGTATGTTACTTTATTGATAACTAATATCTAATAATAAAATTGTCTGAAAGTAGCACAGTACAGTTCATAGCGTCATGTCATATGGGTTACTTCTTTGGGGATCTGCTGCTGACGTACAATCTATTTTTGTACTTCAGAAAAGGGCAATACGTGCTATATACGGCCTTAAAGTGCGTGATTCCCTAAGAAATGTGTTTAGTGAAATTGGTTTATTAACCGTACCATGTCAATACATCTTAGATTGTATTATGTATGTACGAAAAAACCTACATGAATTTCCGAAAAAATCTCATCATCATGATCTAAACACTAGAAATAAACATAAGCTAGCCATTCCGAAAACAAGACTTCATAAAATAGGTAATTCGTTTGTTGGATTAAGTGTTACGTTATTTAACAAATTACCTCAAGATGTTGTTGACTTACCAATACACAAGTTTAAGTCACACATCAAATGCCAACTCATCAAGAAGAGTTATTATAAAGTGGAAGACTATCTAAATGATAAAAGTCTGTAGAAGTGAGTAGTATTGTTGCCGCTCCTCTGCCTGCGCCTTTGTTATAATTGACATGATCTTTTGTATTGACATTAATATTTTCAGTGACATAAATTTATTTTGTATTGTATTAATAAGAATACCTCAACGACAAGGAAGCTTGGACTCGCGCCTTTGCATTGTATAGAATCCGGATAGTATCAACAATGTTAACTTTGCTATACAGTAACACATTAAATGTGATAATTCAATAAAATTAAATTTAATTTTCATTCAAAGAATCCTGAAGAGTTTGTAACCTTGGCGGTCATGCTCGCTAAAATGTGCTTGGGGTGGTGGCGTTATGTGTCGGGTGGTTACATTCCCTCTAATATGGTTGAGTGAAATTATGGCTGGCACATACGTCATACTTGTGCTGCAGGTGCCACCGTTGGGCACTGGTCTTCCAGGGCTCACGGATTTTTCTCGATTATAGTCTCATTCTTATACTTTATACTGTATGGCTTGGTATTCTAAAACTAATCAGTAATTGTAACAAACAAATTGTAAACAAACATGGCGATGAAAAAGAGTAACTGTCGAGTTTCTTGCCGGTTCTTCTCGACAGATGACTGCATTCCGATACCGGTGGTAGAGTCACTCTGTAATTGACGATTCATAAATACTTGATACAAGTTTACATGAATAAAGAATATTTTGATTTTGATTTTGATTTTGAGTATTTTCTGATGGTTACGACTCAAAGCTCCCGCAAGTTGCCGCTGTCAGCACCGTGCATTCCCCTGGATACCTTATTCACCGAAAGACACATAGCACAATAGATAAGAAGTGATTCTTCATTGTGCTCTGATGTAAGGTACTTCCCAAGACGAGCGGCTCATTAAAGTAGGAATTGCACATTTTTTTTATACTAGGTCAGTTGGCAGACACAGACACGCAGCCCACCTGATAGTAAGCGGCCACTACGGCCTATTCCACTGAGGACACTTCGCCTGGAAGCGTCGCTTAATATCCTGCCAGACTGTAGGCCCATCTTATCTTTGAGCCTCTGATTTCAAGTGTACTGGCTCCCACAAAACATGTTCCCACATGCTCTACCTTTTTTAAACTTCTGACGAGAGTAAAACCGTATGCAAAAGCTAGTGTTGATTGTAATGGAGCATTAAATATTGACCTTAACGGAACCAGTATCTTAAGTTATAGGTCAAGTCCAATACGGATGGTGTTATCGGGTACTTATGAAACTAATTCTGTCTCACTTCTTTGCCTACGTATTTTTTTAGTTTAATCTTTATGTTTCTGATTTCTCTCCCATCGCTTTAGATTGCAGTATTAAGACTAAATCTTACTTTTGGACCTTTTGAACCTTTGAACCTAAGATATTATAATTTAAGTTTAATTAAGAGTTTAGTTATCGATTTGTGGTGGTTATTATTTTGGCTCGAGAAATTATTCGCAAACTTTAGTATCGGGCTTATTTTACTCTTCTTTGTTTTTTTCTCAAATATCCCCCCCTTCCCCCATATTTCCGGAATCAAAAGTACCCTATGTTCACAGGGGATAGTTTAGCTTTCCAACAGTAAAAGAATTGTTCAAATCGGTTCAGTAGTTTGAGCCTATTCAATTCAAACGAACAAACAAACAATTAAATCTTTCCTCTTTATGATATTAGTATAGATTAAGTTCCCACGCAGAAAAAATCAAATAAAGATTAAGTAGTCAGGCTAAAAAAGATTGTCGAACTTTATTAAGTATTTTTCATTCAAAACTCTGCTCTAATAGACGACAGATTAAATATTATTCTGTTAAAATAACATAGTTGAAAATTTACTGAACAAGAATGAAGAAAATCCTGTTTATCTTCTTACTGATCAGTGCAACGGTGTCAGTAATCCATGGAAAATTGCAAATCAGTGTAAACGTAAATGATTCAGAAAATTTTACCGTCAACTATTATGGAATCGAAACAAGAGTAGTCACTTCAGAAGACATTAAATCTTTCAAGATCAACTCAGCCAATATGAAAAACGCTCTAAAGAAACACTATGGCAGACGACCGAATAATTACTACCTAAAAAGCCCAACTCCTTGGGGCGATCTGTATAAAAAGTACAACTGGGAGCAAGTTAAAATGGTTCTATTAATACAATCAGCAACATTGAAAAGTATCCGCAAAATACCAATCATCGTGCTTTCTCAAGAATTCGAAAACCTTTCTGAAAACAGAACTATAACTGTAAATACTGGATTAAGTCACACAGTGGAAAATTCTATAACATCAAGTTGGACGTCATCCCACGAGGTGTCTGTGAGTCAAGAAATAGAGTATGATTTCGACATAATTTTCGCGAAAATGTCCGGTACAACGAGCATATCGTATACTTCATCATGGGGTAAGAGTATTGACAAGACAGAAACAGTAACAATTGGTACTACATCTTCTGTTGAAACTGAGTTGGGTCCGGGACAAATAGCAAGAGCTCTTTTAACTGCAGCTAGAAGCATTGTGGAAGTGGAAGTCGCATATGTAGAGTCTTTGAGAGGAAATGTTGCTGTTAACTTCAAACATCCATACGAAGGACATCATTTTATGGGCCCTCAAATCGCGTCAATAATGAAGACTGGTGATCTTAATAACGAGATAATAACAACTGAAACTATTACAGTTGAAGTGTTCACAGACGCTTCGTTAAAAGTTTTTGATAAATCAACAGGGATGCCTTTGTAATTTTAACATAAAGAAAGATTATTATCTGAATACTAAATGCAGGGGTTCTCCGAGTAGTAAAATTAGCAAAACGCCGCGCCGTCGAATTTTGATATTTTGTTTTACCCAATTATATTTTTAATGACATATTTTAATGAAAGTTTTTTTTTACACAGCATTTTATGTAACATAAGGATGTAAAGTTGTAAGCCAAAGATCGTTTTTAAAAGGACCAAATCCGTGGTCTGGCACCCATAGCACAAGCTAATTTTTAGTTTGGGGCTAGATGGCTCTGTGTGAAACATTTCCAGCGATATTTATTTATTATTATTATTTGCAATGAATGCAACGATCAACTCTCTGCGTAAACCTCTGCGGGAAAAAGGCGTGACGTGACTGTACTTACCATGTGCGTTACTCTAGCGGAAAGTTCAAAATATTAGCACGTCTAGAGATGAAACAATATAGAATAATTTGTGCATTATATCATTGATAGTGTATTTTATATACACTATCAATGCATTATATGCTGTAAATGTGCACCAAATATAAAATTTGTGCCTAGTGGGGTTTCTGAGATATTAATGAAAATACGATTCCGCCAGCGTAACGCTTGAAAACGTTATCCTGGCGGAACGATTTTTACCTATTGGTCCTAGGACAATTTTAAGTAGCATAAAAGATAGCTTAAATTTGTGCCCTAAAGTAGCCAAGCAGCGGCATTTGTGCCCCCCGTAGTTTTTGAGTAATTGCAAATGCCGCTGCAGTAACGTTTGGCTTATTTTCCATATCTTCAGAACAGCTGAACGTACAGAAATGATTTTTTGTGAGAAGATGCCTTCTAATTTGTGCAAATTTGTGCCTTCATAGTTATTCCAAAGAAATACATTATTAATGATTTAAAAAAGATTTTCTAAAAAACGAAAACAGCCTCTGCCTTTTGAACTACTTACGATAGGCGCTGAATGTCTCAAGTAGCTGATGCCTATAATTATGATACAAGGGTCTTCTGACAAAATTTTATAACCCTACGTCTGATATTGACGAAATAAATCAACTTTTTGAACTGAAAACTGTTTACTTATTTCAAGCCGCAAATAAGGGAGTTTGAATAACGTAACGATTCCCATTTTTTGTCAATAATCTGTGCCTTTATTCAAATAGACACACAACTCTCTACGTTCTGTAATTAACCGTAAATTAAATAAATAAATTAACAAGTAAGAACATTTAGATTATTACCCGACCAAGTATGAAAGGTCATAAAAAACCGACCGTGCAGTACTTCAAGCCAACATCTTTAAATTTGTAGGATAACTGTCGGTACACTCGTGGCACAAATTTGCACAAATTACAAGGCATCTTCTCACAAAAAATCATTTCTGTACGTCCAGCTGTTCTGAAGATATGGAAAATAAGCCAAACATTACTGCAGCGGCATTTGCAATTACTCAAAAACTACGGGGGGCACAAATGCCGCTGCTTGGCTATTTTAGGGCACAAAGAACAACGCAAGAAGTTGTATGGGCTCTGTCCCCACCCACCAACAGACTTGGCACTAGTTTTAATATTATTATGACATTCCTTAAAAAGACAAATAACCATTTTTAATCCAAAAAATGACGGGGTATTCAAAAACAATAAAAACGTCCTTATGCCGAACGCCTAAGAATCAGAATTGCGCTGTAAGTGTCTAGCTTCAAGTAGACTCGACTGTAAAATATTTTTTAAGATTCTATTTTATTGAACACTTTTATTTAGGCCAGGGGGGTTACTCTTGATCGCCTGCACATTATTTTCACAATTTACTGTCAAAAAAATACTTAAAAAATACAACATTCAAATTCGATTTGCGTGAAATCCCCATTCCTACGGGGGATGTCGTCATACAAAAAAGAGATCAGTATGGCAAGAGGTATAAATAGAGATACGTTTGAAATCTGTTGGTGGGTGGGGACGCGCCTTTGCATGGTCCTTTAAGCTATCTTTTAAGCTACCTAAAATTGTCCTAGGACCAATAGGTAAAAATCGTTCCGCCAGGATAACGTTTTAAAGCGTTACGCTGGCGGAATCGTATTTTCATTAATATCTCAGAAACCCCACTAGGCACAAATTTTATTTTTGGTGCACATTTACAGCATATAATGCACAAATTATTCTAGGTATATTGTTTTATCTCTAGACGTGCTAATATTTTGAACTTTCCGCTAGAGTAACGCACATGTACTTACCGTGACTGTACGTATGTTTGCTTGCGATATTTATGTAGGTATGTTTTAGAAAAATCAACCGCCTCCGTGGAACAGTGGCTAAGCCGCTCGGGTATAAAAACACGCAGGTCGTGGGTTCTATTCCCGCCTTGGGTTTGGTTGGTGGTAGGGCTTTTTCAGAGTCCGACTGGCTAGCTACCACCCCCACGGCAATATTAATGTGGGAGCCAGTACACTTGGAATCAGAGGCTCGAAGATCAGATGAGTGAGCCTACAGAGTACAGTACAGTCTGGCAGCACAATGAGGGACGCTTTCAGGTAAAGAAGTGCGTCCCTCAATGGAATAGGCCGCAGCAGTGGCCGCTTACCATCGGGTGGGTGGGCTGCGTGCCTGTCTGCCAACTGACGTTGTAAAAAAAAACAAAAGTATATTCAATGATATTTTAAATGATATTTTAATTGAAAAGAAAAGGTAAACAACTTCCCCTTGCCACTAGTGATGGGCAGTGGATAAATACTCAAAAAGTAAATACTCGGATATTTATCCAAAATAGATAAATACTCATTTTTATCCATTTTTACCCGATATTTACTCAAATTCACGGATAAATATCTTTTTAGCTGTATTCACACATGACTTTTGTTTCACTTGACCACATTTGACAAAAGCTTAGTATTTTGTGTCTGAATACTATGGCATCAAAATAATTACTTTATTTTACCTATTATACTGTAGCATTGCTTGCTTTTGCAAACGTTGCGCACAAGTCCGCGCGAGAGCGAGAAAAGTATATTCGGTTGTTACAATAATTGTATAGGTAATTATTATTCGCCGCGCAATATTAGCAAGCGGCCACGACTAGACTCCCCGTCATGCCATGCGCGTCCGTCAGTCTGTTGTGAACTGCGTTGCAGTGTCAAATTCGTGTGATTGTTTTATCTCTCAAAAGAAAGTATTAAAAAGGTTCGATAATTTTGGTGATTTCGGTTACATACGATACCATCAATTAATTCGTCATGTACATAAGAGGCACTCCGTGCGGTTGACACATAGAAGAACTACCGTGTCTATGAGTGGACGGCAGAGCAGAAAGCCCTAGGGGGGCGCCCAGCGCCGATAGAGCGGGCCGCTGTGAGGATGCGCGCCAAATTATGGTCCTCTGCTGGCAAGAGCACATGGCTCGCGAGCAACATGGTCGCAGGGCGCTCGATGCCATTGGTACCGTGATACAGGATTGGCTCGGGCAACCGCACGGGTTACTTTCATTCCGTTTGGCACAGATGTTATCCGGGTATGGCTCCTTTGCGTCATTCCTGCACCAAATCGGGAGAAAGGAATCCCCAGTGTGCCATAAATGTGGTGCGGCGGAGGACACGGCGCAGCATACTCTCGCCTTCTGCCCAGGCTGGGAGGAGCAGCGTCGTGTTCTGTGCGCGGAAGTAGGTCCGGACCTTTCACTACCAAGCGTGGTCAATTCCATGGTTGGAAGCGAAGGAGCCTGGAGGGCAATGGCCGCCTTCTGCGAAGAAGTCATCTCGCAGAAGGAGGCTGCGGAGCGGGAGAGGAAAAATGACCCTCTCGCGCCTCCGTGTCGAAGACGTAGGCGGGGAATAAGAAGACGGCTGTACAATCGCTCTCTTCTTGTCGCCAGTGGAGGACTGCATTGCACCGGTCACCACCTCCGTCGGATGGGATTAGTCAGGTGTTCCCGGCTAATCCCATAAGCCCCCCAGCCGAGGGCATGTGGGGCTCGCCATGTAACGCGGGCATGCGCCGGGGGTATAATGGACGGCCAACGTCAGTCGCAATGTCTGCATGGGATTTCTAGGAATTTGTTACACTACTCCTCGCTCCTCCTCGGGCGGGTCCTCCCCAACGTGGGGGGTCGAGGACCTGGGTGCCGTCGGCTTTATCATGGGGTGATAGGGTCGATGGCACTTTACGGAGCCCCTGTTTGGGTGGAAAGCCTCTCCCTCTCGCTGAAAGTCCTCTTGCGGAGACCGCAGAGGGTCATCGCGACTCGGGCTGTGCGGGCTTACCGCACAGTTTCCCACGGGGCTATCTGTGTCTTAGCAGGCATAACGCCGTGGGAACTCGATGCACTGGTTCTGGCCCAGGTGCATCGAATTCGGGTCGCGGCAAGGATGCGGGGGGAACAACCCAGTTTGGAGGAGGTGGCACTGGGTCGTGTCCAGGCCAGGGAAGAGGCCCTGACCAAATGGGCGGAGGCTCTCCAAGCCCCAAAAGCCGGCCACAGGACGATTGAGGCCATTCGTCCGTTGTTAAGGGAGTGGGTGGAACGCCGGCACGGCTGATTCACCTACCGGCCTTCGCGGGTTTTGTCCGCACACGGAAGTTTCGGACACTACCTGTACCGTGTCCCCCGTCGGGAGAGACGCCGCAGTGTCATCACTGCTACGCTCCCGACGACACAGCCGAGCACACACTCATCGAGTGCCCGGCCTGGCGACACGAGCGCCGCGAACTGATCGCGGCGCTAGGCGGTGGACGCCTCTCGTTGGCGACCATGGTTCGTGCCATGGTCGCCAACGGAGTGCGTGGGAGGCGGCCGCCTCCTTCTGCAAGCAAGTAATGTCGCAGAAGGAGGCAGCGGATCGGGAGCGCGAGGAGGACCCCCTCGCTGCTCCCCTCCGGCGAAGACGGTCAGGCCGGAGAAGGCGTGCTCACTTAGCACGCCACCTCCGGCCTGAGGGTGGACCTGCGGGCGGGGGTAGCCCCCCAACGTCCGCATTGCACAGGTCGCCCGAGCCAAGTCTGAGAGTCACCTTGTTTCTCGGGTGGCCCTCCCTAGGCGCCACCCCGACTTGCGGTCTGCTCAAGTCGGGGTACCCGGGGATGGGCTGGTCAATAGCTAACGCTGGCAACGGCTCGTCCCAATCGGGTGTGAAGGGGAACCGGGGGAGTTTAGTGGGTAGTGGACGCTTTAGTCTCGAGTTCCACACACGGCCGCAGGTTTAGCTAGCCTGCGGTTATGGTGCATAAACGCATTCTCCTCCGAAAAAAAAAGAATTTGTTACAAATGATTCATTGAAAATAATCGCCACACATGAACACGGCGTTACATCCAAAGTTACTATAGCCAAAAATGTTGTACTAAAGTATGCTTTAAATTCAAGGCACTTAGTTTTAACGTCGCTGTAGCCAATTGGTCGCTACAACAAAGGTCGTAATAAATGAATTCTAATCTACCTACACTAAAAATATACTTTATACTTTAAATACTTTAAAAAATAAAAGAAAAATGTTTTAAAAGTATTTATCCGCCTTTTTGGATAAATACTCAAGTAAAAATGGATATTTATGAGTATTTATCCATTTTGAGTATTTATCCGGATAAAAACCCATCACTACTTGCCACCCACCCCCAATTCGCAAGAAATATGTAAATGAACGAAAAAAGGTTTTTTTTTTAAACATGGAACATGCTCTTTCAGGCCCTCTTTCATACTCTCTCTTTTTAACTTAAGAGGAAACTTGAAACAGATATAAAGTTACGTCAGATTGCGTCTGGCCGTCTGCTGCAAAATGTCAAATTTGTCAATGTCATTGCTATTCATTTGCCAACAATTTGCCAATAATTAAGTTCGAAGGTGTAAAAACTACGAAATAATTAAGAATTATACAAATTAATCATTGAACTGATAATTGGCTGAATTAATCAGTTGATAAAAATGTTAGTTTGCAAATTTCACCCACATTTTATATCTATGTAAAGTAAATTTTAGCTAGCACGCTATAATTTATAATTTTGTTTGAATCGTTGTTTTTCCGTAATAAAATAGTAAATTGTGTAATAAAATTTAATTAATCATAGTTAATAAACTTGACTAACCAGTTTTATTGAATTTGTGTTAATATTTGTGTTCTCAATTTGTAAGTAACTTTTTAAAATGGTAGCAAAAGTAGATTTGCAAAGATTTCTCTTCTGTGTGCCTTTATACACTGTTGGGTAAGTTAAACATTTACTTTTATTATAACTTAAAAAGTATGATAATATCTGTTTTATTAATGAAAGTGGATCTAATCAATTATTTTTTGCATAAAACTGGGCTTTGCCTTATTAGGGTAGGCTTTAAACTGAACAGAAAACTATTTATTTATTTCTAGCCGCAAATAAGGGAGTTTGAATAACGTAACAATTTCCAATTTTTGTCAAAAATCTGTGCCTCTATTCAAATAGGCACACACTAAATTTCAACTCTCTATGTTCTGTAATTAACTGTAAATAAAATAAAAATAACAAGATAGCATAATCCTGAGATAAAAAATAGACTTTGTACTTCCCCAGGTCTGTACAAAATTATATTAAGAGTAGTTTAATTATGTAAAAGTGTTACATACAGAGTTACTTCCATAATTAAAATTTAGTAATGTCCCATTGTTAATAGTTTTCGTTTTTGTTATCTTATTCTAATCACAATAATAAATAATTTGTAGTAAGAGGAATAATATAATACCACCAACACCTGAGGCAGGCCCTAGGTCATCCCTCTTTGGGTGTTCAGTTTTCCAGGAGATTTTAGTGGATTATTTAACCTTCACAAGGTTAACCTGTACTTCTGTCAATACCCTCCAGAGCAGAAATGTAACCTATTTTGTTTGAAAACAATTCCGTTTACTGACATCTGAGTCACTGCGCTCTGATTCGTTGACCAATGGTCAAGAGAGATGAGGTAGTGCCGCCAAGTGTCCAAGCAAGTATATCAATATTGATAAATAATGCATCAGTAGAGTTAAATAGTGAATAATACATGTGTTATTTTGATCACGTTTCAATGAAGTATCAATCTTATGTCTATTTACTAATATTGTCAAGTAGTCGCTGCCCGTGACTTGTCTTTATAGAATTAGGGCATATCAATATCACACTTTCTAGGTTACCATAAAGTATTGATTGTGTCAATTTAGTGTCTCATCTATATACAGACAATAGCTAGTGTAAATACCTGTAAATATCTCTGGACAAATAATATCTCTGGACATTATTCACACAGCACCATCTAGCAAACTAAGCATTAGATTGTGCTATGGATGCCAGACACGGATAAACATTACTTATATACTTTTTTTGTAAATACATACATATTATACATAGAAACACCCATTCCGATACAAACAGACATGTTCATGCACACAAATGTTTGTACCGTGCGGGGATCGAACCCGCGACCTCTGGATTAATAGCCAATTTCTCGACCATCACCAAATGGCTATGTGAGAACTATGTTTATTTCCTAAGACCTAATGTGACCACATTACGCAAATTAACAATTTTTTATAATTATTTTCTAACATATGAATCTGTTTACAGGGTGCTAGTGCTTGGTGCTTCAATAACTGCCGGACTCTTCGTGATACATGTGGCCGTAGTACCTCTTATCTTTAAGTACTCCAAGACATTCAGAAGAAGTCTCGTCTTTGCTAATTTTGGTAAGATATTTATTTATTTTCCTGTGCATTGTCAGACATCCTCTTTGAATAAAAAAATTGTCATCTTAATCAGTTCACCCAGTAAAAAGTTATAAGGCAACATAGATTAAACAAACATCAGTTGAATTGAGTACCTTCTTTTTTGTAAGCTTAATAAATCAAAAGTGTCATTATTATTTTTTATAATAAAAGGAGGCAAATGAACAAACACTTCACCTGATGGTCACAAGTGATTGCCATAACCCATGGACATTAGCAGCACCAAAGGCATCACATATGCATTGCCAGGCCTTAAAGAAGTGTAGTGTAGTTATACACACACGCCTTACCCGAGTGTATAAATAAATGTATTTAGATTAAAGAACTTAGTGTTTTACCGAAGACTTAACTACTCAATGGTCTAGTGGTTTAAGTGCCAGTCCATGATCTCAGGGTCCTGGGTTCGATTCCCGGGTCGAGCAAAATTTGTGTCGGCCTTTTCCCTGCAGTGGGACATTAATAGGCTGATACTTTACAGGCAAGATTTTAAATGTACCTTCGCCCAATGTTTTGCAGTACAATGGCCGCTGTTCATAGACCACGATGACCCATCGTCACGTGGTATCGATGGCGGCAGGAACCTCAGCGTGCAGTACCACTCCAAGGTGGATAACTGCACCATCAAAATTGGTAAGTGGTATATATTGTTTGTATACTATTGTAACGATGTAAAGGTGTGTTTACTGAATGAACCTGGACTAAATTCCTGTTTTCTGTATTATAACATCCTGCACAACGTTTAATGTGGACAAGTCGTCTGCTTTATATTCAACGGTACGTTTCGAATGCATTTTCGCTAGAATTTCAAAGATTGTGAGGAAAAATTACAAGAGTGTTATGACTGTAATCTTGGGTAATCGAGGTCGTAGGAAATGTAGTGGACTATTCAATAAAACAACGCACTAGTTTCTCTGCTGGGACTCATTCAATTCTTCAGAAAAGCCTGGTAACCTGGTTTAGTATCCCTCAATGTAATAGGCCGCAAAAGCCGCTTACTATATGTTATAAAAAGTCACTCTGGCTCCGCCAGAATACCAGCGCAGTCGCGACATTGTAACCAATGACGTGGCAGCTCAAGCTGAGGCGGATCCAATTGGCCCTCTGCCATTATACAGGGTGGAATTTTGTAATGCCACCTGAAGGGGAAGTACTCTTAATACTGAAGATAGAAAGTTTTACTCAAAGAAAACATTCCTTTATTTTTGAAAAGAAAAAAACCTGCATTCAAAGATTTTTTAAAATTGGCTTGCCGCAACTTTGTAATACCACCTGAAGGGGAAGTACTCTTATTACTGTAGATAGAAAATTTTACTCAAAGAAAACATTCCTTTGTTTTTGAAAAGAAAGATAACTGCATTCAAAGATTTTTAAAAATTCGCTTGCCGCTCCCGGTAATCGAACCGACTAAAATCTGTAAAAGTTGCACCTTGTACTTTTATTGCATCGATCGTTAGGGACAATTATGAGGATAAAATCTCTCCAACAAAGTTCATATATTAAATGAAAGGAAAACAATGAAAAAAGTGCTTTAACTTGACCCATTGAATCAATAATTTAGGATTTCATTGTTTTCCTTTCATTTAATTTATGAAGTTTGTTAGAGAGATTTCATCCTTATTATTGACCCTAACGATCGATGCAATAAAAGTACAGGGTGCAACTTTTACAGATTTTAGTCGGTTCGATTACCGGGTGCAGCAAGCAAATTTTTAAAAATCTTTGAACGCAGATTTCTTTCTTTAAAAAAATAAAGGAATGTTTTCTTTAAGTAAAATTTTCTATCTACAGTATTAAGAGTACTTCCCTTTCAGGTGGCATTACAAAATTCCACCCTGTATAATGTGAATTGGTTACGGTGTTGTACCTGTATTATTATAATTCTTTTTTTTTTTGTGTAATGTTTTAATTGTAGTTATTTGTGTAACAGCCGATATAATTATGATGGCTAATAAATGTTTTCTTTCTTTTCTTTCTTTCTTACTATTATGGGGGCTACGTGTCTTACCCTGCCTTGAGGCCTCTCAAGTCGGAGTACCCGGGGATGGGCTGGCCCAGGGCACCGTCTCGTCCCAATCGGGTGTGAAGGGGGGAAGTTAGTGGGTAGTGGACGCTCTAGTCTCAGACACGACCGCAGGTCTAGCTATAAGTGCGCCTCATTAGCTTGAACCACAGAGACGTCAAAATCACTTTTATCTACATCCATACCATAATATGTCTATTTTATATTCAGGAGCGATGAGCAAACGCCCTACATTTAGATATAAGTATCTGTGGCTGCATTGAAATGTTTACATTTTAGTGTCGGTAACTGATACGAAATTACGTTCAAATTTCGAACGTCTTCTTTAAAAGTAAAAATTAATAGGTTTTTTCGATTATCGAATTAGTCGATTAGTAATTTTATGTTCCATTCCTATACATTTAATCGATGCTGAAATTATAACAATCGATTTGAGAATCGAAATCAACTCGAGTCTAGATTGTTTATGGATTTTAAAAACTACAAACGTCAGTCATTAATTATGACAGTACTAAACTAACTTTTACATACAGATTATGTTGGTAACTAGGGCGTTTGCTCATCAATCCTGACTATAAAATAGACATATTATCGTATGAATGAAGATAAAGTTATGTATGTGACTGTACATAATTAGTCATTAAAATACTCATGTGATTCTTTTATGAAACTCACTTCGTTCGTTTCATAAAACCACATTCGTATTTTAATGACCCTCATTATGCAGCAGTCACATAAATAACTATTACAAACGTCTTGTCATATAATTTCCAGGCATATGGCATATTCTCCCCAAGAGTGTGTACAAGAGGCTTAAGGGCACCATCAAGGACACCACTGATAAGGAAGAGCTCAACCGGATCCTTGATGAAGAGCTGGCCAAATCCAACCACCCCATCATGCTGTATTGCCATGGTAAGAATTTTAAATATTTTAACCCACAATAATAACATTATTTGTACATATTATCCGGTTAAAATGCTTTTAGGATAATACCTTTTGGAAGGGAGCGAAAAATTGCGTCAACTCCGCTTGTCCGTAGCGTTAGCAACCAATAGCAACGCATAATAATTTTATGTGTAATTTTTTGTTCTATTTCTTGATTTATTTTAGTGTTGTGTGTGAATATACCTGTTACACGCTCTGCTCATACAAGACTACAAAAAAATGTTAATAAAGATAAAGTAAATGATGCACTTGTGACGTATGATGATTACGTATAATGACGTCAACGAAAAGGGAAGATCTTCCTCCGAGCTAGGTGTCTGTGCTCGGGGACCGCGGCCCAATGTACCGTCTTGGTATGTTTTTTAGATGCTAGCCGAGAGAAACTCTGCTAGCGCGACGCAGGATCGAATATCTGATTGGCTGTCTCAGTGACGTGCGAGTGACGAGTCTCGAAGCCAATAATGTTTACACGTGCACTTTTCGCTGACTTGCAATCTTGCGTTGTGTTGTCGTCAGTCTGTCGTATGTAGCGCATTCCGATAGCCGCTACACACTTATGTTATATTTTCAGGCAACTCCAACTCTCGGGCGGCGACGCACAGAATACAGTTGTACAGATTTTTCCAACGAATGGACTTCCATACGATAGCTTTCGATTATCGTGGTAAGTATTCTATAATTTATATATATTTGGCAATAGAATGAATCATCATCATCATCATCAGCCTATATACGTTCCCACTGCTGGCACACGGGCCTTATCTCAATATTGTGAGATACAATGAATACTCATACTTAAATGAGGGTTTCGGAATAAAATATCTTATTTTATTTTTTCCTTGTAGAGGTTTATTTTAACGGAAGGCGTCAAACCGCCATCATGATTTTTAAAATGAACCAATGATTGATTATAGTAATGTACATACATATTATACATAATATAGAACAACTAAACTGATACAAATAAACATGTTCATGCACATAAATGTTAGTACCGTGCCGGGATCGAACCGGTGACCTCTTTGTGTAATAGCTGACTTCTGAACCATTACACCAAAGTCATCAACGATGACCTGGTCTCCATCATTGAAAGAGGATGGAGACCTTTGCCCAGCAGTGGGACATTATTGACTGATACTTTTTCTTACTTTTCTAGGTTATGGTGATTCTACGAACCTTAACCCATCCGAAGATGGAGTGGTGGAAGATGCTCTCGTGGTGTACGAGTGGCTTCACAACACGGTGGAGGCGGGACAAGAGAAACCACCCATTTTTGTCTGGGGGCATTCTTTAGGTGGGTATATTTTATTGAAGTAAATATTGTTTTACAAAAAAAAAATTAAAAAAAAAAGAAGTGATAATGCCATCATCTGATATCTGTGCATCCCTGAAGCTTGAATCAATAAATAAATATTTCTGCATCATTCAATGGTTGACTGGTAGAGAATGCCATATGGCATAAAGTCCGCCAATGACGGTTTTTCAGAATAAAAAAATCCGCTAGACGGCGGTACGTAGCTATCGCGTCCGCGACGCAGCTAGTACTAATGGTTTGAGTTTCGTCTATCATAATCGTAAAACTTTTGATTTTAATAAAAAAAAACTTCATTAATACTTAAATTGTACTTGATTGTACTACTTAGACAGAATAATTTTACTGCGGGAAAACAACGGCTGAAAGGAGTGCGGCAGAAATGGGCTCGATCTTAAGCGTTCGTTCCACTATTCAAAATATAATTAATATTCGTTACAAGATTTTTAATATTTAAATTCAATTTTAATTAATATTTTTACCCCGGGATAAAAATATAATCCAATAAATGAAAATACTATTGGTTTTGTAGTGCATCCGGTGTGTTATGTGCATAGTGCATAGTACGTCCGGTAGAATAATAATAATGTTGCTAGTTAAAATACTTAAATACTGATTTTCCGATCAGATCTCATACAAATGACAGCTTAGAATAGAGGCACGATAATTTTCTGAAAAAATTATGGCAACAGAAAAGTCAAAAAAAATCAAATGTCATACAACGTCTGTCAATCATTCGTTTCTGTTTGTTTTGAATAACTTATGTGAATTATTTTATTTTGTCGTTATTGTTGGAATGCTTGGTTTAATATTTGACGACTTTCGCTACGTTTAAATGACGGTTTCAGCTAAAACAAACGACCTAAGCTTTTCTTACAACGGATCCAGTGAACTCGACAATTGGGGTTATTTTTGTAGAAATCAAAATCATCCTATAACTATTTTTTCCCAGGTAGTGGATTTATAAATTGTAGTGTATTTGGAATATTACTTCATTTTCTACATAATAATAGTAAATCGGTAAGTGTAATTCATAAAAAATCAAGGCCCAACGTTCTATGGATGTTCGCCCGACTCCTTTCACGCTGTATAAAGAATATTTTTATTAATTTATTGATATAAATAATAAATAAAGAATACTAGCCTTCCGCCCGCGGTTTCACCCGCGCGTAATCTCTTTTTCCAAATATCCCCCCTTCCCACCACATTTCCAGGATCAAAAGTACCCTATGTTCACCGGGAATAGTGTAGCATTCCAACAGTGAAAGAATTATTTAAAATCAAAATTGATATTCCCGCGGGAATGAGACGTTTCCCGTAGGAATTTTATAGCCTATGTCCTATTCCGGGTTATAAACTATACGTGTGCCAAATTTCATCTAAATCCGTTCAGCAGTTTAGGTGTGATTGAGTAACAAACATCCAAACATCTAAACATCCAAACATCCAGGCTTTCGCATTATAATATTAGTAGGAGAGTAGGATTAGTAGGAATTTGGTTTATTTGTCCAGGCACCGGCATAGCATCTCACCTGCTGGGCAACCTGTCCGAGCTGTCCACGACAGTGCTGGACAGGGCCGCCCCGCTGCCGCTGCCCAGGGGACTCATCCTCGAGGCGCCCTTCAACAACCTGGCCGATGAGGTCGCCAAGCATCCTTTAGCCAAGGTAATTTTTTTTTATACTAGGTCAGTTGACAGGCAGGCACGCAGCCCACCTGCTATGCAATTCACTAAGCGACACTCGTTCGATGCGCTCACGGCTGAGATCACGGGTGTGTCAGCCTTAACATCGTTCGATGTTTTCACGGCTTTATAAATTGGTATTCTCTAAGCTCAAATAACTCGCTCTGTCATCTGTCAAAGGCTTCGTGAACTAACTTTCATACAAGAATATGTCAGTCAAGTGTTTCCTTATCACACCGTTCAAAACCTTGCGGCGCTAGTATCGTACAGCGTTTAAAAAGTTCTTATAGAATACCAAAATGACTCTCACCGATGATACAGCCGCGGCGACTAAGGCTTTTATGACATTTGCGTTTAGTGGATCGCACTGCTGATGGTAAGATGGTACTGCCGGAACACAGCCAGAGCTGTTATGGCGGCAGTTTTCACCTGTGGGGGTTGTAGCTAGCCAGTCGGACTCTGAATAACTCACTAAAGTTTATTATAATGGTGGTGAAAGTGATGACCATTGATAATAATATAATTGATGGTGCCGACATAATAATAACGATAGTGACGTTTGTTGATGATGGATGACAATAGTGATGATACGATTGACTATGATGGGGATTATAGTTGATTGAGGTCACAATGACGTTTAGTGATGATAACGATTGATGATAAATTGTCGTGACGATTTAAGTATCTTAGTTGGATATGGTGACAATGACGATGAATGACAGTGATGATAATGATGATTATTGATTAATATGATTAATATGATTGATGACGATGATTGATAAAGATGACGATTTATGATCGTTTTTAATAATGTTGCTTGACGATGACGATTAATGACAAAGTTGACGATGTATGATAATGATGACGATAAATGACGATGGTTGTAGCTGGTGACGTGGCTGCCGTACTTCGAGGCGACGTTCGTGTCTCCGTTCCGGTCGGAGCACAGCTTCAAGTCTGACGAGCACCTGTCCCGCGCGGACTCACTGCCAGTGCCATGTTGGCTCCTTTATTGCTTGAAAAATGGAAGTCGTCATGGTACTAAAATATAATAAAAAATATTTTTTTGTTGATGATTGCAATTGACGATAGTGACGATGATTAATATCTTATAGTTGGTCGTAGTGACAGTGATTATGACGAATTATGATAATGATGATATGTGATAATGCTGGCTGATTATTATTGATGAATGATGAAGATGATTCTGGTGATGATTGATGACGATGATGATGGTTGTTGATGATGATTCTGATGATGATTAATGACGACGATGATGATAATGATAATTGATGACGATGATGATGGTTGTTGATGATAATGATGATTGATGACGATGTTGGTAGCTGGTGACGTGGCTGCCGTACTTCGAGGCGACGTTCGTGTCTCCGTTCCGGTCGGAGCACAGCTTCAAGTCCGACGAGCACCTGACCCGCGCGGACTCGCTGCCACTACTGATTCTACACGCGAAGGACGATGTTATTGTGCCTTTCATCGTGGGTGTTAAGGTAAGACAGTATTCTAAGAATATGAATAAGAATCATTTATTGTTATAACTATGTTATAATGGTTGTTGAAATTTTATTTTTTAACATATTTTGGTCCAACAGTTTGACCATTTCGGGCGTACAATATATAGTTCAAAGTAGTAGCATATTCATATTTGACGAGCCATTTGGTGTAATGGTCGAGAAGTCGGTTATTACACCAGAGGTCGCGGGTTCGATCCCCGCACGGTACAAACATTTGTGTGCATGAACATGTCTGTTTGTATCGGTCTGGGTGTTTCTATGTATAATATGTATGTATTTACAAAAAAAAAAGTATATAAGTAATGTTTATCCGTTGTCTGGCACACATAGCACAAGCTAATGCTTAGTTTGGGGCTAGATGGCGCTGTGTGAATAATGTCCGGAGATTTATTTATTTATTTATTTTATTTATTCATAATTTTACAAATTAAATTAAATCCAATAGTAACAATTCATACAATTCATTATTGTCTTGTATTTTATTTGACGAGCCATTTGTTTAATTGGTTAAGAAGTCTGCTATTTCACCAGAGGTCGCGGGTTCGATCCCCGCACGGTACAAACATTTGTGTGCATGAACATGTCTGTTTGTATCGGTCTGAGTGTTTCTATGTACAATATATATGTATTTACAAAAAAAATATATAAGTAATGTTCATCCGTTGTCTGGCACCCATAGCACAAGCTAATGCTTAGTTTGGGGGTAGATGGCGCTGTGTGAATAATAATAAGAGATATTTATTTATTTATTGTTCTCCGCAGCTATACAGGTCGTTGGTGGCGGCTCGCGTGGGCGGGGGAGCACCAGTGTTACTAAAAGCGTACGAGCGCCGCGAAGGCTTAGGTCATAAGGGCATCTGCTACGCTTCTGACCTGCATCAAGTTGTTGGGTGAGTTAACTATACCTATTATCTATAAAATGACCAATGTGCATGAACATGTCATGATAAAAACAGACATGTTCACGCACACTTTGTAATTTATAATATGTAATATTTTAAAAAAAAGGCAAAACTGTTGAGTTTCTTGCGGCACTTCTTTCCTCAACAGGCCATTGACGTCGAAGTGCTGGTAGGAAAAAAAAGATTGACGTGCAAAAGTATTTTTTTTAAATCTATTTGCAGAATAAATGATTTCTATTTCTACACAAATGTTTATCCTTTGTCTGGCACCCATAGCACAAGCTAGTGCTTAGTTTGGGACTAGATGGCGCTGAGTGAATGATGTCCAGAGATATTTATTAATATTTTATTTTTTTTCAGAAAATTCGTTGCTAGTCATCGATAAGCGAAAACATCATCAGCAACATAGTCAACAAAATATTCCTTTAGCACGCTTTAAAATATTATCACAAAAAGTACTCAGGGTTTTTAATTAAACCGCAGGGGCCTTAGATTATTAAGCTACCGTTAAGATTACCGGTGATTGGGATAAAATCAATTATTATTATAATAAAAAATAGGTAGATAGGTTACTTGAGCTAAAAAAGTGGCACCCGAAAACTGAGCTAAATAGCATACCTGAGCTGTCACACGAAAGCATTACAGTTTGATAGGTAGACCGACAAACTTATCTGTTCCGGTGGCCAAAATTGGAACTACGTGAAATGTCAGTTTTTGCAATGCAAAAACGATATTTATTATTATTAATTTATTATTATTAATAGCGGCTTAGTGTTTCCACAGTCACTGCGACCAATTCTGATCTATTGTGAACGCCACTTAGATTACAGTTCCTCTCCAAGCCCAACCTCTTCTACGAAGAGGAGGATGTTCTTGGGGAGGATATCTTTAGCCTCGTCTGGTTGTAGAATGTGCTTCCCCAGAATAAGGCTACGTTTGTGCATCAATGGCTCGCAGTCCGTGAGTATATGCAGAGGTGTTTCGTCGCTAGTGTGACAGAATCTGCATTTCCTCGACTCGCGTAGACCCATTACAGTCATGTGCTTATTAAGACAACAGTGTCCTGTAATGGTTCTAACCATGATGCGTACCTGTCGCTTACTCAGTCCTAAGATCCGTTTTGAAGTTTTCGGATCAAAGGCTTTTGTAAGTGATTTTGCGTGTTTAAGTCCTGGCATGTTTAACCATCCCCTCTTTGACTTTTCTGTGTATAGGTTTTCCAAGGTGGTACGGGCTAGGCTTTTGGGGATTCCACAGATTGGCTCTGGGCCATGTTGTGTTGCCTCCGCACCTGCTTTTGCGAGTTCATCGGCCCTCTCGTTGCCTATTATTCCCTCGTGTCCCGGAACCCACCTAAGTGTTACCCTATTATTCTTTCCGAGAGAGTTTAGTCGGGTCATACAGTCTGCCACCAGTTTTGACGTTACCTGGTTAGCGGCTAGTGCTAGTATCGCCGCTTGACTGTCTGAGTTGATGTATATTCCACGATTTACGTGGTTACTTTGCAGGTTGATTTCCGCACATTCTATGATGGCGAAGATCTCTGCTTGAAAAATGGAGGCGAATGTGCCCAGATTTTGTGAGTGTTCATATCTTGGTCGCTCTCCATATACTCCACAGCCCACCTTTGGGCCCATTTTAGAGCCATCGGTGAACCAGTTTAGGCTTCCCCGTTCACAGGTAACTTGGTTGTTTAACCAGTTTTCCCTGTCCGGTATCTCAACTTTGAATGTTTTGTTGAAAACATGGACCGGTGTCATGACATCGGGGGTCATCCTCAGAGTTGGTGTCTCATGAACTGAGTCCAGTAAGGTCCTCAATTTTTGAGAGATAGGTCTGAGTCCTCCCTGGGCGTTGAGTCTGTATGCGCTAGCTTCCGCCTCTTTGATGATGTGTAGGTCAAGAGGCATGATGTTGAGTAGCGCATTCAGAGCCGCTCCAGGAGTGGTAGACATGGCCCCCGTTGCCATTGCACAGGCAGTCCTTTGCAGACTGCCTAATCTGTCTGATGCGGATTTCTGGCTGGCTTTATTGTACCACACCACCGAGGCGTATGTTATTATCGGCCTCACAATGGTTGTGTACAGCCATAAAACTGCTTTGGGTTTTAACCCCCATGAGCTTCCTACCATACGTCCGCATGATCCTAAAGCTATTTTAGCTTTTTGGATTATGTTGTTTAAATGAGTGTTCCACGTAAGTCTCTGGTCTATGGTAACTCCCAGATACTTGACCTCCGTGGAAAACTCAATTTCATTCCCATTCAGCCGAGGTTTGATCAGCTTGTTCAGCTGTCTACGCTTGGTAAAGGGAACTATAACGGTTTTTGTGGCGTTAACCGATAGGCCATTGTCTCCACACCAGTCATTGATGGTTTTTAAGGCCTTTTGCATCCTTAAGGAGACCGTAGTTTGACAGAAGCCTCTGACCGTGACCACGAGGTCATCAGCATAGCCTTGTGTATCAAAGCTTAGGTCTTCCATCTTATATAGCAGTTGGTCTACAGCTAGGGTCCATAATAAGGGGGATAATACTCCTCCCTGTGGACATCCCCTAGTGGTTCTGACTTCAACTGTTGTTTGTAGAAGGGTTAGCTTTACATTTCTTGTGGTAAGCATTGCTTCGACCCACCTAATGGTAACAGGCTCGACGTTCTTACGCACTAAGCCTCCAACCAGTAGGTTTGTTGGTGTGTTGTCGAAGGCGCCTTCTATGTCCAGAAATGCGCATAGTGCGATTTCTTTGTCCTCCAACGCCTTCTCAATCCTGTCAGTGAGGCTGATCAGGGCTGTTTCCGTGGATTTTCCACTGCGGTAGGCGTGTTGGGAAGGATGTATCGGGTTCATCGGTAAGATGATACTCCTGATATATATATCTATTACTTTCTCCATTGTCTTTAAAAGAAATGAAGTAAGACTTATTGGTCTGAAGGATTTCGGCTGAGCGAAATCCTTTTTCCCAGGCTTAGGTAAGAATAGAACTTTAACTGTGGTCCACCGTTCTGGTATATGTCCCCAGGCCAGGCTGGTCCTGTAGATTTTTACCAGATGTGGTATGAGGATGTTTGCTCCTTCCTTAAGATGTATTGGAAGAATGCCATCCTCCCCACAGGCCTTGTATGGCTTAAAGGAATCTATTGCCCACCTCACTTGATCTGGTCGAATCATAATGGCGGCTCTTTTCCAGTCCTCTATCCTTGGCCGGCTAGAGTTGCCTGTACTTGAGGAGTCCGCCGTCTGCTTCGAGCCTGGAAAGTGTGTGGCGGCTAGTAGTTCCAGTGTCTCCGTTTCGTTTTTTGTGAAAGACCCATCTGATCTTTTCAAAAGTCCTATTTGATTAGTAGTGGCTTTTGAGAGCATTTTGTGGAGTCGTGCCGTACGGGGGAGACTTTCCACCTCGTCACATAGCTTCCTCCACGATGCTCTCTTCGCCTTCCTAATCTCTAGGTTATATTTAGTTAGAGCTTGCTTGTATGTCTCCCATTCTTGGGAGTGCTTGGCTCTATTGAAAAGTCTCCTGGTTTCTTCCCTAAGCCTTCTCAGCTTAGGGTTCCACCAGGGGATTTTCGTGTTAGATGTTTTCACCCTCACAGGGCAGCTGTCCTCGTAGGCTTTACAGATTCCTACGGTGACTCCCTCCACTGCGAGTTCTAGCGCATCCACAGTCCTAATATGTTTAGGTAGAACCTCTAGGTTTAATTTCAGCTGGTCCCTGTATTTGTCCCAGTCTGTTGCCCTAGGGTTTCTATACACATAAGTCTGACATGTAAGCTTTGCTTCTATATCAAAACGTATGTGTCTATGATCCGACATTGAACTTTCGTCACTGACCTGCCAGTTTGCTATGTACTTGGCGAGGTTTTTAGAAGCAAAAGTTATATCAAGAACTTCTTGTCTGGCACGTGTAACAAAGGTCGGCTTGCAGCCTAAGTTAAGCGTGACCAGATTATTTTGTACGAGAAAGTCGTAAAGTTTCTCACCTCTCCCGTTGATGTCTGAGCTGCCCCATGTTGTGTGGTGGGCGTTGGCGTCGCATCCCACTAACAGGTCCGCGTTGTTTCGCTGGGCAAATTCCACGACTCGCTCCAGGTCTGCTGTGGGGTCAATTTTCTCACCTGGTAAATACGCAGAGCACAGGAGCACTTTAGGTCCATTTAGCCCTGGGATCTTCAGGAACCCTGCTACCAGGTCATCGTTGCATAACTCTGGAACAGGTAAAAGATTAATATTGATATTTAATGACAGTACTAAAAAGTCAGTAGCGACGCCGCCACCGGAACAGATAAGTTTGTCGGTCTATACGTACGCCGTAGACAATAGGCTATTTGACTACTGCTGGAAAATAGTTTTATATTATTTATTATTGCATAAAATGCAAACCGTTTTAATATTTCTTGGAGATCTGTCGTATATACGGAGAAAATCAATGTTAAAGTTTGAATTAAAAAATTACCACCCAAAACGCAATTTTTGACAGATGACGTCACAAATAGATGATAAACAACAAAGGTCAACAAACTGTGAAATAGGAAGTTTTGAAATTTATTGCATATAAATAATGGTTTATAAGTGGTGTGTTGTACCCAAATGTACAAGTACATCGATAAAGACTCCGGAAAAACTATTTGTACCAGTTCTTAAAGATCCTGAGAGCCGAAAAAAGTGGTTGAGTGTAGCTCGTCGAAACCCTGAAAGCATTGGACCTAATTCAAGTGTTTATATGTGTGAAGATGATTTTAACGTAAGTAATATTTGTATTGTTGCGTTAGTTTAGGTTACGTTAGTTTAGGTTACGTGAAAACAGTGCGTTACACCAAAGAAATGTAGGAGTTAACATAACCTAAAAAATGCTGTCAGCTCGCACAAAATGTCTCTCCATTTTATGCACAGAACTTTAAATAAACAAAACTGTAATAACTAGGACGGTTGGGAAATAACGCAAATAACACGTAGATCGCACGATCAATATAAAGAAAAACAGAAAGCATGCACTGAACTAATGTTTACATTTTTTGTGACGTCATCAAAGTTGCAACCAATCACAGAGCGTTTTCAAACACGTGATTAAACCACAAAAAAATTTAAATTTCATTTATGTTTTTTATACAGAAAATGACCTTATTTTTTCAGAACATCCAATAAAATATGCTTTTTACATTACATTTTAATAGGATGACAACAAATTGTTCCATATTTTAACCACAGTCAAATAGCCTATTGTTGCCTTCACTTCAGTACTGACATAACCTATCAACCTCTTTTTTATTATAATATCATTGGATAAAATATGTAAGTCAATTAGTTATGCATGTTAAATTGTAAAAACGTATGTTTAGTGGCCAATCTCAATGAAAGAGCGATTTCAACGCACACTAGCGCCGCTAGGTAAAAAAGTCGTAAATAAAAAATCGAAACGAGTTCCATTAAGAGGAAAGCACGGAGCCATTTTTCCATACAAACGCTGTCCCCTGTTTTCTCCCGGGATAATGCCATTAGTGAAATATTTTTTTTTTCCAAAAATCTATGACCACTATTTGCATGTCCCTATGTTTTCCTTTTTTTCATAAATTAATAATTAAGAGAGATATGAACCTTCAAAAACCTAAAAAAATGGCCAGATTTTCCGCTGTGTTTAAACATCCAGAAAACAAATTTAACTAGATTTAATTTTAAAAAGGAAAACATAGGAACACGGTCAAAGCTTTTCTTTAATTTTTGATGAAAAAAATAGTTAAATCGGTCAAGTTTTGGAAGAGAAATCAGGGGACTACGAAACGTTGATTTTACGTACTTTTAATAGGTATTTTCGGTCCAAGCTGCAGTTGTCTCTATCGCGCTCTGCGGGGGAGGCTTGAGGTTGGGGAGACGCGGACTAATACGTATACTCTCTATGACGTGACGTAGTCGATAGTTACAGTGGCGGAGCAAGACCAAATTTTGATGTGGGCAAGATATATTTTGCGAGGCCCCCTGATGGATGACACAAAAGGATGGATTTATTTTTATTTCTAAGTTCTCATACAATGAAACGCAACACTTATTCTCACATCGAAATCTGTTGGAAATACACTCACCGGCAATGAAACTTGGCAACTGGGCTTTTTTCATACAAACATGGTCATTTTAGCGTCTCATAGATAGAAAACTATTTGCAGCTGTGCAATGATTATTACGTCAATGGAGAGGCCAAACGCCCAATTTTTGAATCACAGTTTCAAAAATTGCCAAAAACCGCTTAATTTTCGCTGACGCTAAAGTGACCATGTTCGTATGAAAAAAGCCCAGTTGCCAAGTTTCATTGCCGGTGAGTATACATTAAAATATTAGGCACATGCGTCGTTGCATGATTGCATGACTGTGCTTAGAAGCGCGAACATAGATGGAGCAAACAGAATGGGAAATCCCCAGCTAGTTTCGTCAATGAATGCTCACAAGGGGAGTGTGGATGGAAAAGTCGAAAGCGGAAACTTTGACTTAGGAACTTCGTTTGGACTAGTTAATAGATAAACATACTAAAAGTCCTTTCCCCTCCGAGGTGAGCCCGAGGTGGGGTGGGGCACGAAGAAGGTCCCGTTGTTTGGTTTTTTGCTTACTTCTCGAAAACGGTGTTCGTACACAATTTTACTGTACTACATAATAAAAGCTAATTAAATTCTCTACAACTTTGTCTTTTACACTTTGTATCTTTCTCCAATCATTGCCTAGCTATGAGCTTCTAAAAGTGGTCGATTTTGAAAAATGTGTTCTACACTCTTACATTTTCTGGCATTTAATTGTTCTCAGCTGCTACCGTAGATTTCAAGATTCATAACTAACAAAAAAAATATTCCTCCTATGCATGAATAAATGGATTACTTAACTACTCGCCTTCTCTTTGGGCATGACGGGCCTGGTTGTGGTTCCTTACAAGGACGTACCCAGGGGGGGGGTCCAAGGGGTCCGGACCCCTCCCGAAAATAGATGCAACCCATAAAATAAATCCCTCAGTAGTAAATACAGTGCCAAATATGACTCTCAGTTTTGATCTGCGGGGCGGGCGGGTGGTGGCGGGGCACCTCAACGGTCATTGGAGCAAGTATTAATAACTTCCGCCTCGGCCGGCCGCGGTGACCGGGCCGCCCGACCTGGACCCCCCCCGACAAAAAATTCTGGGTACGTGCTTGGTTCCTTAACTTTTGCCTCTTCTTTCTCGTCATCGGTCAAATCGTTAGCAGATGATGGAACGTAAGCTACTACTTCTGCTTCATCATCCCCATCATCGTTGTCCTCCTACATGAAAATGCTATTCGTGCAGCTTCCGTTGCAATTGTGGCAAATGGTAGAGCACAGCATAGAATGGAAGCCTTCCTACACCCACATCTAGCACTACTACAATCAGTAGTGCACCGGCAAAATATCAGCTTCAATATTTCTTTCGGTGCAGCTGGTTCTTTAGTTGGAACAGGAACCAAGAGGTTGCTTTCATCCCCATAGTTCAGGACAAAGGTCTTGTCCAAGCCAAGCCTGTACCTGATGGTTCGGAAAGAGTGCTCCAACGCTGCTCCCTCAGTTGGTGGAAGGGAGGAAATGTCTGGTTTGGACATTTGATACTGACTGGATGGTTTCGCTCCATACAACCTTAAAAAGCATAAGTTTCCATTTTTTCTTATGTCAGCATGCGATGAAGTGGGGTTCGAAAACACCTCTGCGGCTTGACGGATCTCAGGTTTTTTCAAGTACAGTTTACAAAAACCAACTTTGCTTCTCCGAACTGCAGCAGAAGTGGTGTCGCATCCCGTGAGGGCGTGTAGAAATAATAATATGTCTTTCAGGCCTAGCTGTTGCAATTCCTGACTTGAATAATAGGTGGTAGGTACTTTACCTCTACTAGGCTTGACAAAGATAAATCATGGTCAGGTGGAGTCCTTGCTATAAGCAGAACTACCAAGTCAACATCTTTTCCAATGATCGTTTTGTCATTTGGCACTTGCCCTGATACTGCAGCCCGCAATTCTGTAATGGAGAACTGACAGTCACTGTTAGTCTCCATGTGCTTATAAATTTCATTCATGGCTCTAGTTATGTAATCTGCAGTGACATCCGAGCGGTCTTTTGATTTACTACTTTTAGAAGCTCATAGCTAGGCAACGATTGGCGATAGGATAGATACAAAGTGCAAAAGACAAAGTTGTAGAGAATTTAATTAGCTTTTATTATGTAGTACAACAAAATTTCGTACAAAGCACCGTTTTCGAGAAGTAAGCAAAAAACATGTGCCCCCTCCCCTCGGGCTCACCTCGGAGGGGTAAGGACTTTTAGTATGTTTATCTCCTAACTAGTCCAAACAAAGTTCCTAAGTCAAAGTTTCTGCTTTCGACTTTTCTATCCACACTCCCCTTGTGAGCATTCATTGACCAAACTAGCTGGGGATTTCCCATTCTGTTTGCCCCATCTATGTTCGCGCTTTCACTTTTCCATCTACAAATTATTCGTTGACTAGGCTAAGCGGGCGAAGCAAAGATTCCCCGCGTCATTCACCACCCGAAACGCCAGCAAATGTTGCCAGATTAGATTTTTTTAAAACGAATGTGGTAGGTTAGTATTGCCAGATACTTGCTAGCCGGTTTTTTTTATTATTCATTGCTAGATGCTAGATTAGCGTTCACGGGCTTTCGAGGCGCGAGGTATGTGTGTTCTATGGGCGCGAGGCCCCTAGGACCGCGAGGCCGTGGGCGGTGGCCCACGTCGCCCACGCCTTCCGCCGCCTCTGGATAGTTATATCGATATCCTAGTGTTGTTCATCGATATCGATATTTCCAGTTAAAATATTTTGCGTGAAGTGCATTTAGCAGATTGTTGTGATGTTTTATTGTTGGAAGGTATTATGTAACTGATAAACTTTTTCTTGACAGTTTTTTATGAATTATATACTAAAACGCCTCGACTAGGCCGTCGGATTTAGACAAAAAAAGAAGCTAAATTCGCAAAGCGTGATGTAGTTCTGCATTTTAAGTATATTGTATAGGTCTGTGAGAGTAATGTTATTTCAAATTTGCAACTTCGAAAAACCTGTGGAAACTGAGAAAATCGAGAAAATCTTCGAAATTTTGGGACTTTTTTTACTATTTGCTCTCCAGGGCCAAAACTATGATTTTTTTGTGAACGACACACTACACTAATAAACTGTATTAAAGTACCTACCTACAACTGGAGGCAGCTCTATTTGACTTCATAGAAGCCAAGCTATGGCACTTCGAAGGTGACCAATATTTCTCGAAAATAGAAAATTTCAGGTTTTACTTACTTATTACGCAAAAAAACTGGCAAAACCACTAGCCCCACGAAGATGTCTGATATCTTTTGTCACAGACCGAGCATTGAACCATGTCCTTTACCTTTGCTTGAGTATAATGTTCCCCTACAAACAGCAGGAGTATACAAGCTTGATTGTGACTGTGGGCTCTCTTACATTTGACAAACCAAAAGGAGTATCAGTACGCGAATAAAAGAACATATCGCGGATATAAAACACCGGAGGTCAACGAAGTCAGCAGTGTGTGAACATGTACTGGATAAGCCCAACCATTACATTCGCTTTGATAAATCCCAGGTCCTTGCCAGAGAGAATCGCTATATACCCAGAATGCTACGCGAGGCCATTGAAATTAAAAAACATCCTAATTTCATTATGTAAGATGGTTGGAATGTACCACCTACTTGGGACCCAGTATTACATCTAATGGTTTCCAATGGACATCACAATACTGTGCAGCTTCAAGACACCATCAGCTCCTACTGCGTGGATAGGAACGTATTGAATGATAGTGAAGACGACAGTTGCTGATTATTCTAAAATAATTATAAAAGTGAAGGTAGAAATAACAATTTTTGACGCATAACACCTGAGTCATACCGTGATCACGGCCACTGAAAAGTAGTCGAAACGTCGGGTTTAAATTTCAAAATGTAGAATATACGCGAGTTTTCATCCGTTTAAAGTTGTTTTATTTTAACTTTGCTTGAGTGTTACATTTGCCACAAGAAAAAGCCATATAACTTTACTCGTGGAAAAAAAAAAACAAAAAAAAAAGTTTCTATTAACAAATGCGAATAAATTCACAAAAAGCAATAGGGGTACTCGTCGGATCCGATCCACGAACCTATCGGTGTCGATGAGCAGTACGTAGCCACTGTACCAGCAAGACTTAATACTGTCTGTCGAAATTAGTGACCTGTTTTTTCCTTTGCATTGTCCGTGAACATTTACCGGTTTTAAATATTATGCAGAAGTCTATTTTCTTTTGTTCTATTCCTTCTAAGTTGTGTGAAGGCGGGCGCGGGGCGTGGAGGCGGCGTGGCACGCAAACATTGACAGTCTCACTCACACATTGATAGCTCGGTTGTTCGGGCACTGCGCGACAGCAATAGATTTTACAAAAACCCAATTTTCAATTTTCTCACCCTTAGTATGTCCTCTTAATTGCCTACAAATGTGGCAATAAAGTATTTTTATAACATGTTGTCATAACTTGAAATAATAAAAACTTTAGTTTTTGGACGACTATTTAGCCAGACATCACTATAGTGTATACACCTCTTCTCAAGACCTGATATGTTATATATCATAAGTTTAGACATAAATATTAGTTTAATTGTACTTAATTTGTAACAAACTTCTTTCGCCAAAACTAGTGTAAAAGCCTTAATGGTCGGACTTTTGCAAATTCTGGCTGGCTAGCTTGGTAGCTACCTCCACCTGTGAGGGTGATCCGCCACAGGTGAAATCTGTCGCCATAACAGTTTTGGCTATGTTCCGGCAGTATTAATGTGGGAGCCAGTACACTTGAAATCAAAGGCTCGAAGATCAGATGAGCCTACAGTCTGGCAGCACATTGAGCGGCGCTTCCTGGTGAAGTGTCCCTCAATGGAATAGGTCGCAGTGTTCGCTTACCGTCAGGTGGGCTGTGTGCCAACTAACGTTGATTAAAAATAGTCTAAGGCCTAGATTGTACAATCGCCAATATTTGTGGTTGCTCAATGTTTAAGAACTCTCACTTTAAGTTTTTACATGAAATACACAATTTTTTACATCTATAATATAAATGTACTATCCGATTCAAATGCTATTAGGATAATACCTTTTAGAATTGAGCGAAAAGTGACGTCAACTGCGCCTGTGCGTAACGTTAGCAAACCATTATTTTGTCAGTGTGTGTGTCAGTTTTCGCTGTCGCAACTCCAAAAGTATTACCCTAATGGCGAATGCTACACGCTCGATATTTTATCGTGATATTTGGATCACAATCCAGGATCACGATATTTATCGAGTGTGTAGTATAGCGTAGCACGTATCACGATACGTGATACGCTATACTACACACTCGATAAATATCGTGATCCTGGAATTCGATCTAAATATCACGATAAATATCGAGCGTGTAGCATTCGCCAATAGCATTTGAGCCAGGTATTATAGTCAAGTACTATATACTCATTTGTTTATTTATTTTGTTTTATTTTAGCTTAAAGTAGCACTTGTATTTGTATATTGGCAATATTAGTTATATTATTAGTTTATTTAATTTATTTATTGTTGAACAAATTTGTAATCGATTATTCGTTTTAATTTATATAACTCTTTAATGCTCATAGCTTGTTTTGGTTGGTCTAATCGTACAAGTCCTATTTTTTACAGGTACTTAGTCCTACCTTCATTTAGGTAGTTTTGTTTCAAAAAATATTTTCATTTTTACCTAGTCGTAGGTACAATTCTCGGGTCAGATTTGTACAAAGCCCAGGGTTGTGATTTTTTACTTCATGTGCATATTTAGCTTGGCAGTGACGGAAAACATCGTGAGGAAACCTGCACGCAGTAGCGTAGCGATGGGGGGGCGGGGGGGCGGTCCGCCCCGGGCGGCACTTTTTAAGGGGCGGCAAATTTCCTCGAGGAGCAAAAAAAAAAGAAAAAAAGGGGCGGCAGAATTGTAAAAAAGGGCGGCAGAATCGTCTTCCGCCCCGTGGGCTGCTTTGCCAATTGGACGAGCAAAAAAAAAAGGACGGCAGAATTGTCTTCCGCCCCGGGCGGCTGACACCCACGCTACGCCACTGCCTGCACGGTCGAATGGCTGTAGGTAGCCATGATCCAATTGGTCTGGTTCCCCTGTTAAGGGTTACGGAGGTCAGATGGCACTCGCTTCAATGTAATAACTGGACCTGCCAAACCCTGGATCATGGTTAAACTTAAAATCTTTTAGTCTTAAAATCTGACTATACTAGCGGCATGCTATGATGGCCGTTTTGACATATTAAAATTCATGGTATTACAGCATAATAAAGCACAAAAAACGGTTTAAAAAAACGGCTCTAAAATTAAAATAAGGACATAAACTGACTGACATAGATAGCTATCAACGCACAGCCCAAACTACTGGACGATCGGGCTGAAATTTGGCATGCAGGTAGATGTTATGACGTAGGCATCCGCTAAGAAAGGATTTTGATCAATTCCCACGGGAACTGGAACCACGCGGGTGAAACCGCGTTTGGCCGCTAGTAAGGACATAAACTGCTGCACAGCAGATAGTTAGTATAAAAAGTGCGAAAGCGTTATAAAAACCATGTATTGTAATATGTCAAAACGGCCATCATAACGTGCCGCTAGTGTAGGTATTGTATGAAATTTGGACTGTGTACTAAGACGTAGTTTACAATGCTAATTTATTATTACGTAGTAAGATTTTACAAGTTTTGTGATAATTATGCTGGTTTTTATATTTATTTTTATGTAAGTTTAATAAATAAGGTTTGTGATAATTTTGTGCTTTTATTTAAGATGGTTATGATCCTTTACGAGTTAGTATAATTGCCCATAGACACTTGACTCTATTCACACTTAACTTAGCATGTCTTTCAAAAAACATTTCTAAGTATTTTGTATTACTCGCATCTGTTAAAAATGTAAAACAATGTTTTTTCAACTTTTGACCCTATTCGAGGTCAAGTGTAAAAATGGTAATGTCCCATTACATGTTGTCAGAACAGTATGTTTCTTGTTATTCGTCAAATTAACGTCTTGTAAATTGTGTTGTGTTTTATAATGATTATTGTCGTTAATGATGGTAAGTAAATATCATCATTTTTTATCTGATAGTTTGACGGTAATAACTTAGTAGGTACTATCGGCTATCGTCGTCGAAGTGCTGGTGGGTTAAAAAAGACTTGACATGCAAAAATATTTTTTATAAATTCAATCGCAGAAATAAAAAAAAATTTAAATATCCCACGGGTTTTTCTGAGTGGGCTTTGTCGAGATTTAGTCAGTTAGATCCTGTTGTGAGGGGTGTAGAAAGTAAAGAGGCATGAAATTTAAAGAAGAAAATGTTAATGCATACCTACTGCATTTGAGATAGTTGTTTTGCAATATGTAATGCATTGTCAGGTCGTGGGTTCAATTCCCAGGTCAAGCAAAATATGCGTCGCATTTTTCGAACACAGCTTAGGTTTGTGATCACCAATCCGCTTGCAAGCGTGGTGATCAAGCCAGTGGTCATCATTGTAGCGATGACTTGCTTGCAATGACGTAGGCCTCCGCCCTGCAGTGGGACATTTAGTGTGATATTAATTTCTGAACAGGAAAGCCTTCGTACTTCCCACGCCCCATACTCAAGATAAAAAGCTGCATTGTTTGGACAACTATCTACACTGTGACGTAAGTATTTTAAGTAAGTAAATGAATTACCTATGTTTTATTTAAGTTTAAAAGAAAATTTTATTTGTTGCCTGGAGGATTTCATAGAGGAAATCGGACCACTTCGATTGATCTACTTTCAAATAGCAAAAACATAAATCGGCACGTTGTCCCCATAAAGGGGACATGGCCAACGGGGACAACGGGACTGAAGGAGTAAAAAACCTTTTTGGTCCTAATAAAGATATCATCATTTTCCTGCCCTTATTCCAAGCTAAGTACAGATATAACTATAATTAAAAAAAAAAGGTTATTGTTCTATAACAATGATAGATTTATTTATAAAGTTTTTTGTCACTTTCAGCATTTAGACGCATCGATGGTTCAACTCTCTTTAGATTTGCGACTGTTAAAAGTAACGACATTCTGTCAACGTTTATTCTATTCCAGATGGTGTTTGTTAGGCAAAGGGGTGGCTCTGCCTGTCTTGTTTATCCATACGATAGCCATTCCACTTGGCTATATGATGTCCAAGAAGCTACGCTGCTCACTCCACAACCTTCACTTTAGTAAGTAACGATGAGCTCGGCTGAGACTTTGTTTTATTGCGGTAATAAGCATTGTTCGTGCATTTAAAAAACGGTTAAAAATGCCAATATTTAATTAATTGTCCATACTAAAAAAATGTACCAGAAAAAAATCAACTTGACTTGAGTTACGAGTTGGTAGGTAACTTTAGGTAAGTAAGTGGTCCATGCGTAAAACTAACACAAGAAAAAAATTAATATTCGATAGTAGGTAGGTAGGTACGAGTATATTTAGAAGTGCATTTGCCCGAAAAACGAGAGGCGAAGTAACTATACTTCATAATATGTGTGTGTTTCTTATTTTACAGTGAACTCGCCATGTTTAGATTATAAAAATCCGGAAAAGTACAACGTTCACGGCGCTAGGAATTTCTACATAACCCACGAATCAAAAGTCGACAAGTGTACTATCAATTTAGGTAATTTATCTGTCTATTGTCTTAACCATACTAATATTATAAAAGTAAATATCTGTCTATCTGTCTTTACCTTTTATCTAAGGTATGAACGCTGAAATTGACCCGAAGCCACAGGTGTAAGCTAGTATTACATTGACCACATCCACAATCTAAATAATACTATTTTTTTATGTCAGAGGTGGCAAACGAGCCAGCGTGCAGCGGGTCGCCTGATGGTATTACCATGGTAAGCAATATACATCTGCAACACCAGAGGGATGGCTGATGCGTTGCCGGCCTAAGGGGGGACGGGGCGTGTAGTCCTCCAAATGCTAAAATAATAATAGGTACTTAAAATAATGTAAGATGAAAGTCAAAGTTTTTTGGGTTTAGTTTGAAACTACCTACCAACTAGGAATCGAATCCGCGATATATTCGTATAACTGGTTTTTATAAGGCTAAGACCACACGGCGGGTGAAAATCGCGTCGTAAAAACTGCTCTTACTTTTTTCATCCGAAATCAACATTCACAGAGGCTGCGAGATCACAACCGCTGCGGGCGCGATTAAAAACCGCGCCGTGAGTTCTTAGCCAAAAACGCACCACATCACCACCCAATATCAGCTTATAAAATAAAAGTTATAATTCCAGGAGTATGGCAAACGTTATCTAAAAGTGCTTACTTACGGAATAAAGAGAAAATAAGCAATACTACTGAGGAAGAAATTAAACGAGTTTTTGAAGAGGAACTTATTAACAGTGATGTGCCAATCATGTTGTATTTTCATGGTAAGTACAGGCCCCGGCAAACTTCTTGAATACTGGGCTATGATTCTATCAGATAGATATAGATAGATATATAACATTTATTTGCAATTATTAGACACACAACAAAAAGTACAAATATATAAAAGGAAAAAATTAAAAAAAAAACAAAACAAAAACATTTACACATAAAAAAGAGAAAATAATTGTGAGTGTGTGTGTCACAGTAATGCAAAAGGGCCTAGCTCAGCGATCGTTTACTGTCTATAAGCAAACTGCTGATCTTCCGCTACAGCCCGTGCTCGCCGCGCGGGACACATAGGATCACGGACTATATTTTATACTTAGGTATATTTTTAGCTAAATATATTTGAAAAAAAAAAACAGCTTGTCCAGTATATAAGGTATAAAAAAACCCTCGACATAACCGCTAAGAATCCGTGTGACATACATATTGAAATTATTTGACAGCATTAATATTCTGGGGAAATTTTCTTTTTATTTTAGGTATTAAAAAAAATAATAATTTATTACGCGCAATGAACGTCGCGCACTCGTTCGCCTCACGCGCCACGCGCCCCTCCCGCGCCGCGCGCCCGTCTCGCTCACTCAAATCGATTTGCACGACTCCTACACGACTGCGTACGGAATCCCGCAGAGCACATTTTGTATGATGACTATCAAAGCATCGAAATCGTACGTAAAAGTTAAGATTTTTTAAGAGTTATTGAATTGATAATCTAATAAGTTTGCCACACTCGAATGCCGACCGACTGCGAAAGGGTTAGTGACCCCACCTAACCCTTTCGCATGAAACCATTTCGCAACATGATAAAAACCAAACTTTATCCGATTCAAATGTTATTAGGATATTACCTTTTGGAATTGAGCGACAAATGATGTCAACTGCGCCTGTCCGTAACGTTAGCAACGCATTATTTTAGTCAGTGTGCAACAAATGCTACAAGGTCCCAAGGATAACTCCAAAAGGTATTATCCTAGTAGCAATTAAAAAATCCCACAATCAAACAAAGACCAACGCCATCGGAAATTGCACAAATTTCAAATCGACTGACGACATGATGAAATTTATAAATACAGAAAAAAAAGTATTAGAAATCATTATTATTATTAATGATAATGTGTACAAAAAAACGTATTTCTAAGGAAAATTGGACAAATAATTGTCCAATTTTCCTTAGAAATACGTTTTTTAAGCTAATGGTACGATTTCGGCATTTTTTCACCAATTGTTATTACCTACTCGCAAAAAGAACAAAACACAAGACATCAGTGATATCAGTAGATGAGTACATTGATTAGGCAATAGCATAGCACTTAGTAGGAACTTACCTACTCGTCGTCCTCACCAGGAAGTGGCCTCTTGACATGAAGCAGATACGGTTCGAATTGTCGCCCTTCTTCGTGCAGACAAGTTCGAGCTCGCAGGAAAGTGGTACAATACACAAGCTCCAGCATTCCCTCGCGCGCACATCCACATGCCATTTGTTGGTAAATGTACTTTCATCTGTGAAAATGATTCCCGATGTAAAGCCAGGGTATGCAACCCCGTGCTGTAGAAGCCAACGGCAATAACTAACACGTCGCGTAGCGTCGCCTGGAACAAGAGCCTGGACCTTGCGTATCATGTACGACCGCTGTCGATCTTTTTTAGCACCCTCAACTGTTGTATGAGACACGACATGAGTCATGACGCGCATGAGCACGCGAGCCGCCGTCCACACTCCCAACTCCCAATCGGGGGTTATCCGGCATCACTGCCAGTATGGCTTCCTCAGTTGCCGCACGAATCGGCCCGCCAACACCCGTCGAGAGAGGCCGACATTTTTCACTCTCACAGAACGACATTTTTCACTCTCACTACACTTTGCAAAATTAAATCTGCCTGGACAACAAAACAAATCACAATAAACCGTTAATAATCGCTAAAAAACCGGAAACACTAATGCATTCGAAGAATCGAAGACGCAAGCCTTGCGAGTTGCGACAGATGCGACCGAACGCATTCGCTTTGCGAACCGAACTAATTTAATTTTGCCGGCAAGTTGTTTCCCGTAAAAATTTTTCCTTACTTTAGAGATGTGGTTAGTGATGGGATTCGAGTTGGTTTTCACTCGAGTGACTCGAGTAGTTTTTTTATTACTCGCACTCGAGTTAAATTTTTGACAACTCGAGTTTCGAGTGACTCGTGTCGACTCGAACTACGATATGCAATTCACAGAAAACAGCCAACATACACTGGCTGTTTTTTTTTTACCTTTGTTTAGATTTTTTTGAGTAGCTTTTACATTAATGCGAAAATGAATACACACTTTCTATGTAAAATTAATATTGTTTTATTCGTTTTAAAACTTTTGTCACTTTAGTATCATATCGAGTAATTCGAGTTAGTAAAAATCACTCGAGTTTTATCTTCACTCGAGTGGCATTCGAGTGAGATAGTTAACAGTACCGAGTGACTTGAGTGAAAAAAAATCACTCGAGTCCCATCACCAGATGTGGTCAAGAAGTAAATCGATAAATTGTACAGGTACCGGCAAACTTCTTGAATATCGGGTGAGGATTGCGCAGAACACGAATTTTGACACGCCTGCTCGCTATTGGTTAGAAGCATACCTCTGGCCAATAGCGTGCGAACGCCCGTTCGGGAGATTCGCGCGCGCTATTGGTCACGCGCAAGTACACATGCGCGAAATTTCCCCTTGCCGGTACCGGTATGCATTATAAAATTAATTTTATTGGTTTCTTTTGTGTCGCTTCAAATACTAGGTGAAAACTTTATTACAAAATGATACCATTATTAATAAAGAAAATAATTTCAAAGATTACAAATCACAAACTACTCGTATCTACGATGAAATTCCATTTAATAATCCATAATGTAATAACTGTCGAAGTAAAATTATCATGAATAACAAACGAAATAATTTCGTTATTATCACAGACCAGAGTTGTGTCCGAGAAACCCGACATTTTTCCTCGACCCGGGAATGGAGTCCAGCCCCCCTAGACAAGCGGCATTTATGACGTTCGTTAAAGCTCAATTTGCGATAGCGAATGTCAAATCCCATACTTTCAACACGTGACTTTTCGGCATCTGTCAAATCCATACAAATTGGACTTAGCGAAATTCGCCAGCTATGAAGCGATGTCATCTTGTCTAAGCCCCCAGGACCCCTAGATCACGGCCCGATACTTAAACCACTGGACCATCGAAGCGTCACAATAATAATTATTTGATTGAATTGTAAGGTACAGGTATGTACCGGCAAACTTGTGGAACATCGGTCGACGGAAAGGGGGAAAGTACGCGCATGTGCTCTTGCGCATGACCAATAGCGCGCAGGCGTGTCAAAATTCCTGTTCTGCCCAATCCCGACCCGGTACTCAAGAAGTTTGCCGGTACCTGTACTCGAAATTTAATAACTGAACAAATAATTTAATCTGAATTTTTATAAACATTTAATACACACTTAAGTGCTTTGGACACAACATCGCTTGTAAGTTGTATTGTACTACATAAAAGATTTCAACCATCAAAAATATCGGCATTACGTTTTGAATCGACATTTGGGTCATCTCATCACTAGGCTATCGCGCTATCGCGCTACTTACTACCTAATGTTGGCAGCAATAGCGGCCGGCTGCCGCTTTGTGTTGTACCTACTTGTGGCTCGCGCAGCGCGGCCGCGCGGGGGCGCGGCGCCCTCCGCGCTCTGTTTGAAGCGGTCGCCTGGGCTCGTGCCGAAAGACGACGCGCGGGAGTGCGGCGTTCGAACAAAAGAGGCGCACCGCCAAAGACCAATACACGCGCATTAATAGATATTTTGACTTTTAAGTTTTTTATGAGCTTTTTAGCTATTAGTTTAATTGAAAATTAGTATGGACGACTACTTATTTTAGGGATGAATAATGGTCTGCCGAATTAACGGATAATTCTGTTTATCGTGGAGTAATGATTTGATGGGATGTGATTTTTAGGTATTATTCTTTACGTAGGTACCCTACTAGGCTATCAATAACTTTGTTTGCAGTTTTGAGAGCAAAGAAAATAGCACGAATTGGCAGACAGACACGCAGCCCACCTGATGGTAAGCGGCCACTGCGGCCTATTCCATTGAGGGACACTTATCTTGGAAGCGTCGCTCAATGTGCTGCTCAAAAGCTATTAAGGCGGCAGATGTCACCTGTGGGAGTGGTAGGTAGCCAGTCGGTCTCTGAAAAAGCCCTACCACCAACCAGACCCTGGGCGGGAATCGAACCCACGACCTCCGGGTTTTATACCCGAGCGGCTTAGCCACTGTTCCACGGAGGCGGTCAAAATTGGAGGCGGTGGATGGAATTTTGTTAATCGTTTATAAGTTTTATTAATAAAATAATTGGGATAAACTAAACACCCCTTTATTTGAATGGTTTTTTTTGGAATTTTTGATGATGAATGAGTGTTAGTTAATACATTGCATTTTTTTATTCATGATTCAAGTAAATTTTTACGTTGTTACTAAAGACATCATAAATTGTAGATGTAGGTAGGAAATTCCTTGTAGCCTCAGGCGTCTAATGGTTTAATGTGATTTTAGCGTCCTGAGTTCGGTTCCCGGGTCGGACAGTGTTTGTGTTGGAATTTTTAATACAGCTCCGATTTGTGATCGATCACTAATCTTTGCAGTTTTGACGGGTACACGATGGCTAGGTTAGAAGAGAGCTTGAATTCAGGAGAAATATCATAAAGCGGCCGCCGACCGCTCTCGGTGCAATGACCTCGCCACGATATCGATCGATTGCGATCGATTGCGAATCAGCTGTATGAATGCGCGCGGGATGGAATTTTGTTAATCGTGTATAACTTTTAAAATAAAATAATTGTGATAGACTAAACATGTTTTTTTGGAATTTTTGATGATAAATGAGTGTTCCATCGCATCTTTTTTGTTCAGGATTCAAGTAAATTTTTACGTTGTAACTAAAGACATCATAAATTGTAGATGTAGGTAGGAAATTCCTTGTAGCCTCAGGCGTTTAATGGTTTAATGTGATTTTAGCGTCCTGAGTTCGGTTGCCGGGTCGAGCAATGTTTGTGTTGGATTTTTTAATACAGCACCGATTTGTGATCGATCACTAATCTTTGCAGTTTTGACGGGTACATGTTGGCTTGGTTAGAAGAGAGCTTGAATTCAGGAGAAATATCACAGCCGGCCGCTCGCGGTGCAATGATCTCGCCACGGATCGATTGCGATCAGCTGTATGAGTGCGGGCGGGAGTTTGGAGTTGGAGCGCGTACATTGAATACTCGTTTTTGCAGCATTGTTTTCTCAACAAAGACTTGAAATAATAACCAAGTTACTTTGGACGAAATATCGGTAACACGATACATTACACGAAAGTGCAATAAGTTCAACAAACCAAGGGCGACTTTGAGGCTTAATATCTTGGAAACCCTTGATTTCCCAGGGATGTTTTCATAGTAAAAAATGTTCGTATTGATCTAACGAACACTACGGTTCCGGATATGTCGAGGTTCTTTTTATACCCAGTATACCTACTTAGGTTGATAGTGCACTCGCTGTCCGGGCTAGTAGTGCACTACCAAAGTACCAACTATGCTACCGAGACCCTCCGACCCGTTGAATTCTTTCTTGTATTGATTTTACGCTACGTCAGCGTCATCCCTGCAATGTATGATACCTGGACAAGATGATTTTTTTCTAATATAAGTATTAATATATTGCTTTTAAAACTATAAAAAATATTTTTTTACCTAAATAAAAAAAAAACATATAATTTCTTGTTTTATTATTTTTGTTTCAAGGTATAACCAAATCAAGAGCTCTTCTGCACAGAGTGGAACTTTACAACATCTTGCAAGAATTGGATATGCACGTGATTGCATTCGACTACAGAGGTAAAAAGAACACTATTCTCAATTCCCCTGTGACGTATGAAAGTCACTTATCAATCATGATGTTAACGAAAAGGGAAGATCTTCCTCCGAGCTAGGTGTCTGTGCTCGGGGACCGCGACCCAATGTACCGTTTTGGTGTGTTTTTATATACTAGCCGAGAGAATAACTTTGCTAGCGCGAATTAGGATTGAATATCTGATTGGCTGTCTCAGTGACGTGCGAGTGGCAAGTGTCGAAGCCAACCCAGGACCCCGAGATCTCGGCCCGGTACTTAAACCACTAGACCATGATGCGATCAATGTATGTAATGTTAATGGTGTCTGGGTGTTGCAGGATACGGGGACTCTACGAATGTCATACCTTCCAAGCCGGGTAATGTGGAAGACTCACTGGTGGTATACTCCTGGCTTCGAAGGCTGGTGGGCAACGAGAAATCGGTCATCATATGGGGGCATTCTTTAGGTATGTTCTTAGCACATTGAGCGACGCTTTCTGGTGAAGTGTCATGGAAGCCTTTGCCCTGCAGTTAAGGGACCAATACATTATTACGTTAGGGGGTTGGGGGTTCACCTTGTTAATTCTGTTTTAATTATTTATGGGATGAGGGCTTTCAAAGCCTTTGATAGTTCCTATAGATGATAACAGAAAAGATAACACACCTAAATGCAGAAACTCTATGAACTTAATACCTACCTATCTAAAAAGAAATTTCAGAAGCTACCAGAAAGTTAAAATTAATTAAAAGACGCGATTTTTTTTCTCTTTAGTTTTTACGATTATAATAAGAAGTAAAAAAAAATATTAAGATTAACATCTTAACATTCTATATTTCTTATTTTTTCTTAAGTACTAGGGATTTTTTCGACTAACTACAGACGTTTTATTACTACTTACGAACATTATTCAAATTGTTCCAGGGTCCGCCATAGCCATAAATGCTTTGACCCACCTGCCCCGGTGCACCACCAGCTCAGGCCTGGAGCTGGCGCTGCCCCGAGCCCTCGTGCTCGAGGGGAGTTTCAACAACATCTTCGAGGCTCTGGAAGAATTCCCATTTGCCACGGTAATCTGTCTTATCCTAGAGCGGTCGCCGTCGCGTTATTTCCTTTTTCAATTATCCCCCCTCCCCCCATCCTATCCCCCACTTCCCCCATCAAAGTATTCTATATTCGTCTCCTGATTCTAAGCTACCTCTCCACCAATTTTCAGCCAAATTGGTTCATTCGTTCTTGATTTATAAATAGTGTATAAATAACACCACTTTTTTTTGTTTATTAAGAAGATTATATTCTGGGACATTTTTCAAACTTTGGCATCTAATCCAAATTAATCATAACTTGTACTGTCACTCAACGGAAAACATTAAATGATTTTTTAATGCATACATTTACATAAGGAACACCCAGATCGATACAAACAGACGTTTTCATGGTAGGAAATGTTTGTAGGTACCGCGCAGGGATCGAACCCGCGTCCTCTGGTGTCAAACATTAAACCAAATCGTTCAACTTTATTCTTACTTCATCCTTTTCAGTATTTCAACTGGCTCCCATACTTCTACACGGTGATGATCGGTGCGATATATAAAAACACGGATGTGAAATTTATTCCCGAAGAGGATATGAAATCGCTAACCACTACTCCTATCCTGATGCTTCATGCAAGGGATGATGACATTATCCGGTATAATCTGGGAACTAAGGTAAGATTGCATTCAACTCAATTGCATTCATATACATCGTCAGTTGTCAGACAGGCGCGCAGCCCACCTGATGGTAAGCACACACTGCGGCCTATTCCGAAACGTCCCTCAATGTGCTGCCAGACTGTAGGCTCATCTGATCTTAGAGTCTCTGATTTCAAGTGTACTGGCTCCCACATTAATATTGCCGGAACACAGCCAAAGCTGTTATGGCGGCAGATTTGATCTGCGGGGGTGGTAGCTAGCCAGTCAGACTCTGAAAAAGCCCTACCACCAACCAGACACAAGGCGGGAATTAAACCCACGACCTACGTGTTTTTATACCCGAGCGGCTCAGCCACTATTCCACGGAGGCGGTCAAAAGGTCATGGGTAGAGATTGCATTCAACTCAACTGCATTTATAATTCTGGTTTATTTTAAGAGAGAGCCAAATGAGCAAGTGTTATTGCTATCGGCAAACTTGTTGAACATCGGTCGACGGAGAGGGGGAAGTTCGCGCATGTGCACTTGCGCGTGACCAATAGCGCGCGCGAATCTCCCGAACGCTCGCGCGCACTATTGGTCAGAGGTAGGGTTGCCAGATGTCCGGCTTTTTTGGGTCGTGTCCGGCTAAATATTAGCGTGTCCGGCCTGTCCAGCTTTTGTTTTAGCGATGAACCATTATAACTTGCGCCTGTAGAACGAACGCAACGCGCGGGGAATTAGAAATAAAATAAAAAAACCGGCCAAGTGCGAGTCGGACTCGCCCATGAAGGGTTCCGTAGCAGCAAGTATCATCATAATATAAAAGTTCTTGTAGTTCTTTCTAAGTTTGATCGACGTTTTTATATTTGAGTTGATTGAATGAGAGGAAAATTGCGGTTTACTATTTATGACGTTTAAAAAAAAAACTAATTACTTGATCTCGTTCAAACCAATTTTCAATGGAAGTTTGCATGGTAATGTACATCATATATATTTTTTAGTTTTATCGTTCTCTTATTTTAGAAGTTAGAGGGGGGGTGACCAACATTTTACCACTTTGGAAGTGTCTCTCGCGCAAACTATTCCGTTTAGAAAAAAATGATATAAGAAACCTTATTATCATTTTTAAAGACCTATCTATAGATACCCCACACGTAAGGGTTTGAAGAAAAAATTTTTTTTGAGTTTCAGTTCTAAGTATGGGAAGCCCCAAAAATTTATAAACTAATTACTTGATCTCGTTCAAACCAATTTTCAATGGAAGTTTGCATAATAATGTACATCATAGATTTTTTTTAGATTTATCGTTCCCTTATTTTAGAAGTTACAGGGGGGGGGGACCAACATTTTACCACTTTGGAAGTGTCTCTCGCGCAAACTATTCAGTTTAGAAAAAAAAGATATAAGAAACCTTATTATCATTTTAAAAGACCTATCCATAGATACCCCACACGTAAGGATTGGATGAAAAAAAATTTTTGAGTTTCAGTTCTAAGTATGGAGAGCCCCCAAAATTTATTATTATTTTACTATTTTTGTATGAAAATCTTAATGCGGTTCACAGAATACATCTACTTACTAATTTTCAACAGTATAGCTCTTATAGTTTCTGTAAAAAGTGGCTGTGACATACGGACGGACAGACAGACAGACAGACAGACAGACGGACAGACAGACAGACAGACATGACGAATCCATAAGGGTTCCGTTTTTTGCCATATGGCTACGGAACCCTAAAAACGTTCGACCAGGGAGCGACTAGTTAAAAAAGAAAAAGGGTCGGTAAACGGGAGGCCCACCCCTGTCCGGCTTTTAGAGCAAAATGTCCGGCCTCTTAAAGAGCAGAGTCCGGCTTTTTTGTTTTAGGAGCTGGCAAGCCTAGTCAGAGGTATTCTCCTGACCAATAGCGCGCAGGCCAGGCGTGTCAAAATTCGTGATCTCCGCAATCCCCACCCGATATTTAGGAAGTTTGCCGGGGCCTGTACACCTGATGGTAATCGATCTGTAGCTTCATAGCGATGCCAAAGATAGACAAACAAAAACACATTTCTGCTATCACTTGTAACTACGCAATATCTCAGTATTCAAAATAGTCTATTCCTTTCCCAAAGTTTAGTCTATACCTATACCAAAACTTCATCAAAATCGGTTAAGACTTAAGAGGTTAATGTGTTAAAGCGTATCAGACAGACCGAGTCACTTTCGCATTTCTAATATTTATATGGATAAAAATTAAGTATAATTTTTCAGCTGTACGGGCAAATTGTGAAAAGTCGCAAGGATTACGAGGAGCGTCCAGTGTTCAAATCTTTTATGACGGGAGGGCACGTTTACATCTGCCGGGACAACAAATTTCCGGGCATAGTCAGGTACTGTTATTTGTGCTAGATCTTTTTTTATTTTTGCAATATGAACCTAACAAGACGAGCAGATCGTACACCTGATGCGCCACGTCTGCCCTTAGACAGTTCAGTGCCAAACAGTAACTAAGCAGTTACTCTCCGGCACCGCCCTGCGCCCGCTACACCGAGACGACAGTTATTAGTTCTCATATACCCAGTAATTTCACTAGCTTCAGTGCCCTTTCCCCGAAACTAAGAAGTGCTTGATACATTTCTATTTCACGGGAAAATATCTGGCACTGCGGTGGTACCCACCTAGACGGCCCAGTACAGGAACCTATCACCTGGTAGATCAGTGGGGATCGTCACTTTATGTAATTGTTTTCAGTTTGGTTAGGACATTGCAGGCTCGAATCACCAGAATGTCTAAAAAGAATGATGATTCTGTGCTCCGGAAGGCACTGTGACGTATGAAGGTCACATATCATGACATGACGTCAACAAAAAGGGAAGATCTTCCTCCGAGCTAGGTGTCTGTGCTCGGGGACCGCGACCCAATGTACCGTCTTGGTGTGTTGTATATATGCTAGCCGAGAGAATAACTCTGCTAGCGCGACGCAGCATCGAATATCTGATTGGCTGTCTCAGTGACGTGCGAGTGACGAGTCTCGAAGCCAATGTTTACACGTGCACTTTTCGCTAACTTGCAATGCAATCTTGCGTTGTTGTCGTCGGTCTGTCTGTAGCGCGTTCTGATAGCCGCTACAACACTTTAAAAGCCGTTGTTTCCGACAATGTTCCATGTTACGGAGGTCAGATGGCAATCGCTCCATTGTAATAACCAAGCTTGTCGAATCTAGGTTCATAGACGAAGCGGACCCTGAGCTCTATACTGGATGCAATCGGGAATACGCTGAGATGATGATGATGAGTTGGCAAGCACGCAGGCCACCTTATAGGAAGAGGCGCTCTATGTGCTGCCAGATTGTAGGATCATTTGGTCCGAGCCTATTTGATTTCTACTGGCTCCCACATTAATATTGCCAGAACACAGCCACAGCTCTTATGGCGGTATATTATTAATTTTATGTTTTAATTTACAAATTGTGTTGTACAATTATTTATTGGACATACATATTAACAATACATTCTTTGTTTCAGAGACTTTGTTCAGAAGTACAAATAAAATTCGAAAGTAATGAAAAATTAATGGTGGTTGCATGAAATTGCAGTTTTTGTAATAATTATTGTTTGATTCGAAATAAACATAGATAATTATAGTAGATTTTACTTTGATTTTTTTTACAACCTCTCCTCGAACTAAGCATACCTTATGCTGTAGATATGAATAATAAATATTATATATTGGTGGTAGGTAGGTACATACTACTATTATGTATTTTATTTTGTCTTGTTTTGATGGTACATACATGTACATATGTACAAAAACTTCGATCTCGTTTGTGAAAACTTTTTGACATGACAGTAAAGACAAATATATTTTATTTAACGATGTCAAATAATTGTCAAATGCCTTTTCAAAGATGTCAAAATGATTAGTAAATAAACTACAAAAATATAATAAAATGTTAAAAAAAAAATAGAAAATTATAAAATGTTAATAAAAAATAACAGTAGAAAGTTCAAATTGCCTCTCCAATATGGTGATTGGGTAAGTTAATTTAATCTGTTAGTTTGTTCTTTATTAGGCGTGAGACACCTTAATCGAAGGGGACCACAGTCTTGCCACAGTCATGATTCTTGGCCCAGTACCCACGGATGCACAGGCAAGCGAGCGCAGTTCAGTCGCCACATGGAACATGGAAGACAACGCCTCATCAGGCCTCATCCTTAGAATAATAACATAATTCTAAGGCCTCATCTTTTTCGACTGTGAACAGTGATAGATAGATAGATATAACGTTTATTTGCATTATCAGACACACAACAAAAAGTACAAGTATCTTATAGCAAAAAAATGAAAATGAAAAAATAAACATAAACATTTACACATAAACAGAGAAGATAATTTTGAGTGTGTGTGTCGCAGCAATGTGTGGGCCATATAGCTCAGCGATCGTTTACCTACTGTCGATAATTAAGCAAATTGCTGATCTTCCGCTACAACCCGAGCTCGCCGCGCGCGCAGTGGGAGTTTAGCGGGTAGTGAAGGAACGACTTAAGTCCCCTGAGTCACACAAATGGCTGTAGTTCTCGTTATGTTAGCCTGCAGTTTTGGTGCTTATAAGCTTTAATTTTCGAAAAATAGGAGGAGGCAGAAGTTTCTCCTCCATAGGAAGGAACTGAGTGAGGTACTTAGTCGAAGAGAGATAATTTTCGAAGTTGGTTAAGTGTGGAATTTGGTAGGAGCCAATAATATGATTATGGATATAAATAACAATATTGTATGTAAGTATTAGTTACATCAATAGTATATTTTGAAAATCGTACCGTGTCCTTATTGTGAGATAGACAGGACAATGGTGATGATCGGTTAGGAATTTATTTTTTGTCGTTTATCAGCTACTTTGCAAGCTACCAGAAAAAATGGTTGTACCTACCAAGCATGGCCATATTGGCCATGGCATGTTGAATGGCCCGATAACTCCATCATCATCCCAGCGTGTTCCCGATTGCATCCAGTATGGAGCTCAGGGTCCGCTTCGACTATGATCCTAGATTTGACAAGCCTGGTTATTACAATGGAGCGATTGCCATCTGACCTCCGTAACACTTCAAGGGAAACCAGACCTACTTGGAACATAGTCGGGACCAACGGCTTAACGTGCCTTCCGAAGCACGGAATCATCACTCTTTTCAGACATTCAGGTGATTCAAGCCTGCAATGTCCTAACCAAACTGGAAACAATCACACAAAGTGATGTTCCCCGCGGGATTCGAACCCACGACCTCCGGGTTTTAGAGCCCAACGCTCTAACCACTGTACCACGGAGGCAGTTGAATGGCCCGATAACTATTACCATTTAAATTAATCCGTAGAACCATATTGGTGGCTGGAGCGTCGGTGACGGCGAGCTTGTTCGTGGTGCAGGTGGCTGTCATTCCTCTGCTCTTTAAGTACAGCAAGGCTGTGCAGAGGAAGATGGTATTCTCCAACTGCAGTGAGTCTCTTATTGTTTACATGATTTGGTCGAAATAATTTTCTAGACGTAAATACACTCACCGGCAATAAAACCTGGCCACTGGGCTTTTTCATACAAACATGGTCACTTTAGCGTCTCATAGATAGAAAACTATTTGCAGCTGTACATTGATAATATGTCAATGGAGAGGCCAAAAGCCCGATTAACAAATCACAGTTTCAAGAATTTACACTAACCGACCGCTCATATTTTCTCAAAAAGGAAAAACAATAAACCGAACTCAACGCTCATATATCCATACATGGAGCGTTGAGTTCGGTTTATTGTTTTTCCTTTTTGAGAATAGTGAACGATTTTTAGCAATTTTTGAAACTGTGATTCGATAATTAGGCGTTTGGCCTCTCCATTGATGTAATAATCATTGCACAGGTGCAAAATAGTTTTCTATCTATGAGACGTTAAAGTGACCACGTTTGTATGAAAAAAGCCCAGTGGCCAGGTTTTATTGCCGGTGAGTTTATAAAGATACTTATTGTAAAGGAATCAGAAGGCCTATGGACTGTTCTGGACACTTTTGGACCACTTTTCCAGACTATTGTAAGAAAAACGTAATTAAAATGCCTGATAAAATAAAATAGCAACATGTCTACGAAGTGAGTATTGTACCGTCAACTTTTGCTAGGAGTCGAAAATCACTATCGCTTACGCCATTTTTCCCTGTGATAGATTTCTAGTCATGAGATGTTTATTACTTATATCCTATTTGATCACTAGTCTAGAGCATACCTACCGACAGCATTTTTTTATTTCGATGACAGTCTTAATGACACGTCTTGACCTATTGAAAAAATAATAAGACGTGGTAGTACTACCACCGCGGTCAGAGGCGGATTAAACGTTGAGAGCGCCATAGGCAAACATCTCATCGGCGCCCCTATATTAAAAATAACTCGTACCGACTATAGTTTGACCGGAACCGATGTACCTTAAGAAAACGCGGTGAGATGGATGGAGGCCAAGGAAAAAAGAGCATGAGTTTACATGAGATCAATATTGTCGGACAGATTTTTAGAATTCGATTTACAATATTTTAAAGCTTTAAGGTACGACTGGCAAACCCGAAAATTATGAACAGGATAAAAAATTAATTAAATCAGTGTATCAAATATATCATTTATATAATTAACTAACTTTAAATCTTTAATATATTATTGTAACTTAATTCGAGTGATTATTTGAGCGAAACAAATGCTCTAAAGTGTTTGCCAGAGACCTGTCTCTTGGAGAGCTTGCTGACGAAGTTGAAGACAGAGGACGGTAGAGTAGTCACGTCACGCCATGAGCTTTTGGCCGAGATTGAAAACTTTTATGGGCAGCTTTACTCGACGACACGAACACCTGTCACTGAGGCCACAGATCGTAGAGACAAATTGACCCGCACTACACTGAATATAATCAAGACCTTTACGAAATCAGTGTAGCTCTAAAACAGCTTAAAAACAACAAGGCGCTGGGGGATGACGGAGTTACAGCGGAGCTTCTAAAGGCAGGAGGTCGACCGGTCCTGAAAGCTCTCCAGAGGTTGTTCGACTCCGTTATTCTCGAGGGCAAAACGCCAACAGCATGGCACGGGGGCGTGGTGAAGCTGTTCTTCAAAAAGGGCGATAGGACGCAGCTGAAGAACTACAGACCCATCACGCTACCAAGCTGTTTTCTAGAGTTCTAACGAATCGTCTCGTACGTAGGTTTGATGACTTCCAGCCTCCCGAACAAGCCGGATTCCGTAAAGGCTTTAGTACCATAGACCACATGCACACGCTGCGGCAGATTATACAAAAGTCCGAAGAAATAATCTCCCATTATGCTTAGCGTTTGTGAACTATGAAAAGCCTTTGATTCTGTCCAGACATGGGCCGTGCTTCGGTCACTCCAAAGGTGCCAAATAGACTACCGATACATACAAGTGTTGCAGTCGCTGTACGAAAACGCCACCATGTCAGTCCGCTTCCAGGCCAGAAGACAAAACCCATTCGGTTCCAGCGGGGTGTGAGACAGGGCGATGTTCTATCGCCGAAACTGTTCACTACATACTCTGGTGGAGGACGTGTTTAAGCTTCTGGACTGAAGAGAACTTGGCATCAACATAAACGGCGAGTACATGACGCACCTTCGCTTTGCGGATGATATTGTAGTTATGGCTGAGTCCTTGGAAGTACTAAGGCACAATGCTCAACGATCTCAATAGAGTGTCTCAACAAGTGGGTCTTAAAATGAACATGGAAAAGACGAAAATCATGTCGAACTCCCATGTCGTACCCACTCCTATAAAAATTGGGGACTCAACACCGGAAGTTGTAGATAAGTACTACTACTGTATGACAAAAAGTCCAACTTGGTAAATCCAACTTCCAGAAAGAGGTCGATCGACGAATCCAACTCGGCTGGGCAGCGTTTGGGAAGCTACGCAGCGTTTTCTCGGCCCGACTACCGCAGTGCCTCAAGACGAAAGTGATACGTGTGTGTTGCCAGTGATGGCAACTGACGGCCGTTGGGGCGGAAAGGTCCTCGTGTGGCCACGTACCGGGAAACGCAGCTGTGGTAGGCCTCCCACAAGGTGAACCGATTAATACATAAAGATCACCGAAATCCACTGGATGCGGGAGGCGCAGGACCGATCGGTTTGGAGATCCTTGGGGAGGCCTAAGTCCAGCTGTGGTGTGGACGTCGTTTGGCTGAAATGATGATGATGACTTACTCGTAATTCGACCTCGATAGTATTGATAGTGGTCTAGGACCTAGGTGTCCGCCGTAAGCGCAAAAGATCCCGGGTTTCTTTCTCGGTCGGGCGGGAAACGAACGTTGTCGTGAATTAAAATTTTTTGGCGCATTCGTTCGCGCCGCGCCTAACCGCTTAGCTTCCGCCCCCGCACCACACTTTCGTCCCCGCAATTTCAGAAGCAGGAACGTCCGATACTCACAGTCGAAGCCGCGACGCGACGAACATTGCAGGACTCGTATCTTTCCAACTTCAATCATAGATCATGTACCTACCATCGACGAGGTTGTTTGTAGGCGTAAGGTTTAGCCAGTCCCAATCGTGAAATTCATCTTTTTGTAAGCAAAAATAATAGTTTTCATTGTCTAAGTAGGTGGTTTACTTACTGGCGCAATTAATTTTATGCAATATTGTATATTTTTTCTTTATTTTACAATTCTGCCGCCCCTTTGTACCGTCGCGCCCCTAGGCACATGCCTACTTTGCCTTTAGGATAATCCGCCTCTGACCGCGGTAAGGATTGTTGTTTTCAATTCGAACCTACGAAGAAAATTGGCTGGTTACTATAGAAGAGGTTATTAAAGAAGTTTATAAAAACAGTCCTATTTCTCTGCAGTAAACTATCCTCGGAATCTAGACTACAATAGACCATCGAGCTGCAACGTGGTCGGCGGAAGAAATTTCCAGATTGATTTCTATTCTGCGGTCGACAACTGCCCAGTGAAATTAGGTAAATACAATGACGTTCAATTAAATAACTAGACTTACAATCACGCTCAAATATTGTCCAAAACAAAAGTCTGCCCACCCGACTATTGGGCAGAGTTTTCGATAAGGTGTTAATTTAAACGAATGTGTTAATGTCATCAGTGTCAAAGCCACTCGGACGTTTTTTGAGGAATTTTTCTTAGAGATTGGTGTCTAGTTGTATATTGAGCGTCATTGGGTAAATATAAGTAATTACTGCCTTTTTACAAGAATTTAAATAACCCAAACATTGCGGTAAAGCTGGTCACTGCAAGAGGCCTGGGTTTGAGCCCCATGCGAGAAGTTTTTTTTTTATGTTGGTTCAGTTGGCAGACAGGCTCGCAGCCCACCTGATGGTAAGCGGTAACTGTACGACTTTTTCAGAGCCCGATTGGCTAGCACCACAGGTGAAATCTGCCGCCACAGCTCTGGCTGTGTTCCGAGATTTAATGTAAGAGTCAGTACTCTTGTATGCCTGTTTGAATATTGATGTCTCTCCAGGAGTATGGCACCTGGTACCCTGCTCTCTCTTCCGCGAGGTGTTCCTGGTGACAGCCGACTGTGCGCGCCTGGAGGAGCGTCTGCATGAGGAGCTGAAGAGGACCTCCAACACCATTGTGCTTTACTGTCATGGTGAGATGTCACTGAAGTCTGCTCTAATAATATATAATCGGCCAAAACATTTAATTTTATTTTTGTGTAATTCCAAGCTCAACTGTTAGACATGCACCTAATGATAAACGTAGATCGAGAACCATGGGTTTTTGTAAATAAACCCCGACATGTATCTTTGGTCCAGGAGCAACGCCCTTATCAAGGCGTCTGAAGTCCCCACCACCTTATACTCCGACACAAAAAAAGGTCCAGACATTGGTAGGTACTTGCTTGTACCTACCGATGAATGCACACTTTAGTCTGCGTAGAACCAGAGAGCTTAATTTAATAGTTTGGTGATGTTGTGAATAATATTTGATTTACAGGCAACTCCAATCACAGAGCGTCTCCCCATCGTCTCCAGTTGTACAAGGTGTTCCAGGAGCTGAACTTCCACGTCATTGCATTTGATTATCGCGGTGAGGACATTTTGATACATCATAAAATATAAAAGCATAATCTATACTAATTTATGAAGACATTTGATTTGTTTGTTTGTATTGAATAGGTTTCGAAACTACTGAACCGATTTGAATAATTCTTTCAATGTTGGAAAGCTACACTATCCCCGGTGAATATAGGGTACTTTTGATCCCGGAAATGTGGGGGTAAAAGGGGGATATTTGAAAAAAGAAATTACGCGCGGGTGAAACCGCAGAGGCGGCCGCTAATTTATACTATGTATGTACTCGTATAAAGTGACTCTACCACCGGATTTGAAATTTATCGAGAAAAAGGAAACTCGATAATTAGAATCACTCTTTTCAATCGCCATTAAGGTTACAATATTTATTTATTAGTATGGATAATATTGTTTACAATATATCCAGGTTACGGAGACTCGACCAGGCTGAGGCCTACGGAGCAGGGCGTGGTGGAAGATCTGCTCCAGGTGTACTCCTGGCTAATGGCCTCTCTGTCCGGGGGGCGGAGGCCTAAGGTGCTGTTGTGGGGACACTCTCTTGGTAATTATAATTATTCTGGTTTTCTTGGTCTAGAGTCTAGACTCTAGACACTAAATAGTCTACAGATGTAGTGTGTCTTTTTTTGTGAAAAAGGCAAACGACCATAGGTACCTCAGTCAAAATATTTAACTATATTGACTTTTGCATCAATTAATAGCAAGCTAAAAATTTACAATCACGTAAGGGATACCATTCTAATGAAACAATGAAAAGTCGAATGTAATTCTTTCTCAGAAATGGTAAATCTCAGAGAAAAAAGTAAGTAAGGACAAATTTTAGTTGGTTATTTCCTGATCTACAATTTTAGTGTGAAATAAAACTTTATGCGATAGCTATAAAGCTGAAAATTTTGGTGTAGAAATTTGTCAGATTAGGGAAGTTTGAAGTGCTGCCGCCTGTACATGGTGTTACAGATTTTTTACTATTTATTACACCACAGGAACAGCAGTGGTGGCCAACCTGTCGGCTCACCTTCCAGAGCTAGCAAAGAGTGCAGGGATCAAGAACCTTCCGTATCCTGACGCGTTGGTGCTTGAGGCTCCATTCAACAACCTGACTGATGAGATCGAGGGGCATCCCTTCTCCAAGGTGAGACCTATTAGGATGACAATAATATTTTTTTAAATACGAGATTAGTTGGCATATTGGCAGACCACCTGATGATAAGTGGCCACTGCCTATTCAATTCAGGGACTCGCCAAGAACTGAATAATAAATTATAGAAGGAAAGTCCTTAAACAAGAGCTTTGTCAAAAAAAAAAGCATAAACCGATTCACGCTAACTCGACGATTACTTGCATACATAGGTACACTTATTTTTTGCTTTCCAGAAGTGTTGTAACTTAACTTAGGTTCACAAATCGACATTTATAAAACCTTTTTTGTGAGACACGCTCAGTTTGCTTTGACATTTGACACTACAGAACGGTTCAGCGATGCCATTTATGATACCAACTAGCCTTCCGCCTGCGGTTTCACACGCGCGTAATCTCTTTCAAATATCCCCCCTTCACCCCACATTTCCAGGATCAAAAGTACCCTATATTCACCGGGGATAGTGTAGCTTTCCAACAGTGAAAGAATTATTCAAATCGGTTCAGTAGTTTTAAAATTGTTATTCCCGCGGGAATGAGACGTTTCCCGTAGGAATTTTATAGCCTATGTCCTATTCCGGGTTTTAAACTATACGTGTGCCAAATTTCCTCTAAATCCGTTTAGCCGCTGAGGGGTGATTGAGTAACAAACATCCAAACATCTAAACATCCAAACATCCAAACATACAATCATCCAGACTTTCGCATTTATAATATTAGTAGGAAGTAGGATGAAAGTGCTTCAGAGAGAAGAGTCTTTTAGAAAATTATACCTAGGTTTCTATAGGTTTGCTCAATGTACTGCGTGTGCTTTATTTCTTTCTGTCTCTTTCTTTCTTTCAGCTGGTCTCCTGGTTGCCATACTACAAAGACACCTTCATCAAGCCGTTTGCAGCGTCCACGGAGTATGCCTTCACCACGGACCAGTACCTGGTGAAGGTTCCTCAGCTGCCTATCCTGATGCTGCATTCCAAGGGAGACAGGATTGTGCCTTATGACCTGGCTGTTAAGGTTGGATTTAGATTAGCGAGACTTTTAATTTTTCCACGGTGATCCATGTATCGAGGATAATTGACGACGTTAGAACCATAGTGATCCAAGTGACATTTTTGTCAAAATCGATATTTTGTTATAAACATCCCAAAAAAGACATATTTTTCATGCCACACTGACTGATCCAAGTGCTTATTATAGCAATTTTCATAAGCAAACTCATATCGGTCACTTTGGAATAGGACAATTTCAGGAACAAGTTCAAACGCGTTTCTCTCGTTTTCTCAAAAAGTTGAAAATGTGACTTGGATCACTATGGTTCTGACGTCGCTAAATTATGCTAATTAATAGCTACAAGGTGTCGTTTTAGGTGAAAAAAGGAAAACAAAGGAATTGAGTGGGTAGTTCCCCCTACACTTGATTCTCGAGTTCCACACACGGCCGTGGTCTCGCTAGTTCGAGGTTAAGACTTAAAAAAATATTTTTGCTCTCTCGTATGTCATTTTACTGTTTCTGGTAGGACAGACAGAAGAGTAAGTTACTTTCGCATTAAAATATTAGTACGGAAGAGGGCGCTACTTGTGAGATGAAGCAATCATTTTAAATATTATATTTTACTTAAGTTTTTTAATTAGTAGACGACCATTAAACATCGCTATTTGTTATATTTACTGTTCTTGGCGCTGAAGGACACGACAAATGATATGATGACTGGTGGTGAAAGGGTGAAGTTTGATACCTACGCTATTTTCACATTGAACTAGAATTACTAGCGTATAGAACCGACACCGCCAACAAAAGAAGACGGGCGAACATCCATAGAACGTTGGGCCTTGATTTTTTATGAATTACACTTACCGATTTACTATGATTATGTAGAAAATGAAGTAATATTCCAAATACACTACAATTTATAAATCCACTCCCTGGGAAAAAATAGTTATAGGATGATTTTGATTTCTACAAAAATAACCCCAATTGTCGAGTTCACTGGATCCGTTGTAAGAAAAGCTTAGGTCGTTTGTTTTAGCTGAAACCGTCATTTAAACGTAGCGAAAGTCGTCAAATATTAAACCAAGCATTCCAACAATAACGACAAAACAAAATAATTCACTTATGTTTTTTTTTTTTTTTTTTTTAAATGGACTCTATCCCGCGCCTGTTTGCGGCGCGGTGATTCTGCCAATGTCAAGTGAATAATGGGAGTTTCTAATTGCGTTAAAACATTGGTGTTAAGATGTTTTAACGCTTCACGGAAACACTGGAGGATACTCTCAAGGTCACGGGGGAATGGACGCCATTGCGGTAAGAGCGTCTCATCTACCGATGAGACACACTACACGCAATACCCGTCCATTCAGTCAATTTGTTTCAATTTTCTTATTTATGACACTTCGTTACACTTTACTGAATGAAAATCACACCACTTTTCAACACCAAACTGCACTAGATCACAAATAAAAAGATTTAAAACTAAAAGACGCGTGGACCCATCGCCTACCCTCCAGTGAATCGTCTTCACTTATGTTATTCAAAACAAACAGAAACGAATGATTGACAGACGTTGTATGACATTTGATTTTTTTTTGACTTTTCTGTTGCCATAATTTTTTCAGAAAATTATCGTGCCTCTATTCTAAGCTGTCATTTGTATAGGATCTGATCGGAAAATCAGTATTTAAGTATCATAACTAGCAACATTATGATTATTCTACCGGACGTACTATGCACTATGCACATAACACACCGGATGCACTACAAAACCAATAGTATTTTCATTTATTAGATTATATTTTTATCCCGGGGTAAAATTATTAATTAAAATTGAATTTAAATATTAAAAATCTTATAACGAATATTAATTATATTTTGAATAGTGGAACGAACGCTTAAGATCGAGCCCATTTCTGCCGAACTCCTTTTTGCGCGATGCTTTGTTGCCGTTACCATGGTTACGGCAGCAACTCATTCAAGATCTATGAGATAGGCATTTAGAACAAAACGCGTAAGCGCCTTGCTTTGCATGGCGCTTACGACGTTTTGGTCGCCAGAAAAATATACTCTGTAAGCAATCTAGCGCTGCAAGTTTTATAGTTTGGTTAGACGACATTCGCTGTAGCAAATACATCAGTCAGTCCAGTCATCATTTTGCGACACATTTTTTGTTCCGTATAGCCTCTCTATACGTAGTACTTGTGACTCAATGTATTTTCATGACAATTTGATACTGTCCTATATACAGCAATATAAATGTTTGTCTGTCGTTCCACCAGCTATACGAGACAGTGAAGGAGTCTCGCGAGGGTGACTCCAAGGCGGCTCCGTTAGTCATGCACACCTTCCAGAGAGGCATGGGGCTCGGCCACAACAACCTGTGCGAAGCCCCGCAGCTCAAGGTGGCGGTCAGGTCAGTACCAAGATATGGCTGTCTATCACAGCGTTGCCAGACGTCCCGATTTTGGCGGGACGTCCCGATTTTAAAATCAAAATTAAATGTCCCGCGCGGTACAGGCTCAGTCCCGCTTTTCGGGGAGAGCTCGACCGTACGTACAGAGTACTGCAGAGTGCTGAGAAAGAAAGGCGCGTAATGAAGATACTAGTTTTTTTTTTTAAATGAGGCAGTCAGGATGACCTCACTCCACCTGATGGTAAGCGGAAGTGAGGTCCAAATATAAGGTTGACTGGCTCAATAGATCATAGTACCCATTGAGCCAGTCACCCTTACCCTGAAGGCCTGCATAGATTCCGCTTCACGCCCCGCCTGAAAAGCCCAGGAGTATAGGAGGAAGGAAACACGTGAGCCGGAAGGGTATTCCATGCCTCTTGGTACGGGCCACCAGTGTCTGGATGGTATGAGGATGGCAACGCAGTCCGGCGCGTGTTGTTCGGGAGTGGAAAGGGGAGGACGTGATGAGTGGAATAACTCTTCGGAGCATTAAAATTCATTTTCTATGGCTACTTTTGCTGTCTATTGTCACGTAAATTTATTTTTAAGTCAAATAAAAAGATAAATATTTGAAAACCTTTAATTATATACGTTTTTTTAATATGTCCCGCTTTTGACGAAAGAATCCCGCTATTTTCACTCAAAAAGTACCAAAGTCCCGACTTGGCAAAAAAAAATCTGGTAACGCTGCTGTCTATCTATCTATTTCTATACCAAACTGGTGAAAAGGCGAAACCGGGGAATTTTAGTGGGTGGTGGACATGAACTTTACTTAGTCATGATTGTTTCGACCGCCGTGAAACAGTGGCTAAGCCGCTCCGGTATAAAACCCGACCAGACAGACACGCAGCCCACCTGATGGTAAGCCACTACGGCCTATTCCAATTAGGGACACTTCACCAGGAAGCGTCACTCAATGTGCTGCCAGACTGTAGGCTCATCTGATTTTCCAGCCTTTGATTTGAAGTGTACTGGCTCCCACATTAATACTGCCGGAACACAGCCAGAGCTATTATGGCAGCAGATTTCACCTGTGGGGGTGGTAGCTAGCCAGTCGAACTTTGAAAAAGCCCTACCACTAACCAGACTCTAGGCGGGAATCGAAACCACGACCTCAGGTTCTTCATTCAAATCTGACATATAAATTACCAGAAACTTATCTGACAGTGGTGAAACTGCCCAAAAAAGGCATCTTCGTAGGAATTTCTCTAAAATTCTTATTTTTTGCCATTAGCAATTAAATATTTTTTTGTTACAGCAACTTTCTGGGATTAATCAATAAGAGGAATGGATTACAAACAACTCTATCAAAAATAAAATCAAGTACACAATCTGTAACACAAATTTAATATACTAATGCGTTGTTTGCATTATTGTTTTTATTTAATCTTCTCTTGACGATTTAAAATCAGCTTTAAATCCTACGACACAGAAAATAAAATAGAACGAAAGGATTGTTCTATCCATAATCAAAGATGATACGAGCGATTATCGACCCTTTGATGTTTATTTTAAGAGTTAAATCAAGATAAAAGGAGTTTTTAACCGCAATCAAGATCGTCCATTAGTTAATTTGTACAAATCGGACGCCATATTTTATGGGTCTTTTTTAGTAGCACCGCGAGTATTGTAATAAATCTCTGGAATTATTAAAGGACTGGCCGCACGGTAGCCGAGAAAAAAATAATTTATTGTCTGTGCCACGGACTGGATTGCAGTGGTCTGTAACATTTGCTCGAGGTTTATTACACTTCGCAGGTTTTTTGAAATTTACTTTTATGAGTAACATATTGTGAAAAGGCAATCGCAAATACAGGCTGATCTGTTTATCAGTAACATAAGGTTGTTTAGTTAACGTAATAATAAACACATTTTAGTACTAATGTAACCCTAAGATTATTATTTACTTACCTTTAATTATGTAGCTATGCATTAAGTAGTCTTGATTACGAATTTACAGGCTATTCTTCCTGTATAAAAATAAAACAATTTTTCACATGACATTTTAAAAATAAAAGTGTTAAGAAACTTGCGGCACTTCTTCTCATAAGGCCATTCATAATGAAAATTTAGTAGAAAACAAAGCTCTGTGTAAAAAATAAAATAAGTTGAGTAACTTCGACTTTGATTAAAATATATAAAGGTATGAATTCATAACACGAACAACAGGGTTTCATAATAATGTTAACTAGGTACGACATAGACTCATCGATGTTAGTTAGTACAGTCAAAAGCACTTTAGACGTAACACTTTGGACTTTGTACCGCTCTTATGTCGGGGGCATAAGCGCTATTATCGAACTGCAAGTGTATACCGTGATGTGCTGTTGACCGTACTTATTACATTTTCAATTTTAATATAGCTAGTTCATATTTTCTAACAGAAATGTTGAACTCCACTGTTCATTAAGCGTGTGTGAATCAAACATTCTTTATTTGAATTTATTCGACTCTCGATCGCACGCACAATGGAACGGAAACCCTTTGTACCAAAACGTCCAGTATAAATCCTACCGAACTGACCCTTCGCTTTTACCGCGCCTTTAGTAATTTCTTCGAGGACAGTTTAAATGTATGAAGTGTGAAGGGTCAACATAACTGGTCTGGTAGATTCGAGGCGGCGGAAACGCGTCACGTTCCAAATTTAATTTTTATAGTTTTTTATTTGTAGCAATAGTGAAACAGATTAAAAACTGCCGATAAAATTATAAAATGTAGCCATTAATCTTGACAGGCATGGCATATTGGACACCACAACAATTTGAACTTTAGAGCGATAACTTAAGGTCGAAAACTAAAATAAAAATCTGAGTTTTAATAATGGTGAGGTGATAATTTGGGGAAAAGTTTGCATGCTTTTTTTTATAGTGACCTCTCTTCGCACTGGCGAAATTTAACACACCGGCTCGTTTTCTTTTTGGGTCTTTGGGGAAACTGGGGAAGTTTGATGGGTACAAGCTTTATCCCAAGTCCCACACACACACGACTTCAGGTCGTCTCCCTAGCACTATTGTCAGATGATAAGTCCTTGCTATTTCGAAACGAATACTTGTTCTTATTTCTATTTAATTTATAACATCCAATGTACTACATGTCCGGAGTGGAGATCCATTGTTGGAGGCCAAGACTCATTTTGGGTCGCTGCGCTATCTTAATAAGGATCCAATACCTACACAGTTTTATGCAATAAATGGTAACTTTATTTTACTTTAGTTACTTCATTTATCTGTCAAATATCTTAGATGATTCCTATTAGTCAGTTTTCTAAAAAAGAACATTACGTCATTGACATCTGACATGGTATAAATAAAACCAGCAACTAAGATTTTCAACTTACTACTAATAAATGGAATATGTGTAACATATAAAAGTAACTAAACTTTATGAAGCGTCACTTTCATAAAGTTACACATATTCCATCTCCCAGTTGTCCTTACCGTGCATGCAACGCATAGCAATGAAGTGCATCAGTGCAGTAATCCGACGCAATCAAGTCGCGTGATGCAGAACAAACCCGCACTCTTATCAATATTACATTCCACCCCTCCGTGACTAGGGATGCGCCTAGGATGTTATTAATCGATATCGATAACTTTTATTATAACGCTTCAGTAATCGAAGCTGAGACCCCTAAACCTAGATCAAGAAACGAAAATGTTTGATAACAAAAACAATTATTTTTTGACGAAATAAATAATTCTTACTTAAAAAGTTAAAGCTACGAATCAAGTTTAGTTTTCTTGAGGCTTAGCTAAATGAGATTCGCTATTTGACGAGTCATTTGGTGTAATGGTCGAGAAGTCGGCTATTACACCAGAGGTCGCGGGTTCGATCCCCGCACGGTACAAACATTTGTGTGCATGAACATGTGTGTTTGTATCGGTCTGGGTGTTTCTATGTATAATATGTATGTATTTACAAAAAAAAAGTATATAAGTAATGTTTATCTGTTGTCCGGCACCCATAGCACAAGCTAATGCTTAGTTTGGGACTAGATGGCGCTGTGTGAATAATGTCCAGAAATATAAATAAATAAATAAATATTCTCGTTTAGCAAACTACAAAATCGACAACAACAACAACGACTTAATAGGTCTAAATAGCGACCTATTAAATTAAAATATTACAGCTCTTTTCCTTTCTTCCTTAATTTAATTGCTGTATCTATACAAACAGCAATTAATCCTAGTGTATGGTTAATTAACATTTCGTTAATTTTTTTGTTTTTAAATGCATTTATTAGTTATGATTTTGTAAAATTTTGTGCACTTTTCATCGACACCCACCCGACACTATGGAACATCTCTACGTGCGCGCCGCAAGAGATTCGTGGCAATTTTCTCCGCGGGGCGCGGGCATGTGGCGAGATTGCTTGCCACCGTCGCCACTCGTCGTAATACCAATGTAATTATACCACCTGTGCTTTTACAGACTAGACTAGTAGGAGTAGAATTCTGCGGTATTGGAGCGGGGCGGGGAGTAGTGTTGCCCAAATTCAGTCTTGGTCTTGCAGTCTTGGTCTTGTTCTTGCGTTTTTGCAAGACCAAGACCAAGAACAAGACCGCGTATTTTTAGCAAGACCAAGACCAAGACTGACCGTGCAAGACTTGAGCAAGAACAAGACATAGCCTGCAAGACTCTTGCGTCTTGCAGCTAGGACTTAGCGCTATTTCACTGAGTAGTTAGGTGTAACAGTTCGATGTATAGGTAGGTACGCTTAGGAATTCTATGAGACGCAAAAAACTGTATCAAAGAATATGAAAAACTGGACCTATGCGCATTACGACTAATACCATAAACATAGCGAATAAAAAAAATTCTTATAAGTTGAGGGTTCAATCTCTTTCTAGACAGATAAGTATTGTTCTTTAAAATACAGTCAAGTTATTGTAATTAATTTGTGTTTTTACATGTTTTAGCAAATGTAAGCTTATAAATCATAAATGTTTATTAAGAAACAGTTACTTCCATGGAAAACGACATATAGGTCAGTTGATTTTTCGAATTTCTTATCAAATCTTCAGTTATTTATTAATCTGCTTGATCTTTACTATGGCTATGTTAATTCAAGCTCACAATGTTCCAATTCTAATACGTTTTTCTAAGATTTAAAGTAAACTTTAATAAATAGTAGTAGACTAATAGGTAATTGCAAGACTTGCAAGACTCTTGCTGCAAGACCAAGACCAAGACCAAGACCGGGAGCGCAAGACCAAGACCAAGACCAAGACCAGGTGTATTGGCGCAAGACCAAGACCAAGACCAAGACCAGGTGTATTGGCGCAAGACCAAGACCAAGACTGGCTAAGTCTCGTCTTGTTCTTGCATTTGGGCAACACTAGCGGGGAGCAACTAGTTAACTAGTTAAATAATAAATATTGGTATAATAATACATCACAATATCAAAGGCTTCCGGCGACTGGGACCGCGGTCCCTGTTGCCGGATAGATTAAATTTTAAAATTTTTCTTCCAGCGACTGGGACCAGGCATAAATTCATTGAAGAATCTACGTTCAAGCCGATACAGTATAGTCAAATGAAAAAGTTGTCATACATTGATCTGACCCCAAAGTTAGTACACTTAGGCCTATTGTCCACGTAAACCGCACGTCATGCGCACGCTTTCGTCAATTGACGATTACAAGACGAATGCTTGCATTTTGCGTAGAAACCTTCAATACTGTGTCCACGCTGCCGCGCCGCACCGCATGTCGAACGCACGTCGCGAAGTCAGCGAAGTGCCGCAGCGTGGACACAGTTTTAAAGGTTTCTACGCAAAATGCAAGCATTCGTCTTGTAATCGTCAATTGACGAAAGCGTGCGCATGACGTGCGGTTTACGTGGACAATAGGCCTTAGACACTTGTTTTATGAGAATAACGAAGCTTCCACAACTACATATATACCTACTACTGATATTCAAAATACATAATAATCAAACTGGAATTATTCGTATTGTAGAGCCGTGCTGGATTTCCTGTCTGAGTCGAAATGTTGACTGGAGCAGTACCTACATAACAGTCAATGAGTCAACAGCAAATGTAGATGATCAAAGTCAGAAATTCAACATTAAGTAATGATTTACCAGGTGGTAGGTTCCTGTACTGGGCCGTCTAGGTGGGTACCACCGCAGTGCCAGATATTTTCCCGTGAAATAGAAGTGTGTCAAGCACTTCTGTGTTTCGGGAAAGGGCACTGAAGCTAGTGAAATTACCTACTAGGTATAAATGAGACCTAATAACGGTCGTCTCGGTGTAGCGGGCGCAGGGCGGTGCCAGACAGTAACTGCTTAGTTACTGTTTGGCACTGAACTGTCTAAGGGTAGACGTGGCGCTTACCATTAGGTGTACGATCTGCTCGTCTTGTTACACATTGCAATAAAAAAATATGTATCTACAAAGACAGAGCAAGAGAATAATTTGCATCCATTAGACAGTCGTACCGCGAAATAAAGTGAGTGAAGAATACGCCCTTGTCACAGAATATATATGCCCTTGTTTAGAAACGGGAATAAATCCTGGAATTGTGGAATTAAATTGCGACTGGATGGGGCACAATGTTGAAAATTATGCAAAAGTAGGTAACTAAGTCTGTTTTGTCTGTTACACTTACAGGCCGTAACTGCCTAAATCTTTGAGAACCAATATTTATGGAATTTGGTACAGAAATGAACTAATCTTGGTAAATCACAGTTTAAAATCTTTCTCAGTTCTTATGGGATACCAGAAACAGAATTCTGCGCAGAAGCTAAATCATAGTCTTTTTTTTATTAGATCAGTACCTATTTCGGTATAAAAAAAGCGGTAAACCTGTAGTAATATCCTTAGTTAGTAGAAGATAGATCAACCATTTTTTTTTAAATTGGAGTAGTTCATAGTTGTATCATGTTATCATTTATCGCCCCCCTTCCCCCCACATTTCCCAGATCAAAAGTACCCTTATCACCCGGGGATAGTGTAGCTTTCCAACAGTGCAAGAATTTTCCAAATAGGTTCAGTAGTTTCGGAGCCTATTCAATACAAACAAACAAATCTTTCCTCTTTTTAATATTAGTATAGATTATTTAGTAGGAATGACAGACATTGTCTTATCTAGTTAAAAAAAAATCATTGTCGGCAACACAGATTCAGTGAAAGTGACTCGTGCCACAATGGCCGCCCGTTTCGCCAAATTTCACGTAATTGCTTTCAAACAACCCTCCCACCTGATATTAATTATTTCAGTTACATTTTTTACAGAGTTTATTTTAATCACTACGGATTATACTTTGTGCAATTAATGAGAGTGCCTTATGGCGTTTTTTTAATTAAAATGAATTGTGTCAAGCGTAGATATCTGTAGGTATCGTGAGATCAATGACATTTTAAAGAAAAAAGTGTAGTCCTAGTCTACCTTAGATAATTATGTTCTCTACTCATTCTCTAATCTAATTTAAGAGCATCGCTCTTGTCGGTGGAGCAACTCCAACTCTTCTCTGGATTCTGCCAGCACCTTAAGTTCCCTATACCTACGTTTTAACATTCACTTTTTCCTGTACCTATATAGCTGTTGTGTGTAGTTTCTTCTTGGTCTTCCTCTTCCCTTTCTTCTTTCTTATTTTACCTTCTAATATAGTTTTGATCTATAGGTAGTTACTACTCATTCATTAGTTAATACAAATTAAAACGGATAAAAAATTTCGATTTATTGGTACATTATTGCATAAGCCTACGTTTTGACTGTTTTACAGAAATCATAATAACGGGAAGACTAATCATTAAAAATAAAATGTTTCCCTCGGATTAATTAGTCCTTATAATTATTATCTACTCTTCACACACAAATTATTGTTCAATTACGAAAGTTTGTTTATAGCTATAGACGCCCCCGCGAATAGGGTAGACTTGAGCGACTCTACTATGAAACTTATTTTAATCTATTGAGCCAGTCAACCTTATATTTGAACCTTACTTCCGCTTACCATCAGGTGGAGTGAGGTCATCCTGACTGCCTCTATATAAAAAAAAAAACACTCGATTAAAATATTGTAATACACATTTTTTGTGAAAATTTGAGCAGGGAATCGAACACGCGACCCTTCCATAAAGCCTAGCTATTGCGTCAACATGTCCGTTATTATAATAAAAACTAAATCGTTACACAAAAATAGTGTAAATCTCAAAGTCGTATTTCGTAGACAGCAATAACAGTAAAATCTACATTTTACTATTATTATTACTCAGCCTTAGCTATAAATTACATACAACAATTTCTATTAAATAAGACCGTCTATATTACCACAATAATCTGAATATCGCTTTAGGTCCTCATAAATCATACATACTCCATTATTTATTACCGATTCAACTCTACCCACCTACATACGTTATTGTTTATATCAAAGGCAGCCTATGACGAAAAACAAAAAAAAATGTTCTTCAAATGAAACGTTGAGAAAAAAACATCTCGTGCCACAGACTCTTTTAAATAAAACAAAAGAGTCCACGAAGACACGTCAGTAAAACAATTGAGTTTGAATCGATTAACAACGGCGCATCACTATGAACGGCGCGTTCTAAATTCAAATTTCGCGCGGGATAGTAAGAGCCATTTTGGTCGGGCCGTATTTCGTGTATAGAACGCTTCGGCGGGAATTAAGCGGAAGCGGTTACATATTTATAAAATGGAATCGATTTTTAAATGAGCCAATGGGTGGGCTCGTTTTGAGAGGCGGGAAGCGGTAAGCCCCACCCCGCGTTGGTTGTCAGATGAGTGTCGCGCGGGCTTTTTTGCTCATTCGCGCAGCGCCCGTTGTCGCGAACGGACGGTTTGGGTGAACGTTTAGTTCGATTTATGGATCTGTCGATTTTATTGCAATCGGTATCGGTTTCTCCTTTCAGGATTACATTTATCATTAATGCTGTATGTCGTATGAGGTATACAATCTATATTTGATACTTACACCACGGTTATTGACTCTAAAAAAACAAATAGGTAACTGCATTGCTGTCAATTTCAGTGAGGGAAGCCTTCTCAATTATTAGAGTTGATTTTTGATTTAATTAAAGTTTTAATACGTAATAGTAACTTTTCAGGCTTTATCCGTTTTTGTTTATATTCAATTTATATTACAGAAAACGTGGTTTTACGGGATGTATAAGAATTATAATTTCATATCTGGAAGTTTATTAGGTAAAACTGAAAGAAATATTGTACGACATTTGTATGCTAATGTCTTCATACCCGAAACTTTTCGAATTTGAGACATAGGTACACACAGTTCACACAACCACAGTGCCGTAGAGGTCGTTGAACTTAAGCACCTATTAGAATTTAAACAGATTGATCTTATTAATCCTCTTAATACCAATAAATATTATATTAATAATATGACTGCTGCATATTAAATATCTAGTATAGATCTTGTCATTTAAATGACATCTATTCTTATTGGCTTAATTATTTAGCACAGTACATAATTTATAATTATTGTTAAATTAATAATATAGATAACTTTAATGAAATTCCGGCTTCCTATTAAGACAGAGTATCATTAGCCTTAACGTCCCACTGCTGGGACACAGGTCTTATCACAAGAGTGGGATAGTAGCAGACAAATTTAATGACGTAACATATAAACAATTGAAGCCACAACAGTAAGCGGCCACTACGGCACAGAATATATACTAAAGTAAAGAAGCGACACTCAAGCATGTGTGCTCGTAAAATCGCTCGGGGCTATGTGTGCGCGCGGGGGGGTGCGCGCGGCGCGCGGTGTGTGCAGCCTTCAGTCCCTGGACTGTACCGGCTAAGGGTTTTCGCTCGCCGCAGTCGCCGACTCGCCGCTCGCTTGTCGGAGTGATTGCACGTACTGATTACGCGACGCAAAATCATGCCGGCGGCGGGCGGGCGTTATTGTTGTGTTTATGGCTGTGGCAACAACCAAAAACAAAATCCGGATAAAAGTTTCTTCGGATTTCCCAGTGAACAAGAAAAGTAAGTACTACCTACTTAACTGTGCTACCTATCTTAATATTAATATTCTATTAGTAATTAGTATTACTATGTAAAGGCATGCGCCCCCCGGCCGGTACCGCCGCAACCGCTATGTCCCTGCATTTTAAATCTAAATAACTTCGAAAATATTCATTAAAATTACATGTTGTAAATGGCCATATTGATCTATATTACATGCACAATGTATTTAAGGTACTTAATTGGATAAGGATTAATACTGTATTGCTTAAAATCGCTTTTTCGTAAATAAGCCTTTTCTCGTAATAAGTAAAGGATAAAAAATGGTTATTGTGGGTTAGATAGTAATCTGCGCTTTTAATTAAAAATTAAAATTAATACCATATTATGACTAGGTGATTGTGATTATTTGTGATAAACTGATTATAACTAAGAGTAAATATAGTACCTACCTAATATAAGTAATTTAAAGATTACAAAAACTTATTATAAATCAAACCTACTTTCATTAACATGTCCTTGCACAAGTTTTAATTTCTGTAGCAACCCTAGCGTTTACACGCTCGGCTCAAGGTCACTGGCGCTCGAACTCTCACGTACAGAGAGTGTCACGGGTATGACTACGGCCTATTTCATTGGCGATATGTGCTACGCTATACTACACACTCGATAAATATCGTGATCCTGGATTTCGATCCAAATATCACGATAAATATCGAGCGTGTAGCATTCGCCCTCACCAGGAGGCGTCGCTCAATGTGCTGAGACACTGTTTGCTCCACGATCTTGGAACCATTTATTTTAAGTGTACTGGCTCCATCATTAATTCGGAATACAGCCTAGGGAGGCGCTCGTGGCGCAGCTGTGACAGTGGTTCGTTAGCGATAACAAAGGTCAAGCTACCTACGCCGCGGTCGGTTAATGGATGGGTGACCATTCCGACCATATTTAGTGACATTAATTTCGAGCGTCTTCGTGCTTCGGAAGGCACGTTAAGCATTTGGCGGCTTGATAACATCTGACATTAACATTAAGGTTGGTCACTTGCCTTACGCACCCCTCCACCAACCCGCACTAAGCCAGCGTGGTGGAGTATGGCCCACACTATCTCACAATTGAGATAAGGCCTGTGTCCCAGCAGTGGGAACGTATATAGGCTGATGATGATGATGATGATGACAGCCTAGGTATTATAGCGGTTTATTTCACCCATAAAGGTGGTAGATCTATATTTTAGTTACACTTAGGTACTTACAGTGCAGAAAAAAATTAACTGATATTGAATCATTTCTTTTTCTTGAACTATCGAAAACATGGTGTAAAATCGTACACGACGAGCACAAACGTAATAAAACATGTTATAGTTAAACATCGATATATTAAGCGCCGCACTAACTTCAGCTTATCTGACATGGCGTACCTAGGGATGACCCTGGGTCGATATGTCGTTCTAATCATTTCCGATGGTGATTTGGCATAAATAAAAAAATATGCACAATTTTGTTTATTAGTAGTTTTAACAATAATAAGAATGTAAAAACTATCTATAGACATAGAGCAACATCAAATATATACAGCGTGTTAGGTAACCCGAGGGACATATTTAAGGAGAGTTAAGTGTTCAGAATCCGATTTAGAGTCCAATTCGCTATAAAAAATATATCCTTAATTTTTTTCATAATTATCCTAATAATTTATGTATGCATGAATTAACTAAAAATCCCGTGTGCTGAGCGGCCGGTTACGCCCCAAACTCAAATTGTACGCGAGTACAATAATTTGAAAAATGAACGAGTGCACAAAATATGTACTGTGAAGGGAAGAGTGCCCGCACGTTACGCGGATTTTCAGGTTTCGACTAAGGTTATTGACAGATATTTACCAGAGTTTTTATTGATTTATACTTATTTTGTTATATGGAAGCATGAACTATTTGGGGTTTTAATATGTCCCTCGCATTTCCTGTCATACTGTATATTTTAGAGCGACTACCGTCTGACCTCTGTAACTCATACCAGGGGGAACTTGACCGTTAGAAACATAGCTACACAGCCATTCCGCTGTGCAGATTTATTCATAAGGTTTTTGTCACCATTGACATAATAAAATCCCCAACTCGTCAATTATATGTTAACGAGATAGAAAAATATAAATATGGATATATCGTTAGGTACGATACATACGGTCTATCTATATTATAAAAAAGAGGCGGACAACAGGATCTATCGATATATCGATACCATGCCCCATCACTAGCCCTGGCTTACCGCTGATGCATGGCTCGCAGTCGTCGATTTAGGTATCGATGATATATCCTCACTAGCACCGTTGTAATTATTACTTCTAGACTGTTTCCTTTTTCAGTTTTATTTATAGCTTGTATGTTTTGTCCAGTTTTGGCCCAGTTTTACGTGTTTTCATGGTGAAAAACAAATGGATAAACGATGTTAGATTTCGACAGAAACAGAATTCCGGAATCGTCGACTATGCGTTTCGAACCATCGATTTTTTTTTCTTCTAACTTTTTGGGCAGGCAAAAGCCTCAGTCCGTACAGCCTATCATTTAGGTACCGAATCGACCACACGCGTGCCACTTCATTAGTTTTCTTACCACTCGGAAACCACAGCTCTCAGACTTAAAAAGTCGATACAAGGTAATAATTCGTCCGATTCTATCAAATATGATACTGATGGTAATTCTATGCGGTGTCTCCGCGTGACGAGTGGCTGTTTAATTTGGCACTCCTTTGCATAAGCAAGAGTTATGGCTTCATCAGTTATTTAATCATTGTATCGCCTCCACGGTCTAGTGGTTTAAGTGTCGGCATTGGAATACTGGGTTCAATTCTGGGTCAGGGAAAATTTCTGTTTGTGAGTTTCCAATATTGTAATGTAACAATAACTAACTAAACTTGATTTCGGTCATTGCCTTTGGACATCAAAAAGTGTAAAATAACTTTACTTCATGATAATTTGTAGAGATTTATTTAGAAATGCCTTTGTCACTGTGGGATTTAAAAAAAACTAACATTTATAATATTTTTCATAGAGGCCAATGAGTTGAATGGCTCTATGTATGGTAGAGCAATAAAAATTACTTTTGCACGTTAAACTATAGGCTAAATAACGCACTTATAAATTACACTAAACACAACGTCATATTGTACATAGAAAAGTACTGAGATTGCAATTAACATCTGCATAAACTAACATTGTAGGTCTTAAACGTACTCGTACACTCGTAGCTATCTACTACACAAACGCCGACAAAGAACATATTTTACAACGATCAATAATTACGCTTCTTGTTTTAGTTATAAAGAAAAGTTATAATTTACAATAAGCGCTAAAGCAAAGTGCGTATAAACAATGAAAGAAGGGCAACTGAAGGTAATAAAAAAGTTAATGTAACGACAATTGACAAGTCTTCTTTTATACAACATCAGTTGGCTGGCAGTGCTGGCACGCAGCCCACCTGATGGTAAGCGGCCACTGCGGCTTATTCCATTGAGGGACACTTCACAAGTAAGCGTCGCTCAATGTACTGCCACCCTGAAGGCTCATCTGATCTTTAAGTCTTTGATTTCACTTGTACACAATTAATTGTATTGAAGTTTAATTTTTGCTCTGATACCCATAACAAAAAATTTCTAGATACATACTTTGTATGTATGTAATATTTTCCAGCAGTATTTGTATGGATTCCTTTATTTTGATTTATAATATGTGCATTGTGCAAGCAGATAGCAAGATAACATTATGAGAAACGTCGGAAAGCGTCAAAGGTTACAAAAGAGTATTATTGTACCTTTATGATGCCAGGTGGTCATTGACCTGATTGTAAGCGGTCACTTCAAAACCAATTGCTTGTTAATTCTTTTAGAAAAAATCCTATGCAACATTTTGACGTGTTACCGTGTGAAACAGTCCAACTTTTTGCTATTTCTTATAAACAAAAGTCTACGATTATGGTCATACGTAAATACATACATTTAGAACAGCTTTTTTATACTCTTTTTCTTACTTAAAAATACTTTTTGAATCAGAGAATGGATTTCGACGAGCCATTTAGTGTAATGTTCGAGAAGTCAGCTATTACACCAAAGGTCGCGGGTTCGATCCCCGCACGGTACAAACATTTGTGTGCATGAACATGAATGTTTGTATCTGTCTGGGTGTTTCTATGTTTAATACGTATACATGTAAGTATTTACAAAAAAAAAGGATATAAGTAATGTTTATCCGTTGTCTGGCACCCATAGCACGAGCTAATGCTTAGTTTGGGGCTAGATGGCGCTGTGTGAATATGTCCTAGAGATATTTATCTAGAGATATTTATTAACCTGCACAGTCGAATGGTTGTGTAGCCATGATCCAATCCAGTCTGGATCCAGTCTGGTTTCCATGTCAAAGGTTACGATATAATTGCAGTCGCTTCAATGTAATAAGTGGACTTGCCAAATCGAAGAAATACCAACTTACATAACTTATTAATGTAATGGTTCGAGTTATTTCGTTGGTCAAGTTTTAGTACTTACTTGACCGAGATCTCGGGGTTCTGGGTTCAATTCCCAGATCGAAAAAGTGTCTGCCATCAGCCAATTTTTTTTTTCTAATTTTATAATGTTTTAATTATTGTTTCCAGTAAACTTTAATATTGTCTAACCAAACCTAAAGATACCACAGTGGCATTTCACTAGTCGATCCAAAAGTTTTACCACCAACCAGACTAAAGGCGTGAATCGAACCCACTGTTCCACGGAGGCGGTAAGTGCAATCAACAAATATAGGCTAGTTAAATCAAAATGGCGGAGATTCGATATCGCCGGTGACCATAAACAACGCAGATCTGCTACAAAAACCGGACGAGTGAAAAGTCAAGCAACTGCCGAGATGGGTGTCCACCCTCACTGTTATTGTGATTGGGACAGTCCCTATTACTGAGGCTACCAAAAAGAAAATATTATAATTCCTGTGAGTGTGAATAAGATTATTTATTATTTACGATATAATTGTGTGTAAATTAATGTGAAATTATAAGTCGTTTTAATGAGTGACCCATAGATATACCTACTCTTGAGTTGTGCCTATAACCTGACCATGAAAAATAGTCCGGTCGGTGATAGAGAAAAAGACATGGCACTGTTCTCTATTTCCCCTTATAGGAATCTCAATAAGACTATCTCACTCTATCAACGCATGTCAGACCCTTGGAGTGACCCGATGGTGCATTGCATTTGGTAGTGATCTTGTCCTACGCACCAGGAATTGTGGGTAAAAATCAAACCCCAGACATTAATGTAATGAAAATGCGTGCTTGACTTGTGTCCGGATATTTTAACCTGTACCTGCGTTGATTCTGACCTCATAACAAAAGTAATTTATCTTATTGAAACTTCGGGATCACATCAATTTACATATATGTCATGTTGTTGATACTTTTATTTAATTCCTAGCGTTCGCCCACGCGGTTTCACCCGCGCTTAATTTCCTTTTTCAACTATCCCCCCCCGCTTCCACCATATTCCCGGGATAAAAAGTATCCTATGTCCGTCTCCTGTTTCTAAAGTTACCTCTCCACCAATTTTCAGCCAAATCGGTTCATCCGTTCTTGAGTTATAAATAGTGTAACTAACACCACTTTCTTATAGATTTTATTTATTACAACTAAGTATTACGACTGCACAGAGTGCACAGGTATATATGACGATTCATATCGTGTAATTGTTCAGAAGTCAACTACTCCTCCGGAGGATACAGGTTCGATCCTCGAACAATAATACAAATATTTGTGCGAAGGAACTATTACTTCTATTGTTCTGGGGGTTTCCTGTGCTTAAATAAGTGTTAAAGAATAATCTTTTTTCATTGTCTGGCGCCAATAGCATTAGGTTTGGTGCTTTTTTAAATTTGTGTCTGGGAAAAAAATGTCTAAGGAACTTAGTTTATTATTATGTGGTTATAATTAATACGTTACACAAACTATTGATTTAGGACTAGTTTCACTACTGACATATAAGTTCGTAATTATCTGTCGGATAACAATGCAGCATGCTGTCTTTGTTAGCGGTTTTTTTTGGAAATATTTAAGTGTATTATGTATGTACTTACATCAAGAAAATACTGAAATGTACATCAAAATAACTGATTGCACACCAAAGGTTAGGTTAGGTTAGCAATTCAGTATTTTTTTGTTGATCAATCAGTATTTTTTGATGTGAAGCTTAAATACAACCCGTTTTTTTTTTAAATCGGCAAAAGAAACAGCATTCACGTAATCTGACAGATGAAAGTATAATGAAAATAGAAATCTAGTGTCAGTGGAAATCATGGGTGGAAATCTAGTCAATATTATTTTTAAATCCTAGTAATATGTAACCAAAACATGGCGGCACTACACCGCCGACCGCGACCCGTGGAATGTCTATGGCCGTTCGTTTTTTCTTACGTTCCTTTTTTAAATATTCAAATCGAATCACCCAAATTAAGTAGCCATAAACGGAATCAGCTTCCAAATTTGAATATTTCATCCGTGTGTACGAGTGCGCTTCGACTGATATTGTGAGTGTGTGAGCGAGTGAGTATGTGTGTGTGAGTGCTAGTGAGGTCTTAATTATCGATAAAGATCTTTATTTGCTGTTTAGGTACGTTTTGAATAAATAATTGGACGAAAATATTAAGTTTTTGCTGTTGTGTTTAATTGCAGTGGATTTGTGTGTAGATTACAATATAATAGTATGTTGGCACAAATGTTGGTACAAAAAAATGTCGGAATGAATCACAGATTACAACGCATATTTTCTGAAAATAACGTTAATATTGGTAGCTTAAAGAGCCAATTATGCTTAAGATATTTTAAGAGTAATGAAATGTAATATCAAGTAAAATAGCAATAAAATGTGAATAAATGAAGTCTGAAGAAAGTTTAATGAAATTATTCGGGTTTGATTAATTGAGATTACCAAACCGTTTTTCAGCTAACGAAAACATAAATTGTCTGACAAATCTTATTAGTGATAAAAAATATTACTACAAGATTATTAGGAAAGCCCAAAAATTTCGGTTGGTGGTAGGGCTTTTTCAGAGTCCGACTGGCTAGCTACCACCCCACAGGTGAAATCTGCCGCCATAACAGCTCTGGCTGTGTTCCGGCAATGTTAATGTGGGAGCCAGTACACTTGAAATCAGAGACTCGAAGATCAGATGAGTCTACAGTCTGGCAGCACATTGAGGGACGCTTCCGGAAATGTCCCTGAACGGAAAAGGTCGCAGTGACCGCTTATTATCAGGTGGGCTGCGTGCCTGTCTGCCAACTGACCTAGTATAAAAAAAATATATTAATCTATCTTCATTAATGCGTTTAGGCGTATTAATTAAAGTTGCAGTACAGTAGCAAAAACACGTGTTAACACCAAGGCGTGCGTGAGCACCTATTACGCGATCTAACGAATTTATTGCTCTTCGGCTGTTAGTGTTGTTCAATTGAAATGTTATGCACGAATGATCACGCCACAGGAGATAAGGAACAGTGTGTGAACTTTGTACAAGAACTGGTAGAGTGGAGATGGTAAAAACTATTCAACAACTCATTACTTATGTATTGTGTAAAACCAACACCAGACTCTGAACAAACACAAATGTTCATCACATAAGTGTTTGTCCTGGTTGGGATTCGAAATTTCAAACCCACGAACCCTGGCGCATAGGGCAGGGTCACTACCAAAAGAATATCTTACCAGGTAAGAATAACTCCACTGCTTTTCCTTCTATACTGTAGTTTTTCACACATTGCAAATGGCAAACCCTTACCATCAAATCTGAACTTTAACCCATTGACATAAGCGTGTAAATCACTAATTATGTTCGCTCGTGACTGCATTGTACGCAGATATAATTGCGTTTAACTGATTAGATTAGCGTTACCGTGCGTAACGTATTACTAGAATGTGATCACAGGTACAGAGAATACAATAGCAGTGAGATACTTTCCGGAAGAGCTAATAATAGGTCGACAATGGAGGAATCACCGCGTCGCAAACGAGCGTGGGATAGAGCCCATATTAAAAAAAAAACAATAAAGGCTCATCGTTGAATGCCATCGTCATGTCACATCTTTTTCGTTCTAAAGCCCGCTCTACACTTAGCCCGCGGATCGCGCGCGATGGCTACGAAAGGGCGCGAACGCTAAGTGTGGAGCCGTTTCGCATAAAATAGGAGACGGCTCCACACTTAGCGATCGCGCCCTTTCGCAGCCATCGCGCGCGATTCGCGGGCTAAGTGTAGAGCGGGCTTAAGACATAACTTCAATCATTAAAAAATATTGTGCAAAGTTACCATCTTAAAGAAATGAAAAAAGACTTGGTAGAGCATGGCACGATCCGAATTATTTTACATACTTACTATGTTTTTAACAAAGCTTCGAGTAACTGCAATTTTTCAATATTTTTATTAAAATAAAAAAACACGCTTTGAAGAGACAGTATTATAATATCATTAAAATTTTAATACAAGGCAGTTATTTTACTGAAACCTTTTCTACACTGTGGCAAAGTCAGTCAAGAAACAAGTTATTCTCACATTATGTTACTGCCTAGTAACTGTTACTAATTACATTTCGTAGGCTTTTTAGCGTTACAAGACTTACAAGGCAAAGTTTTTATAGTAAACGTTGCGATGGTGCAGTCGTTAGTAGCCTTCAACTTTGGGTCATGGTGTTTGATGCCCAGATTTAATGTTAATATGCGTATTTCACGATGCGAGGAAATTAATTAGATAAAGTTATTAAGATTTTTGTTTTGTCTTGACTATAAGATCAAGAACAAGAACATTCATTTTATTAGCGTTAAGACCTTTCTATTCTACTATTTCCACTTTAATTGACTTTTTTCTATACGCACATTCAAGATTTGAAATATGTTGAGATTGTTGATTCTGGTTATTTTGCAAGTCTTAGAGATTGACTTAACCATTTTATTTTATTTTCGAGTTCAGTAAAAATCACATCAAATTTCTCAGATTACTAGGTTGATGAACTGCTTACTCAACAATTACATTCCATTTTTTTCGGTGTGTTTAGTTATTTAGTTAGTTAGTTATTAAGTACATAAAAAGTCATTCATACTCTAATGTCATCATTGATAAACAGAATTTACTTATAAATAATTTTATCGATACTCAAGGACGCGTAAAGCGCATCCCTATTTCTTTTGTCGCAGCGCGCCGCGCGTTGATAAGGAAACATTTTAAATTAGTAGAAAAGGAGAAGAGAAAAAATACCATAAAAAAATATTATATTTTTTTATTATTTATATTTTATCACGCGCACACAAAACGGGTAGCCGCTCGCTACCAGCGAACCGATATAAATTATATCATTTTTCACTGCGACAAGCCTAACGGGTGTAAAAAATGACAGCCCATTCAGTTTAAAAGTTTGCCGCACCTTTTATTCGTTTCCGGACGGTGAGATTCCATTATTGAACTCAGGCGATCCGTTTCACGCGTCGGACGAATCAAAAAATCCAAATACATCGACGTTGTTCCACTGTATCTATTTTTAAAACTGAATTTAAAACGTGCAATGGAACGCGATGCGTTTAAACAGCCAGTTACGTTAGGTCATTTTCGGTGTCGTCTGTCGGCCTTTTAAAGATTCGATTGTGAATCTAAACGGACTCTATGGTTAAATATTGGAATTTATAATTGTGAGTTTTTGAGCTACGTTAATGAAAAATAAGGTCCTTCAACCCAGATGTGGGTCAACCTGGTTATGGTTTATTTAAAAAGTCGCTGCGTGTTTTTTTTTGTTTTGTCTGCTGAAGACTACTTTTGACCGTTTGGACGATCCTTCGTCGATTCGAATTCGGAACACCTGTGCGACTTTTGCAATTTGTGACGTCAGAAACTCTCACAACATTAAGTTTTTTAGTTTTGATTTTGGAAAAAACAAATTGTTAAAGGGAGGTTATTAAAATTATTGTGTTTTAGAAGTTTTGGTGGGAATGGGTTATTAAAATTATTGCCGGCACATTGCCAAAGCTATCGTGGTGGTAAACTGTAAGTAAGGGTGTTTATTTGAGTTTATGAAATTAGTTATTAGCGTTAAGTACTTACCACCTTTGATTCAGACACCCAAAAGTAGAAAATAGTAAGTAGATTAATTTAGTTGTCGTGAACAAACTCCATAGATCACAAAGATAGGTTACACATACAGTTCAATTGTAATTTCGTAAGCGTGAATTAGTGGATTTCTTAATACAGGGAAGTAATATATGAGTTAGAAATTATGCGGGGACCACACCGAATCACGCGGCCTACGAGCTACGAAAAATGGAGGCGACATCAAGCGAAGTATCTGTCAAAAGTTCTCAATTGAAATAGAACTTTATGCGATCGACAATAAACTGAAAATTGGTTGAAGTTTAACAGATTAGGGTAGATTGATGTACCGCTCATTTTCCTTCTATGTGTACTGCACGTACGAACACACAGGTGAAAATTCTAATCTATACTAATATTTTATTAAAAGCGTGTTAAAGATTATAGATTTGATTGTTTGTTTGTTTGTATTGAATGGGCTCCGAAACTACTGAACCGATTTGAATAATTCTTTCACTCTTGGAAAGCTACACTATCCCCGGTGAACATAGAATATTTTTGATCCCGGAAATGTGGGGGATGGGGGGATATTTCAAAAAAGGACATTACGCGCGGGTGAGCTAGTGTTAATGATAATCGAGAAATTAATTTTGTACTAGGTAGCACGGTGTGTTAGTTAGTGGCTGGGTGTACCGAGTACAGTCAGCACGTGAGCTCGATATGTATATCGTGAGCAGTATCGAAAGGCTAGTGTGGACCTGCCTAGTGACGTCAACTTTTTCTATCTGTATCAAATATCAACATAAATTATTATTATACTCGTACCTATCTATTTCATGCACAGTATGTTTGTGAAATATTATTAGTCTGGTTACCCTATTAAGTTCCTAAGTACCTGGCCTGGCTGTGATCGGGCCCTGGGTTCAATTCCCAGGTCGATCAAAATTTATATAGGTAACAAGCAAACAAACAATCAAATCTTTCCTCTTTATAATATTAGTATAGATTGATCACTAATCCGTACTCGGCACGCGTAGTGAATAAGCCAGTAACAATCATATTCCAATGACTTTATTTCTAGTACAAAAGCATATCAAGTCTTATCCACGCTACTCCATCCTTCATTAGCCGGACGAAACCAATGACATTTACCATTGTGACCCTCCGTAGAATAACGACACAACTCGCATATTTCCCAATACATTATCAACTTTAAAATTGGAGAAATAAAATCTGAATTCATTTGAAGAAAATTAACTAGTTACGCCGTTTCGGTGGGTGTGAAACGTATGACATTTGAAAATGTATGCGGTTCGATGTTTTTTTTTTTCAATACGCAGTCTTGGGTAGTAGCTTGCTTCAATTTTATAGCGATACTCATTTTGAGTTTTTATTAATATTTTTATGATAAACGTGCTATCACTTATTTATTTTTGGGACTCAGCTTTATTGGGACAATTAAACTATTAAAATCGCTTTTATGATAACGCCTCGATAGTCTAGTGGCTAAAGTACCAGGCCGTGTTATCGGAGTCCTCGAACTCAGGACTCTGGAGAAAAAAGTTTCTGTTTTTTTTTGGGTTAATCCGGATGTGATCAGCGTTGTGATTGAGCCTGTATTCATCATTGTGAAGATGATTCGATTTCAATGATGGATGCCTTTGCCCTACAGTGTGACATTAAATAGGCTGATACTTTGCTTACACTAGAGGGGAATAGAACCCTGAACCCCGAGATCATGGCCTAAACTACTAAAATAATCAACAAGGCATTCAGGCAAAGCAGCAGTCAAAACCCTTACCATAAAAAGTATCAGCCTATTAATGTCCCACTGCAGGGCAAAGGCCTCCATCCTTGAAATCAAGTTATCGTTACAATGATGGGTACTGGCTCAATCAACACGCTTGTCAAATGCGGATTGGTGATCACAAACCCGAGCAGTGTCCGAAAAAACCTACACAAAGTTAGCTCGACCCAGGAATTGAACCCAGGACCCCGAGATCTCGGCCCGGTACTTAAACCACTTAGACCATCAGGGCGTTAAAAATAAATATATACCCTCACTTTTCAAATATTTTCATCCAAAAAAAAATAACTAGAGACTACAAGTAAATTTTCTAATCTACCACAACGACGTCGTTACAGTTCCAGCGTATGCCGTCCGGTAGCGGGTTATGGCCGCCATATCAATTAGATGGGCTGCTAGTGATGGGCTGATGGGCCATTGCGGTGAAAGTATCGATATGTAGAACTTTCTGACATAACATAATAGCACGGGACTGCGTTCGTAGCGCAGTGGTAGTAGGGTGGTCATAAAATAGGATTATGATGACGGATGCATTTTTGTTTCCGACACTTTTTGTTAATTACGTGGAGACAAAAAGTGTCTACGTCTGCGAAGGGAGGGCCGATCAGTGGCGTAGTGTGGGTGTCAGCCGCCCCCGGGGCGGAAGACAAATTATTCTGCCGCCCTTTTTTTGCTTCTCCAGTTGGCTTACAGACATGCAGCCTACCTGATGGTTGTTCTCACTTCAACTTTAAATTTTATACTACAAATAGTTGCGATAAAATATGAAATGGTTCAATGTTTTTTTATTATTAATTGTGAAATTTTGCCGCCCCCTAAAAAGTGCCGCCCGGGGCGGACCACCCCCCTCCCATCGCTACGCTACTGGGGCTGATTTTGGTTGGCTAGTGCCTGGCACAAAACACAAAAGTGTCCACGTGTGAGCTCCTCACAATCTCCGAAGTGGTCAATCTGCAGTTATATCGTAAGTTTAGCATAATTATCAAAGGTAAAAGGAAAATTATCAGCGGAATTAATGTTCCAAAGGACTTCGTCATTGAAATTAGGTCATAGTCATAAATGGCGGGTGCTGACTTATTCACCATACTTTGCAAATACGGATTGGATCACAAACCACAGCTGATAGAAAAATTGGACATTATTTTTTCCAACCGGGAATTAAACCCAGATAACTAACATCCTAGCACTTTTTTTTGTAAATATAATAAGATAAGCTGCGCCAATATGTATGAATAATCAAATTAATTTTTTTTTAGTTTTGATTTCGAATTCTAAAAGGCAATCAACTGTTTTTAACTCAATTTCCGACAACTTTTATTTTATCTTATGTGGGCCCAGCACTAATACCACATCGGGCTTTTTAAAGGTAAATCGACAGTATTCGAAGATGTCGAATCCAGTCACATCCCTATGAACGTTTGAGCGTTACGGCGCGTTAGGAAACCGAAGATATTTATTAGAATATTTGACCAGAGCCGCGATGATGGCGATATATTTAAAACAAATCGCCTTGGGACTCTTTGATCTATAGTTTATTATTAAAAGTATCGGGGAAAGAATAATATTACGTTACATTACAACATCTATTACAATATCTTGTGTTATGCATATTCTTAAAGAAAAGTAGGATGATATCTATTTAGGTTTAAAATTAAACTGACAGGCTGTCTGATTGACGGCCAGACTATCAATAATTGTCTGACAATCGATTATAATAACTGAAACTACTAGTTCTAGATTTATTTATTTTATTACCTAGTCCTTTCGATTCCTACGCTATCTATTTTGTTAAACAACTCAACAAACAACGGTCATGGTAGTTTAAGAATGAAAGATACACAAACCTGCTCTTAAAAATAATGGTCTGATGTATAACTTATATTATTTAAAGTTTAAGAAAAAGCAATAAACTTTCATCCATCCTCACTAACTCTTGCATTTATTAAACTAAGGTAAATTTAGGATTTATTAATTAGGTACATACTTAGTTTAAAAATAAATTATTGGTGTATTAATTGTTCAACTCGAAAACAAGATTTACTTAATAAATGACATGAAATGTATCGTTTAAAAAATCGCACAAATCTTAGAACTGCTAAATGCGATGGAATGGCTACTTTAAGCATTGAAACAACAATAATAATATAATAAGCCTCAAAACCTTTTTAAAATGACACAGATCTTTCTCAGAAAGGGGAATTTGGCCAAACATGATCCAAATCCAACAAAGGAAGGATTAAAAATGCACTTTCTTAAAAAAGTAAACGCCACGGAGAAATTAGGCACATTTTGACAATGACAAAAGACGGATTACAGCTACCATCATTAACAATATTATCATTAACTTACCTAGACCATTGAGTATAGATTTGTCATTATATTAGTGAATCTATTGTTTCCTATTGTTGTCTAAACAAAGCAAGGATTGTCCACGGATTGTCGCCCATGATTCGAGTGTGGGAAGTAATTTTAATCTAGGATATTTAGGGACACTTTTAAGATTGTATTGTCTAACAGATTTACAAGATCTTTTGTATGTTTCTAAATGTTTGGAGATTTTGAAAACGGATTTGAAGTTTGGTTGACAAGTCAGCTACTACAATAAACGATTTGGTGGTTGAGAAAGTGGCTTTTACACCAGAGTGTCCCCGCACGGCACAAACATTGTTACTTTCACGCTTATACCACAAAAACTATTTTTATAAAATCTAGTACAGGCTAAAATAGTTTTTTTTATACTAAGTCAGTTGGCAGACAGACACGCAGCCCACCTGATGGTAAGCGGCAACTGCGGCCTATTCCATTGAGGGACACTTCACCAGGAAGCGTCGCTCAATGTGCTGCCAGGCTGTAGGCTCATCTGATCTTCGAGCCTTTGATTTCAAGTGTACTGGCTTCCACATTAATACTGCTGGAACACAGCCAGAGCTGTTATGGCGGCAGATTTCACCTGTGGGGTGGTAGCTAGCCAGTCGGACTCTGAAAAAGCCCTATCACCAACCAAAATTTTGTAAAGAAAGGTTTAGTTTCGATTATTAAGTATTTCTATCGGGTGTACTAAGAATCCCATTATTTATGCTTATGTATTTATTGCACCGTATTTATAAAATTGATGATTAAACTAATTACAAACCAAAAACGTACTAGCTAAAATTATTAATGAATCCTAACATTTCAGTTTTTTTTAGTGAATGAGATTTTTAATGACAGTTTGAATTTCAAAGGCGAAGCCAGTCCCAGCTAGTCTGCAATCTGCATTATGTAAAAAAAATTAAATTATAAAAGTAACATCTGGCTTACTTAATTAAAAAATAGTTTTGTAAAAAAGTAGGCCAATTTTTTTATTTTTAAAATAATAATGCCTAGGTACATATTTATTAAATAATTTTGTATGTATTATGCCTGCATAATAATCAAATATAGGTAGTATTTTTTTATACCAGAAAATTTTTTTTGTCCAGGTTGCGTTCTGTTTTTTTTTCTGATAATAAAAAATACCCACACTACATTCATTAATAAGCTATGTAAAAATAATTGTAAAAAGATCCATTTTCTTTTTTACATAATCACAGCTAATTTTCTCAATGTATCACAACAATCGATTTCCCCGCGAGCACGTGCTATCGACACGCCTCTAAAACAAAGAACAGAACAATGGCCGGACCACCTAACGCGTAGCCCATTCTCGCCCACGGACTAGGCAGTAGGCACTAATTTCGCCAGGTATCGCCAAATAGATAAACAGGGTTTTTTTTATCCTTTTTTTCGTACCTGAAAATTGTGTCGAGGGGTGGGGCGTGCGGATCGAGGGGAGTCGAATGCGGCAGTCTGGGTTCAACCGCGCGGCCGAACGTAGCGCGTTTGCTTCGAACAATAGGACTCGAAAATCGGAGTGTACGGACAGTGTAGTGCTATCGGCCTGATTAACAACGAAAAAGTTTTTAAATTGTTTTTTTTTTAATCGAACTAAGGAGCATTGAAAGTCATTGATTAGTGTTTAACGATAAGATAATTCGATTAATAACATCGCATTCGTGCCGTGTTCGTGAGAAGTGTTCGTCGCAAGTCGTTTACGGGACGATTATTGTGTGATTATAATATCGAGTTTATGATATTTTGTGTGTTTTTTCACACTAAAGTTTGGATTATCGCTTTGTGAGGTGAGTATTTTTTTTTTATTAATAAATAAAAACTTTTTAAACCAGGTGTCCACGGCTAGAATTAAAAAACTCGCACACGTATGCAAAGTGTTTAGTTACGGGAGTTTGTCATTCACGTGACAATGTTATTATTGTAAGAATAGTACGTGATTTTCAGAAATACCCTCACTATTAAAATTATTATATATTTGGGGTCTGTAAAACTGTTTAGAAAAGTTTTAAAACACGGTTTTCCCGTCGTATTTTGAATGTGTCTTAATGTAACAATATTATAATCGTTTTACAAAAGAAAAATAATTAAAAAAGACTTGGGAAAAAAAATCATGACTGTTTTTATTATTCAAAAATGGATTCTGATTTTTGTTAACCTTTTAATAACCTTTGCGTATTTTTTTCGGCTTTTTCGTTTTTCGTCAAACTTCATCGTCTCAGGCGTAAATATAAATAAGACTAAAACCTAACCTAAAATAACCAGATTAATTTATTTTAACTACTTACTCCTCTTCATCGTTTTCAACAATAATTTTTTCATTCGGAGAACAATGTTCGATTCCCCACCGCGCAACTTTAGGCCTATCTGAAAGTCAACTTCGCGATATCGCAACAGATATCACGGCTTGTAATCAATGATTAATATCCACTGTGACATATTATCTATTAAAAAGTAGATTAACACTAAAAATAATTAGGTGCTTCTTGTTTTTTGGATAAATTGTTCGTATTTTTATACACTGTTACGCAATCAAGTTACTGTTTGTAGGTAAACTTACTAAATGGCACCTAAATTAATTTAAAGTGTCTAGTTTATTCTGCTTTTTGATTACTTTTCTTTGAATTAAAATAAATAAATTAAATTTTAAGTACAAAGAATTTATTTTTTTATATCATCTATTTATAATTCACCACGCTTCCCAAATGCGGTGATCAAAAACAAGAGCTAAGGATTTTTTTTAAATATTACGGATCTGGGATTTGAACGCCGGACCCCGATGACAGACATTCTCTTCATTGTAAAAGTAACTTGTTTTCGATGGTGAAGGCCTTTGCCCTGCTCTGCAATGATATATTAATTTAATTATAATTATAATGATGACACCTACTTAAAGAATTTTGAAATTGGTTAACTTAATAAATAAAAACACACAATCTTTACTGGAACTCTAGTCACTGCTTATTGTCATGAAGCGTAAAAAAGATATTTTTGTTAAATTATTTTTTATTTCCTACACAGTTAGTAAGTGACATAATTTTAGTCTAGACTCAACATTATAATATGATTATAATAATTTAAACACATAAACATCACCTAATGATTATTCCAATTTTATGAAGGCGGAGAAAAGTGGTTTCAAAACAAAAAATGAATGGGAAATAAAATAAATACAAGAACCGAGAAACCAGGCCAATTAGATCATTTTACACAATTAAATAGTATTCCAATTTTTGTAAATAAATAAATAATTGCATAAAACTAAAAAGCTTTAAAAAAATCATAAGTATCTATTGTCCGAAAGTATTGAGCGACATGAACATTTTAATTAATTAGAATATTAATAGGTAACAACTCTTTTCTGCCTGATAAATAAAATAACAGTAAGCAAAATTTAATTTTACTGTTTACATAATTAAAGATCTATGGCACTATATACTTTTGCTTTTAAAAAAGCTATTGTCACCATGAACAAACGCATTGTGTTTTACAAGTAACAATAATATCGCCATATAATGCGGCCCCGGCCCCTCTGAAAGTAATTTCAATAATAATTTACAACTTTGACAATAACTGGTAATTCAGGGGGTGGAACTATGAATGCTCTTTTGTAGGGTGTAAAATATTGATTAGTATGTAATTTAGAACTTGAATGGCAGTGGGCTGGATATATTTAGGGCTAGCTAGTTGTTGTGGGGCGTTTTCGATTCAAACGATCCCAAAAGACACCTTCATTATTTTTGATGCAATCGAAACCGGCACACAGATCCGTAGGTATTACGTCACGTTGTGGTGCTATCAAACCAGTATCAACAGTTCTGAATGTGGCTGTTAGGACTACGGTCCTGGTCCAAAATGTCCCCAACTAACACAGTAAGTAATATAAAATACCTATTGTGTGAAAGCTGTCACAGGTGTTTTTTCGCAACAATTTAATCTCCGTTATAATACATAGTACATTAAGAAAAAAAAAAGCGTTCATGAAATATCTTACAGTGGAAAGTAACTTATTAAGAACTATTTTAAACCACAAGTAATTTATTTTATTAAATTTTGATTTTTTGCCAAAGTCTGCTTCTTTCTTCTTAAATCTTTTGCTTTGCTTTTTTTATAGTAAGTAGGTATGCGGATATTCTACTTTAATGCAGAATGCATACAGTGAATATGCAAGTAGGTACCACTAAGTAACTAGTATAAAATAAACAAAAAAGTAGCAAAAACCTGTGTATTGTCAGTGGTATTACTAAAATATAGTAAAAAATACGTAAAAACTTAATAAACCAGGGTCCCAATATCCATAAACACGTCCCCACAGCCATTGTCTGCCTTCCCCTAGTCGGCCACGCCTCGCGCAAATTTACGATCTTTTGACTTACACCACTTTGCGCAGGGGGCGTGAGTCTGCCCCCAAGTAGGCGAGGAGAATTCATCGTCCCTGTTACTTAAATATTTTGTAACTAAAAAAATGTAACCTATTCTATATTTATTATACGAGTAAAAGATATGAATCGAAACGTGAAAAGTTATTCGAATTGAGAAATCAATCAGTATTTTTTTTTTATTCGCAAAAGAAAAGAATAATTCCGACACATCGTCCCCCGGACATACTCAAAGAGATTTCCTTCTAATTGATATTGATTTGGATCAATATTTGGTTTGGCGTTTTTTGCAAGTTTTGGTGGGCGATTTTGTATTAGGTTTTTACAGTAAATTATGTCATAATCTCAGATCAGAGAAAGCCCTTCTCTGATCTGAGATCCTAACCTACTAGGCGAAAACTTATAGGTATATGTATTTATTAGTTAAGCCAATTAAATGAACATTTTATTGAAATATTAATATCTTAAATTTGAAATTGCCATCAAATCTGATAATCAGCCCCCTGATCTGAAAATCCCACAAGAACTGAAAACTTTATACTATTTGTATGACAAACAGAAGTAACATAAACGAAAGATATACAGATATTGTAGTAAGTTTCGCTGTCAAGATTCCGGTGTAGAATAAGGTTATCTGACAAAAATTAATACATCTCCATTAAGGTCATGTTGCCCTAGTACATTGTAAGTTTCTGTAATTATTGCCTTAATTTTTTTGAGTTATTTACATTCTTAATGACTACTATTTACAATATTTCTGATTCGGGACGAAACACAACTCAACAGGAATGTGAGACGAAATGGGTTTTTTTTGGAATGTGGGACAAAACTTTGGGACGAAACAGGAATAAATCATACAGTAAAAGGAACTTATCTATGTATGGTTAAAAGGCCATTAATATTAAAAAATAAACAGATCTTTAATTTTAATTGACAAACGCACGTTCAATCGATTTTAAACTATAATCGCGATTAGATCCGGCCAATTAACCGTGTCTGTTTGTTCGTAGAGGGATTGCCGAACTAATGAGGGCCAATTAAAATGTATGGCGTTTAGTTTCCCTTGTTTGAAGAGCGTGTGTCGGGGTAATGGGGAATAAGGGAAGTTGCGTTGTTTGTTATTTTTACCAAGTTTGCCTAGATTGTCTATAGTTGGAGATGCAATGTTTAGATCTTTTAAATTAACCCTTATTTTTAATTTTAGTGTAATTACTGGATATATGAGACCTAATAACTGTAAAAGTTGCCAGACAGTACTGCTTAGTTACTGTTTGTCACTGAAGACACTGAGCTAAGGGCAGACGTGGCGCTTACCATCAGGTGTACGATCTGCTCGTCTTGTTACACATTGCCTTAAAAAAAATAACACGAACTTGTCTGTCAGTGGTGAAACTGCAGATCCTAAAAATACTAAAACTGTACCTATAAGTACTCAAATTATTTGATTTATACAAAAAAGACGCTAAGTTAAAAAATATATATTTATAATGACTCATTTGAATAATAATGTAAATAAACTTACGAAATATTAATTTAAGAAATATCGTCAAAAACTTTTTTATATTTATTTTACTTTGTGTTATCATTTTTTTTTACATAATTTGTTAATGTTTTACTTACATAAAGTACATTTTGCCTTCCGATTTTTTGCTTTAGTCTGTTTTAGGTACTTTTTTATTATTCTAATTTTAATTTTTATCCTCTAGCCAAATTACATTGGCACTATTATAGGTTCTCACATTGACATCAGAATTTATTTCCAATTTTTTTTAATTCTGGACCATCAAAATTACCTTTTTTTACTCTAAGTTCAGAATCTTACCGGGAACACGGAATAGTATTAATTGTACAAAGGGACACATTTTGTATTTTATAGTTGCAGATTTTTTTCTAACCAGCCAATAATTTACGTTTGTTTTTCTTTTTTTTCTATTTTCGCCTTACCTATTTAAACCGACATGAAAACACAATGATCCTCTTTTGTTACGCTTAGTTGACGTTATCTTCGTATTCAAAACGAACGTATATCCAGTTCAACCTAATTAGTCATGTGTGGGAGCTTTACATGCTTCTTCAATGGAAATCAAACACTATTGTCATTGCGGTACGGCTGGTTTTTCAATAGAGTAGGCAGAGCGGTTTGCGAAATGCCAATTAGAATTTGAAATAGGAATGATATTTGATGGCGGCAATCGAAGTGAATAACTGAGTAATACTGGCTAAAATACCTACTCGATGAGCTATATTATAGTGTAAAGTTTGTTTTACTTTTCATTTTCTAGTCTAGTGTCGTAAGTTATACCTAAGTGCAATAGTTAAGCCCATTACTAACTTGCAAAGTTACAGTCATAAACTATACTTATTGGAAGAAAATTAAATTTAACCCTGTTTTATTTAAAAAAATCACCATTGTATCAACTGAAATTGTTATCATAATAAAGATACACAAACGGACTTTAAAATGATACCAATATCGTTTATTTTCATAATTTGATTCTAGCTATCTATTATTATTAATAACTCAAAAAAAACTGTTGTTTCATATTTTTGCTCGCAAGTGTAATAAACCAACCTATAACAAGTACTTGGCAAACTTAATAAACAATTTCGTAACTCGATTAAAAAACACATCAATCTGATTACAACGTATCTGACACGAGCGATAGCACAGGATGTACATTCGCGAAGAAAATTGATAGATAACTGTGGATATAATCATTATTATAAACTAGCTGCCCGCCCTTGCATTTATATTTATTTATTTAGCTATATATCCCTTTGCCAGTTTGGGCTTATACATACTACGTCATATCCCACAGCTTATCATACTTTTCATCTCTCAAACTATACTCCATACCAAATATGACGTGAAAGAAGGACAAAGAAGAAAACATGTTTCTGTGTTATCCCAAGAGATTGAGTGAGTGAGTAAGTTACTATGGTAACTAAGCATTTATCAGATTAATTTCTGTATGTACCACAATTAAAATCCGTTCCATGGTTTAGACTTGAAACCGTGACACACATACAGTTTTAATTATAATATTGATGTACTAGTACATATATTACAGTTTCCTGAAGTAGTTTTACCTTGAATCTGGGAGATCTGCAAAATTATCAGCAGTTGTTACCATTCATGTCCTTTTTTGATATTTTTTTACGCTTAAGAAAAGTAGAGCATAGTGAATCTTTCAATCGAACAAGCAGCACGTCTGGGGAAGTGAATACCTCCTACTACCACCGTACAGAAGACCACAGTAAAGTAGCGCTTCATAACTGGGTTCCCTATTTTTTCGCATAAGTTTTTTTGTCATAATTTAACATGGCATTTTTTTATTTATCTATATAAATAAACATGTTGGCGGTTTAGGAGTGGCCCAAGGGCCACCCCCGCCGCACCTTAACCTATTGTTGCACTATAATAACTCTTAGACAAATAAAGAATATGTCTAACAATTTTATGCGTATCAAAATAAGGGCAAAAAACTAGAGATGCAACGGATAGTTCTTTGGCCGGATACCGGATACCGGATATTCGGAATGATCACAGGCCGAATATCCGGTATCCGGCCGCCGAATATTCGGCCGGCCAAACGATACCTACATTTTAGTTTGGTGCGGCGGGCGCGTCGTGCAGGTTTTAAGTTCAACCTGTTACTTATTGTAGGATCACGCGGACCGTTTTCTAGGCAAAAATGGAGGGCCTAAAAATTAGTTGTAGCGAAAGCCAACGAGCTTGACTTTTACTTATCCGAGTTGATCGAAAGAGTGACCATAATGCATGATGGGCAGCAAACGCCAATCAATTACCAATATTGATAAAATTTGCCCAAATATATCTGTCCTCACCATGTAGCAGCACCATCTTTCAATGGTAAATACCAAACAGAATCACTATTCGGTATCCGGCCGGATAGTGCGTACACAGACTAGAAAGATAAATCAGACAACCGACTCACGTACTGTAAACATGGGCTTTACGGAAAAGGGGGCCAGTGATATATGACAGCTCTTTTTTTTTTAAATTGTGGTGGTGTCAAATGCAAAGGCATTCTATTCAAACAGCCACTTTATTTATTTTGGTGTATTATTTGCAGGATTACCCTATTTGAAATAAAAGGGAATTCATAATTTCATATACCCGATACATGAATTCCCTTTTATTTCAAATTTAAACCAAAAAAGATCATTTTAAGAAGACTATTTAGATGAAAAACAAAATAAAACAAGTTAATTACTTATTAATTGATTTATTTTTCAATTTCTTTTTGTAATAATTAATCCTTCTGTTGCATATTATTTGGTAATTTTCTCCTTTGTAAACACGTCAGTCCCTTTCAAAATGTTATTAATAGTATTCCTGTTGCATAAATCCATTTCTCACGAGTTTTATCATCAGTCGGAAATCTGGAAACAACAAATCGCTTGAAATATTCCCTGAAATATGGGGTAATTTTGGATGTGCGTTACTCTAGCGGAAAGTTCAAAATATTAGCACGTCTAGAGATAAAACAATATAGAATAATTTGTGCATTATATGCTGTAAATGTGCACCAAAATTTGTGCCTAGTGGGGTTTCTGAGATATTAATGAAAATACGATTCCGCCAGCGTAACGCTTGAAAACGTTATCCTGGCGGAACGATTTTTACCTATTGGTCATAGGGCAATTTTAAGTAGCTTAAAAGATAGGTTAAATTTGTGCCCTAAAATAGCCAAGCAGCGGCATTTGTGCCCCCCGTAGTTTTTGAGTAATTGCAAATGCCGCTGCAGTAATGTTTGGCTTATTTTCCATATCTTCAGAACAGCTGGACGTACAGAAATGATTTTTTGTGAGAAGATGCCTTGTAATTTGTGCAAATTTGTGCCTTCATAGTTATTCCAAAGAAATACATGGTTTATGATTTCAAACAGATTTTCTAAAAAACGAAAACAGCCTCTAGCTCTTGAACTACTTACGATAGGCGCTGAATGTATCACGTAGCTGATGCCTTTATGGTACAAGGATCTTCTGACAAAATTTTATAACCCTACGTCTGATATTGACGAAATAAATCAACTTTTTGAACTGAAAACTGTTTACTCATTTCGAGCCGCAAATAAGGGAGTTTGAATAACGTAACGATTCCCATTTTTTGTCAAAAATCTGTGCCTTTATTCAAATAGACACACACTAAATTTCAACTCTCTACGTTCTGTAATTAACCGTAAATTAAATAAAATAACCAAGTAAGAACATTTAGATTATTACCCGACCAAGTATGAAAGGTCATAAAAAAGCGGCCTTTAAGAACATTTACCGTACCTTCTTAATTTATATACCTAACTTTTCTCTTGTTTGTACAGTGATGTAGAAAAGCGGTTAATTAAGTTAATTATTATCGTTTCGAAAAAGTGAAAACAAATTACGAATAAGAGCCTACGTTGCTTTTTATTTAATGTTCTTAGTATTAATCTTTTCGTATTAATACTAAAAAATATTATTACTATGTAAGACTAAGACGAACAAAGAACAAAATAAATATTTTTTATTAAACTATAAGGCGGAAGAGTAGTTTTTTATTTCATATTATCACCCCTCGACAACCACCTCTCTGATAGATAATCAAATTAAGATCAGCCAATTTTTTCACCACTTGGAGTAGGTATATTTTTCTTGTTAGTTTAATTGATAATTGGGGCAGCAGAACGGAAAGTGGACCCTCCCAAACAAAAAAGAATTTTCAAAATAGGTTAATAAATGATCGAGTTATTAGAAATGAAGCATTGAAAAAAAATCACCTCGATTTCACACTAAAACTTGTTTACACGAGTGTACCGACAGTTATCCTACAAATTTAAAGATGTTGGCTTGAAGTACTGCACGGTCGGTTCTTTACGACCTTTCAAACTTGGTCGGGTAATAATCTAAATGTTCTTACTTGTTAATTTTATTTAATTTACGGTTAATTACAGAACGTAGAGAGTTGAAATTTAGTGTGTGTCTATTTGAATAAAGGCACAGATTTTTGACAAAAAATGGGAATCGTTACGTTATTCAAACTCCCTTATTTGCGGCTTGAAATAAGTAAACAGTTTTCAGTTCAAAAAGTTGATTTATTTCGTCAATATCAGACATAGGGTTATAAAATTTTGTCAGAAGAACCTTGTATCATATAGGCATCAGCTACTTGAGACATTCAGCGCCTATCGTAAGTAGTTCAAAAGGCAGAGGCTGTTTTCGTTTTTTAGAAAATCTTTTTTAAATCATTAACCATGTATTTCTTTGGAATAACTATGAAGGCACAAATTTGCACAAATTACAAGGCATCTTCTCACAAAAAATCATTTCTGTACGTTCAGCTGTTCTGAAGATATGGAAAATAAGCCAAACGTTACTGCAGCGGCATTTGCAATTACTCAAAAACTACGGGGGGCACAAATGCCGCTGCTTGGCTACTTTAGAGCACAAATTTAAGCTATCTTTTATGCTACTTAAAATTGTCCTAGGACCAATAGGTAAAAATCATTCCGCCAGGATAACGTTTTCAAGCGTTACGCTGGCGGAATCGTATTTTCATTAATATCTCAGAAACCCCACTAGGCACAAATTTTATATTTGGTGCACATTTACAGCATATAATGCACAAATTATTCTATATTGTTTTATCTCTAGACGTGCTAATATTTTGAACTTTCCGCTAGAGTAACGCACATTAATTTTGGGGAAATTTTTCCTTTCATTAGGCATCCGGAAATCGAATTATGAATCTACTAATTATTAATAAAATTTCAGTACATAGACATCTATGATAATTATTATGCTGGCTTCTGATGTAAATTTGTAATAATAAGCAATTATTTTACCGGTTTGCATGTCAGATGTTTTAGAGGTTATATTTAGAAATAATTTTTAGATATTTCCCATTTATCAAGTTTTTGATGATATAACTAATGATTTAGCGCAGAAACTTGGTTCCTGTGAGATTTGAGAAAGAAATACGTGATCAAAATTTATAAAACAGTGTACTTACGTATGAAATGTAACACCCGCTTTTTCTCTTTGATTGTTGCTTTTGAAGCCAAATATTGAACACTCTACCATTTTGTATGCTAGACACAAACGTTCCACATTCGATTAAATCATATTAATTTAGGTAGTAATCCACAAAACCTTTAATTTCTTTGGCACTTTAATGATTTTTTTGCTCAGTTTGATTCAGTTTGATTTGAAGTTTGAACTCTTCTCTATTCTATTTCCTCTTACAGGAATCTCAATAAGACTATCTCACTCTGTCAAAGCATGTCTTGTCAGCAGACCCTTAAGCGAGCTGGCGGGGGAGAGGGGTTACGACCACAGATTACGAAATGTCATCTGAGGTTGGCCCCCTGTACCACAGATATAACAAACGCACCAATTTTATTACTTTGAGTCAAACGGCCGTGAGTGCGTATGCGTAACTATCCGGCATTCGGCCGGATAGTAAAATAATGGCCGGATAGGCCGGATACCGGATAGCAACCGGATATCCGTTGCATCTCTACAAAAAACACTAGTCTAAACGATATTTATGCTTACTGAAACAGTATGCGAAAGGACAATTATGGCAAATAACAAAAAAATTATGCCAAACTCGTTATGCCAAATTAAATTAGAACAAAAAAAGTTATGCGAAAAAAAGGGATCCCTCATAATTGTTGTGCTATGTTGCTGTAAGTGAGTAGGCTCTCCAGAGCTCAAATGGGGGGGGGGGCACGGTGTTGGCAGTAGGATGAATATTTTCCTGCCAAGGTTTGTTTTCCCATCAAACAGGGCGACAGTGATTTTGAGAGAACCGCTTGCTCAAGCTTGAGCGAAGTCCTCTTGGTATAAAACTTGCGATGAACAGTTGAATGCGAGTGTACCGTATAAGTTTTATCGGTAATTTCGGTAATTACCGATAACAGATCCGGCTGCGATTTGCAGAACACGCGTAATGCGGCTGTATTGTCAGATTACGAGCCGTTTCGGTGCTTATGCCCGTTTATTACATGATCCACTATTGCAGCTCAGATTTATTTATAAGTACCGAGATATCTGTGTATCTAAGACGTTGGTATTAGCCATAAGTGGGCACATGTGTCTATCAATACGTTAAGGTATCTTCGAATGAATTGGAGTTTTCCGACGACTGACTTCAAGTGGCGCAATGGGTCGATCGTGAAACATTTTATGAAACGCAGGGGCCTAAGGTCGAATCCCACGTCATACCTAAAATTATTAAGTAGGTACGGGTGGTATTTAACCGCACATCAAAAAATACTGAAATGCGCATCAAAAAAATTGAATTGCTAACCTTTTTTTTTTCATCAAAAAATACTGAAATGCGCATCAAAAAAATTGAATTGCTAACCTAACCTAACCTTAGATGTGCAATTAAATTTTTTTGATGTGAATTTCAGTATTTTTTTAAAGTGTAGTTAAATATTCCCCAATTGCTATAGAGTAAAGTATCAGTATTTATTACACTGCATCATTATCGCCACTATGATGGGTACTTGCTTCACCACGTCTGTCAAAAAATGTGAGACAAATTATTTTGCCCTATCCGAGAATTAAGGTCCGAGTCAGGCCCCAGAGATATTAAATTAAATTAAATATTAGACAACATCACATACATTGACCCCAAAGTAGGTAGCGTAAGCACTTGTGTTATGGGTGTTAGGAAACAACGAAGGTACCACAAATATATACCTACATAAATACAAATAAAACATACAGACAAACACAAATACAAATTTTAATGTTCATCACATAAGTATTTGTCCTGGGTGGGATTCGAACCCACGACCCCTGGCGCATAGGGTCGCTCACTACCAAATGCGCCATCGGGCCAGTCAAAATATGTATTTAAATGGCAATACTAGCAACGACAATAAAATTGATTTTTTTTGGTATTGGAAGACTATTTTGAAATCTCATATTATGTACCTACATTGGATGGAACCATGAAACATTTTCGTTATCAGATAATAAAAGAAGCGGTGTACCTAAACGTGTTGGAAATACTCGTAGATAATTCAGATTATTTTGTTAATACCTATGTAGTTATTTTATTTAGTAACATTACGATTAAGTCGTATTTTATTGCTGAAGATATGACTTCATTTGTAAACTAATAATAGGTATATAGATACAGTCAAAAGCACATCATTCAGACGTAACACTTTGGACTTTGTACCGCTCTTATGTGGGGGGCATAAGTGCTATTATCGAACTGCAAGTGTTAACCGTGATGTGCTGTTGACCGTACATAATAGCTATTTGGCTGTGTTTCGGCAAAATTAAAAGCCTGTGGCCTTTTCCAGCTCCCAGACTGTCCCTATACTACCTTTTTGACCGCCTCTGTGGAACAGTAGCTAAGCCGCTCGGGTATAAAACCCGGAGGTCGTGTTTTCGATTCCCGCTTGGGTCTGGTTGGTAGTAGGGCTTTTTCAGAGTCCGACTGGCTAGCTACCCCACAGGTGAAATCTGCCGCCATAACAGCTCTGGCTGTGTTCCGGCAATATTAATGTGGGAGCCAGTACACTTGATATCAAAGGCTCGAAGATCAGATGAGCCTACAGTCTGGCAGTCATAGCTGGGCATCGTTAATCCGTTAACGCAAAGTAAAAACTTTCGTTCCCAACACTGTAACCTGTAACTAGTCACACTTTAACACGTTAGGAGATCTTTCTTAATCTTTCAAGCCCCGGATTACCAGACACAATAGAAAATCTATTGTTACGCGGCACCCGAGTGCCGGTTCGGGATTGAGTGGTTAAATGATTCCCAACCAGTCACAGCACATTTTGACTAGTTGGGAATCATTTTACAAAGTTATCCCGACAAGTCACAGTGTTACAGGTTACAGTGTTGGGAAAAAAAGACATCTTTTTTTGTGTCGAGATGACGATTACCTATTAAGCGATACAAATTTTAATTTCACTAAATTGACACTGTGTCCAGTCTCGTGTGTACTGTTTGTGAGTAACCCCTTAAAAGAATAGCTTAAAAAAAACATTTTTTACTATGCGTTAACGGATTAACGGATTTACGATGCCCAGCTATGCTGGCAGCACATTGAGCGACGCGTTCTTGTGAAGTGACCCTCAATGGAATAGGTCGCAGTGGCCACTTAGCATCAGGTGGGCTGCGTGTAAGTCTACCAACTGATGTAGTATTTAAAAAAATACTCCTTTCTCCGCTATCCAATGTGAACTAACTAAGCATTATCCCAGACTAATTTTATGTCCTTTCCCAAAGTCTGTTTCTGTACTAAATCTGATCCGTACAGATAGTTACTTTCGCATTTATAATACTAGTACCTATGTATAAATTTACACATATCTAACCTCGTTAGTAACTTCTTAGTACCAACCAGCAAGAGGTCATCCACTCGTATATGAAAACATTTTGATCATTACCGAACTCTGGACTTTCCGTCTACCGACTAATTGGCTTTCCTCGCTGACTAAGCAATTTCTTTGTCGACTACCAAGTTACGCGGTACAGTCAGCGTCAAAATGATCTGATCGTTCAAAACCACCAAAAATATCTGAACATTTGACAAAAATCAACCTTATATAATACCTTAAGACGTAAAGGTGCATTTTCATTTGTTGTTTGAGAACAAATGACAACAGACGATATTTACACCTAAAAGTATTGTGCTAAGAGAATGATTTTTGTTAAATGTTCAGATATTTTTGGTAGGTTTTGCTTATTGCAATGTGTAACAAGACGTGCAGATCGTACACCTGATGGTAAGCGCCACGTCTGCCCTTAGACAGTTCAGTGCCAAACAGTAACTAAGCAGTTACGGCACCGAGACGACAGTTGTTAGGTCTAATATAATATACCCAGTAATTTCACTAGTGTGCCCTTTCCTCGAAACACAGAAGTGCTTGACACACTTCTATTACACGGGAAAATATCTGATACTGCGGTGGTACCCACACTACCCACCTAGACGGCCCGGTGGCCGGTACAGAACCTACCACCTGGGCTTACCTGATTTTGGCGCTGACTGTACTATGGCGCCAATAAACTGATGTATGTAGCAATGTGGCTTTTGTTGGTATTACGATGTTTAATTAGGGATAGGTGGGTGATACGGAGTTTTGAATGTAAAAGTAATTTGTTATAGCATAATCAGCGGTGCTGTGGTGTCAGTATTTGGTGGCAGTAACGACATTCCGATGCCTTTTATGTATATTTTTAACCGACTTCAAAAAAGGAGGAGGTTCTATGTTCGACTGTATGTATTTTTTTTTTTTTTTTTTTTTATGTATGTCCGTCGATTTCTCCGTCAATTGTGGACCGATTTAAATAATTCTTTTTTTATTTGAAAGAGCATAGTTCTGAGGTGGTCCCATTGTCACCATGTCAGGATCTGATGATGGGATCCCGGGAAAATCAAGGGCAAACCTCAAATTTTATAGGCGCACACTACGCGTTACTTGTTTTTTCTGAAGCCATTTAAGTGTTTGCGTCCTATAGACATCACTTTATGTTGATGAGCTGATGATGGAAGGTACGACTCCTTAACGGTTAGGAGTTAGGGGATAATTCTTTCAGTATTGTAAGAATATGTGGACCGTTATTTGTATTTCATGTACTTTTGCAGCTAAGCTGATGATGGAAGGTACAACTCCTTAACGGTTAGGAGTTAGGGGATAATTATTTCAGTGTTGTAGGAATATGTGGACCGTTAGTTGTATTTCATGTACTTTTGCAGCTAAGCTGATGATGGAAGGTACAACTCCTTAACGGTTAAGAGTTAGGGGATAATTATTTCAGTGTTGTAGGAATATGTGGACCGTTAGTTGTGTTTCATGTACTTTTGCAGCTAAGCTGATGATGGAAGGTACAACTATGATGATGGAAGCTAAAGGGTACGACTTCTTAATTCTTATGTCCCTCTTGCGGGCTGCATCTTTAGTTGGTCTACTGAATGGTGCTGAACACTTAATGAATACCTAATATTGTCAAATAATACAATTCTACTATTTTACTCGTATTTTCGTTATCAATATTATGAGAGAGTTTTACTCACTCCTACGTATTATTCACACTAAAAATAGAAAAATAAACAAACTTTTTAAAAAAAAAATTAAACCGACTTCAAAAAAAAAACAAAAAAAAAATTCCTAAAAACACTGAAAAGCAAAAAATAATTTTAATAAGACATTCATCAAATGCGCTTATTGTCTAAGCCTATTAATAACATTAAATTGTATTTACGTGCTAGGTAGGTACCTACTAATCTGTTTGAAGTCGGTGCCAAGCCAAAGGTAATGAAAAATGATACATACCTAATAATTTATGTATTATACAGGGTTACAAATAATCCGCGGACGTAGGTACGTAGTCTGGGTACCTACTATTTGGCTTGGCACCGACTTCAAACAGATTAGTAGGTACCTACCTAGCACGTAAATACAATTTAATGTTATTAATAGGCTTAGACAATAAGCGCATTTGATGAATGTCTTATTAAAATTATTTTTTGCTTTTCAGTGTTTTTAGGAATTTTTTTTTTGTTTTTTTTTTGAAGTCGGTTTTTGTTAATAATGTTTGATAGTAGTTTTGGTTATAACTAATGTTAGCGATAAACAAGCTCCTACACTCTTTCTGTCTGTGACGCTTCAATTTTTGTCATTTAATTCTAAGTTTTACTTGCCTCTCGCCCGCGGTAGCTCGTAGCACCCGCACGTAAATTCTTTTTTCAAATATCCCCCCTTCCCCCCACATTTCCGGGATAAAAGTATCCTATGTCACCAGGGGATAGTGTAGCTTTTCAACAGTGAAAGAATTATTTAAATCGGTTCAGTAGTTTCGGAGCCTATTCAATACAAACAAATAAACATGTCTCTTTATTTAATAGCGCAATCTCTATTCCGTCATAAGAACTTGGATACTGGTTTTTTGGCTGATCCGGGAATCGAACCTAAGATCTCAGTTGCAGCCGTCACTTTAAAATGCGACCTAGTAGGTAGTATTTAAGATTTTTTATATGCTATTTATATGGGTTGGTAGACAGTAAGTAGGGTAAGGAAAGGTATATTGGTGATAAAAATGAATAAAACTAGTTTTTTAGGGATTTTAGTATGAAACAAGAAGTCACTTTTATTTTTTTACATTGATTATTGTTTGAAATAAGCATTGCCTACAGTTTACTTATGAATAATCTAATACTTTCGAGATTTTTTGAAAATTTAATTCTTAAGAAATCGAAGGTATGTTGGTGACACGGTTAGGTAGATTGGTGATACTAGGTAGGTAATTTGGTGAATGTAGTCTTAATCACATAGTTTGTACTTAAATTATGAAAAATGTTTGACCAAGGGGTATACAAAAAAACGTACGATTTCTCAAGTTAGATTCCGATTATTTATTTTATAATTGAGGAGCGTCGGAACAAAAACCGATATGTCGCATTTATGCCATTATTTTTTTTTATTTTTTTTCCGTTGCAAAATGTTGTATTACATACCCATACATACACATCAGGAAAGAAATCTATTCAAAAACAGACATTTCCAGCTTTAAAAAAATATCACAAAACAGTGGTCTGATCAAAACCCGATATCTAAGGAGGTTCAGTTTCTAGTTGTCGTATCAAAAACCGATAATTCCTTTAACTTTTTTCTAATTTGTGTAAAATAAGGTAACTTGGATATATCGTTTTTTGTTCCGATGCTCCTCAATTAGAAAAAAAAGATTGAGCAAAAGATGATGGCAAGTTCTCTCGACCAGCCGTTTCAGCAAGGTCATAGACATAATTTTCTAATTTGATAAACAGTCAGTCCTAAGCCTAATTCTTGCATTTCTATTGTATAGTAGTAAAGCCTTAACTCTAAATCGCAAGTCAGTGCATAGGGCCTTCCCATTTTTCTCACAGAATCCTCTTCATTGCCATGGTAACGTTTTAGGGTTCTGCAAGGGACGTCTGCTACCTTGGCAGCATGATATAATATGCTACCTTCATTTCTGACTAGACTGACAGCTTTTTGAAGTTGTTGCTGGTTATTTTTCCTATATTTTTCCATTTCCAATCTAGAAGAAGGAAAATAGGTTGGTAATTCGGTGATATAAAAAAGTCTATAGAGGTAATTTGGCGATAAAAAAAAATGACCTTAAATTTAAAATAAAAGACATCTTTCGGATACCTTAAAATAATACCTAGCGAAGTGTAGACTTGATTTCTCTAGTTTATTTTAAATGCAAGCACAAAATAGATCTAAATTTAACCCCTCACAATCATACTGAAAATATTGTAGAAGACACTAAGAAACAACGGTCACAAAATAAGGAATAAAAACTTACTTTGAGAGAGTCACGACTTCACTACAGCTATATTTTAATATCATTGGTTTATTTAACAATTTCAGTAATTATATAATAAATAATTATTAACCAAAGTACGAAGACGCAGCCGACATTCAATAAACAATGGCGCCGCGGTGCGAACTTGAAAAAAAAGTTTGTTTACTAAACACAGGAACGTCGAAACGTAACGCGTGATATAATGTCTATCCCACCAAAAACATTCTGTAAAAAACTAGCCAAGTCTCGATGGAGCTGCTTGTTTATCTCTAAAAAGTAATGAAATCTAGACAAAGTCGTGCCAAGTCTAAGGTTCCTTACTGCGATTTCTTTATTATTATTATAGTTAATGTTGTGTGACTTGGCCGTTGAAGGGTACACAAGGGTACAAAACCAGGTAAATTGACTTGTACCCACTAACGTATTCAGAATGCTCAACGGAAATGTTTAGGTTGAACATTCTTTATACGTCAGTACGTTGAAATACGCAGCTTTGTTAAGCCTACAATTGACTGGTTATTGAATTAACGTTTCCCAAGTGGCAATTTTCCATCGTCAATGGGTAGCGGTTCTGGCGACAGATTGGTGCAATGGAGTATTGGAGCACCTGGTTTTGTACCCTTGTGTACCCTTCAACGGCCAAGTCACACAACATTAACTATAATAATAATAAAGAAATCGCAGTAAGGAACCTTAGACTTGGCACGACTTTGTCTAGATTTCATTACTTTTTAGAGATAAACAAGCAGCTCCATCGAGACTTGGCTAGTTTTTTACAGAATGTTTTTGGTGGGATTTCACTTCTTTTTGTAGAAATATTTGGAATGAGACGTTTCCCGTAAAAATTTAAAAGCCAATGCCCTATTCCAGGTTATAAACTATAAATGTTATAGGATTGATAAGGTACTACTACCCCCATCCCCCCCACCTCCCTCTCCCATAACTATCCCCATCCCCCAACCATTCCCATCCCCCCTCCCATTCCCATCCCCCATCCCATTCCACTCTCTCATCTCCTTTTCCCCTCCTATCCCCCCTACCATCTCCCTTCCCCCTCCCATCGCCCCTCCCATCCCCCCCACCTCCCTAGGATTGATAAGGTACTACTATCCCCATCGCCCCCACCAACCCCTCCCATAACTATCCCCATCCCGCCCACCTCCCCCTCCCATCTCCCTTCCCCCTCCTATCCCGCTCCCCATCTCCCTCCCAACCCCATTCCCTCCATACCCTCCCCCTCCCCCTACCATCCCCCTTTCCCCTCCCATCCCCCCACCACCACCAAATGAAGCGGCTCACCAACTTGAGTATTTTTGTAAAGGCGGTTTATGTCGATCTCTAATAGTTTGGTTGGGCTCTTGTGTTTTCTAATCAGGGTCACCAGGTACTCCAGATCTTCGAATGTACTAGTTTTTATAGTTTTCCCTTTATGTGGCCATTAAACCTTAACTCTGTACCAAATTTCAGCTCTCTGAGTTTATGGGAAGTACTAGTTCTATTTTGATGATCATCAGTGAGTGAGTCAGTGAGTGTCTGTCATAAATGCGAAACTTTGCTTTCGCTTAACTTCGGAACTAAATGACTTACAGCCTTGAAATTTTGGATTTTAAGTATGTGATTATAGCTTACTAAATGACGAAAATTTCTGCGTTCTGGTCTTATCCAGAGGTTCTCAAATAGGGGCCTGAAAATGCGGCGAAATGGTTCCAGTAAAGGATGGTACGGCAGTGTTTGCTTCGCGCTCGACTTGGCGGGGGCACTGCCGTGCCCCCAGATCTTCCTTATACTCGTAGGAAATCGCTAGCGCTGTCTCATGAAAAAGCTCGCATAGGTAACTTTGTGGTGAACGGTTTAAAAAATATCACCAAATTACTTATATCACCAATATATCTCCCTTTACCCTACCTACGCCGCACGCTTAATGGTAAGCGGCCACTCCGAACTTTCGACTTCAATTACTGGCTCCCACAATAATTATTGCCGGAACACAATCAGAGCTGTTGTGGCGGCTGATTTCACCTTTGTTGGTGGCAGCCAGTTGGACTCTGTAAAAGGCTTTCCTTCAACCGGATCCAAGGATAAGAGCCAGTATCTCCACTGCCTGATAGGTTCCTGATAAATAATATATCTGTCAGATTTTTTATTTATTTGCAAAAACTAACACATGTAAGAACTCTGTTGACTGTTACTAACATATTTTAGTTATACCTGAATACAAATTAAATGATGTAATTGTACTAAACTACCAAAAATGAAACATGGTTACTTGATTAAATGACTTTATTTATTTAAAAAATTCGTCAGTGTTATGTATCTGACAGAGAAATTGGACAAAACTGATTTCAATTTTGAAGTACTGACTCATTTTTTTCAATTATCGTAAATATTATATTATCTTTGTTCAACTTTGCAATCGCGTGGAATTCTTAGTAGATACCAAAATGGTTCCCAAAAATTATTTATAATCTTATCTGTAATGTGTATTTGAGTGTGATAAAACTGATTTTGTTACCAACTTACACGTTCCTACGATAAATATTGACAGATTAAATGAATTATTTCAAAGTATTAAAGAGCTAAGTGTGCTTTGTGTAATTTAAATAAATACACGAAGACTAGTGATATTACTTTAAACCTTTCTTAATATTAACACCTAGATTGTTGAGTTCCCTAATAATTTGGTCCTACCAAAGATAAATACTGATCTTTACAGTCGAAGCTCTTATGTGATGTCTATAAAAATATATAATCGTTTACCTGAGAACATTAAGTGCCACAACATAAAGAAATTTAAGTACCTCCTTCATAACTGGCTGGTCGATAAATGTTTTTACAACTTACAAGAGTTCTTCAAATAGGTAATAAGTTAGGTTAGTTTGTAATAATTTAAAACTTTAATTTGCACGCTGTATCGCAGCCAAATATGTGAAACTATAGTAAATTGTGAACATCTTTATGTATATACCATATTTGATGCAATAAATGATTTGTTTGTTTGTTTGTTTGTTTGTTTGAGTGGATTAGGGAATGTCCTGGGTTCAATTCCGGTTCAAAGGGAAGTGTCCCTTAATGGAATAGGCCGCAGTAGCCGCTTACCATCAGGTGGGCTGCTTGCTTGTTTGCCAACTAAGGAAACATGATAAAATCTCTTATTTATAAGAATATTAGCTAATGCTCTTTACCCCGCGATCAACCTCCAGTGTTAATATTATTGTTTTTTTTTTTTTTATAAAACTTAGCCAACTTCTCAATCACTTCTCTAAAACGGTCGTCAATATAAAGCCTGATACCTAGGAATCAGACCACGGAATTTCATCAAACGAAAAAACCATCACTTTTAATAATAACGAAAATCTATAGAAAAGGACAGACAACAATAAACAAAAGCACAGACCATAGACAATATACCATAAAGGCAGATGTTCAACCCACATAATATACGGTGGCGGTACGCCCCGCGCCCCAGGGGTCCCGCACCGCCTCCTAACAAAAACGTAATTGCCCCACAGTGGGCTGGGGGCTCTTAATAATAGTAATTTGTGGAGTGCTGGCCACGCCTTTTAAACTGTTATTTACGTGCAAATGGTGTGATCTGTGTGATACGAGTAAGTTCAACGTATGAATGTATAGATAAATAAAATTATTGTCTATTTTTTTTGGCAAAATTGATAATAATAGCTTTTTGTACATGTTTTTGTGCTTGTTTGTGAAATTTTTGCGGGATTTTGTTAATTAGCTGCTAAGGAAAACTTAAGACAATAATAGATAGTCTTCTAAAAGAATATTTTTACAGTTTATGCCACAAATCAACAAGCAGTCATCAAACCCCAAACTAAGCTCGTTCTTTTTATTATTTCATTACCTATTTATTTCTACCCCACATAATATGTATTGTATCCATTCATATGTATAAATAATAAAATTATTCGTTATAAAAATAAACATGCTGTGTCTTAGAATAATAACATATAGAAGGATAGTCCGAGCACTTGTTTTGAAGCACATTCAACTGTGTCCTAAAGGACATAGTTGGCCGTACCGGCTTTCAGTGTCAAATGTCAAAGCAAGCCGAACGCGTCTCGTGAAAATTTATTCATTATGGTAAATTGTGTAATTAAATTCTGTCACAACACATCGAAAAACCAAAATAATAGTACTAAAATTCCATTTCACACGTAAGTATCCAATATTTCATAGTTTATTGCAATTAATTTGATAAAAACACAAAAGTTTTATTTGAACCCTTAGTGTTGCCACAATAGTGAAAATATTTTCCCACTTCCACTTTATTACTGCGCCGATCTGATTAATTTAAAAACTGTTGCAACTGATATTTTCGTATGAGCCACGTTCTTATATGTAGCTGTTTGTGTGATTTAACTGAATATAGTGCACGACTTTATTTCCATACATATTATAACCGCAATTTATTAGAATGATTACGTGTTTTTTTTAAAGGATTCCTATCGACCCTGTTATTGCTGTTAAATGGGTGAAAATAATAAGGCAAAGCCGTTGCGAAGAATATTGGAAGCCAAACAAAAATACACGATTATAGTACATAATTATAATTCTTCATAAAGGCATTTTACTTTAATTATCGATGTATTTTCTCTCTATTAAATTGTTGACATTGTTATATGTCTTTTTTACTGTATTTTAGGTGTAATTAAAAAAAATACATTTTGAAAATAGTAATAAATGTGTTACGTGTTGTTTCCATTTATTTGTTTTATATTGACATTACCATAATATAACACCTGTAAATTTACCTTACACAAATATGTGCAAAATAGTGGTCCGCTGCCGTAAAATTTTCCCACTTTCGGGGAAACTGCAATTACACTGCCATCCTATTCAAGTGCACGCGTGTGCGTTGTCACGTCAGTGTCAATCGTTTTGTGCTTCACTTTTGACAAAGCTTTTGTATGGAGACTATCCTTCTATATGTTATTATTCTAAGTGCTGTGTTTAATAAGACGTATTCTGTTTTTTTTTAAAGCCACGTTTGTAAGTAGGTATATTATACAAAACATATGCAAACAAGATGCACTATAAAGCAAACTTTTTTGAACATGAAACGTCAAAACTCCCGCCAAAAACTCCGCCATTGTTTTAGTCCACAGACTATAATGCCGTTTCGAAACAATTGATTGATAGGTGTATAGCAGGTCCTATGTTAATTACAGACCTTGAACTTGCCATTATAGTCATGGCGTGACCTCGTCAATGTTGATGGTAATGACCCCTAATGAAAACAAAGAAGAGGTAGGTAGTGTTTGTAGTACCTAATAACTGGACTTGCCTAATACTGGATCAAGATGCAAACGTAGTTCGGAACAGAACGTTTGAGGTGCGAACGTATAGGTACTAATATTATAAAGAGAAAAGATTTGTTTGTTTGCTTGTATGGAATAGGCTCCGAAACGATTAAACCGATTTGAAAAATTCTTTCACTGTTGTTGGTATCCCCGGGTGACATACCTAGGGTATTATTATCCCGGAAATGTGGGGGGTAAGGGGGGATATTTGAAAAAAGAAATTACGCGCGGTTGAAACCTTACATAAATTAATACAATATTACAGTAATTACAGTCCCTTATCTTATATTTCAGCATAAGACAAGTTTCAATAACAAACTAGGCGTTTTACAGTCAGTTGCAGAAACGTCCATTAAAGTTAATGATTCATTAAAGCTATTGCTGTCACTTTTTATATCATGACAACAAAAAGTGACAGCATTAGATTTAATGAAGCATTAACTTTAATGGAGCTTTCTGCAACAGGGCGTTACTCTTCTGTCTGAATTTGTTTAATTCTGTATTCAGATTTTCAGAATCAATTATTTTAACCCTTATCGTGGCAAGATTTTTTTTTTGAAGAAAAGCACAAAAAAATTATATTGCTAGCTTCTTTGGGCTATAAAAGACACCAATAAAATAAATAAAAAAATCATAATATGAAAATTTTGGAAAAACAATATGTATACTATTCTATACATTGCCACACCTACGCATGTTTAGGAATGTATATTATGCTATACATTGCTACATATAGGGAGAGTTGAAATGTCACTAGTTTTTAACATTAAAACAAAAGACTATTGTAATTAATATGATTTTACATAAAAATAACAGTCTGTCTAATGGTGGAAGTAAAAATGTTAAGTAAAATAAATCTTTCTTGAAGTTTTTTTACAAAATAATCGTAATTCAATAATTCAGAGACCCTAATGCTCGCGGACCCTAGTACTCTAAAAACAATTTTGATTCTTCACATAACAAAGATAAACCTTACATTTTGTGCACATCGTACTTGCCTAGCCAGCTTTGCATGCTTGTACCTCTGATATCCGGTGGATACTTTTTATAATAATTTATGGGGGCGATGTGGCGACTTCCCATTTATGTAGTGTAAATACTTGACCGATTTGGAGAAACAATTTTTACCACTGGAAGCATACATTATCCGTGATGAATATGGGCTACCTTTTCCCGCGGGAAAATGCTTCTTTCCTACCCAGGGGATAAAAGGTGTAATAATGGGTAGTAAGAATAAATTGTCTGTGACAGGTTGCCATAGCAACGCATTGTTGATAATGGAATAAATCCAAGTATACAATGATTTATGGAAGCTGAAAAAAATTTCACATTCCTGCAGGATAACGTTCCTATATATTCCACGCATGCGAAGCCGCAGCAGGGGCGGAAAGCTAGTGCAGTAATAAATAATAGTAGTTTTTATTGAGGGAATCGAACCCACAACGTTGTGTGTCGCTTTCTACAACCACTATATCAACGAGGCAGTCAGACATCAGTACAGCTGTCTTTTAAATTGTAAAAAAATTGGTTTAGTATTTATAAGACACGACATTCTTGCAATTTAAATGTTTTTGTCCGATCCCGTGAAGTTAGCAATGTATATTATTCTATACACCTCTAACGAAAGGTACATTACTGCTACTGTGGCACTGTATAGTATAATATACGTTAGTAAAAAACACGACAAAAACATGCTAATTCTTGTAGCGACAACAGCATTTATGTAAAAATATGAAAAAATAAACATTTAGGTATGTGTGTTTTATAATAAACACACATATTTAGGGGTACAAACATAGAAATAAAATAAAATTTTGCTTAGGTAAACCTGAGCGGCGCATCTTGACGGTTATTTTTAACAACTGATCAAAAATTTTGCAAAATAAACTAGTATTTTTATTTTTGAAGTATAAATAAACATCTAAAAAAGTCATTTGTTTAATAAAAAGTAGTTGAAAATTATTTTAAAGTCATCATATAATTTTATAAAGTTGTATGTATAGTATACTATACAAAACCAACTTAAGGGTTAATTTATATAATTTCCTTTAAATTGTTAAATTCAACTCGAAATACAAACGATCCTATAAATTGATCTTATTTGTGTAAATTTTTTTAACCGACTTCAAAAAAGGAGGAGGTTATATGTTCGACTGTATGTATTTTTTTTTTTTTTTTTTTTTTTATGTATGTCCGTCGATTTCTCCGTCAATTGTGGACCGATTTAAATAATTCTTTTTTTATTTGAAAGTGCATAGTTCCGAGGTGGTCCCATTGTCACCATGTCAGGATCTGATGATGGGATCCCGGAAAAATCAAGGGAAAACCTCAAATTTTATAGGCTGCGCCTACGCGTTACTTGTTTTTTCTGAAGCCATTCAAGTTTTTGCGTCCGATAGACATCATTTTATGTTGATGAGCTGATGATGGAAGGTACAACTCCTTAACGGTTAGGAGTTAGGGGATAATTCTTTCAGTATTGTAGGAATATGTGGACCGTTAGTTGTATTTCATGTACTTTTGCAGCTAAGGTGATGATGGAAAGTACAACTCCTTAACGGTTAGGAGTTAGGGGATAATTCTTTCAGTGTTGTAGGAATATGTGGAACGTTAGTTGTATTTCATGTACTTTTGCAGCTAAGCTGATGATTACCCGGGGATGGGCTGGTCACTAGCCAATAAGGTTAGCACCGGCTCGTCCTAATCGGGTGTGAAGGAGAAACCGGGGGAGTGTAGTGGGTAGCGGACGCTTCGGCCTCGAATCCCACACACGGCCGCGGGTCTAGCTAGCCTGCGGTTATGGTGCATAAACGCATTCTCCTCCTACCCATGGTGCTGAACACTTAATGAATACCTAATATTATTATCAAATAATACAATTCTACTCGTATTTTCGCTATCATTATTATGAAAGAGTTTTACTCACTACCTACGTGTTATTCACACTAAAAATAGAAAAATAAACAAACTTTTTTAAAAAAAAATTAAACCGACTTCAAAAAAAAAAAGAAACAAAAAAAACTACCTAAAAAACTGAAAAGCAAAAAATAATTTTAATAAGACATTCATCAAATGCGCTTATTGTCTAAGCCTATTAATTAAATTGTATTTTACGTGCTAGGTAGGTACCTACTAATCTGTTTGAAGTCGGTGCCAAGCCAAAGGTAATAAAAAATGATAAATAATAATATTATAATGTATTATAAAGGGTTACTTATTAATCCGCGGACGTAGGTACGTAATCTGGGTACCTACTATTTTGGCTTGGCACCGACTTCAACCAGATTAGTAGGTACCTACCTAGCACGTAAAATACAATTTAATTAATAGGCTTAGACAATAAGCGCATTTGATGAATGTCTTATTAAAATTATTTTTTGCTTTTCAGTTTTTTAGGTAGTTTTTTTTGTTTCTTTTTTTTTTACGTTACTCGTTTCCCGCCCACACATAGCGCAGAGTAAAAATAGGTTCTTTCATATCGACACAATCCGCGCGGTTTGTTTGTTGCTATCACGTACCGCATTCATTCGCAGCGAAACTGACACTATAAATTAGCTTTTGTTAAAATCTTTTTTTAAAAAGTCACGTAGAGGAAATGGTGAATTGATATTCGTATCGGGAAACTAAATTTCAAACCGGATTAGGATTTAGCGTTTGATAAAAAAATTGATATTGTTTGATACAGACTGAATCGTTGGCAATGGGCGGAGTAAAACTTTTTCATAAAGCGGAAAGAATAAATGCAATTGATTTTAATTTTTTTAGTGTTTTTTTAAATGTTACTGGCGTGGGATAGAGCCATTGAGCTATCCAATTTTAACATTTGCGCCTATTTGTTTTGCCAGTGCAGTTTTTGGAATTGAAAGCGCAAGAAATTGTATAATTACTATGCATCGTTGCATAATAAAATGCATCCATTACGTGAATCTTAACCCTATAGGTATACATACCTACATTACCAAAACAATAAACGACTGATCCAAGTAGGTCTGGTTTCCCGTGTAAGGGTTACGGAGGTCAGATGGCAATCGCTCCATTGTAATAATAACCATTGCAGGCTTTCAAATCTAGGATCATAGTCGAAGCGGACCCTGAGTTCCATACTGGACGCAATCGGAAACACGCTGAGATGATGATGACAAAAAAAAGAAAAACCACAGAAATGTTACCCACAGTAACATTAGACAACGGGTTTTCCTCATTCTTCAAGCGATTCTATAGTCAGTCAGAGTATATAGGATGTAGGTAGGTACTACCTACCTACGTTTGAACCATGATCCAGGATAATGTCAAGTCCAGCTATTACATTGGGGCGACTGGCATCTGACCTTCGTAAGGCTGTTTGTCCACCGTCGCCGGTACCGGGCCGTCACCGAGAACCGAGTTTATTCTGACCGATTTCAAAATCCTTCGTGATAAACTCTTGGGTTTCTTCCGGCACTTCTTTCCTCAACAGGCCATTGACGTCGAAATGCTGGTAGGGAAAAAAAGATTGACGTGCAAAAGTATTTCAAAAAAATAAATTTGCAAAATAAATTATTTCATTTCATTTCAATAGGAGATTTTCTGAAAGGCCATTTAAAAAAAAAAGTTTCTAAAAGCTTCACTAGATGGCGTTGAACAAAGTATGTACTTGTCTTTGATCTATTTTTACCTCTGGCACAGATAATATAATACTCTGGTTTTTTAACTAGGAGCCATAATCTTTACTCATTCTTCTTCTTCTTCATAATTAATAGCTTGCTTTGTGTTTTTTATTAACAATTCCGCCATTAAGTATTTTTTTCGGAAATGAAAATGACATCTGACATAAACAAAACCATAGATACGTGCTTAAGTAGAATGGCGCCATCTATTGAGAACTAATAAAACGGGCTGTCAGAAAATCGCCCATTAGATCATGGCTAGGTACCTTCACAGCCACTCGACTGTGCAGGTTTCCTCACGATGTTTTCCGTCTAGGTTTCTACATCGCAGACCTTAAATTAGGTACCTAATTTAATTGTTCACCATAAGTACTTACTTACACCCCAGTTTCCAACCACGTACAGTTCGTCTCAGTTCATAATGAACCATTTCTATTAATAAATGATTTGCTTACATCTCTTATAGCGCACTTACGAGTATAGCTTAGCTGTTATTTACGCGCCTCAAAATTCCACCGCAGCACGAACGCTCAAAATATACCCATCCATCTCACGCGTATAGCGTCATCCTTTTCTAAAGGCGGGCTCGACGCCCCGCCTTATAACGTCCCTCGGTAAGCCCGTCCTTTTCTTTCTTACGGTAAACTAATCTTTCGTCTCGCTCGCACTTCAGCTATCGATTTTCTTAACTGGTTGTTTACCCGGCCAGTATAGGTGTATAATATCGGCTGTTGACTTTCAGCCGTGTATTATACGTATGTATACGGAAATTTATTTGAAAGGACAAATGTAATAAAATACACGGGGTAATTTTGATTTTTACTTGCGCTTCAAGTATTAAGTTTTTATTGGTATTTTCTTTGGATTTGAATAAATTGAGTTGATTAATTTGTTTTGTTAAAAGCCTGCGTTTTAATGCAAGTTTGTATGATAGAATGTGGTCTATAGACCGACTAACTTATCTGTTCCGGTGGCGGCGTCGCTACTGTCGTTTTAGTACTGTCATTAAAAACTGACATTTTACGTAGTTCCAATTTTGGCCACCGGAACAGATAAGTTTGTCGGTCTATAGGTATTGTCATTAGGAAGCCTTCTTCTTACGTAAAGGCATCCATCATTGAAATCACGTCACCGCCACAAAGGTAGGTACTGGTTTAATCACCACGCTTGCCAAATGCGGATTGGTGATCACAAACCCGATCCGTGTTGAAAAATCTGACAAGATGTTTCGCCCAACCCAGGAATTATTGACCCCAAGTATATGGCCCGGTAGGTAGATACCAGGGATGTACCTAACAGAGGCAGAGATGGGCATTCTACCCGATATTTACCCAAATTTGGTAAATACCGTGTAGAATGCCCATCTCTAAACAGAGGTAAATTTATCTGAACCGAAGTCGGAATCGGAGTTTTTAAATTTGATTTATCGGAATCGGAAGCGGAATCGGAGTCTGATGCAGAGGCAGAAGTAGTGGCAATTTTTATTGAAGGACAAATAAAAACATCATTCAGTATCATTTCTTTTTTTTTTCATTTTTATTACAATCTAAGAACAAATTAACACAGACAATGAAAAAATCAACATTTTTTCTAACTAAACAACAATTAAATCAAATGCATTAAATCCAAAAGTAGTGTATTGCTATGCTTTGACCTCCGATTAAAACCTCCGGTTTAAAAGTTTCGGAAACGAAAGTGTAGAGGATTCAGGCGACTGGGACCAAATAAAACTGGGACCGCGGTCCCAGTTACCTGATAACATTTTTGAATCGGTCGACTGGGACCATATACCTAATTTCCTTTAATGTACAGTTAACAGAAAAATCAAGTTATAACTCAGGATTTTATTTTATTTAGTATTACGGTCAAGTATTTTTGAAGTGAAAACTTCTGACTACACTTTTTTATGGGGAAAAAATGTTAAACTCGCGACAGATTAGTAAGATTGATTCGCCATGCTCGTCGAAGTTATAGGCGCCCAGAAACACCAAAGAGAAGTCACACGGAATATCTAATGGCGGAGTAGAATTTCATGGAAATAAAAGCGAGTGATGCAAATTTCTATTTGAAGTACCAGGCGCCCATAAGTACCGAAGAGTAATCACACGGAATATTTCATCCTAAAATGGCAGCGTGGTGAATAAAATTCATGTAAAATAAAAGCGAAGTGATGCAAAACTTCTATTTGAAGTACCAGGCGCCCATAGACACCAAAGAGTAGATCGAAAATTCGTAAGACGGATGGATGGAGAGTAGACAGACGGTGCGGCGTTGTGTCAGTATGGATTTGTCATAAAAGTGACATTCGGTTGCTAAGTAACATTGTTATGAGGAGATGATTGTCATTGCAAATAAATATTACACCACGATATGTGCATCTTCTGACTTTATTATAAATATATAATAGGAGTAATGAGTACTTACTTTATGGTGTATAAAGTTAAGAGACATTAAGACTGATTTTTATATTATTGTTTTGAGGAGATTTCTGTTGAATGTTTACTTAGAATTACTAGTTAAGTAGGCATATGAGCCAACGTGATTTTTAAAACATAATTAAGACTGTTATACTGTTTAAGTAGGTAATACAAAAACTAACTTACCTTTGCAAAAATTAACTTTGTTTTATTTGTTACACCTTTTCTGTTAACTGTACTAAATCTTGTATTTCAACAATGGATATTACGGGTGGTCCCACTCGCCTGACGAAATAAACAAATAAAAACTAATCAGGCAACTGGGACCGCGGTCCCAGTTATATAGTGGTCCCAGTCGCCTGAATCCTCAAAGTGTAATCCTAATCGGAAGTTCCGACTTATCGGAATCGGATCTCCGTAACATCCCTGGTTTAAAATACCTATTAAAAACTGCAATCAAATTAAAATAACTAAATCATCTTTCATCAATTATCTACTCCAGAACGCCTGCACCGAATTGCAAAAAAACATGATCTGCTTTTTTGGTATGATTGATATTATCAAGGCAAGGTACATAATCATGATAATAAATTATTATCACCGCTGCGAAGACGACTTTAAAAACATTTCATTAATAGGTACGTAAGTAGAATAATAAATTAAACTATCAAAATCACTGTTTCACACGGTTAAACAATAGATTTTCATTGTTATAAAGCGTATGAGACAGTAAATCTACTCATTTAATAAATTAATACTTCTCAAAACACGCTGATTTATAACCATTCATCAAAAACCTAATCTTACCAAAATAAAATATTAGATATTACACCACTTCGAAGATTAAACCAGTAACAAAGGGAAAATATCATATCGCGAATGAAAACTATCAATTTGCAGCATTAATTTGTTCGGGCAAAGCCGGCGCGCGACCATTGTTCGGCGTCACGCAAGGCGTGCGTATGCCCGCTTCTAAATATACCATACACCGCGCTGAATAGGAAACCGTATCGAATGCCGATCTCTCGATTGCTAATTTTCGTCATTATTGAATGGGGGCGGTTTTTTTTTGACAAATTGGTTTGGAATGAGATGTTGATCTGATTCTAAGGTTTGGTTTTCCGTTTGATGGAACGACTGATTACCCACGCATTTGTTTGTGGCAAAATTACTATTTTTTAAGCATAGACGCAATATTGTCTTTTATTGTCTGTATATAATAACAATGAATTTACTTACTAGCGGTGGCCTCCGTGGTTTCACCCGCGCGTGATTCTTGTCGTAAATTATCCCTACATTCCCCCCGCATTACCGGGATCAAAAGTACCTTATATAACCCGGGGATAGGGTAGCTTCCCAACAATAAAAGAATTTTTCAAATCGGTTCAGTAGTTTTTAGAAGCCTATTCAATACAAACAATCAAAAAATCAATCAAATCTTTCTTCTTTATAATATTAGAGATACGCAATGTAGGCGTCTGCCCGTGACTTCTACTCAAAAAATAGTCGTACCTAGTCATTTTAATTTAAAATAAAATTTCCACAAGAGATGAATTCAACAATATTCTTCAGCAAGGCATAAGTTTAACTTTAGTCTTAGGTAAATGTACAGTGGTTACCTTATTGTAAATAATGGTCATCCACTATCTTCGTATTTGCGAAGTTGACCGACATGCAATAGAAATGACATTGATAATATTTATATGTTTGCGATTAAGTTAACATTAAAAATGTTCCTTTTTTTAACAAATCCCTGTATTATTTTATTAAAACCGCACCATATATTTAAAACATAACATTATTTACAGATAAAATACCTACAAGTCTATTGTAATTAAACACCAGTACATTATCAATTCAAAAAGTATTTCCCATAAAGATCCCATAGCATCATCATTACGTCCCCTCGCAATGAGGGTATCGGGTGGCTCCCGCGGGAACATGGCTAATTGTTTTGCGCGTCTTCAGGGACCCGGGAAGGAACCAGCTAACGCACCGCAGATGGTGGCTCCCTGCTGAGATTCTGGATGAGGTGGACCTGTTTATAATCCATATTACCAGGTAGTAGGTTCCTGTAGGTACTGGGCCGTCTAGGTGGGTATCACCGCAGTGCCAGATATTTTCCCGTGAAATAGAGGTGTGTCAAGCACTTCTGTGTTTCGGGAAAGGGCACTGAAGCTGGTAAAATTACTGGGTATATGTAATAACTGTCGTCTCGGTGCAGCGGGCACAGGGCAGTGCCAGACAGTAACTGCTTAGTTACTGTTTGGCACTGGACTGTCTAAGGGCAGACGTGGCGCTTACCATCAGGTGTACGATCTGCTCGTCTTGTTACACATTGCAATAAAAATATATTTAGGACCAGTTTCACTGTTAGATAAGTTAGATGCTATCTCTATTGGCGTTTCTTCGAAAAAGAAGACAGCATCATGTTGTCGAGGTAATATAATTTTACTATTTATCTATTGTTCGGACAGCAGGAATTGAATGACTGCCTCCGTGATGCAGCGGGTAGTATAGACTAGGGGTCCTGGGTCCAAATCCCGGGTCTTTTCTGTTTAGAAAATACTGTCATAGCCCGAACTCTGGAAGTTTTCACCGTTACAAACCCCCGTGCTTGAAAAGCACGTTAACCCTTTCCCCGCCACGCTTTGTTCCGAAAATGGTGCCCCTAAAACGCCACGACCATTAAAAAAAAATTCCAAAAAATTATTAAGTTATACTCAACTCATCCAGGCAAGTAAAAATACAACGTTTCTTGATCCTGTTTTTTTGTCTGATATATCAGTCATTGGCGATGGCGTGGTGGGCACGAAAATGGTTTTTCTGATATATCAGACATTGGCCTTGAAAGAGTTAAGCCGTCGGTCCTGCGTCTGATCTCTCTTCGGTCGTGTCAGACTTATGTCCCACCGTGTTATGAGAGTGAGGGAGTGCATATATGTGCTTGCGCCGTTACTTGTACAATATAATATATAATCTGTCGAGCGTATTTGGTTGATCGTGAAGATTTGTCGCCGTAGCCGATGACTTGAGAACATAAATTAAGGAGACCAGTAGATTATTGATGGTCACAAACCCGAGCTAGGTTCTAAAATAAACCGGCACAAAGTTACCTTGACCTGGGATTCGAACCTGGGACTCAAAGAACATTTTCCAGGTACTTAAAATACTAAACTAACGTGGTATTGGGACATTCAGACGGAATATTAATTACTGAAAACAAAAATTACCACCAACGGGTAGAACGGCACTAAAAGTCGCAATCTCCCCGCCACATCCCTACGGGCTTGGCAAAGGGCGGGTCCACAGGGACTCCTAATGGTCCCTGTTGGCAAATACGAGCGTAACCCGATACCATTGGGTCTAATTCGTTTGATTGTTTTACCCGATAGTAAACAGTGGGATGGGAAGATTTTCTTTGGGTCATTTACAGTTTGGTAGGTCGTGACCTTATACCAAACTTCTTGAAGTGTTAGGTCATATGACAAATGAAATGAAACGATTTATTCTGCAAATCTATTTATATAAAAGAAAGTGGTGTTAGTTACACTATTTATAACTTAAGAACGGATGAACCGATTTGGCTGAAAATTAGTGGAGAAGTAGCTTGAGACCAGAAGACATATGATACTTTGATGGGGGAAGGGGGATAGGGCCCACCCTATCCCCCTTCCCCCATCCCCCAGGAAGGGGGGATAGTTGAAAAAGGAAACTACGCGCGGGTGAAACCGCGAGGGCGACCGCTAGTAGATTAATATAATATACTTTTGCACGTCAGTCTTTTGTTTTTCTACCAGCAACCTATCAACCTACCAAATATCATTAACTTAGTTTAACTTGTCAAATTAATAGATATTGTATTGATAAATGAATCAATTGAAATAGTAACTATTGAGTCTCTTGCCGGTACTTCTCGATAGAAAGCAACATTCCGAATTCGGTGGTAGAGTCACTCTGAGTCTGTTACATTAATGTCTTTAAGATTTATAAGTGCATCTTTGAAACCTACTTACATGAATAAAAAATATTTTGTTTTGATTGATTTGATTTAACTCAACTGGTTCAATTTAGAAGAAAGTTGTGATTTAAACAATGATAGTTATTTTTTATATTCTAACACCTATTTTAGCATGAATTTGTAAAATAGGAGCCGTGGCTCATGAGAACGATATGACGACGTCGCCATTAATATTGGAATGTACCTTAGAATAATAACCTAAGGAATGTACCTAAAAATTGGCGGTTGCCAATTCGACGCCAAATAATATAGGTTCCATACATTTCAAAAATAACTGATTGGATACTGGTGCCGGCGACACGTCACTAGAGACAGGGCTTTAATTTTGAAATGAAATCAATAAAAAATACAAATATAAAAACAATTTTCATGTATGCTATCCCTGCATACAATCAAAATCATTCACAACAGTTCGACAATGCAAGTTCCATTTAAATTTCGAAATAGAGACGTTCCAATTTCGAACGCGCATTTAGAAAAAGTTCCACAGTGCTGCCAACTGTATTTGGGGAACTGTCATTTTGGACAATGGCGTGTGATGGGTCTCCCGCCTAAACATGCGTGTCCAATAACAAATTATATTTTTTTTCTGTTACAAAATAAATATTTGACGGTGCTTCTAATATGTTTCTTTTGTAAGAGAGACGTTACGCATTGAATTGATATTTTTGAAATATTTTCTGAAGTCGGTTGGCGTGATTTAAGTACATATTTTTAATATAGAGCAACAATAAACAATTAGAAATTCTTGTGAAGACTAGTTCACGTTAAGTGCTTCTAATTTAGTTTTATAAACTGCCTAAAGTATATAGAAGAAAGATCTTTTTGTCGTATTTTTATAAATTTTAATTGTTTGTTTGTAAATTGATTGTACTCGTACTTGGAATACCTACGCTTTATTTACGTACTCAGCCTTTTTAGAACTAATACCTTGTCTAGTACACGCATTGAATGTAAGTCTTATTTTAGACTAATAATGAAAATCTTTAGATTGTCTAGTCTAATTATAATGGGAGATTTTCTGACAGGCCATTTAAAAAAAACAAAAGCTTCACTAGACGGCGTTGAACGAAGTATGTATTTGTCTATGATCTATTTTTACCTCTGGCACAGATAATTATAATACTCTGGTTTTTTAACTAGGAGCCATAATCTTTACTCATTCTTCTTCTTCTTCATAATTAATAGCTTGCTTTGTGTTTTTTATTAACAATTCCGCCAATAAGTATTTTTTTCGGGAATGAAAATGACATCTGACATAGACAAAACCATAGATACGTGCATAGGTGGAATGGCGCCATCTATTGAGAACTAATAAAACGGGCTGTCAGAAAATCGCCCATTCAATAGCGTTTTATTTCGTAACTTTTCAAGATCTGTACAGTACAAGTAACCATAGATTAGATTGAAACTTTTAAAACTTAGTTTATTGATCGGATTGGTTGTATCTTGAGTTCTTGACTCTGGATGTTAATAATATTATCTGTGTTTTAATAATATATTAGCTTTCGTTAAGTGAAACGTTAATATGCGAGTAAATTGCACTAATAATAATAATCAATATCCCTAAACATCACCACTTAGTGCCTCTTACTTCAAACTGAACAAAGCTTGAACTATGAATAGGTACCAGGTCACAGATAAACATTACGTAGATATATAGATAAAAAGTTTATATAACTACAACACACAGAATCATAACAAAAAAAATAAACAAAAAACATACATAGATTGATCAATCACTACATGTGCCGCATCACTAAAGAGACTCAGTTACTTAATTAAATATCCTTTTTTTTTGTTTTGTAAACTACTACGACTATAAAATAGGTATACGTACGTATAGGTAGGTAGTATAGTACACCCAGACCCAGACCCAGACGTGACCTCTAGTGTAATATGTAATATAACCAAATCGCTCGTCAATATTGTCCGAAATTCAATCATTATTTCAAATAAAATATTTCCATCTCACAACAAAACCGTCCCAAAACCTAACCCTTGCTGTGAATAGAAGTTGTAACCATGTTCCCTCGTAACAAAGACTCAATTCCGGGCGTGATAATGGTTCGCCAGTTCCCATTGTCCGGGATTTTTCGCTTCGCGTCACACTATTAACTATTTCTATGGAGCCTGTTGTGTTTTTTCCTAAATTTTGGGAACATTTGTCGTCACCGCAAGCTTTCGGCACTTTTTGCAAGTCGCCATTGTCGAGCGGAGGTGTTTGCAAATATGCGTGATGGAAATTTGCGAAGTTTTGGGTTTCTGAATCTGGTGTGGTGGTCTTGATGTTATAATTATCTATTTTTCTTTTAAGCGACGAAGTAGGAGGCGTTTTGTTATACCAGTCATATTCAATTCAATTCAAATTCTTTATTTGTAAACACAGGTTACTCAAATGGTGTAAAGGTGACATACATAGATCCTGCTGTGTTTGCCTGTGCAGGCATACAAATTTAAAAATATATTTGCTTATACAGTCCGACATTACTAATCTTCGTCATAATAAAATTATCAATAAATACATTAAACATTATTTTAAATAATTTCTACAAACAGCCATATAAAATTCAATATAATAGGTATTGGTATTCAATAACAAAAAATATATCTTATAAAGGATCATTGAGGTAGTCATATTTTAAGTAAAGTTCGAGTCAATATTATAAAATGAAGTTTGATAGAGCTTAGAAAGATGTTTGGAGCTGACGACAAATAAAAAGGTGGGACAAAGAAAAGGACATGATGTATGCAATGGAAAATCTATTCTATTCTAATAAAGCTACTACTACTACTTTGAAAGTGTGCAGTGCATTTTAAGCTAACATTTATAATTCTTTGTCTAAAAATAAGCAAGGGTGACAGTTTGTGATGGCTGGCGGAGACCACAGATTACCTATGATTGTTTCTTGTCTTAACTAGTGACTGTATAGCTAATAAGCTTTGCCAAAAAACTCACAGCACACATCAGCACATTTAAAATAGGTTTAAGAACTTTATTATCACATAAAGTAATACATACATATACCTAAAGATCTAGAGCTACGTAGTGTAACATCAAATATTTTGGAGAAAATGTAATGTCAATGTTTTCAGTTTAAACGGACTTTAACGACGAGATTCATATAAATAGGATGTTTAAAAAAAAAGATAACCGTTGAACTTTTGTTCAGAGGTCAAACTAACTAAACGTTGGCTCTGCAAAACATCTAACTCAACTATCAAAGCGAAGACAGTTGAACAAAGCGTGCATTCAACACCCCTATAAAGATGGTGTCAATAACTCCCTAAAACTATTTGCCCCGCAATGAAGGCCATAAATAATATCGCAAAGCAAACACCGCCATATTGTTCGCGCGCAAACATTCGCGCCCTCTCGTGTAATTATTCGTTGTTTGCGCAGTTGGCAGCGGTGGCTGTCAGTGACAAATTGGCGGGACGTGGAGATGTTTGAATTTGGAAGGCTGCAGCTCTGGCTGAATGGAGCGCATATCCTTTGACGCTTTCTGGATTCGATTTTTTCTTCTTTTTAAAGGCCAGTTCCATTACGCGAAATACGCAGCCTTTTCGTAATACTACCTTATCATCACTTTCACGTTTCATTCCATCGTATTGCGTTGGAATCGAAAGAGTGTTTTATCTTGGTTAAGTGAATAAAATGAGGCCCAATTAGAATACCTATTGATTACTCCCCGAATTCTAGCTAAGTATATGCAGCAAAACGCAACAATTGAGAAACTGCAAATATAAAAACGAAATCATGCCGTAAAGTTGCAGATTTAAGTAACGAAAGAAAGAAATATAATATTACTAAAGCACTTTCTTCTTTCCCCGAGCATTTTTGTCCCAATCTTGGCAGAGTTCTCTTAAATCCAGAATTTGGCAAGTTCAGTTATTACCTTAGAGCGCCTGTCATCTGACCTCTGTAAGCCTTAACAGGGAAACCAGACTAATTGGATTATGGCTGACAGCCATTCGACTGTGCAGATTTCCTCACTATGTTTTCCGTCACCGCCAAGCTAGTACCTACGCATAGAGAGAAAATCTATAGTTGTATCAATATACATTTATTATCTACTCAACAACTGAAGCGAGGTTTCATACCACTTGGCTAAGGGTGCCATCAGACGGACTGCACCGCAGCGACTGCGCGCAGTCGCTGCGGTGCAGTCCGTCTGATGGCACCCTAACTCATCTCAAAACGCAAAGACATAAGTAATTTCTATGTCAAATTAAATACTTATTTCAAGCAAAAAGAGTATTGACGCGTAAACACATCAAAACCAGCCGCTCCATATCTTCAGAGAAAAAGTAAAAGGGACGGAGTTACACAATCGAACGCCTTTTCAAAAACTTTTACCGCCAAAAATCGCAGAAACGTCAGTCGAGCGAGAATCTTCTAAAATCCAGCCAGGCAATTATCTATTCTATCCATTTGGTATAACGACGTGATTTGAATGTAGCTATTTTGTAGGATTTAAAAGATAGTATCTCGGTCTCGGGATAATCTCTTGTTGACAGAATCAAGGTGCGTTGAAGGAAGTACGAAATGCGGTTTCTGGGAATGAGGCGGCCATTAGCGGTTGGGTGACAGTTTTTTTTTTTTCTACCCTGGACCTTGTAAGGCAAAGGAAAAAAACTTGTACTGCCTATTGTATTGCTCGACCAGATATTTTAATAATAGACTGGAAAACTATTCATATTTAGTTTAGATTATTAATAATGACATATTGCAAGACAAATGATCGTTTAATGTGCTAGCTTAATTGTCACGCTTGCCAAATGTGGGTTAGGAATGCCAACACGAGCAATATTAAAAAAAGGGAGTTTAGTTTGTGAGAATAAGTGTATGTTTTTTTTTTCGAACAAAAAATACTCAATAATGTATCGTACGTAGCACCTATAACAACATACCAAAAAGTGAAGCCATCGGCTGAAGCTAGTAGCAACTTGATTACTAAATAGGTTATTTTAATGTTGTCCCTAGTTTGACGGAATTTTAAATCACAACAAACAGAAATAGCAATATCTCAAATATATTATATAGTATAAAAGACATCAACGCATCACTGTACTAACAGTGGGTTCAAATCTTAACAAAATATACAAGATGTCAATTAAAAAAAAAAAACACGTCTTACTTCCGTGTCATTATAAACTTATACCAGGTATTCTGAAGTCTTGTTCTGGTTGAGATTTGAATCCACGACCTCAGACGCATAGGACAGGACCAAGTTGAAAGTAGAAAGAAATGTCACTTTATGCCACTGAATATGTACTTAAAATTAGTGTTTTTACGAATCTCAGCAAATCTAAATATGTAAAATGGCTTAACAAAGCATTACGCAAAGTCTTTGTTCTAGTTATCTTGACATTAAGATTTAAGTGTTACTCTTATCTTTTAAATCTTTATAGATTAAGGCTTAATCTTAATACACACAATAGCTGATTATATTAAGCAAGATTTTTAGAATTTAAAAATAAATATTTTAATAAAAGTTTGACTTAACTTAGAAGACACGAAGCTAAAGTCTGGGTTTTTTGTATGTTCTACTGTATAATAGAAATACAATGACACCGAGTACTCCCGCAAAACTGTTCACACAATTAGTCTTTTGGATTTGAGAAAGTTTCGATCAAGTGTAAGTCTAGTTTATGTAAATAGCAGCAGCATTATAAGTTTATACATAAATAATAAATAAATATTGGACACTGCACATACATTGAACTGACCCCAAAGTAAGTAGCGTAAGCACTTGTGTTATGGGTGTCAGAAACAACGAAGGTACCACAAATATATACTTAAATACAAATAAACATCCAGACACAGAACAAACACAAATGTTCATCACATAAGTGTTTGTCCTGGGTGGAATTCGAACCCACGACCCCTGGCGCATAGGGCAGGGTCACTACCAAATGCGCCATCGGGCAGTCAAAAAGATTATTCTTCTTTATGAAAAAAATAAGTACAGCTGATCCCAGTAGGTATCATGAACGACATTTTATCCATCCTCAAATGTCATCACTTTGATATTGCTCGTCAGTTTTTTCAATCCTAGCCCCTCGAATTGGCAAAGAAATCTCAGGTAACAGCCAACAAAAAAAAACAAACGTGACAAAATGTCTGTAAACACGTACCTCGACAACAAAAAAAAAAGGTCTACGAATTTTGCAATTCGAATTGTAAAAAGGAACGTTCATTCAGATTTCAAATTTGGAAGGCGTTCTGCGCATTTGACTTTGTTTTTTTTTCGTGCTCAGTGTTGCAATAGCGCGTAAAATTGCCTGCATACGGGTAATTTTAAAATAGTTTATGATTGTTGCAAAAAATGAGATCGGCATTGCTTATAATTGGACTTGACGTGCGTTCAATTGAATGGAGAGTTTATTCGTATATTATACGCGTATGAGGCGTGAATAATTGCAATGTTGCGCTTGATAGTGCGTTTTTGTGAGTTATTCACTTCACTTAGAATTGATATAAACTAGAGTCTAATTTACTTTATGGACGATGGGGTATCAAAGAACATACATTCACATGTACAACTTGTGTGCATCTTTATGAATTCTAGAACTACGAGTAGAATAATAAGTTGTGTGTTAAACACATTTAGAATAACAAAACTTGCTATTGACTGCAGTATACTCAGTTCAATGAATTCATGATGTCATTAGTAATTAAATTATGGAAAAATACATACTGTGTTCACTGTGTTATGAAATTGTGGAGGTACTATTTTTCACAATGTGATAGAATGTGACCAAGTTAAGCAGTAAGATTTTAAAGAGTACCACAAAATGTATTCTATAGTAGTATCATGAAAATAATACTAGGTACGACAGATTTTTAAATATTTTTAATCGCACTAAAATTAGGGAAACCGTCGTGCTAAGCGGTTTTGAAACACGAAAATAGCATTGTTTACAAAATACTAACTAGGTTCACTTAGCGGGTCCGGCCGTTATGCCCCCATTCCGGTTTGCCCCCGGCCGGTATGCCCCCACGGTTTAACGGCAAACTGGAACAAATTTACTTAAAATTGTGGGGGCATACCGGCCGGGGGCAAACCGGAATGGGGGCATAACGGCCGGACCCCACTTAGCGACCCAAAGTGAACCTTCGCCTCCGACAATAAGAGAGATAGGTAAGTGTAATATCATAATTATAACGTATTGAATGTTGTTCCAGAGTAACTGAAGGCGATGATGTGTAGACAGGCGCGTGCGCAGTGACCCGCCCGCCATGTCGGCCCACGCGCGCAAGAGGCTCGTGCGGTGACTGACCCCAGAATGGCGCTGCTCAACGCGGCCTCGGCCACCGGGCCCACCGCCACCGGCCCGCCCGCCCCGCAGGTACGTAGTGTCACTCGACCTCTAGTGTCAATTGACCCCTAGGGCATCTCGCCCCGAAGTGTCACTGGGACCTAGTGTCACTCACCCCCTAGTGGCACTCTGAGCTCTGGTTCAATTCCTGGGTTGGGTAAATGTGTTAGTTCGTCTACATCTGGTAAACTTAGTGACTCACCAATAATTGAAACGATGACTTTAATTTTTTTTATTGCAATGTGTAACAAGACGAGTAGATCGTACACCTGATGGTAAGCGCCACGTCTGTCCTTAGACAGTTCAGTGCCAAACAGTAACTAAGCAGTTACTGTCTGGCACCCGCACTGCCCTGCGCCCGCTACACCGAGACGACAGTTATTAGGTCTCATATACCCAGTAATTCCACTAACTATTTTTATTTATTGATCTTTATTTATTCATTAATTTTTATTTAATGATCCTAAATTTAAACTTAGGGTAAATACAATATCATGGCAACACCTACCTCTCTCCCACAGGCCCACCACTCGTCCACTCCGCTACACCACTACTTCCACTACCTGAAGCAGCCGTCGCCGCTCGCGCAGAATCCGTACGCGCACCACTCGAGCGCCCACCACATGGGCATGGGCCCTGGCCCACTGGGGGGGCTGGGCCCGTTCGGTTTGACCCACCACGGTTTGGAGGCGGTTGGGTTTCCGCAAGGTAAGTTAGTTGTTATGCTTTTCGTATATACTTATTTCTAAATTTACGCCAAGATTAAAACTGTCAAAAATATTTATGTATAATGCTGACGTACAATCACGGCGTACAATTTAATTTTAAAAGAACCATCCGTGTTATTTCTTTAGAATTGTGCTTAGTGAAATTAATGTATTAGCCCAACAATCTTAATACATCTTTGATTGTATTACGTATGTACGAAAAAATATACACGAATTTCCTAAAAAAACATTCTCACTCATTGCCATGGATTGACACTAGAAAGAAACAAAAACTTTTCGTTCCAAAAACAACTAAACTTATTGACTCTTGGAAGGTTGGTTAAGTAATTCTGTCTGTATGTTGCGCTTCCACACCTAAAAAATCCTTTTACTAAATCGATAATGTTTGGGACTGACATAGACTAGACCTTTTGAAAGGAGGTAGGCTATTATTTATCCCGGGATAATATTTTTATTTATCTTTCTTCCGCGTAACAACGGAGCAACGAACCAACGTGATTTTTACTATAATATAAACTTAGTCAAGGAGTTGAAAAGTGATATAGGCTTCTTTTTATCCGGAAAATGACATGTTCTTATGGGACAACGTAAATATCACCTTGGACAAAACCGCGGGTATAAGGCTAGTAGTAAATAAACCCTATGTACACACGATTTCTCCTATCTTAACTAATCAAAATGACATAAAGTATTTAACTGCACCCCGTTAGCTTAAACACGTGATAACTTGTATTTACTATAATTTAACGTACGCACGTATCTTAGCACTAATTTATAGTAATTATTGGCATTAATTAATATGGTAATACATTTTAATTGCAACGACCTACTTCGTGTTTTAAAATATTACTGCTTAGTGTTGGGAAAAGCTTAACTGATAAGTTAAAAACAACAATCTCTATTCACTTTAAAATTACTTAAATTTTTTTTAAAGCCTGACCAAGAAAATAAAAAACCTGCTCTGGAGGCACCACATTAGCTATGGTTATAGCAACACTTGGTTGCTATGGTTATACTCAAAAATAACAAGGCGTGGTTAACAAGTGACATCAGACTTTGACAGAGAGCAATAATAAATGACATCTTATGGTTTTTTATTTGATTGTTACCACTTGAAGGTTTTAATATTTTTCCGCAATTTTGCGAGGTTTTTTTTTATTTTATTTATTTATTTATTTACCATTTATTGCACTTGTAAATTTATAGGTACGTAGAGCCTTAAGCTAGCCTTACACTTAGTACTATTCTATAAATATTACAAGACCCTGTTAGGGTATAGCAATTCACATAATATATTATAATATTAATTAAAATTTCATTTTAAAAAGAATAATAACTAAATTTTTACATAAGCACATAAATATCTCCTTTTGGCGAATTAGTGTTATTAGTGTTATAATGGTCGAGCTTTAATGTCATACTGGAGGGCAAAGGCCTCCATCATTGAAATTTTTCAACCGTAAATGAGTATATTTTGAGCTATATTAAAAAAAATCGGCAAAAAATATATCCAACCCGGAATCAAACCCCGACGGTCCGGTACTTAAACCACTTGACCATCGTTCAAGTAGAATGTTTATAATCTGTTAACCATAGGTAAGGTTTCGGCATAAGCTTAGGGAATGCTATTAATATTCTAGTGTAGATCGTTCCGCCCAAGATTGCTTTGGGCACCGACTAAAGGCATTCGCCCAATATTGTTGCTAGTGATGTCCATATTTGTCCATGGTTTGTATTGAAATCTGAGCCGAGCTTTAAACTGATGTATATTGACATGATTCACTGATTTTGAACGAAATATACGATAAATAAAGCAAAAGAATAAAATCGCGACAATTTTTTTTTTATTGCATTGTGTAACAAGAAGAGCAGATCGAACACCTGATGGTTAGCGCCACGTCTACTGCCCTTAGACAGTTCAGCGCCAAACAGTAACTAAGCAGTTACTGTCTGGCACCGCCCTGCGCCCGCTACACCGAGACGACAGTTATTAGGTCTCATATACCCAGTAATTTCACTATTTTAATTTTAATGATCACTCAAATGTACGCTTGCCACAAAATACTTAATATTACAGTTCGCCATAGATAAAATCTGCAAAATATGGTAACTTCCAAATGCGCCATCAGGCATTGAAAATTATAAAGCACAAGTTTAGTGAGAAACGCATGCTCACTAACCCGATGAAAACCCCTACCATGTACACTTCACAGTACTTTCTATATACAAAACCATTACATAACTAAACCGTTAATTATTTAACCAACCGAACATTCAATTTCCCCTCGAAGAACGAAACGCAATTTACAATCGCGGACGCAACAACGAAACGCAACCAAAACAAGGGAAGGACGAAAGCACTGCATAATTTACGTACCAAGAAGACATCCTTCGAAATAATCAAAACAGCCCGCCCGCCCCGTTAAGCGGCTTATCTCCCCACTCCAGCCCCCAGTGTTGCCATGCTACGCGGACGAAGGCCCCTCTTTACAGAACCCGGTGTACCCAGGGCCCTGTGGGGGCCCTAGTTCCGGCCACATCATTTTAGTACCGATGAATGTTTATTTTAACCAAACCATATTTTTCGGTTAATGACTACTGCTCCTGAAGTCCCCAAGATCGCGATGAAATGCCAGTTTCTCCGCTGGACGCTGTCAGATAAGTTCTTCGTCGAACAGATATAGTCAAGTTTCTGGAGTAAACATTGGGAGAGGACAAGGCTACTTTTTGTTCCACGATCATGTTCAATTCCCATGGGAAAACAGAAATTAAAACATTTTTGTTTCTCCTTCTTAGACATTGCATTGCAGCAACGTATCTACATGATTTTTGGTTAAGTATGGAGATAGTTTGGGAACTGTAAAATGAGATTAACTTATTTATTATTAGTTTTCATTCCAAAAATACATTACATTCTTGCGGAATGACGTTTTACAGTCTACGTGGGCAAAAAGCTAGTATTATATTGAATAGAAGTGCCCTATAAAAGTCATAGGTGCCATGGTCTTTATGTTTTAGGACCTAAATACGGCCCTGGGAACGGCGGAATCGGAAGTCGTTGCTTGTTAGTCGCTTTAATTAATGTTGAGTTCGAGTTTTGTTGTTGGTACCCTTTGTTTCGTGTGTGGTTTGTTTTTTAAACGGGTCCTTTTGCGTGCGTCATTAGAATGTCATATGTCTGACAATGGCGATAGTTATGGAATCTGTACGGCAAAGCAAAGTATTTTACTAGCATTTTTACTGGTTGTATGTTTTCAATCTGAACTACCATTCTATCGGTGAAAGACTTCTTTAAATCGAATAGGTGTTTTATTACATCGTGCAAATCATTGTAAATCAAGTTGCAAAATTAAAAACTTTGAAATTGACTTTGATGAAAACACATAAATATAAAAACTACCTCATTTTATTTACATTAAAAAATTACGAATATAATAATTAAAAAATATAGCTATTTTGTTCATGCAATTAATAGTATGGTTTGATTCACGGCTTAGAAAAAAAATGAAATGTTAATAAATAAGTAGTTAAGTACTAATATTTTATCTCCTCCAAATTCTGATCGGTTCTAATTTGTCACAAAAACTTTTTTAACTATGCAAAAAAACCTTTTAAAAAGTTTCATATGGATGGTTACCTCCATCTCACACAAAGGCGTGCCCATGTTGCATTTTCAAAAATAGAACCCGCGTTCTGAAATCAAAAGGGAGTTTTTCTCCGAAGAGGCCGGATTAGTACCCCTCGGCTCGAAGAATGGAGTGCGTTCAGAAACCAACACTAGTGGAACCACAGTTTCCGCTTGCGTGAGCAAGAATGGGCATTCAATTTACAATCTACGATAGAATTGGGCGGGAAATTTTGACAGATGTGGCGGAATGGCGGACGGTTTTCCATCTTTATAAAATTTTACTTTTCAAACGATTTTCTAGTAAATACAAATCTTTATAAAGACGGTTCAATTATTCATAATATTATTATGATTGAAACCATTAAGCATGCGAAATGTATGTGTGTGAAACCTTATATTAAATCAAAATTACGATATCTCTTTAAAAAAGTGGCACATTTAACACTTTCAATCCTAAGTTCAATTAATTTTTGACTGATTTAAAAAATATATTAATTTTTATTAGTATAGCTCGGTTATAAAATCACCAGTACTTCGCAAGTAATTATGGTAATTAAGCCAAACCAATCATTGTAACGATGGCTTGATTTAAATTTTGGAAGCTTTTATGTTAATAGGCTGATATGATTCTCTTTAAATGTCTATTTTGATTTAAGGCCTGTAATAAACTAATAACAGCTATAGGCACTGGTTCCAAATCATCCTTAATTTTTTTTAAATTATAGTGTGGATAATGTTCAGGGATATAACATATTTAGATCCGTTGTAGAAATCATAGGCACGAAGATCGGAGGAGCATACAGTGTTGTAGCACATTGAGCAACTCCTTCTGGCTAAGATTCCCTCAATGGAACAGGCCGCGGTAGCCGCTTACCATCACGTAGGCTGCGTGCCTGTCTGCCAACTGATCTGGTATAAAAAAAATAATCAGTCGTCACAGATGATTCATGCTTTATTTGCAACAGACTGTTTCCGTATAAACAATAAACGTCAAATAGATATATTTTTTTTGTCCTACCTGAAGTTTTCGTAAAAAACATCGCAGTTCTTGTTCGGAACAACCCTTTTGCGGATTAGTATGTTTTTTACGTTTATGTACGTATAAAAAAATGACACTGACGGTCCGTTGGTTTGGGCGGGACGAAAATAGCACGAGTGATTTTTGTTGAGAATATACATTGTTCGGTTCCTAACTTGGGTATTTCCTGCAAGAAGTATGTGTGGCGTAAATATTTAGTTATACATCAGTAAGAGAGTTAGAGCCAGTTCTTTCTTTAACTTTATTAAAGAAAAAACTGGAGGCCAAACTCCCCCATACCTACTTGAAGCAAAAGCTCCTTAGGTCATCCTAAGCTCCTCTCTTTCTAAAAAATAAAGTTAGAAAGAGAGGAGGGGGACCTAAGGGGCGAGATAGAACGCAGTTATTTTGCTTCAAGTAGGTATGGAGGAGTTTGGCCTCCAGTTTTTTACTTTAACTCCATGGGTAGAGCATAGTGGATCTTCCATTCGAATAAACCTAAAGTTTTGGATGCAGAGTTCTAAAAATTATACTATCTGGTTCAAATGCTATTTGGATACGACCTTTTAGAGAAGCGCGACGCGACAGTGATGACTTGTCACACCGATAAATAAGGTTGCTAACGTTACGGACCAAGGCCAGTTGACGACGTCGTTTTTCGCACAATTCCAAAAGGTATTATCCTGATAGCATTTGAATCGGATAATGCAGTCATACATGTTTTGTTAAATTCAAGTTTTGTTGCAAATTACAGGTTGTATGTATGTGGTCTTACAAAAATATTGCTCACTCCATTTAACATAAGGCTCAACTCAAAATATCTTTATAGGGCACAAGCGAGTAAGTAAAGACTCTAGATTTTCCTTACAAAACCCAAGCTACTAAGTTTCCGCCTCAATATAATCTTTGGGCTAAAGTCAAAGTATGTACCTAGAGTGAATTTTATTAAAGTATTTTAGAAGTCAGAAGAGAAAATGGTAAAACGTAATCAAACAAACAAGTTTTACAGCCAGTATTTTTCCTTAAGTCTGCCTCTTTGGTCACCTTCCCTCCGCGGTCCATAACCCACTACAAAGTGTGAATTATTCTGGACTTTGACATAAATAACTGCATCCAACGCTACACATAAAACCACTATAAACCTACAAACAAAATTAACGACTCGCAACCTATTAGATTTAAAGTCCAATACGCATTTAATACGGGAATAAAATTAATCCTCCGCCAACTTCCATTTTTAATCCCTATCGCTCTCTCTGTTACACTTACACAGTGCCACGTTGAAGTTGTCTCGCTCACGCGCGCCGCGTAACATGGCAGCTGGGAGTTCTTTTTTCGAAATTTATTTTTTTCATTGTGTTTCGCTTTTTTATTGGCATCCCTTAGAATTTTATACGGCCAGTTGGCTTTTTTAATCTGTCGACGGTATAATTAATTGATTTTTTTCTTCTCTCTTATTTTCTTAATCTATTTATTCGAATCAGGAAGCCGGATCTGCGCCGTTGGACATTCAATGTGTCAAACTTTACACTGTTTAAAAGTAGAATGCTCTTTTATCGCTGATATAAAACGTATTTTAAACTTTTTCTGTCAAAAAGTCCTACGTGAAATGAAATAAGCTCGTAAAATAATGTAGGAATATGCGTTTTTTTTTTTTTTTTTCCGTTTGAAATTATGGATAATAATGGTTGTGAATTTAGTTATTACAACAGATAAAAAGGAATTTGAACTCTGCATGTTACAAACATTTTAATACTGTCTATGTCTCTTTTATTTCCAGGGACATTTTAGTAAACACTTAGAGTAAACATAACTTCTGGAACTCAATCCATTCCATTATCAAAATTAGGTTTTTTTTAATCTTTAATGTCAACTTCTAAATCTAAGTCAATTTGCCTCATTACTTTTTCGGCCTCCTGTTACCGATATATTTGGTTCCCACTAGTGACTAAACTAAAAAACCTCCTTAAATCGATATTGATTAAGGTCATTGCGCTGGAAGCCTTACAAAGGAGGTCAGCTCACATCAAAACGTGGTTACAAACTGGCCGGCTTGAAAAGAACTTTTTTGTGTCGTCTCAATACTTTTTAATCTTTAAAATAGAGAAACTGGTAGAAATTCATGTGAAAAACGTGTGTGTTTGTTCTGTGTCTGGATGTCTATTTATATTAAAGTAAAATTTGTGATTCTTCCGTTGAATTTGATACCTATAATTCAAGTGCTAACACTTCTTACTTTAAGAACGGATATCTATTAGTGGGGCTGGGGCTAGATGATGATATATCTACATACACTCGGCCACAAATCTCGCTAGCCTGCCATTAAATAGTCAAATATTAGAAAGGTTTGTGTTCCGATACAGTAATAATTTGGGAGAACACCCTACAAAGGCTGGAAAATCAGAGGGGCGTACAGTGTGGCACCGTATTTTCCTGTCTCAATATCCTTCAATGGACTAGTGCCAGTTTGACCACATAAAAAAAGTATATTTTTTCTATCAAAACAGCTCTACCTATAGAAGAAGTGTTGGCAGTATTGCAGTCATTTTTCGCACAATTCCAAAAAGGTATTATCCTAATAGCATTTGTCAACAGTCATACATATTATTATGTATTGTCAAATTCAAGTTTTGTTGCTAATTATAGGTTGAATAGTGGTGTTACAAAAATATAAAAAAGTATATTTTTTCCATCAAAACGCCTCTACCCATAGTAGTAGTGTAGCCCACACTAGCAGTAAGACGCATCGATTATAGAATCCCCTCTAATAATCCCCGGTGTCGGGTGACTGTTTGTTTGTCCGCGTCGACGCCTTCCACCCGTAATACTCTATCGTTACTACTGCTACCTTTAACACTTGTTGTCTATGGATAAGTTGCTAAGCGAATGTAACTATAGAATTTCTTACCGGTTCTGCTAGATAGATATCAACGTTCCGAATCCGGTGGTAGAGTCACTCGCTGTAAAAATTGATAACTGCATCACATTTTTTATATACTACATTAGTTGGTAGCTCTCCTGATGGCAAACGTCACGGCCTATATACCATTGAGGGACATTTCACCAGCAAGCGTCGCGCAAGGTTTTGTCAGAATGTAGGGAGGTCTGATTTTCGAGCCTTTAATTTCAGTTATACGGCACCTACATTCAAATTGTCAGAATACAGCCAAAACTGTTATGGCGACAGATTTCACCTGGTAGCTAGCCAGTCGGACTCTGTAAAAGTTCTATCACCAACCAGATCCAAGGCGGGAATCGAACCCGAAATCCGGGTTTTATTCCTGAGGCTTAGCCGTTCCACGAAGGCGGTCAAAACCGAACAACTGCAGACTTTAGTTAAAAAGTGTAACGTCAACCGCATTTATGGGTTATTTATTCGTTTCAAAGTAAATTCGTCACATTTTGAACACTCCATACTTAGCAAACACCACAGACCCTTTCGATGCAACTGTACCAGTGATATAAATAATCAAGGTCCCCGTGAAATCGGACCGAGTCTGCGACTAAATTAACTATAATATTTTACACCAAGCCCGGAGTCCGTATAGAGATGATAATACCACCTTTTATGGGTAATTATGTGGATATTAATTAAATATTTAATTTTATACGAAGGCGATGTGGTTTGAATAAATCGCACGTAATGTTTCCTTGACTAGAGTTATTGTGGCTTGCGTCGTATCTTTGTGACTTTGGTGTTATTTAAGGAGGTTTTCGCTGTTTTTATACAAATCTGGAGATTGCCTGTTAGTAAACAGATGTGTTTTTCATTAAAGAATACGTTCTCTATGAAAACAATGTACCTATTGTTTGCTATTATACGTGTTATATATGTATCGAAAATAAGTTTGAGGTAATGGTTGATAAGTTGACCTTTGACCCTGAGATCGCGTATAATCTAAAACTTCTATTAGGTATTATTTAGAGTTTAGACTATTCAAATTCCCTTGTTAAGGTTTCGTAATGCTGAGTATCTCGAGTTTCAGTTGTGTCTTCATATTGTATTTGCGATGATTTAATTGATTGATGATGTCTGTAAAGGAAGTCTTGTATTATAATGTTATAATAATAAAAGCTTTGATTGTCTTTCGAAAATATTGATGGGAACTAATACAGTTTGAATGATTCGCCTGGAAATCAGAAAAGCCTTTAATATAAGCACATTACGCTATGCTCTTCCTATGAAAATTAACCAAGATAGAAATAGGCTTAATATAAATGTGTTTCAAGCCTTATAATTTAAAGTAACATAAAAACAATTTCAAAACACCAACCGAGCCTTGAACACCCTACTTAACAGCTTACCGGCACACTACTCCTCTCAACCCACACAAATTACAGCTCCTTACATATCACCGGTCATAAATAATATTAAATTTATCATTTATGAATTCCAACGAAGAATGCCGCTACCGTCGAGTCGGTTTCCTTTGTAGAGCCGCCATCTTGGCGTGTTTTTTTTTTTTTTTTTCACCTTAATGCAATGCTCTTGTCACCGTCACCGGTTATCTGTGGAGTGACGTGAAATTTTTTAAAATAATTTTGCTACTTGGAGATAAGCGGTTTGAGCTCTCACTTATCTGTGGTTCGGTTAATGGCTTTGTCTATGCAAGTAGATAATGTTCGTAGGAATTTGTAATGCGGCCGTTTTTGTTAAATGACGAATTGATACATTAAAAAATACGGTTATTTTGTGTAGCCTTGACGTTTAAGTGCTTGTATGAAACTGTTATTTAATAATATTATAAGCGTGAAAGTTTTTTGAGGATCTTTTTTTGTCATTTATCAAAAAAAAGGCAGCATCATTATTATCTGACAGATATTATATCCACTGGATTCGGACCGATCGGTTTGTAGATCCTTGGGAAAGAAGGTGTATGTCCAGCAGTGGATATCTTTTCGCTGAAGTTATGACTGCCGCTGCATCCAATCCACCATTACAGATGTTATTTAACCTAAAATAACAAAAAATCGGAAAAAATATCAACAAAATAAACTGGGCATTGAACCCCGGAACTTCGCTGCTTATGTTTGTTTACCCAACTCCTCGCTACACCACACCGTAAACATACATCTGGATGAAACCAAACATTTCACAACACCCCCTATTGTCGCCGAGAAAAAACAAACGTGATTGAAAAACAACACCCTAATTGATTAACACTAAAACGGTTCGTGCGAAAACTGACACTTGTTGACACAGTATAGAAAATCACAGTAAAGGTAATCCTTACTGTGGCTACTTAGATATGAGAAGAAATTGCCGTCAAAAATCGTACAATTTGCAAATCTTTAGGGGGGTGCCACCACAGTGCCAGATATTTTCCCGTGTAATAGAAGTGTGTCAAGCACTTCTGTGTTTCGGGGAAAGGTCACTGAAGCTAGTGAAATTACTGGGTATATGACCTAATAACTGTCGTTTCGGTGTAGCGTGCGCAGGGCGGTGCCAGACAGTAACTGCTTAGTTACTGTTTGGCACTGAACTGTCTAAGGGCAGACGTAGCGCTTACCATCAGGTGTACGATCTGCTCGTCTTGTTACACATTGCAATAAAAAAAACAATAACCCGAAACAGCCGAGATGTCTTTCTGTCACACTTTACTACGCTGGGGGTCTCTCAGACCCCGCTAGCGAACTTGACGCAACCGTCCCGTTCCTCAGGGATTTGCCACGGTTGATTTGGCTCCTCATTGCGCCATTCCACGGTCTTTGCATAATTTACAATCTGTCTTCCCTTTTGTTTGGGAAAGACATTTTTAGATGATTTAACTTATGTGTTAGATCATGAGTAAATCACGGGAAATGAAAAGTCGTGACATTGTGAAAAGAATATGATGGTTTCATAAAAAAATTCAACGATCTGAATCTCTGCCTGGTATGTTTGACAAGTATAGTATATGTTTCCAAAAAAAAGCTTTTGTCTAGTTTACCGCTTCGGATAGTATAAGTTAAATAAAATAGCTGGGACGGTATCTGTAATCTGTAGGTATGTCTAGTATTTTTTCCTAATTAGGAATATATTATGTGTAATACTGCTGACAAACTGTTGCACAGTTGGGCAGATTGTTTAAATTATTAATTTTGTTACGGAAGTGAGATAAAAACATTCCTAGTTATTTATTGCACAGCGCAACCGCATCTAATTTCTAAAATTACTTGTAAACCTAAAAACAATCCAACAACTACGCTAAAAACTTGCAAAACAATCACTAAAACACTTAGCGCTGCACTAACGCATCCAAACACAATTGTTTTCCTGTTACTGGCGCCCTCTGAGAACTGCCATTCGCTGTTTATTTATGCAATGGGTCTTACAGGCTCGGCGGGGGAGGGTTAGCGACAACATCCACTGTTAACTGTTAAATTTCATTGGAACACGTGACTGCACAGTGCACTCTGTGGTGTCGAAAGTACCCAGGGGTGTTTATTTTGGTAAACACTTGGCGCGAGTTTTTTATGCTACTTTAATTGAATGAGCACATAACTTACAGAGACTTGTTTCAAGATTAACGTTTCCGGCATTTATAAATTTTTTATTTTTGGTCTCTGGTATTTTAGCTCCAGAGAGAGCTTTAGAAGACAGAATAGGGTTAATTAAGATTAGATATTATTATGTAGAGAAGTAAATTTGGGTTGCCTTTCGCTAATGTATACAAATAGGCTTGTGTAGACATATTTTTAAGATGAGATGATTGAAAGAAGACAAATAAGAGTAGTAAGTTTTTTTTTCCAGAGTGGATAGATTGTATTTTTATTAAATATTTATATTTACAAGACTTATGGGTTATTATATTGTTTTAGGGTATTTACAATGTATTTACATAGGTTTATATTGACGAAACATAGATACAGTTACACATGCGGCTATTTTCACATGTGGGGTAGTAGATAGGGATTAAATTGGACTCTGAAAAAGTCCTGTATAATTTAACACTTTATTTAGGTTTTCAACGTCGCAATAAATTATGGCTTTTGTCTAACTTTAACGAATAATAATATAATTTAAGTATTCCAGGATATTATTTATTCACTAATAAGCTCAGAAAGCTACGTTTTATAAAAAAGGGGGAGTTATGACCAATTTATAGTGACTAGTCCATTAACAGTAAAACCATGGTGTGTTGCCAAATCTCGTATGTCCAAATAATCATTTATATACTTTTGACCATATTTTTTAAGTATAAGTGTATAGATCAACTAGACCCATTGTCAACTATTCTATCCAATTCATAAGCACTTAATATCCATTTAATTCATACGTTTACTTAACCGATGACGGCGAATGCATCTCTCAAATTAATCTAATATTCCCCCGAGTGCGAATTGCAAAGCAAACAGATAGAGAGGTCGCGTGTCTGACACGTGCGATCCGAACCGTGGTAGAGCGATAACTGATGACTTTATAGGTAGGATTAACCGTTGCCATGGTTACTGGTGATAAGAAGTGCATGACGAATAGATTGCAATAAAACATTTCCTTGCTTTATTGCAATGTATCCGTTGTTGAAAATTTGCTGCCGTATTTCTAAACATAATGTTCTCCTGGCCGAATCTAGACAACGCAACGGTGGTCAATATTTTCGTTATCCAACTAGGTACGCAGTATTTGCACAAGTGAGTGCGCAAGCACAGGTGCACTCCCTATTGCCTTTAATCTCCTATTACAGTGGAACAGCAGTCTGACACGACCGAGAAGAGATCAGACACAGAACCAATGGCTGTACATGTTTTCCGAGCCAAGGTCATGTTTTACCGCTAACTTCCAGACTCCCGACTGTGACTTGAAAAGTATTAACATAATGCCACCACGATTCTTTGTTTGATTTGCCATACTAGTGAAACTTGTTGCCACAATAATTATAACTCACTCCGACAATTCCAATATGATTAGGAGCTTTATCGAAAATCAGAAGAGTCAAATGTATGGCAACATAAACTGAAGCTCGCTTTGCAAATCTAACGTAAGTAGCGCCCAAGATGGCGTCGGTTTCGGTGGGAATGTGACAACCGCCGCCCATAGAAAACTGCAAATCAGGTGGACTCACAGATGCGCTGCCGGCACTGATCTCTATGACACTGGATGGGCGATTGTCACCAAATGTTTGATCCGATTTGAAAATCGCCATGTTGGCGCTGAGAGCAGTAGTTAGTGTACTTGGAACTAATAATAGTACTGACTTTCGCAGATAAACTTCGATAATGCTGTCATTGTCAATGTCAATGGCTGTCCATTTGACTCATGTTCTGAGCCATTTCAAGTCATTTTAGTTCCCAGTACACTAATGGGGGGCTCTTCAAATCGACATAAAAATAGCTGTCATTTCAATGTCTATAGCCACTCCAGCGTAATACGCCGCGCGTATTATAACGGACCTCAGTGGCTGCCGGCCTTTAAGGAAGGCCGCTCTTTTTTTAAATAATTGCAAGTCATATCGGTTTGCCAACTACAATACAAGAAGAAAAAATCTAACGCAAATTTCCATTCGTTCAATCGACTTTTCCCGTGCCACTAATTGGTAGAAGTAACTGTTGAATTAGTCACCCCATCGGCGAAGCAATTTGAAAGACAAACAGAGGCCTGTGGCGAACGTGGGCTCGGTGGCAAATTGACGTGGGAGACGGCACGCGCCGGGTACAGTAAACACTTGGCGCGCGAGTGATACAGATAATAAAACACTTATGAGTAGCGTTTGAAGAACAACATAGTTTAATAGAACGGTTCACTTAGAATCGAATGAACTGGAGTTTCTGACTTGACCATTCTTAAAATGATATGCAAATAACAAAACAGTTATTAAATACCTACCTACACAAAATTTATACCTACTTTACTTATAGAAATGCAGCAAAATTAGGCATTCAGTCATGTGATAGTAAATGTAATATCACTTGCTTTCTTACATGTTGGGTAATTTCACGCTGACATAGAAAATATTTAAAGGACTACAGCTTCACCTTACCAATTTGCTTCAATCTATCAATTTAGCCAATTTTATACATGTTGAAGCATTTCTCAATGCACTTCCACTCTGTAGGCTCCTCTGATCTTCGAGCCTTTCATTTAATGTGACCTGGCTCCCACGTACTAAAGGAATACAGCCTTAGCTATTATGGCGGCAGATTTATTCTGTTTAGGTGATATAATCTAGCCAGTCGGACTCTGAAAAAATCCCACCACCAACATTGCTGTAAATGACAATGCAAAACTTGCTAAGAAAAATGGGCCCAAAAAATTTAAGTTAATGTGCAGAGATTCTATGTGAAAGACCACACACACACAATCAACTTTTATTATGATGACACCATAATCAGCCCCAGGGGGAAAAAGTTATCGTCCATAATTATTAGTTTTATATGAACATAATAAACATTTTTTTTTCTAGGACCAATTTTGTCGACTCCATAATAAAAGTTGAAGGTGTTTATTGGATCTACTTCGTAGGCTATGTCCAAAATCTGCACAACGTTTTTTTTTTTTGGCCCAGTCTTTTGCATTGTCATTTTTGCATTACTAGTACGGTTAAAATCAAAAAGCTAATGATCGACAAATTACCAAGTATGGGTGGGGGTTCTTTAGAAGTGCCACTTGTGGCGAGAAAACTAATGTTCTACTTCTAATTCCCAAAAAAATGGCAGATACAAATTACACGATTCGAATGATTAGTTTTCACTTTTTTACTTACGTGCTAGGATTGCTTAACTTATACCAATAATTCATATGCAATGGCTGATAGTGTGTAAATAAATAAAGTTACCAACAGAAGTTAAATAAACAATATTACCACAACTAACGATGCAGGAAACATTGCACATAGGCACAAACCGTCCCTCTAGCCATAAATCATTTTAACACATAAATTGCTGGCAACACCAGGGGCCCGGAGACAGATTAGCGTGGCAACTTCGCCAAACCTACACAACACTACAAACGATTTTCAACCTTAACTAGAAGTGTATAAGACTGATTTTAAATTGACGTGGTTTAAACATTTGATAGGGATTCGCTCCGTTCGAAAATCGATTTTGTCCCTGACGTTTTTAGGTCGAAAATTGGATGATAAGTTGTAGTGAGGGTAGCGTTGAGTTATTTTATTACTGTGATAATGTTGCCAGACCTAAGGGGTGCTAACTGAGTAAATTGAAATTTATCTAATAAATTATTGTTCGTTTGCTACATTGGGTATGGGGGTCGGTGCTATGAATGGGATATTCCACGGTAATAAAGTAGGAGTGACGTAATTGTTATGGATATGTATGACTAGCCTTACACACACTGGCGTTGCTTGAATTATGGTAACAAGGTTAAAAGAGTATTTCAATAAACGTAAAAAAAGATTCCTTACAAATTATCACAAGTTTTTAATTTTTACTGTTATTTTAGCGCAAAGTTGGCCACAAAATTAGCTGGACATTTGTAGTCAAAATTGCTTTTTTCAGATCTAGACCAGATATAATGAAGACCTAATTTTTTTTTACTATATTTGTGACGAAAAGTGCATCCGTCACAAAAAAAAAACTCCTATTATCTTAAGAACCGATCCGAGTAACATAAAATACGCTGAAATGAAAATGAACAATCAGGTATCTTTAAATGTTAATATTACTCTAGTAAAAAAACCACCGTAATTTTTCCATAAGAAAATTGCTAATTAATCACCGCCATAATAGTTTCACGTGCGACAAGGACGGCCTATATTGCTCTCTCTTGCGGATTAACTTATCACAAGCACCGTAACTTATGGGGCAAACAGTGGCCGGGTGAGATAACGGGTTCGATTCCCGCCGCGCTCGTTTGTGCTCGCAGTTAATTTTATTGTTGGAGGTATTATTTGTTTTTTTTAATGAAAATTTACAGCTGTAGTTTGATAAGAATAACTGAATAGGCTGGGTTCTTTGATATTTGATAAAACGAGTTTTTGACTTAGATTTCGTAAACAAAATTACCTTTTTAGTTTTAACAATAGTTATTTCTTTTCACTGTTGAATCATGGCATCATTGTTTAAATTCGTTTTTTATACAATTACTATTTGATGGTACAAATACGACCTCTTTGATAAATCAAGGATGGTAAGGTACCTACTAACTACATAATATCATTTAACAACATCTATCAGTCAAAAAAAGCCTAAGGCCTATAGCTTTCGATAACTGTCGCAAATCTTGTAATTTTTGGTCTCTGCTTATAATCTATGGGCATCAATCAATGCCCTCTTTCTAACGAGAGAGTAAGCGTAAATGGTACAATAATAAACAATTTCAAATCTAATCTAACTTTATTCTATCAAATCATCCTCCAAGAACCACTTCTAATAGAAAGTTTGGAGTCGCCTCCCCTAACGCAACCACTGATCTAAAACAACAGCCCGGTTTAAAATCCGAACGCGGCCATTATCACCCCTCTGTCAAACTGACAGTTGACAGCGCGCCATTTTCACTCTCCTCTAAAAACAACCTACGGCAAAGGAATCAAAGCTTATTATGCCTAGTGTGGTGATTTGCCTGCAGCTGTGTGTATTTCCCCTAAATGTATTTCACAGATCATTAAAAGAGGAGCCCCCTGGGGTCAAACGCCGTGAAAAACGGGAAAATAATTTGTTGTCACATTTGTGATGCGGCTTGTTAGGGAGATAAATAAGATCCGCCTCTTAGATAAGTGAGAGATGTTTTTGAACGCTTAATTGGGTGAGCGGGGACTATTGCGTTGTGCACTTTGATTCTTTTAATCAGCGTATGAGCCATTGCCTCATTGTAGGACTTAGACTTTTCCTAATTAAGATAAACTATTATATTTTGCTGTTTATTCTGGAGACGTATTGATGCCTAATTGATTAGTTCTATATTTGTTGTCATAGGTCGCTGGTGAAATCCCCGCACAGTAGACGCATTTGTGCGCAATTGCGCATAAAAATGTTTATTTGTTACCAGTTTGAATGTTTCTATGTATAATACAATTATGTATAAATTAGAACAAAAAGTATGTAACTTATGTAAGTAATGCTTATCCATTGTCTGGCACCCATAAACCAGTTAAAAGATTTCTACCTATACCCATAGTACAAGCTATACTTATTTTGGGATATTCCTTGGTGTTTAAAATGTAACTGACTTTTCACGTACGATCGAGGTCTCCCGCGCGTGATCACTTTTGGAAAAATATTCCGTGCACGCGCATCGCGACTTCTTAGGAGCGGCGCTTGTAAACGAGAAAATACTGCACAGGATTTTAGCCTTAAGGGTGATCACGCGCGGGTGACCTCGATAGTACGTAAGTATTAAAAGGCGATTTGGTTAATATAACTTTGTTTTCGAGAATTACCTACTTTCACACAATATTAAGAAAAACTAAACATTTGTAATAAATGAGTTACTTGCCTTCTAGGGCTTGCGCACATAACATAACGGGTGCAAAGGTTATTTACTTAATCAAGGCCTCAGATATTCCACAACATTCTGACTTCCGGAAGCAGATATTTACGAAATCAGTTCATGAAAGTAATCATTTAATCTGCTTAATCCAATGTAATTACACCGATTGATCATGATATCAGAAGCGTCGTGATTGCTCGTAAAATTGATCACATCACATATCTTTATTATCAACGCTTGCTATTGTTACTTTTAATAAACAACATGATATTTTGTTAAATTAAAAAAGGGAATATTTTTAATTTTCTTCTTGTCGCAACAACTGGCAAGCCTGTTTAATAACACATGTTCTGTAAATAAAGTCTTATTTAGTCTTGTTATCATCAAAATAAATATATAGGTACTTATACCTCGACGCTATTCAGAAAGCTGTCCAGCCCCAAACTGTGCCCAAACTAAGCTTACTATGGGTGGCAGACAACGGATAAACATTATTTATATTGTAAATACAAACATTTATACATACTGACACCCAATATTTTTTATTCATATAGTCTTCAGTGACCCGCGCGTGTTCACCCGCGCGTAATTTCCTTTTTCAATTATCCCCCCTTCCCCCCACTTTTCCGGGATAAAAAGTATCCTTTGTTCTAATGGGTCCGGCCATTATGCCCCCATTCCGGGTTGCCCCCGGCCGGTATGCCCCCACGGTTTAACGGCAAACTGGAACAAATTTACTTAAAATTGTGGGGGCATACCGGCCGGGGGCAAACCGGCATGGGGGCATAACGGCCGGACCCGTTCTAATCCCGGTTATAAACTATACGTGTGCCAAATTTCATCTAAATCCGTTCATCCGTTCTCGAGTTATAAATAGTGTAACTAACACTTTTCTATCATAGTCTTCAGAGATGCACTTATGAATCGTCAATATTATCAATATTATTAGTTAGTAGGTACAGAAAGACTCTACCACCCAGTTTTGGCATGTTGATATCTATCGAGAAGAACACTCGTTACATTACTCTTTTCAATCGCCATTTTAGTACTACATTACTATATCATACAGTAATTTTTACAAGTTGTTACAACAAATTAAATTATTTTCCATTCTTTGCACCAAACCGCTCAAACTATAGTATAGCGTAAAAACCAATGACATTATCTTTGGTGAAAACGGAAACATTTTTTTAAAACACTATTGATCTATTCATATCCAAAACCGATTATGATATAAATTAATTCAACGACATCGACGCGACACGAAGATATCGACTTTTATTAGTGTTTATTAGTCGACGGACGTGTGAATACAAACATTAATATGATAATTCAAACCTGATAGTTCGCACGCGAAAACTAGAAACACTGACCAAAATAGCATCAATTCAGATATTTTTTTCATTATACTATAAAAAGACATGTGTTCATTATTGACAAGCCATTTGGTGTAATGGTCGAGAAGTCGACTAATTACACCAGAGGTCGCGAGTTCGATCCCCGCACGTTACAAACATTTGTGTGCATGAAAATGTCTGTTTGTATCGGTCTGGGTGTTTCTATATTATAATATGTATGTATTTACAAAAAAAGTGTATAAATAATGTTTATCCGTTGTCTGGCACCGATAGCACAAGCTTATGCTTAGTAAGATAGTTAGTAGTTGGGGTTAGATGGCTCTGGGTGAATAATGTCCAGAGATATTTATTATTTATTACTTTACGTATTTAAACAACATCATATACATTGACCTTATCCCAAACTAACTAGTTTGAGCACTTTGCGGTAGCAAATAACATTAAAATTTATTTTCTTTAAAAGTTAGTTCCCATTAAAAGTAGTCAAACTTAATATTATTCATGACAAATGACATAAGCAAATTACTACTTTTAAAAAGCAATTTGCCAAATATAATATAAGCCATAACTGACTAACAGGCATCAGTATCATTATGGTAATTTTATAGGAAACGCTTCTGTGTTGCTAATATTCATGCATTTGGTTTTTATAAATAAATATTGGACAATATCTGCATTGATCTGAATTCAAAGTAAGTAGGTAGCTTACTTGTAAAACATAACACAGGTGTTTATGCTAGGTTTAAAGACAATTTATTTCTCATAAAACTTAACAGTTCATTTATAATAAGATAGTACATGCACTTAAAATAATTGTATTTTTTTCACTGGAACCAGGGAGCAGATAGACAACAGCAGTCAATTCCTATTTCATAATGTCGAACTGATGTGTGTTTTTAATTTATTTTTATATTCGTTGATGTTCTCGCATTCCTATAAACAGTTTGGCAATTTATTATACAGCTGTACTCCTTTAATTCAATTAAGAAGGAAATAAGAGATCTAAATCTAGAATTATTTACGACACACAGTGTTTTTTTGACCCTAATTTTGGGACATCTTCATTTAATCGCAGTTTCGAATGGAGAAATATATTACTAACTAACACAAGACCAAAACTCCCACGAGCCTTCATAAGTAGTTTTTAAGAAAAAGCGATTTGAATAAAAGTACCGCTATTTTTGTAAAAATGATTTTTATAATGTTGTTCACAATAAAATACATATTATTTTCTTCAAAAAATATTTGTTTATGAAAAATTATATCATTCTAGTTCTTCTGAAGGAATTATTCTCGATATTAAAATGCCCATATAACTTACCCCTATAGTAAAGTCTGCTAGTGCTTACCTCTAGCCAAAATGGAGTCTTTAATTAACATATTAAAAAAGTCGTAATCTACTTTCTTAGGCACGTCGTTGACAGCTAGCATGCCTCATCAGTCACTAAAACACGTTAAACAAACAAACAGACACACGCGTCAGTCGTGTAATCCTCGTTAGGACGAAAATCATTAACTAAGCGTCTGCGCACGAGTGATGTCTCTATTACAGCACGCCATAGAGATGCGACTGACGACATACTTTAAGAATGAGCCTTTGAACTTTGGGAAATACACTGCAGTGCCATCATAAATAATGTATTTTTTTTATTGCAATGTGTAACAAGACGAAGTGATCGTACACCTGATGGTAAGCACCACGACTGCCCTTAGACAGTTCAGTGCCAAACAGCAACTAATCGGTTAATGTATGACACCGCCCTGCGCCTGCTACACCGAGACGACAGTTATTAGGTCTCATATACCCAGTAATTTCACTAGCTTCAGAGCCCTTTCCCCGAAACACAGAAGTGCTTGACACACTTCTATTTCACGGGAAAATATCTGGCACTGCGGTGGTACCCGGTAGCCGGTGGTAGACGGCCCAGTACAGGAACCTACCACCTGAACAATGTCCTCCTCAGAGCCGAGTTTTCAGATACGGTGGCACATCTTTACGATTAACCAACGACGCAGGATACATTATAGTGGGCTGGTCAAATGCCACCGGCTCGTCCCAATCGTGTGTGAAGGAAAAACCGGGGGAATTTGGTGGGTAGTGGACGCTTTAGTCTCGAGTCCCACACACGGCCGTAGGTCTAGCTAGCCGGAGGTTATGGTGCACAAACGCATTCTCCTACGAAAAAAAAAGGTTATATTACAGTGCACAAGTGAGTTTGCAAGATCAGGTGCACTCTCTATTCTCTCACTCACATAATACGGTGAGACACAGTATGACACTACCGAAGAAAGATCAGGCGCTAGACCAACGGCAAAATTTTACACTGCCAACTTTCTGAACAGGATAAGCTCGACTTGGCGGGGGCACTACTGTGCCCCCAGATACAATCACATTTTTCTTTATCTGAACCGGAATTTGAACCAATATGACACGCGGCCACTGCACCACAGAGGCATACTTTGATATTTATAAAACTTTTAAAAACTCGCAAGACTTTTCTACATTTAAAAACGTTTACTCCACCAGTTATAAATAATTAAAAACTTTTATAGCAAATAGCTACCGCTTAGCCATAACCAACTTTAATATCCTCCTTTTAATACCCCTTAACACACTGAAAAAGAAATACAACAACCTACAAACGCAATAAACTTGAAAACTTTGTATGCGTTAAAGTATCTTCGTTAACCAGTGCTTGTGTTAAAACCTGCCTTTAAGTATACCTGGGCCTCTTATCTCAGAAAACGACATCATAATGTTTATATTATGTACTAACTCGTGTTATAAACTTGCGATTATGCGACGATTTATTGGTTATTTCAATTTACAACTTTACTGTTCGTCTATTGGACAAGTTAAACGGGGTTTAGAGTAATAGAGCGTTTCAATCTAACCATTAATTGCAATGGTTAGGTTATATATTTTGAGGTTCGTTTTTGCTATAAAATAAGTCTTGATATCTAATGGCTTCTTAGAACAGAATTCCTTTTTTCTTTTCAAGACAAAAGTGACAAACTTATCAAATTGGCTGAAATAGAAAGATAAGAAAGCTTTGTGTTCCGAGGAATTGATTCAGAGCAAATGGCTGAGTGATCACACAGTGGGAGACAAGTATTTGATAACGTGTGCTGTCATAAATTTAAGAAGGTAGCTACTAAGTAATAAAGAGCACATTATATTCACATTGAATGCTAAATAATTTATTCTTTGACGAGTTAGTCATCTTATTCTACGATTACGATACGATACGATACTATTGACTAGCAGTAATTCAAATTAGGCAAATACCTACGAGTCTCGTACGTTTCTTTCGGTATTTTGAATTGACATTCGGCCCTCCCTAAGTCTCTGTTTAGCAATGGACGTCTTTAATGAAATTGACAACAAATTAACTTATTTTCATATTTTGGACTTATAATTTTTTAAAATGCAAAATCTTTTTTTTAATTAAAATATGTTGAAATACACTTATCGTTAAATGATTAAATTAGCCCATTTGTTTTCTATTATCACTTACTGTAAGTAAGTTTACCGTTTCAGTATTATCTAGTATTGATTGATTGTTGCACAAAGTTAATCTATACGGAAAACCAATGCCAAGATTATAGTTATCGCTAAAAACGTGTAATGAGAATCTAAAGGTAAATAAATGTCTTTCTCCGGGACATTATTCACACAGCGCCATCTAGCCCCAAACTAAGCATTAGCTTGTGCTATGGGTGCCAGACAACTGATAAACATTACATACTTTTTTTTGTAAATACATACATATTATACAAAGAAACACCCAGACCGATACAAACAGATATATAAATGCACACAAATGTTTGTACCGTGCGGGGATCTAACCCGCGACTTCTGGTGTAATAGCCGACTTCTCAACCATTACACCAAATGGCTCGTCGAATTGTTTGTTTCGTTCAAGAAAGGATACGCTTGTACATTTGGCAAGTCCAGTTTACCATTTAAGCGACTGCAACTACCATCTGACCATAATAAACAGGCTTTTTTTATGCTGTATCAGTTTGGCAGACAGGCACGCAGCCTACTTGGTAAGCGGCCACTGCGGCCTAATCCATTGAGAGACACTACATCCAAAAATCGCAACTGCTCCTTCCAATCGCAACTCTGTGGCAGTCTTCATCTAACAACTAAATTCGTTGACAAATCTCTCTGACAGTTGTACATGAAACTTTTCTATTACCTTCTCTATGAATGGTCAGGGCAGACTGCGTGTCTCTGGCTTTGTACCATAGACAACTAGCTTTTATCCAACGTCTATGGAATGCTTTTGTCTCTTATACGGGGTTACAAGAGTATAATGAATTGGTAGCGAGTTTTATTTTGTAGAATGAATTATTGTGATCCAAAAACGTCATGTTAGTTGTTAAGAATGAAAGGAGATGTATCTATTTGTTTCACTCACGCTTACTTTACTCCAAAAAGGCGTGTAAAATGACGCTCAAAACATAATTGTATTAGGAATTATGATTTCTAATTTAATAATTAGGTCCACAAAAGTAACCACAGTAACTTTTACTCAATAATTGTCTAAATGTACTAAAATGACATTCTTTTCTTAAAGTGGCACTCTCGTTGAAATAAAATCATATGATAATATACTAAGTCAGTTGGCAGACAGACACGCAGCCCACCTGATGGTTAGCGGCCACTGCGGTCTATTCCATTGAGGGACACTTCACCAGGAAGCGTCGCTCAATGTGCTGCCAGACTGTAGACTCATTTGATCTTCAAGCCTTTGATTTCAAGTGTACTGGCTTCCACATTAATACTGCCGGAACACAGCCAGAGCTATTATGGCGGCAGATTTCACCTGTGGGGGTGGTAGCTAGCCAGTCGGACTCTGAAAAAGCCCTACCACCAACCAGACCCTAGGTGGGAAACCCACGACCTCCGGGTTTTATACCCGAGCGGCTTAGCCACTGTTCCACGGTCTAGAAATATATGTATAATAATACAAAGATTAAGAATTTTCCAAATCGGTTGAGTAGTTTCGGAGCCTATTTAATAGAAACAAACAAACAAATCTTGCCTTATTATAATATTAGTATAGTAAATAGATAGAGTGCCTCTACCACCGGATATCTGAATGTGTGCTACAGCGGCCATCCAGGGCCACTGCACTACACTGCGCTACCCTCTATTCGCTACAGTAGCAAAACTATTGTTGAAATTCACCCGAACCATTCTAAAGAATTAGGCTTTTCAATCTCGTTTCGGATTAAAACGAAATAATACAGCCACTCGCCCCTTCCAAACAAACGCTCATACGAAAACTGTCACATTACCTACCCATAGAGAAATGAAAATAAATAGAACCAGCATCTGTCCCTTTCTCTCGTCCGCATCTCCGTACGTGTGACGAGGACGGATATACACCAATTGTTATTCCCACAATGGGGCCCGGCTTAATCCTCGCGACACGCGGTGTTTTTTTTTTTCAGCGATGTTATCTGTGCCTGATTTCTGATAGCTACCGAGTCTTGTTTATGGTTTGTGGTTGTCTATGATCTAATAAAACTAATGACGGTAACGCATCTTCCTTGCAATCTAAAAACATTTAATTTAATAATATAACAAGCTTGTATTTTTTTATACAACAACGGTTTTCCCGACTTTTATAGATTTTCGAAATGGCATTTATTTATTATAATCTCAAGTATTTTCTCGTGTAATAGGTAAAGGTCGATTGAAATTATTAGTAACTGCAATTTACATAAAAATCTTCATAAGTTTACCGATAGTTAGGTTTATAGATCCCCCCAAAGGTAAAATCTGCCGCCATGATAGCTTTAGCTGCGTTCTGGCAATATAATATTTAAAGTTAGCACTTTAAATTTTAAGAAATGAAACTCCACATACGACTCAAACATTATATTTTATCCTTGTTTACAATGGATTAACTAGTTACTTACAATGTTTATAGCACGAACACCCGATTACCAACAATTGTCTATTTTTTTCCTATCCCACGCGTCCCGTTCCCAAATTGAATGACGTGCCGCCATCTTTTTCCAAAAATGTTGCCACTCTTTTTTTTTAAAGTAACACATTTAATTTTGACTAGTGAATTATTGTGGTAAATAAATTATTTTGTATTTTTAAAATATTAAACCTTTCAAAATATTATAGTACAAACCAAAGCAGATCAAACTACCCTTATCTGTCAAAAATTCTCCATTTAAAGAGAACTCTATGTGAAGTGAATAAAGCTGAAAATTGGTTGTAGAAAGTCAGATTAGGGTACTGATGTGATGTAATTGTACCAGAACACTACACACAAGTAGCTACCGCCACTTGAAATGAAAGGATCGAAGATCAGAGCAGCCTACAAGTGGTAGCACATTGGTGATTCCTGGTTCAGCCGCATTTTTTTATTTATTGCAATGTGTAACAAGACGAGCAGATCGTACACCTGATGGTAAGCGCAACGTCTGCCCTTAGACAGTTCAGTGCCAAACAGTAACTAAGCAGTTACTGTCTGGCACTGCCCTGCGCCCGCTACACCGAGACGATAGTTATTAGGTCTCAGAAATACCCAGTAATTTCACTAGCTTCAGTGCCCTTTCTCCGTAACACAGAAGAGCTTGACACACTTCTATTTCACGGGAAAATATCTGGCACTGCAGTGGTACCCACCTAGATGGCCCAGTACAGGAACCTATCACCTGGTACATATACGAAAAGTGTTCCCCAACTTTAGGAAAACAAAAAATCTTCACTGCACCCATCTACACTGTGTCAACGCCTAATGGTGTATTCGTGTAGAGATCTCGTTACGGTTTATCGATGGCTCTAAAAGGCTCAGATTGTCTGATAATACTGAGCACGCCTATTGGCCACTTTGAGGCTTGCGGGCAAACAGTCAAGGGCTCGCCTTACAAATTAATGTGATGATATTTACACTTCACTAGTGAGAAGTTACTGTAAGTAGCTTTCAAGTGGGGTAAAACATTTTTTTTACAAAACATTACTGGACCATAAGTAACCATAAGTAGCTCTTCTGTTGCGCATTGACGCTTACCGAATAACTGCAAAACCGATTTTGATGAAATATGGTATAAGCATAGATTAGACTTTGGTTAAGGACAAAGGTTACTTTTTATCCCGGGATAATACTCAGTTCCAATGAAATAAATAATATATAACCGTTTGTCCATTTTCCACGTCGTGACTGAGTTCCTTGCTAATTGGCATTTAGTATTTATTTAAGGTGCTGGAAAGTTACAAAGGCTAGTTTTTCTTCAGGATAAATATTACATTCCTGCAAGATAACACCAGATATTCGTTACGGGCGAAGTCGCGGTCGGAAGGCTAATTAGGTCATATAAACATCCGAACACTTAATTTTTGCAACATTACGTATCAAAAAGTGTTCTGATGTTTATATGACCCGGGAATCGAACCCAGAACGCCGAGATCACGACCAAACCTTAACCAATTGACAATCTAGACGCTCTATTCCCCTTCAAAATTAATAAACAATAAATTAAGGCTTGTAACCGTACACCAAAAAAGGCTTAACGTAAGTACACCAAAAAAAGGCAGAAACGTGCATCAAAAAAATTTAATTGCTAACCTAACCTAACCTTTGGTGTGCCTTTGGTTTATTTTGGTGCACGTTTCATTTTTGGATATTCACTTAAATATTTCCCATAAATTAATATTTTATTTCCTTGTCCCCAGGAGTAAACCCTCGGAAGCAGCGCCGGGAACGGACCACGTTTACCCGCGCCCAGCTCGACGTGCTAGAGGCGTTGTTCGGCAAGACGAGGTACCCCGACATATTCATGAGGGAGGAGGTGGCGCTCAAGATCAACCTGCCCGAGTCCAGAGTACAGGTATAGGACACCATTTTACATTTGTTTAATTTAAAAAATAAAAAAAAAAAGACCGACATTGCTCGTATCTTCCAGGTGTGAAGAGGAAATAATGTAATAATATATCCCAGGAAACACTATATCCCAGAAGGCCTAAACAGAGTAACATTTTGACAGCGATAGCGAAATTCGCTGACTTCAAATTGTATGGATTTGACAGGTGCCTTAGAAAAGTCACGTGGTCAATCGATATTGAAAGTACGGATTTTGACAATCGCTATCGCAAATTGTGCGATAACGAACGTCATAAGTGCCGCTTGTGGCCTCTGGACACTTCCGTTGACTGGCACCTTTAAAGCTGGCGTTGTAAATTGAAGCATTTCATTATATAGGAAAATACACAAAGAATTCCCATTGGAACCATTGGTATTTCAATTGGCAGACAGGCACGCAGCCCATTAGCCCCATTGCCACAAGGCGAGAACCAACTCGTCCCCTCGAGGGTGAAGAGGAAACTGAAAGACTTTAGCGGCTAGTGGGACGATAATATTTGGTCCCAAGACACAAGGGCACAGGTCTCGCTGGCCTGCGATTATAGTGTTTCAATGCATTTTCCGTCACCAAAATGTAATGTATATCGCAATATCTATATTAAAAGAAAGTCGTGTTTGTTACAACACTTATAACTCGAGAACGGCTGGACCGATTGCCATGGTTTTTGCTTTGTTGGATTTGTTTCCGTCCCGAATAGCAGAATACATCTTAAAAAAGAAAGGATTTTGATCAATTCCCACGGGAACGGGAACCACGCGGGTGAAACCGCGGGCGGCCGCTAGTTACTATTAATTTAAGGACATAAATAATGTTCTGGAACAAAATCCACACAGAGCTATCTAGCCGTTTGTGGAACATGGGCCAAAAATCGCTGTAGGTACCCACTAAACTCCTTCAATCTCCTCTTCGCACTAGAAAAGATACATTGAAATTTGAAAGTGCCTTGCGGCGACTAACCTGCTCAGAACCTTAAGAACAGTCGAAAGCACGTCAGACGTAACACTTTGGACTTTGTACCGCTCTTATGTCGGGGGCATAAGTGCTATTATCCAACTGCAAGTGTTAACCGTAATGTGCTGGTGACCGTACAATGGCTCACTTTTTCCAAATATCTATACATACGATCATAGCACTTAACGTATTAAAATACTTAACACATAATTGCCTAATGACATGGAAACTGATTGATAGAAAGATTTAGTCGAGCCCACATTACGCCACCCAAGAGTTGAACTGACTTACCGATGCGGAAACCATACTTTCGGTCCATAGGTATTACCGTAAACTGACTAAAAAACCATTTAATACTTTAAAACATGGAATAAAATACGTTTTTGGTAACGATAGAGCAATGCGTAGGACTTTGTGTATACTTATAATAAACAATAATAACCTTGGATATCTATATTCTATTCTACTAATATTATAAATGCGAAAGTCTGGATGTTTGGATGTTTAAATGTTTGGATGTTTGGATGTTTGGATGTTTTGATGTTTAGATGTTTGAATGTTTGTTACTCAATCACGCCTAAAAGGCTGAACGGATTTAGATGAAATTTGGCACACGTATAGTTTATAACCCGGAATAGGACATAGGCTATAAAATTCCTACGGGAAACGTCTCATTCAAGCGGGAATAACAATTTTGAAACTACTGAACCGATTTGAATAATTCTTTCACTGTTGGAATGCTACACTATCCCCGGTGAACATAGGGTACTTTTGATCCTAGAAATGTGGGGGGAAGGGGGGATATTTGAAAAAATATATTAAGCGCGGGCGACACCGCGGGCGGAAGGCTAGTATGTATTGTATAAAAGAAAGTTGGTGTTAGTTACACTATTTATAACTCAAGAACGGATGAACGGATTTAGATGAAAGGCACACGTATAGTTTATAACCGGGATTAGAACATAGGATACTTTTTATCGCGGAAAAATGGGGGGAAGGGGGGATAGTTGAAAAAGGAAATTACGCGCGGGTGAAACCGCGAGGGCGACCGCTAGTTGTTATTTAAAGCGCCATTGATTCTCTAAGCATATCATTGTGCATTAATTTATACTAGTGTTAACACTAGTAATAGTGTTAGTTTAATACAGTGTTAACTAAACTTATCGACGCGTCGCAATCTCTTCCAGACATGCTACAGGTAGAAAAACTGATTCAGCACTTTTACGATTTGTCTAAAGAATCAAACACCACATTTTGCCTCGAAAAATCCCCTCTACTTCATTTTCTTCCCCCACTCTACCCTCTCTAACCCCCAGTAATTCGTTCAAACGTCCAATCTCAACCGACAAGATTCGCGCATTAGTCCGCCAATCGAATTAACGTTCCAAATTCAAATTTGAAAATCGAATCTTCTTTGTCGGGTACGTTAACTTTAACAAGATTTTGACGGATGGATGACATCTGTCAGAATGCCCCTTGCTTTTAAGGATGTGTTAAGCCCTATTTGATTCTTATTCTGTCAGTTTCGAGTTCATTTCTTTGTTAAATCTTTTATGGTTAAGGTACTTTGCCATGATTTTAAGGCCCTGAAATCAGTTCCCGTGATATGAAAAGTACTTGGTGACTGTTGTGATTAAGCCAAATCAAATTAAATGATGTAAAAATGGAAGTTAATTGGCTGGCCATATTTTCTATCTATATATTTAAATAAAAATGAATTGCTGTTCGTTAGTCTCGCTAAAACTCGAGAACGGCTGAACCGATTTGACTAATTTTAGTCTTGAAATATTCGTGGACGTCCAGGGAAGGTTTAAACGATAAGAAAATATGGAATAATTGCGAGGAAAATACTGAAGTAAATGTTACGAAGTTTACCGGGTCAGCTATATAATATATTTTTTTATGTTATGAAAATATCGCCATCAATTTAACAATAGCGATTGAAAATAAGCATGCTGTAGATTTGATTTTGGCTAACTCCACCTCTTAGGCACATCTTAGGTGAAATCTGCCATCATAAAAATGTTTGCACCGTGCGGGGATCGAACCCGCGAACTCTGGCTACTCAACCATAATACCAATTCGGTGGTCCTGATGAAATGTCCCTCAATAGGCCAGAGTAGCTTCTTGCCCAGGTAGGCTACGTGTCTACTAACTGAAGTGGCATAAAAAATCAAATCAAACGCCATTTTGTTATATACTTAACTTTCTAACATTTTTCATTCAAAGAAAGTAACAAAACAATAACAAACAAAAGTATGAAAAACACGTTTTCACCCTTCACTAGAACTTTCAGCCTTAACTCTATACAAATAAAGCCTAATTCTATACATAGTAGTTTCTCCAGAAACATACTGGTCACGCGAATAACAACTTTATGTAGTGGGTATAAGAGTGGGTTTATGACGTGTGAGTCGTGACATAACGAAGAGAGCCAGGATTAGGCGAACCTATGGGCCTAGTGTTGCCCTATTGTGTTGCGAATAATGAGTTAATACCTTTTATAGAAAAAGGTGGCAAGACCGAACGGTTTGAGAGACTGGGGTTCTGTATAGTTAAATTTACGCAATATTATAATAATGTTAATAGTAATCATAATCCAGTTAAAAAAAAAAAACAAGTTGTAGAGTGCGTGAGCGGGAATCTATGATAATTCTGCAGAATTTTTTTTTAGGACGCTTAGAAGGTAAACATACTAAAAGTCTAACATAGGTACTAGTGTCTAGGAGCTGCGCCGGAGTGGGGACAATAGCTTCTACTTTTGATTTTTTCGCTAATTGCTTTAAAATGGTGCGCCGTAGAGAATAAATGTGTTCTACGAAATGAAAGATAATTTTTGCGAGTACAACTTTTAAGCTTTACGCTTGTTTATGAATGAAAATTCTTATTGGTTTTTGAGCATAAATAAAACGGACAGAAAAAAAATATTCAGTTGCCACATTTGACTTTGTGATTACTTTAAATAATTGGCCGTAGCATTGCGTACCGCCCCACGCTACCTTTTATATAATTTATTATGATTCTCTATAGCAAACTGTTTTCTTTCTTTCTTTCTTTCTATTTGCTCTCTGATAAACTTTACTACAAAAATAGCGAAAGTAATAATTACAAGTAATGCAATAAGTATTCAATGCCAACATCATCATCATCACAGTTCCCTGGAAATAGGCCTCTCCAAACGCTTGTCACTTTTCTCGACATTGCCACTGCCAACAAAAAAATATAATATAAAAATAAGTATTTGCATCAGTCGAGAATGAACCGGCGACCACTCGAGACCCTCCGACGGGGCTTACACTAATCCCCTGCCTCCCGGAGGACCCTAAAAGAGCAATGAATGAACCCCACTACCCCACACTAGTTCGCAACAGATGCGCTCAATACGTGTGTAGGTTTGTTTGTTGCAAATTAACATGCCAATTATTGTTATTGAATCTAATCGGGTGATAAATTAAAAAATTTGTGTAATTTTATTTCAAGTTAATAAGTCTTGCCAAAAAATTTTTATCATCATTAGATGTACATATTTATTTTTACACGCAAAATATTTTACAATATTTACGGTTTACCTACATTTATTGTTTCTTAACTTTCAAATGTATTAGCTGTTCAAATATATGTATGTATTATATTATTAACACAGCGCCATCTAGCTATAGTTTGTATCAGACAACAAATAAACATAATAAACATAGGTATTTCTTTTTCTTCTAAATTCATACATAAAAAACATCCAAATCAAAACAAACAGACATGTTTGTACTTTGCGGCGATCGATCCCACGACCTTTAGTGCACTAGCTAAATTCTTTAACCATTACACCACATCGTCAAATTGATAGAAATATCTATTTATATTCACCATGCCGTCATGACTATTACAAGTATGAAAGCAACTAATACTCTACGTCTACCCCTTTGCAATACCTCCAATTGCATTGTACTTCATGTACTTGCTTGGAGCGAGAAAATCGCTAAATCTTTATAGCAAACATGGAGTGTTGCTGTGGATACAAATGTGGTTCGCCTTAGGGCAAATCACACCACAGCTAAATGAATACCAGTGAGCTAACTCTGATTGAAATTCAAATTCATTTATTAGCATTATCAAAAATCGAATTATTTGCATTGTTTTCGATTAGTTTGATGGCGTATTGGAAGTAACTATGACCTATGCGTACACAATGAATGATTCCATATTATATTTTGGATGAAATTAGTTGCTATTGGTTGTATTATAATAATTTATAAATGAAATTATCTATTAAAAAACTTCACACAATAATACGCTAAGCTCCTCAACGAGTTTTTGTTTAGAGCGCAGGATAATTATAATAGTGCTGCAGTGAGTGCGCAAGCACAGGTTTCCTTATTCTCATAACCCAGTGAGACAGCAACCTGACACAACCGAAGAGGAATCAGGCGCTGGATCAACGACTTTACATGCTTTCCGTGGCACGAGGATGTTTTACACCGTTAACTTCCAGAGTCCGGACTGAGACAGTATTTTCTTAATAGAAAAACCCAATATATTTTTTGGTCGGACCCGGGATTTTAACCCAGTCTCGGCCGTGTAGCTTTAAAGTGCGACCTACTAGCCACTGCACTACGAAGGCAGTCATCGTTACTATACTGTTACTGTGTATACTGTGGATGGCTATTGGTAACAATTGTGGGGCGTGCGCGCAATTACCAGTGATTGTACGCATTACCCGAGATTAACCGCGGGCTTTCGTTTTCATTAATAAATCGAATGGGTTGTAATGGGCCTGGTTGTTCGGGAAACGCCCCTTGGCTTTTAACATAAGTTAGTAGAGAATGGTGTTGATTGATACTGGCAAAGGACATCCTCTTCATTTTTTGTACCAAATGCCAAAATGCCCGCTAAAAAATGAAAGTGCATGACTAAACATTTCATGTTAAGACAGTAAAAAATTGAGTCAAATTAAGACTTGATTGAGAATTGAGTTTAACCTCAATTGTAATTTAGTACATACAGCGTTGGTACCGTAATAAGAAATGCTAAACCAAAATTTGGACCTAAATTGTTGATGTCCTTTTAACCATTTATCATCAGGCGAGCTGTGTGCTTGATTTCCACCTTTATAGTACAAAATAAAAATATGACCAAATAAATCATTGTCTTTTTCTATCGTGAGGCAACCAGTTGATCAACGTTTTAATTCCACAATCTTATTTGTCAACAGGTGTGGTTCAAGAACCGAAGAGCGAAATGCAGACAGCAACTCCAGCAGCAAACCAACACGCAGATCTCCAGCAAATCTACCTCCAGCTCCAAAACCTCCATATCATCCAGCTCAAACCTCAAAGGTTCCAGCTCCACCTCTTCCTCATCAAAAATAACCACTTCGAAAACCCTCACGAGCTCCACAAACAGTACCACGAACACATCTAGCATTACAACTTCGTCTCCAAACCTTCCCATTACCCCCACAACATCCGTCAGTCCTCCAATAAACGTCATTTGCAAGAAAGAGTCAGCACCATCCAACTACGATTCCTCTCCGTTAAACAAGAACAACAGTTTGACGTCCCTTTCCCACCATTACAATTCTAATGACGCCTTGAGGTTGAGCGGCAAAGAGTCGTCACCATCAGACATATCCAACGTGCACGGTTACGGCGTGACTCCGAAGCAAGAGTTGTACAACAGTCCTAAAAGGCTGGACTATTCCAGCAAGTTGGATTACTCAGAGAAGTCTTTTGGGAGTAGTTTAGTGAAGGACCAGTACAGTTCTCGTCTGACCGGGAATCTGACGCCGCTAGGGTCGAATTCGTCAATTATGACGACGCCTTCTCCCCCCATAACTCCGCAGAGCCTGAACGGGCCAGGGAACGTGTACCATCCGGATAGCTACAACAGCTTCCACTGGCCGGGCAGTTCGGACTATATACGAAGCTACTCGACCTCGCACCACCATCAAGGATATGGGCAGAGCGCGTATAACTCGCCTTATTATCCCAGTCAGGTGAGATATTGATAATTTTTTTACCAATAATGCTTAGTGACTTAAGATAGAATTTTAAATTTACTTATGTAAGAAGAAAAAAATCTAAATTCTTCCGATAGTTGCTTTTTATCAAAGAGCAGACCAGCAATGAGTCACGTATAAAATGCTTCGAAAAATAAAATATAATTGTCACAATAAGGAAAAGGAATATTTCTCAACACAAACATTACATTCTACTACTGTAAGAGAGTAGAGACTTTATAATGTATGTTTTTTGGATGATAGAGTCTTGGTTACTTCGTACTGATACAATTTCAATAGATTATCGAATTACGAGTAAGATTTTGTACTAAACGTTTTAATAGGTATGTACTTTAAGTTAGTTGTACAAAAGTAAATTTCATCAATCGCTCATCTTATCGGATTCCTCAAACATTTCATTTTTAATAATGTATTAGAATATAATCCAACTTGAGTTTTATGTCTTTACTTACTTGAGTTAATGTATTGTGCCCCACAGAGGGCTTCTACAGTAATTCGCCATCGCGAATTTTATGTAAACTTAAATATTCATAGAAAGAATTTCAAAATAGCTACTGTACGTAAGTACACTCAACTAACCACCAATTCCCCTTCCAGATGGAGTACTTCAACGGCTCATCAGTGAACCAAACCCACGGGACGCACCACGGCCACAACCTCACCGCCAACGGCAACCAACTCTACAACCAGGTTTCCTTCGGGAACCCTTCCCCCCCAGCTGCCTGGCCCTCCCACCACAACATACTGTCCTCTGGCCCAGAATCACCAGAGAACCAGTCCCAGAACTCCCCACATCTGAGCATGCTTCAGGCCTCCCAAATAACGAACTTTTCCAATTCTGGCAACAGTTACTTCGCCCCAGAAAAGTATGGGATTAATATGGTTTAGTGTTTCTAGTCTTTGATTATAGATTTGTAAATAGAATGTATTATAGACGGCATGTTTGCTCTGAAACGGTGAACAGTGAGTTTGGTTGTTTCTGGACTTTTTTTTATTGAGGACGAAGCAAACAGAGACAGAATGTAGGTACAGTTCGGTACAAGCTTGAAAAGTGAGATTTCTGGACTTGATATACGAACTTAGTACTGTTACAAAACTATCTCTGTTTGCTTTTAATCTTAAATTATCATCATCGTTTGATTACGCACTTTCCCCAACTCTCAGGTTCTTTTCGGACATTTTCTGTACCTAAGGCTATCTTTCCGGCGAAATGCTGAAATGTCTTGACAGTTCGCGAAAGTGCGATGTAAGTACATATCATTATAAAGTTTATTTTGTTGTAAACATCAATATTTTCCCATAACCATATCTTTTTAGAGATTGATATGGATTATCGGGAATAAACAAACAATCAAACTCATTGTAAATCGATCTTTACATGCGTAATGAAGGGGAATTGTACTAAAGTAAATTAATTTTTTGAGCAAGACTTAACGTCATACTGTGATTCTTCTTAGACAATACTGTTTTTTTATTTCCGCTTCCCAGCCACAAAGTCGTTAACTTTCGCGTTTAAAAAAGCAAAAGCAACCTTTTACCTTGTATGAAATTAATACTTGCTAGATTTTTTAATTTACTCGTACTTTTTTAAATTGTATTTCATGTGCTGCATTTAGAAAAGGTGACATATTTTTTAACGGTTACAAAGAAAATTAGCAACGAAATTTAATTTATTCATTTTCTTAGGCCTAAACTGGAATCGAAGTGGCAATGCCAAAACTTTTTAACCCGACAAAATTTTGTTAGGTGTATAAAGATTCCTTTCATATATTTGCTTCCTATCCTATGTAAAAACAACCTGAGTCATATCACTTATATTAAAATGAAATAATTAGGCTATGTTTAGTGACAAAATTCGCTGATAAGCGTAAATATACCATAGTTTATTATTGTAAATAATTATGTGTTTAAGAGTTTTTATTTTTAAAACAATTTGTAAATGTGTGTGCTCCGATTGTATATGTGATTAATATAAATAGCTTTTAAGATTTCTTAATCAATTCTTCCCCATTTTGAAATCAAATTATTTCACAACGACATAATAATATTTTTTTAATAATCACGGCTTAGGGACAGACATCCATCGAGCCTGTCAAAACTCAAATTTCAGAATTTGAATTCCATTTTCAAACTTCTTGTATGAAATATTTATTTCGTAATAAAGAAGACATTTTGTTTTACATAGACAGCTGTCACAGATAATAAAATTGTAAATGTGGTGTTGTCATCATATTTATCACCATAACTGAACGGTGGTGTCTCCTCTAAGTACAGATAGTTCAAATAGTTTTCAATGTCACGTGAAAATATCAAATTGTTTTGATTTCGAAAGTTTGGAAGATAAAATTATTTTAATTAAAAATAAATGATTCAAAAGGGGTATAGCAATTTAACTTCTGGCACGATCATACAGCCAACATGTGTATTCATTTATAAAGAATGCTTTATTACAATGGTATTAAAGCGGAATTTCCAATGCAATTAACTCATGACGTATGTGGCTGTATTAGTCATTTGTTTAATCTAATGTTTCTTGATTTATTTTTTTTAATATAAATAAGCCAAGGAACACAAGTATACTGCCCTCATTTCCCAAGTTAAAAGGGAAAGTTGTGTAAAATATGAGAAATGCAAACTTAAAGAGATTATTAGTTAATTTATATTTTATTTTTGAAAATGTAGTATTTAAATGTAATGAAATTTGTAATTTATAGTAAATATAAGCTTGGACATAGCTAAGTTAGTGCATCGCTGTACCGCGTTGAATGAAGTTGGTGTATTTTTTTTAAGTTAAGTTGTATTAATTAACTGATAGCTATTGAAATATTGAATCCGAATATATACATATAAAATGCAATGAGCGTATTTTTATTTTTTTCCTATTTTCTTTGATAATATCAAAAAAAAGTATAATGTTCTACTGCAGGGCAAAGGCCTCCATCTTTGAAATCAAGTTATAGTTACAATGATATTATTAAATAAGACTTTTTCCATGGACAAAACAAGAGAATTAATTTTCCATGATTACATAATGTTATGAAAATATTAATCCTGATATTTTTTAACAATGATTAATGAATGAAATTTTACCAATCAAACGCAATAGTTGAGGCACATCCTCACCTAAAACATGGTATAAACACCTACTGGATCTACACGTACTATCAATTGTTACGAATTTCTTGCCAGTTCTTCTCGATAGATGACAACATTCCGAATACAGTGGTAGAGTCACTCGGTCACTAGCTACGATTCATAGTGCATCTGCGGTAGCCGGTTAACAAACTTTAGTTACGAATATGGCTGAAGGGTGCGTGAGGTCTACATGACTAAAGAATATTTAGATTAAAAAGTACAGGTCAGCTACAGAAGTAAATAGTACCTATTTGTAGAGTATTTGAAAGTGAGTGTTTACTTGTGTGTGTGTGTGTGTGTGTGTGTGTGTGAAAATCCGTCTCGAATTTCTTAAGCTCAACCTGGGAATTGAACCCTGGACCCCGAGATTATGGCCAGGTACACCAATGAACAACCAAAGCGTTACATAAATAAACTTATACTAGTAATAGGAAGTTATTAGTCCCCATTGACCATATTTATTTAATTCAAAAAAACTAACATAAAAAAGTTAATATCTATAAAATACATAATTTAGATACCATTATAACGATGAAGTCAAAATCTTCAAAAATGGCCTGGATTAAGGCCTTTGCTCTGCAGTGCTGACTGTACTTTTTTTTAAGATAGACAAAGAAAACTTTGTATCTATCCCGTATATCTACAGTGTAAACCATACAATACAATCTATAGTGTAAAGTACGTACAAACAAACATACCAGCCAGTATCGAGCGGCGCGCAAGGCTTCAGTCACCGAACCCGCGATATCGCGTTACAGGCGAGTCACTGCGACATCGTACCTACCCATACTGCGCCGAAACGGACTTTAATGTTATTAACCTTCTATGGTAGCTTTACTGCCGTAGAGTAGTTAGTAGGACGCACCTTAAAGCGAAGATCCGGAGGTCATGGGTTCAAATCCCAGTTCGGGTCAGATTGCGTCAGTTGATGGCCACAAGGCGAGCAACGACTCGTCCCCCTTCGGATGTGAAGGAGAAAATGGGGGAGTTTCGTGGGTAGTTAAACTGTTTAGTCCCGAATATTACCCCCGGCTGACAAGTCTCGGTAAAGACGCTTAAAAGCTACTCCTCCAAAAAAAAAGAAATATCAGGCCAATTTGGTATTGGGTTTTTCTGTTGGGAAAATTCTCCCAGAGAGTTGTTGAAACACCGCCGTGCCTGGGTACGCATGTAAAACCGTTGTTCCTGCGCCTGATCTCTCTACAGTCATGCCAGACTGCTGTCCCACCGTGCGAAAATAGGGAGTGCACCGGATCGTCCTTATTCAGGTATTAAGGGAAACCGAGGTGCACAATTCAATCTCGTAGAATGAAGTTGTCGCGAGTACTGCCAGGTTTCTCTGCGCTTATAAAGCCTCAAAACATCCTCTGAAAGCAAGAAACAGTGGCGTCATCACGCATATGTATGAATAAATAAAGAATTTGCAATGTCCTTCTATACTTAACATGACATTTTGAACAATCATTGACTCTAACCATCTTTTTGTCTTGTGTCATGCATCTTCGCTCGACTCATTAGTGAGACATGTCAATATAGGTTCGTCAGTTTTATGCTCGGCAGTTTTTCACACAAATTACTATGAACGTTCTTTAACTATTGTTTAAAATAGTGCAGCAATCTTTTATTGCTTGAAAAAGAAAAGCATAACTTTACAAGCCCGTCTCTTGCCTTTTAATTGAGGTTTTCATTGATATTGTATCTAAACCTCTGTATTTAATTAAACCTACCTAGGTACTTGCATACCGACCGAGCTCACGCACGATATCCACCCGTACAAAGAAAGTAGCTAAAATACTGTGGGATATAAAAATATGAATATTTAGACAAAGTTTAAAGTCAGCGTTAACCTTATTCTAAGCAAAGCATATACTTTTTATGAACTACAAATAGTGTCTAACTGTAAACAAACAAACAAACAATCATTTATTTGCAAGAATATGGTCATACAAGTTCTTAAATTTAATTACAGTGTCAACATATCCTATCGATGAAACGATGCGCAAATGTTTGGTCCAGTTAATTATTGGAAACAAAAAAAAAATTTGTAAAACATAAACTTCTATGATTGGCTTTACAATAAATTAATCTTTCTTTCTCCGAACGTTTTGTCATAGTCAGGGTGCTCTTGCACCAGGAATCCTGTATTTGGCAAGTTATTACATTGAGGCGACTGCCACCTGACCTCCGTAACCCATAACAGAAGCCATTCAACTGCAGGTTTCCTAATGTTGTTTTCCGCAGTTTTCCGTCACCACCGAGCTAGTAGCGAAAACATAGAAAAATACTAAAGTGCGTGCCCAGATTCTAATCTTGAAGTGACGTTTGAACTACATACTCGGATCCATAACTCTTAATCGACTCTACACTCTACATGACGAGCCATTTGGTGTAATGGTCGAGAAGTCGGCTATTACACCAGAGGTCGCGGGTTCGATTCCCGCACGGTACAAACATTTGTGTGCATGAACATGTCTGTTTGTATCGGTCTGGGTGTTTCTATGTATAATATGTATGTATATACAAAAAAAGTATATAAGTAATGTTTATCCGTTGTCTAGCACCCATAGCACAAGCTAATGCTTAGTTTGGGGCTAGATGGCGCTGTGTGAATAATGTCCAGAGATATTTATTGTATTTATTATGTTAACAATATTTTATTTTCATTATTTTTGTCATAAAACCATTTTATTCATAAAAACCTGTAAACCGAGTAAAATATGTTAGACAGGTCCATCTTATTAAAAATACGACCAAAAGTACGATGGAATAGGTAGTGAATTAGTTGCCACGTTTGTCAAGCCCTTGAACGTGGTGCAAAAACTGAGCTTTTGGTCCTGAAAAATACTTTTTCTAACCCTTAATTCGAGGCTTGCCAACCTACATACCTCAGTACTAACATAACGTACGAAACTTCAAACCAAAACTCTCAATTTCGTAAACGTACCGCCCCAGATAGGTAAAGTCGAAAAAGAAAAAAATACGCCACAAACAATTTCATTATCAAACATGAATAAAATAGCCGCAAAACCGACTGCCATTATAGAAACAGAAACGAGAAAAAACAACATGAAATGTGTCTCAAAACAAACTTGGTTAGAGTTCTTTTAAAATTAGCTGGATGTTTAGAGGACGGGCTAAATTGTGCCTCGCCTAGAGATGGGCATACACCCGGTATTTACCCATTTTGGGGGTAAATACCCGGTATATACCCGGTAAATACCCCAATCGGGTAAATGTGCGGGTTTTTTCATTTTATGGAATGAATTTGTTCAATCAAAAAATAAAAACAGTTTTAAAGTATTTTTTAATGGTAGTCCGTTACGTTTAGCAACTCTGGTAAGCTTATAGGACGTAACTCTTATGAGAAACGTTATTATCTTATATTACTTTGATAGAACACACATTATTTAGAATTTATTGGTCACAAATGGAGTAGCGCGTGACAATTTTTCAAATATCCTACAATCTTCGCGACAAGAATACACACTTTTCTTTTGTTTATTTACCTGAGGAATCGCGGAGACGATAGCAAGCGGACGGACGCGCGTATTAGTTCATTAGTCCCCTCCCGCGCCGCGTACTCATGTCTCGCTCGCACTCCCTAGAATGGGCCGCTTGCTCGCTACTAGTGATGTAATGAATATTCGTATTCGCATTCGCATATTCTTACACATTCGCATTCGTATTAGCATTCTCGAAAATACTGCGAATGTTTTGCGAATATTACAAACAAAAATTTTTGATGTAATAGTTGGTTCATAAAACAAAACCCATTAATTTCTTATATGGTTTTTACCTCTAAATTTACTTGTTTTGTTTGTGTCACCTTGAAAACGGATGAGTTCGTATTCGCAAAATGTAAGATGATCAATGACTTATTTATTAAATAACTATATAATTTTTTTGTACCAAATGAGTGATGAGTATGACCCATCTTTTTGTTATACTAGCCTTCCGCACGCGGTTTCACCCGTGCGTAATTTCTTTTTCAAATATCCCCTCCCCCTTCCACCCACATTTCCGGGATCAAAAGTACCCTATGTCACCCGGGGATAGTGTAGCTTTCCGACAGTGAAAGAATTATTCAAATCGGTTCAAAATTTTCGGAGCCTATTCAATACAAACAAACAAACAATCAAATCTTTCCTTTTTATAATATTATTAGTATAGAAATCATTGAGGATGATAACTGCGACAGCTGTCATCGGATTGAGAGCAATAAAGTTTCACGATTGTTTGGCCGACCCCACCCACTTAGAGAGGTTGGTTGTTGTCATCTTTCACTTACACTTAATAATCGATTGCGAAGGTGTAAAATATTGTTAAAATAGTTTTGTCACTTTAAACGCAACTTTTGACCGCCTCCGTGGAACAGTGGCTAAGCCGCTCGAGTATTAAGCCCGGAGGCCGTGGGTTCTATTCCCGCCTAGGATCTGGGTGGTGGTAGGGCTTTTTCAGAGTCCGAATGGCTAGCTACCACGCCCACAGATGAAATCTGCTGCCATAATAGCTCTGGCTGTGTTCCGACAGTATTAAAGTGGGAGCCGATGGGGATCAGATGATTCTAAAGTCTGGCAGCACATTGAGCGACGCTGGTGAAGTGTCCCTCAATGGAATAAGCCGCAGTGGCTGCTTACCATCAGGTGGGCTGCGTGCTGCGTGTCTGTCTGCCAACTGACTTAGTACAAAAAAAATTCTATCTATTGATTAAAAAAAGTCATCTAGGGTTTTTTTTTGGGTAAAAAATTTAAATGGTTATGCGATTTAAAAATGAGAACAATTTCTTCACCTGCCACAGGTATCATCCTAAATTTAAAAAAAAAAGCATTCGTATTCGCGAATGTTGGCAGCAGATATTCGCATTCGTATTCGCGAATGTCCGAAATATGACATTCGTTACATCACTAGTTCCTAATCTATGTCCTTCCTAGTCTTGTTGTTTGCGCTGGACGTTGGTTGTCAGTCAAACAGTCAGTTTCCGTTACTTAATAAAGATAGATAGATATAGCTATTCGAAGATTTTTTGGAATACGTGGATGGTGATTTTGTTATAAATTAATCGGCATCTTCCTTTTTGATCATTAGTAGTTATATTCCCCAGCTGCGTTTAAAACCCACCGCCCGTAGACGTATCCGTTATGAGAAACATCGGATCTCTTTACCTTTGTAATCAAATTCACCAGGAACCCTAAAAATGTCTGCCTTTTACAAGAAAAGTATCAAAAAATGAAAAAACCCTGCATTTGGGTAAATACCCGGTATTTACCCATTTCGGGTAAATACCGGGTGCAGGTAAATACCCGGTGTTTACCCGCGCCCATCTCTAGCCTCGCCATAACTATACGTTCAACGCAAACTTTACTTGTACCATCGTAGATACTCGCTTCAAAATGTATTTTTATTTTACTCTGAAAACCCCGTGTGTAGTAACCCACATACACTCTTCAACGAAAACCCAACTCTACCCATCTTGAATACGGTTGAAATTCCAACGTTGAAATCCGAAACATATCTCTTTCAGTAAGATACAGCTCGCTCTGATCGCACGCAGTAACATTTGCAGCTGTGTATAGTTACATAGGTCCGTCTCGTTCTACCCCAAGCGTTTGTTACATCAACCTATCCCGCTCTAAGCCGCTTATCTTCCCCCCGCGCCCCCCTCCCCGGGCTGCTGCGTAACAGAGCTATTCTGCTAAGGATTGCCTTATTTTTGTTTTAACAATTTTAATGTTTGTTTTGCATTTCATTGGAACTACAACTATGGAAGCTATCCGATCGCTATATCGGGAAATGTAGGGCGATTTTTTCTCTCGATTGAGTTTGAAGTTTATTTTTCGAGTAACCCGATTTTCCAACTGTATTGGCGTTTTCGTTCGCAATTTAGCCAAGTATTTTAATAGTTTTTAATACAGGACGATATTTTTTGTCATAGTCCTTGTACATGATTAAAGTAAATAATGTGAATAGTTATTAGAGACAACCGAGCTCAGGGCTCCCAAGATACAGAGTTACACCAGTTTACGGTCTACTGGCAAAATTGTTACTAAAGATTGTAATTCACTATGAAATTCAATACTCATTTAGATGTATTCATTGAAATCGTGTATTTTTTGAAAAATAAAATGATTCCCAGCCCTGTGTCGTCTGGGCTGGTCAATAGCAGTCAATAACCATAAGCACAGACCTAGATAGAAATTTCTGTGGCCATAAGGCTTTTTTTTTATATCTCCGGACATTATTCCGAAGCGCCATCTAGCCCCAAACTAAGCATGAGCTTGTGCTATGCGTGCCAGACAACGGAAAAACATAACTATTTTTTTTTTTTGTAAAAACATACATTTTATACATAGAAACACCCAGACCGATAAAAACCTTAAATATATCGTTGCAGAATATCCCTGTCGGAGTGTATATCACAGCTATACGTAATACGCACTCTTGCCGAGACCAGCCTCTGAATTTCAAAGGCCTACCGTATTTGACAAGAAAATATTGCCGCGTTTCGCTACCGACGGATCGCGCTCCTTTTGTGATCACCATGTTTGGCGAACGTGGTGAGCACGTTTAAACTTAGGGCCCAATAGACCAAGAACTTAATACAAGTACAAGAAAACAGTTTTGACCGTCTCCGTGGGGGCTTTTTCAGCCCGACTGGCTAGCTACCACCTCCACAGGTGAAATCTATCGCCATGACAGCTCTGGCTGTGTTCCGGCAATATTAATGTGGGAGCCAATACACTTAAAATAAATCGGAGGCTCGACGATCAAATGAGCCTACAGTCTGGCAGCACATTGAGCAACGCTTACTGATGAGGTGTCCCTCAACTCAATGGAATAGGCCGCAGTGACTTAAACTTAAAAAAAAACACCCTTGATTTTAGAGATTTGACGACTTTTCTGGATTGATCAAGTGCCATGAAAAAATTAGAAAAAGAACTTTTTAAATTGGCTGAAATATAATCTGGCTCCAGAACAGTAAACAAACCAACTGGCCGATGATAAAAAGTCCAACCCGCTATTTGCTTTTAAAAACAATAAACGCAACCGCAGTATTACTGGCCGGCAATAAACCTGCCGGCATGTGGCCACTCGACCGCCATCGACACTAATTCAAACAAATGTTGTTCCGATATTTGAATCTGGAACGACCCCTCCATTCGGCCTTTTGAATTTTCGAATGGCTAGTGTTCTTTTTTTTTCATAGATTTACGTCTCTTCAATTAAATAAGATTAGTATTCGATGTAAAACTGATGTATCAATTAATTGGTTCAAGATACGGGGCAAAATAAAACTATTGAATTGCGTATAATTTACTACTACGTTTACTACTATTGTATAACGTTGCGGTATAATTGCGAGTAAAAATATATTTTGAAATAAATGTAGTATGTAAGTAACTAATTGTTATTAAAATGTAACAATTTCAATTTTTTCCACAACGCATGCAAAGTAATTACGCCATACAGCCAAACCTATCAAAACCACCTGTCAAAATTCGCGCCAAACCTACCATAAAGTATCGACTTTTTCCATTATTTTTTTAATAACCACAACCCCAGCTCTCAAGTACTTAGATATCACAAAACGCGACCCCTTATACGCGGTGAGGCAGAAGAAATACTTCCTTGCGCCAAATGTCCGATGTATTTGCTTTCAACACTACCCTCCGTACTACGGTCCTTACATGTTAAAGAATCCATAAATAATAGAGTTGACGTGCGCGGATTCTGTTACCGGAGCGAGGGTGGGGCGCTCCTTGTCTATGGTGCGGCTAATGCCTCTATTGTCTGTGGTACGGATTTATTATTCATTCAACTAATACATCTGACGGTTATGAACTTTCTATTATGTTTGGAGAAAGATTTGGACCGCGTGGGTGGGGCTGTAATTGATTTTAAATCTTCAAAGACTGACCTGTGAGTTAATAGGCTGCGGTCTGTCATCGGACACAGGCTTCAGGGAAGGTTAAGGCCTAGTAATATTATTAAAACCTGGCAAAAGTCATTTTACGTGCTTGTGTTCCAATAAAACATTCTGCGTAGTAGGTTAATTATTATCCTTACTTCTTTACTAATGTTATAAATTAAAAAGTACGAGTAATTCTGTAGTACTGTCGGTCTGTCTGTTACTATTTCACTCCCAAACCAACGAAGTGTTTCTGGTGACATTGGTACTGCCATACTTACACTAGACTTGGGTAAAGGTCATTAGGCTAGGTACTCTTTATCCCGGGATAATGCTTAGGGTAATAGAAACCGCAGGCCTAATTTGGTAAGGTACTTAATTGTATTTATTGCTATTGAAAAGAGTGACTTTTTTTACCTGTTCTTCTCGATAAAGACAAAAATTTTTTTTATTGCTATGTGTAACAAGACAATCAGATCGTACACCTGATGGTAAGCGCCACGTCTGCTCTTAGACAGTTCAGTGCCCAGTAGATAAGCAGTTACTGTCTAGCACTAGCACCGCCCTGCGCCCGCTACACCGAGACGACAGTTATTAGGTCTCATATACCCAGTAATTTCACTAGCTACAGTGCCCTTTCCCCGAAACACGGAAGTGCTTGACACACTTCTATTTTACATTCCGAAGCCGGTGGTCATGGCGTTTTTATTACTCTATGCCGGTGGTAGAGTCACTCTGTATAATTGACGACATTCATGAATAAAGAGTATTTCAATTTTGATTTTGATATAATATTATCTGTAGCCTAAACACGATTAGAAAAACATAATTATGGCTCCGTTGTGTATTGTATACAATAACATCTTGAAAAGATAGACAGTTGACGTTATAACATTTACAAAAAGAATTATAACCGCCATAGTAATACGCAATCAGTTATATTAAAGACAAGGAAACGATCAAAGAACGAAAGTAAGCTCGAGCGAGAGTAACGTAATAACACCCCCTACTCACCCCCCACAGGGTTGCCAGTATACATAAGACGAGCCTTTAACTAGCGGATTCGCCCGCGTGGACTATACAACATATTATAGGATGACCTCTCGGTGGAATAGTCGGTGGAATAGCTAAGCCGCTCGGGTATAAAAACCCGGAGGTCGTGGGCTCGATTCCCGCCTTGGGTCTGGTTGGTGGTAGGGCTTTTTCAGAGTCCGACTAGCTAGCTACCACCCCCACAGGTGAAATCTGCCGCCATAACAACTTTGGCTGTGTTCCGGCAATATTAATGTGGGTGCCAGTACACTTGAAATCTAAGGCTCGAGGATCAAATGAGCCTACAGTCTGGCAGCACATTGAGCGAGGCTTCCTGATGAAGTGTCCCCCTATGGAATAGGCCGCAGTGACCGCTTACCATCAGGTGGGCTGCGAGCCTGTCTTCCAACTGAAAAATATAAAAAAGTGCTATAAAAAAAAAGGAATTTGAATACAGGAACCATGGGCCCGGCCGTCGCTTTAAAATACTATCTACTAGCTACTGCACCACGGATCATTTAAAGCAATTCCATGATTTCACTAAGTTTATTAATAGTGTGAAATAGTAAAATTACTGGGTATTTGAGACCTAATAACTGTCGTCTCTTAAGGCGGGCAACGCGCCTGCCTTATGGGCGGCGCGGCGGTGATCACTTATCATAAGGTGACCCACTTGCTCGTTTGCCCCCCTATAATATAAAAAAATAAATAATAATAATAACAAGGGAACAATTCGTGGGCAACCCTGCACCCCCGCTCGCGCCCATCTCACCGAAAAATTGAGTCGCCGAGAAAGGTACATAGCTCCTTTTGAAATTTACAAAATTGAATTTGTTATTACAATCAGCGCGACGAACACTCATAGACAATTTTTGACTTTTGTCATCAACTTTTTTGGGCAATCGTCTATTGTTTTTGGTACGTGAATTCTAACCTCATTTTAATCAATGTAGAACTTAATAATTTGTATCTTGGGAGACAATAGAAGGAATTAAATAATTGAAAAAAAATGCCACTTACTGTGGTATACCTACCAGTCTACGTAATTTAGCAACTCCCCTAGGGCTCGCCACGTGACGCCATTTATTCGCTAGACTAGAGATGAAGGCTTTTGCCATAAAATTGTACACACTATTATACTCGTACTCACGGCGCAATAAAAACTATGAAGTAATTTAGTGGGTACAACTTACATTTAATTACATAATATCGATGGTTAAAATGTCAAAGGGCTTAAAGGACAAATCATGATTTTTCAGGAGAGCAGAAAAACGAAATAAGTAAAAAATTGGGCATAACTTTTTTGATTTTAAAGCTATCGGTTTGTTGTAAAGGACACTTTTATTTATTTTTTCAAGCCGAACCGTATGCAACCATTTAATTTATTCTAGATAGCATAGTTTTCGAGATAGGTGTCCTTTAAGAATTGAAATTCGATTATTTTGTCCTTTAAGCTTAAGTTTCTGTCGAGATAAATCATTAGCTTTGGCTTAAAGGACATGTTAATACAGGTGTTAGAATAGAATTGGTCCTTTAAGATAAAATTTCGATAAAAAAAATAATTATCCTATCTAACATGAATTTGCCTGTTAAGCTGTATTGTGCTTTTTCAATATTTTTTTTTCTTTTGGTGCTTATATTAAGATTTTATAATGTTAATAACATTTTGGTCCATGAATTTGATTATTAAAAGAAGCGGTAAGTTTGAGCCTTTCGCTATTGGATACGAAGAGGCTGATTAAGACAAAATTTATAAGACTAGTCGTAGTATGATTTTTATAATGAAATATTATAGTTTGAACGAGAAAATGATAAGATGAACTCCAAAGTAAATGAAGATTTTCAATATAGTACAAAAAGAAGCGCTGTCGGCATACAGAGTCAAAAAACATCAATCTCTCCCTCTCCTTTTTTTTCGGAGGAGAATGCGTTTATGCTCCACAACCTCTGGCACCCAGACCTGCGACCGTGTGTGGGACTCGAGGCTAAAGCGTCCACTACCCACTAAACTCCCCCGGTTTCTCCTTCACACCCGATTGGGACGAACCAGTGCCAGTCTTGTTGCTATTGACCAGCACACTCTCTCCCTCTCCTGGGTGTCGTAAAAGGCAAGGCAAACGTGGACACTTACGGCACGGCTGGTCCGCAAGTTAAAAGTGGCTCAGTGAGACGTACGAGATCGTATACGAAATGAGATGATGCGGCATAGAACCAAAGGCAGTGGGCTAGCTATATCAGCCGTAGAACCGATAACCGTTGGGACAAACGGATTCTAGAGTGGAAAACGCGTCTCGGTAAACGTAGTGTAGGACGCTGTCAGGCCAGGTAAAGTGATGAATTGCGCAGGATGGCTGGCAGGAGCAGGATGCGAGCGGCCGAGGATTGATCAGTGTGGCGAGCATTTGGAGGTTATGTCCAGCAGTGGATTGTAATATTCAGATGATGATGATGATGATGATTGTAAAGATCCATAGATTCATTCATCAATTTATTAACAGAATTATAACTATTGTATTGGTCTTAAATAAATATTGGATAACATCACATACATTGATCTGACCCCAAAGTAAGTAGCGTAAGAACACGTGTTATAGGTGTCAGAAACAACAAAGGTACCACAAATGTATACTTAAATACGAATAAACATCCAGACACAAAACAAACACAAATGATCCCGAACCCACGACTCCTGGCGTAAAGGGCAGGGAAATCAATGTGATTTATTTGACATAGAACCACAGTGTCCTTTAAGCCCAAAACGCCTGAATCAAAATATGCAAGAGTAGGCTTTAAATGCCATAATACATTATCAGTGACCTTTAAGCAAATAAAACAAAAATGGCCAATTTTTAACCATGAATATCTCGCTAACTATAAGGGATAGGAGAATCTTTGATATACCATTAGAAAGAGCTCAAAAAACTCAATACAAATGTAACAAAAAGTCATTTTCGCCAAAATGTCCTTTAAGCCCTTTGACATTTTAACCATCGATATGTTCCTTGGCTGTAAAAAAAACATCATTATTAATTTATATTTTTATTTCTGTCCTTTTTTATCTTATGAAGCATTTACTAAATAACGGATGTTTTAAAAAGAGTTATTCCAAATTTTAAACACTCATAATCACCTAAGACTGTAAGATTCCAATTTCAGATTTCCCGCCTCGCTTTCTCTCCGAAAACAAACGTAATGACATTTCCCTGTTAGTCCCGGCCCGACCAATTTCGCTTGTTTGGTAATTTTCAAGCGATTTATCGAATTAAATCGAAAAATACTTTGATGTGGGTAGATATTGAGCGAATCGGGGAATATTCGATTATTCGCTACTCGACTTTTCAATTTGCCGTCCTTTTATGTTTTTGTGCGAAAGAAATTATTGGTGTAAGCATGGAAAGAATTAGGGAAGAACTTTTGCCGACTCTACGAGATCTTGTATGGTTTTGACTGAGCGATTTAAACTGAACGTCGGAGACAATTTGTAAATATTAGTCAGGCATTCCTTCCATGATGTTTTTTTTTTTTTAATTATAATTATTTCTTTTTTATATTGTTAATTTCCAGAAAAACGCCTCAAGTCCCCAACAGTCTAGAGGTTTTATGACATTAATACAATTATGTTAGTACCTTAACTTTCGAAAACAGTACTTTTAATCAATTAGTGTTAAATGTATATCGTACTAATTAATTAAGTGCGAAAACATGTTAGCAAAAACCTACACTTATTACAAGCTTATTTAAAAAAGCCTTTGATTAAAAATAAAAGCTTTTTAATTTTATTTTGCATAATAATTTATTTAGAAGCAGTCACCTTCAAAATTGACAATAGTTTATAGAAACAATTCATTCATAATTTCTTCCTCATTAATAAGCCCACCAATATCTCCCATAATGGCACTCAACTCGAGGGCGAATATCGCACACGGCCTATTTGGCGCCACGTGGCGCAAAATGGCGGCGTCCAAAATCGAATAAATCAAGAGGATTGCCGGCTAATCGGCTACATCCGAGATCCCGAGTCATGCTAGGGTAGGTAGAATGATTCAAATGTAATTTTCACCTCATATCTCAATAATATAGAGCATTTTTTATTATTGGCGTCTGACAATTTTATATTGCCCTTCATTGTTACGATCATTTGATTTCGTCTATACTAATATATAATAGCGGAGGTAGCTCTGTCTCACTTTTACGCTTTAATGCATCAACCGCAACCAGACTTAATTTTGATAATAGTTGGATTAAGTATACATAGTCTACCTTTTTTTTCGGAGGAGAATGCGTTTATGCACCTTTACCGCACTCGTGTGGGACTCGAGACTAAACGTCCACTACCCACTAAACTCCCCCGGTTTCCCCTTCACACCCGATTGAGACGAGCTGGTGCCAACCTTGTGGCTATTGACCAGCCCATACATACTACCTTGGGAAAGGACAGGACAGAACTACTTTTTCTTCTGGGAAAATGCCTCAATCCTCAATTACCTTAGAATAATAAAAAGATAGAAGTGTAACTGCCTCCGTGGTACAGTGGTTAGAGCGTTGGGCTCTAAAACCCGGAGCTTGTGGGTTTGAATCCCGCGGGGAACATCACTGTGTGATTGTTTCCAGTTTAATTAGGACATTGCAGGCTTGAATCACCTGAATGTCTGAAAAGAATGATGATTCATTCGCACGTTAAGCCGTTGGTCCCGACTATGTTCCAAGTAGGGGTCGGAGGTCAGATAGCAATCGCTCCATTGTAATAACCAGGCTTGTCAAATCTAGGATCATAGTCTAAGCGGACCCTGAGCTCCATACTGGATGCAATCGGGAATACGCTGGGATGATGATGAATAAAGATAGAAGTGTGTTTCAGGTCAAAAAGTTCCCTGCAGCGTCTTGCATAATTCGCGATACACTAAAGGATTTTAATGGGTAGTATGCCAATTGACTCGTAAGTCCATTTAAGTATGTGTATGTCTGCCAACTAAATTATGTAGTATAAAATAGTTATTTATGTGACTGTTGCATAATGAGGATCATTAAAATATATGAATGTGGTTTTATGAAACGAACGAAGTGAGTTTCATAAAAGGATCACATGAGTATTTTAATGCCTAATTATGTACAGTCACATACATAACTTTATCTTCATTCATACGATAAATGTCTATTTTAAAGTCAGGATCGATGTGAAACCGCGTGGAATATAATCCGTAGTACCAGGAGAGCAGAGAAGAACAAGAAGCTAGGCTAGCTCGCGTCTTTCAAACTCTTTGATTTAATGAATAGTTACGCTGCGGTTATGCTCTCCTGGTACCTTTGAAAATACATCAAGATGTTTTGCTTACATTATGTTAGCTTCAAATCCATTAATTTTTACTTTTTAAGAAGACGTTCGAAATTTGAACGTAATTAAAGTATCGGGTACCGATACTAAAATGTAAACATTACGATGCAGCCACAGATACTTATATCTAAATGTAGGGCGTTTGCTCATCGCTCCTGACTATATAAAATAGACATTATTATGGTATGGATGTAGATAAAATAGATAAATCCTCGCTATCGGATGCATCAGAGTCCCACCAGCGAATCAATCGGGAAGGGTACTCAAATGTCTTCATTTCAATGTTCCCTCGCACGCGCTGTCATACAACACGCGGTAATTGGAGCGCTCAATTTGCGCGCCGCGCGCAAGTCGCGTGGCTCCCTTTGTCTTGTCTATGCGCGATTGTCTGTGGCCGCAGGGTTGGTAGTACCGGCTTTTTAAATTAGCGGAATATATTCATGCGTCAAACTTTTAAATACTTATAAAATTTAATATTGGACAGTAAAAAAAGTAGGTAGTTGTAACTAATTTATGTCCAACTGCACTGCTGAGATATTGGCCAAATCATCACGCTTGGAAAATGCGGAAATCTGTTGCCTTTCGTACAAACTCTACGGTTAATTAAAAGGGTTCCAAGCTAGAAAATTAAAAACAAAGATTCTCAATGTCTGAAAAAGAATCCCCATTTAATTGTTTATAAATACAACACACAAATTTATATTTACAGTTCCCTAATGCATAATTATGTTGGCGTACATACAAATACCTAATGAAAGAAATGAAATATTTTTATTTAATTTTGTTTGATATCTATATATATGTTACAGCCAAAGTGATCAATCTGGATATTATATATAATGACTAGCCATTATATATAATATCTACTCAATTTGGTCAAAGTGATAAATAACACAGAATTGATCACTTTAACCAGCCATTATATATAATATCTTCATAGACTTGGTCAATGTAATAAAACAATGCCTGACTGGTAATTTTTTAAAGAAATAATATTATTAATTTAAAGGAATGGATAGATTTGTGTTAGGTTAGGTTAGAACTGCGACCCCAAATGAACCAGCCAGAACCGAATTCTACCCATGTTACTTCGTCAGGGCAGAGAGATAGTATTTTGTTTATTTACTATTAATCATCAAATGGTCTATATGTTACGCTCAAAGATCGAAAACGCTCATTGAGCGGAAAAATAGCTCACAAGGCGTTGTGGTCACAAAAGTATTTTTCAGGTTTAAAAAAAAATAACCACGAAGGCCAAGGTGGGAGCTCCGCTTCGCTCCGCTCCCGCCTTAGCCTTCTAACCTATATCCATCAGAGTCGATTTTCGCCTCCGACGTTGTTTTTGTTCAAAAGATAGTCTCCTCTGTGTGTCAGTTACGTTGGATGTTTTACTGTGACCGCAATGCGTTGTAAGCTATTTTTCCGCTCAATGAGCGTTCTTGATCTTTGAGCGTAACATATACATAGTTTGTACAACTATTTATACACTTTATATGTCAGGAACGTACGTATTGATCACTTTGGCTAACTAGGACCAGCTATTATAAATAATAGCTGGATAAAGTGATCAATTTATCACATTGTCTAGTCAATTTGGTTATTATATATAATGACCAGTCATTATATATAATAGCTAATTGATCACTTTGACTGTAACATATATAAAAGAAAGTCGTGTTTGTTACAACACTTATAACTCGAGAACGGCTGGACCGATTGCCATGGTTTTTGATTTGTTGGATTTGTTTCCGTCCCGAATAGCAGAATACATCTTAAAAAAGAAAGGATTTTGACCAATTCCCACGGGAACGGGAACCACGCGGGTGAAACAGCGGGCGGCCGCTAGTTTTTATTAAAATAAAATGATTCATTGTAAATAAAATATAGATAGATATGTACGTTTTTGATTAAATAAACTTGCTGTGGCAGTCGAAAATAGGCTAAAAACACGGTGATTCTCCCTTCCAAACACGATAGCAAAAATTAAATGTCGCTGGCTACAGCCCCGTGGGTAAAAAAATATAAAAATTATTTGATTTCAGAATAGTCACGCTAAAAGTATGCCTGCTTAATTTCAAAGCTTTTGTATCAAACTACCTACCTTACTACTTTCTTGTTCTATAATTACATAATACATAACTAGATCAATTATTATAAACAGAGGTATTGCATCGACAACCCTAATCTTTCATCCCTTTCGATCCCGCCATCTGCGCCCTAAGCGTTTCGGCCACGGTCCGAGCAATGAGCAACCAAAACAATGCTTCAAACTAGCGCGCTTAATATTCATTATCTGGGAGTCGATGAGATGTGCATCTAATATATGAAAAGTTTTTTTTAAATTTGTTCATCTCTAACTTAATTACTTTTAACAATTTAAATTAGTTGCGACCAAGATGGCGTCAGTTTCGGTGGGAAATGCGTCGTGTATTTTCCAATACATATTTTTTAATGCGTCCACCTACAACGCGTGTTGTAGTGTGCGGCGTTTTAAGAACACTTAAGTCATTAAAATACACAAATAAAAATGGCAGCAGTAATCCTGATAAATAGAAGTGAATTGCCAGCTACAAGAAGAAAAGGAGAACAATTTAAACAGTCTGCCAATTATACCCAACTGTGCAAAGCAATTTAATAAGTTTGATACTACATCAGAAGATCATTAAGTGCATAAATACAGCCTACCGACAGAGTTATATATAACTAGCTGACCCGGTGAACTTCGTATCACTTACTTTAGTATTTTCCTCGCAATCTTTCCATAATGTTCTCATTGTTTAAACCTTTCCTGCACTTCCACGATTATTTTCAAGACTAAAATTAGTCAAATCAGTTCAGCCGTTTTCGACTTTTAGCGAGACTAACGAACAGCAATTCGTTTTTATTTATAAAGATAATATTAGCATTAGTATTATACCTACGATAGTAGCATAATATAAGTGCAAATATCATCAAAAGCTGTTACGCAGTTTTTACATAAATAATAATTATAAAGTACTCTGTATCACAAACTAAGGAGGCAAGGTTTAACATAATAACTTGCCAGATAACAATGATGCTTTATACTTTTCTTGAAAATTGACAAAAAAGAAACCACCATAGATATCACCATAGATATCACCCTACCAGATATCTGAATTTATCTAAAGGTGCTCCCTCAACGGGAGCATTCGCGTGTAATGTAACGTTGCAGACTCGAGCATTATATCAGTAAAGGAGGAGAACCGAGCATTACAATGCGCACCTTGTAATGATACAATGTGTAATCAATCAATTCACGCGAACGAACGTTCGTCAGTCAGGGAGTTAGTATTGTACCTAATGTAATGCTCGGAAGACGAATCTATAATGTTACATTACACGAGAATGCTCCCGGTGAGCTACCAAAAAAATATCTAACAATGGTGAAACTGGTCCATAACCTTTAAAAATTAGAATAACTACAGTCGATCGATTTCATTAGAACAATAGCTTACACAATAAAAATCCTGCGCAAAATCGCCGCCCATTCAACTGTGAGAGTATTTTAGTTCGAGATTATATTTTCAACAGGCAGGATTGGCGATATGAACCGGGAAAAAAATACCTCGCCAAAAAACTACGTTTTGTACGAACTATCGATTAATTCTTCGGTTCCGTACGGATTCTCTCAAATATTATTAGACCAATATTTATAAACCAATATCATTGGTTAATTTTTAAGCTATTGCATAGCTTTTATCTCGGGCTTTGAACGCGGCGACCGAATCAAGAAATTCCGTAACGAAAATCTTTGTGACGAAAAAACCTAACGAAAAAACCTATCAGTCGTGTAACGTCGTTTCAGTTCGGCTGACTCCGGCACGGTGTTTGTTTGCCGCATAAGTTGATAAAAATGCTATGCAATAGCTTTTCCGCTCTGAGTACTGAAACACAACTTACGCTTTACCGCGGCAGTCCCCGAGTGCCACACGTATTTTCTTTTAAAAAAAAACAAGTCAAACGAGAGATACAGTCTGTTCACCATAAGTTGTCCTTATGCCGCTATATTGGCAGCATTTCCTACGCTTTGTAAATCTGTCAAAACACAGATTGAAAGTATTGAAAAACAGTAGTACCAATATAGTGGCTAGAGGACTTCTTATCGTGAACGATCTGTAATAAAAGTCCTACCTCTAACCAGACATAAGATGGAAGTCGAAACCAGGATGTTTGTCACTGACGTCATCCGACAGAGAACCAAATCTTCGACATAGATCACCAGCCGTAGAACCGACATCCGTTGGGGAAAACTGATTCTGGAGCAGAGACCGCGTCTTGGTGAACGTAGTGTACGATGCCCTTAGGCCAGGTGGAAAGTCACATCAGTCAATTTCATAAAATAATGATTTCCACTAATAAAAATAAACCGGTTAGTTTTCAAGAACATTCCAATAATTTTACCGTTTTCTCGTAACCCGACGGATCTCAGAATCGCAGAATCGACGGATTAAAGAGCACGCTCCATTGCCGATTATAATTTTCGCCCAGAGGAATCATTGCCTTCATTTTTTACCTTTTTTTGTCAAACTTTTTCAAAGTCCCGCCCAGGTGCGGCCAAAATACTTTATAATTTGGATCCTTTGATGAAGTGATCTTCCTTGTGTGCAACTAACTACCCTTAAGGAATAATGAGTCTTTATTCCTTTACTTTAAAAAAATATTCATTATTTTCTTTTTCGCACTGGCCAGTGGGGGGTAATGCGAAAAAGTAAAGGGTTTGAAAGTAAAGGGGATTAATCCTTTGGGATAACGGAGCACGGGTAAACATACGTTCTATCCTTTTAAAACTACTCTAACGCGTAAAACGAGCCATCTCGTCTTACAAAAATAACGGTAAATATTCGCTGAGTTAATTTTTTATAGTCTATAAGGTTCTTTAACATACAATTCAACTTTGACCAACATATAAACATGGTTAAAGCTTCTAATGCAATTTACACTGGAGAGCAATTAAGTGTCCAGAAAGCATGGCCGGATCATTCGCAACTAGGCAGGCACTTGCTCAATACTATAACTTTTTTAATTTTCTGGTCCATTTCAGTTCATTTTATCTAGATAGAGATATCTTTCTAATGTCACAATAATCACAGAAATAGCTCTAAGAAGCAAAAATATGAAGAATAAAAACGAAAACCGTCAAAATATTGGACCTTCTCCCCAAAAGTATATACTCTGAATTTTTAAAGGAATGTCAAAAAAAATCTGATAACCATAAATGACCCAAATCAAACGAACCCATTCAAAATTGTAACAGCGTTAGATTAATAAAAAAACGTTTCCTGTCCGATGAAATACCAACATCGCAATATCAGGAAGAACATCCGCCTTTCACAATAGATCACATAAGGCTCACACGATTAATCCGTAACTAATTCAATTAAAAAAAGTCCTATAAATAATTCCGATCCATAAAAACACAAAGCTGACCTTCCGAACGAAACTACCCTCAAAAAAACAGTTTTTAATAAAAAAAAGCAACAAAATATAACCTCATAACTCACAATTAGAACGCTACTGGTCATGCATGCCCGAATATAGATAATAAATTTCTACCTTAAAAAGGTCTCACTGAAAAGAGCAGGATACTGGCACAAAAGCCGAGCAGCCTCGGGCGCGGCGCTGGAAAAAAATAAAAAGTTGTTTATGGTCATTTTGCCGCCAACGCTCGCGTTTAAATTTGGAATCCTAACTTTTATACTGGCAGCTACGAAGGCTTATCTAGTTTCACTGGTAAAATTGTTTCGAGAGGATCGTTGACATAAAATAGTAACGAATTAAGTTCTTACAAAGAGAAATCACGGTGTAGCAGGACATTTGACCTCCGTGGGCCGAAACAAATGTCTTTACCGCTCTTTCACCTGTATTCTTAGATGCCTTATAGAGTCAAGATTATTATGTAAATCAGGACTGAAAACAACGCATATAATACGAGATCAGAGAGGTGGGTCGGTAATATAATATAACCATACTAAAATTATGTAAAGACGCTCTAAAATGAGTCGGGATGAAATATTATTGTTATGAAACAATATTATGTATTGCCTTGCCATATAAGTACTCTAACTTTTAAATGAAATTACAATGATGGCTTGATAACTCATTCATTCCGAATCAAAACTTACTTCAGTACACTTGACCCCAAAGGCTCGAAAATCAGCTGAACCTACAGTCTGGCAGCATACCACATTGAACGCCGCTCAATCAGGTTGCGTCACGTGCCCGTCTGTTCATCACATTGGCCTGAGTGGGATTCGAACCCACGACCCTGGCGCATCAGGAATGGAACCCACGATCTCCGAGTTTTAAGACCAGAGTGCTCAACCAACAGTCGAACATGATATAAACGTAGCGGGCAACATCAAGGAAAGTCGCCTAACCAATCCACTTCCTCCATTCTGTTACAGACAGGCGTAGTTATAAAGTGTCAATTCACAACGCGTAAGCATTTAAATAAATAAATAGATATCGATCGCGCCCGTGACAGTTGTCAATTAATATCAAAATATTTTACGCGCGCTTTCTGTGTGACACAACACCGTTCTTTATGGTAAGGGCTGGCAACTTTCAATTTTATAAGCTCATTTAAATTTAAAGATATTTATTTGTTCGTATTGATTAACCATAGTATCCTTACTGTGGTCTTTTTTTATTTTTTTATACTAGTTCAGTTGGCAGACAAACACGCAGCCCACCTGATGGTAAGCGGTCACTGCAGCCTATTCCAATGTGCTGCCAGACTGTCGGCTCATCTGATCTTCGAGCCTTTGATTTCGAGTGGTCAAAGCTATACCATGTTTTCCTATACCTAATAAAGATCGTAGGGCCGTTGGTCCTGCGCCTGGTCTCTCATCTCTCTCTCCGGTCTTGGCAGAAGGCCTTACCACGGGCTATGAGAGTAAGGAAAGCAGAGCCACGTGCTTACGCGTTAACTTGTGCCATATTTTTCTGTGTAGTTAGATTAATCGACTAGCTAGGCGCCCACTCCGCGGTCATGCCCGAGGATATAATATTTATAGATCGCTTAAAATACGCGTCAACTTAATTGGCTTGTTTGAAAATCTTGCTAGAACCTGCGCAAAACACTAATGTAGGTGTCAGGAGGCGTGCAGCCACGCCGCGCTCCTGTGCAAACAACGCTCGCAGCTAACTTCAGACAAGCTAATTAAGTTGAAGAGGACTAATACGTAGCACTACATATTTATTGATGAGACTGGTTGGCTACCACTAATGGTCACTGGTTACAGTAAATCTTCTATTTGGTGGCTGCTTATTTCTTATATGTATACATCGTTATCGCGCGGGCAGTTTCGGGGCGACGCGTGGATACTGACGAATAGGGTTGCCACGCATGGATCTTTTTTTTTAAATTATATTTGACCAATAAAAATATCGATTTTTAAATCGATATTATGCATTGAATCTATTTGTAATCCTAAATCGACCACTGACACAACAATGTTACCTTACGATTTTTTTCGGTTTCGATAACTTAACCAATTTTATGAAAATGTTATTTTTATCCTAATTACTCATTTATAGCTGTATGATGTCAATTTCTGACTTACTGGACTGAATCAACCCTCAGAGAAAGTGTTGCTAACTTAAACAACGCTTCTACACTACTTTGTCCCAATTTTGAATACAATATCAAAATAGAAATAATATTCTATTTATCCTCATAAGGTATTTATCCTCATAAGGAATATACATAACATGAAAGGCTTTAATTTAAAGAATAAAAAAACATGCAAATATTCTAATACTCGTTATATACGTGTGACAGCCCTTCGGTCATCTATGCGTCGCCCCCAAACTGCCCGCGCGATAACGATGTATACTTATATGTAATGGGTAAAATGAGCCACAAGCCAAATAAATTATCTCCATAGTTAAATACAGTAGTCTTTTAATGTTCCACTGCAGAGCAGCCAAGTCCGAGGCCATTTGGTGGCTTGATTATCTGACATTAAGGTTGGTCACTTGCCTTACGCTCCTCTCCACCAAACCAACCTGCACTGGGCCCGCGTGGTGGAGTATGGCCCACACTATCTCACAATTGAGATAAAGCCTGTGTCCTAGCAGTGGGAACGTAAATAAATGCGGGGAAAAGGCCTCTATTATTGAAATCATGTCATCACAACAATGTTAGATAGGCCCACGCTCACCAAATGCGGCTTGGTGATCATCACAAACAATTTATAACCGCCTTATTACTTAGCCGGAAGAGCCAACCCTACACTGCCCCAGTTTCGAAATTCGAACACATCTATGCACGTTTTATTTTTTCAATTTTCAAATATCGAACACGGCTCCTCGTTCGGTTGTTTATTTTCACAAGAATAGCATTGTTTGTGGACAAGATCCCATCTAGATCAATACGGTAAGATGGCCGGTTGCGTTTCGTTTTTGTGCATGACTTTGCGTTTTGTTTCCTTTGTCAACTTGAGCCTTGATAAGGTGATAAGTGTTTGGTATAAGCATGGCATTCTTTTGAAATTCGAACTTCGGTATGCATCGAGATTGTTGAATGATGAGTGTGTTTTGTTACGGTAGGTGTATAAGCACTCAACAACAGTTTTCTTGAATGAATCCTACTCAAATGTGTTTACGTGCTGTCTTAAATATACAAAGTATTTAAGGAAAACAACACAATTAAAGACAGTCATTCTCACAATAAACGGGCACTTGCTTAAACACCCCACTTTCCAAATGCGGATTGGTTTTTACAAACCTTTGGCACAAGTTTTATCCGACCCGGGAATCGATCCAAGTACCCCGAAGTCACTCAAACCACTAGACCATCGAGGCGTATGGTACGACATAATCTTAGATTTATAATGTCACCTACACTCTATCCAACTAACAACTTCCAGACTATGAATAAGTATTTCCTAAACAGGTCACAAACTTTTGATCGGACACGGAATTTGAACCTCTTCTACTCGTCTTAAAGTGCGATCTACAAACCACTGCACCACTGAGGCACAAACTAATATACGTCGTAAGTAATATTAAATTAAGTGGTGTGAGTCGTATTTATCTTAGATAAATTACTAATTAATGAAATTGGCTCTATGAAGTTAGATATCATTGCAGTTTTTTACGAATCAGTTGAAAGTAATCTCACGGCTGGTCCGGATTAGTAATTAATAATGAAATTTTAAGAAAAACAGACCATGCATTAAGCCGTACCATACCTGTCAAGACCGGCGACATAACTTAAAATCGAACTGTCAAACCACCAACAAGAAATACGACACACCTGTCAAATTATAACCTCACTTTTTCGATTTGTATTTTATATTTTTTTCTTCCTCGTCGGATTCAAATTTTTCGGCCAGGCTCAGTTGTCAAATTAGACGCCGTGTGTTCGATATTTAACACTTTGACACTGGCAGCTAATCCCCGAGCAATTATTATTCTTTTTTTCGAATCTGTGGCCATCATGGCGGCCGAGGTAATCCGTTTAAACGCGGTATCTTAGTAAATAACTTGCATCGTATTTCTCTTAGGTGCTCTCGTTTCGTGTAAAAAACGTAATCGGAGACTTGAAATGCGTCGATGACAGTTTAATGTATTATAGAAGGGTGAAATAGTTTATGGAATTAGGCTTTTAGCGAAACTTGGTGTAAGGTTCACACACATCTTTATAATCGGCCATCAGTAGAAAGCGCATTGCGTCCCTGATACAGGTAGTGCGGGGCAGCACCAACAGCCTCCTGAAGATGGTCGCGGCAAGACTGGACGTGGACAGTGCCATTATGCGGCACTTCACTTACTTTCAGTTTGCCAAAGACACTAAAATTGATTATAATACCTACCTTTTTGTACTATCATAGTTTTTAAGATTAATTGTTACTAACACTATGGACTTTGTTTCTGCTATAAATAAATTTTTTTTATAATGACCGTCATCGATTATGATTGTAGCGATCCTATCTATTCTACATATTTTGCCTGAATTACAGCCACAGCGGCATATAGGTACCTATAAACAATTGCCGAAAAAGTCATTTTTTTCAAATAGAAAACCCTAGACCAGTAAACTTTAGACCAGTAGAGCACTCTGTGCGGAGGTGAGAAACGTGAATTTCTCCCTGGTGCGGGGGCTGGTACTATGAGATTTCTGCATGTACAAAAGAGATAAGTATACATTTGAGTTTAGGACCTTATGGGCAACTCAATAAAGCTTAAACTTGTGCTTAAGGTTTTTCGGCCCGATAACGCACTGGTAGATATTTTTTTCGATTCCTTGCGGATACCGGGTCGAAAGGCCCGTCATAGGTTATAAGGTTATTCCACCCCCTCCCGCACTGTTGTAGGTGTTTACTTTATTAGTGTTGTTACATAATTATCGAGAACGGACGCATAATACGGTAGTGCATAATTTGAGACTTTAGAGTGTCTGTGTACGTTTTTGTGTGGTTTAAAATCTTTTATTATGCCTCGACCAAATGAGCGATGTCGAAAAATGCTGAAATTATCGTTTTAACAAGAAAAACAAAAAGTAAAAGTGAACATTATTATGTAGAAAAGCCGAAATATAGAAAAGTTTTTGTGAAAAACGAAAAAATAGTAATGATTTCTATGAAGCCCATACGTATTTTTTAAATGAACGATTTTACAAAATATAATGTCTCGATAACTTATTGCACATCACTAATAATTCTCCAATTGAACCTGTTATTCAGTGCGGTTTCGGGTTGTAAGACCTTACACTTATTTTTACATATTCCTCTTAAGTAAATAGGAGGAACCCTGGGCGAGGCCAACACTGAGACAATCAACTCGTCTACTAGCGATATTGATAGGTAGGTATCCAAAATTTAAAGCTTTCGCATAGTTAACTATAGTCATTTATTTACGACAATACCTTACCGGGCCTATAAACCCTACAACGCAGTGGTGGAGAGTTTAAGTAACAGGCCAATCGGCCTTATAACGCACCATACAAAAAAAACGCCAGCTTCGGTCCCGCAGCGAGCGTGTTAATGTGCCATCCACTAGCCACTGCGCTACGGAGGTAATTTCAGGTCTTACCTGAAATCCATGTAAACACCGTAGCTCTCCTTAATTTTCTTTACCCTGCTTTCTTTATTGTCAAAACACCTCACCTTTTATTGTCCTTATCACTATTGTCACTATTGTCAAACCCGCCCAGTCACGAACCCCAGTAGTGCTGTGCTGTGATCATGCCACATCATCGATCGGTGATCAATACGGCGATCGTTCACACGCGGCGCGACAGGTGGCGCACTTGCTGTCACTGTCATCGTGACAGTATACATACACCTTTGTGACAGAATACAATATTTCGACATTCGGACATTTGATAATAAAGCGTGAAATTGGTGGGTTCTGTATTTTTTTCGCCTTTTGCATTGAGTTTTGACACTACTACTTTTGACCGCCTCCGTGGAACAATGGCTAAGCTGCTCGGTTGTAAAACCCGGAGGTCGTGGGTTCGATTCCCGCCTTGGGTCTGGTTGGTGGTAGGACTTTTTCAGATTTCGACTGGCTAGCTTAGCTACCACCCCCACAGGTGAATTCTGCCGCCATAACAGCTCTGGCTGTGTTCCAGCAATATTAATGTGGAAGAACTTGAAATTAAAGGCTCGAAGATCAGATGAGCCTACAGTCTGGCAGCACATTGAGCGACGCTTCCTGGTCAAGTGTCCCTTAATGGCAATAGGCCGCAGTAGCCGCTAACCATCAGGTGGGCTGAGTGTCTGTCTGCCAACTGATGTGGTATAAAAAAAAACTGCGTCTCTTGGTCTTACTAAAGGCGTTCCTTGCTGTCATCTTGGATCCTGGGTTCAGTTCTCCGGTTGAGCAAGCGACGTTATTTCGGGATTGTACGATAAATTGATAAGTAAGAATCTTTTTTTTTACCCTTAAAGATAGTTTTAGTTTTGTTTGCGTTATTTGGTAAAGTAAGACGGAAATCTTAATATATAAAACTCAAAGGTGACTGACTGACATAGATATCTATCAACGCACAGCCCAAACTACTGGACGGATCGGGCTGAAATTTGGCATACAGGTAGATGTTATGACGTAGGCATCCGCTAAGAAAGGATTTTGATCAATTCCCACGGGAACGGGAACCACGCAGGTGAAACCGCGGGCGGCCGCTAGTAAAATTATAATTTTTGATAATAAAACAAAACATTTTTGAAATCTAATTATGTAATATTATAAAGAGGAAAAATTTTATTGTTTGTTTGTTTGTATTGAATAGGCTCCAAAACTAAGTAACTACTAAACCGATTTGAATAATTCTTTCACTGTCGGAAAGCTACACTATCCCCGGTGAACAGGGTACTTTTCATACCGGAAACGTGGGGGGAAGGGGGTATAATTGAAAAAAGAAATTACGCGCGGGTGAAACTGCGGGCGGAAAGCTAGTATGGTTTTATTTTTAAAATTAAAAATATTGCAGAACCCCATTAATAGAACTAAAAAAATTATATCAAAAAATAAAATAGCGTAGGCGATCCACGTTCCCTTTTCAAAATTCAAATTTGGAAGCCGTTCGGTGTTGCCACACGTCGAAATGCGTTTGTCGTGTAATCCTCCAGAGACTTGGATTATTGTGTGTTTTTTTCCTTCTATCAATTATTTTTTAAACAGTGTCGCCGTGGGATATGGTTTTTTGAGCCGAGTTTCGTACAGTTTATTAATTTTTATTTAGTCATTGTAGTTTCAGGTAGGCGGAGTGATTGACACCGCGTAGATGCCTAATCTCCGATAATAATGCGTATCAGAAGTTACATTGAAACCTCCACAGTGATAAAAAAGGGACAGCAAATAGAAACTTACGTAACAATGGTGTCGAACATTTTCTTTGACGAATTCTTCATTGTCAAAAATCACGTGAAAAACGTTCATAGTACATAATGTCTGGATCTGGATGTTATATTAAAGCCTTTTTTATTTTACTGCCTTATAGATGTAGTGGATTGGTTGTACTTTAAAGCGACGTGTAAAGGGCCCTGGGTTCACATCCCAGGTCGGACCGCAAATTTTACCCGGAAGGACCTAGAGATAGAGATCACGACTTGTCGGTAAATAGGTTTTAAAGATGCCCTTGAATTGTGAATTTTATCACTATTACAAAATGACTCTATCACCTCGGATTCTGAATATTGCTATCCAATGAGAAGAACCAGCAAAAACCTCGTTAGTTACTCTTCTTATTGTATTGTAGCTGGCAATACACTCCTGTTTTTATAATCCTTATGGATTACTGCTGCCATTTTCATGTACATTTTATTAACTAACAACTTACTTACGTTGTCCTAAGTTAACGCATCCAAAAATATGGGGAAATACACAAACCACTCCCACAAAAGAGTTATAGACCGACAAACTTATCTGTTCCGGTGGCGGCGTCGCTACTGTCGATTTAGTACTGTCATTAAATATCATTTTTGCATTGCATTTTATGTAGTTCCAACTTTGGCCACCGGAACAGATAAGTTTGTCGGTTTATATTTGTAGCGCCCAAGATGGCGTCGGTTTCAGCACTCCCACCGAAACCGACGCCATCTTGGGCGCTACAAATAACTCTTTTCAATCAATTTATTTACTGAACTTACTCGATGATTGTTTTTTCTAAATACACCACAGGGAATTAACCTAATAGATGCGTAATGGGCATCCCTCCCCTGCGTCGGTTACAGGGCGGTCTGTTCGAATCCCGAGAGACGCACTTGGTAAAACATTTACCAAATGTTTAGGATATCAGATATTTCGTCTAACTTTAATAGATGAGTTTGATTTGGTCAAATTCTCGCATCGATGATCTAATGCTTTTAGTAGAGTCCTGGGTTTAACTCCCGGGTTGAGCAATTTGAATACTGTTTGGATTTTTAACCACCAAACGCAAGCTATGTTTGAAAAATTTGACACAATTTTTTTCCAACCCGGGAATTAAACCTTGGACCTCGAGATCAAAGATCGGTACGTAAACCACAAGACCTGTAGGTACCTACTCCATTATTTTTAACAGATTTTCCATCACCAAAAATATTCAGTCTTCAGTAGTCATTTTGTAGCGAATGATTCATATTCAATTTATTTAAACCAGCTCCAGTGAAATTCGGCTTTTAATCTCATAGTAGGTACCTACCTATCTGAGAACTAATGCTACGAGTTCAGTATGGCGACCACACGCTATGTATTCTGCGGTACTACTACTTTTGACCGCCTCCGTGGGAGAGTGGCTAAAACCGCTCGGGTATAAAACCCGGAGGTCGTGGGTTCAATTCCCGCCATGGGTCTGGTTGGTGGTAGGACTTTTTCAGAGTCCCATTGGCTAGCTACCCCCACAGGTGAAATCTGCCGCCATAACAGCTCTGGCTGTGTTCCTGCAATATTAATGTGTGAGCCAGTACACTTGAAATTGAAGGCTCGAAGATCAGAGGAGTCTACAGTCTGGCAGCACATTGAGCGACGCTTCCTAATGAAGTGCCACTCAATGGAATAGGCCGTAGTGGCTGCTTACCATCAGGCGGGCTGCGAATCTGTCTGCCAACTGAAAAAAAAATACCGTTTTGTTACTCTACAGTCCATGAAAGTGGGACTCCGTGGCCCCCCTACGTCTCCTGTGCGGGCGGGGGCAGGTCTCCAGAGACGCGATCTGTCGTAGATAAATAATTTGGAGCCGTATTGTATTTCGCTTGTTTCAACCAGTAATAGCTTCTTTAATATTCTCCGGCTGACTGTGACTTGTGTTTTGCTTATGGGAGAGGTTAGAAACAAAATGGTAGATGATGATGATGTTTTAGTTAGAATGACTACTATTATTTATAAGTGCTGGAGGAGCCTTTATAATAAATGAATTTTAACTTTGACATAAAAATATTATTTATTCATGTAGGTATCAATGTTACAGAGTGACTCTACCAACGGATTCTGCTAGAAACTCGACTCATCGCCAATTATCATTTTCTTTTTTTTTACATTTCTCAATGTATTACAATCTCCATTTGAATACGAGGTAGGTAAGTAAAGTATGCAGTAAAAAAAAGTTCTTTAAATGCACGTTGAACGATAACCCCTGATGAGGTTTGTTTTTAATCTTATGCTTGTAAGTAAGCGTCCATGGACGATGCCTACTACCATCAGGTAACAATATAACTCGTTTACCACCCTCTTTTATAAAAAGTTTGTGCTACTTGCATTAAAAAAAATTAACTTGACTCATCGAAAATTATAATTTTAAATTTATAAAAAATTGTAACAGCCAATTCGGTAACAAAAAAAACATTGCAAGTGTCAATATAAAAATCACCATTTATTCAATTTACGTTACAAACTATTATAACCTCTTTTGAGTGACCTTTTTGCACGGCCATAAATTTCCTGGCCACGGTCAAATCATCGCTGGAAAAAAAAACGTGGGAAATAGGCGGGCGGGAATGCTCTATGGTCCATTGTGGCGTAGGTAGTTCCGTTTTGTGAATGGAATTGGAGTCTATTGTAATGATTTCTATTTCATTTGCACAGGTGTATTTGGCTCGTTCTAAGGTATCGATCAAGTTTTTTTACGGAAATGTTTATTTTTAAATGCTTTGTTGCATTTTTGTCGCACAATTCGACGCTGATTGAATAGGTCACCTGAACTTTAACGGTCAAAGAACACGTAATTTTTATTTGTTACTTTGTCTTGATGTTATGTTACTGCGCCTGATCTTTCTTCGGTCGTCTCAAACTTCTGTCCCACCATGTTATAAGAGTTAGGGAAAAGGGAGTGCACCTGAGCTTGAACATTCACTGCAGTCCATTAATTAATATATCTTGCGTTGTTGGGATTTTATTTTATTTAAATTCGTAAGGAATAACACGAAAATCATTATTATTAGATTTTCTGTGACAAAATCCTCGTTCAGAATACCTACCTAAGATACAGCAAACTATTTCGTCCCTCTAAAATGCACATAAAACCACTGCCCTTTTTTGCTTGAGTACGACATAGATCAGGCGGAGGACCAATCTAATAATTAATGTTCTATCCGAGGATGTTTCACACTAGTATTTCCATAATAGGAAAACCCAAACAAATATTCGGCTCGACTCGGGATTTGAACCCAGGACCCATGGCGCGACCGTGTACCACAGAGACAGTCAGAGCAAAGCAGAACAGAGAAGCCAATCAATTGCGAAGTAATTAGTACTCAAATATTTATAGCCCCAAGAGCAAACAACCTTTAAAAAAATAGCTCACCTTTTTAAAAATCCGTATAGTGTTGTCTCCGGGTATCGATAATTCGAGTCGATGCGTACGGCTTCCCTGGCTTCGTCTACTATCGATCGACACCTCGCCTATGGCTAATGTGATTAGATTCGTGCAAGGACGAGCCACCAATGTTTGTATGTCTTCTACCACCAAGTGTACCATTGGAACATTAGCTGACCTTTTAGTCATCTATGTTTCAACATGTCGTCATTTCTGTTTACGGCTATAATCAAAAAGGTATCTTATTCTGAATCATCATGGGCATCTTATAGAATAAAGCAAAAGGTCTGATGGATTTTCTGAAAGGACAATGCAAAAGACTGGGCCCAAAAAAACCTTGTGCAGATTTGAGACAGAATACGAAGTAGATCCAATATCACTTTAACTTTTATTATGGCGTCGACAAAATTGGTCCTAGTGAAAAAAAATATGTTTATTATGTTAATTATTTATATTCATATAAAAATAATAAATTATTATATTATGGACGATAATAAAATTTGATGATGTGTGTGTGGTCTTTCACGTAGAATATCTCATCTCTTCACATTAACTTAATTTTTTGGGCCCAAGAACAATAGCAAGTTTTGCATAAGGGTAAATAAACAGCTTAAAAACATTTACAATAGGTAATCATCACAAGCTTGTGGTTCATAAAACAATACAATCATTTAAAAAATCTACGCATAGCGGATTTTTTTATAGCTTCAAATGCCAGCACAGTGCGAGGCCGAGAGTCGAACCCACAATCTGATCTAATAACCTACTACTTAATTATCCTTCCCAGTAGACTCCTAAGCCTAGAAAAATATCTAAGAAGTAGAGAGAGACGCAAGCAATCGTTTAATAATTCCTTAGTCTGGTTGTTTCTGGTTGTCTTTATAAGTTAAAGAAAAATATTTTCATAAGTAGGACCTATAGCTTCAAAGCCTACTAATTTATACTGCGTGTTTTTTTAGTTGTTGTTTTCCCGCAGCAGAACGATTTACCGTCACTATATCGATTTATGCAAGTTTTTTTTTTAATTATTTTTTTTGACATTTTTTTCACTTTTTTGATTTTTTTTCTTAAATTTTAACGGGAAAATTGGAACTAAATGTGATTAAATGTGATTAAATAGTAAATAATCATTTTTTAAATAAACGCGAAGGGCAATGACCCTGGCCGGTGACCATCCGTGACGCAGCTAGTACTATTGGTTCGAGTTTCGTCTATTATAATCGTAAAACTTTTGATTTGACTAAAAAAAGAACTTTATTAATTTATTTTACTACTACTAAGATAGAATCATTTTACTGCGGGAAAACAACGACTAAAATTCCACGCTGTATTTACGTCTGGCTTAATCAGCTAGAGGTCCGGAGCTCGAAGCAAAAAGAACAAAAACTTGGTCAGTTTTACATTTTACACATGGAATTAATATTAATTACGTTTATGGTTTTACAAACCATACTGTGCTGTGATTTGGTTGTGCTGCATTCCCATTAATCCCATTTTCATCCGACCAATGCTGACACCTAGTAGACATATTTAGAAACAATATTATACAGACAGTGTACTCCATTGCCGCAAGATGGCGCTATCTGAACGTTGTATTGCCATGTACAATAAATCTCATTTCATAGTTGATTTCCTATGATTTTATGAGCTATTCGTTAAAATATTAGTTTGTTTTTTTTGATTTTTCAAACAAACGAAAGCTTGTTCTTGTCTTGTTGTTTTAACGAAAAATTATGTGGCATTAGTATTACACCTTTAGAGCAAGTAGATCGTATAAAATATTACATCAAATTAGTGGTATTTTACAGTCTTAGGTACTCTTATTGTCTAATAGTACCCAGAATCTTAACCCAAGCTGTTTTAGTTAAAAAGTTAAGCGAGAATGATCCACATTCTTACTGAATTTAATTTTGTTAATGGAGAATGTTACTAGGTATGCCAAATCGTTTGAAATTTTGTCTCAGTAATGCCTGTATGTATACAAATACAATAGTTTTTGTTGTAGTCAAAAATACCTAGTAGTTTTGATTCTATAGGCATTCAAAGTTTCGAAAAATATCGAGTCCCGCTAACAGTCACGTGACCGCTTGTGACGTCACATCTAGTGATGGGTTTTTATCCGGATAAATACTCAAAATGGATAAATACTCATAAATATCCATTTTTACTTGAGTATTTATCCAAAAAGGCGGATAAATACTTTTAAATTTTTTTTCTTTTATTTTTTAAATTAAAGTGTAGGTAGATTAGAATTCATTTATTACGACCCTGGTTGTAGCGACCAATTGGCTACAGCGACGTTAAAACTAAGTGCCTTGAATTTAAAGCATACTTTAGTACAACATTTTTTGGCTATTATAGTAACTTTGGATGTAACACCGTGTTCAGGTATGGCAATTATTTTCAATGAATCATTTTGTAACAAATTCTTTTTTTTTCGGAGGAGAATGCGTTTATGCACCATAACCGCAGGCTAGCTAAACCTGCGGCCGTGTGTGGGACTCGAGACTAAAGCGTCCACTACCCACTAAACTCCCCCGGTTTCCCTTCACACCCGATTGGGACGAGCCGTTGCCAGCGTTAGCTATTGACCAGGCCATCCCCGGGTACCCCGACTTGAGCAGGCCTCAAGTCGGGGTGGCGCCTAGGGAGGGCCACCCGAGAAACAAGGTGACCCTCAGACTTGGCACGGGCGACCTGTGCAATGCGGACGTTGGGGGGCTACCCCCGCCCGCAGGTCAACCTTCAGGCCGGAGGAGGCGTGCTAAGTGAGAACGCCTTCTCCGGCCTGGCCGTCTACGCCGGAGGGGAGCAGCGAGGGGGTCCTCCACGCGCTCCCGCTCCGCTGCCTCCTTCTGCGACATTACTTGCTCGCAGAAGGAGGCGGCAGCCTCCCACGCACTCCGTTGGCGACCATGGCACGAACCATGGTCGCCAACGAGAGGCGTCCGCCGCCTAGCGCCGCGATCAGTTTGCGGCGCTCGTGTCGCCAGGCCGGGCACTCGATGAGTATGTGCTCGGCTGTGTCGTCGGGAACGTAGCATTCCACCCACTCCCTTAACACCGGACGAATGGCCTCAATCGTCCAATGGCCGGCACTTGGGGCTTGGAGAGCCTCCGTCCATTTGGCCAGGGCCTCTTCCCTGGCCTGGACACGACCCAGCGCCACCTCCTCCAAGCTGGGTTGTTCCCCCCGCATCCTTGCCGCGACCCGGATTCGATGCACCTAGGCCAGAACCGCATCGAGTTCCCACGGCGTTGTGCTTGCTAAGACACAGGCAGCCCCGTGGGAATCTGTGCGGAAAGCCCGCACAGCCCGAGTCGTGATGACCCTCTGCGGTCTCCGCAAGAGGACTTTCAGCGAGAGAGAGAGGCTCTCCGCCCAAACAGGGGCTCCGTAAAGTGCCATCGACCCTATCACCCCATGATAAAGCCGACGGCACCCAGGTCCTGGACCCCCCACGTTGGGGAGGTCCCGCCCGAGGGCTGCGGCGGCGGCACACAGCCGTGGAGCGAGGAACTTAAAATGCTCCTTGAAACTCCGCGTTACATGGCGAGCCCCACATGCCCCCGGCTGGGGGGCTTATGGGATTAGCCGGGAACACCTGACTAATCCCATCCGACGGAGGTGGTGACCGGTGCAATGCGGGCCTACACTGGCGACGAGAAGAGAGCGATTGTATAGCCGTCTTCTTATTCCCCGCCTACGTCTTCGACACGGAGGCGCGAGAGGGTCATTTTCCCTCTCCCGCACCGCAGCCTCCTTCTGCGAGATGACTTCCTCGCAGAAGGCGGCCATTGCCCTCCAGGCTCCTTCGCTTCCAACCATGGAATTGACCTCGCTTGGTAGCGAAAGATCCGGACCTACTTCCGCGCACAGAACACGACGCTGCTCCTCCCAGCCTGGGCAGAAGGCGAGAGTATGCTGCGCCGTGTCCTCCTCCGCACCACATTTGGCACACCGGGGATTCCTTTCTCCTGATTTGGTGCAGGAATGACGCAAAGGAGCCATACCCGGATAACATCTGTGCCAAACGGAATGAAAGAAACCCGTGCGGATGCCCGAGCCAATCCTGTATCACGGTACCAATGGCATCGAGCGCCCTGCAACCATGTTACGCGAGCCATGTCCTCTTGCCAGCAGAGGACCATAATGTCGCGCGCATCCTCACAGCGCGAGCGGCCCGCTCTATCGGCGCTGGGCGCCCCCCTAGGGCTTTCTGCTCTGCCGTGCACTCATAGACACGGTAGTTCTTCTATGTGTCAACCGCACGGAGTGCCTCTTATGTACATGACTAATTAATTATACAATTATTGTAACCTAACAACCGAATATACATACTTTTCTCGCTCTCGCGCGGACTTGTGAGCAACGTTTGCAAAAGCAAGCAATGCTACAGTTTAATAGGTACAACTACCCTGAGACTTGATATAACACCCAACCGTGCTAAAATAAAGTAATTATTTTGATGCCATAGTATTCGGACACAAAATACTAAGCTTTTGTCAAATGTGGTCAAGTGAAACAAAAGTCGTGTGTGAATACAGCTAAAAAGATATTTATCCTTGAATTTGAGTAAATATCGGGTAGAAATGGATAAAAATGAGTATTTATCCAGTTTGGATAAATATCCGAGTATTTACTTTTTGAGTATTTATCCTCTGCCCATCACTAGTCACATCACAACCCGCCGCGCGGGCCGAGCCCGGCTTAATACAAGTTGCATAGCTTGCGCTTGGCTTGTGCAGTATTTTGTTGTGTTTTCGTTAATAGACTTAATAGTAAATATTATTCAATTAATAATATGGACGAAAAAGGGCAATCGGATAATATAATCTACCTAAAATAGATAGATTAATGGTTGCGCATTATTTAACAACAAATAGTGATTTCGTTGCCGCCGAAATGCGAGGAATATCAAATAGTAAAAGTATCTACCTACCATTCAATGTTTATGTTATAGACACAACGAATTTATTTAATATCGTTGTATAGACAACAAATAAAAATGTAGGTATTATAGTTTTGTAACTATAGGTAAGTAGGTACGTATGTACATATAGGTACCGCTCTTCTTAGTAAATTTAAATAAATACATACCTAGTACCTACATAGGTACATTGATATATTGCAAACTAGCTTCCGCCAGCAGCTTCGCCCCCGTTTCCCTCGGGAACTGTACATTTTCCCAGGATTAAAAGTAGCCTACCTACCTATATGTTATTCCAGACTTCGTCCAGACTCCAGATCCATTCAGTAGTATTTGCGTGAAAGATAACAAGTAAACACACACACACTCACAAACTTTCGCGTTTATAATATAAGTAGAAACTAGGATAGTACCTAGGAATAAGAGCGGTAAGGTAACGCACTATCCGATCCGAATCCGATGCGAATCCAATCCGTCTCCGTGAAATAACGGTCCGGAGTATTTCTAGTGTATTTATATTCCGTCATCCGAATGTCTTTGTGATTTTGATTTCACGGAGACGGATCGGATTCGGATCGGACGTAGTGCGTAAGCGCTCTTAGGATGTAAGTAAATATAGTGTTGTATTTTTTTTTACTTACAAAATACGTAAGGCCATTTATTTTTAAAAGAAGCTTATTTCAAATCAGCAAGAGACAGCTATGGCGATGATGCTATTAGTCATGTTCAAATAAAAAGACCTACCTAGGTGATGTATGTAATGTAGAATCACGCCAGAACACCGCATACGTACTATCGAGGACATCCGCGCGTGATCACCCTTAAGGCTAAAATCCTGTGCAGTATTTTCACGTTTACAAGCGCCGCTCCTAAGAAGTCACGATGCGCGTGCACGGTATATTTTTCCAAAAGTGATCACGCGCGGGAGACCTCGATCGTACCACACCATAACATTGCATTCTAAACTGATAAGGATCAAGAAGTTTTAAATGTAACCTGCGAAGATTGTGCCGCCAGCAGAGGTGGCTGTAAACATACTAGGATTTTTAATGTGGCTACATCGTCGAAGCGAGGAGCCTCAACGTCCTTTGGAACTATAAAAAACAACTTTTCCTGCGAATTGGTAGTTGTATTTTTACATTTAGGCACACACCACATGATTTCCTAGTATTTGGATTGGACATTTTTAAAAGTATTTAGGTTTAATTTCGACGGCACGGGCGCCGAACGCTAGCGGACTGAGTGCGCCAGACTGAGCGAGTTGTACTATGACGTCACACCCACTGAGCAAGTAAAAAGGTCACACCGGCACCAGCAGCCCGCGCGTGCGGTTACAACTTGTTTTACTTCTAAATCGGAAACTAATTAACGTATCGAAGTAATTCTTTCACTAGTATTTTTTATTTTTTACAAAGAATATGGAGTGCTAATAATCAAAATTAGTTAACATTCTTCATTTGACAATCGAAATCAATTTCATATTTATTACCAGGAAATTTCAGCTTTCTCATGGCAACATTACTTCAAAATCAAACATGGCGCACGTATACACGGCACCGAAAATTTTACACTTTTTCATTTATTTCTCTGTTATTTTATGTTCTCTTACTAGTTTAGTCAGTGCCAACCGTGAATTAAATGAAGACAATTGGAAGGAAATCCTCGAAGGAGAATGGATGGTGGAATTGTGAGTATATTTTATACGCCGGTGCGTCTTGTTTGAAACGTGTCATTTTCATTTATTTTAATTTTTCGCTGAAAATCGATGATTTTTCTTAATAAAATGTTTATAAAACTTCAGTGGGGAGGTCTAGTAATGACTAGAAGTCAAGTATTGGTGGAAAAATGTATTTTAAACGTGTTAAAATGCAGGCATCCCACACTTGAGTTCAATAAACCATGCAAGGTCGGTAGGGTCCGAGCCGTTTGAAGAAGTGACGCACACTAGAACACTATTGTCTCCATGACCTGCAGATTCTCAGCCGTTAAGAGTATAATGGCTGGCAAATTAGATACCACTCCAATCTCATTAACTTTACAAATTAGAATTAAGAGACCATTAACTATCAATGAGCACTTTGTGTCACTAAAAAGAAATGAAATTCAGAGAAACACTTATCTTGTGTTTTAAAGAATGTCTTGTCTTATTCGATTCCATTTGTAAAGTTCTAAGAATTCATTCTGTCTGATTCACTTTAGAAATCATTAAAATGGAAACATTGTAGTCCACAAAATTTTCAACAATAAAATTTATTACATTTAATGTAGCTTTGTCTGCAAATAAAAGTTTAAGAATCTGAAAATAAAATGATTCTTCTATTTTGCACTTTAAAAGATCAATTAACCTTAATTTGTAATTCATATTTTGATTTACTATTAATTTCATTAGCTAAATAATCATATTTATTATAAATAGATTGTTTTCATATCTATAAGGTAAATATAAATAATTTGAATGCCACATGTAATGAGCTATGAGCAATAACATTAGGGTCTGATCAATTGGTGCTAATTTATGAATGATTGTTATTGTACAGTCATTCAGTGCCAAAATGATCTGAGCGTTCAAAACAACCAAAAATATCTGAACATTTGACAACCTTACGTTAAGACATAAAGATGCATTTTCATTTGTTGTTTGGGAACAAATGACAATAAACAATATTTACACCCAAAAGTATTGTGCTGAGTGATTTTTGCCAAATGTTTACATATTTTTGGTAGGTTTGAACGGTCAGATCATTTTGGCGCTGACTGTACCAACTGGCATTGTTATTCAATTATTATGTGATGTTACATACCTACTTCCAAGTAAACAAGGTCACAACCAAAGTCTGTGAGGAGTTATTATTATTTTTAAAAATGTTGTAATGACACATAACGACGGTGAAGAATCAATAACGGCTAACTAACAAAACACAAATTTTACAGGAGACGAAAAAAACAATTTGTGCTTTTGGATGTGAAGTTATTAAAAACTGTTGTATCAGTAATCTAATATAAAAATTGAAGAAATCAAACCATGAAAACGTTATCGATGTAACTACCTGTTTTACAAAGATAGTGTTAGTTAGATGGTATTGGTCCGAATCGTGATTATATTATTTTGTTTGTGTCAGATAACTGTTTTTGCTACCCATAAAAAGGCCGCGAAATAGCATAGCAAAATAGTTCAAATTTATTCATATTTGTAAATAAAACTCACAATAATAAACTGAACCTTCCTATTATCGTGAATTTTATTTACAAATAAGAATTCCCTATTTTAATTAAATTCTTTACGGTTGCCAATCATAATAATAAAGATTTTGAATCCCTTCGAACAGGACAGCGTTGAAAAACTTTTCGAGCTCCCTCAGTACGGGTTTATCCCCAGCCTTTAGCAGCTCTGTAGTAAAGCCGTCGTCTCCAGCGGCTTTTCGATTTTTAAGCTGCCCAAGAGCAATCTCGATTTCGCCAACGCTGACTTCTGGCAGGTCTTCAGTGTAATGGCGAGTTAGCGTTAGCTATGCGAAGCGAATAACAAGGCCATAGAAGTCCTCTACCTCCAAAAGGACTGCCGGCTTTGAGGCAACTACTTCTGCACTTGCTGTGGTCAGCTTCGTTAGGTGGCTTCTTCCGAGAGATTGTACGAACACCTTTTTTTCCGTCTATATTTCTCGGCTAATCTCAAGAGTGATCACGAACCGTCTTGCGCGAAGACTCGTATTACGAGTTTCAACCACCGAAACAGGCTGGGTTTTTGAGCGGATACGGCACCATAGACCACATCCACACTGTGCGGCAGATTATACAGAAGACCGAAGAGTATAATCAGCCCCTGTGTCTAGCATTCGTGGACTATGAGAAGGCCTTCGACTCTGTTGAAATCTAGTCCGTTCTGGAGTCCCTACAGCGTTGCCAAGTAGACTGGCGATATATCCAAGTGATGAGATATCTGTAAAAGCAGCCACCATGTCCGTCCAAGTACAAAATGAGCAGACAAATCCTGTACCATTGCATCTAGGAGTGAGACAAGGGGACGTTATCTCCCCGAAATTGGTCACAAATGCAATGGAGGATATGTTTAAGATGCTGAACTGGAAAGAACTTGGCATCAACATAAATGGCGAATACATCTCTCACTTGCGAATTGCAGATGACTTGTCATAATGGCGGAGTCGCTGCAGGACCTACAACAGATGCTAAATGACCTGGCTGATTATTCTTTACGCATGAACTTGAACAAAACCAAGGTCATGTTCAATCAACATGTTCTACCGGAACCGATTGCGATTCACGGCGCCGTCCTTGAAGTTGTTCAAAAATATGGGTACCTACCCTGGGCAGTCGTTGCAGTTGGATCGAAACAACTTGGGAGAACTCGGGACAAGGTGAATAGAAGAATTCAGTTGGGTTAAGCAGCGTTTGGAAAACTACGACGAGTCTTCTTATCGCCGATTCCACAATGCCTAAAGACGAAAGTGTTCAATCAGTGCGTCCTACCCGTCATGACATACGGAGCCAAAACGTGGACACTTACGGCACAGCTAGTCCACAAGTTTGAAGTCGCTCAGCGGGCTATGGAAAGAGCTATGCTCGGCGTTTCACTGCGGGATCGCATCCGAAATGAGGTGATTCGGCAGAGAACCAAACTCACCGACATAGCTCGCCGGATTAGCCAGCTGAAGTGGCAGTAGGCTGGCCATATCAGCCGTAGAACTGATAACCGTTGGGGTTAAAGACCGCTTCTCGGTAAACATAGTGTAGGACGCCCTCAGGCCAGGTGGAGGGGTGATCTGCTCAAGATGGCTGGCAGGAGCTGGATGCGAGTGGCCGAGGATCGATCAGCATGGCAAGCATTTGGACAGGCCTATGTCCAGCAGTGGACGACAAACAGCGGTGGAGAAAGCACGTCGACGTAGCGAGATAGATGGAATTGGCAGCAAAAATACGCACTTAGATGGAATTGGCAGCAAAAAAATACGCCTTATCTAATAATTCGTCTTAGCCGCTAATGGCACAGCTGAATAACTCGTCAATTTAAAGGCTTTTTACTACAGTGATCTTGCCATAGCATGCAAATTACAACTTTAAAGCGAACTACATTCAAAGGTCATTTTCGGCAAAAATGCGAGTTAGCCGTTATTGATTCTTCACCGTCGATAACACCTTTGTCATGAGCATGATTGCTGTAACACAGTGCTAACTTTGGATTCTATTAATAGTATGAATTTAGAGAATAAACTGAATTAATTGACTAAATTTTTTTATCTGTTTAAGTTGCTTTATAGGCTTATTAATTTTTTGGATCATATAAAATTTTATGATATGCTGGTTAATATACATTTTTATTTTAGTCACTTTACATCAGTTTTGCCGCATGCTCATCTGCCCTCTATGTCATACAAAAATTATGACTTTATAATGCTATCAGTATAAAGGAACTAACAATGACTTGAATTCAATGAAGGCCTTTGTTTACCTTTGCCCAGCAATGAGACATTAGCTTATACTTTTTCTATACTTATTTGACAGCTACGCCCCCTGGTGTCCGGCCTGCAACGCGCTCGCCCCAGCATGGCGCGAGATGTCGACGCAAGCGCAGCGCAAGTCACTGGGCATGCGCGCGGCCGCCGTTGACGTCACCAAGTCGCCTGGCTTGAGCGGACGTTTCGTTGTTACTGCTCTGCCTACTATATTCCAGTAAGTTTTTATTTAAGAGCTGACCCAAATCCTCTAATAAGCACGCCTATAACCGAAAGCCACTAAAAGACTCAAGATAGGCGATGTGCTGTCTGATTTGGTAGACCGGGACAGTGGTTCTGATCTTCCGTAAACTTCTGCCACCTTCAACAAATCTGATCATAGTCCTATGGACTGAAAGCAAATTATTAGTAGAGAAAAAAAATTAAGGGCTGGCAATGTCTTCTTATAAGATCAGAGGAATCAACTCCTCTTTGCCAACCTTTTTATTTCAAGGGAAAACAATGTTGGCAACTAAATGGTTATTGTGGCATTTCACAACAATTTCGAAGTTCTACTTCACACTAATCTTTTGTAAGGTGGAAGTACACCAGAAGAACGGCTTATTTAAGTGAAAGATCAAATATGCTCTACCTCTTATATTTTTTTTTTATTGCAATGTGTAACAAGACGAGCAGATCGTACACCTGATGGTAAGCGCCACGTCCGCCCTTAGACAGTTCAGTGCCGAACAGTAACTAAGCAGTTACTGTCTGGCACTGCCCTGCGCCCGCTACACCAAGACGACAGTTATTAGGTCTCATATACACAGTAAGTTATTAAAATTTCTACTTCCAGCGTGAAAGACGGCGAGTTCCGGCAGTACAAAGGCCCGCGCGATGCTGACTCCATGCTGAGCTTCGTACAGCAGCAACGCTGGAAGCAGACCGAGCCCATCCCGAGCTGGAAGGCCCCAAACTCAGTGCAAATGACATTAGTCGCTGAGTTCTTCAAGCTTAGTCAGGCTTTGCGGGTGAGTTTACCATTGACTTGACATTTGATACTTCATGCCAAGAATTTCTCTGCGGGATCGATTCCGAAACGAGGCAATCCGGGAGAGAACAAAGGTCATCGGAAAAGCTCACCGGATTTGCAAGCTGAAGTAACAGTGGGCTGGCCATAACCATTGGGGTAAACAGGTTCTAGAGTGGAGACTGCATCTCGGTAAACGCAGTGTAGGACGCCCTCAAGCCAGGTGAAGTGAAGATTTGCGCAGGATGGCAGGCAGGAGCTGTCACTATTTTATAATTTTTAAATAGTCTAAGTTCCATACTAACGATCATTAGTTCGGATCATGTACTGAAATTATTTAAATCTGTATGAATGTGTAAAAGTTGTTGTTTTTTTTTCTGGTGTAATAATGTACTATCATGTCTATTGCTTCCAGAGCGTGCACAACACACTGATGGAGACATACGGGCTGCCGACCTGGGGCTCGTACCTGATCTTCGCCATCGCCACCATATTCATCGGAGCACTGCTCGGACTGGTGAGGAAAACTCACGCTTTATACTGCGTGTTTTTTTAGTCGTTGTTTTCCCGCAGCAGAACGCTTCACCTTCAGTAGTACTATCGATTTATGCAAGTAATTTTCTTTTTCGATCTTTTTTTTTGAAATTTTTTCTTAAATTTTAATGGGAAAATGGATACCAAATGTGAGTAAATAGTAATAATCATTTTTTTGATAAACGCGAAGGGCAATGATCCCGGCCGGTGACCGTCCGTGACGCAGCCAGTACTATTGGTTCGAGTTTCGTCTATCATAATCGTAAAACTTTTGATTTGACTAAAAAAAGAACTTTATTAATTTATTTTACTACTAAGATAGAATCATTTTACTGCGGGAAAACAACGACTAAAATTGCACGCTGTATAAGAGTTGCCTACCGATAGTCCACTACCGCTAACCTCTCAATAGTCTATGGATAGCTGACGTCATTTTAATAGTATCGATAGCTTATCGATAGTTCGATATCGCTATCAATATTGTTACTACTTTTCGTGATCAACTATTGATAGTGAAACTATCGATACTTAGGCAACTCAATACATGTTTCATAGGATGAGCAGTTTTAGAAGCTGATGTCAGGTTAATAATAATAGCATCCCATATTAAACACCTCGATGGTCCAGTGATTAAAGTATGATTAATGGGTATCATTCTTGGGTTGAGCAAAAGTTGTGACAAATAAAAATATGCATAGCTGGGCATTAACTCGTTAATCCGTTAATCGTTAATTAACGAAGTTAACATTTCCAGTAACGGATTAACTTTTAAGTTAACTTAAAAAAATGTTAACGGACTCGTTAACTTCCGTTACATTTTTCCAAGTCCGTTAATCCGTTACTTACTATTGTCCTTGCGAACTCACTTGTGCACTTAAATATATCCTGCGTAGTTTGCTGATCGTAAAAAGATTGGCCGCCGTAGTTGAAAAACTCGGCTAGGAGGACGGTTTACCGCACCGTGCCATTAAACACTCTAAATATACACTCTTTTTTTGTTTGTGTCAATTAATTTAAATTTTCTATCATTTATTACTATGTCATCTCGACACGTGTCCACTTAAGAAAACTTAAAATAAATCACTTTCATGTTTTCTTCAACTGAACACGTTTGATAAAATAAGAACATTATTATGGTGAAGTAAGTACAAAACATTGAACGAACAGCATAGCATGGAACGGGACGTGCAGAATAGAATGAATGCAGCATGGATGAAGTGGCGACAGATCTCGGGAACAACATGTGACCCACGGATGCCCCTTAAGCTTAAGGGAAAAAATTACTAAACGGTCATCAGACCTGTCGCAATGTATGGATCGAAAGAAAGGTACATGCAACTGAGATGCGCATGCTAAGATGGATGTGTGGAGGTTGGATACGATTAGGAATGAGTAGGTATATAAGATTAAGTTTGAAAGTTGCACCGGTAGTGGATAAAGTAAGGAGTGCAAGGTTAATATGGAATGAGAAGAGAAGACACACATGTCGCCAAAAGAATGATAGATATATATGTGCGTAGACGGAGATTTAAGCAGAGGAGGACCGAAAAAGAGATGGATGGATTGCGTGAAGTATGATTTGAAAATAAAAGGAGAGAATGTAGAATTGACGGCTAATAGGAGTGTGTGGAAGGAAAAAACATGTTGCGCCGACACCCTACATAACGTGGGATAAGGGCAAGGAAATGATGATGATGGTAAAGTGCCTGAGATCACGTAGATTAATGCCACGTAAATAGACCATCGTCTGACTAAACAATTTGGCAACTATAAAGAATCAAAGTTACGGAAATATAAGTATCGGTGTTGAAAAATATAATAAGTAGAACTCAAATTTTGCGTTTTTTTAATGTACCTACCCGATGGTAAGCAATCACCACCGCTCATAGATACCTGCAACACCGGAGGAGTCACAAGTAAGTTGCCGGCCTTTGAGAAAGAAATTAATTGCCCGAATAACAACCTTACTTCATTTGGATTATTCCCAAGGTCCACCAAGCAACGTTGCGACAACTTTTAAGTTTTGTTCGCAAAGTTCACCAACAGGGCACGTTAGGAACAATAACAGCGAAAAAGAGATAAATATATTATTCTGAACGTCCACCTCAGAAAACGTCCACCAGTCGTGGACCTGGAATGAAATGAAGAAGAAATTGTAAAAGCACTATTCTCAACCGGTATCTTTGAATTAGTTCTTCTCTTGTCTTTTATTATCATTGAATATCATAAAGATAACCTCCTTACAGTGTAACTGGAAATTCAATATTTTTTGTTGTAGATTGAAATATTGAATGAGTGTGACTGGTTGGGAATACGCTACGCCACTGCTCCCAACGGGTTACAGTCAAGTGTGACTCTGTGTGACTAGTTGGAAATCATTTTACAAAGTTATCCCAACGAGTCACACTGTAACCTGAAACAAAGTAAATCTTTTCGTGACGAGATAACAAAGTAATAAATGATACAAATTTTAATTTCACTAAATGGACCCACCTTGTCTAGTCTCGTGTGTCCAGTTGGTAAATAACCCCTTTAATTTCTGATTTTTTTAAGCATTATTTACCATGTGTTAACGGATTAACGATTAACGTTAACTTGCGTTAATTCGTCCCAAAAGAAGCGCTTTAACGTTTAACGAAGTTAACCTTTTTTAGTAACGGATTAGCGATTAACGAAGTTAACTATTTGATTAACGATGCCCAGCTATGAAAATATGTCACAGTAGCCATTATTGTGATGATAACTTGTTTTCATTGATGTGGACTTTGCTCTTCAGTGAGAAATTTAACACATTGCTCGCCAATCATTTAGTCGTTCATTAGAGCTACTTTGGATTTGAGAAATCAACTCTTAGATAAATGGCACACCACAAACCGTGTTTCAATTTCATGGATTAGTTGATTAGTTGACATTTCTGTATGTTTTACTTTTGGTAGACTAACTTGCCACCCACTCATTTAGTTCAACAATAGTTATCTAAGCAGCCATGACGGCCATAAATAAATAAATAAATATCTCTGGACATTATTCACACAGCGCCATCTAGCCCCAAACTAAGCATTAGCTTGTGCTATGGGTGCTAGACAACGGATAAACATTACTTATATACTTTTTTTTTGTAAATACATACATATTATACATAGAAACACCCAGACCGATACAAACAGACATGTTCTGTTCATACACACAAATGTTTGTACCGTGCGGGGATCGAACCCGCGACCCTTGGTGTAATAGGCGACTTCTCGACCATTACACCAAATGGCTCGTCAAAATATGTAGCAAGGAAGCAGCATAGATATTAATGTATTATTATACTTTCAGTTGTTGGTGTGCGTGATCGATCTACTGTACCCGGTGCGGCGAGGAGACAAGGTGACGGTGAGCCGCGCCGACCTCGACCGGCTGGCCAAGGGAGACCAGGACCTCGCCAAGAGTGACGAAGATCAGGTACGCAGACCGACATCACGATATAAATAATAATATCCTCCTAGCCGAATTTTCGGCTACGGCGGTAATTGTTTAGCCAACAAAGCAGAATAATAAAGGAGAATGCAAAACTTGCTAAGAACAATTGGGCCCAAAAAATTAAGTTAATGTGCAGAGATGAGATGTATGTATTCTATGTGAAAGACCACACACACACACCATCAACTTTTATTATGATGACACCATAATCGGTCCCAGGGGGAAAAGTTATCGTCCATAATAATTTATTATTTTTATATGAACATAAATAATTAACATAATAACTTTTTTTTTCACAAGGACCAATTTTGTCGACGCCATAATAAAAGTTTAAGGTATTTATTGGATCTACTTCGTAGGCTATGTCCCAAATCTGCACAACATGTTTTTTTCTGGTCCCAGTCTTTTGCATTGTCCTTCCAGGAGGTTGGCTAGGAAGCCAAATATTCAGTTATGGGTTATGGCGGACAATCTTTACGATTAACCAACTACGCGGGATATATTATAGTGCACGAGTGAGTGCGCAAGCACAGCTGCACTCCCTATTCCCTCACTCTCACCCAAGCCCTAGGTTCAGTAGGACTTGAAATGTGCAATTAATGTAACGCCTCGTTAATTCGACGAGCCATTTGGTGTCGATGGTCGAGAAGTCGGCTATTACACCAGAGGTCGCGGGTTCGATCCCCGCACGGTACAAACATTTGTGTGCATGAACATGTCTGTTTGTATCGGTCTGGGTGTTTCTATGTATAATAATATGTATGTATTTACAAAAAAAAAGTATAATATAAGTAATGTTTATCCATTGTCTAGCACCCATAGCACAAGCTAATACTTAGTTTGGGACTAGATGGCGCTGTGTGAATAATTTCCAGAGATATTTATTTATTTAAATACCTGCATTGGGCACAACTGTGTACATAAACAATTGTAGAATTTTTTTACACAGCTTATGTCACCAATCCGTATTTGTCAAAAGGTGTGATTAAGCCAGTGCCCATCATTATAATAATAACGTAATTTCAAAGATGCTTTTATCCTAAGGGAAATAAGAAAGGAAGAATGTATCAAAATTGTTTGCAGGAGCTGCTGAACGATGACATCGTGGACGACGCAGAGAACGCCAACAGCGACGCTGAGAAGAACTCGCCCAGTGACGTGAGTATCATTACTTTGCCGTAGAATAGAAATCTGGTAATTTTGCGTGACTTTAAATTAGATCAGGATTTGCCTCGGTAAACGCACGGTGTTAGATCGATACTCATCCGGATATTATGGATGAAACTTTAATTTGTAAAGGACAACGCAAGAAATTGTAAGGGCTCTGTCCCCACCCACCAACAGACTTGGCACTAGTTTCAATGTTATTAAGACATTCCATAAAAAGACAAGGGGTGGGAAGTCGGGGCACGGTCTTGGTGGGAATCACTGACGTAGTGAGGTCGGCATTACCTATAAAATACCAAGAAACCATCTGTAGTGTTAAGTAGTGGAACACCAATTAAACAGAACCCCGGCCAGTCCGCGTCATCCACGTCCGAAGTCGTCCACCCTGGGACCTGCTGCAGACACGCTCCGCGTGCCACTACCAGGACTTGCAGCTGCTGAGGATGCAGGGCGAAAGGCGAATATTCTGCGCCTCAAAACAGAATCCCATCACTAGGGAGGATACCCGAACAAAACCGAGCGTGCCCGGAAGCTCTTAAGGTGGCAGCCCCACCGCCGGGCTAGGGTACAGTAGGTTAATCACCCGCTTGCCCGAAAAACCAACTGATTAACGAAACGAACACAGTAAGAAACCGGACCGATTCTTTAACAACGACCTTTGGCATGAAAAAACGGACACGAGTTGCTTTTTGGAACGTACGAACGCTCAGCGACGACAGCCGTCTGGCCCAAGCAGAAGCAGAAATGCTGAGGTACAACCTGCAAGTTCTAGGTCTCAGCGAAGTGCGTAGAAATGGTTTCGGTGAACTGAGAACGTCTAAGGGCTTGACTTTCCTATATTCCGGCAAGGAAAGTGAGGAGGACACCCGCGAATACGGAGTCGGTTTACTTCTTTCAGATGCCGCAAAGAAAAGCCTCTTAGACTGGAAACCGATCTCGGACCGAATCATTTGGGCCCGCTTCAACTCAAGAGCCCGAAAGATCTCCATAGTGCAGTGTTACGCCCCCACCAACACATCTGCAGAGGATACCAAAGACGAGTTCTACAACGCACTAAATGCCACCTTTAACGTCATCAAGAAACAGGACATAGTTATCGTCATGGGAGACCTGAATGCAAAAGTGGGGAGTGACAACACCAACTGCGAGCGACACATGGGCACACAGGGACTTGGAGTACGTAACGAGAATGGGGAACGCTTTCTCGAGTTTTGCCAAAATCACGACCTGACCATCGGCGGCACACTATTTATCCACAAAGATGTCCACAAGTACACATGGAACTCACCCGATGGCATAACCAAAAACCAGATCGACCACCTTGCCATTAGTTCTAAATGGCGCGCCTCGTTGCTCGATGTCCGAAACCGAAGAGGTGCTGATATCGACAGCGATCATCATCTGGTTGTTGCCGAGCTGCGCCTCAAGGTTGCGGTAGCACGAACGGCCGGGGGATTTGGCAAGGTAGGGAGAAGGTTCGACGTCGCCAAACTCAGAGACCCTGACACCTGCACCAAGTTTAGACTCGAACTCAGAAACCGTTTCTCTGACCTCAAAATTGATGGAGACTCAGTAGACGAAGAGTGGAATCGCATTAAATTGGTCTACACAGAAACCAGCTCTTCAGTCTTAGGCATTGAACTACAATTACTAGCGTATAGAACCGACACCGCAAACAAAATTGTTGCGCAATGCTTTGTTGCCGTTACCATGGTTACGGCAACAACTCATTCAAGATCTATGAGATAGGCATTTCGAACAAACCGCGTAAGCGCCTAAAATCGATAAACGACGTTTTGGTCGCCAGAAAAATATACTCTGTAAGCAATCTAGCGCGGCAAGTTTTATAGTTTGGTTAGACGACATCCGCTGTAGCAAATACATCAGTCAGTCCAGTCATCATTTTGCGACACATTTTTTGTTCCGTATAGCCTCTCTATACGTAGTACTTGTAACTCAATGGTCTTAGGGCACAACTCACGTTCTCGCGAGGACTGGATGTCACAAACCACATGGCAGCTTATTAACGACCGCAGAGAGCTACATCTAAAGCTGTTACAAACCACCGACGAGTCACTTCTAGCCGAACTCAGACAGCAACAGCGTAAGATTCGCAAGAAAATATACCGCAGCACTCGAAAGGACAGAAGAATGTGGGCTGACGCTGTTGCCGATAATGCCCAACGCGCTGCTAACTCTGGCAATCTGAGAGAGTTGTACAAAGCTACAAAAACCTTGGCAGGAAACAGTAGACCCAAGAGGAAGCCTCTAAAATTTAAAGATGGGCAGCTTATTGTGACATCCGAAGGGCAACTGCGACGCTGGCGTGAACACTTCGAGGAAGTCTTTCGCTGTACAACACCACCCACGCCTAATATACCGCACCACTCATCCCCCCCATCGAGGTTGCTTGAAATAAATGTCGACGCACCAACTCGCGACGAAGTGGCTAAGGCGATAAGGTCCCTAAAAATTGGTACAGCTCCGGGTCTCGACCTTATTACCGCGGAAATGCTAAAAGCCGACCTATACTCCGCCGTCGAAGCTCTGACACCTCTCATAGCAAAAATTTGGACAGAAGAGGATCTACCAGACGATTGGAATAAGGAGCTATTAATAACCGTACCAAAAAAAGGGGACCTTAGCCAGTGCAGCAACTGGAGAGGTATCACTTTGCTCTCGATACCGTCTAAGGTTTTTTGCAAGATTATCCTGGACAGGTTATCGGGGGCCGTCGAACCTCTCCTTCGCAAGGAGCAGGCTGGTTTCCGCCCGAACCGATCATGCACCGACCAAATAAACACTCTTCGTATCATTCTAGAACAGGCATCAGAATGGCAAAGGGAGGTCTATCTCACCTTTGTAGATTTCGAAAAAGCCTTCGATACGTTGAAGTGGGCAAGCATATGGTCCCGACTCTCCGACATTGGTGTACCGCAGAAGATTGTTGAGCTACTGAAGGCCATCTACAGGAAATATTCCTGTAGAGTCACCCACGAAGGCCTTATCTCCGAAGACATCGAGGTACATGCGGGCGTCCGCCAGGGTTGCTTACTCTCCCCTCTCCTCTTCCTGGCTGTCCTAGACGGGATTATGCATCGCGCTTATGACAACAAGCGACGCGGGATTGAATGGGGAATAACCGATGTTTTAGAAGACCTGGACTACGCCGACGATCTCTGCATACTGAGCCACACACACCGTGACATGCAAACAAAACTGGACGACTTGCATCGGGAAGCGGGCTACACTGGACTTAAAATTAACTGCCGAAAGACCCAAGAAATGAGATCTGGAGTAGAGACCAACACACCGCTACGGATTGGAGCAGAGGATGTGGAACGAGTCCACAACTTTACCTACCTCGGAAGCGTCGTGTCAGAAATTGGGGGTACTGAAGAAGACATCACTTCGCGTATTGCCAAGGCTAGAGGTGCCTTCGCCCAACTTCGACCCGTATGGCAATCACGGAAACTGACTCGAAGGATTAAAATCAAGATATTCGGGTCCAACGTCAAATCCGTGCTGCTCTATGGGTGCGAAACTTGGAAGGTCACCAAAGTCATCTCGCACAGGCTTCAGGTCTTCGTCAACCGCTGTCTTCGCCAAATTCTCGGTGTGTACTGGCCGGAGAAAATATCCAACGAACAGCTGTTGGACCGCTGTCACGAAACTCCGATCGACCAACAGATCAAGCGCCGCAAGTGGAACTGGATTGGCCACACTCTCCGAAGGGACTCCGATCACATCCCCAAGCAGGCTCTGGACTGGAATCCTCAAGGAAAACGAAAACGTGGCCGCCCTAAGCAAACCTGGCGGCGCACTGTAACAGACGAGGCCAAGAAAATCGGCAAGACGTGGAGCGAAGTCAAACGCGAAGCTCAAGACAGAACGAGATGGAGAACTACTGTGGACGCCCTCTGCCCCACCTCGGGGTCATAGGACATTAAGTCAAGTAAGTCATAAAAAGACAAATAACAATTTTTAATCCAAAAAATGACAAAGAAATAAAACCGTCCTTATGCCGCACGCCTAAGGTTCAGAATGGAGAATGTTCACTAGTTTCGATTATAGTCCATATGAAATAAAAAAAGTGTGTATAAAAATTATTTCGATATGTCACTTAGTTCCCGAGATATTGAATTTTAAACGGCGCGAGTGTTGGCCGGCCTGAGCTCGTTGCGGTGACGTCACTTTACACCCTCTCACGCAGTACGTTGCGCGCTCCGGTACGGTTATTTCGTAGTGAACCGGACCGGAGCGCGCAACGTACTAGGACCTGTGACGTCATCGTACTGCAGCGCCGGCATGGCCGACGCGCGGCGAACGGGATTTTTAAATGTCTATAAAATCTAAACTAATTGATATTTTGGCATGAAACAAAAAATAATGTGTTTATATTCACATAGGCTTTACTGTGACAAAGTTACAAGCTATTTTGCATACCACTTAACATTCTCCATTGCGCTGTAAGTGTCTAGCTTCAAGTAGACTCGACTGTACCTACAATATTTTTTAAGATTACATTTTGATTGTACACTTTTATTTAGACCAGGGGGGTTACTCTTGATTGCCTGCACATTATTTTCACAATTAACTGTGTCAAAAAAATACTTTAAAAATACAACATTCAAATTCGATTTGCGTGAAATCCACATTCCTACGGCGGATGTAGTGATGTAAAATGAAAAAAAAAAACAATTTGTTTTTTTTTCAGTTTTTTGAAAAAAAAACATGAAAAAAAACTTAGCACCGTTGTTTTTTTTTCTAAATTTGGTTTTTTTTTCTGCCATACATTTTAGTTCAATGATATATTTTAATCCGTCACACGCCCCAACTGCGCTAAGCCAACTACGTTCAAATAAACATAAATCTAAAGGGGATTTCTCCGTGTGCAAATGTAATTGATTTGGGGATTTCCCTTTCGTTGATGTAAAAATGTTGCCAATATATTCATGAAATCTTAGTACCACTCAACCAGAAAAGTATAGTAGAGTTAAAAATAAACCGAAAACTCTATTACCTATGTATTCTTAAGTATTTGTCTTAAAAGTTTTGGATTTCGTACTCTTGAAATAAAACATAGTCCAGAAAAAAAACTGTTTTTTTTTCAGGTTTTTTTTCAACGTTTTTTTTCACTCCAGAAAAAAAAACTGTTTTTTTTGCAACACTAGGCGGATGTCGTCATGCAAAAAAAGATCAGTACGATTGACAGAGATACGTTAGAAATCTGTTGGTGGGTGGGGACGCTGTTTTGCATGGTCCTTTGATTTCCTAAATTGAAACGATACATGATTACACTGCAGAGTTCCGAGGATGAGAAGAAGTTGGTGGACAGCGGCGACTCGGCGGGCTCAGCGGCCGGCCGCCGCGAGGTCCGCAAGCGCCGGCCGCGCCAGGCCGACTGAACGTAACGTACACCCGCCAGGGGACCGAAATACTGACCCTGATCACTGACACCCTTTATAACCCCCATAAAAATTAATCATCCCCAATTAATCTCAATATAAGCAGAACGCATCTTATTAAAAGGAAGAAAAAAAAAGCCAGAGCTCAAAAAAAACCCATAAAAAACGACATAAAGGCATTTCGCAAGAAAAACTCTTTTAACCAACATAACTACGAGCCCACTACCCACTAAACTCCCCTTAATGGCCATGATTTGTTCATGCTAGGATGCAGATGATACCCTACATAACGTTTAAAAATAATTTTAACCCCGAACTGGTAATCCTCTGACAGATAGCCATAAATTAAACATAATTCCATTTTTTTATGGTGAGGCCCAATGAAATACTTTGTTTGTTTTACTGGCGAAAGGCCATGGGCGTTATATACAGTGGTTGGTGGACATATAATTAAAGACACTGAGAAGATATTAAGTTTTCAGAGTTTACCTTCCCTTTATACTTTTATTGTATTACATTTATTATCTTGCAATATTACTTAAATTGTTCTTAGGGTTATCGTAAAATGTTTGAAGTAAAATAAAGATACTTAATATGTTCTATTAAGTTTTTTGTTGGTAAAGTTTATTGAAAGCAGTACGAACGAATACAAAGACCTGGCCAACTAATTAAAGACAGACTCATTAAGTAACTATAAAAAAATCAACTTAGTAAATTTTGATACGAACTTGATTTTAATACATTTTGGACGTATTTTAAAAACATAAAAACACGACATTAATATTTTGTCGCATGTCCTTTACCAGTCATAAAAGTCCAATCCCGCCTAGGCATTGATGCCTTCAAATTATTGCAGGTTTCAATCGAAATCTGCACCAATGCCGTTTTAAACGTCGAGTAAAGTTGATGAACATGACTTGTATGTTTTTTTCCTTTAATTTTCTTCACATTAGATCACATGTTTTCGATCGGGTTAGTGTCGGGACAGTACGGTGGCCAATCTAAAACTGTTACTTATTGGCTCCTTAGCAATTCTTTGACTCCTGCTGAAGTGTTTATGGGATCGTTATCGTGTTAAAAAGTCTATATCACCGGCAAATGTTCATTGGCGTAAGGAACAAGACTTTTTCTAAAATACTCCTTTAATAAATTTATTCCTGCTACCTTGTATTTTTTTTTAGTAGGTCCCTCATCTTTATCAGGAAAATAACCTCAAATTTTTGTATTATCCCCTCAACGTTCGACTGTTATCTTTGTGTACTTTGGATGCATTTTTTTATTTGGGGGACGCCTAACGTAAACTTTTCCTTTAGAGTTAACCATATTAATTAAAGTTCTTCGGAAATAAACACAGTTTTTCTCAGTTTTTCTGTCCCGATGTGAATATTTTTGGGAAAATCGTAATTTTGCTCCTATTTTTTTTATTCCTTCAAACGAAGGATCTTAGAAAAAATCTTTCAAAAAAGGGTGACTTCCATAATTTCCTTCTAATCGTCCTGTTAGATACTACTTTAGACCCTTCTACACCAAATACTTCATAAAGCATGACTTTTGAGCCATTTGATAGGTCTTTTTTAATCAAATGATGCTATTTTTGAGGTGGTTGTTTTTCTCGGACAAAATTTCCTAGGCATGTGAACCGTATAAAACTTCTTAAAATTCCAGATATTGTCTATAACCATATTTTAGAGCATCGTTAGTGATCTTTTAATGTACTGTCCGACCAACCTTTGATATAATTTTTTTTTTAATTTTCTTCCTTTACTAGGGAGAATCGCAACTTTTTCCCTTTCCCATACTAATTCATTTTTATCACAATAAATACTTAAAGCAAGTTTAAAACTAAACTAGTTTTTGCTTGTCAGGATAAAATCTGCATAATAGAAAAAGTTAAAGTGCTTCTTTTATGGTTATGCTAACTTTAGAACATGAAATACGCACTGTCTTTAATTAGCTGACCAGCGAAAAATGTATTAACAAAGTTTGTGTTACATTTAAAAAAGGAAATAAGACTAAAATATTGCTTTAATAACTTTTTTTCTGTCCGCATTTTAAAAATACGACAACAGTGTACGTATGAAAACCAATAAATATGGAATTAATACTTATCTGGGTCCCTAAATACCGTTTATTTTATTGTTCGTAGTCAACATCAAGAGTGTCTTTAATTATATGTCCACCACTGTATATTGTTTTATTATTATTCTTCATTTATTTACATAGGACCCAAATATAATTCATTATCTACAAGGCTAACAAGTCCCTCGCGAGAAAATACAAAATATAAATGTTAATGAAATGTGTCATTGAAGTCAGAGTTCTCCTAGTGTTTCAATGTTAAAGGACTATACATGTAATTCCAACCCATACTATTCTCACTAAATATCCCAAAAATTATCTCTTTCACAAACTCAAGTAATTTCGGTACCCTGGAAATATAACCTGAACCCAAAACGTTTTGGACAGAAAGAAAAACGAAACAATGAATCGAAAATACGAAAAAAAAATACATTTGCCTAAATAATCTAGCGTTGTAGACAGCTAGTGGGTTCAGATCACTGTTACGGTCAAATTGGTCATGTCTTGTCAGTTTCACCGTAGCATTTGCCATAAAGAATTGTGTGATAGTTTGTTTCCATCGTTTTCCCATGTAAAACTGAGAGCGATCCACTTTTTTTCCATTCAGTGATATTTGATCGACTGATACCTAAACTGTTTGTAGATCAGACAGGACTTTAAGATACCTAAATTAAAGTAGTATTCTAATGGTTGCCTACCAATAAATTAAATTACTGCCAAATCAAATTGTAGCCAAAAAAACACGTGAAGATGTTTTATAATGTTATTTCTTATGCAAACGAAGGAAACGAACTAACACATGTACCATATTTATATATATGGAGTTGGTTTAGTATGTGACATGTCGAATTCAATTATAATATTGAAACTGATTTAAAGAACTTGCTAAGAAGGATTCCGAGGATGTTTAGACAAATTAATTATTGAAGTTTATGATCCCAAGTATTATGTACAAATTATTATTTTATTTATCAAGCTAATGGTAATTTTACTTTTAAACTGTAATTTGTATTTGTTAAAAATAAATAAAATACACTCACCGGCAATAAAACTTGGCCACTGGGCTTTTTTCATACAAACATGGTAACTTTAACGTCTCAAAGATAGAAAACTATTTGCAGCTGTGCAATGATTATTACGACAATGGAGAGGCCAAACGCCCAATTGTCGAATCACAGTTTCAAAAATTGCCAAAAACCGCTCAATTTTCTCAAAAAGAAAAAACAATAAACAGAACTCAACGCTCCATACATCGAGTGTAAATTCTTGAAACTGTGATTTGTTAATCGGGCGTTTGGCCTCTCCATTGACGTAATAATCATTGCACAGGTGCAAATAGTTTTCTATCTATGAGACGCTAAAGTGACCATGTTTTGAATGAAAAAAGCCAAATGGCCAAGTTTTTTTGCCGGTGAGATTAGGCGTTCTAATAAAATTGGATTTACTATTTCAAACACATGTCCATACTAAGCCAACTGGAATCGCTTTAGTAGTGAAGATCAGATTGACGGACTGCCGTCGACTGCTCAACAGAAGTGCATTTCAATCGAACAATCTCATTTTAACTAAATAGCATTTACCCGACACTAGTGATTTTTTGTTTTCGCACCAAAATCTAGAGTATGTATCTACAGAGCGGCTGATTTGTGTAACAATGGCTTAAAATCTATACTAACAGTCGCAGGTATAGTATAGCCTAGCTGATAATTATTTATTTACCTTTTGTGGTGACTTAAAAGCCTAATGGCATTTTCTACCAGTCAACCTTTGGGCCAAGTAGATTTTCATCAATAAATTAAATAATTACAGTACGGTCAACAGCACATCACGGTTAACACTTGCAGTTCGATAATAGCACTTATGCCCCCGACATAAGAGTGGTACAAAGTCCAAAGCTTTTGACTGTACATTGGACAATAATGTATTATTTCGTTTCGACTTTTTGAAAAAAAAAACGATTTTACTTGGGGTTAAATTTTCTGTAATAAATTATAGCTCTTAAGTTTTAATTAATCATGGGCTTACTAAAATAAACGTATTAAATTATCAAGTTACACGAGAAATGAATACATTGTTACACAAATCGTACGTGTTTTTACAATTAATTTTAGGTGTAATCGTCCATTTCTAATTAAAAGTATTATAATGTCATTTTATTTTTAATGATTACTTTTATTTAATTAACTCGTCATAATTTTAAGGTGTGTTCTTGCAGAGACTAACACAAGATAATTCGGAAGATAGAAACGGAGTGAATAATGTAAATATCCCTAGTATGTGTAATGTTACGCAAGCCGGAGATGTGCCGGCGGTACACATTCCCGTTACGTGATTGCAAACACCCAGACAGAGGTGGAACTTCATGGAAATATATCATAAATTATCAAGATAGTATAGTAGATATACATCGTAATATGGAGCGTTGAGTTCGGTTTATTGTTTTTCCTTTTTGAGAAAATTGAGCGGTTTTTGGCAAATTTTGAAACTGTGATTCAAAAATTGGGCGTTTGGCCTCTCCATTGACGTAATAATCATTGCACAGCTGCAAATAGTTTTCTATCTATAAGACGTTAAAGTGACCATGTTTGTATGAAAAAAGCCCAGTGGCCAAGTTTCATTGCCGCTGAGTATATTTAATTCAGTGGGAATTTATACCATAACTAACGGTCGCCTCCGCGGTTTCACCCGCGCGTAATTTCTTTTGTCAACTATCCCCCCCTTCCCCCCACATTTCAGGGATCAAAAGGACCCTATGTCACCCCGGAAAAGTGTAGCTTTCCAACAGTGAAAGAATTTTCCAAATCGGTTCTGTAGTTTCGGAGCCTATTCAATACAAACAAACAAATCTCTCCTCTTTATAATATTAGTATAGATGAATATAATTATATTGACTCCATCTTCAAACAAGTTAGTCTCCAAATGGTGGTATTTTATTTGAAACGATTAGTTTAACATTGTTGTAGCTATATTTGGAGTCCCAATAAAAAGGTAACTTGCTTGGCCAAATGGAGTGTGAAACATCATTGGAAAAAGTTGTGTACTTTTCACAAACTAATGAATTTATTTATCAATGTTTTATTTAAGACTTAATTGTACAAGTTAACTCATATAATTCAAACACTTTATGAATGAAATTACAAAAAAATAATTGAGTCAGTTAAAATTCTATGTCTGGCTCCCATTTTATGGGACAAGAAGTAGTGTGAAATTCCCTAGAATATAATTTTTAGGAGTTTCTCCCTCTGCGGGGTTTTGTATCACGTCATCACTATGAAAGCTCAAAACCGGAAAGTGGCAATGTTTTTATATATTAAATATACGTACTTATGAGATTTTTATGTTTATTTGTTAATAAATACTCGAAATTGTTCTGTCTTGTTTTAGTCACTCTTTCTTTTCCTATCATGTCTTAGATATATTCTAATGCAGCAGTGAATATAAATATGATAATTATTGTAAAATTGTCTAAGTAAATAGATCTATGGCGAGGAAATGACGGGGAGCAAAAGTGTTTTTGCATTTATCTAGTAAAAATTAGGAAAAAAAAAAGTATTTTAGAGAGTTTTTAGGGATGTGCACAAAATTACTATTTATTACTACGAGTACTATACTTATATATCGATGAAATCGATAACTTTTTTATATATTTACTATTATGGTACATATTATTTGGAATCGTTAATAGGTAATTGAGGCAGCCTATAAACTAGCAAAGGTGTAAGCTTTCCAACAGTGAAAGAATTATTCAAATCGGTTCAGTAGTTTTCGGAGCCTATTCAATACCAACAAACAAACAATCAAATCTTTCCTCTTTATAATGTTTGTGGAGTTATTTGTTTTGTCAATTATCGATTAAACTTTTGCTTCCCGTGTGTGGATATTGTTGATACAAAATTGCCTTGTACAAAGACTTAAGATTGTTTTAAGTGTTGCGTTTATTAACTATTGACCTAGTGACTTGCTGAATAAAATTGTATTTATATCTGTGCGTTTTATTTACCTTTATTAATTTCCGATAAACCGTTTAGTTTCCGTATCTCTTTTGTTGTAATGGGATCGAAATTGTTTTTTTTTAGTAATATTAAATTACTTTATGAATTTCGTAACTGATATTTTCCGATACCCATTATTTATCAAGTACTGTACTATTTTTCCTGTGAAAAGAAATATAAATTTATTTATTGCTCTATTTATTGTACGACAAATGAAATAACGTGTTTAAAAATGAAAGATGGTTTTCATTCAAATGTTTCTTTATTTAGGTATTTACATAAAATAATTAAGTATTGAATTTCATGTAATTGCAATTTAATATTAGTCAATAATTTAGATTTACATACAAATTATAATAGTAGGTATATAACCGTTAGATACAAGGAAGATTTGCGTAGTCGCGAGAGGCTATAATACTATTTCTCTGCATGTAAACTAACTTTGTTCTTCATACGAAACTTCGTACTAAGATGTTTGCAATATTTAACATATGTTTTTCACGTGTATAGTATGTGAATTGGACCAGTTGTAATTGTTTTTCTTTACTAAAATTGTAACTTCATTACCAAACCCTTGCTTTATGGATAAAGCCGCGCGTATTAAAATGGACCTCAGTGATAAATAGTCATCATCATGCCTTAGGAATCGCCCTAACGACTATGAAATATTTGAGAGCGCCCTCTGGTAAAGAATTTTAGCACTATTTTAAATCATATTTTTAACGAGACTTAACTACTAATATAATCCAATTCACAAACTATATACAGAACTACCAAAATCACTTAGCGCGTCTACTCATTGCGTTTTGATGTCTGCCAGCAATGGCCCTTATTACAAAGCACAATAGAGCGACAATCCAACGAAACTTGTAAACGCTCAAAATATTACTCTTAAAACAGTAAATTATTTCGTGTAAATACTGACAATCTTAAGAATAATACTTCGCATTGGAAAAAAACAGTTATAATTATAGACTAGGAGGTTATAGAGATACAATGCATTTGTTTCTAGTATATTGTCCAATAATTAACACAAGTTCGTGGAAAGCTTATGAATAATACGTGTTCCTCAATATATGTATAAAATGCAAACTTTTTATATAATTTTAGCAAAATCTACGTTTCGAGTTGTTTGTACAACTGCAGTATGTTACTTAGGAAGAATGGTAAGTAAATAAGTTATATTTACAACACGAGAGAGATTCAACTAATAATATGATTTTTTTTTATTTGTGAAAGTAAAGTACGACACAGATTTTATTTGAAAGTTGCTTCAATCATTTCATTTATTCATATAATTTTAAAAGCCAACAAGAAATGTTTTCAAAATACTAAATTTTAAATTTCATACATGCAACTCGTTGTATTCTATCGTACATACCAAAATGAAAGTGTGATTGAATAAAAAATAATTTTAATAGGCGACCTATATCTAATCTCTACTACAGTTGCACAACAAATCTTTATATTCACGTAATTACCAACTATCATCAACAATATTCCCCTATTTAAACCAGGGTTAATTCAACAAATATCGCATTCACGCAATAAGATCAATTTAGATCACTTCCGCGAATTACCAAACGTTTAGACAAACGTCATTCAATTGACTATTACGATAATATCATTCGTATCGGGTGGGTTCAAAGGTAACAAACGTTTTAAATGTTATATTGAGTAATACAGGCTGTTGGAAGAAACTGTGAATTCATTCTAATAAAAACGTTTTTACATGTTAATTTGGTAAACAAAAATATTTGTCGTCTTTTTACATTTGATAAGATAGAATGAACATAGTATTTTAATATCATAAAATAATGTTACAAAGTACATTATGATCGTGCGTCCAAAGAAATTAAAAATGTTAAAGTATTAATACTTATTTTGATTGGATGTGCATTTTATAACCGTACCTACAGAATTCATAATTTAAAAAGTCATTTAATCCATCTAGCCCCGGAAAACCAGACACAGTAGAAAATCTATTGTTTATGCGACACCCGGCTTTCGGTCGGGTGTTTAAGAGTTAATAAGCCAAATAAGGTTTAAGAAATCAATACCTAATGTTGTGTAAAAATGCTGTTTTAAAATGATATCACATATTCAAAGCAACACGCCTGTTTATAAATTACTTGAACAGACGTCAATAAATTCACTTTAATACATCAGGAAGCACTGTGTGTCTCGAAACATGAAGAAATTGAGGAAAATACAATAATCGCCCAGACGAACGGAATGTAATACATATTAACGTCCTTAATCATACAATTTGGTGTTTCGCGTTCATATTAAATACATAAATAGCATTGTTATATTGGATTATTAAATAAGCGTTTAAGAATATACCTAAAAAATGACAAAATTAGTTAAAACATTTTCAACGCATCTCATTTCATTCGCCAAAATACGTAATAAAATTGAAATTATGCACATACCAAGCAGTTAGAACGCACTTTTAAAGCAATATACAATTTCAGTTCTGGTATACAATTTTAATAAGTTCATATTTATAAAAAGGCTAATTATTATTTCACTAAATTATTAAACACCTAACGCACGAGAGAAAGTATAAGCCTGATTGACAGATCTTTGGATAACTTAGTATTAAATCGATGATAAAACAAATTGATGTAACAATAGTGATTTTCAATATTTACCATCATTTTTGATAGAGCAAAATGACTAATAATATCGAATACCTCAGTCTCATTTTTAACTCAATTGTTTCATAAACACTTATTAATAAGTGACTCAAAAAATAAATGATTATTTCAATTTATTTTATGAAAAAAGAAACTTATCACCAATCACAACATACGAACGCCACAATTGTAAACCTAGGACATTTATTAATAATTTAATATGATTTTATTATCTTGCTCGACCAAAAATGCTATTTATAAATAATATTACGAGACAGACTCACAGGTCTCAGATTTCAAATATTATTCTAAAAAATCTCAATCTCTAAGAAACTTACATTACACTTACAACATACTGCGAAGATATAAAACTCAATAATACATCATGGTCATATAAACAAACAAAAAAGACTAGATTGTTAAATATAACAATTATTACATTATTCATTGCCTTAAGACTTAAATACACAGTTACATAATACAATGAGATTAGAAATTAATAAAAAATAATTTGGACCGGTTTCTCTAAGGACAAACCACCGAACCACTTTACTGATTCTGTATTCCCATACACAAACAGTAGTCTTGAAAGGACAATTGACTCTTGCGCATCAAGAAAAATTATCGTTGGAATAATAGGATCCATAACATACATTTTTAATTTATTTTGAAGACTTTCTCAAATATATTTCAGTATTTATTTTCGATGTGTCATAAATTACTGACATATCCGTTTTACAAGGCAGTTGATTGAAATCATCAATGCCATCTGGCGAACGATCCGGAAACCATGACTTGATAGACGGAGGGAAGTCTCAAGCTCTCAAGCTTTATTTAAAATACAGTTGTCTGTATTTATTTTGACCACACTGACTTGAGGATTTAGCGAAATTGATATTAAAAAAAAGTGTACTGGTTCCTATTATTCTTATAATACTTCGTCGCATATACAGGTACCGGCAATCTTGTTGAACATCAGTCGAAAGAGAGGGGGAAAGTTCGCGCATGTGCACTTGCGCGTGGCCAATAGCGCGCGCGAATCTCCCGAACGCCCGCACGCGCTATTGGTCAGAGGTATGCTTCTGACCAATAGCGCGCAAGCGTGTCAAAATTCGTGCTCCGCGCAGTCCCCACCCGATATTCAAGAAGTTTGCCGATGCCTGTACTATGTCTGCTGTCACTGATCTATTTAAAACTTTCTTATTGACAATGTTACAGACTAACAGACAGTGACATCAGACAAGTTAGCACAAGCGTAGTTAGAGGTACATGCGATAAGCTATACAAAAAATGAATGTAAACGTGTGACAATTATTTTAGTTGTATTTATGAAAAGGTTACGGAGCCAATTTGATTGAATCTATCATATTATTTAGATCAAGTTCAATCGTCTATGGTCTTTGCCTTCAATGTATAATTGAGCGATGCTCCCTAGTCAAGTGTTAATTAATATAGCAAGCTGTAGTAGCCAAAAAAAACTTTACTTTCAGTTTTACGAGTAATAATAATGATCATATGACATATTATTTTTAAATACCACGAGGGCCCGCCTGATTGTAATCGGTTTAAGTCGCTTGATACCATAAAGTTGCCAGCAAAAAAGGGTTTTGCCAAAGTATAACTAATTAATTTATACATAACTATAAATAATATGATAGTTTCAACCAAACAAAACATTTCCAACTCTGAAAATACTTTAAATGAACACAAAAATATATCCATTCATTTTCTCCACCGTACTTACGTTATATTACATAAGGAGTGATATTGGTATTAATTATTTATACAATTTATTAATTAGCTAAGTATCTATCTAGCGCGAATATTAAACAGATCTCTAGCTTTTACATAATTATGAGTACATTTTCGATCAGAAATCAAAGACTCCCGATGAAAAACGAGGTACACTTACTTATTATACAAGGCAAAACTATAAACATTACGATACAACTTAGAAATTACACAAACTCCACCAAAAAACTGTATTGACTGATCGATTATAATTTAATTATTGGACTATAGCTTCATACACCTACTACATATTTAATTAATATTCCACTTTAGGGCAACGGCCTCCATCATTAAAATCAATCGTGACAATGATGGATACTGGCTTTATCACCACGTTTGCCAAATTGGTGATCACAAAACCAACCTATGTTTGAATAAACTGTATACATTTTTACCCAACCCCGTTATTGAACCTCGAAATATCGCCCTGTTACTTAAACCACAAGACCATCGAGGCATTCTAAAACATGTTTATGAATGAAAATCTATATATATAAAAGAAAGTCGTGTTTGTTACAACACTTATAACTCGAGAACGGCTGGACCGATTGCCATGGTTTTTGATTTGTTGGATTTGTTTCCGTCCCGAATAGCAGAATACATCATAAAAAAGAAAGGATTTTAATCAATTCCCACGGGAACGGGAACCACGCGGGTGAAACCGCGGGCGGCCGCTAGTAAAAAATAAATTTAACTTGATTTCAACCTAAAGTATTAACAATATGTTTTGTTTCTTACGAAACTTCTAATAGAGTTTACTTAATGAATTGTGTGTTGCCTGTTATAGCCTTTTCTAAAATGTATCGTAATGTACAAAAATCATTTGGAGATGTTAGAATAAAAACAACTAAAACGTTATTACATATCTATTCGATACGCTACTGTTCTTGTGAACAAGTTTGGTCGTACCTTCAGGTTGGCAGTGTTATGTCCACGTCACACGACTGTAGGGATTAAAACTAAATCTACACAAATAAGACGCCATTTTGAAAGTTCAATAAAATAATATCGGCGGTGTTGCAACCTCGTGAGTGAACTGCATACAGAAGTTCGAAGTTTATTTCTGTATTTTTTAAATAGCATTTTTAAATGATTTCGTTCTTTAAAGTTTAATGTAAGTATTTTGTATTTACTGTCTCTATATTTTAGTTCTGTTTGCATCTCACTCGCGCGCAATGGAAGGATACGGAAAAACAAAATGGCGGCCAGAGTATTCTTAGTGGAGCCCTATAAGCAAAATAAATACAATTTGGTTAATAAAATCTACAGCTATTAATTTTATTTATATTTTTATATTTGTTAATTCATATAAAATACGTGATATACAATAGTTGTGTTCGGATTCATTGCAGATGCAATCCATATTGAAAAACCATAAAAATTGCCAAATTGTTTTACTAACTGTTGTATTTCGAAGTCACGCTTCCAATTGCAATAAATAACTAAAAGTCGTAAAATTAACTACTAATTAGTAGTATATACTGTCAAGCATTCTAAAAACTAAATATATACAAAACGTCTCAATTTATTACACTTACAATGATTCCGAAGACAGTCATAAATATTAGTCTTGACCGACAATCTACGAACTAAAGACATTTACTAGACAGAAATAGAGCCTCATCATTTCAGAAAGACGTCCACTGCTGGACATAGAAAATAGAGCCTACTTTACCATAATTTATGGGTGAAAATAATTCCAAATAAACACAGTTTCATTATGCGATGGGCAGACGTTAACACTTTAGTGTCTGGTGTCAAATACTAGCCACAAGTAAATATTAAATCAGCCCTTCTTTCGCAGACGCAGAGATTTTGTGTCTACTTACTTACATACAATAGTTTGTCATGGTAACAAAAAGTGTCAGCGATTTTTTTTTATTGCAATGTGTAACAAGACGAGCAGATCGTACACCTGATGGTAAGCGCCACGTCTGCCCTTAGACAGTTCAGTGCCAAACAGTAACTAAGCAGTTACTGTCCGGCACCGCCCTGCGCCCGCTACACCGAGACGACAGTTACAGTCTTATATACCCAGTAATTTCACTAAAATATGGCGATCAAGACTATTATTTACAAACCCGTAGATATGTACAGTGAAACGTGCAAAAAGTTGAAACTTTGTGGGACCTATCTAGATCTCTAGATATCTGCACTGTTACTGTACATAATATCAATACTTACATGGCGGTCAGCCTAATTGACCTAAAAGCCACTCAGTTTATTATCTAAACAAACCTCTATTATTTCATTTATTATCATATAATGGAAGGTATTGTGTTATACTCATGTCATGCGTTATATAATCCATTCTTTATTTATAATAATTTAAATATTGCAAATAATATTTTTATTTATATATAGGAACCAAATTTATAAATAAATTATGCGTTTTGCATAAACTTTTTCACACGTTTTTTATTAAAAATCTTTTTAACAAAAAGATTTTTTGTTTTTTATAAATTAAATTTGCGTGTACAGTCCCGATCAAAAACACGTGAACATTTTTCTAGGTCATTTTTACAAAGGTTTGCTACGTGTGTTTGTCGAGACGTAATCTGACTGTCTGTTTGTGTCGCGTAGCCTCATAAGCCAAGCTGAACGTCAACAGAAACAAGCGTAGAAACGGGACAAGTCTATCGTCCAATACGATTCCATTTGGTTTCTGAAATTAACATAAATAAAATTAATATTGGTAATACGTGAAATGGAATGGAAATTGCTACACAGAAGAGTGAAAACTCTTAAGTACATAATGAATACGGAATACGTGAATAAGCCGTCGGTGAAAAAGCCACTTTATAACATAGATAACATGTTTATATTATGACGATTCATAAGTGCAACAGTGGATGTACTGACGTGCAAAAGAATAAGAAACTATTCGCAGAATAAATTATTTCATGTTTGAAGACTACACGAATAAAGAATATTTTGATTTTGTATAATAGCGACAATCAGAACTGTAAAGACTCTGTACAAATATATTAGAAAAAATTCAATTTGTCCACGTATCAGGCGGGACTCGAACCCACGTCCCTTGCTTTCGCTTCGAAGCTTGTAAATTTTTTCTAATAATTTATAATATTACAATTACAAATATGATATCGCCATTAAGCAGGCAATATGTTTTGAAAATTATAAAAATAATGTAAAGACTGACTCTTTACCACCAGCTTTGGAATGTTATCTATCGAGAAGAACCGACAAGAAACTTGATATTTACTCTTTTCAATCGCAATAACTTAAATTAATCACAAAAATAAATTTTAACTAAAAAAAAGTTCTCATTTTTGCACTGCCCTTTATATTGTTCTAATTATTTGTCATACATTTGTCTATCCTAAGATTAACTGAAAGAGATCGCTTTTAGCGATAAGTCCGCCTGTATTGTACAGTTGTATGATGTTACATGATTTCTATGTTAAATGTGTAGTGCAATAACTAAATATCTTTAACTTACAATGACGTTCAATTAAAAAACTAGACTCACAATCACGCTCAAATATTGTCCGAAGCAAAAGTCTGCCCACCCGACTATTGGGCAGAGTTTTCGTTTAGTTGTATACAATTGACATTAAACACTAAATGCCACGAGATAAGGTGTTAATTTGAACGAATGTGTTAATGTCATCAGTGTCAAAACCACTCGGACGTTTTTTGAGGAATTTTTCTTAGAGATTGGGTGTCTAGTTTTATATTAAACGTCATTGTTAACTTACAATAATTTTCAATAGGTATGTGGTCTTACCATCAGGGATCACAGGGGTGCGGCGGGGATGCACCGCAGCTGCTGTCTTCCGAGTGCAGGCCTTCGCCTAACTCGGTGCCCACCTGCCATACATACATTAAATAAATAATAATAATAATAAATATCCTTTGACACTATTCACACAATAGGGTATTTGACTATAATTTTTTTATTTGCTTTTTATACAGTTTGTTTAATAAATAGCACTAAGCTTATTAAAATTTTGAAATATCTTTTGTATTTTCGGAGTTACAGAGTTGTAATACAGTTTGTTTAATAAATAGCACTAAGCTTATTAAAATTTTGAAATATCTTTTGTATTTTCGGAGTTACAGAGTTGTAATACAGTTTGTTTAATAAATAGCACTAAGCTTATTAAAATTTTGAAATATCTTTTGTATTTTCGGAGTTACAGAGTTGTAAACTTCACGATTAGACAAGGAGAGCGCTACTTGTATGTGACGTCACATGCAAGTAGCTCCATACGCGCGCCATATAAAATGTTGTTTTAGAAAGAGACAGATATACTGAAAATAAATTGCTTTGTAACTCACTTGATTTTTAACCGATTTTAAATATTTTTTCAATTATATTATACTTCTGTGTTGTATTATCGAATACAGTCACAAAATATTTAAATTTTAACTATAGTCAAATACCCTATTACCTACTACGGAAGGGTTGGACATTCGATCCAAAAGGTAATTAGGTTGAAGGTAAGCCTTGACCAAAATTCAATAATTACTCATAATAAGTAAAAAAAGGATTTTTTTATTGCAATGTGTAACAAGACGAGCAGATCGTACACCTGATGGTAAGCGCCACGTCTGCCCTTAGACAGTTCAGTGTCAAACAGTAACTAAACAGTTACTGTCTGGCACCGCCCTGCGCCCGCTACACCGAGACGACAGTTATTAGGTCTCATATACCCAGTAATTTCACTAGCTTCAGTGCCCTTTCCCCGAAACACGGAAGTGCTAAAAAGTGCAGAAGTGGAAATAAATAAAAATCTTTGGGTAACAGTTATAGTAGTACCTTGAGTACGTCGTGCAGAGAGCTCATGCTGCCCAGGCTGAGCGGCGTGATAGACCGCTCCAGCAGCAGCGACCCGGACCCCTGCGACCCGCCGCCGATCGACCTGGAACACAATCATATTTTTTTTTATAAAAACAGTTTTTGCCACAGATTCTTGGGTCGGTGCCTTTGTTGGGTTGAAATTTTGGGTGAGTGTTTAGTTACGGCCGGTTCACACATGTCTCCGTTTTACTGTACCGTTTTATCGTGTACGTTTTTTTCGTCGATGGCGTATGTATTACTGTCTACAGAATACTGTGTCATGTGTGAAGTCTACAAAGATTACTTACGTATTTTTTAAATAGTTGTTTATGCATTAAATAAGGAGTAGATAGCCGTTAAAAACAAGACTTTTTTAACGATTGGTCTGGGTACAGCCTTAAGTTGTCGCGGACTACACGCCTATATAGACAAGCACGTTATGTTCGGATACGTACCTCTCCATAGGCCTGTGTAGAGACAGCGGCGGCGAGGCGGGCGCGTGGTCGGGCGCCGCGGGCGGCAGTTCACGAGGTCTCGCTCCTCGCCATGACCCTGACCCAACACATTACCATTCATAATTCAATTCATTTATTTGCACGAAAAGTGGTACAGAAGATGGTACATAAAGGTAAAGTTCGCACAATTCACCAGTATCTGGCATGCAAAATTTTCGTAAAATTACAATAACTAACATCCAAACGTAATATTAATACAGTAGCCAATACATAATACACATAATATTTACGATAAGATCACATAAAATTATCATGTTACAATGAATCAGGAATTAGAAAAAAATTATATTAATATTATGTACCTTGTATAAATTACAATGTGTTTAATTCATTTCACTTTTGAACACCTTAATAACATTGTACGTAAAAAGAGGACATAATAAGGTGTTTACATCTACGCAGGGAGAGTCGATTTTGTTTTGCTGACTAACCATCAGGGCTCCCAATGCTACACGCTATTTCATAAAAAAAAACGAAAGCATTTAACAAAAGCATTCAACAGCTTATACGCTGCGCAAACCTAGACACTTTGATCACCAACACATTAATGGGTACTAACTTAAATACTTAATACCAAATGCTAATTGATAATCACAAAACCGAGCTATGTATATTCAAACAGAATGTAAGCTCGAAAATACTAGCTCTTGCTTATTATAACACTATAACATAATCTTACCATTATACGAGCCCGTCCCGTGCGATATCGTCAACGGTGACGTACGTTTACTGCTCTCCCGACTGCTGTACATCTGGAAATTACATTTCAAATCGTGAATCGCGGAGTCTATCATAACGTAGGTTATACGATGCAGTCTAGACACACAATTATAAATTATCATACATACATAGACAATGCAAGAAAAGGGATATGAATTGCTCTTCTTGGAACACAAAATATAATATTCTTACAACAGATGAAAAATGCATTTAAAGTTAAACAACACAGTGAGTCGTGACAAGGAGACAGCGTTAGTGAGTCAGTGATTCGGTGGTGTCTGGACAGTGTCAATGAGTCTGTGTTAGTGCCATGGAGTCAGTGACAGTGACAGTGTGTGGTGAGCGATTGTCAGTGTCAAAGGGCCCATGTGCAACAGGTGGGCTATGTTCCTCAGTCAGTGTGTCTGTTTTTTTTATACTACGTCAGTTGCCAGTCGGGCACGCAGCCCACCTGATGGCAAGCGGTCACTGCGGCCTATTCCATTGAGGGACACTTCACCAGGAAGGGTCGTTGATCTGATCTTCGAGCCTTTAATTTCAAGTGTACTGGCTCCCACATTATCATTGCCGGAACACAGCTAGAGCTGTTATGGCGGCAGATTTCACCTGTGGGGGTAATAGCTAGCCAGTCGGACTCTGAAAAAAATCTACCACCAACCAGACTCAAGGCGGGCATCGAACCCACGACCTCCGGGTCCCCGAGCGGCTTAGCCATTGTCCCACAGAGGTGATCAGGTCTAATGCTAAATAAAACGAAGCACAATGTCGGTGGGGTACCATGGGCTGTTCGTCGGCGGTCTCGACGGTGGTGGGCAGGTCGAGAAGCCGTTGGCTGCGGATGCCGTCGCCGGGGCCCATGTGCGACAGGTGCGCGAAGTTCGTTGGAGCCGATATTAGCCGCGATCGCCCCGCCGATCTGAAGGTATACCAAAAAGGGATATTTTTAAGTGTACATCTAAAAAATACTGAAATGTACATCAAAATAACTGATTGCACACCAAAGGACAGGTTAGGTTAGCATTCCGTATTTTTTTGATGCACAATCGGTATTTTTGGTGTGCAGTTAAATACAACCCTACCAAAAACATAGCCGTTAATCACTACAAATATTATAAATATAAATGACTAAATTATCAGGAGCAGAGATCAACCGCGCCCGTCCCGCCCATATGGAGGTACAACAACACAGTACAACCGTGAATCACTACAAATATTATAAATATAAAAGTAACTCATGACTAAATTATCAGCAGCAGAGATTAACCGTGATCGCCCCACAGATCTGGAGGTATACCAACAACATGGCTATTAATCACTACTGATTTTAAATATTTTAAAATAAAAAACCTCGCCATATTGCCAATGACGTTCAATTAAAAAACTAGACTCACAATCACGCTCAAATATTGTCCGAATCAAAAGTCTGCCCACCCGACTATTGGGCAGAGTTTTCGTTTAGTTGTATACAATTGACATTAAGCACTAAATGCCACGAGATAAGGTGTTAATTTGAACGAATGTGTCAATGTCATCAGTGTCAAAGCCACTCGGACGTTTTTTGAGGAATTTTTCTTAGAGATTGGGTGTCAAGTTTTATATTGAACGTCATTGCATATTGCGGAAAAATATTGGAACTAATTTCTTCAAGTGGCAACAATCAAATAAAAAAACAATAAGATGTCATTCATTATTATTCTGTCAATTGTCAACCGTGCCTTGTTACTATTGGATAATGTGAATTATTTGTGAGTAGAGTCCGACCGAAACTGGTTTTCCGGCCGAAACCGAAACCGTAACCGAATATTCGGCCGTGGCTTCAGTTTCGGCCGAAACCGAAACCGAAACCGAAACTCACGTGGTCAAGAATAAAATTCCTTAAAATATTGAAAATTTATGCATTTTACCCATTTTCTGCATTAATTGGGACATGAAATGGAATCACAGTATATTAATTTTGTTGTAATCATTTATTTAATACTAGACTTCCGCCCCTGGCTTCGCTGGCGTAGGCTACACTTTAAACCACTATGAAACCCCCCAGGTAACTTCCAAAACCCCCTTCTTAGTGGAAATTTACACATTATAATAAAAAAAATAAATAAATAAAAAAAAATAATTATAAAGCACGCTTTTAGATTTAAAGTAAAAAGATTAAACCATTTTTTAACACCCTTGAGGGGTGAAATATTCAAAAACCCTTTCTTAGTGGGAGCTTACACATTATAAAAAACCCCTGTACAATTGGATTTGGAAAGTTGAAAAATAAAATTTGGAAAATTTTATTTTTCAACCCCTAATTTACTCCCTTGGGGGTGTTTTTTTTACCCCTTTTTAATCACCATTGGGGGTAAGTTTTCAATAACACCTCTTTATTTGAAGCTGACACTAAACTAAAAATATACTTCACGAATTTTAAGACTGTAACTTTTAAAATGACAGTTTCATACAATTTTACAACCCTCTTTTTACCCCCTTGGGGTTAATTTCGAAAAACCCCTTCTTACACATTACAAAGAATCCTTGTACGAAATTTCAAATTCCTGGGTCTTGTGCTTTGGGCTGGGCGTTGATTATCAGTCAGGAATTCATTCAGTCAGTCCATTTCCTCCCATTTATATAGAAGACTAGCCTTTGCCCGCGGTTCTCCCCGCGCGTAATTCCTTTTTAGGGTTCCGTAGCCAAATGGCAAAAAACGGAACCCTTATGGATTCGTCATGTCTGTCTGTCTGTCTGTCTGTCCGTCCGTATGTCACAGCCACTTTTTACCGAAACTATAAGAGCTATACTGTTGAAAATTAGTAAGTAGATGTATTCTGTGAACCGCATTAAGATTTTCATATAAAAATAGAAAAATAATAATAAAGTTTGGGGGCTCTCCATACTTAGAACTGAAACTCAAAAAAATTTTTTTCATCCAATCCTTACGTGTGGGGTATCTATGGATAGGTCTTTTAAAATGATAATAAGGTTACTTATATCATTTTTTTCTAAACTGAATAGTTTGCGCGAGAGACACTTCCAAAGTGGTAAAATGTTGGTCCCCCCCCCTGTAACTTCTAAAATAAGAGAACGATAAATCTAAAAAAAATATATGATGTACATTATTATGCAAACTTCCATTGAAAATTGGTTTGAACGAGATCAAGTAATTAGTTTATAAATTTTTGGGGCTTCCCATACTAAGAACTGAAACTCAAAAAAAAATTTTTCTTCAAACCCTTACGTGTGGGGCATCTATAGATAGGTCTTTAAAAATGATAATAAGGTTTCTTATATCATTTTTTTCTAAACGGAATAGTTTGCGCGAGAGACACTTCCAAAGTGGTAAAATGTTGGTCACCCCCCCTCTAACTTCTAAAATAAGAGAACGATAAAACTAAAAAATATATATGATGTACATTAACATGCAAACTTCCATTGAAAATTGGTTTGAACGAGATCAAGTAATTAGTTTTTTTTAAAACGTCATAAATCGTAAACCGCAATTTTCCTCTCATTCAATCAACTCAAATATAAAAACGTCGATCAAACTTACAAAGAACTACAAGAACTTTTATATAATGATGATACTTGCTGCTACGGAACCCTTCATGGGCGAGTCCGACTCGCACTTGGCCGGTTTTTAAATATCCTTCCCTCCCTTCCCCCCACATTTCCGAGAAAAAGTATTCTATGTCACCCGGGGATAGTGTAGCTTTCAAATAGTGAAAGATTATTCAAATCAGTTCAGTAGTTTCGGAGCCTATTCAATACAAACAAACAAGAAATCTTTCCTCTTTTTAATATTAAGACAAAAGAGAATAACTCTGGCAATCATATTACAAAGGATAAGTCTAGTAGGTACATAAACTTAGTGCACCAAAATATTCAAGGCCTGCCTGGCAAAGAATTACAAGTGGGGTTATTCCTTGACTGTATGGATATACATGTCTTGTGTCTAACCGAACATTGGTTAAGAGAACACGAATGTTCATTTTATATTGACAATTTCAATACTGTTAGTTCGTTCATAAGAAAGTCTGCTATTCGAGGGGGATCACTCATATTAGTACATAATAAATTTAAGTCAAAAGCTCGTAACGATATCTCAGCACTTTCTATTGAGCGAACTATAGAAATAGCATGTGCAGAGGTTGAGCAATTTATTGTTATATGTGTATATAGACCACCTTCGTCTGAGTACACATTATTTGAATCAACTATGGAAGATGTCTTAAATAAAACATGTAACTCAAGAAAGAAGGTGGTTGTATGCGGTGATTTTAATATTAATATTTTAGATAAGTCCCAAAACACAGAAAGGTTTCTAAATCTTTTTAAATCATTTAACTTGTTACCGCTTTTCTCAGAACCTACAAGAATAACTGCTACTACAGCCACCTGCTTAGATAATATTTTCTATGAAAATTGCAACATCGCGAATAAGTCAATTATAAATAATTTACAATCTGATCACACTGGGCAATTTGTGGGGTTTGAGCACCATCATGCTTCTAACTCATTACACATTACTTGCAGACCAGTTACTGAAAGGAGAATGAATAGGTTCAAGTGTAAAATTGAAAATAAAATAGGTCTTTTGACTATAAATGACAACGACAGAATTAATGATTTGTATGAAAGTTTATTTGAATTGATTAAAAATGAATATGATTCCACATTCACTGCCAAGACCATTAAAGTAAATAATTTTAAAAGTAAATTTAGTGACTGGGCAACACCTGGTATTTATAAAAGTAGAAATAGGCTTTATGAATTGTATGGTATAAAAGCTTACTCTAATGATCCAAAAATCATAGAGTACGTTAAAGCCTATTCTAAGTTATTTAAAAAAGTCTGTATTATGGCTAAGTCTTTGTTCTTACGTAATAAAATAATTAATTCCAAGAATAAAATAAAAACTACTTGGAATATTATTGGTAAGGAGACTTGCAAAGTGAAAGCGCAAGATCGAGAATTTTGTTTAAAAGTAAATAATGAAATAGTTAAACTGACAAGGATACAGCAAATGCATTTGAATCATTCTTTTCTAGTGCAGCCATTATTGCAACAAGTCAATTAAAATCAAGCACATGTCTAGCCAAAACTTTGCTAGCATCGAGTGTCGATGAGTGCAAAACATCTTTTAAATTCAAGCACATAACTTCTGATGATATAATTAAAACCTTTAAAGAACTGAACATTAAAAAAACTAAAGATTTATGGGGTATTTCAACTGACCTCCTCAAATCAATTCGATACCTCCAATGAACACTACGCTAACTTCAAAAGTGCAGGTTTACAGGAGGAGCTCTTGAAAGAAAAAAGTTGATAAAATCTTTATTTTTGTAGTTATTTTCTTGATATTTTTTGTGTGAGTAACTAATTTACTGATGCTTAAGATCCGCATAGTAACATTTAAAAAAACTTATGGGTTTTTTAATTAGCCTCACTTAGCGGGATGTAACGCAGAAAGCTCTAATTTAAGATCGGGATACACTCCGCCAATCCTAAGTTAGCGGAATATATTCGGGAATATTACAGGCTACAAAATAATAAATTAAATGTATACTACATAAAATAAAATTAATAATTACATTTAAAATCGACTTCATTACCAATTTAGAGTATTTTGAACAATGTTTTTATTATAATAAGATCGTAATTTATGAAAAAGAAAAGTTAGCGTTTTGTAGTAGGATAAGCCGAAAATCGTTGAGCCGTTATTACAAGCCGCTAACAAATAAATAGCGTAGAGTATCTTAACTGTGTCATTACTTAGCGGCCTTTCGTCCATATTGGTAATTAAGCTTATGTAACCAGTTCCAAAAAATATTATTTTTTCGTTGGTGTTTTAAGTAGTTGTGAGGGAAGAATTATTTTTCCACTTCGTAGATTAAATTATTTCCATTATAGTAACCCGAGACATTGTGCAAAAAATCCCGATATGATGTGGGATTGTTGTGATATACAACTGGCTCGGTGTAGTTGATTTGAATTAAAATGTACTATGCAAAACACTTTTAAATCATTTATTAATACTTAGAAATATTTTAGGCAGTGGCCTACTGTAATATCTTAAATAGTTGCACTTATTTCTGTGTCAATATCATGATAATTATTTGGTATTTTGTCGTTTTTAACTGCTGAATTTATTTATTAAATTTTTGTTTCCTTCATTAGAATGCCCAACACTTATGCGATGGATGGGTTATTATTTTCCACAAAACGATTAATTCTAGCATGACATCCTTCCAAATGGCTGCCATCCTTAACACTGTTTAACTGTTACCCTTCACAACACCAGATTTTAATGAATCTTGTAGCCAGTTACGATCGAAGTAAAAATTTTATTGTGCTATTAGATCAGCTAATATATTTTATAAGCAATTGGGCCAAACCTGCACATCTTGCAACATGCCGCCTCTGAGCTGGCTTGATACTTAGCTGTTCTGCTTTTTTAAAAAGACTTTGACTAAAGTGGTTAAAACAATCTTTTACATCTGTTTGAGGATATGGTTTCTGAATGCCATTAAAAGCAAATCTTCAAAAGCAACAAGCATTTTACGTGGTTTCCAGAGAGGAAATTTAGTTTTGATTATTTGTAAAGGATTTTTTTTCTTGTCTTGGTTTTGGAGGATGGCAAAAAACAATGGTACTATTTTTGGGTAATAATAATCTAGCTGTGAATGGTAAAGTAAAAAAAATCAAAAGTGCAAGTAACAACTTTTTCGTCAAAATTCTAACGTCATTTTAATCAGCCAATAAAAATATGAAAAACAATCGTTTCCTCCATAACTAATAAAATTCACAATTATTAATATTTGGTTTCCTTGACACCCAACACATAGTATAATAAACAATCATTATAAATGACTGTAACTCATTATACTAATAATTATTTTCCGATAGAAGTGGCCAGTCACAAACATTTAACGTTCATAATAGATAGCAAAAAGTTACAAAAATGGAAAAATTCTTCTTCTTCCACAACTAGGTAGTTACCAAACAGCAAAAAAAAATAATTTTGTAACTAGTTACATAAGCTTAGTTACCAATATGGACGAAGGGCTAAGCGGTTCGTTTTATACTAGAAAACAAAACTCTTGTATTATAATTGTAGCATTTCATGCAGCTAATTTCGTTTTTAATTTACTACAAGATAGTGAAAATTATTAAACTTAATAATGTTTAACTCTGATTTACACTACGTTATATAATTATTTGTTCAAAAGTGCATTCAACGGGCGACACACACCGCTAACTGTCACATGAACAAATACTTTCCGCGCAACACCCCGCCAACTCCTAGTTGGCGGCGTATCTCCCGCGGGCTGGCAGTCGCGCTAGCCGAATACACACCACTATATTAAGACAGCGGCTTGTCCACCCCGTAATTGAAGAAAGTACCTTTACTTGGCGTTATGTAAATCTCAAAACTTTTTTGTTTTTAAAGATATTGTCATGAAAATTTGGGGGCATAATATTAGTAAAAAAGTGGGTCGATTTCTATAAAAAACGAAAAATGGCAAATTTTGAGTTAGCGTAGTGTTCATTGGAGGTATCGAATTATAGATACAGTTTCACCTCATTTAGCTTTTATTTTTAACCAATGTATTGATGCAGGTCAGTTCCCAAATCTAATGAAAAATAGCAAAATTATCCCTCTTTTTAAAGCAGGTGATAAGAGTGATCCCTCTAACTTCAGACCAATTTCTATCCTACCTGCGATGAGTAAAATATTTGAAAAAATTATTTTTCATCAGCTTCTATTTCATTTTAACGAAAACAAATTACTACATAGTAACCAGTTTGGTTTTACTAAAAACAAATGCACCACTGATGCCGGTGTTGCACTTCTTAAACATATATTTGATGCTTGGGAGAACAAACAGGATGCATTAGGTATCTTTTGCGATTTGTCTAAAGCATTTGATTGTGTAGATCATCAGATTTTGTTAGAAAAGTTGAAGCATTATGGTGTTTCGGATAATTCACTTTGCCTTATAAAGTCATATCTTTCTGATCGAATACAAAAAGTAGATATAAATGGTACTACCTCAATTGGCGCGCCTCTCCAAATGGGCGTGCCCCAGGGTTCAATATTGGGCCCATTGCTGTTTTTAATCTATATTAATGACTTGCCTTACTTCACTAAAGACTTATGTGAAATAGTATTATTTGCTGATGACACCTCGTTAATATTTAAAATTGATTGCGGTAAAGAAGTTTTCGACGACGTAAATAATGCTCTTTCCCAAGTACTCCATTGGTTTTCAACAAACAATCTTTTATTAAACTCAAAGAAAACAAAATGTGTCAAGTTTACACTGCCTAATTTAAGACAGGTCAATACGACGTGCATTACTGTAAATGGTGAACCCATAGATGTAATTGAGTCTACTGTCTTCCTTGGGATCACCATGGATTCTAAGCTGCAATGGGGTGCCCATATCGCTGCTCTGGGAGGAAGATTAAGCTCGGCTGCATATGCAGTCAGAAAAATAAGACATCTTACAGACGTTGAAACGGCGAGGTTGGTTTATTTCAGCTACTTTCACAGTGTAATGTCGTATGGTATTTTGTTATGGGGCACCGCTGCCGATATACAAGCTATTTTTGTGCTTCAGAAACGAGCAATTCGCGCCATATATAAGCTTAAACCACGTGACTCACTGAAGGAACTCTTTAAGGAAATTAATATTCTAACCGTAGCATCACAGTACATATTCGACTGTATCATGTATGTACGCAAAAACTATGATTTTCTAAAAAAAAAATCGGAATGTCATAGTTTTAACACAAGAAATAAACATAAGCTTGCCGTTCCAAGCCTCAGACTCAGTAAAACTTGTAACTCATTTGTAGGATTAAGTATAAAAATGTTTAATATGTTGCCACAAACTTTTATTGACTTGCCTGTACATAAATTTAAATTAAAAATTAAAGAATGCCTTATGAAGAAAGGCTATTATAAAATAGAAGATTATTTTAATGATAAAAATTTGTGGACACATTTAGTTGCTTCCTAGCACATGTACTCTGCCTGCACCTTTGTATCCTCTGCCTGCGCCTTTGTATTGTTATTTGTATTGACATGATCCTTTGTATTGACATTATTATTTATTGTGACTTAAATTATTATTGTGATGTTAAATTTTTGAACTTTATAAATTTTTAATTTGTACCTAATATTTTTTTGAAAAAAGGCAAAACTGTTGAGTTTCTTGCGGCACTTCTTTCCTCAACAGGCCATTGACAAGTGCTGGTAGGGAAAAAAAAGATTGACGTGTAAAAGTATTTTTTAAAAAATCTATTTGCAGAATAAAAAAAAAAAAAAAAAAAAAATTAGTACCTATACCTATAGATAATACAAAAAAAACACATTAATAATACTTTTACTATTTTTTCAAATCAAGTTCTCATAGCAAAATGTTTATCAGTTATCAATATCGAATCACTAATTGTTACTGTTTACCACACTGACTATGTTGTGTTGCTACAGAGTTATCCGAACGACGCAAGACAATAATTCCCAAACAGGTGCGCCGCCGCCAAAGCGTTGCCACGAGAAACGGAGTTAGGCGAGCGTGCACGACAACTTCCGAAATCAGTTTCGGTTTCGGCAAAAGTTTCGGCCAATTTTGGCCGAAACCGAAACTGCCGCCGAAACTTGATTTTTGGCCGAAACTCGGCCGAAACCGAAACCGAAACCGAACCTTCGGTCGGACACTATTTGTGAGTATAACCATAGCAACCAAGTGTTGATATAACCATAGCTAATGTGGCACTTCCAGAGCAGGTTTTTTTATTTTCCTGGTCAGGCTAATACCATAAATAAATTTTTAATAAATAATTTTTCTTTCGATCTTGATAGGCGTATAGTTAATGTTATTGATTATGTAATCTATAAGGCTGCGTCCCCAGTTGGCAAACTGTTAGCGGCAGACTGAGTGAGCCGCAAAGTGGCGAACTGAAATTTAATTTTCGAACGTCGCAACCGGTGTTGCTGGGAGTCAGCCGCTCACTGAGATAGTCGGCGCGCGTAACGCTGCAAACTGCGTACAGTGAGCGCTAAACTAGCAAACTGTGGACACTCCATTTCTAATACATGGAGAGGCGTACTAAATCGATAAGCCGCAAACTCAGTCTGCCGCTAACAGTTTGCCTACTGGGGACGCAGCCTAGTTACTGTGTATACTCACAGGCGGTTGTGCGCCTCGATGGCCTGGTGCGACTGCTCGCGGATGGAGTAGCGCCGCTTGCTGCCGAACGGACTCACCGCATCCGCGTTCAGTGGACCCGCTGCAATAATAATAATCATTTATTGCCGACAACTAGTATCCATAATATCCATAATATACGCTCTCCGCGTATAGTTCACCCACAGACCGCACGTGTAAAAGGACTGACAGAACGCCTTCAAAACGGTTACCTTAACATTTTTAGTACACCGTGCGAATCTGCGAGCCAACATATTACATCGAACAGACAGCGCCCTACGCTCTCTCTCAATGTCGATATTATCCTTCATGTCCTCCGCGATCCAGTGGCCCAAATATTTGAAACGTTCCACTTTTCTCAACGGCACACCACAAAGGGTAATATTTGGTACAGTGTTGTAACGCTTAGTGTCAAGTTTGAACATCAAAAACTCGCTTTTTGCTGTATTGTACTTAAGCCCATGGGTCGCTGCATAGGACTCACAAACACCCAAATAACCTCTCTAATGCACCGCACGATGGACTCAGCAGCACCATATCATCCGCGTAGCTGATGTTGTTTACAATATACAACATGCTTACGTTCAATATTACACCTCATATTTAGAGGTAAGTTTTGCCCAGATTATCTGCATTGATGTATTTGTGAAACCACTGAAGTTTCTCAGCATTGACACATGACAATCATAATCATGAACTTAAGAATTTCACTCTTGTCAGTGCAGGCAAAACCAATTTAGAAATAATTTGTAAATAAATTTAATTAGTCTTTGACAGTCGAAAATTGTGAAGCTTTATTCCTGTCAATCCGATGACAACTTCCGCAGGTATCAAGCTATAATGACAGTACTATAATGTAGTTATACCAACATAATTCTAAAGTCATTTGTATACTAACATTATTATGGCTATGCCTGTTTTTTATTAAATATCATATACTCACGTGATAGCAACGGTCGCAGGTAGACGATGTACGGCGCGGCGTCGCCGCTGAACGGGAAGCCGTTGCCGCCGCCGCCCACCGCGCAGATATACCCGTTCTCGTCCAGTGGCCGGGCATTTGCTGTAAATAATTCATAAATAAATTCTTGGATACTATTCACATTGGTATTTACCAGGTGGTAGGTTCCTGTACTGGGCCGTCAAGGTGGGTACCACCGCAATGCCAGATATTTTCTCGTGAAATAGAAGTGTGTCAAGCACTTCTGTGTTCATTGTTTTGCTGATTGAGACAAATTGTATCAATGTGAATAGTTGCATGCGGATTTTTGTTGAAATATCTTTATTTTGACAAGGGTTTGCGTGTGGCCGTTGTATACTCGTACCTACTGTAATAAACATAATATGTAATTAGAGAGTATACTTAATAAAATTGTCACATTAGCGATTTTGAATGTCGAGGCTAAATATTGTCATGTGAAACTCGATGTTTGCGATGTTTGTTTTGCTTTCCCTTTTTTGTGTCTACCCTAAAAAGTTTTTAATGTACGTAGGTAAATACAGTTGTAATCAAATACTTATTACTTTAAACAATGTACCGTACACTGTGGCAACTATGCTAAATATTCCTTTGTATTTCTCTTATGTGAATAATGTATTCTTGTAGAGAAATAAATGTCTTAAACCTTAAACCTTAAGCTAGTGAAATTACTAGAGACCTAATAACTGTCGATTTCGTTTCGGTGTAGCGGGCGCAGGGCGGTGCCAGACAGTAACTGCTTAGTTACTGTTTGGCACTGAACTGTCTAAGGGCAGACGTGGCGCTTACCATCAGGTGTACGATCTGCTCGTCTTGTTACACATAGCAATAAAAAAAACTCTGCTCCGTCCAGCCTCAAATTAGGCGTATAGATTATACTATAGGTGCCAGACATCGGAACATTACCTATACACTCTATTTTTTATTAAAACATACATATTATAAGGTACCCGTGCAAAATAGAAGTACACACACAAAAAAGACAATAGACATTGACTATTATTTGAACGATGTCTGGAACGGATCGTTACTAGCAATAAGTGTGATATTACACATTTTAGTTGTATTTCACTTGTTTTGTGTGCAATAAAGACTATTTGTTATGTTAAAGTTAATATTTCGCTGCAGGCCAAAAGCCAACTGACACATATTTTGCCCAACCTTGCAATCGAACACAACACCCGGTTTTTGAAACACTAAAGATCGAATTAAAAAATATAATAATGTCAATCTCATTGTAAAAAGTTAGTACAGTTTCTTGAATTTAACGGTGTAAAACGATATAAATAAACTTACGTATATTTATGGTTTGCACCCATTCTCCGGACTCTATATCATATATGTCTATGTGCGTCGTCGTGAATATTAACAGGTGGGTTTCGTTGATCGCTGAAAACAAACACAATCAATAAATTAATTACTCAAGCAACGTAAATACTTTAGTTAGTCAATATTATTGTAACCATATTTTGTACACTGTGACTTAACTTGCATGAATCTTTATGACATACTGACAATTGCACTGTGTGGCCACAGAGCAACAGTGGTATAATACGAAACTGGCACCTGGCACAGTATGAGAATGGCACATAGCAAGAATAATAAAGTGCAACAGGGACACAATGTAACAATGACACATTGCAACAATGTCCCGGGGGGGGGGGGGACAGTGCAACAATGGCCCAGTGTGACACAGTGCAATAATGTTCCAGTGTGACACAGTGCAACAACGTCCCAGTGTGACACAGTGCAACAATGTCTCAGTGTGACACAGTGCAACAATGTCCCAGTGTGACACAGTGCATACATACCGTGATAGTGGGGCTGCGCCGTGTACATAAGCTCGGTATCTCTCGCACGGTGTCCCGCTCGGTCGACATACAGAGCCAGTGAACTAAACACAAGTAGCGAGTCCGTCGAGTGCGGCACGCTGGCGCAAGCGAGAGGCCGAGCGCCAGAGTGGGACAGGAACACGTTCACTTGGTTCTCAGGGTGCACTAGAGCTGTGAACAAAACCATATCCATCAACGCTTCTTGATCGTAATAGCTTCTATTTGTTTCATCTGTGTTAATGTGAGAACAAAATGAACTAAAAGCGTAGCGCTTATGTTGTATCTCACGCAAAAATCTTCTCAGTTAGGCCTCGGACACAAAGTCAGCGGGCGCGGGGCGGCAGCGGCGTCGTGTTTCAATGAATAGGTTTATATCCACTCATACGTCCATTGTAACCACAGTTACAGAGACCATATACCTCAGGACAGTCCGTGTAACTACAGTTACATTTTTAAGAATTCGCGCCCGCCGATTGTTTTTTTCTTTTTCTTATCGCTGTGGATGTTTATAGTCTGTAGTGTTGCTGGTTTTTGACTATCTATGATATGTACAACACCTTATTTCAAGTGGAACATAACTTCGGCTCATGGCTACAAAAAAAATAAATTGTCAAGTTGCTTGTTGTTTTTGTGGATCAGTGCGCGAGTGACTCCAGCTATTTTATTCGAGAAATCATGCCGTAAGTAATAAAATATTATTGTTTTGTATATCAAAATATTTATAATCTTACATATTTTCATATTTTATAACATTATGTGCGATTCCAGTCAGTTTTTAAGTAAAAATTTGGATTTAAAATAGGTCGGTGACTCTGTGTTTTTATTAGTGAATAATTGGAAGATCTAAAAAAGTTCTTATATTATATCGTTATTAAATGTTTTAATATGAAAACTTATTAATATTATAGCCTGGTTATTACCATACTTTCTTGAAATATTCCATATTTCATTCTGGATTAGACAATTTACCATACGTGAACTTCGATTTCACAGATCATGTAGCTTTAGTTTTTATTTTATTTGTAATATTTTTAAGATGATTTATAATAAGATTTTGGTTCCAAATGGAAGGCCATTAAATTACCTAAAACCCAAAATTGTTTTAATATTGTAAACGTCAAAAATATCTTATAAAAAAATATTTAAATTGAAAACTAGGACAAAATTAGCATTTCTTAAAGTTCACTGTAAGATCATTAATAGAATATAATGTTAAAATCAAACATAACTATTGCCTAAAAATCGTCAACTAATGAGCCTTTCATTAGTATTTTTCATTTTGCGATATTTGAGTTATTTACTGAGTAATAAGCATTTATTTAGCATACGTCTCCTATCGATTTTATTTTGCGCGTATCACGTGACTCGCGGACTGTCCTGACAACCTAGCGAAACGCGCGCGGACGTTTGAGTGGATATGGAACTGGAAAGTGCTATGGGCGCCCGCTGCTGCTCGCTGACTTTGAGACCGAGGCCTCAAGCAATATGAGATTAGTAGGTAGTTATTGGGCATTCTAATTCACTTTTATCACTATACCACAAAACCAAATAAAAGTGAATTAGAATGCCCAATCGCCAATGCGATTGGGCATTCTAATTCACTTTTATTTGGTTTTGTGGTATAGTGATAAAAGTTAATTATAATACCCAATAACTCCCTCCTTTTTAATATTCTTTATCTTCGATATAATACACAGATCGACATATGAAACAATATGATGTTACATTTTGTACTCACCTGAAGACAGGTTACTGCACACACTTTAAAGTAAAACTATACTTCACTACTTTTTAATTTATTATTACACCGGAGCCCTTTATGCGAAGTGGCCGATTGCTCAAGGTTTCATTCTAGCCCGATTGGTCGTACCAATGTTCTGTACTCGGTTCAGACTTAGTAACTTTGTACTTTTGTCCTAAGAGTATCCAAAATCTTGGCACCTAGAAATAGTACCTTCACTAGGCATTTCAGGGTCCACGGCGGAGGCAAAAATTATTCTCACTTTACTGTGTAACGATTACAACACGAGCCCCTTATGTCCAGCGGCCGATTGCTCAAAGTTTCCTTCTAGCCCGATTGGTCGTACTGAACATCTGTAATCTTTTTAGGTTTACTGAGCGCTATTAATCTAATTGTTACAAGAAATTGGCACCTAGAACAGTACATAATATGTATATTCTAGCCTGATTGGTCGTACCAATGTTCTGTATTGCATTAAAATTTGGTAACCACGTTGTCTGCTCAACCCAATCAAACCACAAATGTTAGCACCTAGAAATTAAACCTTCACCAGACAGTCCAGGGCCCGCGACGAGAAAGATTCGAGTGATTCGAATAGCACCTTATTCCCATAAGCTTAAATATTTAAACGTGTAAATGCAATTTGGTTCCGTAGACATTTCAGTTCGGTATTTAATCATTATTATAATAAATTATTAGTCTATTTTATTTGTAGGTGTAACAGCCAAAACGTGCACAATATATTTACATATAATATACAATGTTATAAAATATAAAATATTTACATATAATACAAAATGTATAATATATATTTTGCATAAATTTATAATACGTTGTGTATAATGAGCAAGTTTTATGTTACTATGCGAATTATTATTAACTAATTATTTTAAAAATTTTTCGTTGCGTACCGCCACTTATTTGTGTTACCACAACTACTCGCCTGCTGCTCAAATTTTTATTTTAGGTATAGACAAACTAATCCAGTAAACCTTTCAATGGATAAATAATTTAATCACGAAATTACATTACAAAAGCAAAGCATAGTAGGTAATCTTATCCTATAGAAACCTTCCATATATCTATACATATAATAAATCTATATTATATTAACCCGCATTTAATGTATATTATTTACGTGCGGTCAATGGGTGTATGCAATCTTTGCTTTTTATAGTACTTAAATTTAAAGTAGGTAAACACCTAAAGGATTTTATATCAATAATAAGGAACTCTAATATTGCATGAAGTGTATTGTTACATGATGTTGCAATACATTAGTAGAAGCAGTGACGACGGTGTTTTGCTGAAACATCAGTTTGCAGTAAAAGTACTGTTGACAGCGTCATTAGTTCAATATTGTTAACCAATTAATTACTTTATTTTTTATGTCCTAACAATATCTATTATTAGGTTTGTTCCATGTGTCTGGTTAACTTCTTTGTCAGATAATTAATAAATAAAGAATGAATTTAAGTCCAAAATGCGGAAGCGGTAAAACTTATATTAATATATTAATGCTTTTAATATTAAATCAGAATGATGATTAAAATTGGATAGTTTCCAACTAACCATCCAATTTAATGAAATTTGGAATCAAGATACCCAGGGAAGGACGTAGGATAGTTTTTTGTGATATAGACGTTGACCACGGGGACGAAATCGGGCGACCGCAGTTTTTAAAGTATAATTTGGTTCTTTTTCTTCATTATGATATTATATGATAAATAAAACATTTTGGTTATTTCACCTCCGATAGATTATAAAAAATATGAATTAGTTAGTTAATATGTCTTAACGTTATGATTATGAAGTATAATTAATATGCCTTGCATAAGGAAACATCAATAAATATTTTTATGTCGACTGTACTGCACCTAACTGCACGCATATTATTGTAAATTGATACATTTGTTTTTCACAAATTGTCTTTTAGATCGTTTCCGTCAATCGGTACAATATTTGCCGGTGGTTATAAACATTTTCACGATTTTTAACCGACATCCAAAAAAGGAGGAGGTTTTCAATTCGTCAAAATCTTTTTTTCTTTTTTTGTGTATTATTAGAAGACAACAGGACCGATCTGAAGAAAAATGATTATGTTTGAAACAATATTATACTTCCTAGGTAGTTCTAATGTCATCAGTTTAGGATATAATAAATGGTCCAGGAAAAATTAAGGGAACTTCAAATATTTGTTGAAGTGGAACTAATGATGAAGACCACCAGTAGTCATGAGATCTATTCAATACAAAGTATTTCGCGACTTGTAATACCTACAATAACTTTCATACGGTTGCTAAGTTGTTTCTGTGATAAACTTGAATGTTTCTGTGAACATCTAACACCTGTATCCCCCAACATGATGCAATAAATGTTATGATTTATGAATTGACGGTGAATCTACCTGGAGAACTCCTTCAAAAATCATTAAAAAAACGATATAAGTTAGAAAATTTACACACCTAGCTACTAATATGGAAATTTTTTTTTTTTTTTTACAAAGAACCTTTAACCGGTTTCGAAAAAGTGACCCTATTTTTAGTAAAAACAATATTTTACGATTAATTTAAGACTGTCATAGTTTACAAGGAAAAGGTTGAGTACCCCATTTGCTTTACATGTACCTAGTTTTAAATATATTGAGACTTCAAATCAATAAAATATCATAACTTCAGTGCTGCTCCATTGTGACTATCACCTTCGACGTGCTATTCAGTTGCTGTGACCGAGGATCCGCTGCATAAAAATCATGTTCGTAAGTCTTATAAATAAATTATTTTATTATATTGAGTTTATTATGTTCATGATAATTATTTTATATCATTTGTTTTAGGTCGGACATTTATTACAACTCCAAGTCTGCCGCTAAATCGCGCAAAGTTTATAAAAGCGAGGTCTTTAATTCTGAAGACGAGGCAATTGACAAACAGTAAGTTATCTTTCACAGTGATTTATTTAAATTGATTTGATGATTTAATATATGATAAAATTTAACAATCTATCTCTGTGTCTACAGGCTTGACCAACGACCACGCAGGGCGAGTAAGAGGCAGTTGTTCGAGTCCGACGAGGAGGGATCGATTATACAGTAAGTTTTAATGAACGTATATCATTATTTTTAGTTGATTTTAAATAATCCTATAAACTTCTCAGTACATACTAAATAGGTACATTTTTAATAAAGTTATTAACAATTAATTTCTAATTACAGACCAGACCAACGACCTCAAAAGCTGACCAAGAAACCGGTGTACGAGTCAGACGACGAGGAATCAAATAAACGGTAAGTTTAAAGATTTAGTGTATCATAATTTTAACAGGTTATTTAATTTAGTGTTTTTTTAACTCATGGATCATCATGTCATCAGGTCACGTCACAGACTAATTTTCCTAAGTTATTAATTTTCTTATGGAGTAGAGTTCTAGAGAGTTCCATAGTTTATTTACATCAATTGAAAAAAGGTTAAAAATATTTTTAAACATATTTTCATTCATATGTAATGTTGTATTTTATTTGCAATTTACGTAGCTTATTTAGTTTTAATCAACATCTATTTATTAATTTCAGTACAAATAAGACCGCGAAAAAGCCAAAAACTACGAAACGCAAGACAGATGAACGCCCTAGCGTGGAAAGACGAGGTCGACCTGCTACAGCTGGGTGGAATCTAAACTTCAACGACGAGGCGGAGGAGATCGAAGCCTGTCGCACGCGCAAGCCGGCGAACCCTCTGCAGTCCGTGCTGACGCGCCGCGTGGCCAACGGGAGTCTGCGCCGCACCGCCTCGCTGCCAGGTGATCTGTTTGTAGAGCTGCGGCTCTACAACACTAAAGAAATCAAGTGCGTGGACCCGAAAGATCGTTGGCAGCACTCGGTCTTGTCGTTGAAGTACCAGACGGATTCAGAAGTTGATGAATTGGAGTTACTGCGTCAATTCATCAAACGAGTCCGTGAGAAATTTGTAGAAGAGGGGACGTTCTTTGCGGATAAGAAAAAATAACTTTTGTTTTTTTACTTACTACTACTTAAGTACCTAGTTCAAATAATATGTAAGTTAGGTAAAAATTTTTTTAAGATTAGTTTTGTTTATTCTAACCGGTGTCCAGTCTATTTAATATATTTATTGAAGCCTATCCTTACAAAATGACAAAAAGGTCAATATATTGCACAGTTTGCGATGTATCTGTCAAAAGCAATGCTTTTTCTGCTCACATGAAAAGTAACTTACATAAAAATAACTCTGCTATACAATTAAGTGATGGCATAGAAAAAGTATGTAGCGCGTTCCGTAATCGAATCGCCTCGTATCGACTACGCGCTACTAACAGCGATGCGGAGGCGCAGATGCCTGCTGAATATCTGCGCGGCTTGCGCGCGCGCGTCCTTCAGCTTTTACAAGCGCGCCAATTAACGTTTAATAGTATAAAAGTCAATTTTGAATTATTTGCTGAATTTTATCTAAGAAGTAATGGCTCAGACAGTTGTGAAATTAAGTCTTTTGCTACCGAAAACATTGTTATACACAAAAATTTTGATTTTAACGAAATTTTTTCTCAATTACTTAGTATTATTTCAAGGAAAATTGACGAATTTCAAGATCGTGATAGCGGTTGGCTATTTTTACGTAATTTACACTTAGAAATTAATATTAATAAGTATAATCCTCTAAGAGCATCTAAATTTATCGATTTACCTAAAGCTTTGAAACTCAAACGGGCTTGCATTAACATTCAGAACAAAGATCAGTTTTGTTTTTTGTGGAGTATAATGGCAGCATTATTCCCGGCTGAAAGAAATGCACACCGAACTTCATCTTATCCACATTTTGAGAGCGTGCTCAATATCAAAAATATGTTATTTCCCGTAAATTTTACTGACATAAAAACATTTGAAAGAAATAATCCTGGTATAAGTGTAAATGTATATGGGCTTAAAAATAAAACTAATATTGTTGGTCCTTTATATCGCACTCAGAATAGGAAAAAAAAACATATTAACTTGTTGTTTATAGAAAAGGGAGGACTTACACATTACTGCTTGATAAAAAACTTAAGCCGTTTGTTGAGATCACAATTAACAAAACATCACAGCAAAATATTTTTTTGTGACGATTGTATGATATTTTTTGAAAATGAATCTAAACTGAATGCTCATGTGTGCGGTGGTGTGGCAACTATTTTACCGAAGCGCGGCACGCTTATTCAATTTAAAAATTATGAAAAAATGCAAGACATGCCTTTCGTAGTTTATGCAGATTTTGAATCATTATTGCAGACCAGTCCGAACGGTCCTAGTTCAACTTGTACGGAAACATTCCAAAAACATATCCCGGCTGCATTTGCTTATTATGTAGTATGCTCATATGATAGTTCCTTAAATCGGTACGTGTCTTATCGTGGTAAAGATTGTGTAGAGAAATTTATTGATAACCTTAAAGAAGATATATTTAAAATATTTGAACTTTATAAAACAACAGTACCAATGAAAAAATTAACTATTAGAGAAATGGAATCATTCTGTACAACAAAATTATGTTATCTTTGCAATCAAATGTTATTTGATGATAGAGTTCGAGACCACTGTCATCTAACGGGAAAATATCGTGGTGCTACACATTCATATTGCAATCTGAAGTATCGTTTACCTCAATTTGTGCCAGTGTTTTTTCACAATTTGTCTGGCTACGATAGTCATTTATTTATAAGACAGTTGGGGCAAACATCGGGACCAATAAAAGTTATAGCTAAAAACAAGGAAAACTACATATCATTCACTAAGTTTTTTACAAGAGATGATAATGATTACATGGCCGTTCGCTTCGTAGATTCATTTAAATTTTTAGGCACAAGCCTCGAAAAACTAGTGGCTAGTTTAAATACCGAAGATTTTAAACATTTATCAAAATTTTTCCCGAAAAAAGAACAGTTTGAATTGTTAAAACGAAAAGGTGTTTATCCGTACGAATACGTAACTAATTGGGAATCATACGAGGAAAAAAAAATACCTTCACGAGAATGTTTTTATAGTAGTATAAGTGAGTGTACCATTTCACAGTCTGATTACGAACATGCAGAACGAGTTTGGAAAACATTTAAATTAAGGAATCTTGGCGAGTACACAGATTTGTATTTAAAATCAGATGTACTTTTATTAGCAGATATTTTTGAACAATTTCGACAAACATGTAAAAAAGAAACAAAAAAACTACCTAAAAAACTGAAAAGCAAAAAATAATTTTAATAAGACATTCATCAAATGCGCTTATTGTCTAAGCCTATTAATTAAATTGTATTTTACGTGCTAGGTAGGTACCTACTAATCTGTTTGAAGTCGGTGCCAAGCCAAATAGTAGGTACCCAGATTACGTACCTACGTCCGCGGATTAATAAGTAACCCTTTATAATACATTATTATTATATATCATTTTTGATTACCTTTGGCTTGGCACCGACTTCAAACAGATTAGTAGGTACCTACCTAGCACGTAAAATACAATTTAATTAATAGGCTTAGACAATAAGCGCATTTGATGAATGTCTTATTAAAATTATTTTTTGCTTTTCAGTTTTTTAGGTAGTTTTTTTGTTTCTTTTTTTTTGAAGTCGGTTTAATTTTTTTTTAAAAAATTTTGTTTATTTTTCTATTTTTAGTGTGAATAACACGTAGGTAGTGAGTAAAACTCTTTCATAATAATGATAGCGAAAATACGAGTAGAATTGTATTATTTGATAATAATATTAGGTATTCATTAAGTGTTCAGCACCATGGGTAGGAGGAGAATGCGTTTATGCACCATAACCGCAGGCTAGCTAGACCCGCGGCCGTGTGTGGGACTCGAGACCGAAGCGTCCGCTACCCACTACACTCCCCCCCCCCCCCCCGGTTTCTCCTTCACACCCGATTAGGACGAGCCGGTGCTAACCTTATTGGCTAGTGACCAGCCCATCCCCGGGTAATCATCAGCTTAGCTGCAAAAGTACATGAAATACAACTAACGTTCCACATATTCCTACAACACTGAAAGAATTATCCCCTAACTCCTAACCGTTAAGGAGTTGTACTTTCCATCATCACCTTAGCTGCAAAAGTACATAAAATACAACTAACGGTCCACATATTCCTACAATACTGAAAGAATTATCCCCTAACTCCTAACCGTTAAGGAGTTGTACCTTCCATCATCAGCTCATCAACATAAAATGATGTCTATCGGACGCAAAAACTTGAATGGCTTCAGAAAAAACAAGTAACGCGTAGGCGCAGCCTATAAAATTTGAGGTTTTCCCTTGATTTTTCCGGGATCCCATCATCAGATCCTGACATGGTGACAATGGGACCACCTCTGAACTATGCACTTTCAAATAAAAAAAGAATTATTTAAATCGGTCCACAATTGACGGAGAAATCGACGGACATACATAAAAAAAAAAAAAAAAAAAAAATACATACAGTCGAACATATAACCTCCTCCTTTTTTGAAGTCGGTTAAAAACTAACTACAATTTGGATCCATCGTTTTATCTTACGGCCCCAAGTTTGAGTTTTGACGCTATGCTTCTTAAAACAAAGGTAAAACTTCAACTGATTGAGGACTTAGAAATAATACGATTAATACAGAAAGGTATCCGTGGAGGTATATGTCTATGTTCCACTAGATATGCAAAGGCAAATAACCAATACCTCTCTGATTATGATCCGTCTTCCCCTGATAACTACTTATTTTACATAGATTGCAATAATTTGTACGGTTATGCCATGTGCTCGTATTTGCCTCATTCCGATTTTAGATTGTTAAATAAATCAGAATTTAATGCTTCTGACATCTTAAACACCCCAGATGACTCTGAGGAAGGTTTTATTTTGGAAGTAGATTTAGAATATCCAGAAAGTTTACATGATTTACATAATGAATTACCTTTTTGTCCACAAAAATTTACTCCACCTGGGTCCAAAACATCAAAATTGATACCAAACTTATATGATAAATTTAATTACGTTATCCATTATGTGCATTTAAAAGCATGCTTAAATCATGGGTTAAAATTAAAGAAGATTCATAGAGTAATAACATTTAAACAAAGCCCTTATTTAAAACAATATATTGATTTAAATACGGAATTAAGGCAAAAAGCAACATCGACGTTCGAACAGGATTTTTTTAAATTATTAAACAATAGCATATTCGGAAAAACTTTGGAAGACCCAGAAAAACGATTGGATGTAAAACTAGTTAATCAATGGGTAGATACTGAAAACATAACGAAAAAACAACTAACTGCTGAACAATTGATAGCTAGACCTAATTTTCATAGTTCAACAGTTTTCTCGGAGAATTTTGTTGCAGTTCAAATGAAACCTGAGTCCATAATCTTAGATAAACCTATTTACATAGGGTTTACAGTTTTGGAAATTTCCAAAAGTCATATGTACAATTTCCATTATTCTGTTATGAAACCATTTTATGGTTGCAATTTAAAACTTTGTTACACAGATACCGACAGTTTTCTCTACTCCATACATACCAGCGATATTTTTAAGGACTTAAAGTTTCGATTTCAGTCTTATTTTGATACAAGTAATTATGACAAAAATAATTCGTATGGTATTGAACTTAAAAATAAAAAGGTGCCTGGTTTATTTAAAGATGAGCTAGGGGGGCAGCTTATAAATGAATTTGTTGGCTTAAGGTCCAAATTGTATTGCATCAAAACAGAAAAAAAAGAAATAAAAAAGGCAAAGGGCATAAAAAAACCAGTCGTTATGAAATTGTTATTTGAGGACTACAATAATGTCTTATTACGTAATGAAATTATACGTAAAAAGAACATTGTTTTTAAATCCATTAAACATCAAATATTTACTCAATCTGTTGATAAAGTAGCTTTGTCGTCAAATGATGATAAACGTATTTTATTAAAAAATAATATTAACACATTGGCTTGGGGTCATAAGTCCAGCTTTTTTTAATCGTAGGTAAATAAAATAGACTGGACCACAAACACTCTACAGTAATTAATTTAATTTAGATTGTAAGTTTCATTGTCAAATTAGTTATATTTAGTAATTTACGAGTAAGTACAAATAAAAATAATGTTTGGTACATACATTCTTTTTTGTATATATTTTTAATGTTGTAAAAAGTGAATATTGTAAACTGTTATGGTACATAATAATATTAATAATAAAGTTCTATTTATAAGAAAATGTAGTTGTTTTATTTTTCTCGACTGCACCGAATCCTAATCGAAACCTATTAATTAAACCATGCATGCCTGTTGATGCTACTGTATGAATAACTAGCGGCGCCCGCGGTTTCACCTGCGTAGTTCCCGTTCCCGTAGGATTTGAATAAAATCCTTTCTTAGCGGATGCCTACATCATAACATCTACCTGCATGCCAAATTTCAGCCCGATCCGTCCAGTGGTTTGGGCTATGCGTTGATAGATATCTATGTCAGTCAGTCAGTCAGTCACCTTTGAGTTTTATATATATTATTATTATAGTGAGATTATTGTAAAAACATGTTCTCATATGTTGCATTTAGAATATTACTTTCGTTTGCGCACGTGTAGACGGGTAATATTTAAATTTAGGTCATATAATTTGTTGATTCTACAAGTCTCGGTGAGGATGTTTATTTAATAAAATAGGTACAGTCAAAAATCACATCAGACTATACACTTTAGACTTTGTACCACTTTTATGTCAGGGGCATAAGTGCTATTATCGAACTGCGAGTGTTTACCGTGATGTGTCGTTGACCGTACATGAAACATGCACAAACTTGTTTCGCATATTTGCTGACATTATAATTACTGCAGTTTCAAAACTTTTTTCACCTCGTAAACCTTTTCATTTGAGTCATTATTCAAACAACTTCGTTAAGAGATACACACAGCGTGAAATTATATGGTAAGTTTCATTATTTTTTTCTATACTGGTAATTAATTATTTTTACACCTGGTTGTTTTATAAATATTTTAACATGGTGTATTTTTTTTCGCAGATAATGGCAGACGGCTCTGATATATTATCTCAGTGTACTCAAGACCCGTTGGAGAACTCTGATGATACACCTATTATGTTATCACAGTACGCCTATGATCCGTGGGAAGGACTTTCACAGGCTTACCAGGATATACTAAACAGCCAGAAAAAGCCTAAAACTACTCAAACATTGCGAGAGAAGAGGTCAAGGAAAAAGACTGAACCAGTAAAAAAAAATCCTAACTCCTATGTCATCAACAAGGAACGAGGCAAAGGCTTAAGACTGATACAAATACGAATTTGCGACCTCACAAGTGAACCTTCTTGTTCGATTTCGCGGGAAGCTAGCCAAAGCGATGAAGACATGGACGTGTTGCTCAGCGCGCAGTACGTCGTTACGGAACCAGTAGACGAAATATCCGACATGACAGAGACAATAATAAGAAAAATATCCAAAACTCTGTGTAGTGAATATTTGTAATTAAATTTAATAAAATAAAATTGTATAAGCTAGTAGTGGAAACTAATTAGGCTAGTGTGTTAGTTATATTTCTTAAGTCATAATGTATTATAATAAGCTGTATGTTGTATGACAAATGAAACGTAAAATAGTCAAGTTCTAGGTAGTTTTATTAATAAATTATATTATAATATTTGTAAATTTTATTTGAAATAAATATAATGTGGTGTTATAATTGGTTTTTTTATTTTTTTTTTACGTACTTCCTGTTTATTATTGAAATTGAAGCTAGGGTTCAAGTAAAACAAATTATTTCAAAACATTATTTATTTTAAAAACTAAAGATTTACTTTGTTATCTACACACCATTTTCGAATACATAAAACATTTTTTAATGCACAAATTTTCTTATGAGTAAAACAATTATAAACTAACATATTTTTACAATAATTATTACAAAGAGAAATTAAATTAGGAACACCTAAATAACTTATATCTGTAATATTATTGTGACCACATAAATCTTGAATCCATTTTATCTTTTCCTCTCCCTTTACTATAATTTTTCTGTTATTTAAATAAGGTTTAATAGTTCTTCGAAATTCTCTGTAATCAATATATCCTTCACTCCAACGATAACCTCTATTCTTTTCAATCCAAAATACTCCTTTCCTTTCTTCTTCAGTTAGTGCATTAAACGGGAAGGGAGGTTTTATTAAAAATACATGAGTATGTTCTTCGGTAGCTATAGCTAGTTCTTTTACAATAAAATCATTTTTGTAATCTTTAAATCCTTGAATATCTACGAATATTGTTTGGCTGTTCATGATAGCTTCTTTACAATATTACTCAAGGGTTTGTACTCAAATATACAATCGTTTAAAATCAGGCAATAAGCAGCTGTTTGGTCGGGTATTTCTTGGTCTGTTTCGATTTCAACTCTCACGTCGATTGAACCTTTTAAGGTTTCGTGTTGTCGCGAACAGTCGATAACAAATAAAGGAGCCGTGTCTCTGAATTCCTTCAAACTCATTAACGGCTCGGATCGACGTCCGTGATACGACTGTTGAAATCTCACATATTGTTCGTATAATAAAGTAAATTTGTCATCTGCAAAACTGACATTTAATCCTTCGTATGGATAATATGACGAATTTAAAAATACCCGAACATCACGTACATGACAATGATCAAACTCGGCCATAGACAACTGACTATTATGTTTTCGATTTGTTTGTAATGCAACCACAACAAATCGTGGTTTCTCTATTTGAGATGATGTTTTAATAGCCCAAGAATGCTTTCTTGTTTTCGGTAGTAATGGATATTCATAGAGGTCCCAACTACGAAAGGCAAATGGAATGGATCTATCTTTCTCTAAGAATTTTAATAAATTTATTCTTTCACGATCGGACACTTTGACGTGAGGCACTCTCCAAATAATTTTAGTAATTTTAATATCATCCAGTACTTCTCCAGTGTTTAATTTAATTGCATTCAGATTAGTATTGCTTCTTAAAAGTACTAACTCGTGTTTACAATTAATTATAATTTTTTCGTAATCTTCTGCAAATCCTAATATCTTGTTTAACGGAATGGAGACAGAAAATGTTCCACCAACATTTTTTATGCCTTCAGTTGACCATCCCCAAACTCGAGCATATTTTGATTCGTTTTCATTTAGGGATAGATAAGACTTAATTGTTGTAGTTACACCTGCATTTTTAATTTTATCTATTTCTATCCCATTCAATTCGTATCGAATATCTTGAAATAGGAATAATGCTGGATTATTAGTGAAATGTACATTCGATACTTTTTCCTTAGTTTTGCTATTATACACATTTACTTCTCCTTCGATATATAAACTGCTGTGTGATGGGAGCACGTATAGATCTTGTTGATTGATAGGAATTCTTATTTCATCATTTTTGTTAAAACTTGTTACGTATGGTTTGTACGAGTGATACTCAAAACTTTCGATGCTGTTATCGTATGATGTTTGTTGAGATACATTTAAGATATTCATTTTATCAAACCAATTAGCTTCAGGAAATCCTTGTTAGTTTTGGTAAGCTTCTTTTTTAGCTGAAGTGGTGTGCTCTTGAGAGGTGTTCTTACAGAAATGATTTGAGAACACGATGTGGTCGAGTTTTTATTGAAGTTTATCATTTTTGCTTAAAATGTAAATATAGTTGCACTTCTTCACCTCGTAAATTTATTTCTTTATTATCAGCATCTAACAGTCTTATGTTAATGGCGTTAATAGAATTTTGATTAACCGGAAAATAAATCAGATTTTTAGGAATTTCAATTATTCTATAACCAGGTGGTACATTTGGCACAAATTCATAAATTATGTGGCTTGATTTTCCGTTAACAAACGAACCACTGACTACATCGCATTCGATCCGCACAATGGTAGTTGAGAGAATGCTTACAGGGTACTCTGAATCAGTACTTATATTAGCATTTATTGTTTTCGTTCCAAAACCTAAAATTTTACCCAATGACCCACCTTTGTTGAAATGAACATCTTTGGAACAAAAAATACTTGTTTTCAATGTATTGTTATTGCAAGTAAGTTTAAGTGCAGTGTTTTTGATGTTACTTTTTAAATAATCACAAATATCTTGAAGCTCATAAGAACCTTCAGGTATTTCGATGACTTCATTTTCACCATAATAAAACTTATTGTTTCGTTCATCTATATTAGGAATGGAGTTAAACGTTGAAAAATATAAAAGACCGCACTCATAGTCTCCTCGAAGTTCTAAAGTTGGGGAATAGTTTGTTGTCAAGGAAGCTCCGCTCCCAGTTATGGACACAGTAAAAGACATTTTTATACTAACATTTTTATTTATTCTCTTCATTATATAAATACATTTTCCAATAATTTCTTAAAAATTTCAGACATAAATGACCACAGTTTTGGCTACCAAAGGCTTGATGTCTTATATAATTATAGTTTATAAGTAAAGGATACATATATTTGACAAATTCTAACGGTGGTTTTAAATTACCAAAACTATCATAATATTCTACATAATCGTTTTGTTTAACAAAGGCTACCCAATGCGTGCCAAGATTTTTGTTGCTATCCAAATTTAATATTCCGCATTCGATTTTTTTTGGTTTGGATGGTAACGTATCTCTCATGTAAACACCCCGGAAATAAGGAATATCACTAGCATGTTCTAAAATGTCTAGATTAGTAAGCGCACGTCTAGGTAACCTTTTAGTTAGTTTTTTGATGGATTAAGATATAAACCCGCCCCTTTTTTATGAGGTTTGATATATAATCCTTTTCCAAGAGCTACCGCTTCCATCATTCTGTTATGTCTTTCAGATTCCTGAAGATTCCTTTGTGCTACCTTAGAATCATTAACGGCTTTGGCTATACCCGCTGCACCTCCGGCAAGCGAACCTAATGCTGACAATCCCGCAAATATGGGAATGAGTGGTAAAAGTCCACCACACTTAGGGAGAGGAATAAAACGCGGTATACGGATTCCTTTCTTGTTATTGAATAGTTTTTTTGCCGCTGCATAAGCATACTTTATTGCAGAGGTATGGTCTTTAGATTTTAGTTTTTTAAGTTGAGACTGTATTTTTTTAATTCCCTTCCTAAATGATTGAACACCACTCCCTGCTCGAAGTTTTGCCTTCATCATATTTTTTACTAACCAAGATGCAAGTTTTTCTCCTTTGCTCGCATCTTTTGATGTCGATCTTCTTTTGGCCATATTTAAAAGTTCTAAATCTGCTTTACGTCGAGTTTCTGAGTCTTTATTGATATAAGCAATATCGTGGTGCATGCAAGCTCTGTCCAATTGATTTATCCCACGTTCACCTTTAAGTAACCGTTTTCGAAGTTTTGTACCGGGCCCACAAAATTGATACCCAGGTAAATGTAACTCGAAAGGCAAACGATCTATTAAATTATTTATTATACCACTGCCTTCTTTCATTGATAATAATAAAGTGTGATAAACCAGTGATTATACGTTATTTATATAATAATCTAAATTAATTTACTTTTGTTTATCCAACTGTTTTCTTTATTACTTAATCCTAACCATTTGACAAACAATTTATTTCCTTTTCTTCTGATTACTTTTTCAATTAAGTATAGGTCTGGAAAATTAGTTTTCAATAGTTCATACCCATAAAAAGACCCGAGAATATTTTTATTTTGCTTATCTGCTATTTGGTACGTTAAGGGATTGGTTTGTTTAATTTTAACGATACGAAAAATTTCTGTAGACCAATTAGGGGTATAGCCTTTATAGAAATCCCCTTTGTATTTACTTATACGCACAAAGTCGCCAACTCTAAATTTAGATTTTTGACTAATTATTTTTGATTTTTGAGTTTTGATAATATTAGATCGTACTAAAATCTCATTCGAATGATTTACATTGATCGGCTTAAATTTTGTAATTCGATGTACAGTACTGTTATAATTGTTAACTACAGCATCTAAATTTATTCCAAACCATTGATATTTTCCGTGAAGACTAAACAGTTTGTAGAGATGAGACTTTATGGTTCTTATTACTCTTTCTACTATAGACGCTTTTTTGATAGAGAAGGTAGAATAATGATTTATTTTGTAACTTTTCATTAGCTGATTGAAAGAGTCGTTATAAAACTCTTTACCTAAATCTGTTTGTAAATTTTTAGGTTTTCGTTTTGATTCAGCTAATACACTTTGCATTGCATCGGCAACACATGATTTAGATTTTGCCTTCAAAGGTCTAACCCAAACGTATTTTGATAACGCATCAATTACAACGAGGATGTAGTTAAATCCTTTATTTAATTTAGAATATTTTTGAAAATCCATAAGGTCAGCCTGCCACAAGTCATCTATGCCTTTTATAATAGTACATTGGCGAGGAAAATTTCTTCTCGCTGGTTTATGAAGTTCATTGACAATATCTTGTTTACTCATTTTTGTTAGAATTCACTTCGATCAGACGGTTCACTTCTTCTTTAGTATAATGAAACTTAGTCAATCTCTCAGATGACGCTTTTTCCAGACTTTGCAAATACTTCTTAACGTTAGCGTGGACTTTGTTTACTTCTATTTTTATTTCTTGCATCAAATTATCGACGTATGCTTTATTCACAGCTTCATCATCTTTTTCAGGAAGTGGCAAGCCTTTCAATCTTGATGCTTTTAAGTCGAAGTCTCCTGTTTTTGATTTGCTTAACGTGTCTGTAAGGGTATCAACTATTTCATCTAATCGCAAGCGTTTATGAACGTGATGTCCAAATTTATCTATGTTCATTGTTATGATGTTGAGTTATTGTTGATAACTGAATACTTTATACAAAAGTACGTTCTTTTTATTTCGTTTTCTTAATGATGCCTGCTTCATACAATTCTTCGATTATGGAGGTGATTTCGTTTTCTAATCCAGTGTTACCAGCGTCTCGGGATGCATAAAGCAATTTCAATCGATTTACTAACTCATTCGGATCATCCCAATAAACGTAATCAGTATTATTTTTAACCTTTTTCATAAGATTAATTCCTTTTCCAACTGGAAGACTCTCAACGCTACCAGTATTGTTTCTAGATAATTTAAATAAAGGTTTAATAATATGCATATATTTGAAACCTTTATTGCTAATTATTTGTTTTGATGAATCATAGTTACGTCTATGTGCATTGGTATCAATAAGTAGTAATTTATAGATTTGTAAATCTTCATCTGTGATTAAATCTAAGTTAGGTGTTCTTTTATACAGCAATTCCTTTATTCCAGCAGTTTTTTTCAAACTTCGATTCCCAACTTTTATAATACGTCCATTATCATAAACACGAGTTTGACCGAGCATAAGTTTTCCTCGGTCATTTCTAATTCCAAAAGGGACATCTTCCATTACATCTGATGATGTAGACCAAGACAGGGATTGGTTTCTTATACTCGGTGATGACTGAAGCGACTTGAATGAACTTTCACTCACATTAGGGTCCTCTGGTGTTTGTATGAGGGTTTTGTTAGATGTTTCGTATACTTCTTTTCTTAAGTCTTGTTCTTCTTCACTGTCTTGAGCATCAAAGTCATCATGCGATGAATAAGAAGCTTCACTACCACAATTTTTAATTTTTTTAGGTTCGTGTTCATTTTCATTTTCATCTTCGTAGATTTCATATTTATTATTATTGTTTGCCATAATTTTAAGCGGCTCAGATATTGGTTTAAATATCGTTTCCAAAGCCATAGCATTAGCATTTTTTACACCTTTTAACATTTCAACTTTCCTTTTTACTGCTGCTGCAGACTTAACGATTTCATTTTTCAGATCTTTTTCCATTTTGAAGAGAATTCCTACCAGTTCTAGATCAGAAATGAAAGTGATGCTTTATGTTGAAGCAATCACTTATTAATATTAATCAACCACTATAAATGTGTCAAATGCCTTTCTGTAGCATCCGTGGTTCCGTTCGCAGTCCTTGTTGATTACTACATAAGAAAAAGGTTTACTCCAAACTTTTGAACACATTTGTCTGAATTGAGCCCAGGACATATCAGTCCCAACATGCTCGTCATATACGTGTTTTAAATTAATATCATCTTGCTTAAATAATATTATTAGATTAGAATTGTCTCGTACGAGTTGTTTTGGAATTTTTGTATATGTTTGATTAATATAAAAGCAATCAATGTTTTTATGACGCCCCATTGCAAAATAATCTCGTATATTGTTCTGATTCTCACATGCAACATCGTCAAATAATATAATTGATTCAGGTAAAGCGTCGTGTAGACTTAGGACTTCATTGTTCTGATTAAATTTGTGATACGATATACCAGCAACCTTCTCTAAAACTTTCTCTAAAAACAAGTATTTGGGTTGATAAAGAGACTTAGAATATACATATAAGTTACGGAAACGTGGGCCATCTTGGTGTAACAATAAACTTATTACTAGATTGGTCTTTCCACAGTTTGACGGACCGCAAACAATACTACGTATTGTGTTTGGAAGTAAGTTCCCATGTCGCTTAATATTACTCGATGATACAGGACAAATACATTCCAATTTTAATGATTCTTTCTGTTTAATAAATTTCATAGCAACAGCATTACAAACTCGTCCACAGTAGTGCGTAAATGTTAACAAACTGGTTTGTATATTTTAGAGTACTCTTATTTATGTATGATCGAAAGATTAAACACATTTATCGAGTGCTCAACTGAATCTTAAAACAGTTTTTTTCATCCTAATTCACTTTTTGGTTATAATAATTGTTCAATCTAATTCTCGATCAGTGTATTATATCAAAGATAAAGAGTGTTAAAAAGGATGGTGATGTTATTGGGTATTCTAATTAACTTTTATCACTGTATCACGGAACCAAAATAAAAGTGAATTAGAATGCCCAATCGCATTGGCGATTGGGCATTCTAATTCACTTTTATTTGGTTTTGTGGTATAGTGATAAAAGTGAATTAGAATGCCCAATAACTACCTACTGAGATTACATATTGCTTGAGGTATGTATGATATGATGTTAAATATCGGTGATATGGTGCTACTACAAGAAGATAACGTACCACCCCTGAATTGGGAGACTTGGAAGAGTCAGTCGGCTGCATCCTGGACCGGATGGCGTGTCTCGGGTAGCCGATATCAACACTACTAAAGGTTGCATAAGAAGACCACTGGTTCGTTTGTGCCCTTTACCTAAGGCAGATGAACTTCAGTGTTGAAAGAGATTGTTCTTTCAACGAGGCGGGAAGATGTTCAGGCCTTGAGTCCTGAGCTAAGTTTACGACAATACAACAGGAAGGATAATTGTTGCGGCCACGAAAGTATAAGGCGTTAACGCGTCTAGTGAGAAGGAACCCACTGGCAAATCACTTGCACATCGACCGCCGCAATCCATACATCTCAAATTGTAACATTTTTTATCTATTCTAAATAAGTACTATTTCAAACTATTTTTGGGTTTTATTTGGCTCCGAGTGTCAGGCGAAGACATAAATTGGTACAGGATACATTTAAAAAAAACTGACTGCTTGGCTACTTGACAAATGTTTTTATAATTTTAAAGAATATTTTAACTGGCGACATAATGTATAATTAATATTAAATAATTATTTTAGATATTGTGTAGTAATTATCATTTGACATTTTTTGAATTGAATTTGTTCTACGATTAATTTTGCATGCCTGCGAGCAGGCTGAACACATTGGACTTAAATATTTGTAAGAACTGTAATATTACTGTGTTTCTGGCAAATAAAAGGATTATTATTATTATTATTATTATGCCTGAAAATCGGCGTTTTTTTGTTGCTATGCCACTTAATATATCACGCAAGGAGCGTCCAGTGACGGCGGTCAGTGCAGTAGTGCGGTCACGCACCGACGGCGGCGGGGTGGTCTCTGTGCGGTCAGGTGTGCGGTCAGATGGTCTGTGTGCGGTCAGGTGTTCTTTGTGCGGTCAGGTGGTCTGTGTGCGGTCACTCACCGACGGCGGGGTGGTCTGTGTGCGGCCTCCTCGGATCTGGTAGTTGATGCGCCGCGAAGCCGCCGCGGTAGCCCAGGATGAGTCGCCCGCGGGACAGTTGTACGCTCAGTACCGCGCTGGGCGCCCGCAGTTCGGCGATCCGACACCGGCGGGCGGCGGTGCGGGTGATCTCGTATACGTTTACTACGTATGTGTTCTAGATACAAGTTTATTATATCAGCGTAAGGGCAATGATAGGTATTATTGAAATTCAGTTATCATCACATAGGCATTGTGTACCGACATGCAGGGTATGGCGACGTTGGTATATTGTATAAATAAGACTTGTAGATGCAGGAAAGTCAATTTTTAATATTATTTATATTTACAAATTACATTCTACAACAGACTGTTTACATAGCTAAGACCAACTAAACTTAGCACATGCTCTATGATCACTTACCTGTCGCTTGCAAACAACGGCGAACCCATGCGCCATAGAATGCAGTTCCCCAGCCGCAATGTCCACACAGCCTTTAGACTCTGCTAGCTTCACACACTCCACTTCGGAACACTCTAACGCTCGGTACGGGACTAGACGCACGTGTCTCCCTCGACCCGCTATCATCACTGTAACAATATTAACACTATTTAACTAACGTGAAATAAAACTGTGTCAAGCACTTCTGTATTTCGGGGAAAGGGCACTGTAGCTAGTGAAATTACTGGGTATATGAGACCTAATAACTGTCGTCTCGGTGTAGCGGGCGCAGGGCGGTGCCAGACAGTAACTGCTTAGTTACTGTTTGGCACTGAACTGTCTAAGGGCAGACGTGGCGCGTACCATCAGGTGTACGACCTGCTCGTCTTGAACATTGCAATAAAAAAATTACTATTTATTTAATGCAATATTTTTGTGACACATGCTTGTTCTAATTGTATATTGTTGGAAATTTATTCTGTATAGCCATGTTTTTTTAGCGAATAAATAATTTCTGATAGTGTCGCCATTGTTGACGGGTGACAATCTGTTGTTTAGTAGTGATACACTTGCTGAACACCTGCCGGACACGTGTCCACTCACCGATGAGCTGCTGTACACCTGCTGGACACGTGTCCACACACCAATGAGCTGCTGTACACCTGCCGGACACGTGTCCACACACCAATGAGCTGTTGTACACTTGCCGGACACGTGTCCACTCATCGATGAGCCGCTGTACACCTGCCGGACACGTGTCCACACACCGATGAAGCTGCTGTACACCTGCCGGACACGTGTCCACACAACGATGAGCTGCTGTACACGTGTCCACAGTCGTGTCCACTCACCGATGAGCTGCTCGGCGGGCACGTAGAGCAGCTTGGCGACGGGCGCGTGCTGCCGGCGAGGCGTTAGCGAGGCACGAGGCAAGTCCAGCAGCGCGAGGCCGGTGTCGCCGCCGACGCAGACGCGCGAGCCCTCCACCACGCAGGCGCCGGCCGCGCCGCGCAGGAGGCCGCCCGCCGCGCCCGCGCCCGGACCGTCGATCAGCACGCATGCGCTGTATACCTGCACCAAACACGGACATACGTCGATTTAAAAAAAACGACGGGTTGCACTCCGGGAGTGCCGGCAAAAGTGAAAACTAAAATTTCGCAAATTGCTACTTTTTGTTCAAGCACCATAGCGTAACAAAAAACACGTGTCCGTCTTACGAATTTTTGATCTTAACATTTTTTACCCATACAAAAAAGTGTACAACGCCGCTAAAGAAATTTTCACTTCAAAAATTCTCTCATTTAAACTAATATTATAAAAACTACAACATAATATAATAAAAAGGAAAGACGAAGAAGTTATTGTTTGTTTGTATTGAATAGGCTCCGAAACTACTGAACCGATTTGAAAAATTCTGTTGGAAAGGTACAGTGAGATAGGGTACTTTTGATCCCGGAAATGTGGGGGGGGGGATTTGAAAAATTTAATTACAAGCGGGTGAAACCGCGGAGGCGACCGCTAGTTTATTTTATGTATAATATTCATAGTGCAACAAAATAACTCACGCATTTATCCGGCAAGTTGTTCCTCTTCAGTATCCTGTGCAGTTCGCTGAGCGCGACAACCCATTTCGTTTTCTCAGATTCTGACTCCGCTAGCATTAACGTGTGAGATCGCTTGCCGCCTTCCAATTGCGACGTTGATATCTACAAATGAAAATATCGGAATAAAATTTTTGGGAACCAAAATTGAATCCATATTGAAATTTCTATGTACATACCAGGAAAAAAAAGGTTTTAAATGTAGAAAATTCGAATAGCGAGATACACGTCCTTTATAAAGCGTGCAATTTGCAACGACTCTGTTTTGACTATGAAACAAAATCGAAGATGAGTTGGGATTTTCCACACATAACCTCTAAAGTATTTGAAGATACATTTACTCACAATTCAAATCATTTTATTTCGATTCAGAGGTTTAGCACTGCTTTTGTATATTATACAAATGTCGTAGATTCGCTTTAGACAATTCCAGCAAACTACGCTTAAGCCCTATAGGGTATTACACTTTCACTCACCCTAAATATACAAGGTATGTCCCTCTTATTAGCGTGTATCACATCTGACTCCTTCACCGACGTGACGCTGAACTCGGGGTCGCGCATGTCCAATACCTGACTCACGCATACAGACGGTAGCGCGTTCCTGCAAACGCGTAATATCGCATTATTACGCTGGGGGGACACACGGGAAACAGAATGGGAAAACAAGGGACAACAGAAGAGATGTATGTCTACGTCTAGCATGGTAGTTGTGGCAAGAATACAAATGAAAAAATGACATTATATTTTAATGACAGAATTTAGTAATCAAGATAGTGGAACGAAATTTATCAATAAAATGTCATAAGTAACTTAGATTCAAAAAACGAAAAACAGACCAGAAAATATTCAAACAAAACAACACAGGGACAATGATTTAATAAATGCTTACCTATCTTGAGATATGTCGTAAAGGAATAACTTAAAGTCGCAAACGACAACAAACTGCCGCATCCAACCTTTTTTCACTCCCCCTGGTTTCGGTACCTGAAACAAATACACATGTAGAACGAAGTAGTGAAAACAGGAAACATAAATAGGGGTTCAAAAATAATGCTGGCTTTGTTTATTAAATTATCATGTATCATGACTTCTAAACCATGACAAGTACAGTCTATGGGGGATACTTGAGACTACGGTATTACTTAGGACATTGTCGTATGTTAATTTTTGACTAATCATTATGGCAACATTTACATAGTGCTGGAGCAGAGAAGTTGCTGTCAACATCACGGAAGAGATAAAGTTTGAACAGGGTACGTAAAACGTTAATAGTTTTCGATGTCCTAAGTAACGCTGTAGTCTCAAGTATCCCCCATTGACGGTACTTGGTTCTGTGTCTGATTTCGACCATATCCCACGGGGATCTTACTCTTTACACCCAAAAGGGACGAGTTATTCCTCGCTAAACCGTAGGGAGGTTACGATTTTATAAATTAAAGAAAGTTATACTGTTATACATAGGTTTACTGGTATTCTACAAAGAAAGGCAATGAGACGGAGCCGCGGGCCCTTGCGCGTGTGGCCGTGCGTGTGGTTCGTCCGGTGGTCGGATGGGGAGAGGGCGATGCGAGCGCTCGGCGCGGCGCGTGGGCTCCCTGCCCGCGGCGGTGCGTGTGGTTCGTCCGGTGGTCGGATGGGGAGAGGGCGATGCGAGCGCTCGGCGCGGCGCGTGGGCTCCCTGCCCGCGGCGGTGCGTGTGGTTCGTCCGGTGGTCGGATGGGGAGAGGGCGATGCGAGCGCTCGGCGCGGCGCGTGGGCTCCCTGCCCCCGCGCCCAAGCGGGATGCGTTCAGAAATGGGCAAGCGCAAACACTCGCTCTGTGGTGATTGACCGACTGGTGAGTGAAAGCCTCACTGATGCAATCGGGAATACGCTGGGATGATGATGGACTCACCTTAACGTATCCCTCGTAGGCGGTGCCCTGTCCGCGCGCGGGGTCGATGCCGAGCGGCCGGCGCGAGCGCTCGGGCGGCAGCGGGCAGCGGCCGGCCACGCGCGCGCAGCAGCGAGTGTGCACAGCTAGGCCGCACGTCTCGCATACTGTTACCTTGACGTATCCCTCGTAGGCGGTGCCCTGTCCGCGCGCGGGGTCGATGCCGAGCGGCCGGCGCGAGCGCTCGGGCGGCAGCGGGCAGCGGCCGGCCACGCGCGCGCAGCAGCGAGTGTGCACAGCTAGGCCGCACGTTTCGCATACTACGCCTTGTCGCGTCAAGCCGATCTGGTAGATAGATAAACAAATCTCAAGCAACAAAAGACACAAAACAAGGGGTGCCTCCTCTCCATTATTTTCGGTCCCACCCATTCGCAATACCCCTTCAGACAACGCATTACAGCGACGCATAAAATTTTACGCACACGCGAAAGAAGACATACACGTCACCAAAATAGTGATAAATATGTTTGTAGACAGAGATTTAAGCAGAGAAAAGTCATAAAAGAGATGGATGTATTGTGTGAAGTGTGATATGGACATAAAAGGAAGATATGGACTAACGCATCTGCCTCGAACTTTAAGGATGCGGGGCGGACACCGCTTGACAGGAACTTACCGCTAGTCGCTTGCTCGGGACGATGAACGCATCAAAGATGACATCGCTTCATAGCTGGCGAATTTCGCCAAGTCCAATTTGTATGGATTTGACAGATGCCATAGAAAAGTCACGTGTTGAAAGTATGGGATTTGACATTCGCTATCGCAAATTAAGCTATAACGAACGTCATAAATGCCGCTTGTCTAGGGGGGCTGGCCTAATGAGTGTCCGTGCGCCTACGTACGGGCGTCACCCGCCCGCTCCCGCTTTCGCTTAATTCAAGGCATAGGCCTAACTAGCGGGCGCCCGCGGTGTGGTGTTGGGCCTCCAGGGCCCCCATGAGATGGAGGCTGATGGGTAGATTAGGTAGCACAATGAAAGTCAGTATTGTGTAGAGTGAATGAATCCCTTTATTATGGTGGGTGCGGCTTATATACTAATATTGTACGTGTGCTACGTGTTTCAGAGGAGAAATACCGTAACGTATAGGGAATGTAAGAGTCAATGTAAAGAATTATTTTTTATAAATTCTATAAATATTTTAAACGACTTGCCACCCTATTTGTGAGCCACCTGCGCGCAGGTAGAACGACCCTTCTACCTGCTGTGACGGAACTTGGGTAGGGAGAGGGGCTTTATAAAGCGCTGTTCGCGGTGGCAACGGGGCATTTCGATGGAGAACGCTCAACAAGTCGGACCGGTGTTGACTTTGTTATTTCTTTGGCCACCTGATTTCTTATATCAGAAGCGGGATGAACAAGTAACTGCAAAGTAATGCCGAAGGTCGGCATCAATCTGCGGATAGAACCTCGGAGTCGGAACAAGCAAGCCATAGGAGGCGTCGCCGCCACCGTTACGGTGATCACAGGAAACGCCACACTAAGCGAGTCTCGAGACACAGGCAGTATAGCCGAAGCAGGCAACATCGCGAGTCATCAAGGGGAACGCCGTTATCACGCGAAGATAGGCTGTTAGATCAGGCGAGTACAGTACAGGCAGTACATCTTTTTTTTCTTTTTCTCTCTTATAATTAATTATGTTTTATTGCTTAAAATGTTAAATACTGGCTAAATAATGATATTTTTTTTACTGTTACATTAACTTCAATCAATAAAATATATAATCGCCTGGTCTTAGGGAAGTATTGGCTGGGTGCATACTTAAAACGCTAAAATTTATCTGTCGTTGAAGTGTGGGTAAGGCTAAAATGGGGTAATGACTTGCTATTCTTGTCTTAAAACACCATCTTCGCTTAAAATAGTAGCTTTCTAAGGAACTTTTAAATATAGTAATCGACCGAATAATCTATTATTATGTTCTGATATACATATTAAGTGCAAACACGTATCTGGCGGTGTACTTAAGTGTTGAAGTTGATACATACCGACATAAGATTTCTATATAGAGTATACGGGCCATTCTACTTTTTTGTGACTAAAACCAGCAGTCAATTTAAGGCCTTACCCAGAGCAAATGACTTTGAGCATTTCACCTTCACTTACCCCCACCTCACCTCACCCCATACTTCGTAACCATCGGTAATAATATGAGCGCCATCTAGTTAACTAGCGCCAAACTATTACTAACATTATAAAGCCACTATTAGCAGACTGAATATTATTTGTCATAGAAAAAAAAGTATCTTGTAGATACACACATCATATAAGTAGAATCGAAATGTTTTTCAGTACGATAAAATACAACAAGATTAATTTTAATTTTTTTGTTCTCTGTTTGAAAATACAAATTTGAACATGAAAGATTTTCAATACAAAAGAAGAATTCGATTCAAACGGTTTTTTCGATATTTTCAACGGATAGGTATCTAGATTGAAAAAAAACTCTTAGAGGATTATCAGAAGTTTTACGAGTAAAAATTACAGCAGGTATAGTCACATCAGGAGGTGTTCTCCGGGTAGTATTACCAGGGTGTGTTTTCAGGGTATTAACATCATAGGTGTTCTCCAGGAGAAGTATCATCAAAGGGTGTTCACCGGGTTGTTGCTTCAGAGGGGTGTTTTCAGGGTAGTCACATCAGGGGGTGTTCTCCGGGTACTATTACCAGTGGGGTGTTTTCAGGGTATTAACATCATTCAACGTGCAACGTGGTCACGACCCTGAGGATTGGGATACGGAAACTGCGTGCTATTTCTCTCGTAGAATATCTACTCCAGTCAACGAAGCTCTAACTTTGCCATTTTAGCTGAAAAGATGAATCAAAGGACAATGCTAAAAAAAAACCAGGTTGGAATCAAATGAAAAGTATCTGTAAAATTATTGGTAATAATATGTAATTAAATATTCCATAGGGGGCATCATCGAAATCAATGGCGGTATGTGTGAAATTGCTTTCAGATTTTTAGGGGTCACATAAAGTATCAATTAAAGGAGTATACAGATACAGTTGCGGTTTAAAAGTGTATAAAATGGCTATATCTAATATAATTATATTATATAATTGTATAGTGTCCGACCGAAGGTTCGGTTTCGGTTTCGGTTTCGGCCGAGTTTCGGCCAAAAATCAAGTTTCGGCGGCAGTTTCGGTTTCGGCCAAAATTGGCCGAAACTTTTGCCGAAACCGAAACTGATTTCGGAATTTGTGTGCACGCTCGCCTAACTTCGTTTCACGCCGCAACGCTTTGGCGGCGGCGCACCTGTTTGGGAATTATTGTCTTGCGTCGTTCGGATAGCTCTGTAGCAACACAACATAGTCAGTGCGTTAAACAGTAACAATTAGTGATTCGATTATTGATAACTGATAAACATTTTGTTATGAGAACTTGATTTGAAAATAGTTATTTATGTGACTGTTGCATAATGAGGGTCATTAAAATACGAATGTGGTTTTATGAAACGAACGAAGTGAGTTTCATAAAAGGATCACATGAGTATTTTAATGCCTACTTATGTACAGTCACATACATAACTTTATCTTCATTCATACGATAAATGTCTATTTTAAAGTCAGGATCGATGTGAAACCGCGTGGAATATAATCCGTAGTACCAGGAGAGCAGAGAAGAACAAGAAGCAAGGCTACCACGCGTCTTTCAAACTCTTTGATTTAATGAATAGTTACGCTGCGGTTATGCTCTCCTGGTACCTTTGAAAATACATCAAGATGTTTTGCTTACATATGTTAGCTTCAAATCCATTAATTTTTACTTTTTAAGAAGACGTTCGAAATTTGAACGTAATTAAAGTATCGGTTACCGATACTAAAATGTAAACATTACGATGCAGCCACAGATAATTATATCTTAATGTAGGGCGTCTGCTCATCGCTCCTGACTATAAAATAGACATATTATGGTATGGATGTAGATAAAAATAATAAAAGTATTATATATGTTTTTTTGTATTATCTGTAGGTATAGGTACTAATATTAAAAAGAGGAAAGATTTGTTGTTTGTTTGTATTGAATAGGTTCCGGAACTACTGAACTGATTTGAATAATCTTTCACTATTTGAAAGCTACACTATCTCCGGGTGACAAAGAATACTTTTTCTCGGAAATGTGGGGGGAATGGAAGGATATTTAAAAAAGAAATTACGCGCGGTTGAAACCGCGGGCAAAAGGCTAGTCTTCTATATAAATGGGAGAAAATGGACCGACTGAATGAATTCCTGAATGACAATCAACGCCCAGCCCATTGCACAAGACCCAGGAATTTGAAATTTCGTACAAGGATTCTTTACAATGTGTAAATTCCCACTATGAAGCGGTTTTTCGAAATTAACCCCAAGGGGGTAAAAAGAGGGTTATAAAATTGTATGAAACTTTGTCATTTTAAAAGTTACAGTCTTAAAATTCGTGAAGTATATTTTTATATTTAGTGTCAGTTTCAAATAAAAAGGTGTTATTGAAAATTTATCCCCAATGGTGATTAAAAAGGGGTAAAAAAATCACCCCCAAAGGAATAAATTAGGGGTTAAAAAATAAAATTTTCCAAATTTGTACAGGGGTTCTTTATAATGTGTAAGCTCCTACTGAAAAAGGGTTTTTGAATATTTCACCCCTCAAGGGTGTTAAAAATGGTTTAATCGTTTTACTTTAAATCTAAAAGCGTGCTTTATAATGTGTAAATTTCCACTAAGAAGGGGGTTTTGGAAGTTACCTGGGGGGTTTCATAGTGGTTTAAAGTGTAGCCTACGCCAGCGAAGCCAGGGGCGGAAGTCTAGTATTAAATAAATGATTACAACAAAATTAATTTATTTTATTCTTGACCACGTGAGTTTCGGTTTCGGTTTCGGTTTCGGCCGAAACTGAAGCCACAGCCGAATATTCGGTTACGGTTTCGGTTTCGGCCGGAAAACCAGTTTCGGTCGGACTCTCATTAATTATTATTATTTAATATAATAAAGCGTAACAGTTTGTTTGTCTTTGTAAACGCGCTAATCTCAGGAACTACAAGACCGATTCTAAAAATTCTTGCACCAATGAGAAGCTACAACTTTACTGAATAGGTGCTAAAAAATATATTTTTATAAAAAATTATAAAAATATTTTTTTATTATTCAGTAACTATGTAAGTGATACTTTATGTGACCCCTGAAAAATCTGAATAGCAATTTCACACATACCGCCATTGATTTCGATGATGCCCCCTATGGAATATTTAATTACATAATTATTATTACCAATAATTAGAGATACTTTTCATTTGATTCCAGCCTGGGTTGTTTTTCATACTACTTGATACTTCTAATTCAGACCCCGTGATAATGATAACATACTAAAAATGCGGGGCGGGGTGGTGTCACCAGGGTCATTCGAAAAAATGGAAGAGGGTGAAAAATTTCTTTTTCCCGATAATCTCAAAAACTAACATAATTAAGAGAAAAAGTTTTAGACAAAAGCTGTAGAGAATTACTTTGTCTACAAAAAAGGTTATAATCATTTTACGCGTATCGCGCCCCGTTTGCTAGGAAATCGCGTACAATGTGCGAAAATTAGCACGAACAATGTTTTTCGCTATTTAAAACGGGGTTTTTTCATATTTTCCAATTGGAATGATTTTTATGCATCCTCCGACACACCCTAAGAGATTTCCTTCTAATTTTTATAGATTTGGGTCAACAAGTGCGTTTATTATTCAGTAACTATGTAACTGATACTTTATGTGACCCCAGAAAAATCTGAATAGCAATTTCACACATACCACCATTGATTTCGATGATGCCCCCTATGGAATATTTAATTACATATTATTACCAATAATTTGATTCCAACCTAGCTTCTTTTTGAGCATTGTCCTTTTAGCGTCAGTTTCAGCTTTACAACTAAAATGGCAAAGTTAGAATTTCGTTGACTGGAGTAGATATTCTACGAGAGAAATAGCACGCAGTTTCCGTATCCCAATCCTCAGGGTCGTGACTGACCACGTTGCACGTTGAATGATGATAATACCCTGAAAACACCGCACTGGTAATAGTACCCGGAGAACACCCCCTGATGTGACTACCCTGAAAACACCCCTCTGATGCAACAACCCGGTGAACACCCTTTGATGATACTTCCCGGAGAACACCTCCTGATGAATACACTAGCGATTGGGAGGGTCCGCAACGTTTCACCAAAGTACACGTATTAAAATTGCTCCGTTTAAATATTATTCTAATAAGTGTAAAAAGTAAACAGTTTTTAGTAAATGTTGTATAAAAATGCGCGGCAAGAAATAGCGCATCCTGTGGTGTAAATTTTAAATCGTTTAGTTGACATTTTGGATGTTTTTTAACAAAATTAAACCAACTGTGACGGTTACGAGTGCAATATTGGATAAAGCATGTAAAAATAATATTGTAAAGTGACTCATGTTCCAACGGACCTCTGCGAGCAAACAATACTGATCTTTGGACCCTATTCACGTCTGGTGCGCGCCATACTTCATCGCTTATTTCATCCTGTCTATACAACGCTCGGTGGCCGAGTGCAAATACGCTGACGTAATAAGTGAACATTAGTTCAAATCCCAAGTAGTCCAAAAAAACTTTTTGAACATTTTTTTTGGTTTGAGATTGTTTAGTTATTCTTTTTTTATTATTCACTTTTTTTAACTATCCTTCGTTGGTGTATTACATTGGATAATGTAATACACCAACTCAAGACTCATGACTCAGTCTTGGTTTGTATTGAATAGGCTGCGAAACTCCTGAACCGATTTGGAAAATTCATTCACTTTTGGAAAGTCACCCGGGTACTATTCCCGGCCCGGGTGACATACGACAGGATTATAGGATAATTATTGACAAAAGAAATTACGCGCGGGTGAAGTGAAACCGAGGAGGCGGCCTAGTGTAGTCAGTGAAATTTACCGTCGTAGGTACCTACTGATCGATTTGTAAAATTCATTCACTTTTGGAAAGTTATCGCGATTTTGGCGAGCCATTTGGTGTAATGGTCGAGAAGTCGGCTATTACACCAGAGGTCGCGGGTTCGATCCCCGCACGGTACAAACATTTGTGTGCATGAACATGTTTGTTTGTATCGGTCTGGGTTTTTCTATTTATAATAATGTATGTATTTACAAAAAAAAAGTATATTAGTAATGTTTATCCGTTGTCTAGCACCCATAGCACAACTAATGCTTAGTGCTGCACAAGCTAATGCTTAGTTTGGGGCTAGATGGTGCTGTGTGAATAATGTCCAGAGATATTTATATTTATATTAAATCGAGCGTGTAGCATTCGCCATTGATAGTTTTACTACACTACTATTATTAAACAAGATAATTAAATCGTCCTTTCGCATTTAATACAAGACACACCTCAGCCTCACAATATAAATCGTCCTTGCGTAAACAAAGCAAGCAAACGTCAGTGCTTGTTTGTGTCGCTAGGTGTCGCTGTCTCACCGATCTGTCACGTGTGTGAGCGAGCGACACGGGTTCCCCGTAGCACAGCTAGCGACCGACTGCCGCCCGCTACCCGTTGTGGGCGCGTGAGAGAAATGGCCGTCCGAAATTATGAATAATAATCCGTAAAAATCAAGAAAAGGATGATTTCCAAATTTTTTGCAGCCAATTTATAGTTTTTTTGATTGTCTATCGATGGGCGCAAGCCAAATTTAAAAAACACGTTTAAATTAGGAGGAGTGCATGAAATAATATTATTTTAGACGTATTTTCAAAGTCAGTTTTGGTAGTGATAAATAAAGATAAACACAAACTTTAAACGTGGAATTTTAAGATAAAACTACAAAGATTGTTTACGTATTTTTTAAACTGTTGTTTAAGCATTAAATAAGGAGTTGAGAGCCGTTAAAAACAAGACTTTTGGTCTGGGTGACGCCTTAAGAAAAATTTGTAAAATAAAAATAAAACATTTTGGTAATCTAAGTTGTTGTAAATGTAGGGAATATACTCCTTTATTGTGTGCTAATGCTGGCAGCGAAGTTTTACCGGGCATTTTTGATTTATTGAAGGTAACAAGAGAAATAGGCGAGAAAAAAAACAACAGCGTTACTAAAGTCTGAAAGAAAATTTTGATTTAAAGAAAAGTCAAAATGACGTCTATTCTCTGAATTATTCTTTGACATAATGTTAAGTATCAGCTTCGTAAGTCAAATCACAAAAAATATTGGAGCAAAAAGGGGTTTTTACATGAAAGCCGTGCCTGCGTTACCGAAACGAAGTTTAAGAACACTAAAATTTTCAATAAAATGCAAGAAAGCAGTTATTTAAACTTGGGATTTATAGCAACACGTAGATTTCTATTTTTTTTAAAGCTACCTACCAAGTATATTGCTATTTTAGTTGAAATTTACCAGTTATTGCACAAAAAATGAACCTAAATTGGGGGACAACTAAGTAACGCAGTTGCAACAATAGTAACACTTAGTCTTTTCATCTCTTTTTATGTCCTTTTCTTTTCTTTATACTCATTATACACTTTTTTCTTCAGTTCCTTTTCTTTCTAATGTACGTTTTGTCTATAAAATGGACCGATTGTCACATTTATGTCTTCTGCCTCTGCAAGCACAAGACGCCCTGATCATGGCGTCAAAGATGAAGCTTTGACGTAAGGATTACAACACAGACAACTCGTAGGCGTTGTTTTTCACTAGTGTTTAGCATTTCTGTGTTGTCTCTTTTCATATTTTTCACTTAAATCTTGTTGGCGTGTTTCTGCATGTTTTCCAGGAACAAGATGTACTTTTTGATGATAATATCACTGTTTTTTTCGCTGATATTACTGCCACATAGTGAGAAAGGTGCCATCAAGCACATATTTTTTTATAGTTAATCAAAATAATCTCTGAAGCATCTTTCTCTCTCACACACACAATTATTTTTTTGTACGTTTGAAATATCTCAAAAACAACAGCCAAACATTTTGTTTATTGGTCTAACTCTATGATATTAGATATTAAACTTTCTTTCTTTTTACAATCATACAATCTACAAACCATTAATATTACTGCCATAAATTGTAATAAAAGCTTACAAATTACTGCTGCGTTGCCTTTACAACAACTGCGTTACCTCATAGTTGTAACGCAGTGTAGCAGTAACGCAGGGGTAAAACATAAAGTATTTTCAAAATTAACGACTGACTATACATTATAACATTAGAATAGTTTAATATTTTAGATACGGACACATCAATAAATAGCTAAGTAAAAAAAAACTTTAATAAAATGTAATACTTGCAGATTCTCGGCAGTAACTCTGCGGACTTCGAATAAACACACGCATACCTTATTTCGCCTGTCGGCCAACTGGCTTGGCCTCTGCGGCCTCTTTCGGAAAGGTGCCACATGACACTTTTGAATCACAATCTAACAAACCGCCCGATGAAGCTAGATTTTTTAAATATTTGATTTTAAGTATAATTGCCTATGGTAACACCAGGTAGCAAAAAATTTACTCGACGCCGGGGACATGAATATGGAAATTTTTAAATGAATAATTATTTCACTAAAATAATTTTGCGCTGCATAAATAATAACTTTAAATTCTAATGCTTCCACCAAAAATATAAAATACTAGGTCGTCATGGGTTTTTTTTTGGTCATATGAAATTGCAATTTAGGACATCGCACAGGGACATCCATATTTAGTATGAAAAACAACTGAGTTACCAAAAACTACAACTGAGTTACCTAAAATATGAGAATAATTAATATGATAACATAAAAAATAAGTTCCCTAGGCATGCTTCAACAAGTATAAAATTGCGACATAAGTTAGTTTTCGCATGAATGTAATATTTGTGTTTATTAGGGAGTATATTTCAAAGGGGACCAACTTTTAGTCACAAAAAAGTAGAATGACCCATACATTCATACTGTATGATTTCGTATTAGCCTGTGTTTTTTTTTTTGTCATATACATTAAATATTTTAAGAAATTGATGTAGGTACACTGATTTCAGGAAAGAAGATATTCGGATGAGCTTGTGATCCAGTTACCGACATCAATTCCGCCAGCCGAGATGATGATGCGAGGGGTTTGTGTCCTGCCTCACGGCCGGCTCGTATGGCAAGGTGTCATATGCTGCAGTGGTGCCCTGGCGTGGAGAGTGGCGCCTGGCGTGGAGAGTGGCGCCTGGCGTAGAGAATGGTGCCCTGGCGCAAGGGCTACTGGTGTTGATAGATCCACCATATATTAGGGCCTTTGGTGTCGATAGATCCACCTTATATGGCAACTGGTGTCGATAGATCCACCTTATATTAGGGCCATTGGTGTCGATAGATCCACCTTATATGGCTACTGGTGTCGATAGATCCACCTAATAGGGCAACTGGTGTCGATAGATCCACCTTATATTAGGGCCTTTGGTGTCGATAGATCCACCTTATATGGCAACTGGTGTCGATAGATCCACCTTATATTAGGGCCATTGGTGTCGATAGATCCACCTTATATGGCTACTGGTGTCGATAGATCCACCTTATATTAGGGCCTTTGGTGTCGATAGATCCACCTTATATGGCAACTGGTGTCGATAGATCCACCTTATATTAGGGCCTTTGGTGTCGATAGATCCACCTTATATGGCTACTGGTGTCGATAGATCCACCTAATAGGGCAACTGGTGTCGATAGATCCACCTTATATTAGGGCCTTTGGTGTCGATAGATCCACCTTATATGGCAACTGGTGTCGATAGATCCACCTTATATTAGGGCCATTGGTGTCGATAGATCCACCTTATATGGCTACTGGTGTCGATAGATCCACCTTATATTAGGGCCTTTGGTGTCGATAGATCCACCTTATATGGCAACTGGTGTCGATAGATCCACCTTATAGGGCCACTGGTGTCGATAGATCCACCATAAGTAGTAGCAATGTAAAATCAATCTTTTCCAAATGGATTTATTGATATAACGAAAGATCTCAATATAATTTGTTTATTTCTTTTGTTATTTACTTGTTTTCTGTATGGTTTGAGGACAAACCTAATGTCAGGAAAGGCCGAATGTAAGAGTCAATGTAAAGAATTATTTTTTATAAATTCTATAAATATTTTAAACGACTTGCCACCCTATTTGTGAGCCACCTGCGCGCAGGTAGAACGACCCTTCTACCTGCTGTGACGGAACTTGGGTAGGGAGAGGGGCTTTATAAAGCGCTGTTCGCGGTGGCAACGGGGCATTTCGATGGAGAACGCTCAACAAGTCGGACCGCTGTTGACTTTGTTATTTCTTTGGCCACCTGATTTCTTATAGGAAGATATCTTGTCACGATCACTACGTGATATTCCTAATTACAATCGCTTATCATATCCATCACAGCGGTTTCCCCCGCGTGGTTCCCGTTCCCGTGGGAATATCGAGATATCCTTTCTTAGCGGATGCCCACGTCATAACATCTACCTGCATGCCAAATTTCAGCCCGATCCGTCCAGTGGTTTGGGCTGTGCGTTGATATCTATCTATGTAAGTCAGTCAGTCAGTCAGTCAGTCACCTTTGAGTTTTATATATATAGATAGGAGCGAGTAGAAAGAGAAAACATGTTGTAACATGTTGTGCCGACCGGAGATAAGAAGGGAACTGTCTACCGCATGAGTTTTCTTTACTTATACTTACCATGAGCGACGTACAGTGATTGCATTTGGTCGGACTACTGAACGTTCTCACTAGGAACTGGTGGACTTTCTGCTTCCCAGGTATAGCTGGGCCTATTGATGGATCCTGCGAAAAATATTCGTCTTTTAATATTCTGCTCTAGGATAGTACTTAAAATTCTTTGAGAGTCTAGCTAGCTACCACTCTTTTGCGACAATCTGCCGCCATTATAACACTGCCTGTTTCGATCTCATTTATCTAGGGTCAATCAATTTACTCTATAAAAATGTCTCGAGTATCCGATTAGCTTACAGTATAGCACCACATTAAGAAATATCGACGCCAAATGTTTCACTTTTATCGTAGTATTCAAAAATTTTTTGAATGTTTCACTTTTATCGTAGTATTCAAAATTTTTTTTAATACTACGATAAGAGTAAATTGATTGAAAACGGCCGTTATTAACACTTTTATCATTAAATACGAAACATTTCCGAGTCCTGTTTTAACAATTTAAATTATGCTATGACATGATTTTTTATTCAATAAGGGCGCTACTTGCGGCGATTCTCTTTAAGTCAGTTGTCACAATTTTTTAACCGCTTAACATCAGGTCAACAGGATGCCTATCCATCAACTCTACTGACATTTAAAAAGATAGATATAAACAATACGTACGGTAGACATTTCGCTAGGCGAACTCTTGCTAGAAGCGGGGGAAGCCGCTCTCGGCTCCAGTTCATCCTGCGAATCTAGAGACCCGCTTAACGCCGCTGACTGTTGCGATCCGTACATCATCTGGAATATCACATAGTGTTTATATTATACTAACCATAAATGTTTAATTTATAGAGCCAGTTTCACTATACTACGGCACGCTATGATGGCCGTTTTGACTTTTTTTTTTTATTATTATTATTATTAATAGCGGCTTCGTGTTTCCACAGTCACTGCGACCAATTCTGATCTATTGTGAACGCCACTTAGATTACAGTTCCTCTCCAAGCCCAACCTCTTCTACGAAGAGGAGGATATTCTTGGGGAGGATATCTTTAGCCTCGTCTGGTTGTAGAATGTGCTTCCCCAGAATAAGGCTACGTTTGTGCATCAATGGCTCGCAGTCCGTGAGTATATGCAGAGGTGTTTCGTCGCTAGTGTGACAGAATCTGCATTTCCTCGACTCGCGTAGACCCATTACAGTCATGTGCTTATTAAGACAACAGTGTCCTGTAATGGTTCTAACCATGATGCGTACCTGTCGCTTACTCAGTCCTAAGATCCGTTTGGAAGTTTTGTCATTTACAAAAGTTATGTGAAATAGGTAAAATTGGCCCTCCATTTTGAGATTCACGATCGAAATAGTTACGAAAGCGTATATGTAAGCGTATCTTACGTGTCTGAATGTTTAGAACAGTTCTCTGCGTACGTTCGGTCATATCGACGAAATCCACAACGTCAAAACGGCCATCATAGCGTGCCGCTAGTATACTCATAGATTAGTTCGTGATAGTTTTTCTGATAAATAAATTAAATTTGGACTCATTTGACCATTTAAAAAAAAAATACAGTATCCATTGCTGTCTAACAGATTTAATTATCACGAGACAGCAGCGAAACTGGTCCTTAGTATTGCCAGTTTATAAAAATCTGGGAATCCCATAAAATAAAAACTTTCTCTTTGCTATTTTGGGGAAGTGGCATTATGCGATGGTGGGATTATTTCGCGATATCAATGTCGTCAATTTTGGTTAAATATGTAGTTTTAGTCATTATTTTAGCAGTGCAGTAAGAAACACATAAGTTAAAAAGCTTTACAGCCGGTTTCATCGCCAATACATAATGAAAGTTATGAAACAGACCGTTAGTGAAGCATAAATTAAAAGTTAATAATGCGTATAACTTAACAGAGTAGAGGATACCAAATACATTCCACCCAAGACAAAATGCACGGGCATATCTTTGTGATATCAATCAAAAAAGGTAATGACGGCTCTGTTAAATAATACGCCATTAAATAAAAAAAAAACATAAAATAAAAATAAACATAAAATACCTTTGCATTGCAACAGTACTGGTTATTTCTGTAACGGTACTGCGGCGACATCTGCCGGGAACGGAACGAAACAAAACATTGCAACATAAAATAAAAGCGTGATGGTTTTCCGACGATTATGATTAGAACTTGGCAAATGGTAACTGTTGGAATCCATTGACTATTAATTATTAATACTACACTTACGGGCAAAATAATGACAACTGTTAGTTTTACCATATTCTATAATATTGAAATAATTAAGCCCTGTAGTTGACCTTTATAATGACACAAATTTCTCAGTTGACTTTTAAAAAAAAAAGAAGTAAAATAAACAGAATTGAATCCATATTTTTTGTGAGTGTATTTTAACCTTTTGGACGCCAAAGTCGTCTATACTTGACAACCTGCCTCCAAAGCTCTGGCGTACAGGACACGACGTTCGTAGCTTGGCGTTCAAAAGCTTAATTTAGTGCCCTTTCTATTGCACTAACACACACATTGAATTGTATTGAAGTTATTAGATTTTGTCGCATATATAATTTTGTTTTATCAACTTAATCACTCCACAATGAAAAACTTGCCATTTGCCAAGCTCTATGTTAAAATCACCATTTATTAGTCACAAAATTATTTAAGTTAATGATGAGATGAGTGTGTAAATACGTGTCAAATTTTTAGGGCCAGATTCTCCACTGACAGATATGTGCTTGATAATCAGTCAGATAACTTATATGCAGTCTTTTGTCAATTTTCGAAAAAAGATGTATTGTGCTTAGTGGCAAAACTGACCCTTAAAATTGCATTTATAGCCCGACCAATAAAATAAAAAAACTCGCCATATTGCGGAAAAATATTGAAACTAATTTCTTCAAAAAAAACAATATGATGTCATTCATTATTGCTGTCTGTCAAAGTGTGATGTCAAGTGTCAACTGTATCTAGTCACTATTGGATATTGTGAGTTATTTGTGAGTTATTTGTGAGTATAACCATTAACCATAGCAACCAAGTGTTGCTATAGCCATAGCTAATGTGGCGCCTCCAGAACAGGTTTTTTTATTTTCTTGGTCAGGCAATAATTAACAAAAATTACGTGTGTATACAAAATAAGAAAAAAAACATCTTCTCTGCTTATCACATCTAAATGTGGTGCCAGTATTGTTATTAGAGTTTCGCCTATTACTAATTTAGTTAAAAAATATATTTTTTCTTATGAAAGACTATTTGCCTTCCAACTGTCATATTATGTAACACCTGATGGTAAGTGACTTGCGAATAAGTCTCAAGATTAGGTATGGATGGCACTACACCTTTTCAAATACGATAGAAGGAGAAAGAAGGTGACGGTATATGGGAAAATTTACTAGAGAGGAGGGAGCGGAAAGGCGATTTCTGGAGCAATTAACAAACAATAAAGCCAATCTAACACCATTTACAATACGCAGCCAAGGTGTTATATCTGTCTATAGACGCTAATTTTCACAATAAGGCCCCTCGCCCACGGCGACTTTTTTAGCGATGCTGTCGCGCGTTAGTCGCGTTTGCAACGCGCTACTGCATTGCGACTGTATCGATGCAAACGCGTTACCGTGTCGGACGACATCGGGGGAAGAACGGAGGGAGGGTGGCGCGTGAGTGGAGAACCGAGCTTCAGTATCGCGTTTGTATCGCGTCTGAATCTGAGCCCATGGGCGAGGGCACACAGCTAGCGACCTCTACGCGACTGTATCGATGCGGACACACGACAGCATCGCTACAAAAAGTCGCCGTGGGCGAGGGGCCTGCCTAACACATCCAAGCCAAAGCAAAACCAACCTTCTGTTCGTTGTTCATAGAGGGCACATTGTCGTAATGCCGTTCCGTCGGGGCCTCTTTCAGGAATTGGTCTAGGTAGCTCATTTGTGACGGCGGTCGGTCCAGGACTGTAATGTCAAACAGTTATATTAGAACACAGTATTGTATATTGATATTCTTGTTTATAAAATCTTCATTTTACTCATCGTTTTGAACTTTTGTTGTTACTGTGTGGCAAATACTAATAATCTTTTTACAGAACTTTACAGTCAAATGTGGTGAATTTTCTGGAAATTTATGCACTGTTTATTTAAAAACCATGTTTATAATGTTGCAAGACACTATAAACATGGTTTAAAAATGCTATTATTATAGTAATTACTAACAACACGTTAAAGATGAGTAAAATAAAGTTTTTAACAATACAGGAATATGCCTTTCGAAAATTTACTATAATGTTATATGAATAACGAATGTGTATCGTATTCCGTACCTTACATTTGAAGAAAATTTAAAATCAAGCTTAAAATACTATGAGGCATAAACGTTGAAAGTATTTTTTAAATGGTAAAACAAGGATAAAAATATGAAAGTATCAGAAAGAAAAAACCCAGAACTTACAATTACTTGATAAATATCTTGCTTTAAATAATTCAAAACAATACATCAGTAGTGTTAAGTTGAAATAAATAAAATCAGCTAACTAAACAACTGGTTAGCCCTCTTTCCATTTCATAAAATATAATCTAAATTAATACTACGCAAAGAATATATCAGCAAAAGAATTTTCTTAAAAAACTTAATACGAGTAATATAACCTTTAAAAATAATAATCTTAAAATTAATGAATGATTTTATAGCTATTTTATGTAAACCGATTTTGCATGTTGGGGTTCAATTCATTAAAAATAATATGCCTACTAAAGGTACGGAAGACGGCTTATACGTTGTGTTTGTGAGTGTATTGAGTAAATAAAACATATAAACCAATCCCAAACCGAAACCAACGTCACAAAATTATACAAATATCTTTGGTAAATAGTAAATAACTATAATCAGGCGCAACAGTAATAAAAATGTTTTAATAATTTATTAATAAAATAGTTGTAGCGTCGTCGAATTATTGATATAATTTAAATAATGAAACATTTTTTTGTGCCCTATAACGGGTTAAATGTGAACCCCGTGGAGAAACTGACCCTAATCAAAAAAAAAAACACCAGACGACAAACTCAACAACGCCATTTTGGAAAAATATCCAATCCACTTTGAAAATGTAGTAAAATTCTTATCACTGTTGCACCTGACTGCACAAAAAGCACATTTTAGTCAATATAAAACCGGGAGTATGACCATGCACAGTGGACGTACACAAGACGATTACTAAGCAGCACACGAGCCAACGGTCACATGTGCAAAGCTGTATAACAATGAAATAACAATTAATAAGTAATAAGATATCCTCGCATAGGATATTTACTAATAGGTCAATGAGGTAAATAAAAAAATAGGGATAAATAGTGTAGAAATTAGGTATAGGTAAAAATTGGTGTTCTAGCCAAATATCGAACGCCTTGATTGGAACTTAATATAAAAAATCCTTCCCAGTTATTTTTGTATTTAATAGAGAACTCCCACCCATTTTCCTACTACCCATTAGGTGCGCAAAGGCACTGTTTCAACCCAAAATAATTACTCTTTTTTGTTGATTTGCTAGCGAAAATACAACTTCAGGTTCCAATTAATTGCATTTACATTAAGGGCTGCTTTGACCGCTGTGAGATAACATCCTCCTTATTTATGTCAGATATAAATATAATATCTGACATATAAGTTACAAGGAATTTAAGTTATCTGCGAAACTAGCGTAACTGGCCTAAACCGCGTTTCTCACACTGTTAAATAAAATTATAAAACAAGTATTTGTTTAGCTTCAGCTTTAAAGTAATATAAATGTACATAGTATGTGAACTGTAAACTTCCTAAAAATTTAATAAAACTTTTGAAAACTATAGAGAAAACAGATAAACGTTGACTCGTGTCTGGCTAACCACTACTGCCTCACAAACCTGACGTATGACGATACAATGTTTTACAAAAACTGTATTAGTCAAATGCCTAAGTGCTTATACAAACAAGTGTTAAAGAAAACCATGTCGCTCAGCGTTATGTGGTGTTATAGACGGACGTTTTTTGTATGAGTTTACCTTCTAAGGCCTTTTATGTTTTAAAACTATTTTAGTATAAAAAATGAAATAATTTTAATTCATAGTATGGACACTTAGTATGGTGACATAATATGGTCGCATAATATGGGCATATAGTATAGCCGCATAGTATAGTCACATAATATAGCCACACATTGTATTTCAGAGACTATTCCAGGGTAAAGGCCTCGAATAATTAAAATCAAAATAATCATCTCCGATTCTTAATTTTATTCATTAATACTAGAGGCATAAAGGCCACAGAAAGTGCTTTCCCTATGGCAACCCATTGAGCGACGCTTCTTAGGAGAATTTCTCTCAATTGAGTCTTAATGGTCGCTTTCTATTAAGTGAAATATAAATACAACAGACTAGACTATTTAAATAAAAATAAATTCAATAACTTTGCCATATACTGTATCGAATGAGTCAAATTATTTCGATATAGACATTCTAGGCCTTAGAAGTAAAGGGTACGGGAGAAAATCCACACAAGTTATGGGTTGAACAAAAACATTACCCTCTTTACAGGCTCGCCGTAGTCGGGTAAACGTTTCGTCACATCCATGCCACCGCAGCAAGCTCAAGCAGAAGCGAAGCGAATTTACAAGAACTTTTCTTTGCCAAATAGTTGGCGACCATCACTGTTTTGGAGTCTTGAAGAATAATGAAGATATAATCTTACATACAAATAAATTAAAAAATGTATGAAATATTTGTAGCTCAATTTTTTTTAAAGTAGTTTGTGCTAGTATATAATACGAAAATCCATTTTAGACTAAGTACCTACTCTTTGAAAATCTAAGAAATGATTATACATACTTGGACATCAAAAATAAACTATATTTTTATATGATATAAAAAATATTTAATAAAGCTTAGCCATATTTTCTATCAGCCATCTAAATAATATTTTAATAAGAGTTACTGGAAACAACTAAAAAAAAAATACGAATTAATATAAGTTTTTAACATTTCAACATGTCAAGAAGTTCATACCCAGACTTGTTTTTATTTGTTGAATTTTACAATTATCTCGAACATATAATAATGAAAATATAATTTGTTAATTAAAACTATTATTAGGTCCCATAAACAAGACCCACAAAACAGTGATATCGCGTATATCAATTAAAATATCATAATTTTCCTTGACACTTGCTCGTATTTACAATGAAACGGTACAAAATCTAATTAAATACTAAGGACGCAGCACAATAACAGGGAATAAATCAAACTTACACCTTCAAAATAATGTCGCACTGTCTGTTGTTATACCACACATGTATAATATTCAATAGTAACAAAAGGGAAAGTATTTAATCCTATAAAATTTCATACAAAAACGAAGAGAGATAATCTCGCCCTGCAACATAACACATGTATGTATCTGTTAGTATTTAATACCAAGACCCTGTTTACTAAGTTTTTAGCAAATAATGAATTTGAATTTAATAGTTGTAAATGGCAGTATCTATTTTAAAGTACAGTATATATTAATTTAGCCGAATAGACAGTTAATGTTGTCCTCGTAATATATACAGAAATACCATAAGTATATTTTTTTGTGTTTGATAAAAATTTATTAGTGGTGTAAATAAAGGCATGGTGCAAACGGTTCGTGTGACACTACTACTAAAGCGTCTGAGGAACACTGTGGGGTCTTGTGGGTTTACCTATCCTATGAGTAGGGGAGTCCCACATAGCCCTTGGTCGGATGGTGTTATTTTTCCAACATCACCCGGCCGATAGTATTCATGTATACCATATATGTAAGTCATGCATACCATACCCACATAAAGTAGTGTAAAAAAAATATCAGCTTTATCATATCACCATTCCCTCCAGCAAATAGAAAAAACTTGACAAGAATAAACGATATTTTCAAATTATGTTACGGTATAACAACAAACAACTCTAGGGACAAACAAGGCACAATCACATACGTAAAACTACTCTAACTTCTAATATATTGACAACGAACCATTCTCTTCTTTCCCGCTCCAGTAGGACGAAGACTTGGCCGATCCTTGCCGGGCTGCTTGCGCATAACTTACGACTTTAAACACTTGTAGTTACGGTTCATATTGCAATGTAATAAGTTGGGGATACTCTATTCAAATCATGGTAAATGTGCTTTCAGAGGTTTGAATATACCACGGTCTTGAATAGTAGCTAGTATTTCAAGCAACATTAAAACTTAACGTAAAAATATACACCCTGTTGCAGAAAGCTCCATTAAAGTTAATGCTTCATTAAATCTAATGCTGTCACTTTTCGTTGTCATGAAATAAAAAGTGACAAAGTTAATGTGTCAATAAAGCTATTGCAGCTTTATTGACACATTAACTTTAATGGACGTTTCTGCAACTGAGTGATAGTTTCACTAATCTTACGAATACTGAAACTAATATTATCATTTGTATATGTCATTAATTTTTAACAATGAACCAATCTTTGGTAAGTTAACTTTTAAAGAATTATATTACTATGCCAAAAAATATTTTTAAACTATGCTAACCCCTATTCTGTCACTGCTTTTAAATCTCTATCAAGAGTTTTAATAACAAGACTTAACGCAATACTCATTCTGATGATAGCAACAATAAACGTTGTCAATAAAGGGTGCATATTCGACGATTTTTTTTTCATGCAAGGGTTGCCCTCAAACCTACGGTTACTGTCGCCTATAAACGCTTGATTATTGCGTTAAGACTTATAAAATTCATTGTATTTGACGAAAACACAAAAATAAAACTAAATAAATAATAACAACGTAGTACAACAGAACTTTAATAACATTATGTACAAGTCGCATCCGACACAATTATACAATGGTAAATTGCAAATGCATACATTGCATAACAACTTACTGCAAGACAAAAAAAAACATAAATGCAGAGTAAATGTGCCGATAGTAACTTAAATACAATAAAAAGAGAAAAGATAATTAGATGAATTATAAGACTACTGTGTGACGAAGAGGTAACATAATAAAAAAAAAGTAAAAGGTCACATTGGTGTACACATAACTGATAACCCTATAAATACATTGCTAAAATGTTTGGCTGTTAATTAAAAAATAAAAGCAGGTAAAAGTTGAGATTCAGTCTACAGCGCAAATTAATGATTGGCCAATAAATATGTAGGTTCAATCTTATTTCTAAAAAGGCCCAGTATTCTCAAATTTCATTTATACATAATATTTTAAAAATTCTTAGTTATTTTCTGTGAAAGAGTCATTTACAAATAATATTTCATTAAAAAGCTGTTAAAAGTGATAAAATGCAAAAGTTAAAATTGCTAGAGTATTCAAAACTATTATGAACACAATAACCAATTTCATCATTGTTTCATTATGATAAAATTATAAATTTTTGGTTAAAAAGTATAAATAATAGACATGAGACAGATATATCATAACGTATCTTATATCGGCTAACAGTTCGATATCATATCATATCGATATAGGATTTTACGTAACCGATATTTCAAAAACTAAAAACTTTAATATCAAAACCAAAACTAAAAACTGTATATCGAAAAACTGTAACAAAACGACAAAACTCATATCGCCGAAACTATTCATAACCGTACTATCGATATCTTTGGTCAGTTGAAATTCGCCTTTTCTCTTTCTGATTCGGTATACTTACATTGGAGTAAAAGAGATGAGGCGGTTATTCAGATATTACGGCGTAATGGGTAGGCGATTTCCGCTCTTATTTGCTAGCAATAAGAGTCAATTTATCTTGTATCGATTATGTTTTAAGTATATTTCGCGGCATTTTTATATTCGCAAGGGATACACATAGCAAAAGGGAATCAAGCTCGAGCGTAATAAGGATTAATTTGGTTTAAGTGCTTTTTATAGTGATAAGATAAGTGAGTGAAGAATGTTTGTTATTGTTTATTTTTAACCGACTTCAAAAAAGGAGGAGTTTTTATTTTTATTTTATGTATGTCCGTCGATTTCTCCGTCAATTGTGGACCGATTTAAATAATTCTTTTTTTATTTGAAAGTGCATAGTTCCGGGGCGGTTCCATTGTCACCATGTCAGGATCTAATGATGGGATCCCGGGAAAATCAAGGGCAAACCTGAACCTTTATAGCCGCACACTACGCGTTTCCTCTGAAGCCATTCAAGTTTTTGCGTCCGATAGACATCATTTTATGTTGATGAGCTGATGATGGAAGGTACAACTCCTTAACGGTTAGGAGTTAGGGGATAATTCTTTCAGTATTGTAGGAATATGTGAACCGTTAGTTGTATTTCATGCACTTTTGCAGCAAAGCTGATGATGGAAGGTACAACTCCTTAACGGTTAGGAGTTAGGGGATAATTCTTTCAGTGTTGTAGGAATATGTGGACCGTTAGTTGTATTTCATGTACTTTTGCAGCTAAGCTGATGATTGAAGGTACAACTCCTTAATGTTTAGGAGTTAGGGGATAATTCTTTTAGTGTTGTAGGAATATGTGGACCGTTAATTGTATTTCATGTACTTTTGCAGCTAAGCTGATGATGGAGGTACAACTCCTTAACGGTTAGGAGTTAGGGGATAATTCTTTCAGTATTGTAGGAATATGTGAACCGTTAGTTGTATTTCATGCACTTTTGCAGCAAAGCTGATGATGGAAGGTACAACTCCTTAACGGCTAGGAGTTAGGGGATAATTCTTTCAGTGTTGTAGGAATATGTGGACCGTTAGTTGTATTTCATGTACTTTTGCAGCTAAGCTGATGATGGAAGGTACAACTCCTTAATGGTTAGGAGTTAGGGGATAATTCTTTTAGTGTTGTAGGAATATGTGGACCGTTAGTTGTATTTTTTTTTTTTTTTTTTTTTTTTTTTTTTTTTTTTTTTTTTTTTTTTTTTTTTTTTTTTTGGGAGGAGAATCGATATGTGATATCGGATATCATATCCGATATTGAAGCTCCATATCGGTTACATATCGGCTAATGTAAAATATCGGAAACGCCCATGTCTATGGCTCCCACATTAATATTGCCGGAACACAGCCAGGGCTGTTATGGCGGCCCGCGGCAGATTTCACCTGTGGGGGTGGTAGCTAGCCAGTCTCGTATATTATTTTCTCAAAGGCGATCGACGCATCTGAAACCATGTCGTAGGTGTCAATGGGCGGTAGAGATCACTTACCATCAGGTGTAAGACAACGGATAAACAAAAGGTCTAATAATTTAAACAAATATGATTATCTGTTGCAGGAAATACCTGTTAGGTAATAAAAAGATTTTACATTACCTTTGGAATACGTTTTGTGTGAGTGGTATTTGATGTACACTAAGTAATATTAAATTTTCCAGTTTAAGATGATTCGTAAGTGCTTCTTCAAATGCCTATTATGAATATTAGGAATTCAATGAATATTTGGACACGAAGAAATTGGTCCAGGTATACCACAGCCATTCTCGCTAATTTAACTAAGAATCCCATTTAGCAATTCAAATTTAAAAAAATAAGTTATTTTTCATTCAAAGTATGTATTATTATAGAATTAACCAAACCAGTTTTATAATAGGCATGTATATTTATAGTAAAAAATATTAATACCGGTTTTAATATTTATGTAGGTATTTTTTTATTAAAATGTCCCTTCCCGTAAGCTTATGCCACCATTTTTCGTCTACCTGATCAAACCCCAACATAGTGCAATCAATGACAGTAAGCTGTCTGCCCGATGGAGCGCAGCGCGTGAGGGGACAGGACTGGAGTAAGAACAAGGGTACCTACTGTCCACCGACGCCGCGGAGGAAGCAAAGCGGAGCGGAGAAACGGAGAAATATACGAAAGGGACAGGCACCCTAAAGGACGGGAACTGCGTAAAGCGGGACCCGCGCGTGGATAGTAATCCATTGCTGGTATTTAAAATACATTTGGTTGGTAGTAGGGTTTTTTCACAGTCCGACTGGCTAGCTACCACCCCCACAGGTAAAATCTGCCGCCCATAACAGCTCTGGCTGTACACTTGAAATCAAAGGCTCGAAGATCAGATAAGCCTACAGTCTAGCAGCACATTGAGCGACGCTGCCTGGTGAAGTGTCCCTCAATGGAATAGGTCGCAGTGGCCGCTTACCATCATGTGGGCTGCGTGTCTGTCTGCCAACTGATGTGGTATAAAAAAAAAATTCGTCTGTACTAAACACGCACTGGGCTCCCACCCGACAACCTTGTCAAACACAAAACCTTGTTCAAAACAGCTTAGCTGAAAATGTAACTTATTGATAAAAGCTATACATTACAATTTACAAGTTTTTTTGACAACAAAGATAATGGTTATAACTAATGACACAATCACTACATAGTATAAAACAAAGTCGCTTTTCTGTCCCTATGTCCCTTTGTACGCTTAAATCTTTAAAACTACGCAACGGATTTTGATGCGGTTTTTTTCATTAGATAGACTGATTCAAGAGGAAGGTTTATATGTATAATACATGCATAATATAGTAGAGAAACACTGATAATTTTAGAGGTTTTTAATTTAAGGTCGTAAATAATCGCATTTTTTTGCGCTTACATTGCAAACGCTGGCTGAACCCTACGAGATAGATCAAAATAATGTACTACACTATTGTACACCTTTAAAAGTTTTACAAAAAAGTCCGCGATGGTATATGTCTATCTCTTAGGGATAACCCACAATAACCATTTTCCTTTACTTATTACGATAAAATAATGGCTTATTTACGAAAAAGTGATTTTAAGCAATACAGTATTAATCCTTATCCAATAAAGTACCATAAATAAATTGTGCATGTAATATAGATCAATATGGCCCTTTACATCATGTAATTTAAATGAATAGTTTCGAAGATATTACAGATTTAAAATGCAGGGACATAGCGGTTGCGGCGGTTACCGGCCGGGGAGCGGATGGATGAACTTTTGTTATTCTTTCACGTAAAAATTACTGAATTGATTTTAATGAAACTTTACAATAATAAAGCCTATACATAAGGATAACACATAGGCTACAATTTACAAGATATTCCCGCGGGATAACGTCCTATAGTTCACGCGGGCGAAGCCGCGGGCGGAAGGCTAGTAAATGATATTTCTAAAAGAGTAGTTCAGCACAGGTTCAATTATATATATAAATTTTATAATATCATTTTGTTTTATTCTTAATTTAAAATTATGTAAGTGTTATTTTTAATATGATTCACACATTTACATAAGAAGAGTACATTAAAATAATTACTTAGTAATGATGCTTTCTATTTGCCAATTAATTGGAATTCCGTTGCAGGGCGTCACATAAATTATGCACCTATCAAATATGTTAGACCTTTGCATCATATAAATGGTGATTCTAAAAAGCTAAAAATGGGTAAAAAAACCAACGATATTTACTTTTTTATGCAGTACTATGACAATAAGGCAGATAGAATCACAGAAAAGAAACCATTTTTCTTTTCTGTGGTTACAATAAATGCTCCCCTACTATTGTCATTCATCTCATGTTGTATGTAAGGGTGTAGGTACAAGGGTGGTGTTTTTTTAATGCATTCACAAAAGCCACCTTATGCAAGAAGCTTTTAAAGACATTTTCCCTATTTTTTAAAGATGGAGACAAGGTTACGTCAGGTATTAAGGGATCACTATTTGCCCATGCACACCTGCGACTAAGTTAAGTCTGTGTGTACCAAATGTCTTCAGTTCAGTAGATTACGCGATCAAGCGAACAGGCAGGCATAAAACTGTCTCTATACAATATTGGGCATAAAAAATATACTTCCTTCCGCCCAGTTAGGGGTTAAACGATTATTGCTCTTGCAAGCGTATTCAATAGTACAAACAAAAATTAAAGAATTACAATAAAATTCCATTGACGCTGCCATACCATGAGACAGGTGTATTGCCTTACTGCTACCCACACAGGACCTTGGATACACGAAGGTACTGACACTTTATTTGATTAAAGATTAATACGTAGGTAGTATAGACATCCCATCAGACATAAGTAGGAGCTGATATTACCATGATTTAACTATCTTCATGACTAAATCACGGTAATGTTATCAACCGTGACTTAATTAACTTTTGTGTAACTATTTTCAATGACAGAAAGGTATTATAGAAAACACCTGGATGGTCTAGTGGTTTAAGTACCGGGCCTTGATATCAGGGTCCAGGGTCATATTTTTGGTTTTTGGAATAAGATCTTTTAAATTAAAAAAGTTTTTTTATACTAAATCAGTTGGCATACAGACACAGCCTATTGTGTGTCTGCCTCTCTCATCCTGGCTCCAACCAGAGTACCAGACCAAAGGCGGGAATCGAACCCACGACCACCGTTGAGGCGGTCGAAATGAAGAGCCCTCGCTAAACACAATTTTGTTGACAATTGATCAATGGGTAAGGGTACACGGACTTTTACCAGTTTCTCCCGCGTGGATTGTACGCGACGTTATCCTAGAATGTTATATTTTTCATAGATTGAAACTAACCAATGTCACATTCTAGCTCCCAAAATATCCCCGTACCAAAATTAACGTCGATCCTGTTCGATCCGTTGTTCCGCTCCGACATGAATAGAAGACTAACAAAAACACTTCTATTTCTGTTATCCCATAGAAACTCATAGAGCATAATATGTCCTGTCAAAAACACTAAGTATATACAATAGGTATGTATCGAAAAAATAAAAATAAAATAGTGATAAACTATTTCTGGCTTTGTATCACTCTGATTAGGATAGACCCTTTCCCGTTTGTTCTCAACGATTCACACCGTGTAACACTGTGACTTGTTGGGAAAAAATTGAGAATGCGTTTAGGCAGGCTAGTTAGACCTGCTGTCGAGACTAAAGTGTCTCACTACCCACAAAACTCCCCCGGTTTTACCTTTCCACCCGATTAGGGCATGCTGGTTCCAGCCTTGAGGCTTATTAACCAGCCCAATTACCATGCTACACCTACCACATTTTGGAATCAAAGCTTCTTGTCATTTTATGTAACAGTTTTATTCCACGTTCGCGTAAATAGAGTAATCCAATAAACTAATCAGCTAGGTTAGTGACCGTGTTATTACGTCGATATCGATGAGTCATTGTCTCATTGCTGTTACCCTTGTTGTATGTATTATCTAAAAAAAAAAATATGTGTGCTATGTCATCTTAAATTTTCTCAGGTTCAAAATTTAGGAGTGTGGCCTAGTAAATTATAATTATGTATAATTACTAGTGGTATCCTTATTGTAGTTTCTGACCGCCTCCGTGGAAATGTGGCTAAGCCGCTCGGGTATAAAACCCGAAGGTCGTGGGTTTGATTCCCGCCTTGGGTCTGGTTGGTGTTAGGACTTTTTTCAAAGTCCGACTGGATGAAATAGTCCATTGAAATAGGCCGCAGTGGCCGCTTACCTGTCTGCCAACTGATATAATTATTATAAAAAAATATATGTGCCAATGATAGATTAGTGTGGAGAGTTCATTGTACATTTTGTAGTGACCCTTCCCTATTTTCACTGGTCTAAATATTGTTTTCTTCTTAAAGCTTTAATAAATTTTTGAAGTGAAAACTTCTTTAGCAATATTGTCCGAAGCAAAAGTCTGCCCACCCGACTAATGGGCAGAATTTTCGTTTAGTTGTAGACATGAGACAGATATATCATAACGTATCTTATATCGGCTAACAGTTCGATATCATATCATATCGATATAGGATTTTACGTAACCGATATTTCAAAAACTAAAAACTTTAATATCAAAACCAAAACTCAAAACTGTATATCGAAAAACTGTAACAAAACGACAAAACTCATATCGCCGAAACTATTCATAACCGTACTATCGATATCTTTGGTCAGTTGAAATTCGCCTTTTCTCTTTCTGATTCGGTATACTTACATTGGAGTAAAAGAGATGAGGCGGTTATTCAGATATTACGGCGTAATGGGTAGGCGATTTCCGCTCTTATTTGCTAGCAATAAGAGTCAATTTATCTTGTATCGATTATGTTTTAAGTATATTTCGCGGCATTTTTATATTCGCAAGGGATACACATAGCAAAAGGGAATCAAGCTCGAGCGTAATAAGGATTAATTTGGTTTAAGTGCTTTTTATAGTGATAAGATAAGTGAGTGAAGAATGTTTGTTATTGTTTATTTTTAACCGACTTCAAAAAAGGAGGAGTTTTTATTTTTATTTTATGTATGTCCGTCGATTTCTCCGTCAATTGTGGACCGATTTAAATAATTCTTTTTTTATTTGAAAGTGCATAGTTCCGGGGCGGTTCCATTGTCACCATGTCAGGATCTAATGATGGGATCCCGGGAAAATCAAGGGCAAACCTGAACCTTTATAGCCGCACACTACGCGTTTCCTCTGAAGCCATTCAAGTTTTTGCGTCCGATAGACATCATTTTATGTTGATGAGCTGATGATGGAAGGTACAACTCCTTAACGGTTAGGAGTTAGGGGATAATTCTTTCAGTATTGTAGGAATATGTGAACCGTTAGTTGTATTTCATGCACTTTTGCAGCAAAGCTGATGATGGAAGGTACAACTCCTTAACGGTTAGGAGTTAGGGGATAATTCTTTCAGTGTTGTAGGAATATGTGGACCGTTAGTTGTATTTCATGTACTTTTGCAGCTAAGCTGATGATTGAAGGTACAACTCCTTAATGTTTAGGAGTTAGGGGATAATTCTTTTAGTGTTGTAGGAATATGTGGACCGTTAATTGTATTTCATGTACTTTTGCAGCTAAGCTGATGATGGAGGTACAACTCCTTAACGGTTAGGAGTTAGGGGATAATTCTTTCAGTATTGTAGGAATATGTGAACCGTTAGTTGTATTTCATGCACTTTTGCAGCAAAGCTGATGATGGAAGGTACAACTCCTTAACGGCTAGGAGTTAGGGGATAATTCTTTCAGTGTTGTAGGAATATGTGGACCGTTAGTTGTATTTCATGTACTTTTGCAGCTAAGCTGATGATGGAAGGTACAACTCCTTAATGGTTAGGAGTTAGGGGATAATTCTTTTAGTGTTGTAGGAATATGTGGACCGTTAGTTGTATTTTTTTTTTTTTTTTTTTTTTTTTTTTTTTTTTTTTTTTTTTTTTTTTTTTTTTTTTTTTTGGGAGGAGAATCGATATGTGATATCGGATATCATATCCGATATTGAAGCTCCATATCGGTTACATATCGGCTAATGTAAAATATCGGAAACGCCCATGTCTAATAAATAATATTCAAATAAAATATGATTGTCACAACTGTAGTCTTAAAATTCATTGATACAGAAATCACTGAGATTCAATATCTGATCTAAAAATAACTTAAAAACTAGGTAATAAATAATTCCTGCATTGTGTTGTCAATGTGTGTTGTTGTCAAAACTAGTCAAATCCATTATTTCTGTCTAGGTAAAAATACTCCAAGAAACTCTTAATACTCAAGTAAAATTCACGTGAATTTTAATAACGATGGTATTTTTTTAAACAAATTATCACACAAGTAAACTGTGTCATCGAACATTGACAGCCATCAAAGTACAAGTTATATTGTGTGACTCAAAAAATCTTGTTTGCCAAAAGAACCATATCAAGAAGAATAGTTACAATTAGTTACAATTACCGAGTGCAACAAATAACTTATGCATATGTTGCAATGCTTCAGCAATGTAAATTGCCATATATTTTTGGCCCAATATTTTAAACAACCAACCTTCACGTCACAGTCATCAATGCTTTAGGCAAAAAGGCCAAAAATGTAACTAGAAAGGTGGAATTCAACACGTATACATTCCATTGAAATCTATAAAAACTCTCATGTATATACAGACAAAATAATGAATTTGACTACAATAAAATTGAGATTAAAATATGACTAGTCCGATCGTGACTAAAAAAAATTATAAATAATTAAAATTTCGAAAAAAATCTTTGGCAAATACGCTTTCGACTAGAGATATTTCAGAGACTAGATAATTCTATGAGACACTTTTGGCGCTAAAAGTTTTACCCTAACTTTGGTTGCAAAAAAGTACCCAGCAAATTTTAAACTTCCACCTGTAATACTGGCAACAAGCTAAGTTTTTAATTGCTATTACTGTTCAAAGGGCAAAAAAAACTTTTAAAAAACACACAGATCTCAACGCACCAATTAAAATCTAAAATTATTCATTGCACAATATCCATCTGATTATGATCAAAATCAAAATGTGAATTACATTAATTTACCAATTTTAAAAAGTCATTTATAAATTATTTACATAAGGTACGGGTAATTTTGTGTAAATATGTTCTATAGTCCCAACATTTTACTTTTGTATGATGCAAAATTTGCTCAAAATTAGAAATACATATCCATTTTGTGAAAACTTTTGTCAAAGAGGCGTTTTCTTTACATACAAAAACAAAATGAACACATCTTAATCTTTACACATTGTTTTATCTATGTGTCTAGGTATGTAATAAACGTGGGAATCAAGCCAGCCTTTATAACGTTAAGAGCCAGTTTCAACACTGTTAGATAAGTTTCTGACAATATTTAATAGCTTTATCTTTTATACGAGTATATCTCTGAAGGGACTGTAAAATAGCCATTACATTTACCAATGTAATTCCTAACAATAATTATTAAAGTGTAAAAAGTTGCGACTATAGAATTAAAGTATACATCAATCGTATATATGATGGTAGACAAGAATCGCGACTCCCCATATACACGACGTCACACCTATAAACAGCGGGATGTACGGCTTTAGCCACGAGCGGACTAGCATTCCAAACACAACGCAGAAATAAAAAAAAATACAACAAGAAAAAAGAAAAAAAAACGCGTCACACGCGGTTTAAAAAAGTAAATGCCACAGATAATACATATTCGTTGCGTCACATACGTGATAAAGAAGAAAAAAGTATACATTCCAATTTCAAAACAGCCAATCGTCACGTCATCACAGTTTTGAATTTTATTCACACACATTTAAAGTCCATAGATCAGTTTGTCCATAGACGCGAGGTTTGTTTTTTTTTGGCGGTTTATTTCCGTTTTTTCCGTCGCGGGCGACGTTGGACTTTGTGGCGGGAGCCCAAGATTCCATTTGACATTAGGGCAGTTTGTGGCGCCATAGGGCATTTCGTATTTGTATGGGATGGGATTGTGCGGTAACATGTAACGAAAACAAAAAGAAAAGGTGCACTAAATAAACAAATTATAATTTTAACGTGTACTGTATATGTAACATAAATACACAAAATACATAAAATAAAATATGATGTAAAAATCCACACTGCAAGTACTCTAATCTTAAAAACCAATTGCATAAAGTAAACATTCACGTGTTTCAAAACGTATGTGCTTCCCAATAAGCCAAGTACGTTTATGGCTTTTTTTTAAAGCTTTTTATAACAACCCCAGGTCATACATTGCGATCCAAAGAAATATAGATCAACTCAGAGAGAATACAATTTACCTTCTTGATTCTGTTTGAATAGTAAGAGTCTTGCACTACAAGAGTAGTGCTCAACTGAGTGGGTTAATGTGTTTATGGTGTGAGGCTTAGAACCTAAGGCAGTTGTCCGACCGGCAACGATGAACGAGTAGCAAGTGGATCTAGAATGTAGGAACGAGTCGGCGAGCCGCGTGGGGCGAGTGCGTAGTTCCGATAATTGTGTAGCTCGGCTATAAGCGAGTGTGCAAGTGAGACGAGCGGTTACAAGAAATGACTCTCGTTTCTCTCTCGGCGTGAGCTCTGATCGCTGAGCTAGTATCGCTAAGCGAGTACTATCTTTGATAGCTCTTGTCGCTCAGCGATGAACTGGTGAGAGTGTAAACAACCAGATATCAACTATTTATATTTGAATCTCTTTTGTTTTCTTGAGCGAGAAAATCGCTGATAGGTAGTCGTTTGCTCGCTCTTGGTGTTCACAATTCAATTAATGAATTAACAAACTAAAGCATAAAATTGTTTAAACACAAATTGTTTTTGCACAAAATAGTCATTAGACGTACTAAACTATTGAAGTAAAAGGGTAGTATTGAGGAAATCTACTTTCTCTCACTTACATATATCCCTGGATATTTTTTTTTCTTGTGCAAAAAGTTTGTAACATCTGAAATGTCAAAAAATTACAGCTGCCAGAATTACATCGAATTTAAAATCCAATTAACGGCGAATAGCTCCACTCATAACTGATATGCGTGTATAGTGTGGCAAGCGTGTGACAAAAAATCAGACTCCAGCCAAATACCTAGTTGTGGGGAGCCCACATAACTCCCATATGTCTTGTAGTAAAGTGCGTTACAGGTACCGGCAAACTTCTTGAATTTCGGGTGGGGATTGCGCAGAACACGAATTTTGACAAGCCTGCGCGCTATTGGTCAGAAGCATACCTCTGACCAATAGCGCGCGTGGGCGTTCGGGAGGTTCGCGCGCGCTATTGGTCACGCGCAAGTGCACATGCGCGAACTTTCCCCCTCTCCCGATGTTCAACAAGTTTGCCGGTACCTGTAAGCGTGTGACAAAATAGACGTCTACCAAAATTTCATCGACACGACATACCCCCTATATCTGATACGCGTGTGTGTGGTAAGCGTGATAAGTGTGGCAAGCGTGTTGTACTCACAGGAGTTGCCCTGCTGCGGTTGGTCGAGACGAGCCTGCATGTCGCGGATGTGTTGGTCCTTGTGTTTGAGATCACGCGCCAATGACTCCAGGCGTGCTCTGGTCTCCACAAGTTCCCTGCAATAAGAGTATGATGGTGAATCTATTGTTTACCAGTATCTTCGTCCTCGGAGGCGCTTGGTGGCGCAGCAGCATCCTTTTGTATTAAATTGTGCTGGTTAATAGCTAATAGCCATAACACTGGAACCAGCTCGTCCCAATCGGGTGTGAAGGGAAACCGAGGAGTTTAGTGGGGGGAGTTAAGTGGGTAGTGGAGGAGTTTAGTGGGAAGTCGGGACGTTCAGTGAGTAGTGGGGAAGGGGAGTTTAGTGGGTAGTGGTGAGGGGGTTTAGTGGGTAGTGTGGAGGGGGTTTAGTGGGTAGTGGAGAAGGGGAGTTTAGTGGGCAGTGGGGAGGAGGGGGTTTAGTGGGTAGTGGAGAAGGGGAGTTTAGTGGGTAGTAGGGACATGTACACACCTTTGACTCGCGAGCAGTTCGGCGCGCGTGCGGCTGAGCTCCTCGCCGACCTGCTGCTTGGCCTGTATCTCGGAGTGCAGCGAGGACTGCAGCGTGAGGATCTCCATCTTGTCCAGCTTCTGCGAGCGGCGGTTGCGCCAGCCGCCCGTGCCGCCCGGACCCGCGCCTGGCGGCGACGACGGTGCTCCGCTGCGGCCTGCACTCGCTACAATCAAAAATGTTTTATTGATTTGACGGGGGATGGGCGGGTCATTTGGCAAGACGGCATGACCAAAGGTGGACAAAGGCAACAACAGAGTGGTGGCCAAGGGGTGCATTACGATCGCGAGGCAGAACACCAGCCCGTTGGTCGGGTGATATAGTCAGGTTAGTCGGTGTCAACTGGATGAATCTTGCACAGGACCGGAATGCTTGGCGTGACAAAGAGGAGGCGAAAACCCAACAGTGGGTGGATACGGGCTGATTAGATAGACGGGGATCGAACCCGTGTCCTGGTAGAATAAAAAAGTTTTGACGTGCAAAACCAATTTCGTGGTTAATCAAATTGCTAAATATGTAAATACTTTGACTTTGCCCCTCGCTCTAAAAAGAGTTCCAAATATAATAATATGTAAACAGACTGACGGCGGCTTGTTCACAATTTTGCGCTAACGCTGACATGTAAACATCACAGAGCAACGCTATTTAGCATTTATTTATTTATTTACTGACTTAACAAAAACACATGACGCTATTGGAAACGACGGTATACTACAAATATAAACTTAAATACACATAAGACACAAAACAAACACTGAAGATCATCACGTAAATGTTTGTCTTAAACGTCATTCTAACTCTTAGCCCATAGGGCAGGATCACTATCAAATGCGCAAAACTAAACTCACCGTGTTTGAGGTACTCCAATTCTTCAGTCATCTTGGTAGCCAGTGCTTGCAAGTACCCACGGGCTTCTTTCTCGTCGGCCACCCATCGGATTATGTCCGCTATCTGCTAACAAAAACACTTCTTAGCTCAAAAGACAATTCTTAATTTCTTTATTCAATCTTTATTGCACAACACAAACACTTCAAAATACAATATTACAGGAAAAAAATGATGATTTTGTTTTTGATCCACAAAAGCTCGCCCACTTTCTTGTTGGACTGGGTGCGTGGTAGGGATATCTCGCCATTTTTCTGTAACTTGAAAGTCCCCCCCCCCCCTTCCATCAGATTTAAAAGACTTATTACAGACATATTGCCGATTTGATCTACAAAATTGGTTCTGAATGATTTTTTGTAAAAAGTAACATTTTACTTTTTTGAAATAATAAGAGAAAATGTCGAGTAACCAATTACTTAAATGTTTGCAACCTTCTGCTACTGTTCTAAGATCTGTAAAGACTGTAATAGATTGCTGGCTGGCGACAGTTTTCGATCCTTGTGTGGTCCTTCAAATAAACCTTTTTTACTCTATGGTCACACAAAGGCAAAATGTCGGCATACCTGTGTCTCCCAGTGTTGCATGGTCTCCCTCTTAGCTCTGAGCTCTTCCAGTTCCATTTCCATCTGTCTCCTCTCCGCCTGCCACCGTCTGCCGTTGTCCGCCATCTGTGTAACATAACTATCAGGTTATAATTCATTGATACACTCATTTATATTAATTATATTGGGGAATATTGCATTGTTAAATGAGAGCGGGAATTCCTAACACAAGTGCCTTTGCGCTTAAAAGAAGATCCCAATCATAAATCTGTCTTTGTAATTTATAAGCCACAAAATAAAGATTAATAATTAATTTTAATAAAATGTATTTATTTCAAATCTAAAATTTATTATGCTTGACAGCACATTACCGACATATTAATAGTATAGCCTGACCAGGAATATAAAAATACCTGCTCTGGAGGCCCCACATTAGCTATGTTTATAGCAACACTTGTTTACTATGGTTATACTCACAAATAACTCACAATATCCAATAGTAACAAGGCACGGTTGACAATAATTGACATTACACTACGACAGACAGCAAAATTGAATGACATCATATTATTTTTTTATTTGATTGTTGCCACTTGAAGAAATTAGTTCCAATATTTTTCCCCAATGTGGCGAGGTATTTTATTTTATTGGTCAGGCTATAGTGGCCAAGGATCGATCAGTGTGGCGAGTGTTTGGATAGGCCTATGTCCATTAGTGGACTGTCACAGGCTGATGTTATTGTAAGTGCGATAGTACTGACCGCATCCAAATCCTTGACTAGCTTCCTGTTTTCGTTGATGAGCATCTGCTTGTCTTCGCTGTCGGTTAACTGCTCTAATCGGCGGCTTTCTAACTTCTCTTTGGATGTTTGTAGCTGGAACGTACAGTAATTATAAAAGTTCCATAAGTTTTCAGTAATATTTCCATATTACACTCACTAGAAATTGTAAGCAGCTGTACTAGTTATTGTACAAATACTGAATCGTTCGCAAATTCTAGCCATTTTTAATGTCATTTACAAAGAACGATATTTGGCAAATGTATGTGACAAACGTAGAAATATATACAAACGATATTTGGCAAATGTATTTGACAAACATTCTACGTTTATCAAACTCACTATGTTTAACTCTTAGCCAGGCGCGGGTAGGTGAAATATTTCATTGGTTTTCGCCCTTATCACAACTACATAAGGTTCAAATTATTGTGGTCCTTATTCGGCCACTACCTGGCTAATGTATAACGTACCTCTCTGTTGAGCACGTTGCGCATAGCATCAGTCTCCTGCAGTTGGTCGCGCAGCGCCGCCAGTTCCGAGTTATATCGAGCCTGTTGCTGCGCCAGAGATTCTTTGTACTGCAACTGCAATATAATGCACTCGTCAATAAATGAATCATTTGATTTGAATACAGCATAAGTCAGAATTTTTGAAAATTTAGTTTCAGAACGAATTTTATTTCTTAAGCCTTTGCAGTAATGCAAATGCGAAGCGGAAGCGAAACGTAATAGAACACCAAAATCTTTATTGCGTTTACGTTAAAGGCGTAGTTTCGTTTCGCGTCCAATTTCACTTCCGCTTTGCTATACTGGTGAAAAGCATTTTCCTCTAGGAAATGCAATGAGAAGAACATCAACCTATACTTATCTGTCAAGAACTAAAAACTGGCATTTTAGTTTCCCCCGCAACCGGTTCGAACGCGTCCAATTATATCTAGAAGCCTAGTTATCAAACATATTTTGGTATCAAAGGAAAATGTACTTTTAACTACCGAGTTATAAAACAAAATTGACTGGCATTGAATCAAGAATCAAGAATTAAATTAATTTATTCAGTTTTGGCTCTTATTACAGCACATACGAACGTCAAATTTTACATGTCATGTAAAAGATTTTATGTCAATTACAAGCTTTACTGAGTTTAATAGAATCGATTTTTCTTTGATGCCAAGATATCAAGATACTACTTTGAGCTCTTACATACTATTGGAGCCAACTTTACATGTATAGCCTGACCAGAAATATATAAAACCTGCTCTGGAGGCGCCACATAAGCTATGATTACTCATGGATTACTCTCACAAATAACTCACAATATCCAATAGTAACAAGGCACCGTTGACAATTGATATCACACTTTGACAGAATATCAATGAATGACATCTTATTTTTTTATTATTTGATTGCTGCCACTTGAAGAAATTAGTTTCAATATTTTTCCGCAATATGGCGAGGTTTTTTACATTCCTGGTCAGGCTTTACCTCAAGAGCCTCGACGTCGTGCGCGGCGAACGGGATTTTCAAATGTCTACAAAATCTAAACTAATTGATATTTTGGAATGAAACAAAAAATAATGTGTTTATATTTACCTCAAGCGCCTCGACGTCGTGTTGCAGCCTGGCCACATCAGCCAACGGTCCGCCCGTGCCGCCCTCGCTGCGCGCCGACCGCAGCGTCTCTTCGCGCAGCTTACGCTCCTGGAGAAGAGGGGTACATGACTCATATGACACATGGAGACAATAGGCTACGTTACTCACTCGACATATTAGTATTTTTTTTTATTGCAATGTGTCACTAGACGAGCAGATCGTACACCTGATGGTAAGCGCCACGTCTGTCCTTAGACAGTTCAGTGCCAAACAGTAACTAAGCAGTTACTGTGTGTCACCGCCCTGCGCCCGCAACACCGCGACGACAGTTATTAGGTCTCATATACCCAGTAATTTCACTAGCTTCATTTCATTTGTCTTGCCAGCTAAAATACAATGGACGTACCTTCGAAGCCTCAGCGGCGGCGGCATCCAACCTCGCTTCAAGCTCTCTCCGGGCCTTATCCGCGCGGCGAATATCCGCTCGCAACGCGTCGATCTTCTGCATCTCTTTCTCTAGCTCTTGTTCCTTGTCGCGCACCTGAGAAACAAAAGTTTCCAATAAACAAATCAACAGTCTGGCTATGTAAATATCATTTTATAAACTACTTCTCACTAAAGCTTTGGTCTGTTGATCGTAACGCACAACGCTGCGGCATGCGGTACCCGACACTTAATCGTATTGTTACGACGGTGCCCGGCAACGGAGCTTGTACGCGAAAACGAACCTTACTCCTCTTCGCAATAAGGTTCATTCTCGCGCCCGCCTGCTTATTTACCTGCGCGCACCCGCCTGCTTGTTTACCTGCGCGCGCCCGCCTGCTTGTTTACCTGCGCGCGCCCGCCTGCTTGTTTACCTGCGCGCGCCCGCCTGCTTTTTTACCTGCGCGCGCTTGTTTACATGTAAAGAACGATCCTGTTCGAACGCATGCCCTCGCGCGAGTTCGAGAGGCTTCACGAATCATCCACGAAATACTAGAGGGCCCGCGCCGGGTATAAATAGAGCGAGAGCGACGCTGCGAGTAGTATTCATTCTACGGAAAGCGATCAGTGCGAACTATCCTGCGACGTTTGAAGTGAACAGCGTTTACCAGTGTATGTTTTGAATTGTCTACGTGGATTGAAAAGTTGTGTATTTCAGTTGAGTGGTTTAAAATAAATAATTGTCTTTTCGTAACCGGCATTTAATTTGAATTGACGTACCCCGTACCCGCAACAGTATGAAAAACGACTTCGCCACTGACGCATACTGCGACGGCACAAGAGACCATTCTAGACGTTTTTCATACGATTAAGTGTCGGGTACCGCTTGCCGCAACGTTGTGCGTTACGATCAACAGACCAAAGCTTAAAGCAGATCAATATGACCCTGTGAACTTCGTATCACTTACCTCTTAATATAAACCCTTATCTTTTCCATATTTTCTCATCGTTTAAACCTTCCCTTCCACTACCATTTCAAGACTAAAATTAGTCAAATCGGCTCAGCCGTTCTCGAGTTTTAGCGAGACTAACGAACAGCAACTCATTTTTATTATATAGATTTAATTTTTCTCACCTGTCGAGACAGCTTCTGTTTCTGCTGTCTGAGATCTGAGAGCTTCTCCGTCACCTCTTTGTACTCTGTCATGGCGAGCTTACGCTGGTCTAGGGCGTCTTGGAGCTCTTTATCCTGCGAAAAATAGTATTGCTTTGATGATAATTGTCAAACAATCATGTCCTTTTCTTTACCGTCCGCTACCCACTAAGCACCCGTTTGGAACGAGCCGGTGCCAGCCTTGTGGCTGTTGACCAGCCCATCCCCGGGTAAAACGATCATGTCTTCAGAAAATTCAACACCTGAAGCCTTGCTGTAAGATTCATCATCAGCCTATATACGTTCCCAATGCTGGGACACAGGCCTTATCTTTGAATTGTGTGTTGTAATTGTGAGATAGTGTGGTCCATACTCCACCACGCTGGCCTAGTGCGGGTTGGTGGAGGGTTGCGTCAGGCAAGTAACCAACCTTTAATGCCAGTTGTTATCAAGCAGTTAAATGACCTCTGACTATGCTTGACGCCTAATATCTACATATAGTTAATATCAGCCGGGATCAACAGCTTAACGTGCCTTCCGAAGTACGAAGACGCTCGAAATAAATGTCACTAAATGTGGTCAGAATGGTCACCCATCCATTAACCGACCACGGCGTGTGTAGCTTGACTTTCGTTATCGCTAACGAACCACTGTCACAGCTGCGCCACGAGCGCTGTCAGATTGCGTAGTCCTATAAACATACTATATGTACTGTCCATATCTCATACCTGCAGCCTGAGCTTCTCCGTCAAATCAGCCTTGTCTTTGACCAGGTCCTCCTTCTCTAAGTTGAGGGTCGTGATGGTTCCCTCCAGCTCACGGAGTCTCACCGTCAGATCTTGTGGCGTTGACGATGCGTAGTCCTGCATAGATTTATTTATTAGAGGTTCGGAAACAGATTAAAATCATGACATGAGTACTACCTATAGACCGACAAACTTATCTGTTTCGGTTGGTGCGTCGCTACTGTCGTTTTAGTACTGTCATTAAATATCGTTTTTGCATTGCAAAAACTGACAATTCACATAGTTCCAATTTTGGCCATTGGAACAGATAAGTTTATCGGTCTATATCTACATCTATGGCCTCTTTAGGAGAAAATGATGATTTTAAGAAGTGCAAAAAGGATTAACTATGATATCACATTGATTAAAGTGTAAAAGTTTAAAAAAAAATCTATTTGCTGAATAAATTATTTCATTTCCTTTCAACAATATATAGTACTACAGTAGGCATCACATCGTTGCTTCTTAAGTAAGGTTCCTCAATGAAACTTCCACCCATTAAGAGTGGCTGGCGTTTAGCTCCCAGCATGTCGGATAATGTTATTTTGGATCGACTGAACTCAGCATCGAAAAAAATACTTCTCAATTGGTAAAAAAGAAAGAAAAAAAATTTACATAAAAAACTTAATTTTTTTAAGAGAAACACAAATACAGTTAACTTACTGTAACCGTGACTCCGCTATTAAGTTGCTCGTAACATCTCACTTGAGCTTCTAAGTCTGCGTTTCGCTTCGTGAGTGTCGCCAATTCTTCTTTCAGCTGGATTAGGTCTTCTGCAGAAAATAGAATAGTTCAAATGAATGACCGTTTCCAACAGTGGCGTAGCGATGGCGCGGGGGCGGTCCGCCCCGGGCGCACGGTTGGGGGGGGCGGTAAAATATCACAAGTTGAAGTGTTCCTTATTGGAATAGGCCGCAGTGACCACTTACCATCAGGTGGGCTGCTTTGCCAACTGGAGGAGCAAAAAAAGGGCGGCAGAATAGGGAAGATGCAATTATAATATTTATGAAAATTTTATGATTAAAATGATACAAAAATATAAAAAAAAGGCCACTGCAACATTTTTATTTTAAATAATGTTGTTTTTTAACAATAATTACGAATGAAAATTACTTGAAACGAAACGTATTTTAAAACACCAATCAGCGTTTAGTGACGTCACTCGCGTGATGACAACATAGTTAATGCTAAGGTTTTCTATGTGATTAATATTTTAAGGGAATATTAATTGCGTTTTATTAATTAAAATGGAAGTTGGGTTTATCAAAGCAGACTCCAGGAATTTACCAAGAGTTAGTGTTGACATGGTTGTCACTTTTTTTGTCGAAAGTGCAGAGTTTTCAAGTGTAGAAATGAAAGGGACTAAATTACTACGGTATGTAGGATAAATCATAGTTGTTAAACTTTGTATTTTATTCAGCGGCTTCTAAACATAGCAGTTATTTTAGCTCAACAAGAGAATCTTACGGCGATAATGCTATCGGCTATGTCCAAATTAAAAGAGATAGAGATTTATGTACAATAAAAAGTCGAGTTACTCCGGAGCATAACGTAGGTACGTAAAGAAGGCTATCGTGTGAAGTGAAGTTTCTTAATGTGAAGCAAGAAACCACTTTTTTCTCTGTTTTGGGTCAGAAGGTCCAGTCAAAAATAATTTGTTCGGAAACTTTGTTGAAGTAGAAGGACACAATGGCACAAAACATGAGTCAACACGGCTTTTTTTGGAATATTAGTGGTATTGTTATGATCACCTGATGTCGATGGATAGTCCATTTTAAATTTTTACAAAAAAATATTTCGAAACTCGTTAAAATATGCAAAAGTATGAAAGCCAGCGACAAACAAGTACGGTGAAGTACAGACCTACAAACTTATCTGTTCCGGTGGCCAAAATTGGAACTACGTGAAATGCAATGCAAAAACGATATTTAATGACAGTTCTAAATAGACAGTAGCGACGCCACCACCGGAACAGGTAAGTTTGTCGGTCTACCAGTGAGGCAGTGACAGGACGGGAGTGACGTCATCCGGACCATAGGTCCGTTTTTGCGCGAAAATCTATACTATCAATTTAAAACCGCATTTTTCCCGATAAATTACAATGTATTAATTTTTTAATTTAACAGTGGTTTATTCTACATGGAATTCTTTAAAATGAACACAAAAATAAAAATAATGCATGTTCCCTATTGTCTTCCGCCCCGGGCGGCTGACACCCACATGAGTGACACCACAAAGAAAGGAGGATAAATAAACATTCATGTATTAAGAGCAGTATCATTGCTTCTAATGCCTGCCTGCCTGTGTTTATCTATATTGACATAATTATTTATAACGACATAAAATGTTGGTAATTTGTCATTTTTAATGTTTAAAAAAAAAGGCAAATTGTTGTTGATTGCGGCGTTTCTTCTCATGTTAACCATGAGTGGCATGCAAACTTTTACAGAAAAAATGTTTAAAGTCAAAAGATATTTTATAAAAAATAAACATTAGGTATGTTTTAACAGCTAACTGAATCAATGAATCTATTTGCAGACTTTAATTTAATTCAATTTAGTGGGAGATTATTAGGACGATGTGTGTGTGTGTGTTGTTGTTGTTATTAGTGTAGTTTACCGCTGCGTGCATCGAGGTTGGCCCCTCCGGCTCTTAGGTCGGCGATGGTCTGCGCCAGTAGAGCATTCTCTCGCTCTAACGCTTTCACTGCAGTCCGGTCTCCGGCGTTTGATGGCGCCTGAAAATAAACAATATGAATTAATCATCATAAATATTACACACATAAATACATACACGTAAAATAATAATGTGAAATTAAGGATTCGAAGATTAGATGAACGTACAATGTGGTAGCATCACAAAGCAAATACTTCATATCTAAAGTCGGTCTTTGAAATGCAGCCTACCTTTCTTCAACGACGGAATCGACGTTATCTCGGAGAATTTTTATTGAACAGTATACTACGTACAGGCCCCGGCAAACTTCTTGAATATCGGGTGGGGATTGCGCAGAACACGAATTTTGACACGCCTGCGCGCTATTGGTCAGAAGCATACCTCTGTGCACATGCGCGAACTTTCTCCGTCGACCGAGGTTCAACAAGCTTGCCCGTACCTGTACATTAACTATGTTACATAGGTGGCAGTAATATTGTAAACATACGACGCCACCTCCGGGTATGATGTCCGAGCTGATTAGCCACTGTAGGGAATAGCAAAATATCAGTTTTCCGTAGCTTAAGCAAACTTGTGTGAGATTGTACTTTTAGCGGCAGTCGCCCCGTGCCACCAATAAACGCAACACGTTCCCATAAACCATCTCTCTCTCTCTCTCAGTCTCGTAAGTCTTCCCAAGTCTAACTAAGTCACCACAACCAAGTGGTAACATCATATTAACAGCCACTGTTTCTCTGTGGCGGACAAGATTGCTATAAAGAAGAACTTATGGTCATAGACCCGTCGGGTCACGTACCTGGCTGGGCGCGTTCTTGGCGGGACTGAGCGGGCCGGCCGGCGCGCCCAGGTCGGACAGGCGAGAGCCGGCTGTGAACGTGAACCCCACGAACGGCAGGTGCAGGCCGGAGAACGTCTTATGGTCATAGACCCGTCGGGTCACGTACCTGGCTGGGCGCGTTCTTGGCGGGACTGAGCGGGCCGGCCGGCGCGCCCAGGTCGGACAGGCGAGAGCCGGCTGTGAACGTGAACCCCACGAACGGCAGGTGCAGGCCGGAGAACGTCTTATGGTCATAGACCCGTCGGGTCACGTACCTGGCTGGGCGCGTTCTTGGCGGGACTGAGCGGGCCGGCCGGCGCGCCCAGGTCGGACAGGCGAGAGCCGGCTGTGAACGTGAACCCCACGAACGGCAGGTGCAGGCCGGAGAACGTCTTATGGTCATAGACCCGTCGGGTCACGTACCTGGCTGGGCGCGTTCTTGGCGGGACTGAGCGGGCCGGCCGGCGCGCCCAGGTCGGACAGGCGAGAGCCGGCTGTGAACGTGAACCCCACGAACGGCAGGTGCAGGCCGGAGAACGTCTTATGGTCATAGACCCGTCGGGTCACGTACCTGGCTGGGCGCGTTCTTGGCGGGACTGAGCGGGCCGGCCGGCGCGCCCAGGTCGGACAGGCGAGAGCCGGCTGTGAACGTGAACCCCACGAACGGCAGGTGCAGGCCGGAGAACGTCTTATGGTCATAGACCCGTCGGGTCACGTACCTGGCTGGGCGCGTTCTTGGCGGGACTGAGCGGGCCGGCCGGCGCGCCCAGGTCGGACAGGCGAGAGCCGGCTGTGAACGTGAACCCCACGAACGGCAGGTGCAGGCCGGAGAACGTCTTATGGTCATAGACCCGTCGGGTCACGTACCTGGCTGGGCGCGTTCTTGGCGGGACTGAGCGGGCCGGCCGGCGCGCCCAGGTCGGACAGGCGAGAGCCGGCTGTGAACGTGAACCCCACGAACGGCAGGTGCAGGCCGGAGAACGCTGAGGACGCTGGCTGCGGGGGGACTGCTTCTGACAACCTGACACAAACAAACAAACTTAGCTTTTATGTATTTCCTATCGAATACATTTTTTTTTTATACTGGGTCAGTTGGCAGACAGGCACGCAGCCCACCTGATGGTAAGCAGCCACTGCGGCCTATTCCATTGAGGGACGCTTCACTTGGAAACGTCCCCCAATGTGCTGCCAGACTGTAGACTCATCTGATCTTCGAGCCTCTGATTTCAAGTGTACTGGCTCCCACATTAATATTGCCGGAACACAGCCAGAGCTGTTATGGCGGCAGATTTCACCTGTGGGGATGGTAGCTAGCCAGTCGGACTCTGAAAAAGCCCTACCACCAACCAGACCCCCGGCGGGAATCGACCCCACGACCTCCGTGTTTTTATACCCGAGCGGCTTAGCCACTGTTCCACGGAGGCGGTCAAATACATGCCAATAATTTTAAAGATATTATTTCAGGGCTGTGCTAATTTGTTACACAATAAAAAAAAGAAAAAAAAACAGATCATTAAATATCCTCCTAATTTAAACCTCCCATTGGAGTTTGTTTCAGAACTTAAGCTAAAGACTAGAGGTTAAATCAATCAAAAGGCTTTGCGCTGCAAAACGGGTCAAGATTTTCTTTGAGTGTGCGTGCAACGACGCATAGACACTATGGCGCACCATGGGCGCACCCCAGCAAACGCGCAAAGTGCGGTGTATGAAGATAGTAGAAGTGCTATGTACTCTTTTTACTATATCACAAACGTACCTGATATCTGTGTCATCGACGTCAAAGTTCGAAGTGTCGGTGGGACTCGACACGTCAGGAACAAAGGGCGCTTGCATCTCGCGAACTGCGTCCCACTCGAGGCCCGCGAACCACGGGTGGTTCTGACAAACAAGGAAATTTGATAGGTTAAGTTTAATCGAATTTATAGTACCTTCGTCTGCTGAAACTTTTAAGTTTGATTCCAACACGTAAAAAAAATATTGGCATATTTGATCTAGCTGACAAGTACATGTATGTTTCAATGAAATCCTTCACGGTGAGAAATTATATCACAATAATTTTAACTTGCTCATTCTCTCTAATCACTTTTTGCCGCATTAAAGAATTTTGTTTTTCTCAGAGATTGACTAGTATAGAATGCTTTAAACCGTAAGTCCACCGTGTTCATTAATTTTGTGGTTAATAAAGTTTATTTTAATCCCAAATCTAATTACAATTTAATGTCCCACTGCTGGGCACTTAAATCAAGTCGTCACAATGGTGGGCACTGGCTTAATCACCACGCTTGCCAAATTTCGATAAGTGATCACAAAACTGATAAACATTGCCCCAGGATTGAACCCAGGACCTCGTAGATCATAGCCCCATACTTAAACTACTAGAACATCAAAGCGTTATATAAGTAAGGGTAGTTATTACCTTGAAATCTTGCAGTCCGTTCTTTCCCAGCCTATTCTCAGATGCACATATTAGTTGTCGAATTAAATCTTTGGCTTCTTCTGATACCTGCAAAAAAAAACAATTATCATATAAAAAATTTAATAACCACGATGATTGACTTTTCTTTCTTTCTTTCTGTACATTATACATATAAATATATTTAGATAATGCTGTACATTATAAAACAAATCGCCAAAAACTTATCTTTTTTTTTATTTTATTATTACGTGTTTTATGTTTTTTTATGTTTCAAATTGTATTCTGTAGTTATGCCTTAGGTATAAATAAATAAGTCTCGGGAAGCTAGTGCATAGAGTATTAGAATAGTAGTGGTTTCGTTTCCTTCTCTTCATTATGCAATACTTAATTAGGAGCAAAACTTGTTATGCGAGTAATACATTCATAAAACGTGCATGTAAATTATTTAATTTAATGACAGCGACAAACTATCTGACATAGATATATTCAACTGTACTATTCATAAATTAAAAAGTAAGTTTAAATAATATGAATTTTTGAAATTAATGTAAACGACTGTTTGTTTCCTAAATAAATAAAATAAAAAATATAATATTTTAGTAGGCTATGACATAGAGTAGTGGTATTAGAGTAGTAGTAAGGTTACCTGTGCGGCATGGTCGTCGGGCGGCGGGCAGTGGAACGAGCGCGCGTGGTTCATGATCTTGCCGTACGTCTCCACCAGCGACTCCGCGTAGAACGGCGTCTCTCCGAACAACATCTCGTACATGCACACCCCTGTACCAACAAACAACCAATATAAATATCCCAGAACATTCCTAGATGACACAACTTGACGATCTATTCATTTAAGTTTTTACCAGGTGGTAGGTTCCTGTACTGGGCCGTCTAGGTGGGTACCACCGCAATGCCAGATATTTTCCCGTGAAATAGAAGTGTGTCAAGCACTTCTGTGTTTCGGGGAAAGGGCACTGAAGCTAGTGAAATTACTGCGTATATGAGACTTTATAACTGTCGTCTCGGTGTAGCGGGCGCAGGGCGGTGCCAGACAGTAACTGCTTAGTTCCTGTTTGGCACTGAACTGTCTAAGGGCAGACGTGGCGCTTACCATCAGATGTACGATCAGCTCGTCTTGTTACACATTGCAATAAAAAAATAATAGATGATACAACTCGACGATCTATTGGTATAAGTTCCAGGAGACCCTTAACCAGTCAATGGTCTTTTAGAGACCACTTTATATTGAACTTTATGACCTTGACTTAAGGTCGAACTCCAATGAGAAATTTTTTCACTCGTTGCTTAGTTAAGGGTGATGATTTAGGCGCAGAACGCCAGGAACGCAAAATGACAGATTAGCAAATTGCCAGGTAGTATTTTGTAGCAAATGGTCAGATTCGTAAAAAGGACAGATTAGCAAAATGCCAGGTTCGCAAAATGACAGATTAGCAAAATGACAGGTTCGCTATATGACAGATTAGCAAAATGACAGGTTCACGATTAGCACAATAAAACCGATAGGTGATGCAGAAAACGTCGGATCTAAGTTGATTTAACCAAAAACATTTTATTTTAGACGTTTTTTTACTTCGGGTTTTTTTTTGGTTATTTTCATATACATAAAATATGTAATACAAATAAAAATAAAAAATAAAATTAATCAAAAGTTCTTAATAAGAAATAAAAATCACAAATAAAATTAATGTTAGCCAGTTCAAATTTAAGTATTTACAATATTTTATTGAATAATAGAAAATGCCAAAATAAAAAACATATTTAAATTAAAATTGAATTAAATAAAATTAGGATTAAAATTATAATAATTATTCAAATTACACTTGATTATAAACTACCAAAAATAATATTAACCACTCAATCCCGAACCGGCACTCGGGTGCCGCGTAACAATAGATTTTCTATTGTGTCTGGTGATCCGGGGCTTGAAAGATTAACAATTTTTATAATAAAGAATTTTTGTTAACAATCATTACATGGTGTTTTTTATTTTATTCAACATTCTGCGAATCTGTCATTACGCGAATCTGTCGTTACGCGAACCTGTCAATGCGCGAATCTGTCATGACGCGAATCTGTCCATTCGCGACTCTGGCATTTTGCGACACCTGGCGTTATGCGTTCCTGGCAATTTGCTAATCTGTCATTTTGCGTTCCTGGCGTTCTGCGCCTAAACCAGGGTGATGTCCCGGGAGTCACATAGAGAAGATATCTAGAGTAGTTCTTGGCTAATTGGACCTTAAACCGGGTCGAGTAAAATTTAACCCTTAACATTTTAGACCCACGACATCCAGGCTTTAGACAAAATATTTAACCACTGTTCCACGAGAGTAAAGGATTATTGATCTCACCTAACGACCACCAATCACATTCCGGCCCATAACGACCCTGACCATCCTCCATTGCCTGAAATGAAAAACAAAGTTTATTTAGTTTTAAAAATCTCCAATCAACATTCAATTAGTACAAGAGAAGTAGGGTCAGTTAGGGTAAGAGGAACACCGGTGAAAGAGGAACAAAACCATCATAACTCAAACTACAGAGTTTAGCTGTATGTTCTACCAGTCGATAATTATCGACTATTATTATTATTTTATCGACTGGTAGAACATACAGCTGAACTCTGTAGTTTATGAATTATGATGGTTTTGTTCCTCTTCCACCGGTGTTCCTCTTACCCTAACTGACCCTATATTTTTTTAATTTTAGAGGAGATAAAAGAAGTACAAAAGCATGAATACTAGAACCAAATAAATTATACTTACTCTTAAAATTTCTGGAGATATGTAATCTGGAGTCCCGACCGCCACGTTGCTTTGTACCTGTTAATTACAAGTTGCCATTTTTAATAAATAATAATACTATTCTACTGAATACATCTGACACAATGGCCAATGGCCTATCTGACGATAAGCGGCCACCACACAGCCTATTCAATCTTAAAATGTGAAACAAAACAATCGGGCTTTATTTAACCTTAAATATAAAGATTACCTTGCCATCTTCGCCTAATCGTAAGCACGAGCCGAAGTCAGCTAATCTGATGTGTCCACTCGCGTCCAACAGCACATTGTCTGGTTTGATATCCCTGTAACAAAATGTTGTCTTATCTTAATAATAATAATATTATAAATGCGAAAGTCCGTGCTTTGTAGTTAATAAATAATTTGATATTTTTGTATAAAACTTTATTTCACAACCTTCAGAGGTTGTGAAATAAAGTTTATAATTAAATCAGTTCAATAAATGAATGAATAAATGAATCACTACATAGCATAAAGCAAAGTATACTTAGATCTTTAAAACTTCGCAACGGATTTTGATGCGGTTTTTTTAATAGATAGAGTGATTCAAGAGGAACTTTTATATGTATAATACATGCATAATATAGTAGAGAAACACCATTCCGTGGCATCCGTGTGAAGCCGGGGCGGGTCGCTAGTATATTATATATGTTTCTTTCGCAAAAACTACACCACAAAAAATTTAACTAAATTAATATAGCTATACATCAAATTAACACTGCGAAAGCGACTATACGCACCTGTGCACATATCTGAGCTCATGAACGCTCTGAATAGCGAGCACCATCTCGGCGATGTAAAACCTAGCCATCTCCTCCGGCAGACGATCCTCGAACTTGGACAGCAGTGTGAGCAGATCACCGCCGCAGTAGTAGTCCATAACCAGGTACTGTAAAAACGATTAGGAGCGTTGTCATGGTAACGGATAAAAATTTAGAAAAAAAATGTCCGGCTCGAAGGACCAGTAAGTAAGTAAGTAAGTAAATTTATTCCAAAAAATATTAACCTAATACAGCTTGTTACTGTTCCCCACACTAGGCTAAGCCTGTCCTGTGGGGAGCATAAATCGATTTCCAATTTATACAAAAATTATGGCACATTTAAAGATTACAAACAAAGAAATAAAAATATATAGGTAATTAAAAGTCAAACAAGTATCAGCTAAAGAACATGGATATAGATGGACATTTTATCACAGAGGTGTGTGTTTGAGTGTTTGAGTGAGTGTAAGAGTGTTTGAGTGAGTGTAAGAGTGTTTGTGTGTGTGTGAGTGTTTAGATCAGTGTATGGTGCTTGCTTTGAATTATTTATTTATTTAAAGAGTTGGTTTTAAAATAAATTCGGTATCCTCATAAGACCATTTGAGTAATGCTTTGGTCAGTTTAGTCTTTACTTCGTAAACAGAGCTACATTTAAAATCATAGACATTGACTAGTTTGTTATATATACTAGGGAAGAGGTAGCGGCCAAAACGATGGGAAAATGATGTTTTTGTGGTTGGGATTGGAATTTTAAAGACCCTTTTTTTGAGTAATTTTTTATAATTAGCGGATGTTAGAGTGGATTTGTGGGTATGCAAACAAGCCCTCAACAAAAACAGCTTCCTTACACTGAGTACTCCAGCTTCGTTGAACAAAGTAGATGTAGGGTAGAGTAAGGGCTTAAAAAGGGCTACTTTTAAAACCGCCCTCTGAGCTCTTTCTAACGTAATAAGACAGCTCTTAGCAGATCCACCCCATGCAAGTATGCAATAATTCAGTATGGATTGGCAAAGAGATAAATAAACAGTTTTAAGTGTCCTACCGTCAGCTGCGTCCCGGAGATTTCTCATGACATGTATTATTTTCCTAACTCGGCCAGATGTTACCAGTATATGCTCCTTAAAATTTAGTTTTTCGTCGAGAATCACGCCCAGGTACCTAAGGTTTGTCGCTCTTTTTATAGATGCACATTTACATTGTAGGTCATTACCAGATGGTCCTTTCACGCGGGATAGCCTGATACATTTAGTTTTACTGTAATAATGTTAAGCCCGCGGTGGTGTATAAGCTGATTCCTCAATCATAACTCCAAGATGGAATTTTAAGATTAGATTTCAGTTACATTATTTTTACCTACTTAATACCTGGGTAGATATTATGTACTTTTTCTATCCTTTGCAATACTCAAACAAAAACTAACCAAATTATGTTCGTCCTGAAAGGCATAGTGCAGGTTCGTGATCCACCTCCTATCTCCGTAGACTAGCACATCTCTCTCTTCTTGGAAGCATGCAGTTTCAGCTCGCTGTAAACACAAACAATGTGATATAAAGTTAAATTACATATATTTTATAGAATTATAAATAAATATCGGACAGTATTACATGCATGAATCTGATCTCGGAGTAAGTAGCCTGTAGCTTAAGCACTTGTCAATTTAATGAAGGCAAGACAAATGTAGACCTAAATACAAACATCCAGACATAAAACAAACTTAATGTTAATTACATGAAAGTTTGTCCTGGACGGGATTCGAACCCGCGACCCCTGGCGGATAGAGCAGGGTCCAAAGCTCCTCGAAGCTAGTCAGTCAGTTTAGATAGTATCAAGAATACACTGCAAGGAAAAGGCCTAATTTCTCAGCTCCTAATATCCGGCCAAATGTTCGTATTCGATGAGACATCCTGCATCTTCAATAAGTTATCAGCTATCATCACAGTTTTCCCCCCAAGTCAATATGACGTTAATCAAAACAACTTATTTAAAACCGTGACGTTGTTACCTTTAGCATCTCCCACTTGTTGAGTATCTTCATAGCGTAGATGCGTTCGCCGGTCGTGGTCGAGATGGTTCCTCCGGTCGCCGCGGCCATGTTGCCTCCCCCATCGGTGCCCTGTGCGAGAAAACAAGTCATTAGGTAAAGTGAAGACTACTACTAGAATATCTATGTCTTAAGTTGATACACAAACGGAGGGGTGTGTGTGGCTTTTTTCCGCTACCCGAAAATGGAAAGTGGTCTATTAAGCACCTTACATTCGTAAAATAATAAAATAAAATATGTTTATTGCACAAGAGAAATAAATACAGTCATATTAAAAATAGACAGTACAATGGAGTTGTGCTTATTAAGAGTTAGATAAATAATTGCAACAGGGGTTCCCAAAGTAGGCTATGCCTGTATCTTGGGCAACCAATGAGTTACACTTAAAATATACTAACATTAGTTGTTTTTTTCCAACTGGCTTGCCAAATCCTGACTAGATCATGACAAAATGCTCGAAAAAAGAAATTCTTTAACCATTGTTATGTCAAATACAAGTTTATGTCTTGGTTTTGTACCTGCATTTGACATTCAGTCATCTAAGGATTTCTGACGACATCGAATCTCTCCCAAACCTCTGATAAAACTACTTTTAAGTTAATTACCTGCATAAAGGAAGCCCTGACGACGCAGACCTCGCCGAAAGCCCCCCTCCCTATCACCTTGACGAGCTCGAAGTCATCTCGCGACAGTCGGAACCGCTTCAGAGCCGTCGCCACTGGTTTCACTGGAAGTACCAAATAACATACATAATACTACGGACTACGGTAATGTAGTATTGCTTTTTCTAAAAGCGAGCATATTTTTATTCATGGGCAAGCGAGCGTCATGGATTTATCCGAGCAACGCATTTGTGATCCTGGGCGTTGCAGGAATCATTGGGTAGCAATTACCATCAGATAATCCACCATAATTAGCTTTCGTTACATAAAATATTATCCGATTCAAATGCTATTAGGATCACACCTTTTGGAACTGAGCGAAAAATGACGTCAACTGCGCTTGTCCGTAACGTTACCAACCAATAGCAACGCATTATTTATCTGTGTGTGCGTAAGTCATCACTGTCGCGTCACGCAACTCCAAAAGGTCGTATCCTAAAAGCATTTGAACCAGATGGTACATAAAATACATTTGTATTATTTACTGTGTGGTCTTTCTGTGCTTATGCTTACTCACTGTTCTTTGTTTTTCTGTTTCAATATAGAATAACTTAAGAGTTATGAGAGTGAGGGAATAGGGAGTGCACCTGTGCTTGCACACATTGGTTGATGTTGAGTCAAAAACTCTGCTTAGATGACAAAATTATTATATTAGCGACAGGAAGATCGTCCGATCTGCTTCAGACGATGTGACGCAACAATACACACCATACTGGATGAAGTCGGCGACCGCCTTCTCCCTCCTCAGGCTGCTATTGCAGCACTCGTCGTACAGCACGAGCAGCATGTCCACCAGCGTCTCCACGCTCAGCCCCAGCGTCCGCGGGCCCTGCACGCGCCGCGACAGCAACATCGTCTCGATCTGCTTCAGACGATGCGACGCAACAATACACACCATACTGGATGAAGTCGGCGACCGCCTTCTCCCTCCTCAGGCTGCTATTGCAGCACTCGTCGTACAGCACGAGCAGCATGTCCACCAGCGTCTCCACGCTCAGCCCCAGCGTCCGCGGGCCCTGCACGCGCCGCGACAGCAACATCGTCTCGATCTGCTTCAGACGATGCGACGCAACAATACACACCATACTGGATGAAGTCGGCGACCGCCTTCTCCCTCCTCAGGCTGCTATTGCAGCACTCGTCGTACAGCACGAGCAGCATGTCCACCAGCGTCTCCACGCTCAGCCCCAGCGTCCGCGGGCCCTGCACGCGCCGCGACAGCAACATCGTCTCGATCTGCTTCAGACGATGCGACGCAACAATACACACCATACTGGATGAAGTCGGCGACCGCCTTCTCCCTCCTCAGGCTGCTATTGCAGCACTCGTCGTACAGCACGAGCAGCATGTCCACCAGCGTCTCCACGCTCAGCCCCAGCGTCCGCGGGCCCTGCACGCGCCGCGACAGCAACATCGTCTCGATCTGCTTCAGACGATGCGACGCAACAATACACACCATACTGGATGAAGTCGGCGACCGCCTTCTCCCTCCTCAGGCTGCTATTGCAGCACTCGTCGTACAGCACGAGCAGCATGTCCACCAGCGTCTCCACGCTCAGCCCCAGCGTCCGCGGGCCCTGCACGCGCCGCGACAGCAACATCGTCTCGATCTGCTTCAGACGATGTGACGCAACAATACACACCATACTGGATGAAGTCGGCGACCGCCTTCTCCCTCCTCAGGCTGCTATTGCAGCACTCGTCGTACAACACGAGCAGCATGTCCACCAGCGTTTCCACGCTCAGCCCCAGCGTCCGCGGGCCCTGCACGCGCCGCGATAGGAACATCGTCTCGATCTGCTTGAGCCTTTTGATGCCCAGCACTGAAATAACGTAAGAATCACCACTTAGTTTTAACATTCACCACTCGGCACTGGTGGCATTGCACATCGTGGACACATCATTCCATATAGAGAACAAGATAGGGCAACTCTACTTTGTATTTGCTTTGTACTGTGTGTGGGACTAAGCTTAACTTCTCTGGTTTACCCTTTCCACCTGATTGAGACGAGCTGATTCCAGTTATGACTATTAACGTTTTATTGTGTTGCCTTTATTTTACTTTAAAACTGATTTAAAAATATAAATACAAAAGATTTTTTTAAATGTTTAAGAAGCCCCGAGTAGTAAAGATATTACTTTCTCTTGACTACTAAAGTATTCATGAGAGAAATTTTGAATATTTCGACACCCAATCGTGGACGTTAGGTCTTCATTTGCTTCCTACGACTTAGATCCTTTCTATTGTTGAATAACGACATTTTATCGTCGGCTACTACAAGTTCAAAAAGGTTATACGTACGAGTTCGATTCCCGCACAGTTCAAACATAATGTAGTTTGCGTAATTTGCATTGGGACGTAAAAGAAAGACAAACAACATCACTTCTATTTATGTGATGATCACAGATAATTATATAATTATGTGATCCCATGGTAACTGTGCATTATTACGGGGTAAAAAAAGCTTAAGTCCTTTTTTAAAATCTTGTCTATGTCTGATACAATTTTCTTTACAATCTGTTTCGTGGTTTGGGCGTGAACGCGTAATAGACAGGAGTATGAATAAAATATGTAACACAATAGGGAACTTTACTTCTATATAATATATTTCCTTATTAACACACACATACACATACCATTAATAAATTATGTAAATAGTTTTTAATACACTTCAGATATTATACCTACCTACCTATCATTTATTGTGCTATAGTTCCACAGACGAAATCGGCCGCCAAAATAGCTTTGGCTAAGTTTGGGCAATATATTATTATTAATGTGGGAGCCAGAGTAGGTACTTGAAATCAAATGCTCGTGAATAAGTTTCCCTATAATAAATAGGCCGCAGTGGTTTACGCTTACCATCAGGTGTAGCATATAAAAAGCTTGAGGCCGTGGGTAGGACAAAATGCGTTTGACTACCCATTTAACTTCCTCGGTTTCTCTAGAAGGAACGAGCCGGGTGTCTTGCCATCATCGGGCTTTCCTCGTCGTTCAGATGGCAAACGAGTAAGTGTGTCTTTTAAGAAAATATAACATCACGACTTTACAATTTTATACTAACATGGTATGTGTCAACAGCCAAAACAAGTCCGACCATGTTCAACCAGCAATCAAACAAAGAAACTATAATCAGTAAGTTCATTAGGTGATAGAATCTGTTCAGAATGCGCAAAATAATTTCACACGTCTCACTAACCTTCCACACAAATACTTATTCCTACCCTAACATCAACGTAATAAAGTCTATAATCGTCTAATTCCACTCGACGTACAACTGAAACAATCAACAGGAAACAGTGTGGCTAAAATAAAGAGGATATCCTATAGCCATAGGACAAAAACAGAGCATGGTGCATATCGTGGCAACGCGAGCATGATGTAAATTAGTTATGGTATTTGACCACAGTGCTTTCACTTTTCAGTAACTTAATTATTATTTTTATACGTCAGTTGGCAAACAGGCACGCAGCCCACCTGATGGTAAGCGGTCACTGCGGCCTATTCCATCAAGGAACACTTTACCAGGAAGCGTCGCTCAATGTGCTGCAAGACTGTAGGCTCATCTGATCTTTGAACCTAAGATTTCAAGTGTACTGGCTCCCACATTATTATTGCCGGAACACAGCCAAAGCTGTTATGGCCGCAGATCACACCTGTGGGGGTGGTAGCTAGCCAGTCGGACTCTTAAAAGTCCTACCACCAACCAGACCCACGGCGGGAATCGAAACCACGACCTCCGGGCTTTATACCCGAGCGCCTTTACCACTGTTCCACGGAGGCGGTCAACAGAACTTAAAAAGATCAAATTAATGTATTTCTCAACAAGGACTACTTAATTGCCACAAAGCGGGCACCGGCTCGTCCCTCTACAGGTGTAAAGGGGAAATCGAGGGAGTTTAGATTAGGACTCGTTGGCCCCGAAAACACACGGCCGCAGGCTGGCCTACTGTTATAGTGCTAAAGCTTTAAACACATTCTCCTCCAAAAATAAAAGAAATAAACACCTAATTGCACTAAATCTCACGGCGAATCTAAAAACCGATGGAGTTAGGCATCAGAAATCGATAAAACAAAATAGATGGAGTGTCCTGTACTCACTTGGGTCATGCTATAAATGGTTCAGCAAGCAACCAACTCACTTTTAAAAAGACAAATGTCTAAACAGTAAACACTTAAGTTTATCCATATCTGAAGCAAATCATTCACCTTTGATATCATAATAACAAGCTGTGATAACAAAATCAAACACAGACAATATCAGAATTATCTTTATCTGATACAATGTAAACCAAAACATTGATAATAGCCTTATACTCTTATATCCACACTTTATAGGCACATTATGATGATAAGCAAAGTTGACAGTCAATCCAGATTATGCATTGATAAAAAGAAAACTCATTTTTATCTTTTACGAAATTATTAATTTTTAATAATATGCTTATTTTGTGGGCTTCAAAATGACAAATTCGCTATTTTTGAAATTGTGTGTGAGTCATCAACGCATCATGAAAAATGCTAATAAAATAATATGTTTGTAGAAAAAATTACATAAAAAAAACAACAAACAACATGAGTTACTATACCATTCTCTGGTACTGTGACCCAGTTGTAAACTTGCTAATAATGTTAATTAATGCTTATGATTTATTGGCATTTAATTATCATTGTAAAATGGCCTTGAACCAATTAAATGTGTGAATTGACATCCTTTTTATCCACAACTTTATGTTAGAACTGTTTATGTTAGTCTCTTTTTCTTTTCGAGGTATTACAAAAAAATGTTATACTTACAGCCATATCTTTGCAGAAAATGATTATTATTATTAAGTGCTATTAATTAACTGATCAATCATAAATGTGATTCTTATAGGAGAAAATATAAGTTCTATTTACAACTGGCATTACAGTGACGTTTTTGTATGTTTCTACAAACTTTTACCAGAGTAGGTATGTGATCAAGCATCACAATGGCAGGCAAGTTATTAGCCAAATAACCACTGAAGTCCTACAATTTTCCCTGTCACTTCTAAAAAAATTGCCAAGAGCGGTCTATGTTTCTGATTAACCTACCTTATCAATGATAGGTAGATAGATTCAAAATATGAAATTCCATTCATAAAATGAAATTCTTCAACAACAATTTTGTGTACTATTAACACTACAACTTAAATAGTGTTAAGGAACTACTGTATGTTAAATGTAGCTTTTGTGATGGAAATAAATGATTTAGGTATTTATTATTATTTATTACTGCATATAGGTAAATGATAAACTCACCAGGAACATTATTGATGGGGACCAACGCCCGGTCAGGTGAGGAGTCCTCTTCGTCCGACATCTTGTCTCTGACGGCGACCAGCTTTGTTCACTCACAGTAAAGTCAACCACACATGTCCTAACCACTTACACTTAAGTCCTAAGAGATTCTCGTAAAAAATCTACACTTTACAAAATTAAGGCATGAAGTTTATTATTGTGACCGTTTTGAGTTCACGTTCCATTTTATCTGAAAAGAAAAATTTTACAAGTTAAAAATAGCATAATATATAATATTTCAACAAGCTAAAATGCTTATTATATCACATTATGTAATAATAATAATTTATAATAGGTATTTATCTATCCTTTTCTTATAAAAATTAACCACTAAATGTATGGCATAACTTCAGAATGATTGCACAAAATTAGACCATTATTTTTTGTTGTTTTTAAACATTTATATGAAAGACCTATATTTTGTTACATGAACATGACATGTTCCAGATTATTGAAGCCATACTAGGCAGCTAGTTTAATATATCATTCAGAAACCAAGATATCCGAATTAATAAAAGTCACTTAAACATAAAAACTATTATAGTTCACATCCAGACAGAACAAAAAGTTATATTGTTTTTTTAACTCAGGATAGCCAGAGAATTTGACACGATAATTTATAAGTTATAAGAGAATATATTTTTAAAGTGTATCCCACAATACATCTAAATTGCTAAGGCAATTAAAGTGAAATTTTAAAAAGTTAGAGAGTAAAATTATAAAACATAAGTCCTAAAGCCTCTTTCAAGTCTTTCTAACTTTAGACTAACTAAAGAAGATTTGGAATAAGTTATAATAAAATATTAACATTTTCAATTATTGAAACTGTGAATTTAAGAAATACCTAGGATATTAATAGACCTGTTCTGCTCTGGCAAAATCCCAAATAGCCCAAATCTACAAAAATTGCTTATTTTACAGTAGATTGTTGCACAAGAAAGAAGTGTTTATACAGGACTGGAATTTTATTACATGAACAGAAACCCTATTAATAAGACCAATGCTTGGTATGTGCATCAGATTATAAACAATCTGATACATTCTAATACTTGTAAAATGAAAATCTGAGGACTTACACATTTTTCTGTTTAAAATACACAGGTACATACAATACATAAGGATTGTAAGGATTAGGAGGAGGTAGAGTTAAATAAAATATATTCTCTGTTAATAAACATACAATTTTCTAAGCAGGTTGGAAAGAACAGCTTTTTTATTAGACACTTAAGTTCTTTTAAAAAAATGCATTAAAAAATATGTTTTATATTAAACTGTTTGTAAGGACCACAAAGGACTAATAAGAGTTAGTTTTAGGACACTTGACTTGTGGGTAGGTAACAAAAAGTATATTATATACAGAATGATCAATCTAATCATACGTTTATTTATCTCCATTGATAAGGTGTAGATGGTAAATAAAGAAGATATGAAAAACAATAACAAACCTTCTTATAACATTTAAAATGAAATTCATTATATAAATTATTTTAGAAGTTTATTAATTAAAAGAATAATTTATGAATGTGCCCAAGACAACCATCAACTAATGATTGCATTTAATAGCTGATAAGAAATTAATTGCCACCATTAACTACTGGTGAGGGTAAACTAGAACTGTTCACAAGGTTAAACTACAGGTTTGTAGAAGTAACAAGTTTTAAAATAGACTAAAATACTATAGGTACGAAGAGATTATAATTAGGTATACACAACGATTGAAAGGAGAACCAATCCTGCATAGGAGTGACTGCAGAGTCTCAGCTCATTTATATTAGCAAACAGGAAATTAACTAATTTCTCTATTGTCTAATGATTGAAAAGGCTACAAATGCTTTCTATTCACGCGTCGTCGCAAGGTTGCGGGTGTCATTCAATACTACAGCAATGAACTGATGCTGTCGCAACCCCAAGATTGAACTTATAAATTTTCACACCAAAAAAAACTATGAAACCCAATGACATATCGATACGTTTCCGTATCGTAACTATAAATAAATAATAACATGTACTTGCGTGCGACGAAAATAACATCCAGTCCAGGCTTTATGAATCCAGTTTGATATTATATTGTTCCAAATACAATACCAGAGATCTTAACCTAAATTTTTCTATCGATTGTTATGCAAAAACACTGGGGTGACTCATCGCAGAGTCTTTAGTTACACAGCACACACTTAAACAAAACATATTCACCTGATAAAAAATGCGTTAACAATTGATTTTTAACTACAAATTGTATTTCTTTCTACAAAACTTAATTTTCGAGTCTTTCGAAGCAGACATTTTTACTTGGTGGGGGAGGGGAACACTCTTAGAGTAGAACACACTGACGGTGTTGCCATGAAATTCATGGAAATTTAAAATACAAAAAAAATCAACAGTGCAGCAGCGAGATTTTCTCAAATCATCATAATATATTTGTCATTGCATAGATTTAATAAAGGTAACCGAGAAAAACAAATATTTTTTTGCATAATTAATGAATTAAAAAGTATCAATTTAAAATGCTGAAAAATTCTATAATACAATAAGATTAAATAGAAGATACACTAATATTACTTAATAAGTCATCTTTAATCTCTAGAGCCCGATTTCAGTTTAAAGTACCTAGATTATGTAGACTTTGAACTAAAACCTAAATTATTGCGTAGGTTTAGGTTTAATCACGGCCGCGGCCACAGAACACAATATACAAGGCCGCGGCTACTGAACAATAAATTGCTAAATTCGGAAGTCGTTTGACTGGCAACGTCTTTGGCGGAAACGGATATAGTAATAAAGGGTCATGTACTTGCATTTTAACATTTTATATTAAATAGACATCTTTTTATGCATAAAAATACCTCTTTTGGTCAAAATAAATTTGTTGAAAAATTTATATATTAAGAAAAATGCTAAACACGTGTTGCTTTTGAAGATACCTGATAAATTCCATTGAACAAAGTACGACATTTGATAGAGCGTCATTTATACGTAATGGAGGCGATGATCTTTCGTCTTGTGAAATAAATATCTGATTTCTACTAAATATTACACGAAACAGCGGAATTTCGTACCCAATTGGATTGCAGTGAATAAGTGTATTAATTTATGGATGTCTTCAACCACACAAAGTGCTATAACAACCTCTTTCTGTCAATGGTATGTATGCCATCAAAATATTTTGGAAAGTTCATCGAAAATCAGTACTAACAGGCTTTTTATGACAATATTTGACTGAAATCATATAGTATGAACACTAATTCAAGTGTATTTAACGTAAAACGGTTCATGTGAAGTCTTATTACGCTAAATAATCGACGGCTTTGTCGTCCGCGTAATTAGGTAGCTAAGCAGAAAGGTCATGCATTCATATTCGCTTTATTCGTTCCAGGATCGTCAAAACAACAAAATTAATACGAATTCAGCGGACAAATAACACAAAATAAGTTGCAGTGAGCGTCTAGTACGGGGGGTTAATGGTTTGGAGGGGCAACTTGCACTGTGCACCCACAAATGAAGGTATGGCTTCTGACCAACCCGTGAAGAAGAAGCAGCGGATTGACGCTCCGGACATCGACGATGGAAACGACATACTTACTGAGATATTTGACGCGGAGACTCCGGCTGAGACGTCGGAAGAGTTCCCGTCCCGAAATGGTGAGTCTCCAGACAGTGGCACGGTTAGCGAGGATGCAGTCGACTGCTCTGCTATATTGAGACTTCCTAATGAATCCAGCATTGATATAATACCTTCATGCTCAAGTTCAACACAGCATTGGAACTCTGAAGATGATAAACTATTATCAGAATTGAGAGTGTTCCAAAATGCTCTAGTTGGACAGTGTTTATGTAGTTTTGATGAGAATATTGTAACACAGCTTTTTGATAGGCAGCTAAACATTGTATCATGGCCACTGACATGTTCCCTGTCTTACCTTTCTACTATGCAACTGATGTTTGATATATACTTGAAACAGAACAGCTCAGGTACAATATGTTCTAAGGTGATGCACGCTTGCGATATTCTAGTTCGAAACAGGCATGATTGGATCACAGAAGTCATAGAATTAGCTGATCATAAAAGTAAGATCATGACGTTTGTGGCTAGTAGAGTACTAGCTAGCTTTTTAATAGTGTCAAAGGATACTGTGGATGAGAATTGGCTTCAGCAGATTGCTGAAAACATTTACTTATTTGACAGAATTAACAGAATAACAGTACAAAAGATTAATTTCAGTCTTGATATAATAAAGAGGATAGTAGAATGGAAAGATGTGGAACAACATCCTCTTGAGGACAGCAATTATATAAATACAGCAGGGAATATGCATGTTCAAGAAGACAATCCATTCCGGAGTAGTGTAGGCTATGGTACAAGTAGCAACTCTGAGGCCCCGTCATCTAGTTCACAGAGCAATAATTTGCATAATGCCTTTTCAAACTTACAAACTCATAGTACTGCACCTTCTACATCATCAGAAGATAAGCCTGCAGAGGACAAACCAACAACATTTAAGTTACATGAGCCGGTATTAAAATTGCCTGCCGATCAACCTTCCAATGATCTGGAAGAGTCAATATCACCTGAACCTCCTCAATCGAGGATAGAGAGGGTCAATGAGAATGGGTGTGTCACCATCATACTGACAGATTCCGAGTCATTCGACACATCACATATAAAATGTCTAACAATCAAAACATTAGAGCACCACTGGCCAGTTTTAGTGAAAAACATGAAGCTATTGCTACTAAGGTACCTGAATTTAGCGAATGCTGAAAATTGTATACTTACGTTTTTCTCTCTGTGGGAGAATATTATTAGTGTGAAAGCGAATCTCTCTGTTATAGATACAAAACCTTTTTATGCAGACTTACAGAGTTTTGTTGATCTGCTGAGAAATACAGTACTGCCAAGCCTCATTTATACTCAATTGCTAAGCTTATTTAATGAAGTTCTATGCTATGGTTCTACCTTAGCATTGCAAGATATTTTACCAGAAGAAATTTGTTGCTTGGCTCATTCTATTGTTAGGTTCGTAAAGGATTTCAGGCTTCTAAATGATGTAAGGATACAAAGTAGTAGAAGTGGTTTTGGCTTTTTAGGTCATGAATGTACAGTAATAAGAAATTACTCCTTAGGGCCTGAAGTTGCGCCCTTGTCGACAACTATCCAATTGGTTGATCAGAGTTATGGTGAGGATGAGAATGACGATTCCAATCAGAGAAATGAGGTTGACAAGACAATGTTGCAAAGGATGTCGTTATTAGTACTTAAATCGGTAGCAGTAACGGTAAAAGAAATGCGATGTGATTCATCAGATAGTTCAATTGACTCCTCTGATTATAACGCAATACAAGATATGCAAATTGTTGAGAGATCTATCAGAGATGTATTGAAAAAGCTTGACGTTTTTATCAGAAATAGCTTAGAGTTTCACCCGGAGACACCATTCACGAAAATGTTGATTCATCTTTTCAGTGAACAGGATGACTATTTGATAGAATCAATGGTGTGCACTCTAGATATTACAGTTGGTATAGTGTACCGAAATTCGATGTACCCTGATCTGATACCGATGTTGAATCCAATAGCATCGTTTATAGAATTCCTGAAGGTGGTTTCTCACGACAGTGATGTCTTATTAGACTATCTAGTGAGCAACGAGACATGCTTCCTGCTGTATTTGCTCAGGTTTTTGAAATATGTCAGAAGGAACTGGCCGAAGTTCCTTGAGACGTGCCAGCAAACTGATTTAGGAGGCAACAGAGGTCTAGATGATACCATGAGGGTGCTGATACGGTTGAGATTACAGATCAGCAGGCTGGTTTCAAAATCTCTTTTCCCATACAACATCGGGCCCGTTTTAAGGTTGCTAGAAGTGTGTGAAAGCTTATATGAGGGCAATGAATTTAGTTGAAGGGGATGATATTTGAAAGTGGATAATAATTTGCCATAAATACTTTAATAATGCCATGAAGAGGTGATTATAATGGTTTAAATATATCCAAGAGATGCTCTCATTAATATTGTAGTATAATGTTTTCCAATATGATATTTTATTGTATATCTTTTCAATAGTCCGATTTATCCTTCCTTTAATTACATTGTTAAAGACTGCTTACTTGTTTTTACATTCCAAAATTTCTTCTTTATTTAGGAATTTGATTAGGTCAATAATTAGTTTATTAGATTATTTTAATTTATATTATGTAGTTTTAATATATTATTATACTGTGTAATAATTTTTAATGTAATTAACTAGTTATCATTTTATCTAAGATAATAGTGCTTGTCTTCCTTGATATTGATGTGTTTAGTTTCATTAGATTTGGAAAATTAGTAAAAGCTGTACAAATAATACAGATATTCATCATAACTTATTTGGATCAAAATCAACTTAAATACTACACTTGTAAAAAATAATGTGCCTTACCATTACATAAGGGTGCTTAAATAAATAAATAGACATAATGTGTTTTTTGCACAAATATTTATAAAAACAGAAATATAATATCTTAGATGTATGCATAAATTTTTATATTAATTAGTATTGAATAATTTTTAAGACTTAGGCAACTTTTAGTTGTAATTTATAATAGTAATGGTTGTATTATAATATTTTTAGTTATACATGTCGTATATAAAATGCGGGTCTTAAATTTTCTTTACTAAATTATTTTCCATGCCACTACAATGTAAATATGGCCATCATACAATTATTGTAAGTAACTGTAATCAGTATTAATACAATATCATAATATTTATGTGAACATTATTTTATAAAGCATTATTTCTTTGTAAATTTATAAAGACCATCCTTTGCAGTTTCTTAAGGATATTTCTCAAATCTGAGAAGGAAAATTGCAATATTTTGTTGTAAATATCAAATATTTTTATGCCATTGCAATATTTTGTACTTAATAGTCACATTTAAAACTACATCCCATACTTTGAGCTGTTGTCCTGTGCTGCTTAACAGGTGGCTCGTACAGTAAAATTAATTAAATTTTTACAAAATTTCTAATTTTTGGTAATCTGATTTGCTGGTTAAAGTACTAGGCTACTTCCCATTTGGTAAACATCAAACTGTACCTACTAAATAGTTGCGTTTGGTAAACATTTTATTTACTTCATACATTAAGTCCCATTTCGAAAGTTTACCAAATGGGAAAAATGTATGAAGTATATAAAATGTTTACCAAACCCAACTTTTTAGTAGGTACAGTTTGAGGTTTACCAAATGGGAAGTAGCCAAAGTACTAAGTACTAAGAAATTGGGTATAAAATAACAAATTTTCGCGCCATCTAGCCTCAAACCAAGCAAAACTTCTATTATAGGGTGCCTGCCATACAACTCATGAAACACAATACTGTTGATTCAAAGACCCAAAAAGTTTGAACCTATAGAAACCATGTCAATATGAAATACTTTCTAATAAGACTTTGCTTCTTAGAGCAAACTACTTGTATGACGAGCCTTTGGTGTAATGGTCGAGAAGTCAACTATTACACCAGAAGTCGTGGGTTCGATCCCCGCACGGTACAAACATTTGTGTGCATGAACATGTCTGTTTGTATCAGTCTGGGTGTTTCTGTGTATAATATGTTTTTATTTACAAAAAGAAAAAGTATATAAGTAATGTTTATCCCACTAGCACCCATAGCACAAGCTGATGCTTAGTTTGGGGCTAGATAATGTCCAGAGGTATTTATTTATTTGTATGACCCAATGCTAGGCTAGCAGTTCAATCTGGTCTGATCTTAATTTGTATATTTTAAGGTCTTTATAATTTATCAAAGTGAATGTAGAAACATATTACGGGATCTTTTAATTACTATCAAGGTTAGCTTTAAGGTAGGGAACAACGACAGACTGTTATGTAGGTATTTTAGGACGTCCATTTTGTTAATCCATTTCTAGCAATTAAGCTGTTGTATTGTTTTCCTATTGTCTTCAGTACTGAATCTCAAAATTTGTAATGAAACTTGTCATACCCATACATTATAAAGTTGTTTGTAATGGCAGTGCCAGAATACAAATTCAAAGAAACCAAATCTTGCCAATTCTTTTAATTAAGCAAAAAAAAAACAATTTTGTCAGTAACTACTTTTATCTTGACTATTTTCATACTTTCTTAAAAAAAACATAATCGTTTAAATAATTTGGAATTAATTTTAGAAAACTTTGGTTACTGTAGTAACAAGCATTCTAATAATTTAAAAATGAAATGAAATCATAAAAAAAATTAACCTCAGTTCATTTTGTTTATCGGGCCGTAATATTGTTAATTTTGGATATTTTTACATCTTTCTCTGACATATTAATTCCTTTCCTCAGACTATGTTGTATTCCAAATTTATGTTAATATGTCCGTAAGTTAAGTAGTTAAGATAAACCTTACTTACTTGTTATTGTTAAGTAACAATAATTTAATTTAACAACAATAAATGAAATATTTTTTTATGTGATGGCAATCTGATGTTTCATTTTTTTAATATCAGAATTAGGAATTACCAACTTCCTTTAATTGGCGACGAGGGATTGTGGACTAAAGACTTCCGTCCCATACCCACCAAACGCCCCCAGTTTCCCCTGCACACTCGAAAGGAACGAGACACGACCCCTATCCCATGAAATTTGCAGTACAAAAAAGTTGCAGTTATCCTAGTTGTTTCATGTAGAGCCCAAGAATGTGTTGTATAAAGGAACCTATTAAAATAAAAAAAATATGTATATGCCAAGGACGTTAAAAAAAAGAAGTTTTTTTTTTCGTCTAAGGTATATGCTAGATCATTTGGCAGGCAGGCACTCAGTTCACCTGATGGTAAGCGGCCACTGCGATCTATTCCAAATTAAGCGTGTCGCGACTCGCGACGCTTTGTGGTGAACGACGCGTCGTTATGTATACTGCTACAATGGTACTCATCTGATCTTCGAGTATTTGATTTTGATTTCAAGCCTACTGGCTCCCACAATAATGCCATAACAGCTCTGGCTGTGAAGCCAGATCTGTTATGGCGGCAGATTCCATTGGGTTCTATAAAATAAACACATCAACCCAGAAATTCTGATAAATCATTGTTAAATAGAAATAGCTCCTTGTCTCAGATTAAGGCCACTTCGAATCTACCTGCGTTCGAGTTCAAATAACCCAGAAGTATTTTTGATCTTAATTATTGTTTCCGGCATTCGAGCCCCGGGCATCGGGGCAGGATTAGTCATCACGGGGCTCATTGGCAGACACGCCGTGTAGTAGTCACGTTATCTTGGCGCGGGGCCCTCAGGCCATTCGCCTACTCAGCCATAAAGGCAGCGGCGTGCAAGACCTAAACTTAAGTTAGCAAAGTACATTTCTCGAGGTCCTATGATGGTGTAAGAATGGTTTATTAAATACCTACGTTCGCACATGAAGAATTCGCTTTTCAGGACAAGGCCCTATAGGTGAGATGTTTTCAGTCCCATTAACTGTAACTACCACAAGTGAAATTTGCCATGGCAATAGATATTATTATTGGAGCCAGCCAGCCTTGGAATTCCTAAGGAGCCAGAGCCAGTACACTTGGAATAAAAATATTAGAAGGTCCGTAGGTCCTGTCTATTCCCATTCATCACCACTGGCTTTGTCACCACTGGGGACAAATGGGAAAAATATTCCCGATTGTTGCCAGTGGTGACGTATAACACTTACTTTCCCAGTTGTAGCCACTGGTTTATCACCACTGGTGACAAATGAGAAAAATACGTCCCAACAGCACCAATCCGATTCCCGCCTTGGGTCTGGTCGGTGGTAGTACTTTTTTAGGGTCTGACTGGCTGGCTACTACCCCGACAGGTGAAATCTACCGCCATAACAGCTCTGGCTGTGTTCCGGCAATATTAATGTGGAAGCCAAGTACACTTTAAAGAGTCTACAGTCTGGCACAGAGGCGGATTATCCTAAAGGCAAAGTAGGCATGTGCCTAGGGGCGCGACGGTACAAAGGGGCGCGCGGGCAGAAAAATATACAATATAGCATAAAATTAGGGGCGCCGATGAGATGCTTGCCTACGGCGCTCTCAACATTTAATGCGCCTCTGGTCTGGCAGCACATTGAGCGACGGTTCCCCTGACGAACGAAGTGTCCCTTAATGGAATAGGCCGCAATGACCGCATACCATCAGGTGGGCTGCGAGTCCTGTATGCCAATTGATGTGGTATAAAAAAAATATTGTTCGTTGCTTTCTTATTAAGTAGGTTTGTCTCAATGGGATAGGGCGTAGTGGCCTTTTACCATCAGGTGGGGTGGCAAGGGAATAAAGGATATGGAGAAAGAGAGGGACGATGGTGTTTGCAAAGGCTCATCCGTCTTATAAAAATAAAAATAAAAATAAAATAATAAAATAATTTATTTCACTTAAAAGTAGAAACTTTTACAATATTGTCGATTGGGGTTTCCATTTAAGCTAATATGCCTGTGTTTGGAAGCCCCGCTCTTCCATAATTAGAATTACAGTAATAGGCAAGTTACAAGTGATAGTTACAAAAATATATTTTAACAATTCAATCCAGGTAAGGCAACTAAAATTAATATACTTAAACAAAAGTGTGTGTGTGTGTGTGTGTGTGTGTGTGTGTGTGTGTGTGTGTGTGTGTGTGCGTGCGCGCGCGCGCGTGCGCGTGTGTGTGTGTGTGTGTGAGAGAGAGAGAGAGATAGATAGAGTGATTGTAGTTGTAATATGCAATTTAGGTAAGTTAAGTACTCATTATCATAGCACTCATACTATGCGGTGCAGCAGATTTTCAATTTCGTCGTAGGTTTTTGGCTGCACCCATTTTAGTAGAAGTTTTTTACATTCATTATAGGTCCTGTCATAAATGTAAACTTCACCATTTACACGATTATACAGGAACACTGAACGTGCAGTAAACTGTCTACTTGCAAACTCAGTTTTGGTACCAAATGACCTAGCCACAATATCCCTCCGCCGCTTTTTCGAAATACATGGATTAAAAGGCAAGGATTTATGTATTTTAAGTGTACTCATAATGACATACAGTTTTCTTACGGACAGAAGGCCACTGATGTTATAAAGTTTCTCAGTAGAAAAACGTCTTTTTTTAAAATACATGACCTTTATAAGAGTTCGTTGAGCTCTTTCCAAATTTAAAAACTGGGTTTTTGCCGCTCCACCCCAGACTGGAATGCAATACGTTATAATAGATTGGGCAAGACTAGTGTATATCTGGTTTAGAAGATATCTGGAAGAGTCCGACTGATTAGTTTTATCAGGTATGACGTGACGCAGAGTTTTAAACATCCAGATCAGCTTTCGGGTCCTAGCAATGACATGTTCCAAATGTGGGTACCAGGAAAGTCTCTGATCCACAATGATGCCCAGATATTTGGTGTGGGAGACTTTTTCAATTACTGGGCAGTCACAACTAGTACTATTATTAGTATCCCTATTACACGTATGTATTTTAAGGCTATAGTCAGACGGTGGCTGCGAGTTGTTATAAATGCTAAAACAAATAAAATTTGTCTTAGCTGTATTTAGAGTGAGAAGGTTTTGTTGCAGCCACAAGGCGACCCGAGCTAGACCTCGTTCAGCACTAGTCTTGACAACCTCCCAAGATTCACCGGCAAAAACCACGGCCGTATCGTCGGCGTACGACAGGATTTTAGCATTTGGTATGGCCATACTACAAAGATCGTTAATATAAATCAAAAATAATGTAGGCCCCAAAACACTGCCCTGCGGCACGCCAAACGATACCGCCGCAAGCTCACTAGCAAAACCAGGAAGTTTTACTTTTTGTTTTCTCTCCGAAAGATAGCTTTCAAAAAGAGCCAATGGTGTCCCTCTAATTCCGATTCTTTCAAGCTTGCGCACAAGGATGGGGACAGAGACAGTATCAAAAGCTTTCTTCAGATCGAGGAAGACCGTTAAGCACTTTTTACTTTGGTCAAGGTTCTCGGTTACAAATGTGCTCAACTCAAGAACTGCATCTTCTGTCGATCTTCCTCGTCTGAAACCAAACTGTGTGGGTGCTAGTATATCGAATTTATTTAAGTAGTTTAGCAATCTAATATTGAGCAGCTTTTCTAGAACTTTCGATATTGCTGGCAGTACGGAAATTGGTCTATAATTACCGATGTCTTCTCTATCCCCACCCTTGTACACAGGTGTCACAATAGACTGCTTTAATGGTTCGGGGAAAATCCCTTTATCGAAACATAGATTACTCAAGTGGGTGATGATAGGAGCCAAGTCATTAACTGCCAATTTCATAAAGTCATTGGGGACATTGTCCCACCCTGGTGCGCTATTTGGTTTTAAGTTTAATATAATTGTCTTAACTTCTTCAACCGATGTGTTTAATAAAACAAAGGAGTGAAGTGGCACCGGATTGTTGTCAAAATCTGTATTTACTGCCTTATTAACATTTTGGATATTATTCGCAAGTTGCATTCCTATATTAACAAAATAATTATTGATGAAGTTAGCAGATTCAATAGGCGAAGACTTTAAGTTAAGTAGTTCATTATTAGCGTTTCGCGTTTTATTAGTATATGTAATATTTTTAATATTTTCCCACAGCAATTTATTGTTTTTTAATGATTTAATAATGTTGTCCCTATCATATTTTCTTTTTATTCTTTTTATTAAATTATTGCAGTAATTTCTATATCGTCTATATGTAATGCGAAGAATATCATTTTCCGGGTCATTTCGTAGATTTTTTTGTAGTTTGTTTCTGTTTCTTATACAGCGTAGAATTCCTGCAGACATCCACGGTTGTTTCATTCTTCTACTGCATGGGATAGTAGTCACGGTAGTATTTAATTTTATACTTTCAATAATTGTATCTATTAATTTATTTGTCACAGCCAAAGGATCGTCGCAAAATAATAACTCTGATAAGTTTTTAGTCTGTAGGTATTTTAAAGCAAGTTCAAAATTTATAGACTTTTTGATTTTACTAGCTTTCTGTGGTTTTTTTAATTTAGAAATTGAAAGAAGCGTGGTAAAGTGATCCGTGATGGTGGTTTGCATAATTGCTATCGATGCTTTATACTTAGTTTTATTTATTTTTAGCATAAAATGATCTAAACAGTTTTGCTGTCTGGTAGGTAAGGTATGGCCAGCTAATATACCAAAGCTTGCAAGTGTGTCCAAATAATACATTCTGTTTTTATATTCATGTGGTCGTTCCAGAACTTGAGGTTTAATGTTTATGTTAATGTCACCTGCTATTATAATACTACCATGCGCAGGGAGCGACTCCAAATGAGAATTTAATGAATTAACAAAGCTTTCAGCATTTGGGTACGATGGAGAGCGGTATATACATAACACGGTGTTACCTAGGACATCCACCTGCAGGCAGGAAGCCTGTTGTAAAGTTATTTCCTTTACTTTGTGTTTTAGGGATTTTTTAATATATACCACCACACCGTCACTTTGGTTAAGTTGTCGGGTAGTACAGTATGCTTCGTAATTGTTTAGTTGCGGAAGAGGTTTGTTTTTGTTTAGCCTACACTCTGTGAAAGTAATAATATCGGTTTCAAATGATAATGTAGATAAGGTTATCATAAAATCGTCAAAGTTTTTATATATACTAACAATGTTTTGGGCTATTATAGTAAAATCATTTTTATTAACACATATGCGACCCACGATATCAGTTCCTACACATTCAATCGCGTGTGCTGTTTCAAGTTTGTCCAATTCCTGTATTGATTGTAGTGAATCACCCATAGTTTAGAGAATACGAGTGGGAACCAGTGGTAAATTTAAGTAGGTTTTGCTTGATTTTATATTTAAGATAAATACTACAGAGGTGAATAAATTGTGAATATATAAAATTGAATCTTTTTGAATATAGCTGCACTAATCTTAGTGCATTTGTAAAGTGAATAGAGAAATATTTGTATGCCAGTAAGTATATGAATGTGCTGTGTGTAATATGTTTTTGTATGTGTAAGTGTACAATGTGTATGAGTGTAAGTATTATGAGTGTAGGTAGTAGTGTGTGTGTGTGTAAAAGTAATGGATACATTTGATAAATGATATTTAAAATTTTAGTGCCATAATTTTTAGATTGCAAAGCGAGTACTATTACATAATACAAAAATAAGACTTTCTTAGAGCTAGCGTTAAGACACAAGGCAAATTTAGGGTACAATAACACATCGCAGTTGCTAAGGCAGAGCATGATTGGTATTAGATATGTGTATATAAATAGTCATGCTTGTTCAAGAAGCAAACTGTGTACCTGTTGCTCCGATTTGATCAAAACGATGGGAGACTGCTCTGTTTTACGTACGTAAATACGACCGTAGGACGTCCACACGAATTTATAGCCTTTGGACTTAGCCAAGTCACGAGCCAGGAAGTAGAGACGGGAAGCCTTTTGCGTTAAATTTTCAGACATAAATATCGGTACGTCAGCGTGCGACTTCAAACCAAGATGCTTTGCACATAATTTGGTTTTGTTTCTTATATTAAAGGATTTGGCCATTTTAAGAATATCCGTCTTAAGCAATACAGAACCGGTTTCTACTACAATGGGAGTATTCTTTTGTTCAGGCCTTTTACTTCTTATTCTGTAGATGTCTTTGATGTCCGACTTGTTGATTTTGCAGTCAATAGCCTCAGATAGCGTTATCACCATGTCCAGTAGGTCTTGTTTTGTTTCTGACTCCCGTCTAGGCACACCCTTCAACTCGAAGTTAGTCTTACGAGATGCAAGCTGTAGGTCGTCCAGCTTGTCCTCCAGGAATATTATGTATTCCCTATCCTGTCTTGTTCGTTCCTCCAACATATCTATTTTTTGCTTCAGCTCCTCGTTTTGCGAAGATACAATTGCCAAGGACGTCTCAATATTTTTATTTGTATCCTGTATTTCTTTCATTGTTACATTAAGTTGTCTCATCTCTTCCCTTTGAGAAGTTACGAAAGAGGTTATAAGCTGTCGTATCTCCATCCTAAAAGCATCAAGCTGTGGCGGAAGTGCCTCAACTTGTGGCAATCTTTGGGTAGGCCTGTGTAGACGATCAGACACAGTATTGAGGGGCGATACATTTTCTTCCGACAGGCATAGTGACATCTCTGTGTCTGACAGCGCTCTGTTTGGAGTAGAATCCATCTTCAAAACAGTGCCTAACTCAAAGTACCAGGCGAGCAGAAGGCGAATGGAGTGCGCAAGCGGCTGGGGCGGGGTTTGGTTGCAGGTTGGCTAGCGCGCGTGCGCAGACGGCGGGGCGTGGACAAGCGATGCGAATCAGCGGAAAGCGGGGCGGAGCAACGTAGCAGTAGTATTACCTTCCCAATATGGCTTCCAGTGCGTCGCATGAGTCACGGCACGGCGGCGTTATAACTTCTGTTCACTTATGCACTCCTAATATTATGTACTGATTAAAATAGCAAGATTTTTAAATTAAAATTTTAAAATTAACTGGTACGGAATGATGGTAACGTCTACACCTTACGGTGGTCCGGGGGGAAGAGGAAGTAGTGGAGTGAAGGAGTCTTAATTATTATTAATTACTATTATCACTGACAGTTTCGCCAAAAGCGCCGAAAAATCTGCTCTAGAGCAAGATTGGGGTCAAGAGCAAGCCCATTCAGAAAAAAAAAAAAAAAAAAAAAAAGAAAACTTTCACACTACACAGGACAGACGAGATTTTACTATTTATTAAAAAGCTGTTTGTCATTACAAATTTTATTTATTTCTTTCAATTTCATTTTTCAATTGTATGTTATCTTAAATGGTGGCTTTTTTAATTATGGGCATTGCCCCATAATGGCCACTACTCAAAACGCCGTGCACATTACTTTATAACCATATTTCCGAATAATGGTTCACTTCTAGATATTTCCTTTGTACATTCACTTAGTAACTAGACATAACAGTTTAGGACAATTTCATACAAGTTAAAATATCAATATAGTGACTGAGATAGTTCACTAAACTACATACATTCAACATGGAAGTACAGTCGGCAAAATATTTCCATTGACATTGTAATCTCAAAACATAAAACTTTAAACCATATTTTAAAAATTTAAATAAAACATACGCATTTTATTCTTGCACATGAAATATATCAGCCCGACTGTACTCCATGTAAACTCGAGCCAGAATATATCTTACATTTCTTTACATCGAACAGTTATTTCTGACATTACTTGTTTCATGTCATAGTCAAAGTGTCTAAATATTGTCACTTTTATTTTACATAATTATTTATGACCTAATCACCATTATATACAATACCTAAATTAAGTGGTGCAGCGGTAATAACAAAACAGATTTCTGCTCGAAATGTTTTAATCAAATAACAATCAATAAATAAGAAACAAAAAAGTGTTTTGCAAATTAATGACGCGAATAGAGTAAATAAAAACAGCATTTAACACTTTGACTGTGACTCTCTGAGTAAAACTGTTCTGTGACTGTGACACACAAACTGACAACTAAAACACCTCAGTACAGAAAGATGAAAACAAAAAAGGGAAATATTTAAGTGTAAATATCAAAAAAATACTGAAATGTTCATTAAAATAACTGATTGCACACCAAAGGTTAGGCAAGCAATTCAATTTTTTTGATGATCATTTCATTATTTTTTGATGTGCAGTAAAATACAACCCAACAAAAACACACTCATAAAACCTATTAGACTTCAGCGTACAAAAACAATTTACGAAAATAACTAAGCATTATACCTAAATTGGTAAACAACATCCACGATTAGACAAACGAATCAAATACATCATACAACTAAAATTATAAAACAAACATTTACAGAAAATTAAAAAGTATTTGCATCCATTTTGTTCAAGCTTTCACACCAAACATACATAATTTGGGACCAAAAGTGCAGATTTACGTGACACACTGTCAAATATTGTCTTTTAATTACCATTTAAAAGTCCATTAAAAAATTAGAATCGACTGTACAAAACCATAGTGTAAATATTGGTTGTGAATCTATTACGTCACAATGACACGTGACTTCATATGGCCGAATTTGTGCCCTCAGGGTTATACGGATATTTTCTCTATGGTTAAAACAAGGTTTTCTATATCTTTCACGTTTGTGTTATCTTTGCCTTTTATGTTTAAATTAGTTTTTATATTTCAGTCTGCCGCTAACAGTTTGCCTACTGGACACAGCCTTAAGGTGCCTGTCCACCGGCGCGGAGCGAGGCAGCTGAGCAGAGAAACAGAAGGATTGCACAAAATCTCCGCTCAGACAGGGAGTTGCAATTCTATTGGTTAATATTGCTCCGTTTATCCGCTTCGCTGCCTCGCTCCGCTCCTGTAGTCAGGCAGCCTTAGCGACCAATACGACGCTCTGAGTCAGTCAGTCGTTCATACCAAACGTATTGTCGGCCGCTGACTGTGAGCACGCGTTACGTAGTTTATAGCTTTTCCATATAGTACAGTATGACAGGAAATGCGAGGGACATATTTAAACCCTAAATAGTTCATGACTTCATATAACAAAATAAGTATAAATCAATAAAAACTCTGGTAAATATCTGTCAATAACCTTAGTCGAAACATGAAAATCCGCGTAACATGCGGGCACTCTTCCCTTCACAGTACCTATTTCGTGCACTCGTTCCTTACTCAAATTATTGTACTTGCGTACAATTTGAGTTTGGGGCGTAACCGGCCGCTCAGCACACGGGATTTTTAGGTAGTTCATGCATACATAAATTATTAGGATAATTATGAAAAAAATTAAGAATATATTTTTTATAGCGAATTGGACTCTAAATCGGATTCTGAACACTCTCCTTAAATATGTCCCTCGGGTTACCTAACACGCTGTATATTTAACTTGTCGTACACACCGAATCGACTATACGCTTCCATACTATCAGTGAGAATACTCCCAGTCGGCGGCGGACAATACGTTTGGTGTGGTGTGAACGATGCCTTAGGCCTTAGTGCTTGTTCACGTTCATAGAGTAATAAAGTGGCGTTTTTATTACTCTATGTTCACGTTGAACGATTGGCGCGGTGGCGGGGCAGGTTATGCCATCTGGTTAATTCATTACAATACACCCATAAAAACCGTTTCACCACACATGCAGCCGCCAAGTGAAAATAAACGTTATCAAAAATGCTAAAATGTCCTTGCATTTTTAGAACTAAACAGCAACATTTAAAGTTATGCTAATGTGTTATAAAAATTCTTAATTGCCTTTTATAGGGATTTCATAGAGCATAATATTTTGCATTCAAATAGATCTTGATAACATGACTGGTCATTATACAAAACACATTGGGAAATATATTTTTATGTATTCTTATACATCTAATGTATGGTTTGCTTATTTGACAAAAACAGGTAGTTTTAATTAGGCTACGTAACGGACACAATTTACTGGACAAAACTAACAAAAATATGGTATTCTACTACATAACATTTTTGATAGATTTGGAAATACAGTTTCACATAGAAGGGATCGGAAAAACGCTATCACAACTTTTTTTAGATGTGTAGATCATAACATGGACATGCCTTTCCAAGACCCCAGTATAAATTGTTTGTATTAAACAATCGCCTTGATTTAAATGTTTTATTTCAAAAATATAGATTTGTATATTTTTTTAAATAAAACTTAATTACCTAAGCCTATAAGTTATACGAACATCCTTAGTTACTTATATCTTTGGCTTAATACACATTAGTAGTAAACACATGGGTCATTCCCAATACTTTGGAATTCAAAGGAATGTCCATGTTAAGATTTTATAGTAAAAATTACTTCTCCATAAAATAACGAAATCCGACTCCCTCCTACTACTTTCAGATTTATTGATCCTCGTAATTCGTAATTTACATCATCACTATATTCCTCATTTCGTCCAAACTCGTATACAAATTACATTCCAATCCACGCACTCAAGCTGTATTTGAATCACGCAACATAAATAGGTACATAATAAACACAAAACAAAACAAAAACTAACCGACTCAGGTATCGTAATCCTCGTCTATTTGAAGATTTCCAGAGTTCAAATGGTCAATGTCCACTGGTTGGTCGGGCGGCTTCACTTCAATCTTTTTACTCTCAGGCTTGTGTGGTTTAGAATTCTGTCTCTTTAAATTCTTCTGGTCCTTTACTCCCACGATACTGGCTACAGCCGTGTCCAAAACCTTAATCTCCGGTTGAGCTAAGCTTTTCGTGAAGTCTATATTTATGACAGGTGTCACCGGCGTCCGAGGAGCGGGTGGGGGGGTATTCTGAACATCTATAGAGTAGCAAAACTCTTGCTTTGGCACTGCTGAAATTTCTATTCTTTGTAATTTTACATCGGGGGGGATATCTGGTCTTTTATTTAGTTTGGGATCTTTAGGGATTACTGTGTAACTCGTTGACGGCTGGGGGCTTGCGTACGTCGGATTAAGGGTTATGACGCTTCTGTGATGTACCTCGTCTGTTAGTAATGTCTCTTGGTAGAAGTTGGCTGTTCTGACTGGTCTCTCATGTTTTTTTGTTAGATCTATGGCAGCGTCCGCTGATACTACGGTCGACGACGCCTCAGTCCGATGCGGTCTGTGGATACATATTTAGTAAGAGGGTGGAAAATGAAGGCCATAGCAAATTGGGCTTTATGAACACCGTTTAAGGTCGAAAATTAATGAAATCATTTTATACTGTTAAGGGTCAAAATAACTTGTGGTTATAGGTGCGATTCCGTAATAGGTAGTCCGCTTTGCTCCCTCTAAGCGGCACTTTAATACTTGCAAGACCTCAAGTCAAACGGCTGAGTCGACGGTCCTTCCACAAGAGAGTTACCCCTATTTTCACCGACGACCCAGGCCTAGTTAGGAGAGAAAAGTGGAAGGAGGAACACCCCCTTTCTCTATACCCCCCTCGTAAGTGCTTAGCACCCGGCCATGACCTGCCGTGCCAAACGTGGAAGACCCTAAACAGATTGAGGACTCAAGTCGGCCGTTGCAAGGAAAACCAGACGAACTGGGGATACATAGAACCAGCCAAAAACACGTGTGACTGTGGTGCCTCCCCGCAAAGCATGGCCCATCTGCTTTCTTGTCCCGCGTGCCCTGACACATGTGTTCAGGAAGACTTGCTGCGCGCTAACAGTAATGCTGTTCGGGTGGCGGAGTACTGGTCTGGTAAAATTTAGCCATCGACTCGCTAAGAAGAAGAAACAAGCCTTTAGCTATGGTGAATTATTGCTTGCTTTGTTTAAAATAAAATGGTAGTCGTATAGTAGAATATCGAAGAATTGAAAAAAAAAATATTGGGCGGCGATCTGAAATATTTTCTTCTTGCACCAAAAATTGTAACAGTGTCTTGAACATTGTACTGCTGTTTCCAATGATATTATAATAAAAAATAGATAACTTGAGCTAAAAAAGTGGCACCCGAAAACTGAGCTAATTAGCACACCCGAGGTCAGTCTCGCGAAACCATTCACAGTTTTATAAGTATAGACCGACAAACTTATATACCGGTGGCGGCGTCGCTACTGTCGTTTTAGTACTGTCATTCATTAAATATCGTTTTGCATTGCAAAAACTGACATTTCACGTAGTTCCAATTTTGGCCACCGGAACAGATAAGTTTGTCGGTATATACGTTCGCCGTGGACAATTTTTGACTTCGCTTTAGTACTGACTTAACCTATCTACCTGTTTTTTATAATATCATTGGCTGTTTCTGAATAAATAAATCTTTTATTTCCTTCCCAACTGGACTCACCTAAGAGGCAGGTCGGTGTCAGAGGAGACGGCGCGCTTGAACGCGTCCCGCGCCGGCGGCGGCGGCACCCGGATGTCGCAACTGCTCGAACTATTGGAGTCTTCCCTCACCACCCGTCTGGGTGCTGCCGCGTCGGGAAACCTGGGACAGTCATAATATCACACTCATCATCATCAGCCTATATACGTTCCCACTGCTGGGACACAGGCCTTATCTCAATTGTGAGATAGTGTGGGCCATACTCCACCACGCTGGCCTAGTGCGGGTTGGTGGAGGGGTGCGTAAGGCAAGTGACAAACCTTAATGTCAGATGTTATCAAGCCGCCAAATGGCCTCTGACTAGGCTTGACGACTAATATTTACAATCTAGTAAATATCAGCCGGGACCAACAGCTTAACGTGCCTTCCGAAGCACGGAGACGCTCGAAATTAATGTCACTAAATATGGTCAGAATGGTCACCCATCCATTAACCGACCGCGGCGTAGGTAGCTTGACTTTCGTTATCGCTAACGAACCACTGTCACAGCTGCGCCACGAGCGCCTCCTCGCCACGAGCGCCTCCTAATAATATCACACTAATAAATAATAATGACTCATTGAACTACAATTACCTACTAGCGTATAGAACCGACACCGCAAATAAAATTTTTGCGCGATGCTTTGTTGCCGTTACCATGGTTACGGCAACAACTCATTCAAGATCTATGAGTAAACGCGTAAGCGCCTTGCTTTGCATGGCGCTTACGACGTTTTGGTCGCCAGAAAAATATACTCTGTAAGCAATCTAGCGCTGCAAGTTTTATAGTTTGGTTAGACGACATCCGCTGTAGCAAATACATCAGTCAGTCCAGTCATCATTTTGCGACACATTTTTTGTTCCGTATAGCCTCTCTATACGTACGTAGTAATTGTAACTCAATGTAATGACATTGACTGCATCCGGATTAAGTCGCAGTTTGTTCCTTTATTCCCAGTTGTCTAAAGGATTGCCACCAGTCGCAAATGGGAATGAAAATTCCCAGTTGCCACCGGTGGGGACTGAGAAGTCATTGCCTCCACTTTAGCCTCGCTGTTCATTGCTTTTTTCTCGTGTCTCGTGTCCTTTGCTTCGAAAAGCGCATTAATTATAAAAACACAGAGGTCGTGGGTTCGATTCCCGCATTGGGTCTGGTTGCTGGTAGGCATTTTTCACAGTCCGACTGGCTAGCTACCACCCCCACAGGCGTAATCTGCCGCCATAACAGCTCTGGCTGTGTTCCGGCAATATTAATGTGGGAGCCAGTACACTTGAAATCAGAGGTTCGAAGATCAGACGAGCTTATATACAGTCTAGCAGCACATTGAGCGACGCTTCCAGGTGAAGCATCCCTCAATGGAATAGGCCGCAGTGGCCGCTTACCATCAGGTGGGCTGCGTGCTTGTTTGCAAACTGACCTAGTATAAAAAAAAAACTCGTTTGTGGGTAGATGGAGCTCTGTTGAACATCATCATCAGCCTGTGACAGTCCACTGCTGGACATAGGCCTCTACATATGCTCGCCACGCTGATCGATCCTCGGCCACTCGCATCCAGCTCCTGCCAGCCATCTTGCGCAAATCATCGCTCCACCTGGCCTGAGGGCGTCCTACATTACGTTTACCGAGACGCGGTCTCCACTCTAGAACCCGTTTACCCCAACTGTTATCTGTTGAACATGTTTTAGGATATTTATTTTATTTATTACAAACCTTGAAGAATTCGGAGAGCTCTCAGCACTCATCATTTCTTTCTCCTCCGCTGCCGACACATCTGGAATATTTTTGACCTGAAAAGTAATAAAAATACTTTAGAGTCGTTCTTGAATAAAATGAAGGTGCGTACTATCGAGGCCACCCGCGCGTGATCACCCTTAAGGCTAAAATCCTGTGCAGTATTTTTACGTTTACAAGCGCGCTCCCAAGAAGTCACAATGCGCGTGCACGGTATATTTTTCCAAAAGTGATCACGCGCGGGAGACCTCGATCGTACGCTCCTCCATAAAAAACATTGTCATAGCGAAGTAGTCCTTAATGGATACTCGTGTCAGCTGGTTGGACCCAAGTAAGAAGGTTATCTGGACTAGCAACAGAGAGTAAACTCACCAGGTCCCTGAGGAAGTCGAACCTGGACTCGGCGAGGATGCACTGCTTGACGTGCGAGGGGCTGAGCGTCTTCGCGTTCCTGGCCGCCGTCACCTGCAGCGCCTTGTGCAGCAGCGACTCCACGAACAGCTCCAGGGTCCGGGGTGTGGGATCGAATAGATCTGAGTTAAGGGAACTTCTTTCACGAGAATCTTAACGCTTACACTGGCAGTGGTGGAAGTGGCCACCATAAATAGAACCTTATCCCAGGGACCGGAAAACCCCTTTTCAGGCTTAATTCTATTGATAGGGTAACCCTATCAATAGAATTAAGCCAAATATATAATTAATATCAAATGTTTACCCATTCAATATGGTAACCTATTTGATTGGGTTACCTTATTGATTTGGTAATCATTTAAAAAGGGTTACAACCCCTTACCATTAAATTAGTGTTACCCTTTTTAATTCCCTATCTCTTTTCCACGCATTGGAGTGTTAACATTGCGAACTTCTCTCACGCTCAAACCAATCAGCTGCCACCGTTAGTGAGGTGCGCAAAAATAAGTCGCATGACTTGCGCGTAGGGACTAAAATAGCTTAACTGAATTTAAAACCCTTTTTCAAAGGGTAATCCTATCATAGGGTTTGCTTACCGTAATGAATTGGTAAGCATATTGATGAGATAAGCCAATGAATAGGCTTACCTATTTGATAGGGTTTTTCAAAACAAGTCTATCGGAAACCCAAACGAAAACCCTGTTCCGGTCCCTGCCTTATCCCCTTGTGCAGGCGAAAACCAATGAAATATTTCAATTGCTGTGCTGGTTATAGACGAATTATTGGTTTAATTGATTTACACATCACTAATGGCACCGCGTAACATGCCCCGCACTAAGCCTTTGTTTTTTGGCAGATGGAATTACCGCGTAATATACGATTACGATGTAATTTTAAAATGTATTATTATTATAAATGAGATGATAAATGTATATCTATTGGTTCATTTACAGCACACTAAAACAAACATTTAACAACGCTATCAACTCTTATATCCCATAGAAGAAGCCTTTTACCCGTCTCTGATATTGAACCCAAAACCCTGACCTTGTGGTCTTTAAACCACTGACCAAAGGAAGATCTAAATACGACATATCAAATACGATGTTTTCGTGACGCAATCGTCCTGACAATGGTGCAATAACGCCAAAGTCACACAATGTTAAAGTGTTTAATCGTATTTAATCATAATACAATGGGCCGCGGTTAGTAAGTCTCAGCTTAATATGATGAGCAGACGCATCGCACGGTAGGGCTGGTACAAGTCACAAAGCAAATACTTTTTATCTACATCCATACCATAATATGTCTATTTTATAGTCAGGAGCGATGACCAAACACCCTACATTTAGATATAAGTATCTGTGGCTGCATCGTAATGTTTACATTTTAGTATCGGTAACCGATACTTTAATTACGTTCAAATTTCGAACGTCTTCTTAAAAAGTAAAAATTAATGGAATTGAAGCTAACATATGTAAGCAAAACATCTTGATGTATTTTCAAAGGTACCAGGAGAGCATAACCGCAGCGTAACTATTCATTAAATCAAAGAGTTTGAAAGACGCGAGCTAGCCTAGCTTCTTGTTCTTCTCTGCTCTCCTGGTACTACGGATTATATTCCACGCGGTTCCACATCGATCCTGACTTTAAAATAGACATTTATCGTATGAATGAAGATAAAGTTATGTATGTGACTGTTGCATAATGAGGGTCATTAAAATACGAATGTGGTTTTATGAAACGAACGAAGTGAACGAAGTGAAAACAATGCATTTAGGCACTGTAACCGCAGGCTTTTTCATAGTCAGACTGGCTAGCTACCACCGTCGCAGGTAGTGGGAGCACTTGAAATCAAAGTCTCGAAGATCAGAAGAGCCTACAGTGTGGCAGCCTTTGAGCAAGGTTAAGTAAGAGTCCCTCAATGGTAGGGAAAAAAAAGATTGACGTGCAAAAGTATTTTTATCTACATCCATACCATAATGAGCGATAAGCAAACGCCCTACATTTAGATATAAGTATCTGTGGCTGCATCGTAATGTTTACATTTTAGTATCGGTAACCGATACTTTAATTACGTTCAAATTTCGAACGTCTTCTTAAAAAGTAAAAATTAATGGATTTGAAGCTAACATATGTAAGCAAAACATCTTGATGTATTTTCAAAGATACCAGGAGAGCATAACCGCAGCGTAACTATTCATTTAATCAAAGAGTTTAAAAGACGCGAGCTAGCCTAGCTTCTTGTTCTTCTCTGCTCTCCTGGTACTACGGATTATATTCCACGCGGTTTCACATCGATCCTGACTTTAAAATAGACATTTATCGTATGAATGAAGATAAAGTTATGTATGTGACTGTATATAATTAGGCATTAAAATACTCATGTGATCCTTTTATGAAACTCACTTCGTTCGTTTCATAAAACCACATTCGTATTTTAATGACCCTTATTATGCAACAGTCACATAAATAACTATTCTAAAATCTATTTGCAGAATAAATTATTTCTTTTCATTTCAATGGGATAGCCCCCAGTGGCCGCGAACTATAAGGTGGGCTGCGTGCCTGTTTGTCAACTAATGTAGTATGTATAAAGAAAAAAAGATGCAGAGTTCTTTGCTCCCCAGCGAACTAAGAGTGACCAAGTGGTCGGTCCATTAATACAGATGGTCTACTGGTGACAAAGGGGGAGCAGATATGAGTGCACAGCGTGGTCCCCACTGCGGTGTTGCTTTTTGTGGCATGGTTAAGGAAGTATAGGCTGATCCAGCTATTCCAGAGCGGAATCGGAGCAGAATACCTGTCAGATGAAAATAGGGCCTGGTGCTGCTTATGATTTTTATTTGAATTTGGTTAAATAAAAACCCCTAGGTACAAGCTTTGCTAAGTTTGGGTTTAGATAGCACTGTGTGGAAAAATCTCACATAATTATCTTTTCATATCATCAACGAATTTAAAATCATAAATATGGCATAATAAGAAATATGTAAATTTATCTGCATGCAACAGTAGGTATTATTACATCTCTGCACTGATAATAAAATATGGACGGGTCATTTGGGTTTCACAGCAGATTATTTAGGATTTCATTGATTTCGGAGTTGAATATCCAGTTTTCGAATTAGGTTTTCCCACTGAGCTCCATTATAACACGCTGGAGGGCTATAGACATTGAAATGAAAGCTATTTTTTGTGTCGATTTGAAGCGCCGCCAGTTAGTGTACTGGGAACTAATTTACAAGATTCATTCATAATCAATAACATTCATTATGGATTTCTAAATTCATATTATATTATGTAATTTCTTAATCAATAATATTATTTTATTATTTATGGGACAAAGTGATATCTTACAATAATAAACACTTCATATGACTACAAAATAGAAAAAAAACTGATTTGTGATGATTGTTTAAATATTATGTTAAATCAGTCCGATGATTTTAAACCATAATTATTAAAAAGGATTACCAAAAAAACACGTGCTAAGTATCCTCCTCAATCTAAGTCATTTTCAATTCCCCATCCAGGTATTTATTTGCACTTACCAAAAGACAATCTTATATGGTTTTAAGCCATATAAAGAATGTATGGAGCCACACATATTGAGTAGGCCATTGAAACAATAAAATTACACCACTTATAGAGAAGTCCTTACTAATAATTTAGGGAACATAAAAGTAAATATGAGCCAAGGAGTATTTTAAGAAAATCACAAAACTTTAATTTGCACCTTGTTGACTTAACTCTGCTAGTTTCTAATAGCGTAATAAATACCCATTGAGTAATTAAATAATCTAACAAGCCTATGGTTATTACATAAACTGTTAAACCAATAAAATCTCTTTACATAACACAGGTTGTGATTGATGTAGACAAAAACAACGATCACAACAAAAAAGCAATAATATATAACGCCTTAACTAGAATGTATCATCATCCTAGCTTATTAGAATCTTGAAGGAAAATCTTCTGTCCATTGTTTGGTATTGTCAAAGCATCTTACATTCCACAATTATACATCTAATGAAAAGGATATAAATTATAATCGGCACAGCCTGGGCGACTTTCCCCACTTCCTCATCTGTCTGCATAATCTTCTTGATTCGCCCCTACAAATAAACAATGTCATGATATCACCAATCTCTTCAAATTTGTACATGAAAACAATAATAATTTTTGTAATATTGGATGAGATTAGAACAGATTTTCAACTTACTGCCGGAAACCTGGCATTGTATTTTCTTTTCTTCGACGGCATAGTAGAAAAATATTCACTAAAACACCAATTATAAGATAAATTAAGCTCACTTCATCATCAGACTGTGATACTTCTCGCGCATTTTTGAGGTTATAAAAGAGAGACGTTCGCTGCCTATTCATTTATATACGAAAATGACAGTTTCTCTTCCATTTTTACGCATTTATTTAGGCAATTTTTATATGTATTACACGTTATTTAATATTATTTTATAATTAATTAACCATTTTACTATGAAGGGGTATTAAATTGTAATATTTTGTAAATTATTTAATGAAGTATCATAAGGCTGTATATTTGGTTTATCTTTAACGTTGTTACGTTCCAAAAAAAAGTATTATCTTATCATAAAAGCACTGCACAGTGCACGCACGCTATTGAACTTGCAGCCACTTGCAAAAATAAAATAATATTTACGCCCGCCGCGCCGCTTAGACCCCAGCCCAGCCCAAGCAAGCAGCAAGTCGACACAAGGAAGTTGCAGTGAAGGAAGAACCGCAACAAACGGGTGGATCTACGAGGGCGGTCAAATGTCATGTCCTACGTGTTTACTCAATAACCATTCAATTTATATTTCAATAAAACAGTCATTCGGTTCTTATATAAGTAATGGAACAAGGTTTATATAAATTTACGGCTATAAAGAAATAAATAAAAACGTGATTAATAAAATATGCCCAAATATTAAGATTTTTGCCATGTCCGAAAAGCACTACTGCTCGTTCAATTAATTATATTAAATCATCATAACTGTTTTGAGCACACATTTTCTAAGAAATATATATTACGTTTATAACACTACCGATTAATAAAAAACAAAAATAGTTATCGAACCATTTAGTTCTCTAAATATTGGATCAAAAAAAGTTTACAAAATTAAGTCATTGGTCAGCGCAGTTCTTGTTTTCAAGATTATCGCAACTTTGAGACATAAGGTAGAACACTTAAGTGTGTGACCAGACACACCGCCCTGCTCCCCAGTCGATCAACGCACTTCACCGCGGAAAAACGCACGTTGTTGGCTCTGATAAGTTTTTAAAGTTCATTCTACAACAATTGACACTTCTATAGTCATTGTTATTTCTCTATCTAAATTCAATTTATATTCATGCCTACGTTCTTTTGCAACAATTTAGAATAAAGATACAAGTGTTTAATAACGTAATCATAACATTAACTAGCTGCCACGCCTTTTAGACGTGTTTCGACTTGTCCTTTTCAAATTCATCATTTGTCTGAACGTCATTGTTCTAAATCTTGATGAAGGTGACAATGACGCTGGTTGAGAATAATGACAAATGTTGTTTATGACAATGACTTGCGTTGAGAATAATGATTTTATTTCTTTTTACAGTAATATTTCCTTGATATCGCTATGAAACTAACCTATCACGTATTCCTGCTACATGCTGATAGTCACCAAACAGGCGACCTGCATCAAAAAATAAGATCCATCACCAAAACCCTTTCTTCTAAAACATGGGCTATTAGAGAACCCACAATGCGAACTACTGACTGAAATAGATGCAATATCTGAAACCTGGAAGGACCTGGACTGTCAGTCTTTGTTTGGAGATCCTCATGCTCACAACTATTTCCTGACAGAGCCCATGACGAAGAAAAAGAGCCATGTACTGAGTACATGTATTGAGGGACGAAGTTCGGGTCGCTATCAGGCGACTAAAAAGCGGAAAGCTACAGGAAGAGATGCCATACCAATTGAAACCATCAAAGCATCAGGGGAGTATGGTGTCGATATCTTTCATACCCTGTGTAACAAAATTTGGGAATCAGGAATCTGGCCCCGAAGTGGACTCACACAGTCTTCGTACCTCTACATAAAAAGGGCTCCACTAAAATATGCAGTAACTACCGCCTAATAGCCTTAATTTCACATGCAAGTAAAATTCTACTGCATATAAATCTAAGGAAATTTCTCCTGAACAGGCTGGTTTTGTGAAAGGGAGGGGTACTCGTGAGAAGATTCTGAATGTGCGCCAGATCATTGAAAAAGCCAGAAAGTTCAACAAGCCGACCTATATTTGCTTTGTTGACTTCTCAAAGGCGTTCAACTCAGTGAGGTGGCCAGTATTTTGGGAGACTCTCCTGGCTATGGGAACACCTAAACATCTGGTGCACCTTTCTTGGAAGCTTTATGAAGAAGGAACAGCATCGGTGAGAACGAACGACGTGTCGTCAAATCACTTTCATCCAAGTGCCGGGGTCCGTCAGGGCTGCATTTTATCACCATTGCTGTTTAACACCTACACAAAATTCATTATGAGAATAGCACTCGAGAATTGGTCAGACGGAATCACAATTGGAGGTTATAGAATTTAAAATTTGCAGTATGCAGATGACACAACCCTATTTGCAACAAGCATCGGCAATATTAAAGATAATCCCTGTTGAGTAAAATGGAGCAAGTTAGCCTTGATATCGGTCTGAATTTTTTTTATATGGGAGCAGTCTGGATGACCTCACTCCACCTGATGGTAAGCGGAAGTGAGGTCCAAATAAAATAAAAATTAAGGCTGACTGGCTCAATAGAACAAAGTACCCATTGAGCCAGTCACCCTCACCCTGAAGGCCTGCTTAGATGCCGCTTTACGCCCCGCCTAAAAAGCCCTGGATTATAGGAGGAAGGAAACACATGAGCCGGAAGGGCATTCCATGACCTAATGGCACGGGGCAAAAAAGAGGAACTATACCTCTTGGTACGGGCCACCAGTGTCTGGATGGTATGGGGATGGCAACGCAGTCCGGCGCGTGTTGTTCGGGAGTGAAAAGGGGAGGACGGGATGAGTTGGAATAACTCTTCAGAGCATTCCCCATTATAGAGACGGTAGAGAACACTAAGACTAGCAACGTCTCTACGTAACTGAAGAGGTTCTAGGGTCTTAGTCACTTCTTGATTATCGACAATACGGATATCACGTCGTCAACCTGTCGAGGGCCTCCAATAAGTACTTTGCGGAACCATCCCAGAGATGAGAGCAATATTCCACACACGGGCGAACCTGTGCCTTGTATAAGAGACAAAGCTGCACCGGAGTGAAAAATCGTCTCATACTGTTCATTCCGAGTTTACGGGAAGCTGTTCTGATGACGCTCTTGATATATTATTCCCGTTGGTTCAAGTTGCTACGAACATCGATGCCAAGGATGCTTAGGCTATCCTGTATTGGTAAGGGCGTGATCTGAAGAGTGGAATGGGAAAGAAAAGGAGAAGATTTGCAGAAAACAAACACACCTGTCAGGTGTTTTCTTGGCATTGAACTCGATGAGATTGCTGGCAACCCATTTGGATATGCGGTCCAGGACCTCGTCAAGCTCGGCGACAAGAAGATTCCTGTTTTCCTCGGTTTCGGTCTGTTTAGCCGCAAGTCTTCCGAAATATCGTGCGTGGACAGTGCTGTCATCCGCATAGCAATGAATATTACCTAGTGATAACATGTCATTGATATGCAGAAGAAACAAAGTCGGCGACAGGCATTGAGGCACTCCGGAATTTATTGGGAGGAAGCGAGAAGCGCGTCCATCACGGAGGACACGAATCCTGCGACCCTCCAGAAATCCCGCAATCCAGTCGCATAATAAGCGAGTTGGCAGACTATATGCCGGAAGCTTGGAAAAAAGCGAGCGATGCCAAACACGGTCAAAAGCCTTGGCAATATCCAGGCTAATAGCCATAGATTCACCATGCTTCTCCATATCCTCCCCCCAGAGGTGCGATACGTAAGCTAGAAGATCACCCGTGGACCGTTTTGGTCTGAAACTATACTGTCGGTCATGTAGTAATGATCTTCTAGTTAGCGGACAAGTTGGGAGTTGATTATCCGCTCAAACACCTTTCCAAATACAGAGGTTATGGCTATGGGTTTGGTACCTGCTTGGTACCTATACTATTTGGACACAGTTCCAAACCAACGATTCAATCATCCAAGAACTCGACATCAAACAGCGTCTTTCTTCCATCGTCCAATGTCGTATTCTCACTTTCTTTGGACATATCATACGTCGAGAAGACATCTGTCTTCATAGATCTCTATGGAGCGACTTGTGGTGCAGGGGAGAGTCGAAGGCGCTAGAGCGCGCAGTAGATCACCGATGCGATGGACCGACCAAGTCAAGGCTACATTCAATGGTCCACTCCATGAATGCACAAGAAGAGCTACAGTACGAGATGAGTGGTGGCGGATTGTAAAGGTTGCTACCACCCCTGATGTGACGACCTCTCTGCCAAGAGTGTGACGACAAAGAAGAAGAAGAATATAGATCAATGCGGCCCTTTAAAGCATGTAATTTAAATGAATATTTTCGAAGATAACAGTTTTACAATGCAGGGACATAGCGGTTGAGGCAATAATATAGTATACATCAGAATAACACAGGCTATAATTTATAAAAATCCCGCGGGATAACGTCCTATAGTTCACGCGGGCGAAGCCGCGGGCGAAAGGTTAGGAAATTATATAAATTAAAAACAACAGATTGTTACTAGGTACTCATGATTAAAATCATGTTTCCTACAAAATTGGGTTTTATTCCTGATATTTCAAAAACATTTATAAGTTTGTCATTGTTATCAACACAGGTCATTGTTCTTTACAGAAATATCATTTTCCTAATACGCAGTCATTATTCTGAACGTATTTTTTTCTTCTTTTGTCAATATTTTGATTAGTATAGGTCGGATTTGTGTGCTTTTAATATACAATTGCTTAGAATCTTGAAAACTATAGATCCTATATTGTACTGAAGCTCTGCACGTGGGTTGATAAAAAATCTAAATTTTTTATCAAAAATAACATTCTACGTAGATCCACCCAAACGATAGCCAATAAAAGATAAAAAAAAAGAGTGTTGGTTGGTGGTTTATTAAATATAAAGGCGAAAGGCGAACATTGGTTCACGAATTTCACGATAATTCCAGTAGGTATTAATTTTATTTTCCTAGTGTTTCCAATTCATCTTATAACTTATTTTAAGAAAGCTAAGAAAAGACACTTATTTGTCTGTTAAAACTACTACATAATTACATAGAAGTAGGATTTTATTTCTTTAATCTATGCATAATTATTAGGATGAGTTAAAAATATTGAATAATAGGTATAGGTTCGGTTCCCGAATGTTAAACTAGTCGAAGGCTCTTGTTAAAGTAAAATTAACAGTAAAACCCGAGCTGTAAAGACTATTTTGCGGCAACAATATTGACAGAATGACTCGGAAGACGTGTTTCCTTCCTCCTATAATCCTGGGCTTTTTAGGCGGGGCGTGAAGCGGCATCTAAGCAGGCCTTCAAAGTGAGAGTGACTGGCTCAATAGGTACTATGTTCTATTGAGCCAGTCAACCTTCCTCACTTCCGCTTACCATCAGGTGGAGTGAGGTCATCCTGACTGCTTCTTCCATATAAAAAAAAGCTGTCGGGTCGCCTCCCGTCTGGAAACACGCGAAAACACTACGCGGTACTACACTTTGCGCGGGAAAGTTTTAAGACTTTTTAGGCGCTGCACAGACGTACACTTTTCTTAGGTACCGGCATATTTTTAATTGTACATTATTGTTAAATTGTAAGTGGACACAAAAAGAGTATGAGCAATTAAATTAAGTACAAATATAATATAAATTATTTTTGTTCCCTAAGCATACTAAAATGGTAATAATCTAATTCGGTGGCAAGATCCGGCTCGAAGGACCAACCTTCTGCTTATGTCATCAAAGATTTCTGGTCGTGTAGCTGTCCTTTAAATCAACTTTAGTGGGTGCAACTGGGGCGTTAGACTTTACGTCTTATCATGTTAATTTTAAGATCTACTCTTTGAGGAATGTTACTTAGTTCCACGGGCATGCTGTTCAAGTGTTTCATTAAGTACTTAATAGACTTCTTTTTTCTTTATTTCAGAATCAGTGAAATAATTTCTCAGTGTAGTTCCGGAAAACTTATTCTTTGTTTGCGACATCAGTTTGTGTAAAATACTTTAAGATTAAAAAAATGGAAATGCAGAACGAGGCTGATTTCAACGATTTAATGTTTGACCTCAATGATGAACCACGTCAAGTTGCTCTGTCTATTAGTTCTGACAGCAATGTACCCGATTCCATAAGCGGATATGGTATAGACGCTAATGATGAAGAAGCAAATGAACAATATATAGAACAAAATCGGCAACCACGAGAATTAATCCGCGCAGAAGGTATAAGTAATGGAGGAGTTGATAGTGGTCTATGTTCTTCGATAAGTAAAACTAGAACTAGTGAATTTATTCCTGAATTAATAGAAATTCGGCAATCACTTTCCTCTAATTCTACGTCTGTGTGTTTCAAAGAAAATGTTTCACAACTCGAGGAAAATTCCGATTCTGATTACACATTTGAAGATTTAAATGAAAAAATAGACGGAGAAAATTGTTCCGAAGAATTTGTTTCGTCATTCGATTTAGCTTTAAGTAAAAAATACAGAGAACAGGCAAAAATATACTATGATGATACCATGGAAAAGCGCCTAAAGCTTAAAACCAATCACGTCAAGACATTAAAAGAAATAGTGGATGAACAAAGTATAGATAGTGTTATAAAACAAGTGAAAAGCAATAAAATGAATATTAATGAACAATTTGAAGATATGTCGCTTTTAGATTTTAGATGTCGCTTTTAGATTATACAGACAAATTAAAAAGAATACACGTTCTTCCTTTTAAACTTCTACTGCGTGACAATATAATTTAGAGGTGTTATATCTAGTACTCTGTTGGTTATATTGTTGCCAATTTTAGGCTAAATTCCTTTAACTGCCATAATGGGAGTTTTTATTTACTATTGGTGCAGTAAAATACAAAATAGATTTTGATAATCAGACTATGTAAATATTTTTTTACTTAATTTAAAAATCTTTATGATATAAATTTCATTTTTTCAATCATAAACACTTATTAGTAGTTTCAATTTGATTTCTTTCGCGTTAATGTTTATTAATTTAAATTAATTTAACCAGGAAATGAAATGATTTTATCGGACTTTTACATAAACTGGTTTTAAAACAAGTATTTTTAATATTGTTTACAATATTGGTTAGCTTCCGTAGTAAATTAATTTTATAGTACAATAGCAACACTGAAAAATTCTCAATCAAATAAATCACAGAGTATATAAATATTCAAAATGGCGTTTGTTGTTGTTTGTTTGTTGTGGTTCGCTGTATTTCGTTCTTAAATCAATCAAGTAACCCACTTTTTGCTGTATGTAGCAGTTTCCAATTTACTTCATTAGGTACATTATTACATTATTTGCGTTAGTGTCGAGTTGTGGATAAAGTCGTATGTCTTGCCGGTTGTGAATGTGACACAGTGACTCTTGTTAAAGTAATTTTCGTCAAGTTTAATTTATGATTACATTCGACAAAATGTTTCAAATGTGCCGATCACCAAAGAAAGACTCAGACATTGGGCTGTATAGATTTCATTGTGAATCTTAGAATTCTAAGTTGTGAATATAATTTTTTTTTTAAATTCTGATTTCTAAAATAAAGGTAATCTATTTTTTTAAGATTTTTGTTTTATTTTATTATCAATGTATGGATTTGATAGAGCTCAACTCAACTGCTTAAAAATTCTATCAGTCCATACATTAATTTCCTGAAAATACATAAAAGATTAAGGAAATATAGTATTCCTACCTACAGTACGGTATTATGTTGGCAATAAAGTTGCCAACATTCAAACATAGATGTCGCTAGTGTACTATGCCCAAAAAAACGCTGAAGTTAAGTCTCTATTCCATAATATACTAAATCTATGATTCCATATAATAAAAAGTACTCTGTGGATCAAAGTCTTTTACACAATACAGAACTACATAAGTACAAAGTACTTATTACAGATTAATAATATGTTAGAAAATAACACTCAAAATAATCATAATGCAAGTAATTTGAATCTTAGTAATCTGAGGATTACTTGCTTATAACTTATTTTATTGCATAATTATACTAATAATATTATATTATAAATAGGAAAGATTTGATTGTTTGTTTGTTTGTAAGTATTGAAAAGGCTCTGAAACTACTGAACCGATTTGAATAATTCTTTCACTGTTGGGAAGCTACACTATCCCCGGGGCCCCGGCCTCCCGCCCCCGGGGTGACAAAGGGTAGGTACTTTGATCCCGAAAATATGGGGGGGAAGAAGGCGATATGTGTGGGGTTCAAACATTTGTGTGCATGAACATGTCTGTGACTACTGTTCATATCTGTCTGCCTCAGACCAGTCTGGGTGTTTCTATGATGATAATATAGAAACACCCAAGGTCCCAGACAGGTCTCATATTTATTATACTTAGGAAAAAAAGATGTTTTTTCGTTATCTGGCACCCACCTACAAGTCATGTGTACAAGTATGCATGTCCATATTTATTTATTTATATATTTTTTGGTCTCATCATTGCTCTTCAGAATTTTTAGTTGCTGCCTGGATCCAGGGCTAAAACCACTTCTTTACTTGATTTCCGAACGAACATTTACTGTTACTGTCTGTCATCTGTCAATTCTGTCATTTTCATTCATTTTTATAAAAATGGCGTCGTTGACGAGGTGCGTGTGTTTTCTTCGTAAATTAAATATTTTCTCGGTTTTGTTCTTATTTTTATTGAGTGGTCATAATTTTAAAAATATCGGAATATATATTACCCAAGAATGTATTTATATTTTCTTAAATGCTGCATTTTGGTGATAAATTTTATAATTGCTATCATTTACATTTCCACTTCTCGTTTTCTACTTATTACTACATATTTTTAACTAGGAATTATTAGTATTTTCAAAAATATTATATTAATATGTTTGAGACAAAAAAAAATATACAAAATTATTGTTTTACTCGACAAGTTGGCGCCAAGGGACTTAGTAAAAGTCATTGTTGTGATATTTCAGCTTATTGCCTGCCCCCACACAGCAGGTTTGGGACCGCGACGACGAACTAAAGGCCAAACGAGTTGGTAGTGCATTAGTGGTATCACAAACTAGTGTCCCTCCATATGGACAAAGGAAAGGATGGGTCCCTCGGGCAGAAGAGGACTTTGGGGGTGAGATAGTAGTTCATGTCTTTTGATGACTATGGATGTTCCGCTGCTTTAAAAAATATATGGTGTTTTACCATGCTGTGTACTACACATACACATTTGAATACTGAGAAGTCTTGTTTACTTGTATTTTTTTATAATTACACAATTAGAACATTGAACATAGACAAAGCTGGATTTTAGATGAACATATCATATCTAAAATCCAGCTTTGTCAAAATAAGCCATAGGTGTCAGAAGTCTGCCCAGGCAACTCCAACAATAGAGAAATTAAAAAAGCAGTATATTTTATTACTGATTTTACACAATTTTGTAATGAATTTTTTTTTATAGATGGAGGAGCATTTCCCGAGATCCATGTGGCTCAGTACCCACTGGGGATGGGGGCCCGAGGCAAAGAAAGTACTTCAAACGCACTGGCAGTGCAACTTGATGAAACTGGCAAGGTTAAATATTCAGCGATTGCTAGGCAAGGACACGGTGCTGACAAGGTTGGTCTCATTTATCATGCATTCTACTTTGAAACAAAAAAAAATCCAGATATGTTCTGAACTTATGAAAAATATATCAATTATTTTATTTTGATGTGTTTTCATAACTTATAAAATATGTAATGTTTGATGAAGTATTTATAATCCAACAGATAATCTACTCAAAACTTACGGATCTACTGCCATCGGAGGTTCTCGCTGAGGACGACCCGACCCTCCAAAAGCCGGACGATGAAGACATCCAAGACATTACGGAGAAGACGAAGCTGGCTTTAGAAAAGTTGACAAACGCTAAGATATCTGCTGCTATGCCGGTCAAAGCTGCACCTAAAGCTGTGAGTTGGTTTTTTGTGATCTATAATTCCAATTAACACTACTTACCATCAGGGTAAGTGGAGCCATTGTACTGAGCTATGTGTGTTGTAGATAAGGAGTTAATCTGTATGCATGAAAATGCCTGCTCTGAATGAGTTGTACTTGTACTGCCACGTCTTGTGGGAAAGACAGGACCCTGAGTGACCTGAGACATGGGGGTACTTGAATAGGTCAAGCCCTGGGTTAAACTTGGCTACTCAAAAAAAAATTTTTTTTTTGTCATTGTTCAGAAACATTAAGTGGAACATAACCTATGGCCAGTTAGTTGTGTGAATGGGGAACTGGGCGCATTAAGTAGATAGCGACAAAACGCAGGTTTTGCTAGCTTGCAGTTATGATGATGTATGAGTATATAATACTTAAAAGCGTCCTCCTTTGCGATATAACCACATAACATAATGGCAAGTCTTCTCAAAGAGAAGAGCACATGTTTACTAAGCGCGTTGATAGTGCGTGTGTGTTCGCAGGCTCCCGCTCAGTACATCCGCTACACTCCCGCGCAGCAGGGCGGTGCCTTCAACTCAGGGGCCAAGCAGAGGGTGATCAGGTAGGATTTATAACTTTATAGATTTAAAAAATTACTTTTGCATGTCATGTCTTTCTTAACCTACTAGCACTTCAACGTGAATGGCCTGTCGAGAAGTGCTGCAACATACTCAACAGGCTGCCTCTTTTAAAAGTCAAATTATAAAAATACAATTGGTAGTTATGTCCATGAGTATGTACATGTGCAGGGAAGCAAATTAATGTGTACAATTTTTTATTTTTTATATCAATATTAAAATAATCTTCTATTTAATTGCTTCGGCAAAATGGAAGTTGACGGTCTAAATTTATCGCCATATGCCGTCGATTACATTTTTTTTTGTTTCACAGAATGGTAGAAGCACAAGTGGACCCCATGGAGCCCCCTCGCTTCCAGATCAACAAGAAGATCCCTAGGGCCGCTCCCTCGCCGCCCGCGCCGGTCTTACACTCCCCTCCTAGGAGGGTGTCCGTCAAACAACAGAGGGATTGGAAGGTTCCCCCCTGCGTATCGCATTGGAAGAACGCTAAAGGTAAAATGAAGAGGACAAAGGGAATACTCCTGATGCAAAGATCGAAAATAATGACTTGCCTAAAACACCTATGTGGCCACTGTAATTTGAAACATGGGATTTCATTAGAAATAATTATTATTATATTCAAAGATTATTTTCTCCATTTATAAAAATGAGCGATACCAATTACCACCGTATGAGGGTGTTAGCCAAGCATAACGGTGTGTATTATTATTATTGTATCTCTCCTACGGGATATCACGGCCCTGATGCGTACGTGGGGATACAAATCCAACACAAAGAGGCCCCTTTAAGATACGATATTCTATTATGGGATACATGCACCTAGCTGGCACTATCTATGCCTATACCATGGAAAAGATACATGCACCTAGCCGGCACTATCTCTGCCTATACCATGGAAAAGATACAGCCAAAGACAGCGTCTATTATTATAATTTAGCAAGTCCAGTTATTTCATTGGAGAGAAGCCATCTGACCTCTGTAACCCTTGACAGGGAAAATAGATCAGTTGGATCATGCATGCCTCAGGTTTCTTGGATGTTTTTTATTTTCAAATTTAGGCAGGCTTGTTATTTGTAATGTGTAACAAGACGAGCAGATCGTTCACCTGATGGTAAGCGCCACGTCTGCCCTTAGACAGTTCAGTGCCAAACAGTAACTACGCAGTTACTGTCTGGCACCGCCCTGCGCCCGCTACACCGAGACGACAGTTATTAGGTCTCATATACCCAGGAGTTTCACACCAATATTATCTTAATTTCTTGTCCCCAGGCTACACAATTCCCCTGGACAAGCGTCTAGCAGCGGACGGGCGTGGCCTCCAACAAGTCCACATAAACGAGAACTTCTCCAAGCTAGCAGAAGCGTTATACATCGCTGATCGTAAAGCCCGTGAGGCTGTGGAAGCACGAGCTCAGTTGGAGAGGAGATTGGCGCAGAGAGAGAAGGAGAAGAAAGAAGATCATCTAAGAATGCTTGCGCAGAGAGCGAGAGATCATAGAGCTGGTAAGTATCTTTATCTAAGTTAGAGAATGTGTTGTATTAGAGACCTAAATACTCTTCGAGCAGTCAACTAATAGCAGAGAGAGAAGGAGAAGAAAGAAAATCATCTATGTATGCTTGCATTAAGGGCGAGAGATCATCGGGCTGGTAAGTGTCTTTTACTAAGCTAGCCACAAGGTAGTTTTAGAGACTACTTAGGAAAGTCGAATGATAGGCTCAGTTTGGGAGGAGATTGGTGCAGAGGAAAAAAGAGAAGAAAGAAGATCATTCTCGTGTGCTAGCGCTTAAGGCGAGAGATCATCATGCTGTTGAGGCTCGTTGGCATTGAGCATCGTCAAAAATCTTTCTCATTCAAGGCAGCGGTAATGCTTACTTAACTTTGAATCACCATTAAATTCGATTTAAAATCCTCAAATTAGTGTATTACTCTGTCCATCTATTATTACATTTATCATGTACCTGTAATAATAATAAATATTATGTTATTACCAAGTCTAAAGGACAACACTTAGAAATCTAACGATTGACAAAACGCTAAAATCGACAATATTAAGAAAAAATACACCATTACCTAGCATAATACCCAGCAATCACCCCCAGGTATCCGCGCGCCCGAGGATGAGCAAGAGCAACCAGAAATCGACGAGTCCGGCCTCACGGCGGCGGAGCGGGACAAGCTGCGCGCGGACAGACACAAGGAGCGCCAGCGGGAGCGGAACCTGGCCAGAGCTGCGCCTGACAAGAGGTGAGGAAATGTTTCTAAATTTACCAGGTGGTAGGTTCCTGTACTGGGATAAGCGATGTCTTCAAGAATGGTCAGGTCAGAAGGACTCTAAATCGAAGAGAAGTATGTGTGAATGTGGAAGAAGCAAAAGTTGTGAGCCAAGATCGTAGCAAATGGAAGGATTTCATTTCTGCCTCACTTTTTTTTTGAGGAGAATGCGTTTGTGCACCATAACCGCAGGCTTACTAGACCTGCGGCCGTGTGTGGGACTCGAGACTAAAGCGTCCACTACCCACTTAACGACTTCGGTTTCCTCCGATCCGGAAGGGATGAGCCGCTTGCCCGCCTAGTGGTAGTTGACGCGGGTAAAAGGCGTGACGTTTTAGATGAATGGATAAATATAGTTATTTATGTGACTGCTGCATAATGAGGGTCATTAAAATACGAATGTGGTTTTATGAAACGAACGAAGTGAGTTTCATAAAAGAATCACATGAGTATTTTAATGACTAATTATTAGTGATGGGCCGACTATAGTATTTGCCGACTAGCCGACTAGCCGACTATTCGGTTTTCAAATTGCCGAATAGTCGGCCGACTATTCGGCAGTGCCGTCTATTACTGCGTGACGTTTTAGTCGTTGTTTTCCCGCAGTAAAATGAGTCTTAGAAGTACAATCTTAGTAGTACAATGGATTAATGAAGTTTTTTTTAGGCAAATCAAAAGTTTTACGATTGTGATAGACGAAACTCGAACCAATAGTACTAGCTGCGTCGCGGACTGTCACCGGCCCGGAATAATTGCCCTTCGCGCTTATCAAAAAGATGATGATTAACTACACATTTAATAACATTTGATTTCCATTTTCCCTTCAAACTTAAAAAACAAATAAAAAAAATACTTGCATGAATCGATAGTACTACTAAAGGTGAAGCGTTCTGCTGCGGAAAAACATCGACAAAAAAGTCACGCGGTCTACTGGTGTTCGGGATTTTTCGTCATCACTCTAAGTCTCTAACCCCTTTGGGGATGAAATATTCAAACCCCTTTTTTAAAATGGAATCTTACACATTTCAAAGAACCCTAGTACATTTTTTTTTTACTATTATTATTATAAACCCCTTGGAGGTGAATTTCCAAAAGTTCCTTTTTCACTCAACCAAGAATTTACATCTCAAATTTTAAGCCTGTGACTTTTAAAATGACGAAGTTTCATACAAACTTCCCCCCTTAAAACCCTCTTTTTACCCCCTTGGGAGGTGAAGTTTCAAAAACCCCTTCTTAGTGGGGACTTACGCATTCTAAAGAATCCCTGCACAAAATTTCATTGTCTTAGGTCTTGTAGTTAAGGCTGGGCGTTGATTGTCAATCCGTCAGTCAGTCAGTCTATTTCCTGTTTTGTATATGTATTAGATTGGTACCTAGTGCGACATTAGCTAAGGTATTCTCTATTTACTTAACTAAGTTATAGTTTTTGTGTATATATTTCAAGAACAGATTGGGTTCAGCAGACCAATTTCTAAAGGTAGCACCTATTCACAAGTATGACTCTCAATCATCTGCCAGCACCTTAAGCCAATGTAATAACCACAGGTAATAACCATAATAGTTACGAAACGTCGAAGAAGAAATCGCGCGTGTGAACATTCTTTGTTAATATTGAAGGTGCTGAATAATATTATAATATATTATATACTATAAATTATGCCGAATAGTCGGCGAATTTTGCCGACTAGTCGGCATTGCCGAATAGTCGGCAAATGGTGCCGAATAGTCGGCTTTCCCGACTAGTCGGCGAATAGTCGGCCCATCTCTACTAATTATGTACAGTCACATACATAACTTTATCTTCATTCATACGATAATATGTCTATTTTATAGTCAGGATTGATGAGCAAACGCCCTAGTTACCAACATTTTGTAATTGTAGTACTGTCATAATTAATGACTGACGTTTGTAGTTTTTAATCCTTCTAGCCCCGGATTACTAGACACAATAGAAAATCTATTGTTATGCGGCACCCGAGTGCCGGTTCGGCGTTGAGTGGTTAAAATCCATAAACAATCTAGACTCGAGTTGATTTCGATTCTCAAATCGATTGTTATAATTTCAGCATCGAATTAAATGTATAGGAATGGAACATAAAATTACTAATCGACTAATTCGATAATCGAAAAAACCTAGTAATTTTTACTTTTAAAGAAGACGTTCGAAATTTGAACGTAATTTCGTATCGGTTACCGACACTAAAATGTAAACATTTCAATGCAGCCACAGATACTTATATCTAAATGTAGGGCGTTTGCTCATCGCTCCTGAATATAAAATAGACATATTATGGTATGGATGTAGATAAAATAAATAATATCTCTGGACATTATTCACACAGCGCCATCTAGCCCCATATATAGGTGCCAGACAATGGATAAACAAAAACATTACTCATATACTTTTTTTTGTAAATACATACATATTATACATAGAAACACCCAGACCGATACAAACAGCCATGTTCATGCACACAAATGTTTGTACCGTTTGGGGATCGAACCCGCGACCTCTGGTGTAATAGCCGACTTCTCGACCATTAAACCAAATGGCTCGTCAATAATAAAATAATATTATACTTCTGTGTTGTATTATCAAATACAGTCACAAAATATTAAAATTAAATGAGTATTATGCCAATGTACCATTCTACGTATACAGAACTATGCATATAATTAATTATGCAAAAAAACTTTATGCTAAAACTGTTATGCCAGATTATATTATGACTAAAAAGATTATCCAAAAAGGCTCCCATTAAAATGACCACTATAGTGGCAATTGACGCGGGTAAAAGGCGTGAAAAGGTGTCTTTATGGATGTATTGATGGTCTTAGTGTCTTACTATAATATAATATTATGTCCGCAGGTCTAAACTAGTGAAGGACCGTGAGCGTGACATCTCGGAGCAAATCGCCTTGGGCCTGCCCGCGAAGGCGGCGGCCGGCGCCGACGGCATGTTCGACCAGCGGCTCTTCAACAACTCCAAGGGAATGGACAGCGGTCAGTACACACTTCTTACACTGTTTCCGATGTAGGCTGGCTGTCCACCGAAGCGGAGCGAGGCAGCGGAGCGGAGAAACGGTGAAATATTAACCAATAAGATTGCACAAAATCTCCGCTCAGAAAGGGAGTTGCAATCCTATTGGTTAATATTTCTCCGCTTCTCCGCTCCGCTGCCTCGCTCCGCTTCGGTGGACAGGCAGCCTTAATGAGCGGTTTTCAGAATAAAATATCCACTAGATGGCGCTACGTTGCCATAAGGGCCAACTAAATCGTGATTGGCTTTGTTTGACGGATGACGTCAAACCGCCATCATGAATGTCAAAATGATCCAATTTCGTTTTAGTTGGACCTTATCACACGTAGAGCATTCCAGGAGGCAGGATAGACAGGATAGTAGTTTATTTATTTAAACTTTAATTCACAATCTGGAGTACATAAGGCGGACCTAATGCCTAATGGAATTCTCTGCCAGTCAACCTTTGGGCCAAGCAGAAAAAAAATATGGGTAGTGCTAACGGGTTTCTATGTTTGTGTACAGGATACGGCGACGACGAAGCGTATAACGTGTACGACAAGCCGTGGCGGAACCAGGATAACGTGGGCTCTCACATCTACCGGCCTTCACGCAACACCGACAAGGACAACTATGGAGACCTCGATCAGCTTGTCAACACGCGCAGGTATCGTTATCATCGTCAATATTCATCAATATCTATATATTATATAAAACTCAAAGGTGACTGACTGACTGACATAGATAGATATCAACGCACAGCCCAAACCACTGGACGGATATGGCTGAAATTTGGCATCCAGGTAGATGTTATGACGTAGACATCCGCTAAGAAAGGATTTTAATCAATTCCCACGGGAACGGGAACCACGCGGGTGAAACCGCGGGCGCTCGCTAGTCATTCATAAATAAATAAATATCTCTGGACATTATTCACACAGCGCCATCTAGCCTCAAACTAAGCATTAGCTTGTGCTATGGGTACCAGACAACGGATAAACATTACTTATATACTTTTTTTTTTGTAAATACATATTATACATTGAAACACCCAGACCGATACAAACAGAAATGTTCATGCACACAAATGTTTGTACCGAACCAGGAATCGAACCCGCGACCTCTGGTGTAATAGCCGACTTCACGACCATTACACCAAATGGCTCGTCAGTGGTTAGTCTTTCAACATTGATGTTATTTCATTCCAATTTGGGTTCATAAAACCATGGGCCCACCTTATCTTAATCCCAATGGATATTATTAAAGTTATTGAACATAGCACCTTATTCCCCAGTGTATTAAGGTGATGTTCGCCCGCAGGTTCGTGGCGGACAAGGAGTTCGCGGGCACCAGCAGTAACGCCGCGCGCGCGGGTCCGGTGCAGTTCGAGCGGGACCAGCCTTCCTCATCGCATGAGCCTTCTGTGAGATTACCTCCTTATTTATGGATGAAATCTAATGCTGGCCATACACCATCAAGCCTATCGTCAAATTGGCTTGATCCAATCAATGAGATCAAGCCGATTTAACGATAGGCTTGATGGTGTATGGCCAGCATAAGACGTTGATAGAGGTAGCATGTTAACACAATCTCCAATTGACCGCCTCCGTGGAACAGTGGCTAAGCCGCTCGGGTATAAAACCCGGTGGTTGTGGGTTCGATTCCCGCCTTGGGTTTGGTTGGTGGTAGAACTTTTTCAGAGTCCGACTGGCCAGTGGCCAGTGACTGGACAGTGTTGCTATAACCATAGCTAATGTGGCGCCACCAAAGCAGGTTTTTTATTTTCTTGGTTTAGGTATAAATATATTTTTATTTACATTTAATTAGACCAATTATTCAACTAATTGTATGTAACTAACTATGTATAACATATTCATATTATTATGTAAAATAATCGTGTGTGTATGTGTGTGCAGACTGGCAACGCCAACGTAGGCGAAGCAGACTTCGACCCGTTCGGTCTGGACCGGTTCCTGAGCGAGGCCAAGCGAGCTGACAAGTCTGCCCGCAAGCGCGACCATCACGACAAGCACGACAAACACGACCACAAGAAACGACGCGACTAGACCAGGTACGATGCATTCATCACTTTTACCTTATTTTGTACCGCCTCCGTGGAACGTGGAAATCGTGGGTTCGATTCCCAATTTCTCACCTTGGGTCTGGTAGGTGGTGGGGCTTTTTCAGTGTCTGACTGGCAAGCTGTGTTCCAGCAAAATTAATGTGGGAGTCAGTACACTTGAAATCAGAGTCCCGAAGATCACATGAGCCTACAGTCTGGCAGCACATTGAACGACGCTTCCAGGTGAAGAGTCCCTCAATGGAATATGCCGCAGTGACCTCTTACCATCAGGTGGGCTGCGATCCTGTCTGCCAACTGACCAATTTCTCCATAACTTCTTCTAAGCAAGCATATCATAGACCACAAAGTTGTCGAACATCAGGCAGCTCTGTAGTCAAGTGCTGGTAATTGAACCTATGTGACCGCAAGGCGGTGCCAGACAGTAACTGCTCAGTTACTGTTTGGCACTGAACTGTCTAAGGGCAGACGTGGCGCGTACCATCAGGTGTACGATCTGCTCGTCTTGTTACACATTGCAATAAAAAAAAACTTAACCACGGCATTCAACCGAACCGAATATGAATAGTAGTGTAACGCTCCTTTCAGCTAACTTTTCTTTGTTACAGATGCGGATAGTGATATTGTCTGCCTTATATGTACATATTTGGTACATATGGTTTTCCATTCATAAATGTTCCATAACTCGACACTCATGGGGTGGGTGTCTCGCGAGCGTCCGTTTATTATGAAGTTACAATACTGGTAAATAATATAACCGTGCTCCTACCGAGTAGTAGGGTTTTCCGTAAGTCGCTTCAGGATGAATGAGAAATACCTAAAATTGAGGTACATGCAAACATTTGTATAATACAGTCATCGAACCCGCGACCCCTAGCGTAGTAACATACTTCTCAAACAAAGCTCCAATCAAGTCTTTTTTTATTAGTCCTGTTTTATTTTAAAGGAATATGGAATGTTTGTGAACAATTGACGACGTTAGAACCATAGTGATCCAAGTGACATTTTTGTCAAAATCAATATTTTGTTATAAACATCCCAAAAAAAGACATATTTTTCATGCCACACTGATCCTAGTGCTTATTATAGCAATTTTCATGAGTAAACTCATATCGGTCACTTTGGAATAGGACAATTTCAGGAACAAATCCAAACGCGTTTCCCTCGTTTTCTCAAAAAGTTGAAAATGTGACTTGGATCACTATGGTTCTAACGTCGCTAATTATAAAACAATAATTATGTACATATTCTGTTTAATATAGTTTTAGTATTACAAGTAAGTCATACTGTTAGGGTCGATTCTTTAATATTTTTTTAACATATGTAATAACCGAAGAAATTAACAAGAATAATTGTCAATGATCTTCATACATTGGATTTTCAATCATATCTTATCATTGAAGAATCGCACCTTAATAGTATAATCTAGTGTAATTGTTTGTAGAATAAAGATAAAGTTGTCCTCTCAAAGAACTAGCATGTTTAACTGAATTAATTAAGTTATTCGATTGTCAAGAATTCATATTGTGAAATGTCATTATATTGTTTTCATTTTTTAATGGAAAGAATGATGAGTAATATTGTAGTCTTTATTTCGAATTCAACAAGTAATTAATATTTTTATATGATTGCTCCAAATGTCCCAAATAAAATATGTGGATCGAACCACAACAATTTTGTACTTAGAAAAAATGAGTTAACGTTTTTGTTATTTACGATTCCATTGTACAAATACACAACAAATACTGGTAAATTATAGATTGTCAGTTGTCTTGTTTGAGTGTTCAATTTGTCATTGTCATGCCAAGGTTTTATAACTTTTCTGTAATAATTATTATGTTAAGTTTCTTTACTATAGTTGTAAAATAGTCATAATGCGTAATTTACGAAGTTGTAACAGAGCTTCGATTTCCGTAAAGGCCAAACTAATTCGTGAAATTCTTTATTAAAAAGGGTATTCTTGAGATTTAGGCTGCTTGCCCACGTCAGACTTTTTGTATGACCGACAATCGGTGACCTTTTGTTGCTGAATGTAGCGATCACAAGTTACAATCAGACTCGCAGTATCATCACACCGAAGTATGCACTATTAGTAAAAAAAGCTTTTCAAGGAAGATACACAAATCAGACTTTATTTTGTATGGTATTTCTGACAGACTTTTTGTCGGCCGTGTGCGTTGCTCCATTGCTATCAGTACGTTCTATTTGTCACCTACAAAAAGTCGGTCACCGATTATCCGACGAGGGCGGGCAGCCTAAGATCTCTTGATTTAGAATTGGACGAAATCTGTTCCATTTCGCAAATTACGTATTAAGGAATTGAACTGAGATGGACTAATAAAATTATGTATAGTCAATCTATTTGGTTTTATTAAAGTAGGTTTATTCCCGTTCGTCCCACCAAGTTTGTCCCAACATAGTCACATGAAATCATTTTCAAAGATACGAGTTTGTTATCATTGACACGCATTTACTGGTCGTTTTGACTGACTTGTCCTTATAAAAAAAAGGATTTCAAGGTAGATGTTGAAAATAAAAAGATGAAATTTTGACCATATTATTTATTGGAATAACAATACTTTTTAACATACATAAATGTGAAAAATACGCGAAAATAATACGACGGGAGGCTGTACGCATAACCGACCAACAAATCCACAGCAAGCTAATCAATAAGACACTCTTTACAAAAATATGCATCTACTTTGAACAAAAAAACAATTGTGAACCTTCCTGCCGCCATCGTAAGGCCAAATATCACTTGAAACGTGGTTTAAATAACACGATAAAACATTTAGGTAGAACCCTTAGAAACTTGTGTCTAAAATCAGATTTGATGCTAGACAGTACATACATTCCTACCACTATCTGCTAAAAGAAAAATACAACATTATATTTTTATTATAAATTATTATTGGTGCAACATGGGTGCATTATGCCCAAACTTAGCCATGATTAAATGCTGGTTTTAAACACAAGTGCACTACTGCGGAGGTAGGCTAGCGAAATAGTCTTCCAGAATTGATACATACCCGTGCGAAAATATAACAATAAATTGTGCCAGCACATTTTGTAAATAAGATAAGTAAATAATGCACGTTTTGGACGATTCGAAATTGGGGCATTGAGTATATTATACCCGGTTTAATCCTTCTAGCCCCGGATTACTAGACACAATAGAAAATCTATTGTTATGCGGCACCCGAGTGCCGGTTCGGCGTTGAGTGGTTAAAGTTATTATTCCCTGCCATTCTAGAAAGTAAACCAATGTCATGGTTTAATTTTTGAACCAGAAGATAAAATGGTCCAATATTTTACTAGGACAAAAAGCATTGAAAAATTGCCCGTGGTCAAATATGACAGAAAGTGACATATCCAAAACGCTCTAAAGTTAATAGTAATTCGAAGTTTAATAATATAGATTGAGTAGGTTATACCCAAATATACACAACATACCACTGGTATCAGATATCCACGGGTATGTTACACTCTAGTATATTATACCCGGGATATGTTTACTCTAGGGCGTATTATACTCAAGGTATATTATACCCAGGGTATGACATACTCTAGGGCGTATTATTACCAAGATAATAGGGTATATTATACCCGAGGTATGTCATACCCTAGGGTATATTATACACGAGGTATGTCACACCCTAAGGTTTATTATACACGAGGTATGTCACACCCTAGGGTATATTATACACGAGGTATGCCACACCCTAGGGTGTATTATACTCGAGGTATATTATACCCGGGGTATGGTATACTCTAGGGCGTATTATACCCGAGGTATATACCCGGCGCATCTCGCTAGCTCTACCGCCCGGGCCCGCCTGCGCACAGCCGACGGCGCGTCTACTTGTGCTTAAGAATGGTGTTTCTGAGCTTGTCCACGTTCGCGCCGGAGAACTCCTCAATCTTCTTGTTGCTCTTCACGAACACGAATGTGGGCATCGAGTTGATGTTGTACTCTGTGGCGATGTCTTCGCACTCGTCCACGTCCACCTGGAATGACAAGACGATTATTTATGATTAAATATGGAATGGAATAAGTATACTTAATTAACAGAAGTCACAGGTTCGATCGATTATAAAGTCTCCGTCAAAAAATGGGTATAATTACGATTCACCTTAATTGGCTTGTCTGAAATTAGCTGCGAGCGCCGTTTGCGCAGGTGCTCTGACACCTACATTTGTGTTCAGACAAGCCAATTAAATTGAATCGTATTATACCGACTACAGGTGCCTGCAATCACCACGCTTGTCAATTGCGGTTTGGTAATCACAAAACCGAGCAGTGTCTGAAAAATCAGACACAAATTTTGCTCTGCCCGGGAATTGAACCCGGGACACTGAGATCATGTCTGGGTAGTTAAACAACTAGTTCATCGAAGCTAGCTAGCCACTTAATATCTAGATATTACGTGTTCATTTATTGTTTAAGGAAGGAGATACAATCACAATAATATTGTATATATTATGTTATTATATAATATATTATGTTATATAGCCATAGCATAGTATGTAAGCGATACAGTCGGCTCGAGTAACACAAAAAGCCACATCGACCGAGACTCAAGGTCGCGACTGGTTTCTATTATTAACTAAACTAATATGCACATATTATAAATATTATTTGCACGTTATTAGATAACAAAGCCGAAAAATGTATAGTTTTTTACGCTATTTCAGTTTTCAGGCGGGCATGTAGCCAATCTGGTGGAAACGGCCACTGCGATCCATTTCATTGAGGAACACTTCCCCAGGCGGTACATCCCACTATCTCCATTGGGAATCTCCATCGATGGAGATAATTCCCACTTTCCCTATTAGTCATTGTCAGTGACTATTGCTTAGGGAGCGTTCAAGTATTACGTAACGCAATTATTGAAGATTTTTGACCCCCCTCTCCCCTTTGTAACGCTACGTAACGTTTTTCTGTACCCCCCTCCCCCTCTCTAAACGTTACGTAACACTCAAACCTGCGTATTTTGTTTATTTTTTATAAATTTTTGCGACCAGACTATACACTCGAAGTATTCCCCGTAAAACGTAAATGAAAAGGGTTGCCATTTTGGGAGTTTTTATTCCCTAATTTTGTATTTAAAAAAAATAACAACGTTACGTAACATTTTGTAAGGAAGACCCCCTCCCGCCCCTGTAACGCATCGTAACGTTTTACGAGACCCCCCCTCCCCCTTGAACGCCCCCTTAGAAGAAACAGTAGATTTAGTTAATATTGTTATTGTGAAAAGTGCACCGGGAAATGCTATCGACAAGTTTGACAAATAAATGTTTGCATCTTCTGTTTTGTATAATTTACAAGTGGTAATTCTACAAAATGACTAATGGGGATAGTGAGACCATATTCCCACTATCTCTGTGGATCAATACAATGGGGATAGTGGGATGTACCGTCCCCAGGAAGATAGTACAATAGGCTATTTGACTCATATCTTATTTCATATAATAAATGAGTATTTCGTACAGTATTTTGCCTAGAGAAACTAATTAAAAATATTGTAATATTTTTTTGCTTTAATAGAAGAAATAGTTATTATTTAAGACCTACTTCAAAAAAGAGTCAAGTAGCCTATTGGTAAGGAACTTGCTCTATGCGCCAGGTGTCGTGGGAATGAAGATGTTGCATGTCCATTGCTCGTTGTTTTCTTTTTTGTTTCTGTTATCTCCTACTGTTTTCCGGCAATAATACTGTCTATTATACTATAATACAAAATGTCGACTTTCGACTTATTTTTCAGTGCAGTGCAAAGAGATTTTGTTTGAGTGTGCGTGGCGACGCATAGATACTATGGAGCAGCTTGTTTGAAGACTACGTGCTGTGAAATCTTTCTCCTGAGTCCCATGCCTCATTGGAATAGGTCGCAGTGGCCTCTTACCATCAAGTCTGCCAAGCCAACAGTAGTAACATAAAAATGGGTACTCAATTACGAATATCTATACTATTATTATAAAGAGGAAAGATTTGATGGTTTGTTTGTTTGTATTGAATAGGCTCCGAAACTACTGAACCGATTTGAATGATTCTTTCACTGTCGTAATGCTACACTATCCCCGGTGAACCTAGGGTACTTTTGATCCCGGAAATGTGGCGGGGAAGGGGTGGTATATTTTAAAAAAGAAATAACGCGCGGGTGAAACCGCGAGTGAAAGGCTAGTTACGAATATTTTTAATACTTCAAAAAAATGGCCACTATTTGAGACCTGACCTTCATTATCAGAGATGAACAGAGGTGACCGATGAGGCGTGCGTGACGCACAGACGGACGAATGACACAGTTCCAATCGATTGTGATAGGCGCAGTCTAAGCGATTATCATTAAGGTTTGTTGTGCTGAGTCATGTTATTATAGACGGGCCTTCTTTTGCTTCCGATAGTATAAACTAGTCGTACGTTATTGTATAAAGTTGTTATGTTTTGATCAAAATCTTGTTCGAGAAAACAAGACAAGCTACTACTAATATTATAAATGGGAAAGTCTCGATGTTTGTATGTTTGTTACTCAATCAAATCAAAAGAAATTACGCGCGGTTTATAACCGCGGCGGAAAGCTAGTTTTTCATAATAATGCACAAATTCGAATTTCGCACAGCTTATGTTCAGTAATATCGCACATTTATAATTACAAATAATAATAGCATCCCATTTGAGTCGCATGGGATTGATAACGATATACACCTTTTCTCTTATCAAAAGTGATAATGTGAGCGCTCGAACAGTAGGTACTTACGCCTCGCCCATACATTTTCCCATGAAGTGACTGATATTCAGTTATACGTACGACACGTACGTTATAATAAATACAATTTGTCTAAAGATAAAACTTTTTTTACCCGGTCTTTATAATACACTAGACTTCTGCCTGCGGCTTTGCCGTCGTAGACTTTACAACAGTTATCCCTCAAGTGTAGGGTTGCCATCCGTTCGGGTTTCCCCGGATTTGTCCTAGTTTAGAGGGCATCCGGGGAGCGTCCGGGGTAGGTTTCATTTGTAGACAGATTTTTGAAAAAAAAAGGGTATTTATGACATTTTCAACTGTTTTATATTACATTAAATGTGTTAAAAAGATCTTGTTGACATGTCCGGCTTTCGGACTCTAAAATTCGGGGTTTTCACGCGTCTTGTCCTGTTTTCCAAATTTTAGAGATGGCAACCCTACGCAAGTGATATACCTATTTCCGGAACAAAGAGCCTATGCCTATCCAGCTACCAAACCATCATCAAAAATCAAGTCGCTTCGTTGAGACGTGAAAGGACATACAAAATCGTATATCCCATGGGAACTGGACATTATTCCGATAAAAAAATTGCCTATGTCCGTCTTCAAAGTCTAGTCTATGTCTGTACTAAAATCGGTTTAGTAGATTAGGCATGAAAGCTCAACAGAGTGAGTGACTCCGAGGAATCTTATGGGTAAAATGGGTAGGGCGTGTGGGCCTAACCTCACCCTCTTCCTGAACCCCCGATTGTATGACTAGCGCGATTTACAAGGGTCCCTGATGACTAAGGCCTTGTCATAGTAAAGCGAATTACTGGGGCTCAATATTGCGTCCACAAGCATCGCGCGAATTGAAGACGCAAATCGCGGCGAATTTTTCCCTTTCTGGATTAGGTCTAAGAGTGTAAACCTTACCTTGAGGACGACGAGGGAGTCAGCCATTTCCCCAGCCATCTCGTCTAGCTTGGGCCCGATCATCTTGCAGGGCCCGCACCAAGTCGCCATGAAGTCAATCACCACCAGCTTCTCGCCGGCCTCGATCAGCCTGTTCTTCAGGTCTTCCGAGTCTTTGATGTGGATTGCCATTTTGTACTGAGGACAAAGAAAGCAGATTAATAAGGTTCACCTAGCCGAGTTTTGGGCTACTGCGGCCAATATGATCAAACAACTGCGCGGATATACTATAGTGCGGCTCGTCCCAATCGGGTGTGAAGGGGAAACCGGGGGAGTTTAGTGGCTAGTGGACGCTTCAGTCTCGAGTCCCACACACGGCCGCGGGTCTAGCTAGCCTGCGGTTATGGTGCATAAACGCATTCTCCCCCGAGAAAAAAAAAGGTTGTCGCGGCACGCTCGGCTCGTGCGTTTGGTGGTCGCAGTTCTAACCTAACCTAACACAAATCTCATCAATCAATATAATATACTTGGTTAAGACTAAGTCACCCGCAAGCGAGCTAGAGCTTCGGGTTAGGTTATGTTAGAACTGCGACCACCAAACGGCATGTCGGCATGTCGTCATTGTGCGTGGGAGGCGGCCGCCTCCTTCTGCGAGCAAGTAATGTCGCAGAAGGAGGCAGCGGAGCGGGAGCGTGAGGAGGACCCCCTCGCTGCTCCCCTCCGGCGTAGACGGCCAGGCCGGAGAAGGCGTGCTCACTTAGCACGCCTCCTCCGGCCTGAGGGTTGACCTGCGGGCGGGGGTAGCCCCCCAACGTCCGCATTGCACAGGTAGCCCGAGCCAAGTCTGAGGGTCACCTTGTTTCTCGGGTGGCCCTCCCTAGGCGCCACCCCGACTTGAGGCCTCTCAAGTTGGGGTACCCGGGGATGGGCTGGTCAATAGCTATCGCTGGCACCGGCTCGTCCCAATCGGGTGTGAAAAGGAACCGGGGGAGTTTAGTGGGTAGTGGACGCTGTAGTCTCGAGTCCCACACACGGCCGCAGGTTTAGCTAGCCTGCGGTTATGGTGCATAAAGGCATTCTCCTCCGAAAAAAAAAAAAAAAAAATTTCGGCATGTCGTCAAAAGAGACGTCGATGAAAGATCCTGTCAGCAAAACGGTCATAGGTGAAAAGCGCTGTTGGTGGAACGGACAAAAATGAATCGTCCTGTCGGCAAACAGTCCAATGACGAATCGGCCGTAGGAGAATGGTTGCGGAATCCAAATTGTGCAATCGGGCCAGTGGTTTAGAAAAGAGTTTCAGAATAAAACGTCAATGTATGTGTATGAATATACGCCAACTTTTCATTAATATTAAATAATAAAACTACAGACGAAAATCGATCAGATACAAAATATATATTTTTTACAACAATAAAAACAAAATCCAATACATTTTTTCTTATTTCTTTTTTTATGCTTAAATGTCATCTATTTGTCCAAAAAGGTTGGTACACAAAAAAGTTTTTATATTTTACATTTTATTTATTTGGTGTTTGGACATTCCGCCCACCATGACCAGAATGGTCATCATTCCCGCCCACCATGAATCACTAACAAACGAGAGTGGACTGTATATAGATATAGGTAGAGATAAGAAGCTTTAGATTAAACATGGTGAGAAGGAACTAACTACTAGATACTTACTAATTAGAACTAATAGGATTGTCAGTTGTTGACAATGAAAAAATAATAATTATGTTAATAAAAATAGACATTAATCAGCTATAGGCAAGACACAAAGCTTCACTACAGGTTGTTTAATTATTTTGTTCTTGCATTCAATACTAAAAACCCTCGTAACGTTGTTCAGACCTTTGTGCTTGTTTGTGATCACAGCCATTAACCATCTCGAGGGAGGAAGATCGTCCCACTTAACTAAAACTACATTTACCCAATATTAGGCTCTGGTGTTTTGTTTGCCCACTTGTACCGCTGAAGAAAGAAATGACATTTAGATGGCAGTACAATTGGATGATTGTTATGATCATCAATGTCAGCCCTTTCCAGGCGACCACCAACTCTCAAAATGCCTTCGTGATCCAGAAAAGGTGTTAAAGTGGTAAGTTTGCTTTTCTTGTTTACTTCACCATTAAGTTCTAGATCCCATATTTCATTTGCGAAATGCTTAGCTTGACATACTTTAATGCTAATTTGAATTGCTTTTGATTATTCTTTGCTAGTTAACCAACTTGGTAATGTTTTTGCTTCAATAGATTTTTCGCCTTTGTTATAAATCTTCTACAATTAAGCCAGCATTCGAACCAACTTATGCAGAGACGAAAACTTGGTCCACAATTCAAATTCATCATCTTTGGTAACATGGAAAACTTTCTTTTCTTTCTCTTCTAGATCTGTGTCCTTCACTTCTTTCATGTCATACTGAATAGTTTGTTTATTTAACCATGCAGGGTCAGTTTTCCAGAAAGGTAATGTATCGCATTCTGACGGATTGACTCCACGAGAAGCACAATCTGCAGGGTTCGCAGTAGACGACACAAATGTGACTCTCTAAAATACATACTTAAAATCTCTGAGACTCTGTTTGCGATGAACGTTTTCCAACGGCTTGGATGGCTGCTCAACTAAGCCAGTACGAATGTAGAATTTGTCCATGCGTGCAAATTTGTCTTTGGTACTTTCAAGACTTCAGACACTTCCTTCAACAACTTTGCTACCAGAACAGCGACGCATAGCTTCAGCCGTGGAACAGAAACTTGTTTTATTGGAGCAACCTTTGTTTTGCAAGTGATTAGTGTGACCTTACCGCCTCCAGATTCGTCTATCACCCGCGCGTAGACAACAGCGGCATATGCATCGGTCGAAGCGTCACTGAAGCCGTGTAACTCCAGTGTCTTCCAGTTTTTATATAAGTCAATCCACCGTGGTAGGTGAAATCTGGTAAGCTCTATAAGCTCACCTCGGTAAGTAACCCAATCACTTAACAGCTTTGTTGGTAGCTCTACATCCCAACTAATTCTTGCTAACCATAGCTTTTGGATGAATATTTTTGCTTTTACTATGGCTGGAGCAATCCATCTCATAGGATCATCATACAGTTTAGCGATATCTGATATGACCTTTCTTTTTGTTACAGGTTCACTGATGGGAGGTAGCTGCACGGAGTACTCGAATTCGTCGGTTCGTCGGTTCCAGGTAAGTCTAAGTATTTTAATGATTTCGTCTATCTTGAATTCCAAATTGCTTTCTAGTTCCTCTGTTTCTTTGCTTATTGCCTCTAGTAGTGTTTCATTGTTGCTAAACCATTTCTGTAGTTCAAACCCTCCTTTTCTCAATAGTTCGTAAATTTCTTTACAAAGTGTTCCTTCTTGTATTGTTTCGCACCCGGTGAGCAAATCATGGATATAAAAATCATTTAAGATTCTTTCAGATGCCAGTGGATACTCCCTACCATCATCAATTGCGATCTGGTGTAATGTTTTCACCGCAAGATATGGCGCTGAGGCGGTGCCAATTGTAACTCGCAGCAGACGAAGATGTTGATGTGGATCATTAGGCGTGGGTCGCCAAGCCAAACGTTGATAATCAACATCTTCGTTAGCTACTAATATTTGGCGATACATTTTTACTATATCGGCAACCGAACAAATAGTATGAAGTCTCCATTTCATCATCAAATGGCATAGATCCGATTGAAGTGTTGGCCCCACCATCAACTCGCTATTGAGAGACACACCGTTTTTGTCCCGACAGGAAGCATCGAAGACGACTCTTAGCTTGGATGTGGTTCTGTTCTGCTTTACCACAGCGTGATGAGGTAAGTACACACTATCTGATTTGTTAATCTTATCACCTGGCACTGTTTTCATGTGGCCTAGCTCTATATGCTCATTTATGACATCAGTGTAGAGATCCTTAAACTGCAGGGACTTCAAAAGGCGCCTTTTCTGCATAAAAAAATCTGCTCGTAGCAATTTCGTGTTTCGAATTTCCTGTCTTGCAACTCGGGTTGTGATCTCTAAAAGATAACTTTACTACATACCGCCCTGAAGAATCTCTTGTGGTGGTTCGTGTATAAAAATCTTCACATCTTTGTTCTTCGGGAGTGTACTGTAGTCGGTTGGTAACGCAGTCAGACTCCAATTCTTCATCAATAACCTCAGCATGTAAAGTTGTTAGTTTAGAACTGCTTGTTGCACCTTCAGTGTTATTTGCTAACTGCCCAGACAAGACCCATCCGAGTTTGGTGTTTTGTGCAATAGGGGTTCCTATTGGACTCTTGACTAGCCCCTCAGATAAGATGAGGCAATAAACTTCTGCACCCAGCAGCAAGTCTATTTTGTTAGGCATGTTAAAGTGAGGATCTGCTAACCTCAGGTTTGGCATGTTAGGCCACAATTGCTTATCAACCTGTCGTTCAGGAAGAAGTGAGGTAAGTTTACTTATAACATGAAACTTCACTTTAATCGTGAAAGTCGGATCATGTATTGATTGCAGTTTAACATGAACTACGTGGTTAGATGTACTACAATCACTACCTACACCAGAAATGACACTTTTGCTTTTTACCTTCTTCAGTCCAAGTAATTGGACTGCAGACTCCGTTATAAACGAAGCCTGTGATCCTTGGTCCAGTAGAGACCTAAGTGTCATCATTGATCCGTTGTTTGATTCTGCTCTAACTAAAGCTGTTGGTAAAAGGACTTGACTCTTGTTGGTAGAGTAGCAAGTGGTAATGTTAGTCTGATCATTTTCGCCTGATGTTGTCGCTGTTGCCGCGACAACATTGTTACTACTATTAGGTTGCGTGGTTACCTGAACATGGTTAGGTGATACGTTAGCGTTGTTTGAATGCAATAGCGAGTGATGTTTCTTCTTACAAATTCTACACCGAGTGGGCAAACGACACATAAGAACGGAATGATTAGCGCCTAAACAATTAAAGCATAAATGAGACGTTTGAACAAAGTTACGGCGGGATGACAGGGTTTCATTTGCGAATTTTTTACAATTTCCTAGCTTATGATTACTGTCAGAACAATAGGAACATGGAACGGATACCTTATCAATATATTTTGTTACTGCATGATGAGAATGAGTACTCCTTATAGTTTTGGGATTCAAAAATTCAAGTGATCTAAATCTGTGCTCTAAAAAATCCAAAAATTGTTTTAATGTTGGTAAGTCATTAGTCTGATCACAAATTTTTGCTTCCCACTGTTTACGTGATTCATTATCTAATTTTGAAGACAAAATATAAATGACAAGTACATCCCAATTTTGGGTGTGGACACCGGCATTTTTTAAAGCATTTAAACATTCGTTAGTGGTATCAAAAAGTTCTTTAAGAGAATCTGAATTTTCGTGAACAATATTCTTTTGACCGAAAAATCGTTTTAAAATACAGTTAGTTATATATTTTTTATTGTTAAATCTATTGTCCAAAAGCTCCCAACACACTGAATAATTATCACTGGTTATTGGTAAATGACGTAGTAACTGTTCTGCTTCACCAGTTAAATAACTTTTTAAATAATGTAATTTTTGTACCTTGTGTAGCGAGTTATTGTTGTGTATAAGTGAGAGAAACAGGTCCCGGAACGTGGTCCACTCCGAATACTTCCCTGAGAAGCTGGGTATCGCTATCTTCGGAAGCTGCACACTGACTTGCTCTCCATCGCTTCGCGTTTCCTTGGCTTCCTTGGTGACCTTGTTGGAACAGCTCTCTAAATTTTCTTTTAACTCGGTGGTAAAATCTATGTATAATTCTTCGGTCTTGGTATAAAAATCCTCCGTAAAATATTCCAATTTCGCATATTCAGCATCCGTAACATATGAAAAAAGGTCTTCATGTACTCTATTAAAGGTTGTCCATATTCCATGTAAACTTTCAATTCTTGTTTCAATATAGCTTGATGTTAATCTTTCCTTTGGTGATTTTTTAAAGTTTATTCTTGCTTTTTCAATTCTTTTGTAAACATCCAATTGGGCTCTTATTTTTGATTCCATTGTTATATTGTTGTCTTAGTAATTCGCAAAAAATTATCAAATCCCGTGATAGATAACTGAATGTTTTATATGTGCCGTAAATTCCACAACTCACTATAGAGCGCCACTGATAATTGCATCCGGCGACGAAGAACCAATGTATAAATATACGCCAACTTTTCATTAATATTAAATAATAAAACTACAGACGAAAATCGATCAGATACAAAATATATATTTTTTACAACAATAAAAACAAAATCCAATACATTTTTTCTTATTTCTTTTTTTATGCTTAAATGTCATCTATTTGTCCAAAAAGGTTGGTACACAAAAAAGTTTTTATATTTTACATTTTATTTATTTGGTGTTTGGACAGTATGTCTGTATAAAACCCAACTTATTACGGAAACGTTACTCACAATGTGCATTCCAATCGCATTAATTTCATTAACATTTATACATATAAATACAGTTTTCCTCAATCGTGTATACTGTATAAGTAATCTCTTTCTGGCTGAGCTCAATGATTTTATTACCACCGTACTTGGAAACATTCGGATTAACCACTCAACGCCGAACCGGCACTCGGGTGCCGCATAACAATAGATTTTCTATTGTGTCTAGTAATCCGGGGCTAGAAGGATTAAATTAATGATGTCATCACATACAACTGTATGACTATGCACTAATTATAAATCATCCACATATTATGAAAAGCAAGGATATGTCGAGTATGTCGGCATTCTAATTGCCACAAGCCTGGGTTTCCCACTTATGATGATAATAAATAATAATAATAATTAATGTGATAAACTTATCCATTTGTGTTTGTCCTGTGTCTGGATGTTTTTGGTATTTTACTATACTATTATGAACCTTTGTTGTTTCTAACACTGGAAAGTGCTCAAGCTACTTACTTTGAGGGTCAGAACAATTTATGTGATGTTGTCCAACAATATGCTACTAGTACAGTACTTCAAGGTTAATAATGGGTAGGGTTGCCATCCGTCCGGGTTTCCCCGGATTTGTCCTAGTTTAGAGGGCATTCGGGGAGCGTCCGGGGAAGGTTTTATTTGTAGACCGAGTTTTAAAAATAAATAAGTAAAAAAAATTTGGGCCGCCCGCGCCCATCTTATTACATTGAATATTATGTTTAAAAGATCTTGTTGACATGTCCGGCTTTCGGTTTCGGACTCTAAAATCCAGGGTTTTCACGCGTCTTGTCCTGTTTTCCAAATTTTAGAGATGGCAACCCTAATAATGGGTATCGACTAAGTTTGCTTGTGATAAAGTTGAAATTGTTTTGTTTTCTTTTGCTTCCGATGTTAATTTTATCTTTAACCGTACGTTGGTTGAGTGTGAAATATGAATTCTTAAACCTGTCAAACAGTAGTATTGAAGTGCTAATAGACCAAATGTATGGAAGGTATGTAAATTAGTTTGTTTACATACTCTATTCAATTTCTTATAGTGTACACGAGTACCTATTCGGTCGTTAGCGTTACGTAACACTGCGTGAGGATAAATGTTTGTTTGTACTCCATATCCATATAGATAAATTGAATTTATGTAGGTAACTGTTCTGCAGGGGCAATTGTGTGAATCTCGACATAGAGCAACCCGGCGCCCCAGCCTGTGCTTGAGAAGGCCACAGTGGAGTTTTAGTCAGTACCCCCAACATAGGGCAACTCTGACATAACCTCAGCTGCTCCCCCAAGCGGCTTCTTCAACTTTCACACTTACAATGTTGGCAACAAGAAGTGTAGGTAATTACGTCTGTGGTCTGTGCAGCAACTAAGGCCTAACTTTACCTCTAAAAGATAAGTTCGTCTGTAAATAATGAATGAAAAAAGACAGCCTCTAAAACGAATCGCGAGATTAGATTCGACGAACCCAGATAAATTATCACGAAAGTGTCGGCTAGTAGAAAAACTGGCCCTTATTCTTGTTTGAATTGTACGGACATCGAACGCGCAACTCCTAGCGATCAATCAACACCGAATCAATAGTCTTTACCGAGTATTTTAACAAACAAGATAAGACACTACCTACTCGGGAATCGAAGCCAGAACCTAGCTTAGCAAGCACCAAATACTTGTATTAACGAAGAAGGTCACGATATTTCCTAAAGTAACAAATGAAAATCTTACCTATATTTTTCAAACAGTCAAAATTATACGGAAGCCGAATCAACCTCCATCGCCTCACTTACTCAAGGTTAAAGGCTCAATAAAAACTAAAATCACTGCTTACTTACCGGTAATGAAACTTAAAAAAAATATCACAGACAATAAACGCCTCAACTTTTTATAAAAGCGTGCGAAGGCAACGAGAACGAACTAATGACTGACCTTATACACAACTACTCGTTACTCGTCAACTCGCTATGGCATTACACGACAAAATTATAAAAACCTTCGCCACAGTAAAATCTCTATACAATTAACAGGTCTCTCGTTTCTGGTCCACTACATCTAGCGAAACATGACGTCATGTATTCATGAATCAGAATCGTAGATGGTAATGACGAGATTGAATTATCATGATGTTGAGTTGGTTTTAAGCGTATTTCTCAATTAAAATATTGTATCGCAATAGCGACATTGATGACGTCACGGTTTTGGAGAAGTGTGACGTCATAGTTGCGGATAAACATTCATCCAAGTTTTCTGCATGATTTAGCAAAACGCACTAATCTTTTGGTCCTATACAAGGACAAGCCCTGTAGTATTAGTGTGTAGTAGACGAGCTATTTGGTGTAAGGTCGAGAAGTCGGCTATTACACTAGAGGTCGCGGGTTCGATCCCCGCACGGTACAAACATTTTGTGTGCATAAACATGTCTGTTTGTATCGGTCTGGGTGTTTCTATGTCTAATATGTATTTACAAAAAAAGTATGTAAGTAATGTTTATCCGTTAACTGGCACCCATAGCACAAACTAATGTTTAGTTTGGGGCTAGATGGCGATGTGTGAATAATGTCCAGAGATAATGTCTAGAGTATTGGTTACTAAATGAAAAACTTTTTTCTTTGCGACAGAGTACCCGTGGAAGGGTCGGTCAGTCGTCATGAGACTGGAAACTTGTAAATAAAGAGGATATCTTGTTTATATGGAATCTGCTATGTGCCAAAAAAAAATCTGTCAACGTTTATTGATTTAACCACTCAACGCCGAACCGGCACTCGGGTGCCGCATAACAATAGATTTTCTATTGTGTCTAGTAATCCGGGGCTAGAAGGATTAATACCTATTCTGAGAGATTTTTAGACAAAGACGAAATAGAGACGGATATTATGTGAAGTGTATTTATGTAGGAAATGTGTTATGTCTTAAAAGTGTTTTGCTCCAATTTACTCAATGCTATGCTTACACCGTGGTCCAGGACTTGGCTCGGCCATTTAAGCGACTGCCATATTCATAACTCTTAACAAAAACTGTTATTCCAGATTTCTCACGATATTTTTCTGTCACCGCATATACCACTGAACTATAGAGAAATCTCTGCGCGTCGAGTTTTGAACCAACGACCCTATGCATGTGAAGCGCTTGAAACAGCGTTACCAGTTTTTTTTTTTGCCAAGTCGGGACTTAGGTACTTTTTGAGTGAAAATAGCGGGATTCTTCCGTCAAAAGCGGGACATAGTAAAAAAAACGTATATTATTATAATCAAAGGTTTTCAAATATTTATCTTTTTATTTGACTTAAAATTACGTTTACGTGACAATAGATAGCAAAAGAAGCCATAGAAAATGTATTTTAATAAACTCTTATCTTTATTACGCGCCTTTCTTTCTCAGCACTCGCACGTACGGTCGAGTTCTCCCCGAAAAGCGGGACTGAGCCTGTCCCGCGCGGGACATTAAATTTTGATTTAAAAATCAGGACGTCCGGCCAAAATGGGGACGTCTGGCAACATTGGCTTGAAACCACCAGGCTACTACAGCTCATAATAATTATGTATGGCCGTTGGTAAAAAATATACTGAGTGACTCTTCCTATAAAAAACGAAAATAGGTGTATTGAAGGAGATGATTCTAATAAAGAATCATATAATAGTTGTATGTCACTGGTTCTTAGAGAATCGAAGTGACTAACGACAATATTATTCACATGCAATTTCATATTTTGGCAGGTTTACAATTTTTTTTTTACTTGTGTGAAAAAGTACTGTTAGCATTTTGATGTGTAGTGAATTGAGTCATAAAGTTGAAATTTTAATGGCAATAATGGATGTTAATGACCATGAGAAAATCCAATACAAGTCTCTTTGCTACATTAAGTTTGATACCACAGATTAAAATGTAAAGTATTTGTTTTTTAGGTAAAATAAAAGTAAGTATACAAAGTTTCTTCAAGAGTAAAGCCCTCATACAAATATTTATTTTTTAAGATGGACAAACTCCCATTAAAAGCAGCTATTCTGATAACTAAAACAATTTATCATTTACTTTTATATTTTTTAATGCATGTGAACTAAATTGAAAGAAAATAATATTGAATTTGTTGTTGGTCAAATTCATGTAGACAGCAGCATAAGTATAATATTAAAATATTGTCTTTTAATTAAAATCAAATATAATAATAATTTTTTTTTTTCAATTAGGCACATAAACAGTAAAACACAAACAAAAATAATAAAGTGAAGTGAAAAGTATGGCATTGAATTCATGTGACCTACATTTCCAGTTGGAATGTTGGACACCATGGCCTAAAAGTTCAATGAACTCTCGGTTTGGTCCTCCACCTATTAAATTAGCTTTTTGGACTCCGAATATACATGGAACATGGATCTTATCGACCGACGCGCTCTCGCCACCTTATCGCATCTTTTTCTCATCTACTACTCGTGCAAAACAATACCTAATACAGTCTTATTCTCTTAGAATGTAGGTAGATAAATTCTTAGTAATTACATTAGGAACATATTTCACTTCATTTGTGAGTCACCGACGCTTCTAACGACAAGACAACATACTATATCTCCAACAAACGAACGAAATGACGTGAAACGCAAAAAAAATAACCCAGACAGGAAAAATCAATGGACCCCGCAAGGTCGCCTAGAAATTGGTACAAAAAGTAGATCCCTTCAAGAAAAATATTTGCAATATTGAAATTATGGGTGAAAGGCTATTTTTAAACATAAATTAATAACTTACGTTTTTAGAAGTTGATTAAAATTATTCCAAACCGGCGCAACACGCGGCTAGTGACACCAGAAAATGACACAACACAAATCGAAACCAATCGAAACATTTTTTGAAAACGCACAAAAGTGCGAATCATAGGAATCATACAATATGACGTTACCTTATATTGAATTTTGATTGGTCAATATTTAAATAGAGCAGTTCTAATAACCAATCAGAGAATAGAAAATACTAATTTGTACAGTGAAAACATACTTTACGTTCTGTTTCAAGTATTAGTGGAATAAGATAGAAATTAATGCAACTAAAAGTATTCCTAAAAGAACTGTAATTGTGTGAAAAATATTAATTAGCGGTCCTACAATTACAGTAATTAAAGATTCGTTCTAAACTAAGAGTATGTTTGGGTATTGCGAGTGTAATGATTCAATGAGAATTTATTTTTGTTGGGAAGATTCGGAAGATTGAGTTGAAGTCTTCGAAGATGTTTTTGCCTATGATTTGCAGTTTCAGAAAAGTTTGGCAGCTGTCGTGTGTAGTGATGGACCAACACGGAAAAAACAGAACTCGAGTTAGCCCGAGTTAAAATTCACGTAACTCGAGTTGTGGAACTCGAGTTGACTAGATGGAAAAGTTATTGTTTATTTAAAACTAGCCTTCCACCCGCGGTTTCACCCGCACGTAATCTCTTTTTCAAATATCCCCCCCTTCCCCCCACATTTCCGGGATCAAAAGTACTCTATGTTTACCGGGGATAGTGTAGCTTTCCAATAGTGAAAGAATAATTCAAACCGGTTCAGTAGTTTCAAAATTGCTATTCCCGCGAGAATGAGACGTTTCCCGTAGGAATTTTATGGCCTATGTCCTAATCCGGGTTATAAATTATACGTGTGCCAAATTTCATCTAAATCCGTTCAGCCGTGATTGAGTAACAAATATCCAAACGTCCAAACATCTAGACTTTCGCATTTATAATATTAGTAGGATAGTAGGATTTTACCAATTTATTCCCTCACTTTCGCATTAATAGTAAAAAAAAAGAATTTAAAACACGAAAAACTACAACAATAAGCGGCAGCGCAGACGACAGACTATCCGTGACAGACTTTTTAGTCTGCGAAAATAGAACGTATGCAACTGTATGGAGTAACGCAGACGACGCGCAAAAAAGTCCGGCGCGCACAAAATCCGTGTGATTCCGGCAGACCGCGCCACGCCGCGCCACACCGCTCCGCACAAAAAGTGTGCGAAAAAAATGGAACGTATGCAACTGTATGGAGTAACGCAGACGGCGCACATTGGCGTACATTTTAGTCTGCAATCTAGTGGTGGGACGTAACGTACGTATGCGATCTATTATGGCGCCAGACATCGATGTAACGATGCTAATTAATGAAATACAAAATAGACCAATAATTTATGATACTTCTATGGCAGAATATAGATATTAATACATATTATGTAAAATCATTAAAACTCGGTCCGCAGTGAGTTTAAACATTAAAACTTGTTTCTTGGTAATATTCTGTACAAGAAAATTTTTGTAAACAAATTGTAACTAGTGATTGCTCTGTGTAATTGGTAGTATTATTATTATTATTTATTTATTTATTTATTTTTTGTTGCCGGATAATATTATTTGTTTTATTATAAATTTTAATGTTCTCATGTAAGTGTTTATGTAATTTCTTTTTGAGAATAAAGTTTCTTTAACCGAAATACTAATTTGACGAGCCATTAGGTGTAATGGTTGCGCCACAGGTCGCGGGTTCGATCCCCGCACGGTACAAACATTTGTGTGCATGAACATGTCTGTTTGTATCGGTTTGGGTGTTTCTATGTATATTATGTATGTATTTACAAAAAAAAAGTATATAAGTAATGTTTATCCGTTGTCTAGCACCCATAGCACTAGCTAATGCTTAGTTTGGGGCTAAATGGCGCTGTGTGAATAATGTCCAGAGATATTTATTATTTATTATTAACTTCCTCATTGTTGTGTCTGAATGAGTCAAAGCAGGTCTTAAAATAAATAGCAACTTTGGTGGTAGCTTTGGAGGCTTGGTTGTTAATGAAACACGGTCAGAGCAGTGAATAGTGAATAATTTTATTGCGAAAAGGCGCTAAATATATACATAAATTAAATTCTAAACTAGCGACGATATTAACTAGCAACATTTAACATGTTGCGTCTCTGTCTCGCAAGACGCAAAGTAGATGGTTCGCGCCGCGCATGCGCGCGGGCGTTCGGCGGTCTTCGGCGCGCTCTCGCGGCTCGTCGCATGACCGTTGGATTGGAGGGGCGCGAGGTAACAACACAGACTAGATAGAAGATAAATCAGACAACCGACTCACGTACTGTAAACATGGGCTTTACGGAAAAGGGGGCCAGTGATATATGACAGCTCTTTTTTTTTTAAATTGTGGTGGTGTCAAATGCAAAGGCATTCTATTCAAACAGCCACTTTATTTATTTTGGTGTATTATTTGCAGGATTACCCTATTTGAAATAAAAGGGAATTCATAATTTCATATACCCGATACATGAATTCCCTTTTATTTCAAATTTGAGCCAAAAAAGATCATTTTAAGAAGACTATTTAGGTGAAAAACAAAATAAAACAAGTTAATTACTTATTATACTTGTTTAAATCTTTGATGATCTCTGCGACAGCTGTCATCGATTTGACAGCTGTTAAATTTCACAATTTTTGTGTGACAAATGTGTGAAGAGAAATAACGTTCATGATTGTGGGTTCCCGCCCACTTAGAGATGTTCATTGCTTTTATCATTCGCTTACACGTAATAATCGATTATGAAATTTTAAAACATCGGAAAATTTTCATTTTGTTTATCTCTTAAAACATACAATTTTATAATAAAAAATCAATTAATTTAATTAGAAGTAAGTCGGTTTGGATAAAACAATTTGAATATGATCGAAGTCCGAAATTCGAAAATAATAATTTCAGTATCTCCGACAAACAACCAAACTATATCACATACATTGAGCTGATCCCAAAGTTAGTGTAAAAGAGCACATGAGCATGACATGTGTTACGTACGAGTATCAAAAATAACGAAGTTACCACAAATTGGTACTTATTACATATTAACATCCAGACACAGGACAAACACAAATCTTTATCACCTAAATGTTTTCGCATAGTCATACTGCATGCCAAATGTGTCCTTTGTTTAAAATCACTTTTATTAGAGGTCCTAAATCGTTCAGTGTAGATCGATAGAAGAATCGATTACTTACCAATCGAAGTTTTAACATTCGTTTATGGTAAGACTACGCCTCTAGAAATGTCACTGCGACACCTGTCGCAGAGATCATCAAAGATTTAATAAAGTATAATTGATTTATTTTTCAATTTCTTTTTGTAATAATTAATCCTTCTGTTGCATGTTATTTGGTAATTTTCTCCTTTGTAAACACGTCAGTCCCTTTCAAAATGTTATTAATTGTATTCCTGTTGCATAAATCCATTTCTCACGAGTTTTATCATCAGTCGGAAATCTGGAAACAACAAATCGCTTGAAATTCCCTGAAATATGGGGTAATTTTGGGGAAATTTTTCCTTTCATTAGGCATCCGGAAATCGAATTATGAATCTACTAATTATTAATAAAATTTCAGTACATAGACATCTATGATAATTATTATGCTGGCTTCTGATGTAAATTTGTAAATTAAGCAATTATTTTACCGGTTTGCATGTCAGATGTTTTAGAGGTTATATTTAGAAATAATTTTTAGATATTTCCCATTTATCAAGTTTTTGATGATATAACTAATGATTTAGCGCAGAAACTTGGTTCCTGTGAGATTTGAGAAAGAAATACGTGATCAAAATTTATAAAACAGTGTACTTACGTATGAAATGTAACACCCGCTTTTTCTCTTTGATTGTTGCTTTTGAAGCCAAATATTGAACACTCTACCATTTTGTATGCTAGACACAAACGTTCCACATTCGATTAAATCATATTAATTTAGGTAGTAATCCACAAAACCTTTAATTTCTTTGGCACTTTAATGATTTTTTTGCTCAGTTTGATTCAGTTTGATTTGAAGTTTGAACTCTTCTCTATTCTATTTCCTCTTACAGGAATCTCAATAAGACTATCTCACTCTGTCAAAGCATGTCAGCAGACCCTTAAGCGAGCTGGCGGGGGAGAGGGGTTACGACCACAGATTACGAAATGTCATCTGAGGTTGGCCCCCTGTACCACAGATATAACAAACGCACCAATTTTATTACTTTGAGTCAAACGGCCGTGGCCGCCGAATGGACGCGTCCCGCGCCGCGAGGTGTTTTTGTTACCCACGGCCGTTTGACTCAAAGTAATAAAATTGGTGCGTTTGTTATATCTGTGGTACAGGGGGCCAACCTCAGATGACATTTCGTAATCTGTGGTCGTAACTCCTCTCCCCCGCCAGCTCGCTTAAGGGTCTGCTGACATGCTTTGACAGAGTGAGATAGTCTTATTGAGATTCCTGTAAGAGGAAATAGAATAGAGAAGAGTTCAAACTTCAAATCAAACTGAATCAAACTGAGCAAAAAAATCATTAAAGTGCCAAAGAAATTAAAGGTTTTGTGGATTACTACCTAAATTAATATGATTTAATCGAATGTGGAACGTTTGTGTCTAGCATACAAAATGGTAGTGTTCAATATTTGGCTTCAAAAGCAACAATCAAAGAGAAAAAGCGGGTGTTACATTTCATACGTAAGTACACTGTTTTATAAATTTTGATCACGTATTTCTTTCTCAAATCTCACAGGAACCCAGTTTCTGCGCTAAATCATTAGTTATATCATCAAAAACTTGATAAATGGGAAATATCTAAAAATTATTTCTAAATATAACCTCTAAAACATCTGACATGCAAACCGGTAAAATAATTGCTTATTATTACAAATTTACATCAGAAGCCAGCATAATAATTATCATAGATGTCTATGTACTGAAATTTTATTAATAATTAGTAGATTCATAATTCGATTTCCGGATGCCTAATGAAAGGAAAAATTTCCCCAAAATTACCCCATATTTCAGGGAATTTCAAGCGATTTGTTGTTTCCAGATTTCCGACTGATGATAAAACTCGTGAGAAATGGATTTATGCAACAGGAATACTATTAATAACATTTTGAAAGGGACTGACGTGTTTACAAAGGAGAAAATTACCAAATAATATGCAACAGAAGGATTAATTATCACAAAAAGAAATTGAAAAATAAATCAATTAATAAGTAATTAACTTGTTTTATTTTGTTTTTCACCTAAATAGTCTTCTTAAAATGATCTTTTTTGGCTCAAATTTCAAATAAAAGGGAATTCATGTATCGGGTATATGAAATTATGAATTCCCTTTTATTTCAAATAGGGTAATCCTGCAAATAATACACCAAAATAAATAAAGTGGCTGTTTGAATAGAATGCCTTTGCATTTGACACCACCACAATTTAAAAAAAAAAGAGCTGTCATATATCACTGGCCCCCTTTTCCGTAAAGCCCATGTTTACAGTATGTACGTGAGTCGGTTGTCTGATTTATCTTCTATCTAGTCTGTGCAGTTAACTGTTATCCTCAGATCTACATAGATGTGACACTAATTATTGTTTGTTAAGAATGATAGATAGTCTCAAATGATCGGCAAACTCGCTCCATGGACCATGGTCCATGTCGGTTTTCAAACTCGAGTCAGAAAGAATTCAACTCGAGTTGACCATCAATCATTAAGTTACTCGAGTTGGTCATCTCATCACTAGTCGTGTGTCGCACGGCCGTTTGACTCAAAGTAGTAAAATTGGTGCGTTTGTTTTATCTGTGGTACAGGGAGCCAACCTCAGATGACATTTCGTAATCTGTGGTCTTAACCCCTCTCCCCCGCCAGCTCGCATAAGGGTCTGCTGACATGCTTTGACAGAGTGAGATAGTCTTATTGAGATTCCTATAAGAGGAAATAGAATAGAGAAGAGTTCAAACTTCAAATCAAACTGAATCAAACTGAACAAAAAAATCATTAAAGTGCCAAAGAAATTAAAGGTTTTGTGGATTACTACCTAAATTATTATGATTTAATCGAATGTGGAACGTTTGTGTCTAGCATACAAAATGGTAGAGTGTTCAATATTTGGCTTCAAAAGCAACAATCAAAGAGAAAAAGCAGGTGTTACATTTCATACGTAAGTACACTGTTTTATAAATTTTGATCACGTATTTCTTTCTCAAATCTCACAGGAACCAAGTTTCTGAGCTAAATCATTAGTTTTATCATCAAAAACTTGATAAACGGGAAATATCTAAAAATTATTTCTAAATATAACCTCTGAAACATCTGACATGCAAACCGGTAAAATAATTGCATATTATTACTATACATCGTTATCGCGCGGGCAGTTTCGGGGCGACGCGTGGATACTGATGAATAGGGTTGCCACGCATGGATCTTTTTTTTTTTATTATATTTGACCAATAAAAATATCGATTTTTAAATCGATATTATGCATTGAATCTATTTGTAATCCTAAATCGACCACTGACACAACAATGTTACCTTACGATTTTTTTCGGTTTCGATAACCTAACCAATTTTATGAAAATGTTATTTTTATCCCAATTACTCATTTATAGCTGTATGATGTCAATTTCTGACTTACTGGACTGAATCAACCCTCAGAGAAAGTGTTGCTAACTTAAACAACGCTTCTACACTACTTTGTCCCATTTTTAAATACAATATCAAAATAGAAATAATATTCTATTTATCCTCATAAGGTATTTATCCTCATAAAGAATATACATAACATGAAAGGCTTTGATTCAAAGAATAAAAAAACATGCAAATATTTTAATACTCGTTATATACGTGTGACAGCCCTTCGGTCATCTATGCGTCGCCCCCAAACTGCCCGCGCGATAACGATGTATGATTATTACAAATTTACATCAGAAGCCAGCATAATAATTATCATAGATGTCTATGTACTGAAATTTTATTATTATTAGTAGATTCATAATTCGATTTCCGGATGCCTAATGAAAGGAAAAATTACCCCATATTTCAGGGAATTTCAAGCGATTTGTTGTTTCCAGATTTCCGACTGATGATAAAACTCGTGAGAAATGGATTTATGCAACAGGAATACTATTAATAACATTTTGAAAGGGAATGACGTGTTTACAAAGGAGAAAATTACCAAATAATATGCAACAGAAGGATTAATTATTACAAAAAGAAATTGAAAAATAAATCAATTAATAAGTAATTAACTTGTTTTATTTTGTTTTTCACCTAAATAGTCTTCTTAAAATGATCTTTTTTGGCTCAAATTTGAAATAAATGGGAATTCATGTATGAATTATGAATTCCCTTTTATTTCAAATCATAGGGGAATATAATATACCCTTTTTTTTTTTACCCTGCGAATAAATAAAGTGGCTGTATGAATTGAGTGCCTTTGCATTGTGAACCAACCACAATTTAAAAAAAAAAGAGCTGTCATATATCACTGGCCCCCTTTTCCATAAAGCCCATGTTTAAAGTACGTGAGTCGGTTGTCTGATTTATCTTATAACTAGTCTGTGGTGTGTCGTCTGTCAGTGTCAAAAGTATTGCGGTGGTGTCATTTTAATGAAAAAGGAAAAAGCTGATTCGTTCGAGTTATTTTCTGTTCAGTTTTTTGTCCCATTCACTTCTCTTTGGGCCCGGCGTTGTTGTCCCGCAAAAACTAAGAAGTGTTTGATATTTTGTGCAAATAAATCGTCAAAGATGTCTTTTGATTTAGCGGCGATTGGTGATCAGAAAGTGAAGAGCGTCGCCAATGGCGAAGTAAGTAAAAAAAGTAACTTTTTTGTTTTGTTTCGGAAAAGTTTCTTGTTTGTCTCATAAATACTATTAGTTCAATAAAATTGTTGTGTATGTTTTGAAAGTGTCGTATCTTTTATCTTCTGCGTATTATATGCGTGTTTAGATAGATAATCTGTAAAACCGGCTATTCAACTATGCGAGACTATGATAGGTGAATAATATTTCCAGAATGCATTGGTAATTATAAATTCAAGTCAAGCGTGAATGCACCGCGCGCGCGAGGTGCTAGTCTATCTTGTTATCCTTGTCTGTTATTACAGATTAGGGAGGGATGGAAGATATGTGTAAAATAAACATCCTAAATAGGTGTTATTCTGAGGTGTTATTGTGAAATAAGAACCTATATACCTACCTATTTCGTTAATGATTGTAAATTAACCTTTTTCCTGTTTACATTGTGCTTTGTGAATATCTTCACTTGTTTAAAAGTAGCCTATTGTATAGATTTGATTGTTAATTTTATTTGTTTTTTCTGGCACTGGCTCGTCCCAATTGGGTGTGAAGGGGAACCAGGGGAGTTTAGTGAGTAGTGGGCGCTTTAGTCTCGAGTCCCACATACGGCCGCAGATCTAGCTAGCCTGCGGTTATGGTGCAAAAAGGCATTCTCCTCCCAAAAAAGAGCCTTATTTATGTACCACCACCATTCTGCCCATGAGAACTATACAAAGTTCTCCCGTAATAATGTGATAATAACACTTCTTTGCAATAATAACACTTGAATTTCTGTTATCCTGTGAAAACTGAGCATTATTCCAAAATAAAAGGAGCCTATGTTTACTGTTCTATGCATTCATAACAGTGTGACTTTTAGCATTATAATCTCGACAATCGAAAGTAAAAATTTAATAAGCAACATTTTTGGCCAAACTGACACTTCACTTTTAAACCTACAAACACTACTTACAATATTAATTACATTAAAATTAATGTATGTAATGCACTTATTACAATATTGCTGATTTAATAATTTACAACTTTAGTAAGTTATAGCTCTAGACAGGATCTTAAATAGTTTTTAAGCTACAATTTAGATGGTAAATAATATTGCTGATTTAGTTTTAAATGCACTTATGTGACGATCGCAATTTTTTTAATGATTATTTATCTATAAAATCTTAATTCTAAACAGCTCCAGTGTAAAGTGAGCTAAATGTCACTTAGTTAACTTTTCTTTTCAAGCGTCGATATTATTATGAATTTATTTACATATAAACTTATATTAAATTTCTTTGTTTCATCTCTACTTATCAATATTTCTTTAGCTATGTAAAAGATTGCAAAAGTACCTACCTATAAAATGTCAATAACATAAACATTATACATGTTTGTTACTTTTATCTTAAATATGTCACATTGGATATAAATGGAATGTTTTTATCTCCACAATATTTTACTGCACATAAATAATTTTTATAACTCTCACCTTATGAGTAACATGTTTTGTTTACCTACCTATGTTAGGTGTTGTCTGTAGTTCAGCATTGGTATGAACTTCAAAATTTTTCTATACTTTTCAAAAGTTGGTTTCCGACGTCCTCTAGTGGTTTAAGTTCGTAGCTAGGTACGGGTTTCAATATTTGTGTTGGGCAAAAATCTATTTCGTCTTTTTGAACATTGCTTGGGCAAGCGATCGCATACCCGCATTTAGAAAGCGTTGTTATCGAGCCAGTATTCTATCATTGTGACAGTAACTTAATTATAATGTTATTTAGTAAATAATGATGAAAGAAGCATTTTTTCTGCATTGGAAAATTTCCTCCGAGCCTCCTACAGCAGCGAAAGTTCACGATTAGATTAGATAAACTATAGTGAATAGTTGAGTGTGCAAACATAGGAGTATTACCTATTCCCTTACTCTCATAGCACTGTGAGAGAGCTATTGACAACAGATCAGGCGCCAAATCAACATCAATTAGACTTTCGTTAAGGCCCAGTATAAAGTAAGCTAAATGTCACTTGGTTAACTTTTCTTTTCTAACTAAGGGAGGCAAGGGCGTCGCCAGCTTATGATTAAGGGGGGGGGGGCAATGGGGCAATATTATTTAGGAGAAAAAATATGAACGCCGAGAGCATGAAGCGTTACCGCTTTGCGGCTAGCTACATTTGATCTCTAGGGGGGGGCAATTGCCCCCCCCTGCCACCCCTTAGCGACGCCCTTGAAGGGAGGTATTCTCCTGACCTTTTAACCCCTTCTTATACATGCCTGTCTGATGCTGCATTATTTCACTCTATCCTACATCACTGTGGAGTATTTATTTATTTATTTATTGGTAGGCAGGCAGTTAAAACACTGATGATAGCCTGTATGTTATTAGTTCAACTGGACTAACTCCTTCCAGTTAAATATTTGTCCAATCTGTTTTTTTTTTTTGAATCTATATCTGTATATATTATAAAACTCAAAGGTGACTGACTGACTGACTGACTGACATACATAGATATAAACGCACAGCCCAAACCACTGGACGGATCGGGCTGAAATTTGGCATGCAGGTAGATGTTATGACGTAGGCATCCGCTAAGAAAGGATATCTCGATATTCCCACGGGAACGGGAACCACGCGGGTGAAACCGCGGTCGCCCGCTAGTATATTATATTGGTGTTCTGTGCGGAAACCACCTCTGCTGGTAACCTGTTCCAAGCTTCAACCACTCTGATACTAAAAAAGTGTTTATGTGGATTGTTCAGTGACCGAGACCTTGACAGTTATTTATTACGATTCCTAAACGTTTTCTCTTTTTTTTTCAGACTAGGGAGTTGAAGAGTTTCTGGGAGAATCAGAATGTGGCCGTCATCTTCTTCCGCCGTTGGGGCTGCATGTTTTGCAGGCTGTGGGCAAAAGAGGTAACCTTAAAATTATATGTTTTTCCTGTATGATATTGCAGTTATCTGTTTCATTGAAGGACACTTCACCAAAGTGAACCGCCGCTCAATATGCTGCTACAGCCCGACCATAAAAATAAAAAACCTCGCCATATTGCGGAAAATTGGAACTAATTTCTTTATGTGGCAACTGTAAATATTACTCGCCGCGGTACCGTTTTCGTTGCGTCATTTATTTTTTATTCACTGGTGGTGATCCATTGGTAAAAATATGGTGAACTTTTGTCTCACAAAGCTGGTGGCCACTACTTTCATGTTTCAGCGTTTTTGTCGTGAGTCCTAATAGCGACTGTGTTTGTTACAGCTAGGAGAAATTGCCCCTGTGTTGTCCAAGCACAATATCAAGCTTGTGGGAGTGGGCGTTGAGGAAGCTGGGTCCAAGGAGTTTGTGGACGGGAAGTTCTTCGATGGAGGTGAGTAGACATTAATGATTACTTTGACGTCACCAGGTGACCAAGTTCTGAAGCTTTAAAATATTCCTGGACAATATTCCCACAGCGTCGTCAAGCTCCGAACTAGAGGAGTAAGTAAAAAAAAAAAATAGACCCAAATTTTATTAATTTTTTTAACATTGACGCCTAATAACTAAATCAATAGGGTTCGAAACAGTTCACTCCTCTAGACTTTTATAATTGGCTGACCAGATCATCAATTTGTTGACTTTAAAATACTTATAATACAGTACAGTAAATTGCCTAATTATTTCGGTTCAACGTACTTAATAGTGGATGATCGGATAGTATACTTAGTCTGGTGTCTAGATAGATAAAAAATTAAACTTTGGCATTTGCATTAAATAAATACAAAATACGTAAGGCGGCGTCCCCAGTAGGCAAACTGTTAGCGGCAGACTGAGTGAGCCCCAAAGTGGCGAACTGAAAGAGTTAGCTGCAAACTCAGATCAATTTTCGTGCGTCGCAACCGGTTTTGCTGGGAGTCGGTCGCTCACTGAGATAGTCGGCGCGCGTAACGCTGCAAACTGCGTGCAGTGAGCGCAAAACTAGCAAACTGTGGACACTCCATTTGTAATATATGGAAAGGCGTACTAAATCGATAAGCCGCAAACTCAGTCTGCCGCTAACAGTTCGCCTACTGGGGAATCAGCCTAAGGCCCTTAAAGTTACAGTGCAAATACTAAGTCACCATCGTGTTTTCAATAGGGAATCACGTGAAGCCAGCGGGAGGGGTAGCGCGGAGCATTACGTATTAGACACCATTACTTCTTATTCCAGACCTGTACTATGTGGAAGACATCTCGACGTACCAAGCGCTGGGATTCAAGCGATTCAACCTGTTCACTATTTTGACTTCGCTCCTATGGAAGCAGTCCCGTGACGCCATCGCTAAGGGAAGGAGCATGGGTAAGACCCCCTTCAATGAGCTAGTTCACAATATAAATAATACAAAGTCAAAGTCAACATTTCTTTATTCATTGAGGAAACAAAAGACGATTTGTAAATATTTAAATATCGAGATTCAATTTCTATCGAGAAGTATCTGGCAAGAAACTCGATCGTACTATTTTCAATCGCCAAATGTTTTACAATGTGCGAACATTGTTTTCGTGATCTGTGAAATAGCTATACCATTTATATAGCTATAGTATAATGGCATAAATTCTAAAAGCAAATCATTAAAATAACAGAATTGTAAGGGTAATACTTCCTTGGGCATTATTTAGACAACGCCATTTAGGCCTAAACTAAGTAAAGTAATTTGGGTGCATCCTAAGAATAACTTTTTTTCGTGCTTGTAAGTCATTATGCGCTATAATAGTGAATTTACTTAGATCCTTATATTTTAAACAATGAAGTCTTAATGACTTTATGTATCATTGAATTAACAAATGGATGAATGCATAAAGGTATGAATGAATGAATGTTTGGATGGATCTTATGACTTCGTTTGCGTAGACTTTTGCCTCATGTCGCTAGAATAGTGAATGATCTACGACCGGATTATTGTATGGATGAATGATTGAATGAATCAATAAACGGATGAATGGGTTATTGAACAAATAAATGAACGGATCAATGCATGCATTGATGAAGGAATGAACGGATCATTAGATGCATTAATGAATGAATGAATGAATGTATAGACGACCGGACGAATGAATAAATTGATGTATTGCGTAAGTTAATAGTCACTAAAAACTTCTCAGAGTATCCAATAAATACTAGTCACAAACTAGTAACGCCTCGATGGTCTAGTGGTTTAAGTACCGGGCCATGATCTCGGGGCCCTGGGTTCAATTCCCGGGTGGAGCCAACTTTGTGTCGGTTTTTTCGGACACAGCTCGGGTTTGTGATCACCAAACCGCACTTGGCAAGCGTGGTGATTAAGCCAATACCCATCATTGTAGCGATAACTTGATTTCAAGGATGGAGGCCTTTGCCCTGCAGTGGGACATTATTAAGCTGATACTTTACAAGTCAAAAAGCAGTAGGTACAAGTATAGGGCCCTCAGGTCTGGAGTCGGACCTGGTCGGTGATGGCCTACAGCTGGGCGGCGCGCTGCTGGCGGCGGGCGGGCGCGGCGTGCTGTACGCGCAGGCCGCGCCCGCCGCGCGCGCCTCGAACCGGGACCTCCTGCAGGTGCATTAAAGTCCATCAAATCTAAGAAGTACCGTTTGACAGTTCATTTATGCAAAGAATAATATACCTTACGCTAAAGGAATAAAACTCAAGAAAACAACATCAGTTTTTTTTAATACAATTATTTATTTAGTTATTTAGACTCTACTCCTGATGTACATAAGTAGCATTTTTTGCTTTGCATAAATGAACTGTCAAACGGCACCTCTTAGATTTGATGGACTGTAGCTGCGTTGATTTAGTAGCTAGGCTTGGGTGGTTTTTAAGACTTTGTTTGCGTAGACTTTTGCCTCAAGTCTAGAATAGTGAATGAATGGATCAACGAACGGATGAATGAACGGATCAATGAATGAACGGATCCATCCACGCATAGATGAATGAATGAACGGATTATTGCATGCATTGATGAATAAATGGATGGTCGAATGAATGGGTGAATGAATAAATGTATGAATGAATTGATGAATAAATAAATGGATGAATTAATGAAAGTATAAATGGGTGTATTACGTTAGCAGTTATTAAGATTAGTCATAAATGTAGTACTTGTAGATTATAAGCATCATTGTTTTGTTACTTGGGGAATCATGTAATTTTATTGACGTAAAGCATTCGCTAGAATACTGAATTTACTTAGACATTTCGACTGTAGTGGTCGCGATGAATGCATAAACTAATCGATATTAATGTATTATTGAACTGAGGAATGAATGGAGTATTGAATAAATGAATAGATAGATAGATATATGAATTAAGAGATAGATAAGTGGATGAATGGATATATGGTTGTATGTATGACTGAATGGATGAATGAATGAGTGTACAAATGTGTTCGGTACGAACACTTTCATTGTGCTATACCTAAAATGCTCAGGCTCCTTCAATATGAATGAAGGAATATATTAATTTATTGTCGTGTTTAAGAATACATTGACTTTCCTATTTGAAATTTATGTAGACTTCAAGGATGTTTTTTGTGTGTCGCATTTAATCAATAAATTGATGAACCTATTAACTATTTAAAAGCGAGTGAGTGACAATGTTTTCTTTGGATCCAAAAAGTGGTTTAGATTTTGTTTAGGATAAATAGTAAATGATTAGTTATGAATAACCAGTAAATGAATGCTCGTAAATAAATAGTTGTTACGTTAGTTACATGGCCTAGTTTCGCCGCAGCCATTTTTTAACCTTACTTATTCTCAAACGTCTAATTTTTCTGTGTATTTTTGATTATTACAATGTTATTCCCCCGCCACAAGTCGTCCATTTCAGTATAGCCTGACCAGGAAAATAAAAAACCTGCTCTGGAGGCGCCACATTAGCTATGGTTATATCAACACTTGGTTCCTACTATGGTTATACTCACAAATAACTCAAAATATCCAATAGTAAAAAGGCACGGTTGACAATTGACATCATACTTTGACAGAATAATGAATGACATCTTATTGTTTTTTTATTTGATTGTTGCCAATTGAAGAAATTAGTTCCAATATATTTCCGCAATATGGCGAGGTTTTTTATTTTATTGATCGGGCTATATATTATTGTTTATCTGTAATTAGGTTTAGGGGGAGACATGAAGGGTGATTGGGTGCAGACTGGTGGAGCCCTCTTGGTAGAGAGGGGGGGAAATGTCCTCAAGCATTTCACACAGACGGGGCCGGGTGAACATTTGCCCAATTTGGACATTTTGAAGGTGGGTCAAAAAAGTTGGACGATTTGTCGTCGAAAAAAAAAAATCGTGAATGTTCCTCATATCATATTTTTGATTTTTGTCTTTTTTTTGTGGGTGTGAGTAATGGGGACATGTACCCTACGGTTGGTGAAGGAATATACTGAAAACTAGTAGAAATATGTACAGTTGGTCGAAAAATATACCGTTAGCCGTAAAAGTAGTTCAGCTTGTAGGTGTGCCTTAGTCTCTTTGTAGCTTGAAATGCGCAGCCACTTGCGACTGACTGAAGATATGTAGAATAAAACTTACAGCATAGGTCGTGGGTTCGAATCCCACCAAGTACCTACTTTTTTAACGATACATAACGACGCCAACTTTACACAAACCCCTTCGGGATGTGCTAATAGTGTGAGGATTAAGTTAAGGTTTTCTTTCTACTATGCTTTTGTAAGTTAATATAATAAATAATAAATATTGGACAACATCACATACATTGATCTGACCCCAAAGTAAGTAGCGTAAGCACTTGTGTTATGAGTATCAGAAACAACGAAGGTACCACAAACTTAAATACAAATAAACATCCAGACACAGAACAAACACAAATTTTCATTACATAAGTGTTTGTCCTGGGTGGGATTCGAGCCCACGACCCCTGGCGCATAGGGCAGTGCCACTACAAAATGCGCGATCGGGCCAGTCTATAATATTATTGTTTGTAATTTTCAGGCATTCGGATTGGAGAATGAGTTTAATCCAGAAACAATGGCGAATAAGAAACCCGAAGAGAGGGGAGAATGCAATGTACGTATTTAAATTTATTTATTACTAGCCTTCTTATTACAAATATACCCCCTACCCCCACATTTCCGGGATCAAAAATACCCTATGTTCACCGGGGATAGTGTAGCTTTCCAACAGTGAAAGAATTATTCAAATCGGTTCAGTAGTTTTAAAATTGTTATTCCCGCAGGAATGAGACGTTTCCCGTAGGAATTTTATAGCCTATGTCCTATTCCGAGTTATAAACTATACGTGTGCCAAATTTCATCTTAATCCGCTCAGCCGTTAGGGCGTGATTGAGTTACAAACATCCAAACATCCAGACTTTTGCATTTATAATATTAGTAAGACTAGCGGCCGCCTGCGGTTTCACCCGCTTTTTTCAAATATGCCCCTTTCCCCCTACATTTCCGGGATCAAAAGTATAACTCACCCGGGGATAGTGTAGCTTTCCAACAGTGAAAGAATTATTCAAATCGGTTTAGTAGTTTCGGAGCCTATTCTATACAAACAAACAATCAAATCTTTCCTCTTTATAATATTAGTATAGATTAGTATAGACTAGCCTTCTGTTGCTAGCATAGACTTTTCGACAACTATGTAACAAAAACGGGATATAAAGTAGCCTATGACGGTTCCCATGCTCTAGTTTGTCAGAGTCAAATTTTATTAAAATAGCTTTCGTCGTGCTTTCGAATTTATAATATTTATATGGATTTTTTAAATGAATGTATTGACCAGTGAGCTAATATAATTTTCTTATAAATGTCACCATGGGTGCGTAAGGCAAGTGACCAACCTTAATGTGAGATGTTATCAAGCCGCCAAATGGCCTCTGACAAGGCATGGCGACTAATATCTACTTTAAAGTCCAGGTACTTAAACACTCAACCGTTACAAACAAGGTGTTACTTACCTCTCTAAAAATATTATAATGTACGGTCAACAGCACATCACGGTATACACTTGCAGTTCGATAATAGCGCTTATGCCCCCGACATAAGAGCGGTACAAAGTCCAAAGTGTTACGTATGACGTGCTTTTGACTGTACCAAGATTATAAAAAATGTAGTTAGCAATAAACTAACGCAGGTGTGAAATACTTCCCGATTTCCAGACAGAGGCTGCGCCCTAAGAAGTGGCTGAAGGTTTTGGAGCAGCATTCCCTTGCCCCGATCCACACCATCTGGACCGAAAGGAGATGCAAGTCCTCCAGAGTGTAGTGGTCCGTTGTTTGTACCTTACTCTTATCTATCATCTCGCTGAAAAAACATGGAAGCAGTGGGTGCGTTTGGCAGAAAAAAGCGCTAGGAAGCGCTTGTAAGCAAAATGGAGTATCTACTTCAAAACAAACAAGCAAAATGGCGGATTATGTTAGCGCGGATTAAGTGCTCTCAAGCGCTTTTTTCTGCCAAACGCACCCAGTCTCTACATATCTTCAATTCGCCAACCCGAATTTTGACCGCCTCCGTGGAACAGTGGCTAAGCCGCTCGGGTATAGAACACGGATGTCGTGGGTTCGATTCTCGCCTTGGGACAGGTAGCTACCACCCCCACAGGTGAAATCTGCCGCCATAACAGCTCTGGCTGTGTTCCGGCAATATTAATGTGGGAGCACACTTGAAATCAGATGCTCGAAGACCAGATAAATCTACAGTCTGGCACATTGGGGAATGTTTCCAGGTGAAGCATCCTTCAGTGGAATAGGCCGCAGTGGCAGCTTACCATCAGGTGGGCTGCGTGCCTGTCTGCCAACTGAGCTAGTATAAAAAAATCAAAATTCACGAAAAACACGCAGTCGGATGTTATACCACTGTGATTGGTCAGCTGTCGCCTAAGATCAAATCACATCATTGGTCGGGTTGTTTTGAAGCAACGCCCACCACGGTACCGTTTTGCTCACCACGCGGTACCGTTTTGCTCACCACGGTACCGTTTTGCTCACCACGGTACCGTTTTGCTCACCGCGGTACCGTTTTCGTTGCGTCCGCGTCATTTACAAGCATTAGAAATGCTTCCATGTTTTTTCGTTCATCGCCTCCCGTACTACAGAGAATAGGGCCTTTGAATAAAAAAAACTGTAATTTATTACACCTCCCGTAACCACTAATTAAAAAAAAAAAATACAAAGAATAGGGTGAAATAAAAAAGAGTCACGAAAATCGGATCAGAAACTTTAGTAATGTTGATGTATTCATTAGGATTGGTACAAAACGCTCATAGAAAGAGAGACTTTGTAGTATCGAAGGTGGTAAATCTTCTTTCCATCTAGAGTTGCTATGATGCACATGTTATATATGCCTAAGCAGATGCATTGTTAATATTAGAAATTATTAATATTGATTACTATTTTCTTTAAAATTCCAGTCAAAATATTCCATATAATTAAAAGTTAGGCGCTGCACAGACGCAGACACATTGTATGTAAGTAATAAGTCACAAAATGTTTCGACGTCTGTGCAGCGCCTTACATACTCGTAGATATAATATATGTTGTAATCCTACAACGATATTTGCGACTGATATATTTAGTCATTGTTTTTAAATGGTCTCTCTATTTTTAAATTGACTAGTAGTCCAGTCAACGAAGCCTTAACTTTGCCATTTTAGAGGAAAAGCTGAAACCGGTGCCAAAATTTTCGTTAATGACTCTGTAATAACATACAAAAATGCAGGGTCAGGAGTCACCGGGGTCATACGAAAAAAAAAATGGAAAAGGGTGAAAAAATGATTTTTTTCTAAAAATCTCGATAACTAAAAGAGATATGAGAAAAAGTTTTAGACAAAAGTTGTAGAGAATTACTTTGTCTACAGAAAAGATTATTATCAATTACGCGTATCGCGCACCGTTTGCTAGAAAATCGAGTACAAAGTGCACATATTGATGTAGAACTAAATAATTAAAACTAGGACGGAAATCTCTTTGGGGATATCGTAGAATGCATAAAAATAATTTATAATTGAAAAATTTGTAAAAATTCTATTTAAACGAAAAAAATTGTTTGTGCGAATTTTCGCACTTTGTACGCGATTGCCTAGGAAACGGTGCGCGATACGCGCAAATTGATAAGAAAATTTTTTGTAGACAAAGTAATTTTCTACGACTTTTGTCTGAAACTTTTTCTCATTTTTCTGTTAGTTTTCGAGATTTTTAGGAAAAATACATTTTTTCACCCTTTTCCATTTTTTTTTCGTATGACCCCGGTGACTCCTGACCCTGCATTTTTTGTATGTTATTACAGAGTCATTAACGAAAATTTTGGCACCGGTTTCAGCTTTTCCTCTAAAATGGCAAAGTTAAGGCTTAGTTGACTGGACTATAGGAAGTTAATAGAAACATGTTTACATGACTTTAAATTTTATCAATGTTAGCACAGTGTTTCTTTGATGATGGAAACAATTACACCTATTGGTCAAAAGGTTGTCTGTATGTTTTTTTTTAGCAAAAGGCCTGTTTTTATTTGCTAAATGCTAATTAATTATAACTCATAAATTGACGTGTAAATCAATATAACAATATGTGGAAAGATTAAAACAGAAGACCATCAATGGCAGAAAATTTTATGTATTTGTTACAGACTACAGTATGTACAGTAAAGAGCACATCAAGTTACTCTTATCTGTCAAATTCCAACTATCAATTTTCAGCTTAATGCCCATCGCATAGAGTTCTGTTTCAATTGTATCTATTTGACAGATGAGAAAAGGTTGATGTGCTGCTTCCTGCAAACACTGTCAAAATTGCTAGCTGAAAATGTCAAAATTGTGTAATTAATTTTTAATCATAGAGCTCATAGTCAAAAGGCTCAAAGTTTATTAAAAAAACTTAACAGTTTATTGAAGTCTGATATTTTGTAGTGGACTGTACGTTTAGGTAGTCAAAATAATTTAAAGTTCGCTATTACAGCTCTCAGTGCCATTGGAAATTAAAGGTATACTTCATAAAACGTAACATGATTAGAATGACAGCTGTCAAAGTGTTGTGGCTCTCTCGCTCGCTCTCAGTAAACCTCTATCGATGTGTCTCACTCTACAAAAAAAATGAAATCTTAGAGATGAGACACATCGATAGAGGTTTATTGAGAGCGAGCGAGAGAGCCACAACACTTTGACAGCTGTCATTCTAATCATGTTACGTTTTATGGAGTATAAGAAGGCTTAACAGCATAGATATAGGTAAGTCATGAATCTTATTTCTATGGAATTAAAGGTCAATTTTCCAAAACATTGGGAATTGTTATAGCGAACCATTTAAATTATTTTGACTGTAATGTTGTAGGTTTCTAACATTATTTCTTACATTTCATATCTTAAACTTCTAATAATTTTAGTAATGTAGAAAACAACGGATGGTAAATTGCACTGAATGTAAAATATAAGTTTGTATTTTTGATTATTTTATAGGTTATATTGAAGATATTGTGCAGTCTATTTTTAAAAAAGCTCTAGGCAATCATCGCATTTCTGAATACAATACAAAAGAATGGTGATTGTATGACGTCTTATATAATTAAAAGTCAGAACTAATATTATATTATTTATATTTTTAAATGATAGAAATTCGTCGATTGACGAAACACGAAGTTTGCCTAGAGACGTTAAGAAAATATTAAGACTGTAATTTACTCTTAAATTCGGGTCGGTTAAAAGTGAAGTCGACTGATGTTTAGTATGTTTAGAGTTGTCTATCGACTATCGATAGTTTGTCATCATATCAATAGTATCGATAGTTTTGAAATGCCAGCTGAAGTTGAATTAAAAAAGTTAGCAATTGCTCATCATCGATAATATTAAAATCGTTTTTCCATTAAAAAGTTTAAGGGATGGTTATATTTTAGTCAATGATATTATAATAAAAAAGAGGTAGATAGGTTGTTAGTACTGAAGTGAAGTAAAAAATTGTCCACGGCGTACGTATAGCCCGACAAACCTATCTGTTCCGATGGCGGCGTCGCTACTGTCTTTTTAGTACTGTCATTAAATATCGTTTTTGCATTGCAAAAACTGACATTTCACGTAGTTCCAATTTTGGCCACCGGAATAGATAATTTTGTCGGTCTACCTATCAAACTGTCAATGCTTTCGTGTGACAGCTCAGGTATGCTGATTAGCTCAGTTTTCGGGTGCCACTTTTTTAGCTCAAGTAACCTATCTACCTATTTTTTATTATAATATCATTGATTTTAGTTATATGTATACCTTTACTTTAAATAACCGATACATGACTGAGTAAGATTGTCTTCTTTCGTAAGTGGTGTCTACGCATTTAAAAAGTTGTTGATTCTATTCCCGGTTCGGGCAATGCTCTTGTCATATTTGAGCTAGTGGTAATTGTGCACAAAAGGTTAGTGCCAAGAATCAAACATTATACCACAGCCCTCATTGACTGATAAATAATTTTTCAATAAATATTAATTATTATAATTATAAAAATAATAATAATTGCAGTGTTTTGTCGTTATTTATTGGCTTTAAAATTGTTGTATCACTTTAAAATATTTTTGTTGGAATCTGCTTGTTAATTATAATTAAAGATTTATGGATATATATGCCTTTTCGAGTGTGATATGGTAGATTAAATTCAAGTTATACTATGTAAAAGGAAATATATTATGGTGATATTGGTGATCAATAAAATGTTGTGTTATTTTTGTAACCCCCAGGAAACCTTAACAGGACACTGTTGTCTTAACAAGCACATGACCGTAATGGGTCTACGCGAGTCGAGGAAATGCAGATTCTGTCACATTAGTGACGAAACACCTCTGCATATACTCACGGACTGCGAGCCATTGATGCACAAACGTAGCCTTATTCTGGAGAAGCACATTCTACAACCAGACGAGGCTAAAGATATCCTCCCCAAGAATATCCTCTTCGTAGAAGAGGTAGGGCTTGGAGAGGAAATGTAATCTAAGTGGCGTTCACTCACAATAGATCACAATTAGTCGCAGTAACTGTGGAAACACTAAGACGCTATTAAAATAAAAAAAAACAGGAAAATGTTTTAATGAGAAGGAGATGCTATCCTCCCTTTAAGAGCGTGACGGTCAAATTCAGTTTTAAGTGTTGCCAGTTATAAAATAAAATTGAGTATGGTAAATATTATGGTTGCTTGTTAAAATTGCATGGGACTACAAATGAAAGAGGGTCAGTTCGAATTTCATAAATTAAGTTAAGGAGAAAAATAGACTTACATAAGTTAAATTGTTATTTATTTACATTCAGGAAAAAATCAAAACAGTCACACATACATTTTAATTACAAATAAGTAGTACTATGTTTTTAAAGTTATTTTTATAGATAATTAGAACTTGGACAAGGAAAGAACACTTTGGTTTTATTGCTACTCACACATTAAATTACTTATCACAATAATAAAAATTGAAATAAAATATTAATTAACATATCTAATTATTTTAACATTTAAATTAAAAATAAATAACAAAAAAATGCTTTTATGTTCGTTTATTTCATCGATATTTTCGACAACTTATGATAATAATATTAGTGGGAATAACGTTATTATTGAAATAAAGGATGGTAAAATCAGGGTTTGGAATAATCGTAAAAATGGTAACATTGTGCCTTCACATTTTTCAGATAACGTTTATAGAAGAGGTAACGTATGAAATAAACCAAAATAACGTACCGTAGTATTTATACTGAAAATTGGGTATCTAAATAGATAGGTCGGTTAAATGCGGTGGGAAAATAGATTTTTAGGTAGATACCCTGGAAAACCCTTCTGTATCTTTTAATTTTAGGACTAACAACCCACTCCTATTCATAAGGAGTGCTTCTGCCGGTGAGAAATCCTTTGTTACTATCAGATAATTCAAAATGGCCGTCACAATATTTTTTAATTTTTTTATTATCCCCTTTGACCTTTCCTAACTTTCACCAAAGAACAATGCGCGTAGTTAGGCGACAGAAGGTAAACTTTATCATCCGTTGCATCACAGTATATTATCCTATTCAAACTATCGAATATCATTCGAAACACTAAAGTGCCCTCTTCAAACATACCAACTTCTGACAAAGTGTAATTCGCGTAGTTCAAACTGTACAACATCCTATCATTAGTATCTAAAAAGTAAGCGTTATCATACACATCAGTCGATAACGAATATAAGATCGGACTAAATAATTTCGCCACTGTATCGTGTTTTTTAAGCCTGTACACTAAATAATAACTTGTAAAGTATATGTCGTCGTATCTATCTATTATGAAATCATCAATCATGAAATCAGATAACGGTAGAACGCACGTTGTTCTATTATTTTCGATGTAAAACAAACCTTTTTGTTGATATTCTGTATAATACAGTTTCTCTTTATACTGCATGTGCCATATTTGTTTTCTGAACAGCCCAAAAGGCTCAGTCTGTTTCGTAATAGTGCTGTATCGATAGATACCTCTCGTGCCTGAGAAATAGACTTCACCAGTTCGTTGATTCACAGCTCTGGCGAATGAATACTGGATAGGCAGATGACGAAACGTCAACGCTTCGAAGTTCAAGTCTACAACGGCTGTTAAATCTGTAGACTTTACAGTTTTGTAGTGAAGATGTAGAAGGTTATCACTTCTGTCTATAGCTATTTGTCCGGAGATCTGGTCAGCTTCGAAAATTTTCCGTTTCGTGTAGCAAAGATGGTCGAAGCAGGCGTGGCACACTGCTGCGCTTGAATCAATGAGGTGGAGTATCATTGATAGTATTAACGCGACGTGCATTTTGTATCTGGAAAGAGATAAATACAATATTTAATATTCGTAACCAGGAATGTACCGACCGAAGTCGGAATCGGAATTTTTAAATTTGATTTATAATCGGAATCGGAGTCGGATGCAGAGGCAGAAGTGGTGGCAATTTTTATTTAAGGACAAATCAAAACGTCATTCAGTATTTTATTTTTCATTTTATACAAGAACAAATTAACACAGACAAATGAAAAAATTAACACGTTTTTAACCAGCGAACTAAAATAAATGTTATTTTAGTTCGCTTTTATAACAAAACAAAACAACAAATTAAATTTGTGGCAACTCACTACGCACTACAGTCTACACTACGAGTTAACTAAAACTACGCACTACGGTCTACGCTACACTACACTGTGACTTTTAATCTTGTCGTAAGAAACGAGAATACTAGCGCTATGGCTAGTAGTTAGCTCTCAAAAGAGCTGTTTAGACTTTTCATGTCGATAAGAAACAAGATTCGTCATAAGAAACAGGATTTGCTAGCACACGGCTAGCAAGCTCTGAAAAGAGCTGTTTATAGCCCTCAAAAGGACTGTTTGGATATCGCCGCAACAGCGTGTCGCAATCTTCACATAGCAACACGAATCTTCACTTCACATCACGATCTTCGCGTCTACGCAGCCAGCGTGACAACGCAAGCAGCGCGACAACAACGCCGACAGCACGTCAACACATCATCGTGTCAACGCGCTGCAGTTCTTCACAAGTGCACACGACGATGCACTTTGCACTCGCCGAGTCGCCGCTCCAGCCACGTCCGCTTGTTCCGATCGCCGCCGCCGAATGGAGGCGTCCCGCGCCGCGGGGTGTATTTGATACCTCGCCCCTCCAACGGTAATCGCAACGAGGCGCGAGAGCGCGCCGAAGTTCGCCGAACGCCCGCGCGCATGCGCGGCGCGAACCATCAACTTTGCGTCTTGCGAGACAGAGACGCAACATATTAAATGTTGCTAGCTTTAGACGTCGCTAGTTTAGGATTTTATTTTTGTATATATTTAGCGCTTTTTGGCAAATAAATTATTCACTATTCACTGCTCTGACCGTGTTTACTTAACAACAAGCCTCTAAAGCAGCCACTAAAGTGAGTCGCCGCTCCAGCCACGTCCGCTTGTTCCGATCGCCGCCGCCGAATGGAGGCGTCCCGCGCCGCGGGGTGTATTTGATACCTCGCCCCTCCAACGGTAATCGCAACGAGGCGCGAGAGCGCGCCGAAGTTCGCCGAACGCCCGCGCGCATGCGCGGCGCGAACCATCAACTTTGCGTCTTGCGAGACAGAGACGCAACATATTAAATGTTGCTAGCTTTAGACGTCGCTAGTTTAGGATTTTATTTTTGTATATATTTAGCGCTTTTTGGCAAATAAATTATTCACTATTCACTGCTCTGACCGTGTTTACTTAACAACAAGCCTCTAAAGCAGCCACTAAAGTGGTAACCCCGACTAAGAAGAACCTCTGGAAGAAAAAGAAGAAAATACCATCAAGAAAGGAAAATCCCTGCCCAGAAGCGCTCCAGAAAAATCCCTACTGGCAGAAATCCCTGCCGGTACGAATCCCAGCCAGATCCATCAAGCCTGCTTCAAGAAAATTTTGCCCATACGCTATGCCCGATTTTAATCAGCAAGCTATGGACAAAATGCCGCAACCAGCATCAGAAAAACCTGGCCAGACCACCGCTTCCACACCGGCACACCACCAGTCAGAACAAGCCAGCCAGCCCGAAGTCGCCAATATCTCGCTGTCGATGCGGATACCACCATTCTGGCGCGACAAACCGCAGCTCTGGTTTTACAGTTTCGAGGCTGCCACACACGGTTTGAAGAAAGGGGACCAGCAACTCGCCCAGATGGTCATTGCACAGCTCGAGAGGCAGGACATCGAGCAGATCACCGACCTGCTATACAACCCACCGGCGACAGATTTCTACAAGGCGCTGAAAGAGCGACTCATCACCGCCTACGAGGAGTCAGACACCAGGCAGTTCCAAAAGCTACTCTCCGAGATGGAACTCGGCGATCAAAAGCCCACACAGCTACTTCGCCGTATGCGCGAACTCGCCCGGAATCGCATACCGGACGCCACGCTACGCATCATGTGGACTAACCATCTGCCTCCACACATCCGCTCCATACTCGCTGTGAGCGAATCCTTCTCAACGCAAGCGAAGCTAGAAGAACTCGCGCTACTCGCCGACAAGATGATGGAGCAGACGCGAGACAGTCACATAGCCGCCGTCAACCCATCACCACCACTGCCATCACCATCATCATCAGAAACAACATTTCTCATCGCCGAAATAAGAAAATTGTCACTCGAAGTCGCCGAATTAAAGAACAATCAACACAACTACAGAAGAAATAGATTCCCGCCACACCATCGCCAGTATCAACATCGCAACACCCACTCTCGATCCCGGAACAGAGAAAACTCAGCGTCACCATCACCATACTGCTATTATCACCGCCGCTTCGGGGATCAAGCCAGAAAATGTACAGCACCCTGCGCTTATCACAAATCAAAGAACTCGGAAAACTAAACAGAACGCTGGCGGAGGCGGACACCAACGTTCAACATACATACCGCCTATTTGTCCGTGACAAGAAGACCGGACTATCTTTCTTGGTAGACACGGGGGCTAATATATCCGTCCTACCTAGAATAAAAGGCCAGAAATCATCACCGCTTCCATTCAAGCTCTACGCCGCTAACAACACCGTGATATCGACCTACGGGGAAAAAACGCTAGAACTCGATTTAAACCTTCGCCGTCCATACAAGTGGAAGTTCATCGTCGCTGACGTATCCAAGCCTATACTGGGAGCCGACTTTCTGAAGCATCATCAGCTCATAGTCGACCTCAAGAACAAGAAGCTCATCGACAACGTCACCAGCCTGAAGATCGACGCTCCGGTTCGCGCTACAGATATCCCAACAATAAGAAGCATAGACATACAAGAGTCATTCCACGATATCTTAGCCGAATTCCCCGGGACAACACGCCTAACATCGATGAACATAACTGACAAGATCAACGTGCAGCACTACATCGAAACCGAAGGTCCACCAGTCCACTGCCGCGCTCGACCCATCCCACCCCACCGCTACGACAAGGTGAAGAAAGAATTCGAAAACATGGTCGAACAAGGCCTATGCCGTCCCAGCAAGAGCCCATGGTCATCACCTCTTCACATCGTACCCAAGAAAAACGGGGACATCCGAGTCTGCGGCGACTATAGACGACTAAATGCAATCACAAAACCTGATCGCTACCCAGTGCCGCGCATCAAGGACTTCACCTATCAGCTGTCAGGCAAGACCATCTTCTCCACGCTCGACCTTAATAGAGCGTACCAGCAACTTAGGGTCCGCGAGGAGGACATAGAGAAGACAGCCATCATAACACCGATGGGACTATTCGAATTTCCGCGAATGTGCCCGGGACTCAAGAACGCAGGCCAGACATTCCAACGGTACATACATCAAGTACTTAGCGGGCTAGACTTCGTCTTTCCATTCATCGACGATGTAATTTTGGCTTCATCATCAGTATCTGAGCATCGAGAGCATCTACGCACAGTCCTAAGAAGATTCCAAGACCACGGGATAACCATAAACCCCGCCAAATGTAACCTAGGCAAACCGGAAGTAAAGTTTCTCGGTTACATCGTCTCACAACAAGGAATCAAGCCACCCGCGGAAAAGATACAACAAATCAACGACTATCCCAAACCGAAAACAATAGAAGAATTACGACGATTCCTCGGCATGATAAACTTCTATCGCGAACATCTACCTAACATCGCAACCATCCAGGCGCCGCTCAACGCTCATCTCCACAATGTCAAGAAACGCGACAAAACACTAATAACATGGAACGAAGAGTCATCGAGCGCATTCGAAGCCTGCAAAACCACCATCAGTCAAGCTACACTGCTAGCACACCCGTCACACAACGCACCCTATGCCCTATTTTGTGACGCATCTGACAAAGCAGCCGGCGCAGTACTTCAACAATACGTCAATGAAAAATGGCAACCACTCGGCTATTTCTCAAAGAAGTTTTCAGACGCGCAAACGAAGTACTCAACATATGACCGCGAGCTACAAGCAATCTACATGGCCGTCAAACACTTCAGAAAAATGTTCGAGGGACGTCAAATTATAATATTCACCGACCACAAGCCGCTTACATTCGCTATGGGAAAAATAACGTCAACAACAGAAACACCAAGACGCACGAGACAACTACTTTTCATTAGTGAATTCACAACAGACATCCGTCACATCAGCGGGAAGGATAACATCGTAGCCGACGCCCTAAGCCGAATCGAAACCATCACCTGCCCGTCGACAATAAATTACGAAGAAATAGCGCAATCACAACAAAAAGATCCCACGTTGCCGCTATTATTACAACAAGATAACCTACAACTCAAGAAAATTATTATTCCCAACACCGACATCGAAATCTACTGCGAAACATCAACGAGTAACATCCGACCGTACATACCTACAGAACATCGCTATGACGTATTTAAAAGCATTCATAATATCAGTCACCCTGGTACCCGAACGACTCGAAAAATTACGTCACAAAAATATTTTTGGCCATCCATGAACGCAGACATCGGCAACTGGACAAAAACATGCATCGAATGCCAGAAAAGCAAGATACAACGCCATACCCACTCCGCGACATCGAGTTTCCCGCCAACAGATCGATTTCAACATATACACGTCGATATCGTCGGACCGCTACCTACTACGCAAGAAGGATACCGATATCTAATTACAATGATCGACCGACAAACAAAATGGCCCGAAGCTATACCTACAACCGACATAACAGCCGATACAGTCGCCGACGTAATCTACAAGCACTGGATTAGCCGTTTTGGATGCCCTACAACACTAACAAGTGATCAAGGTCGTCAGTTCGAGAGTCAGCTGTTCACTAACTTAATGAAAATAATGGGAATAAAGAAAAATCGAACTACTCCCTATCACCCGCAGAGCAACGGAATCGTAGAACGATGGCACCGCACACTCAAGACCGCACTCCGCACGAAGCTGGCCGACACACAGTCATGGGTAGAGTACCTACCTACCATACTACTAGGACTACGAGCCACGCTTCGCGCCGACGCCGGAGTAACTCCCGCCGAACTTACCTACGGGTACAACCTACGCCTGCCGGGAGATTTCTTCACAACATCAACGCTACCTACATCATTAGATTATACCTACGTAGACAAGTTACGTGGTATAATCAATGATAACAAGCCAACATCATCCACAGTTCATCACAATAGCAAGCCACGCATATTCGTACATCAAGACTTACAAACCTGCACTCACGTATTCATCAGAGTCGACGCAGTCAAGAAACCATTACAACAGCCATACGAAGGACCCTACAGAGTACTACAACGAACAGAAAAAGTCTTCACTATCAAGTTACCCGACCGAGAATCGAACATCTCAATAGATCGACTCAAACCAGCTTACCTGTTAGAAGAGCCACAGTATAACAAGGAACAGCAAGTCAACTCACATCCAATACCTTTTTCACAACCTTTACCTTTACCTCAACCGTCATTACCTTTACCTCATACCATTACCAATACCACACATTTACCTCATACCCACTGTACCACCGCACGCGCACAGAATATGACGTCACAAGCATCAAGCACTGACACCATGAAGCAGACGCGTCGCGGTCGCACTATCAAGCTGCCGGTACGTTTCACTTGAGGGGGAGTATTGTGGCAACTCACTACGCACTACAGTCTACACTACGAGTTAACTAAAACTACGCACTACGGTCTACGCTACACTACACTGTGACTTTTAATCTTGTCGTAAGAAACGAGAATACTAGCGCTATGGCTAGTAGTTAGCTCTCAAAAGAGCTGTTTAGACTTTTCATGTCGATAAGAAACAAGATTCGTCATAAGAAACAGGATTTGCTAGCACACGGCTAGCAAGCTCTGAAAAGAGCTGTTTATAGCCCTCAAAAGGACTGTTTGGATATCGCCGCAACAGCGTGTCGCAATCTTCACATAGCAACACGAATCTTCACTTCACATCACGATCTTCGCGTCTACGCAGCCAGCGTGACAACGCAAGCAGCGCGACAACAACGCCGACAGCACGTCAACACATCATCGTGTCAACGCGCTGCAGTTCTTCACAAGTGCACACGACGATGCACTTTGCACTCGCCGAGTCGCCGCTCCAGCCACGTCCGCTTGTTCCGATCGCCGCCGCCGAATGGAGGCGTCCCGCGCCGCGGGGTGTATTTGATACCTCGCCCCTCCAACGGTAATCGCAACGAGGCGCGAGAGCGCGCCGAAGTTCGCCGAACGCCCGCGCGCATGCGCGGCGCGAACCATCAACTTTGCGTCTTGCGAGACAGAGACGCAACATATTAAATGTTGCTAGCTTTAGACGTCGAAATTCATTGACTCCAAAAGTAGTATATTGCTATATTTCGACCTCTGATTTAAAAGTTCGAAATCGGAACCGAAAGTGTAAGTATCTAATAATAGTTCCGACAATCGGAATCGAAGCTCCGTAACATCCCTGATGTCCACCTAGCCAAGTTTCGGTTACACCGACTAATCTGTATGATCAACCAACATCCAGGATATATTGCACGTGTGAGTGCACAAGCACAGGTGCACTCCCTAATCTGGCTTATTCACCACTTTTGTGATTATGTGACGGTAGAATAATTTTACCTACTGTTTTCTATTAACACTTAAAGCTTCTCGCCAGTTACAGTACTACAAAAGTTGTACACATTTTTACTCACTATTATTGTTGTCTTGTCCTTCTAGTTATGCAAGCACACATGCAGTTACACATGTCTCCACGCTTAGGAGTAAGCGATGCACTAATAATAAATGATCGTAAACTGACTAGATGCATGAAACGCAATCAGGGCTGCCAGTTTGCTGTGAGAAAACAGATGACCGGGGTATGGTGTTCTGTGATGGTAACATCTAGAGTATAATTATTATGTCACCATAAACTTGTAAAAACCGTTAGATCTATAGTAAACATTGTGGGGTTATACGCTTGTTGTTGTGAGCGCAGCTATGATAAACGGTGCGCTTCAAGGAATATCCCGCCTAATAAACTTCTAGTGTTCACAATTTAATGGGTTTTTTTTGTTTGATTAGATTTAATCTATGGGACTGCAACTGTTTAGTTTGTGTCTAACTTTAAAGGGTGTCCCCAAAGTAGGCACACCATTGAGTTACAAGTACTACGTAATTGTAGATCAATGAGGCACACACATAAAATCATTACCTACTTATAATAATCTTAAGGTGCGTGCCGAGATTAGAATCATTTCCAGATTGTAGGCATGTGAATGACGCTTAAAAACACTCATTCATCTTACCAAATGCACGAGCTGGCTACTCCAGCTCGAAATCTATAATAATATCATAATATCTTCGGTTCAATTTCTTCCAGTCGACAAAGGGCGGAGTTGCTAAACTTTTTGGTCGCGAAATATTTTATTTATTGCGAAAAAGATGTACAAATACCTACAACAGTGGCTAGATACAGTTAGTTCTACATAATTGCGATTCTCAGTGATGTGGAAAGGCAAACGACAAAGAAATTCTAAGAAGAAACTCTAATGGAGGAACGTAAGTAAACTACGCGAATAAAAACTTTTAAATTGGCAACCCTGAACGCTGACAATACGCTTTTGGAATAAAGAAAAGTTGTTTACAAACAATTTGTATTAAAGGTCTTTATTTAGTGCGGATTATGTCATTTATTGATGGAAAATTCGATAGCGTGTGTAGTATTGACATCAAAATGGGTCTTAATTTATTGATTGTGGCCAAATTGTGGCAGTAAATTTTTATTTAAAGAAACAACTTATATTTATTTTATTTTATTTCAATTGGCAGAGGCACCTGAGATTAAGCGACCACTGCGGCCTTTAACCAATGCATCGCTCCTACTGAGGCTCCTCTGATCTTCGAGCCTTTATTTAAAATGTACAAAGATTTATTTATAGATTAATTAAAACATGGTAACGAAGATGAACGTAGTTACTAGTTAACGCGCTGTCCAAAAAGTCATGTTCAACAAATCTAATGTTTATTTAAAGCTTTGTCAATACGTACCTAATTTCCGTAAGCGGAGGCTAGCGAGACCTAGCCTTTATTTTTCGGAGGGGAATGCTTTTATGCACCATAGTGCCCGTAGTCCACCCAGGTGAACTTGCTAGGTGTACTACGGAGCAGGAACGACCATTACCGCAGGCTAGCTAGACCTGCGGCCGTGTGTGGGACTCGAGACCAAATACCTAGTCTGTGGTAATAGTGCCTAGACGCACTTTCCTCCAAAAAAATAAGGCTAGTGAGAGTTGCAATCGTGAGTCTATGCATTAGCACAATACTAGTATTATATAGCATAGCATTACTATTAAAAGCCAAGTCAAAGTTTCGTAACTTCGTCATTTTCAAGACCAATAGGTTATCAATTACGTATTGTAGCACTAACCTCATAAATTCAATCGTGCTCTTATATCATTCTACGCTTGTACTATGGTCTCAATTACAACCAAATTTTGTAACAGCTTATATACTTATTCTTATTTCTATCTTTGTCTAACGTTGCACGATACCTTTATTTCTATGACGGAGATCTTTCCAGTAAGATTTAATATCCTAATTGGACAACATCTTAATTATAATATAAGTAGGTGGTACTAGCTTTCCGCCCGCGGTTTCACCCGCGCGTAATTTCTTTTTTCAAATATCCCGCGGAAATGAGACCTTTCCCGAAGGAGTTTTATAGCCTATGTCCTAATCCGAGTTATAAACTATACGTGTGCCAAATTTCATCTAAATCCGTTCAGCCGTTTAGGCGTGATTGAGTAACAAACATCCAAACATCCAGACTCGCATTTATATGTAATACTAGCGGGCGCCCGCGGTTTCACCCGCGTGGTTCCCGTTCCCGTGGGAATTGATCAATCAATCAATTAAATTTTTCTCGCCGTAAAAACCATCCTTGAACTCCAACGAACATTTAAAAAAATTTTGGCCGAATTGGTCCAGGCGTTGTTGAGTTATGCGCTTACCAACACATTTTGAGATTCATTTTTATATTATAGATTATTAGGATTAGGATAGTAGGATCGATCCGAAATCAAAGTAAGTTTCTTAAATACTGATTTTATGGTTATCAGACACAATCAACGTACGACAAATACTTACATCCAGACATAGAACAAACACAAATGTTTGTCCCTTGTGGGATACGAACCCACGACTCCTAGCGCGCAGATCACAGCCACTACCAAAATTTTAAGGCAGTTATACTTTGCTTGCGCGATGCAGAATAGATCAGCGCCTTCTGTCATCAGCTTTCTGAACTATTTGTGGGGAGTTTGATGTTTATTGATCAAGTCAGAGGTCGCTACATTACTAACGCCAAATAAATACAAAGAAAAGCTCACTAATTTTCCATGCAAATACCTATATACCTGCCAACTTTATTTCTGAAATTGTTTCACGATTTGCAATTTTGTAAATAATTTCAACATTTAAATACACATACCACAGATTTAAATATCCTTTTCTGGTTCATAAATCCAATTATTACACTATTGCATTCACCAAATGCAACACACCCACTTGTGTCTTAATTATAAACTGAATTGTATGAAACTTGTATATTTACTTCACAAACGTCATCCATTCATTTGATAAAAGTGTCTTGATCCACAATATAGTTGATATTGGACAACGTAGGTCACGTTATCAAGTAAGTTCAATAAATTAAACAGTCATGTCAAAAAACATCGTAAGTAACAAAATATAGTTTTACAGTAATCTTTAAAAAATTTAGCATAAAATAAAAGCGACTCTATAAGAACACTTTGGTTTGAATACCTATTCTTTAATTTAAAAAGCTAGGTATGTAGAATAAATTTTATAATATATTTAGTAAAGTACCAGCATAATTAATATGTCCCAAAGTTGGGAAAAGACCTCTATCATTGAAATCAAATCATCGTCGGAATAAAATAATTTGTATTCGATTTCTTGCCGCATTTGCAAGAATACCTATAGGTACCTACATTATTTTACAAACCCGAGCAGTGTTCGAAAAATTCTACACAAGTTTTACCCAACCCAAGAATGTTCCATTTTTCCAGGACGCAGAAATCATGGTCTGGTATAAAAATACTTGAATAACGATTAAAGCGTTAAATGCATTCAGATTTAACAATGATTTGAATGATTTCGTTTTCCAGAAAGCGGGAGACGCACGCACAAAAAATAGTTAAAAATAGACTTACGTGGTTTTAATAAATTTGCAGACTCAAATTATAATAAATAGTCAATACATTGTCTTATCCCAGAGGAGGTAAGCACGTGTTATATGCATCAAAATAAAAGAAGTTATTTTGAATGCATACTCGTAGTCACGTGCAGAAACTAAAAAACAAGGGTAAAGTCACTGATATCTAAAACATTATCAATGTTTCAGATATCAATGACTTTACTCTCGTAGGCGAGTGCTATATTTTGTGTCCAAGTCCAAGTTTTTGGAGTGGAAGTCTACCTCCCTGGCTACTTATACGGTGTCATTTTTCATCGATCGAGGAGTAGCTACGCATTTGTGTAATGGGTATCAGAATAACCAGAGGTACCACAAATACATTATATAGGTACGGTCAGCAGCACATCACGGTATACACTTGCAGTTCGATAATAGCGGTTATGCCCCCGACATAAGAGCGGTACAAAGTCCAAAGTGTTACGTCTGACGTGCTTTTGACTGTACATTATTACGAATAAACATCTAAATACAGGACCAGCACAACATTAATGTTTGTCCTGGGTAGGATTCAAACCAACAAAAAATCCAGCAGATATTGGCAACACCATTTCACTCTAAGGGTTGAGCGATTGGATTCTCGCCATAAAGTCAACTTCGGTTCCTTTGTGGTGAGAGTGCCGACCCATCACCTGGAGACTTTTATGAAGGAGGACTTCTGGCCGCAGGGTGTCGTTTATCGGAGGTTTCGTGGACAGCTCCCAGCTGACTCTACCCGCCATAAGGCGGCAATACTAAAATAGTTTTTGTTTTTATTTATAATTAGGTACATGTATGTTAGTCTGTAAGGTATTTATAATCTTCTTCTTCCTCCTGCCCTGTTCCCAATTTATTTGGGGTCGGCGCAATATGTTCTTCTCTTCCATTCATCTCTGTCACTGGTCAACGAGCTATCTACTCCTTTCTCACTCATATCATCTTTCACGCAATCCACCCACCTCTTTTTCGGACGTCCTCTTCCTCTCCATCCACTAACATTCATATTCATCGTTCTTTTCGTAACGTACCTTTCATCCCTTCTCATCACATGCCCATACCAAGATAAACGATTCCCTTTCATCTTTTCTATCACAGGTGCTACTTTCATACTTCCTCTTATGTACTCGTTTCTTATTTTATCCATTCTGGTCACTCCACACATCCACCTTAACATTCTCATCTCTGCTGCATGCACTCGTCTTTCATCCGTCTTCTTAACGGCCCAGCATTCAGATCCATACAATACGACAGGTCTTATCACACTCTTGTAAATTTTGCCCTTTAACTTTAAGGGCATGTGTGGATCGCATGTTGTTGCAGTGACCTGTCGCCATTTCATCCAACCTGAGTTGATTCGGCGCTTGACGTCCCTGTCAATATCACCGTCGCTTTGCACAAGAGACCCGAGATACCGAAATTCGGAACAGACTGGTAAGGACTCTCCGTCGAGTTTTATAGGCGAAGAGCTAGAGAGACCGCCGAAGTCACAGAACAAATATTCTGTTTTGGTTCTACTGACTTTCAGGCCAACACTCTCCAGTCTTCGCTGCCATTCCTCCAGTCTATTCTGGACCTCTAGGGCCTCTTCGGCCACTAGCACAATGTCGTCAGCGAATAGCATACACCAGGGAGCCTCTTCCTGTATGTCCGATGTCAGAGCATCCATTATCATAAGGAAGAGGTAAGGGCTAAGAGCCGACCCTTGGTGTAAGCCTACAGCCACATTGAAACTAGTACTAGTACCGACTGCGGACCGGACTTTTGTACTGCATTTGCTGTACATAGCCTGAATCAACTTCAGATATTTCTCAGGCACACCTTTCTTCTTAAGGGCCCACCACAAAATCTCACGGGGGACACGGTCGTATGCCTTTTCAAGGTCAACGAACACCATATGCAAGTTTTTATGTGCACTCCTGTATTTTTCACACATTTGGCGAATAGAAAAAATGGCATCCGTTGTCCCGCGCCCACGCATAAAACCAAACGGGTTTTCAGATATTTCACTCTCTTCTCTCAATCGTCGCTCTATTACTCTTTCCCATACTTTCATACTATGTGATATTAAGTAATTCTTGTAATTGTGTTGCCTGAATTAAAAGTATATTATTATTATTATTATTTGCCTTCCTAGTCGTAGATAACCCGTCGAAGTTTATTTATTTGTATTAAGCCCTTAAACTTAAAAGTGTGTTACTTCCTCAGTGAAGTAAAGTGGGTTGCCAACATAGAGAAATAACAATTAGTCTGTGGTTGCCAACATGAAAAAAATAAGTTTTCTTCAAACGTCCGGTTGCAACAATGGCTTGTTTCATACATTTCTGTGGTCAAGTCTTGCTTTTAAATTGTATATTTCTCTAGAAAATATCTCGTTTCGAGGCTGATTACTTTACAAGTCTGCGCTAGCTGAAGACCATTAATTAGACCCTCTTTTTTATTTTTTCGCCTCCAACGGTCACTGGGCTGGCTCTTTTTAAAAATAAACGGAAAAAAATTGTCAAGGGTGAGCCGGAAATGTCTGTGATGCGATTCTGTAGCTATTATAATAAGATAGTGATCCCACAGTGTAGTAGTACCTTTTTCATACTAAATTAGTTGGCAGACAAATACGAAGCCCACCTGATGGTAAGCGGCCACTGCGGTCTATTCCATTGCGGGACACTTCACCAGGAAGCGTCACTCAATGTGCTGCCAGACTGTGGGCTCATCTGATCTAGCTTTTGATTTTAAGTGTACTGGCTTCCACAATAATACTGCCGGAACACAGCCAGAGATGTTATGGTGGCAGATTTCGCCTGTGTGGTGCTAGCTAGCTAGCCGGTTTGACTCTACTAGTAAAGTCCTACAACCAAACATTTATTATTGGTACCAAATAAAGTTTTATTCTATTCTATTCTAAACAGGTCCAAGCCAGGAATCGAAACCAGGACCGGTTTTATACCCGAGCGAATTAATTGTGGTCTGCGGAACCTTAAAGAGAATTTAGTTACTGTTTTCATTTTTAAATACTGCGCGCTGTGAAATGGTAGCTTGGACTGGCATATGGCAGGGTGCATATTAAATTTACAAAACCTTGAAACCACTTTCTTGTAAAGTCTTCTCACAGTAACATAAGTATTTTTTTTTATTGCAATGTGTAACAAGACGAGCCGATCGTACACCTGATGGTAAGCGCCACGTCTGCCCTTAGACAGTTCAGTGCCAAACAGTAACTAAGCAGTTACTGTCTGGCACTAGCCTTTTCATTTGGACACCACAATGGGTGTGGGAAAATCTTTACACTGTTGGGACAGCAACATAAGAGGAATTAATAATGTTAGATAATATACGTTTACAAATAACACAATCAGATGATATTGCAATATAATTCAAAACAGTATTGCGTGCACATAAGGCTGGGCGAAGACGAATTTATGATCAAGGTAAAGTAAAAAAGTACCATCATCATCATCATCATCAGCCTCTGATAGTCCACTGCTGGACATAGGCCTCTCCAAATGCTCGCCACGCTGATCGGTCCTCGGCCACTCGCATCCAGCTCCCGCCAGCCATCTTGCGCAGATCATCGCTCCACCTGGCCTAAGTAGTGAAAAAAATACCAGCCTATCAAAATTCCACTGCAGGCCAAAAGCCTTCATCATCGATATAAATAAATAATAAATTAGCGCCATCTAGCCCCAAACTAAGCATGAGCTTATGCTATGGGTGCTAGATAACGGATAAACAATACTTATATACTTTTTTTTGTAAATACATACATATTATACATAGAAACACCCAGACCAGAACAGACATGTTCATGCACACAAATGTTTGTACCGTGCGGGGATCGAACCCGCAACCTTTGGTGTAATAGCCGACTTCTCGACCACTACACCAAATGACGGCACCAAATATCTGATCATCGTCACAAGTTTGTCCGCCTCCGTGGAACAGTGGCTAAGCCGCTCGAGTATAAAGCAGGGAGGTCGTGGGTTCGATTCCCGCCTTGGGTCTGGTTGGTGGTAGGGCTTTTTCAGAGTCCGACTGGCTAGCTTAGCTACCACAGGTGAAATCTGCCGCCATAACAGCTTTGGCTGTGTTCGGGCAATATTAATGTGGGAGCCTGAGCCACTGGCTTCTTAAAAAGATTTAACCTTATACCTGTAAGTAATGTTTATCTGTTGTATGGTACCTATAGTAAACTATTTATGGCTATAGGGCGCACGATTAATATTTTTTTAACAAAATTAATTTTCCGGTTGAGAAAACCTACCTTAAATCCGTTGTTTATAAACAATGCAAGAAGATGAGTTTCGTATTGTTTAACTTATACTTGTATTCAAGTTGTATGTCTGTCGTGCCGGCAATCGGGCGTTTGTAAGCGTTTCATAAATGGTGAGGATTACTTTTGAATAATTAATTAATTGTTATTAGTGTCATTGTAGTTATAACCATACGAGTACAAATTATGTATGTGGTTGTGAAATACACGTGTTAGGGATCTAACAGACGAACGACCCATCGTTTGCGACCCTCGACGAATGCGGGGCCGCAACGACCGTCAACGACAGTCGCAGAGGGTCGTCGGCTGTCGTTGCGGCCCCGGACGACAGCCGCTCACCGCAGTCGTCTGTCGTCGAGGGTCGCAAACGATGGGTCGTTCGTCTGTTAGATCCCTTAGCCATATGAAATGATTTCGAATGTCTTGTTGGTTTAGTGTCTAAGTACTAAGCCGATATTAGAGGTTCTAGGTTCAATTCCCGGGTCGTTTGATTTTGTCTTTTTTTTTCAATCTTAGTACCTACCGTTTGATGGCCACTTTACTTCTTCCAGAGTGTACAGGTAGATATAATATACTTTTTTCAGTTGATAACGGGAGATAGTACCAGGCTGTTGGTTACCCATCTGTTCGTGATGGCCGCTCATGCAAGACCTTGCCAGGAAGGTGGTGACTTTGAAGTGAGTAGACATGAGCGTCACACACGCAGTCTTTTCTTCGCAGGTTTTGTGCTGATCTAGACAACGCTTGCATCATTATCTAGGATAAGGTAAGTCCAGTTATAAGATAAAGGCTTTTGCCGGATGCCCATTCACCCCCACTCTGTGGGAACACCGGTTGGGTTTTTAGTGGGTAGAGGTCATATTGTTCGAGTCCCACATAAATCTGTAGCACCCCGTCTACGGGGTATGCATAATCGCATTTTCCCCCGACAAAAAAAAGTTTCTGTTATAAGATAGATAGATAGATAGATATACTCTTTATTGCACAAAATTTTAAAAGGTAATAGCAATCTCTTCCAGTCAACCTTAAGGTAGAGGAAAAGTTTTAATTAATTTTATAAAGTAGGCAGTGCAAAACTCAAGAGCAAGAAATAAATACGAGTTGAACCCAATTCAAACTTCTCAAAAAAGTAAGAGAAAAAAAAAATATCTAAAAATAAAGTAAAACATATACTTACTTATATATGCATACACATACACATACTTATACATACATACATACATACCGACTTAGTAAAATAAATACATAGAAAATAATAACCATGGATTTCACACAAAAGAAACATCTGACAAAAGTAAACCATGAAGATGGAATTAGAAGAAAGATATATTGGAACGAGTGCTACCTGACCTCAGTAACCCTTACCAGACCAATTGGATCATGGCTACACAGCCTTTCGACTGAGCAGGTTTCCTCACGACGTTTTTCGGAATAGAAAAATCCATAGGTTTCAAACTTTCAACCTAACTCATGTAAAGCAACGTGTGGAACCACTACTACTACAACTTAACTGCCTCCGTGGTACAGTGGTTAGAGCGTTGGGCTCTAATACCTGGAGGTCGCGGGTTCGAATCCCGCGGGGAGCATCACTGTGTGAATGTTTCCAGTTTGGTTAGGACATTTGCAGGCTTGTATCACCTGAATGTCTGAAAAGAATGATGATTCCGTGCTTCGGAAGGCACGTTAAGCCGTTGGTCTTGCGCCTGAACTCTCTTCGGTCGTGTCAGACTGCTGTCCCACCGTGTTATGAGAGTATGAGAGTGAGGCAATAGGGAGTGCACCTGTGCTTGAGCACTCACTTGTGCACTATAATATATCCTGCGTAGTCGGCTGATCGTAAGATTGGCCGCCGTAGCCGAAATATCGGCTAGGAGGACATTACTACAGCTCATATTCATTTGTTCCAGCTATGTTTCCTCACGAAAGCATCTCTAAACGAAGAGGACATCTACCCAGACATCAGAGAGCAGTTCACCCGCGAGTCAGAGATACGTGAGCGAAGGAAATACGACTTTGTCGTCAGAACTAGAGAGATGAGAGGCATCCCTGAGGAGTACTTGAAGAACTGCACAGTCTGTGAGGAAGAAAGCGAGGATGTGGTGGACAGGGAGGACCACGTCACTCAGTATCTGTCGGAGCTGTTGGTTAATACGGACAGCGAGATTACTAGTTTGCAGGTGAATTAACAGGAAATTACTATTTTTTTTATTGCAATGTGTAACAAGACGAGCAGATCGTACACCTGATGGTAAGCGCCACGTCTGCCCTTAGGCAGGTCAATGCCAAACAGTAACGAAGCTGCAGTAACTGTCTAGCACCGCCCTGCGCCTGCTACACCGAGACGACAGTTATTAGGTCTCATATACCCAGTAATTTTACTAGCTTCAGTGCCCTTTTCCCGAAACACAGAAGTGCTTGATACACTTGTATTTCACGGGAAAATATCTGGCACTGCGCTGGTACCCACCTAGACGGCCCAGTACTGGAACATACCACCTGGTAAATACTAAATATTTCAAACAGGTCTTTATAACAAAAATGAATGCTTGCAATTTATTTGTGTGTGGAAACTATTCACACATCGCCGTCCAGCCCCAAACCTGTGCCAAACTAAGCATACGTAGCTTGTACGGTGGATGCCAGACAACGGATAAACATTATTAAAATACTTTTTTTTTGTAAATAAATACACATGATACATAGAATCGCCCACATCGATATAAACAAACATGTTCAACAAGATGTTCTCACTACGCGAAACCAACACAACATAATGTTGTGACAACTCCAACCGCCATACCTACTTATGTATGCGCCGTTTTCTCACACACGAGGACAACACAACACGAACTTACTAAGGCGGTTGGAGTTGTCACAACATTATGTTGTGTTGATGTTGTGTTGTTTCGCGTAGTGAGAAAACGACCTTACACTAAATGGCTCGTCAGATTTGAACGTCAAGAACGTAACTACATTAATTTTATTTTCAGGCTAGTGACGTAGAAGAAATAAGAGAAGAATCTGCGTAAGTTGTTTACTTCATGTCTTAAGGGCAACTATTTTTAACTTGTTCTGACAAATTATTACGAACTTATTTATAAGTTGAAATTGGTCCATAGAATAATAAGTAATGATCAAAGAGCTGTGGTAGCCGATGGTTCTGGTATCTGTGCATGTATCGACTTTTAATATGCACGTTTATTAGCCCGACTATTAAAATAAAAAACTTCGCAATATTGCGGAAAAATATTGGAGTTATTCGTCATCTCGCCCGAATTAAACTGGCCCGATCGGGCGACTTGGCACCTTTAGAATTTATCAAAATTTCTGTCGTTAACTCGCCCGACCATAAAAATGTGAGGTAACTATGTACAGTCAGCTACAAAAATCCTGTTTAAGAAACGTTTAATAATAAAAATAATTTAAGAAACACTTAAAGATATCAAAATAAACGACATATCGTTAGAAAGCTTACACTTTGGAGATGTTTTTAACAAATCAGAAGTCATCCATCACTTTGTTTATTTTTTAAATGCTACGCGAAGTTGAGTTTAAAAATTTATTTTAATTCTTATTTCATGTTTGAGGGTCCATAACTTTGTTTCTAGCAATGTGCAATTTACACCTTTTTATTTAAAGGAACCTACCAACCACTGAGATTCTAATAATGAAAAAAAAAAATTGGATCTGGACATTAAAAAAAAGTAAGACGGGTTTACAAGGCAAAGACCGGTACAAAAGCGAAATTTTTTTGTAATTTAAAAAAAAATAATAAAAAAAAATCTTGAGGCCTAGGTGAAATCTTTATAGTTAGTTAACAGAACACCCCAACTACCCCCATTATCGTATGTTCAACGTTCTTCCGAACACCCTGTATTAGGCACCTATTTTCGATTTGATTAAGACATAATAAATAACACTATATTAATAAACTTACCTCCAACGTACATGAAAAACACTAAAAACACCCACATTTTGACAATAAATTACTTAAGGGGGGGTGGGAGTACATAAAAGAGGTATAGACCGACAAACTTATCTGTTCCGGTGGCGGCGTCGCTACTGTCTATTTAGAACTGTCATTAAATATCGTTTTTGCATCGTATTTCACGTAGTTCCAATTTTGGCCACCGGAACAGATAAGTTTGTAGGTCTGTATTATGCGACGTCCAAATATGGCGCCGCGCTCGCACATTTCGTAGTTTTTTAAACATAGTAAACGAGACACTAATTTTATCAAGTCAAACTCTGCGAATTTATCTGTAAATATTTAGTGGCTATAATTGAGTGAAAATTCAAATGTTAATTGGCAGGAGCTTAGACATAAAATACGAAAATCGTTAAAAAAAGGGGTAACTTTGGGATTTTTTTCTATCGAGTGAAGTTTATAAAAACATGTAATTGAATGCGATTTTAACTAGATCAGATCCTTAACTGATACATATATTTTTTTTAGAATTGAAAACACTGATTTGTATGTCTCAGGTGGCTTTTAAAAACCATACGCGCGGCATCTGCGGAACTTGCATGTCGCAGTTTTATATGCGCGGGCGCATTAAAAGACGCTTAAGGGATGAATGCCTGACGTTCACGTCACTAAGATGCGCCAAGATTGAGATAAAGGGTTAGATAAAAAGAAAGAGATAGCGCTATCCTTTTGTGAGCATAACCTGTTTAGCCCGGTAGTGTAGAAGAGCGCTATTCTCTTCGCGTCAGAATTTTCTTTGAAGTGTACAGCCGAAATATTTTATTTTTATAGATATACTTAATAATGTAATCTTTTCCATATATAAAACAACAACTGTAAGTCTGTAGCTTTATTTTAAAATTTAATACTTATTCGAAGTAGTTTCCAAATATAATGTAAAAGTTTTTTACCTGGCTGTACTTTGTATGAGCGTGCGAGTTGACGACAGAAATATTAGGTAAATTTGAAAGGTGCCAAGTCGCCCGATCGGGCCAGTTTTTTTCGGGCGAGATGACGAATAACTCAAATATTGGAACTAATTTCTTCAAGTGGCAACAATCTTATAAAACAACAATAAGATGTCATTCATTATTGCTGTCTGTCAAAGTCTGATGTCAATTGTCAACCGTGCCTAGTTACTATTGGATATTGTGAGTTATTTGTGTTTATAGCAACACTTGGTTGCTATGATTAATGATTATACCATAGCAACTAATGTTGCTATAATCATAGCTAATGTGGCGCCTCCTGAGCAGGTTTTTTATAATCTTGGTCAGGATATTACCACAGGTCAGGATATAACCACTATTTAGTTTGGCGGTGACGGAAAACATCGTGAGGAAACAAACAGTCGAACGGCTATGTAATCATGATTCATTTGGTCGTTTTTTTTTGAGCTCTGGCTATTGCTGCCCTGAGTACGGCAGAATTTTTATTTTTAAGCTGCGTGCTGCTTTTATTGAGACTAATTGGGGATAGCCGTTCGCTAATGGATACAAATTCATTTGGTTACCCTGTTAAGGGTTACGGAGGTCAGATGGCAGTCGCTGCAATCTAATAACTGGACTTGCCAAGTCCTAGATCATAATCGGGACTAAACGTTTGGAAAAAAGGGAACGTTTACCAATAACAACTATTAAATAATGTTATTATTAATATTTTCCAGGTCTGGTGGCAAAGATGATGGTTATTTCGCATTCCTGACAGGAAATGAACACAAATTTGAAGTGGATGGAGTTTGGTCGCGCCCAGTTAAGACCATCGTGGATGAAAGCGAACTAGCGAGATGATAGGATATTAAATAATTATATTTTTATACCGTACTATTTTTTTACTTGATATTATTGGTTTCAACGAGTTTATCTATTCCACTGTAAAGTACTTTAAGTTTCAGCCTTGTTAATGTTCCCCAGTGGTAGCAGAATTGGTGGGGGTAGACGGGAATAAAGGTCCCATGGCGGGGCCACAGGTCTGAATCATTGAAATAAAGCCATCTTTAAAAAGATGTTTACTGGACAAAGTGGCCAAGTACTGGCTTATTCACACAGCGCCATCTACCCCTGAACTGAGCTTATTTGGTACTATGGGTGTCGGACAGTGGACGAACCTCACTAAAATATATTTTTTTGTAAATAGATACAAAATATACATGGAAACACCTAACCAGACATGTACTACGTTTATACACACAAATGTATATGTCCAAAGTTTTTACCATGCGAACGGTCGAACCCGCGACCTCTTTTGTAATACCCGACTTCTTGATTATTACACAAAATTCTGACCATATTTAGTGACATTAATTTCGAGCGTCTCCGTGCTTCGGAAGGCACGTTAAGCTGTTGGTCCCGGCTGATATTTACTATAATGTAAATATTAGTCGTCAAGCCTAGTCAGAGGCCATTTGGCGGCTTGATAACATCTGACATTAAGGTTGGTCACTTGCCTTACGCACCCCTCCACCAACCCGCACTAGGCCAGCGTGGTGGAGTATGGCCCACACTATCTCACAATTGAGATAAGGCCTGTGTCCCAGCAGTGGGAACGTATATAGGCTGATGATGATGATGATGACACAAAATCGATCGTCGATTAATAGGTATACTTTATCCAAATCAAGCGTGATTGCAACTTTTTTACATAAACACCTATTCCTCATTCATGAAGAATAGCATTACCACTTGTTTTTCCACCTTGGCAGTGTCAAGAACAGGCATAGATTTACGTGGTTGCAAAGCGTTCTGTTTCGACGTTTACACCACTCCGTAAGAGCTGTGTAACACAAAAACGTGCACTTAAAACGACGGTACAAGTTATGAGAGGCAGCTGGTTACAGACTTCATTTTCCTAGTAATCTGACCTGACCCACTAAATTGACTATGTTCAGCAGGGTTTAAGGGCCACGTACCATCGTCCATCTTTGGTTTATCGTATACACTAGTGGGCGACTATTACTTTGTTTGTACGATGCAGGATTCCAATCTAATTCGTAATCGTAGGTCGATCATCTCTTGGTGGCGAGCTGAATTTGCTGATCACGATTGGTTAAAGTCAACAATTAAAAATGTCATTTACTTTTATTGTAGTGTTCAAAAACGTCTAGTATTTTTATTGACACGTTTGAAAATTTTGAAACATCGGAAACGAAACACTTTTTAGTCCTGTTTTGACATTGTTCCTCTTTATGGCGAATGCTACACGCTCGATATTTATCGTGATATTTGGATCGAAATCCAGGATCACGATATTTATCGAGTGTGTAGTATTCGCCTATAGCCAAGCCGTTTAGCCACTGTTCTACCTACATATATGTATAGTGTCCGATCGAAGGTGGGATTTTGCCTGCTGAAGTCGAAACCTAGGCTTAATTTCCATTTATGCGTACGAAAGACGTCAGCGTGAGAGGAGAAATCAAGCCTATGCATGGTTCGGTGAGACTTTACTGTTCCACAAAGGTCAAAAGTTCGTCGATTCTCTGACTTCAGTCAACCGCTCCTCTCTCGTACCACATTTTCGAGTCGGGGTCGGTTGTTTTCTATTACGATGCACGCCCCGTCGAGGTCAACAGCTCACCGCGTGCCAGGAATGGCCGAGGACTAATCGAAATTGGGGAAATAACTACGATATATCGACGCTATGAATATTGATGAACTTGACTCTGATTTGCCCTTCGTATCTTTAACACACATGAATTGGAGTTATTTTATTAATTTAGGCAGAAATATTTAGAGCACATATTGTGATGTTCCAATAGATTACCGAGGGCTAATGGCAATCGCTGCATTGTAATAACCAGGCTTGTCAAATCTAGGATCATAGTCGAAGAGGACCCTGAGCTCTACACTGGATGCAACCGGGGATCGGGGATCCCACCCAACGAATTCGCTGGGATGATAATGATGTTATGATACCTGAACGCATTCTCCTCCGAAAAAAAAACATAACGGATAAACATTTTTTTGTAAACATATAAAAATGTCCTATTGGGCGCTACGGCAGTCTTTGCGACCAACCCCCCAAAAATGTGACTTTTCATTACATGTATTATCGATTTAGTATAAATTTATCTTTTTAGAATGTATAATTTGCATGCTATTGATAAAATAGGCTTAACATAGACTTTACACAAAACTACTTTTATACAATGTTGAGTGCAAATTAAAATTTCTTTTTTCGTTCTTTACCTATCTAAGTTGACCTTAAACCTAAGGCCTTTGAATTCCGATGTCCCCTTTTAATCGGTCCATAAGTTTATGGACTAAAAATTGACTAAGCCCATCCACAGATTCAGTATGGCGGGCCGTATGCCAAATGGTACAATGGCAAAGTTGGCGCCTTGCCAGTGCGCACTGGCAGTATTAAATCAAGGTAGGTACTTTCATATTTGCCCGTTGTTTTATTTTTATTTTGGACAAAGTTGCTATAAGACTCTCCAAGTATTTAGACTTAGTCGTCAACTCGCGGACGCGAAACTCGCGGACATCCGCGAGTTGGCACCTTTCGATTTTACCTACTTTTTTCGTCGTCAACTCGCGCGATCATGAAATCTGACGTATTAATGTATAGTCAGCAACAAAAACGTTACAACAAATTCCTTATTAAAATAAGGCCAACTAAATATGTAATAATATACTTTTTCTTAATGTAGGTATATAATGTGTAATATTACTTTAGTAATAAGGTTGATAATACGGATACTGGTATTATTGTACTAGGGCAACATAACCTTATTGGAGATGTATTTATTTGTCATGCATTTTTTTTTCATCAAGGTTATAAATACTGCAGCTTTAAATTTTTTTTTCTTCTATACGCTTGGTTCGTCTTAGTAATCAATTCGTAAAAAATCCTTAAAAAATTAATACATCTCCAATAAGGTCATGTTGCCCTAGTACATTGTAAATTATCCTTTGGTTTCAACCTGTTTTTATTTGACTGTACTTTATATAGACCCGCGAGTTGACGACAAAAAATGTAGGTAAAATCGAAAGGTGCCAACTCGCGGACGTCCGCGAGTTTCGCGTCCGCGAGTTGACGACTAAGTCAGTATTTATAATTAATTGTGTCTGTTTGTAAACTTGAAATATCATTTCTTTTATTTGACAAATTAACACTACACTGTGTATTTTGCCGAATTGCGAAATAGGCTCTGTCGATCGACTCAAAAATCAAAATCAAAAATCAAAATATTCTTTATTCATGTAAACTTGTATCAAGTGTTTATGAATCGTCAATTACAGAGTGACTCTACCACCGGTATCGGAATGCAGTCATCTGCCGAGAAGAACCGGCAAGAAACTCGACAGTTACTCTTTTTCATCGCCATGTTTGTTTACAATTTGTTTGTTACAATTACTGATTAGTTTTAGAATACCAAGCCATACAGTATAAATTATAAGAATGAGACTATAATCGAGAAAAATCCGTGAGCCCTGGAGGACCAGTGCCCAAAGGTGGCACCTGCAGCACAAGTATGACGTATGTGTCAGCCATAATTTCACTCAACCATATTAGAGGGAATGTAACCACCCGACACATAACGCCACCACCCCAAGCACATTTTAGCGAGCATGACCGACTGATATAGATAAATACTAGATACTCTTTATTGCGCAAAACATTAAACGTAACATGTAGCATTATAAAGCTGTACAATACCGGCGGACTTGTCGCTAATAGCTATCTCTTCAAGTAAACCTTAGGATAGAGGAAATTATGAAGAAGGCAGTGCAAAAACAGAGAAAAAATGAATTTGACTCCAAACTTCTTTAAAAACACACGAGCGTTTGGAGAGGCATGTGTTCAGCAGTGGACACGCAGTGGCTGATGATGATGTGCGTTTGGGGTTAGTTTGGGAACTGGAGAGAGACAAAGGCTGGTTTTTTATCTGCGGGTGGAAGGCTAGTCTTTACATACTACATAAATAAAAAGAAAAAAGATTTGATTGTTTGTTTGTTTGTATTGAATAGGCTCCGAAACTACAAAACCGATTTAAAAATTCTTTCTCTGTTGGATAGCTACAATATCCCCTGTGTGATATTTGTAATAAGTGTATAACTAGTGGTTTCAATTGCACTCATCGAAAAAGAAATATGAAACCCAGAAGTAGATACGTAGTTACACAGACCTACGTAACAGCCGAACTCGAAACTAATTTTATCAGAATCGAATCCGAAATGGCGTCTCGAATGGATGTGTTTTTAGGGTTTCCCGCAATTTCAGTTCAATCGGAGAACGTACGACTGCTTTTAAGGAAACATCGTACCGAAGCGAAAACATGAAGTTCTAGTTTGAAGAAATGTTGACTGTAATTTTGGTAGGTAGTCTGGAGAAATGTGCAATTCGTTATTTCAAAGTACGTAAACATTGGTTATTGCAGTGTGTCATTCAACAACTGGTCACGGCTCAAGTTTTGAAAAAACTATTTGAATTCAGTACCTAATACAAACTTGAATGGAAGCCTAAAATTTACAGGTTTTCTAAAGAAATTAAGAAGATACGGGCCCATACAAAATTACCTCGCCTAAATGCGCTCTTTTTAATCCCATTAAACCGCTATCATGCATACATTTTGTAAGTGGTATTGGCTCCCATGCTGGATGGGCCACAGATTACTAAATAGTTACTAACGTAACGCTAAATACGACAGATTGACGACGCAAAAGCCAGAATGTTAGTCAGCGAAAAGTGAAGATTATGTTGATATGATTATTGTAAAACTATGATTATTGAAAAGAGTTACTATCGCGTTTCTTGCTGGTTCTTCTCGGTAGATAACAACATTCCGAATCCAGTGGTAGAGTCAATCTAACCTGTAACCTTGATAACTGACGATTCATAAGTGCATCTATGAGGCCTACATGAATGAAGCATATTTTGATTTTGATATACGTACGTAACAAGCAGGTGGGATGGCTAGGTGGGATAAGTGGAATAGCCCACAAGATCTTTGAGTGCTTCTATTCGTACTATGTCAAAACAAACAAGCGTGTTGTTGGGTTGAAAAACGTGGCGGTACTGTAAAGGGTGCATCACTGCACTTGTAGAATGTCAAAATGTAGTGCTAAAGCGGCGATTACAACAGAGAGAATGTATTTATTTTATTAAATCAAATAATTCAGTTACTATCCATGCCTCGATGGTCCTGGGTTTGATTCCCGGGTCAGGCAGAATTCAATTCAAAGCAAAACTCGAGTTGGTGATCACCAATCTGCATTTGGCAAACGTACCGTGGTTATTAGGTAAGCCACCCATAATTGTGACGATAACTTGATTTCATTGTTGGAACAGCTTCCAACATGAAAGCCATTGCCCTATAGTGGAAAAATAAATAAGCTGATAGTTTATTTCACGTTATATTTTTTTTACTTATTTTGCAGGGCACTTGATTTCAAATACCCAACTTACCCAGCAATTGACCAAGAGATCATGATCAATGACCACTTTACCAAATTCAAATTTCTTTATTTGCATAGGCACTTGTTTTTTAATATGATGATAAAAAATCAAGAACCACTACTAAACTAAACAAGCTCTTATTTTTTTAAGCTCATCTGTAAACATACCCTAACTCATCATGACATAGGACGACTATACCGTCATCGCAAAAACCTCAATTCAAATATTGGATTCCTACCCACCCCTACCATCTACTCTATTACTACAGACATAAGTGTCAAATTGGAATCGAACTCTCGACCCAAGACATAAGGACAAACCACGCGCGTATAGAATCTCAATACGCATCGGTATTGTCTATAAAAGCTATGCGCGGGCGCAGGTACTCAAGCGAAAGTGGTCAAAAATGAAGGTGATTACACGTATTTGTGTTGTGTTTGTGTTTTGTGATAAAATTGTTTAATTGTGTTTAAAGTTCAATTTTTTTTAAGAAATATTAATTATGTTTTTTTGTTGATATTTAAATTGATTAACCATAGCAAAAGTTTCTAAAATAATTTTTGCTGACTAGTTTTCTGTGTAGGCTGTAAATGATAAAATTAATATCGTTTACTTACCCCCAACGTTAAACATTTGAAGTTAAATAATTAAAAGTGAACAAATCAAATTATATTATTATAGCAATGTTTTTAATTATTATGTGCAGATCAAACCACACTATTTGTCATTATACTATTTATTACTAGGTGCACAGATGAAGTAAAGGAAACAAAATAAATAGACACAAGTAAAAAATATGAATATAAAAAAAAATCGAAAAAAAAAAAATTTTTTTTAGATTTTGATAAAATAGTTACAATTAAAATCTTACACTCTCGTTGATGATCTATCTCTATAGTATTTCCCCTATCACTTATTCCTAGGAACTGTTGGCTGTGATATCCTTGGTGCTCAGTGGTGCGGTAGCGGAGGCCCCCGCCCCATACCCCCCCAGTGGGTTCAGACCCAATGGACCCGCCTTCGAGCTCCCCCAGAAAGTGTCACAGGTATGATTGATTTGCTTTTGATATTAATGTTAGTGATCGTGACTTAGGTATCGGTTTGATTTTTTTTTCTATAAAGGAAAATCTTCTCTTCCTTGATATAGACAGTGCAAAATGGGGATTATAACATAAACTGCTTTAAAATGATAATAGTTTAACTGATATTAATTGTATCCTAGCTAAAATAGTTTAAAAGAAAAAGTGTGATTTCATATTCTTGCCAAGCGGAAAACTAATAGATTCTATTAACCAACAGAGTCAAAACAACCAACAAAACTACTTACCACCAGTCGACCCGCGCATACCATCCACCCAGTATGGTTTCCCAGAAGAAGACGTGTCTGTCCAAGGCTTGCCTGTGATGGAGCAGCGGCCCGTCTTCCAGACCTCGCCCGTCAATGGACAGCAATATGTCGGGCCTGACTTCAACTCGGATATTAAGAGCTTGGATGAAAGTTACCGCCAGAGACAGGTAAACTCCGATGTCATAGCAGTGGTGGTTAAGTTTACTATCAGACTAATATAATTGTACAGGTTAATTTTTAGGAAATAACTCTTAAATATAGCAACAATTATCTGCAAAATATGATCAAAACGCACCACTAATAATAGAATCTCTCTAACATCAATACATTTGTCCTCAGTACCAATTGCAACAAGAGCAGTACCGCGAATTCGAAAGACAACGTCAATTAGAAGCTGCTCAAGCAAGAAACCGTTTTAACCAGCAAACACCTCAAGTTCCCCGTCAATATGCTTCCCCAGACGCCACTCCTAGCACTACAGAAACTACTACCAAATCTGATGACATTACTACTGAAACTACAACCGAATCTGACTTGAACGAGGGAGAAATAGAAGATAAAGATGAGAAGAAACAAAAAGTCACAGTGGAAGTGTCTAAGCAGAAGATTCAAGAGTACCCTGGAGAGCTGTTCCTTAGTGCATTAGCTCAATTGCAACTACAGCCTCAAATCGTACCTTTCGGACAGATCAGAGCTCCTCTATACTTCCAACCGATTCAGCAGGAAACATCGCAAAAACAAGTATCATCGCAAGGTTTCGATGGAGCAACTCACTTTGCTGCTTTACCTTCTGTTCTTGCTCAGCAGCAGTACCTTCAAGGGATTCAGGCTCAAGGTTTTGTGAACCCTGCTTTCCAGCAAATAGTTGTTGGTCAGGATCAGGTTGGCTTCGTAGCTCAGAACCCTCAACCATTTGGTCAATACCAACCGGCTGTTCAAGCGCAGAACCCTCAGCAATTTGCTCAATACCAACCAGTCACTCAAGCTCAGAATCCTCAATTTAATCCTCAGTATCAGCCACTTCAGCCTCAAATTCCGCAGTCTGTAGCCGTTCAGCCACAGGACTCTCAGAAGCAAGATGAAGAGAAAGACCAGCAGAATGATCAAGAACAGCCTCAATTTGTTTACCAGCAGACTTATCAGCCACAGGAAGTGGTCTACCAGGCCCCAGCTCCTGCACCTCAGTTGACTGCGCAGTACCAACCTCAGCAAGGTTACCAACCTCAGCAGGGCTTCCAGCCTCAAGGAGTGATTTATCAGGCACCTTCTTCACAACAGGCGCCAGCTAGCCAGTACCAACCACAGGTAGGCAGGCAGTATTTTCTCTTCATAAATCATAAATCATAAATCATTTATTTGCGAGGAAACATGGTAATAGGTACAGATGTATGGTTCACAATAATATAGCACATCACATTTCGCCTAGTCGGCATGCAAATATAATTTTAATCACACAGATAGCAAAATATTCTAGAATAATTAACATTTATATAATCACAACATAACGTACAATTTCAAATTTAGCTAATATCCATTATATATAATTGAATCATGTCACACTAATGTTACAATAATAATGTCAATAAGTAATACATGTAATTTAAAGGTATGTCAAAGATAATAATTTAATATACTCGTACATGTCAAAATTTCAATGTCATTCTATTCCGTCAAAGGGTATTATGCCTCTAAATATTCCCTAATCTCTCTATGATCTTTTTTTCGGATTCCTCTATTACTTATTCGTGCAATGTATTTAGTTTCTTTTTCTGAGATGTATGGATAATAGTTAAAATTACTAAGATCTAGATTTAAGGTAGGAGGGAACTCGTAGTACTAAAGATGGGTTAGTTTATTGAGTATTGACTATTCATAGTCTCATATTGACTATATACCATTAGAAACTCCAATAGCATAATATGAGAAGAAAGTTAAAGACTGAGACTTTACTAGAATAACTTCAATGGAAGATAGCTTTAAAGAAAGACTTTTTAACGCCTCGATCGTACACTGATTTGAATACCGGGCCCTGAACCGGGGTCCTGGGTTCCCGGTTCGGGTTTGTGATCACCACTCCGCATTTAGCAGACGTGGTGATTAAGCCAGTAGCTAACATTGTTACAATAACTTGATTTTAATGATCTAGATCTATTTTACCCAGCAATAGGACATAAAATAGGCTGATACTATACCTTATCATACAGGAACAGCAAAACGTATTCCTCCAAGCACCACAAGTACAATATCAGCCCCAAGAGCCGCAGGCATTCCTGCCCCAAGGACAACAGGCATTCCTACCCCAAGGACAACAAACATTCGTTCCTCAAGGACAACAGACATTCCTGCCCCAAGGACAACAAACATTCCTACCACAAGCTCAACTAGTGAATTACCAACCCCTTACTCAGCAGTACCAGAATGGATTGGCTCAACAGCAGCTCGTAAGTTTTCTTCAATCTTAAAGTAGCAAGTAGCAGTAGGGCTTTTATAAAAAAAAAAGATAGGCATTTCGATCTAGAGACTCACTCTACAGTAGTTTATACATACCTACGTATTGTAGTTTTAATGAAGCGTAATAAACACAAAAGATATATACTCAGATGTAATTAATAGATGACAGTAGAAATCTGTTGTCTATTTTTAAATTTGTATCTACACAGCTTTCGTTGTATGCTTGTATTCAATGATGCCCATTGACATTAATAAGCTGACACTACAAAATAGCTTTTCATCCCCCCAGTTTTCCAACCAGCAACAAGCCCCACAGACAGCCAGCCAGCCAGACGCGCTCCAGAGCGGTTTGGATGTAAACCAGCAAGGAAACGGTCTCGAACAGAATGACGATGATGAAAGAGATGATAACAGCCAGGATGATGGAGCTACTTCCGTCGCCGTTGCTACGGCTTTTGGCACGAGGTGAGTTCAAGATCAAGTTATCATTAATTTAAGTAAAATAAATAGATATGGGACAACATCACATACGTTGATCTGTCCCCAAAGTAAGTAGCTTAAGCACTTGCGTTTTGGTTAACAAATTTTCCACAAATATATACTTAAACACAAATAAACATCTAGAAACAGAAGAAAGACAAAATGTTCATGACATAAATGTTTGTCCTGGGTGGAATTCGAACCCACGACTCCTGGCGCATAGGACACACTACCAAATGCGCCTCGAGCTAGTCAAAGCCAGTTATGAGTAATTGAGGATATTAGGAGCCCCCCCCCATTCTTACCTTAACTACATCCCCCTTCTTCACCTAACCCCACCTTTCATATTCCTTTAAGGCGATGCGATTGATGTCGTCAATTGCTCATAACTGTGGCTTTGTCTAGCTAGAGGCGCATTTAGTAGTGACCCTGTCCTATGCGCCAGGAGTCGTAGGTTCGAATCCCAACCAGGACAAACATCTATGTCATAAACATTTTGTTCATGACCTAGTCGCAATAAATAAATAAAAACATTCTGGATATTCCCTACTACATTCGGAATAAAAAACTTACTAGGACAACATTTTCATGTTTTTATCCAGCAACAGCTGTTCACCAATGTCCATTATGCTACAAGGCGTTTGATTACTACACCCGAAAGTATAATAACATGACCATTATAGAGATAGCTCCATCCATAGTAATTGGCGGCATTCAGTACAAGGTCGGATCCTCGCAGAATTCTAATGGTGAGACCATGTATTCGGTCACGTAACCTGAGTGTATGGTGATGTGTGACAAAGGTCTCTGATTTGCATTTCGATGCATTGATTGGTTAGGACCGTGAGTCATGCCATTGGGATTGTTTTGAATAAGTTATTTTAAATTTAGTGACCTTGTATGCGCCTGGAGCCTTTCAGTCCAGAATTTCAAATTCCCAAAATGCCAAGCGGTTTCAAAATGTCAAGTTCCTAGAATGTAAAATTCCCAATTTTTTTTCCCAAAATGTCAAGTTCCTAGAAAGTCAAGTTCCCAAAATGTCAAGTTCCCAAAATGACAAGTTCCCGACATGTCGTTTTAAAGTAGAAAAAAAAATTCCACTTATCCTACCCCGGTGGGATGGCGAGGTAGGATTAAATTTTATTTTATTTTAATTGAAATTATTAAATTTCATTAATCATAATTGATTACGACTATAATGTTTTTACTTTTCAGTCCAGACTTTCTGAAAATTTGACATACATAGTAAATTCATAGATGCGCGCAGAGATTCAAACCATCGATCTCTCTCAAGTGAAGCGGGACGCTTCCTTTCCCTCGGCACTAGGCTAATACTTAACTTTTTAATGTTCCCCAGGACACAACCGCGTATGTTCACCCGGTATGGAGCCCCTGCGTCGCTGCCAAGAGCTTCTGCCAACCCGCAGACAACCACTGAACCTGCTGTCGAGGTATGTGAGGATTTTAAAAATAAATGCTAATTTAATATTGGGTAATTCCAGAAAGATACTAATGCGCTGCGTAGACCAGTGCCCGTTATTGTGACGAATACTTGATTAAGTTAATTTTAATAATGGAGGTCTTTGCCCTGTATTTACGAGTATACACGGTACATTTATCTTTCTTTTATTTCAGCAAGTAACTGAGAGTGCTGGAGCCGTGGCAGAGGCTAACGCCTTCGCCGGTAGAAGGAAAAATGCCAGGCTAAGGTAATTTATCACCATTTTTATGAGTTCATAAACTATTCACTCACCTATAAATCAGTGTTTACCCCAGGTAGGTTGACTTATTACCGGGTCCACGGGTAACTCCAGTTCCTCGTGGTCCCATGTTACTACTGGTAGTAAGAATGGTAGTTACACGGGCAATGAAGGGGATTTATTTGGGTATTTTTAACAGCACAATTTTAACTGCGAGTTACTTTTTTACATGCATGTAATCAAATTAATTGAAGTTTATGAATTATGAACTTTGCCCCACCAAAACAAAATAGAAAATCAGAGGAATCTGCCTCAACAAAATTATTTATTTTTGTTAAAGGAGCCGTAGAGTTCGTCCACTCTTCACTCTGGACCGAACTGGACACCTTGTACTAGCTCAAGAACAGAACTAAGAATGCCTAGACCACCTACGATCATGCTAACTTATTACTTTCAACAAAATCCTTTCCAATCCCAACTTATTCAATTTAATTGTTTTAAAACCTTCTATTTTATTCCTTAATTTTTCAAATGTTTTTCTGACTCTCCCTAATGTCACAGGATCTAATTTATTTTATGTTTTAAATAATTTATTAAACAAAACAAATATTAAACGACAGGATTTTAAACATTTTGTTTATTCATTTTTCTCCACAACTTTTACAGTAACCAACATCACAAATAGGTAAACTCATTAAGTTCCTTAGACATCACCAAGGCTTAATAAACAGAACAACCACTCCATAAACACACAGTAACATGACAAAGAAACTCGGCACACTTGTTATCACCAACAAATTTTCTCTAAGAAACATAACAGGTCCGGAAAGAATCCCCTTAACACGACTGGTTGAGGCCTGAATTTCTTCTACCTCACTTGGAGTTGTTGTAGAAACAGTAATAGTATCTCCCTTGCCTTCTACTATCGCACTTTCAACAGTAGGAGGTTTTAAAACTTCGAAATAATCTCTAAATATCTTAGGTTTCTTTATTTTTGGGAACGACTTCGTTATACCTCCAATAGGCGAAGGACCTTCAACGCTTAATTTCAACATCAAATTATCAATAGCTTGATTACCAATCAAACTACACTGAAGACTTTCGTTTTTCTCAACGCACATTTCTCTATTCGATAATGTTGCATCACCTTGCGATTTCTCAACATCGACGGCGAACATATCTTCTTTCAATCGAGTGGCTACTTTTTCATAAACAGGCAGGGCCTTTTTTATCTCATTTACAATTTTTTCTGTCAATGAATTTTCTAGTCGTCTTACAGCACAGTCTACAACTAAAACAAGTCTATCCCAAAGTTCAGTTATATTAGCTGGATGATTTCCTGGATGTTCAGTCCAAAATTTAGTTTCAATTTTGTCTGTTTCGTTGATAATCGCTTTAATGGCACATTCATTTGGCAAATTCAAATTTCTCATTGGGTGGACTTCTTTATTAATGTCACAAGATTTCTTTAACGTATGGAAAAAGTCAAATTTTGAATGGTCCAGCTGTTTATCTGAAAATACATCTCCCGAATACTTAGAAGTTTTTAAGAATTTTCCAGAATCATTAGTTACAAAAACACTGTTCAACTCATCTCTGACATTTGCTCCTGAGCTGGTAGATGGATTGATCTCAGGGAAAATGCCCATATTTATAACTGTATCTAATAGGGCAGGTCTTTCGCGAGCTTTTTCGTTTTCATGTTTCACTACCGGTGGTGGAGTCTGTCTAAGATTTTCTGCATACATGAACGTTTCAGAATTTGGTGCTAAAGTGCTCTCGGACCGCATACTGTCTCCTGCATCAGAACTTGTGTTTCCAACTACGTAAGTGGTATCACTTTCGACCTTTGGTTTTAATGTTCCTTCGCTAGTATTATTATTGTTTATCCCTTGTCGAGGATTTTCTGATGTTCCACTGGACGTCGAATCTGATGTTAATAAGTTCGAGGGTTGTACTAATGTTTCTGTGCTTAATAAATCCCTGTCGAATATAGATCGGTAAGGTTCAGTTGATGGTATATTACGCTTACTATCATTGGAAGCTGGGTTGTACGCTACTGCCACAGAAACATTTATAATTTCAGTTTTATAAGGTATTTCTCGTTGAGAAGGCATTCTGATAACAGAACTTATTGTATTAATACTTTGTAAATCTTCGTTTTTCGAAGAGGCGCTTCCTTGTCGCGTTAAAGTGTCTTCGCTGGAATAACTTATAAAAGACTTTTTGGTTGTTGAAGGTGATGAATTTAAGGATTCGTTATTATTTTCTTCATCTGAAAATATTGAATCGACCGTGTCAAGAATATTTACTTTTGCAACGCTTTTTAAAAGTGATGTCGGAGAAACCATCTTCGACACAGAATTTGAATAAAAAGTTTCCTTTATTTTAGCAGCACATGTAGGTTTTCTGTTCATATTTTCTTCCTTTTTTAATAGTTTTTTATATTTGAAATTAATGCTTTTTACTCTGCAATAGTTTTGACGTTTCTTTTTAGACAATCTATTATATTGTCTTTTTAATTGCTTATGTTGAATAATTTTTATGTTGTCGTCTTGTTGTTTGACATCTTCCTCCTCTTTATTATTAACTACAAGGTAGTCATTTGTTTCAGGGAGTTGATTTTGATTCTGATTGTCTCCGTTTTCATCGCATACAGGATCTTCTTCTTCCTCATTATTTTTTACTTCATTCATTTCTATTACATCAGTAGCTGGTATTTTTGGTGCTGAATTGTGGTCTATGGTGATGGTTTTCGATGATAACGTGGGAGATACGGAACCAGCGCTGCTCTGATGGCTTCTCTTGTTGCATATCATTTGCTGTGCAGTGGCGATATCATCATAAGTTTCTTGCACAGCGAAAGCCACGATGTAAGATGGCATCTGCTTTGGGAATCGCGTAGAAGACTTTGGTCTTCTGTTTGGCTTGTTCTGTTTGTCATCTAATTTTTCATTTAAAGTCTCCATTCTGATAACTTATACTTTTCTGAAATAAAATAAATTACAAGGATAACTTTTCATATACGTTTTACTTTTGGCAAATACGGTATGAAATTTTGGCAAAAGTAAAAATGTAAGAAAGTATAAAATATTAAGGAAATTATTTTAATAAGTAGTTGTTACTAAGTAGCTAAACCGGTGATGGCGAATCTCAATAAAACCCCCAATATGCTTTATAATATATTTAAACCACAAAACACATACAAAAAATACAACATAAGACAATTAAAATCCAAAATCAGACAGTTTCAACAAGAAACGCGATACATTCCTTTGATCAGTCATTAAATCTGTTGCCATTCTTGTTTTCGTTTGATTTTTCTCACTTTTGTTTAGCTCTTTTATAACAAGATCATAAAAGAAATAACAGATTACAATCACTGGAACCCAAAGCAGTAAGCAATATATCAGAGCTTCCCACCAAGGCATGCCACTCCTTTTTTTAACAATGATAGTTGGTTTATCAATGTCGACGTAACAGGAGGAGCAGTAATCATGGTCACAGCCTTGGTAATCAGACATATTAACGGGTAGAACAAGCTTGTTAGGAGAAGAACGAGATGGCGAATAAGGGGCTGTGAAGGCAGTAGTCGGCGTTACACCAAACGATGGGTTATTCGCTTTTCTAAGACCGGCAGAATTAAATCTGTAAACTAAACAATCATTTTTATTCTTACTGGTGCCTTCGCAAAAGAAAGCTATCAATTTCTGCTTGTTCGCGTCATTAGTTATATTCAATAGGGATTTCGACTTCCGTGGCACGTTGGGGCTTTTATTACTATCCTTCGATTTGTTCGCAGAAGCTGTCATATCAGTAACTCTTAATATAGCTTCACTATCAATTACATGGTAGGAAGAACTTCTCTTCTTTATCTTGTTATCAACCCTTTTTGGTTCTTTGGATAATTTTATACCAGATGAAAGCTGTCCTTTTGCACCTATACTTGAAAATTGTATTCCTTTGGATAAATTCGAAAGCCTCACAGTTTTTCTTTCAGAGTCTTCTAATAACTTAGTAGAACAGGGCTCAGCGGGCTTGTTGTAAGTAGCGTTAGACTCATTTATACTTCTCTCAAGTTGCCTTTTTAAATGCTCACTAACGATTTTTTCTGCAGTTGCTGATAAATCTCTGATAGCTGACTTTAGATCTCTTAATTCTTTAGAAAGTTCTAAACCTGTCATTGCAGTCCCCTTTTCCATGCTCTCCTTGTATTTTAAAGAGTTTTCAGAAATACTAGTAGAATTTTCACTTTTGAATATGTATTTAGCTTGACTTGCAGCTCCATCTAGTATTGGTATTATTTCAGTTTTTAATGTTGGTATTTCTCTAATAGTGTGAGTATTGTTTTTAAATTTCCTTTTACTTTCGAAAGAGCTTATTTCAGTTGCAGGTAAAACATTACAAACCTCTGTAGGGACTACTTTGATTTCATATTCTTGGGGAATATCAGCATTAGAAAAATTATCTTCAATGTCAAAAAAAGGGTAGACGTTACAATGTATTTCAAGTTTGATATTTCTTTTCCCTTCATAGTTAGAAAAATATTTAAACACATTACGAATATGATTTAAGAAATCGTCTTCTTGAAATTTGCGGCTTTTTGTCTTCTTATATAGATAGTTAAATTGTTTTTTTCTGATAGTTTCATACTTGTATTTCTTGTTTGATTTTGGTATTATTTTACGAGATGAATATTTTCGTCTTCGGGAAAGTTTAAGGTGCTTTCTCTGACTTTTAGATTTTGGGATACGACAACTCTTTGAAGATTGTGTTTTTAAAGATTTTTCTTGTACCAAATTAGGAAATTCAATTTTCTGGTTGATAAAATCAATGTTTGTGCGACTTTCATATTTTTGGCTTTGAATATTAGGAGTCTGCGCTGTCCTTTTACAACATTCATATTTAGCTTCGTGGTATTGAACGTTTGGTATACTGTTAATCAAATTAGTTGAATTATTTCGTGGCAGGTTTATGTCTGTCATTGTAAAATTATCACTTCTATCATTGTTCCTGACTTTATCAGTGCTTGTAATATTAGCTGGGTCATCAGCATAGATACTTTTGACAAGGCTTGGTACAGTATCCAGGTTATCATCTTGTGTTTCTTTATTCTTTTTTTCTTCATCAACATCTGAGGTCGAAGAGCAATCCGTTGTGCTCTTGTAAAACATTTGAGGTAAGAATATGACACCTTTCTTCTTACTCTGCAATTTTTTTCCATGGCCCTTTGGGAAACGCAGCACACTTTTCTTAGAAAGTCCAGACATACCACAACTAGAAATATTAATAACAACTTTTCGCTCTTTCTTGTGGCTTGTTAAGGCTAGATCTTTCTTTTTCACTTTGTATACCAAATGCTTCTTTCGGCATTTTTCTTTCTTGTAAAAATTTCTAGGTATACTCAACGTTGATATTATTTTCAAATGTTTGTACGGGAAAGGTATTGTGAATCGGGAATATTTTCTTAAGAGTAGGCTGCTACTTGCGTCAGTAATCAATGAGGTTTGTTTGTGCTTGCAGTATTGGCAGGTAATAGAATTAGTTTCAGTTTTCTTATCCCTAACTCTATATCCTTCTCCATTCCTTTCAACTATATACGTTGAACACGACGAATGAGTACTAGAAACTTTTGTATATTGATGTTCTAGAGATTGTAATATCGAATCGAGTACATTCACAAGTTTCTTTTTAGTGTCAGTATCTTCTAAGACATGCTTACGAATCCAATCATTGAGAAGACTTTTTAAATTTTGAACCATAAGCGATGTTATGTCTATATTCAAATGTTTTATAGGGTTGACTTCAAATTTATTCGTGCTGTCACCACTGGCATGGTCTGGTTTGAATTCAGCAAATTCATCAGCAACTGTTGAGCACTTTGATTTAGCTGTAGATGGTGCAGCAGACCTTTTATCTCTCTTATCTTTACTCCTATAGTATCTTCTAAGAATACAAGCTCCTGTCTCTACACTCAAATCCCTTTTGATTTTATCTCCATCCTTGTAATAATCAGTAGACTTTGACAGATTCTTCTTTATTTGCAAAAAGCCGCTTTTGGTGACTTCAGATGCGTCGGAGCACGATCTCGAATGAGTCCGTATAGTAATACTCGACTTCTTGTATAACAATTTCGTGTCTGTTTTGTTTCTGTTTCCACTGACCTTTCCCATTGCTCAGGCAGATCTCCAAGCACTTCAGGTGTCTTCTGTAATCAAAAATATCAGTACTCTAGCCATCAGTTTACATCTTCAGGGTTCGTGGATTGTCTTGTTTGGTAAAGTGTGTTTGGCTTGGTTTCACTATTTTATAGTCTTAATTGTCACTTAGCACTATTCGAGACTACCAGTCAAAATCTGCTACAAAAATAAAATTGATTCAGTTTTTAGCAATATTTGATATGAAATAAGATATAACGCGTTTAAAAATAAAAACAAAACCTATACTATGGTAGTTAATTAAAGTAATAAGTTATATTATTTTATGAAATAAGTTACATAACAGTATTATTGCCTAGTTGAGTTTGTTTTCGAAGAAGTCGCAACACGAATCTCCTGGTAAATTTAATTTTTTAATGTTTTCTTATTTACTTTGTTTTAATGAGTTGTTGGCAACCAAACAAGCAATAACAGATTGAATAAACAGACAGAGCTACCGAACGAGTAAGACCAAAATCGGTAAAGGATGATTTTACGCGGTTTTACTACCAATACTGATATATTTCCAGCGGAATCGAGTTTCATTGTTGCGTTACAAATTGCTCTGTGGATTTAACAGCTTTCTGTGGTGTTTAACCAATATCGCTTGTATTGATACGCTTTTAATAATTTATTTTATGGAAAGCCGGTTTTTTACATCTATACTAAAATAGTACTTTTCCACCACCATGAGTGAGGTAAAAACACTGAAATTCCAACACGATGATTGTGAGGACGGCGCATGGATCAGAATTTGATCAAACGTGGAACATTAGGCAAAATTATTGTAGAGATGCAGATGCATCAATCAGCATTATAAAACTTTTTTACTGTAAAGTAATATTTGTGCAGCTTATTTTAAATGCAGAAGTTTGTATTTGTGCATAATACACAATTCCCAATAAAACCCACTAGTGTGAAATCGTTCACTGAAATATTTCTCGTACGGATTTGTCTACATTGATTGGGAATCAGTTTATCTCAAAACCCTATCGACATTCCTCTCTTAACAGGTGAAATTAGGTGAATGAATGGCAGTTTTGGATACCCAAAAACAAATTTTGGATGCAACGGGAAATTTACCATTTATATGATTAAAGAGATAATAAAGACGACATACTTACAATTTTAGTATCCAATCAAGGCATTTTACGTTTATAATTTTAATATTTGTCTCATTCTTTGCACTCAAGTCTTGTGTAATTTTGGTGAAAATTTTTGACTCTGTCAGAAAATGAATTTTCTTCTTTGTTTTCGGTGACAAGTTTGATATAAAATTTTAAGTTTGTATTCAAAAGAATTTCGTTACCGACCGCCTCCGTGGAATAGTGGCTAAGCCGCTCGGGTATAAAACCCAGAGGTCGTGGGTTCGATTTTCACCTTGGTTCTGGTAGGTGGTAGGACTTTTTCCGGGTCCGACTGGCTAGCTACCACCTTCACAGGTAAAATCTGCCGCCATAACAGCCTTGGCTGTGTTCCGGCAATATTAATGTGGGAGCCAGCCAGTACACTTAAAATAAAAGGCTCGAAGATCAGATGAGCCCACAGTCTGGCAGCACATTGAGCGACGCTTCCTGATGAAGTATCCCTCATTGGAATAGGCCGCAGTGACCACTTACCATCAGGTAGGCGCCGTGTCTTTCCGTGCCAACTGATGTGACATAAAAAAAACAAAAAAGAATAAAGACTATTTTGATTTTCGTCGTTTTTCTATTGCACTTTGTTTTGTGAGCGAAACTCCTCAAACGAAGTCTCCTCCCTATTTTATACTTTATCCATGGATCTTTATTGCTAACCCTTTGGCTATGCACTCTAGTTCAATATTTATCGCAGAAAAATGATTTGTATGAGACTATCTGAGTCTTTGTGTGCCCAGCTTTCCCGAAACCCCTTAAAAATGTATGAGCGGATCGTTTTCACTGCAATTTGTTAGAAAATATGTGAAAATACGACGAGGTTACGTTCGTGTCGGCCACAATATTAAATTCCGACGGGAAAATATCAAGTATGTAAGTGATTTTTGTGCTCATAAACCTTGGTTTAAGTTATAAAATGCTAAGCGAAATAGAGTGGAAAATTGTGAATGTCATACTAAATTTTAAACCACAAACATTAAATGCACAATATTTGACGAGCCATTTGGTGTAATGGTCGAGAAGTCGGCTATTACACCAAAGGTCGCGGGTTCGATCCCCGCACGGTACAAACATTTGTGTGCATGAACATGTCTGTTTGTATCGGTCTGGGTGTTTCTATGTATAATATGTATGTATTTACCAAAAAAAGTATATAAGTAATGTTTATCCGTTGTCTGGCACCCATAGCACAAGCTAATGCTTAGTTAGGGGCTAGATGGCGCTGTGTGAATAATGTCCAGAGATATTTATTTATTATTATTTTATTATTTATTTAAATATGTGGTGTTTCGTATAATATAAGATTATATCGAAAGAATGGGAGAAGATCGCAGTGTCAAGAGAGACTATCTGGGCCGGCCGACGGGGCATCGGCCGGTTGGCCGCCCTAGGTATCGCTGGAGCGATGTTGTGGAGGCTGATCTTCGCGAGTTGCAAGCTGAAAACTGGCGTGCAAGAACACAAGATCGTGAGGACTGGCGGATTCTTGTATCGGAGGCCAAGACACATTTTGGGTCGCTGAGCCATCGGAGTAAGAAAGTAAGTTTCGTATAATAATATTGACTTTCTACCTGAGTGTTCGGTCAATGCGGCCAATCTTTTCGATGAATTACGCAAGAATGAATCATGTTCAGTAAGTGGGCAAGTGCATCTCTAATAAAAGGTACTTTCCGCCAAAGATTTGTTTATATTTATATTAAACAAATTATATAATATAAACTTCATAAGATGTTTGCTTTAACTGCCTCCGTCGTACAGTGGTTAGAGCGTTGGGCTCTTAAACCCAGAGGTCGTGGGTTCGAATCCCGCGGGGAGCATCACTTTGTGTGATTGTTTCGTTTGGTTAGGACTTTGCAGGCTTGAATCACCTGAATGTCTGAAAATAATGATGATTCCGTGCTTCAGAACGTTAAGCCGTTGGTCCCGACTATGTTCTATGTAGGTCTAGTTTCCTTTGTAAGGGTTACGGAGGTCAGATGGCTGGTCGAATCTAGTATCATAGTCGAAGCGGACCCTGAGCTCCATACTGGATGCAATCGGGAATACGCTGAGATGATGATGATGATAAGATGTTTGCTTTGTCAAAAGTGAAAAAAATCGATGATAAAGGATACAATTATCTTTACCGCCAACTTTAATAGGTACCCCCACTGACCTCCATTTAATAATGGAGGTCAGTGGGTACCCCTCATGCCCCCGCGTCAACCCTACATTTTAAATACGCGTCAACTCGGAACTAATTACAAGTCTTTTGAATTGCGTTATTAGATTAAACTTGTCAGATTGAGTTTGCTTTGAACCTTGTGATAGGAGATTGAAGGCTTTCCATTGCCGTGATGAAGAAGTGTGTAATTGCCGTTTTATTTCTTACTGCAGGGCAAATGCTTTCATTATTGAAGTTAGGTTATCGTTATAGTGACGGGTACTGGCTTAAACACTACACTTGGCAAATGCAGATTGATGATTACAATCTCGAGCTGTGTTCGAATCCAACAAAAAAAATTCCCAACTCGGAATTGACTCCAGGACCCCGAGATGGTGGTTATGCACTTAAGTTACTAGTCAACATCTACTACTATTCAACGTTACTAGTCAGTAGACAGACAATTTTTATTTAATTTGTGATTGTCAGGGGTATATTTCTATATAATAGTTCTTTTACCACACCCGCCGAAGACAGAGTGGGGAGTTATCATTACTAATATCTTTCTTACAGTGAATATTTCGCTGGTCGAAGTGTCGATGTCGTGAAGTCGGGGTCTTAGATTTAATTCCCGGGTCCAGCAAATTTTGTGTCGATTTTTTGCGACACATATGGGATTTGTATAACAAATCCGCATTTGGCAAGCGTGGTGATTCAGCCAATACCCATCATTGTAGCGATAACTTGATTTCAAGGATGGAGGCCTTTGCCCTGCAGTGGGATAATTAATAGGCTGATACTTTACTTTACTTTACTTTCCTTTTTACTTTACAGTTACCACATTTCACATTTCAGTGGTAACGAATGGAAAATAGGTAATTTGGTTTGATATATTGTGGGCTTCCGTGTTAATAGTACAGGTAACGTAGGTATTGATTGGTAAATAACATTTATTGATAGATATTAATTTACATAGGTATTGGTTGACTCTGTGATATAGTGGTTTCGTCATCATAGTTCGAACTGCAAATGAAAGTTTTGCCGTTCTATTAAGCAATTTATAACAAGTATTTATTAATTACATAGTTACATGGTAGTTATAATCCTACTAATATTATAAATGCGAAAGTCTGGATGTTTGGATGTTTAGATGTTTGGATGTTTGGATGTTTAGATGTTTGGATGATTGGATGTTTGTTCCTCAATCACGCCTAAACGGCTGAACGAATTTAAATGAAATTTGGCACACGTATAGTTTATAACCCGGAATAGGACATAGGCTATAAAATTCCTACGGGAAACGTCTCATTCCCGCGGGATTATCAACTTTGAAACTACTGAACCGATTTGAATAATTCTTTCACTGTTGGAAAGTTACACTATCCCCGGTGAACATAGGGTACTTTTGATCCTAAAAATGTGGGGGGAAGGGGGGATATTTGAAAAAAGAGATTACGCGCGGGTGAAACCGCGGGCGTAAGGCTAGTTTGTAATAAAACAACAATTGGAGCCTATAAAAACACTTAACATTTCCGCGCAAAAATAACATAGTGTTCCCGAAATCCCTGTCAGCTTAAGTTGTTGAGCCTGTTTTTCAGAAATCCCGGTTTTAAAATGGGGATAATACTGACTGTGAGTCTGGATTTGGCTGTCTGCAGGTTAACTTGAGCAGCGGCTTAATGTGACATTATATTTATTTATAAAAACTTAAATGGCCACATAAGTTAGGTATAAAAGCCGGACTTAACGCTAAAAGCATTCTCTGCCAGTAAACCTTTAGGAAAAACGAAATTTTTGAATGTGGCTAAGAGCAAACTAAAAATTATTTTTAAGATATTATGAAGTTGGGATAGTGACAAGATAATGAAGATAATCTTACCAAAACATAATATATTAATTATTAATATTCCCCCTTATTTGTTTGTTTGAATAGGTTCCTAATCCAATGAACCGATTTGGAAAATTCTTTCACTATTGGAAAGTTACACTATCCCCGGGTGACTAATGGTAATTTGATTCCGAAAAAGTGCGGGTAAAAGGGAGATAACTGACAAAAAAAATTTTATGTGTTTGGCCTACGAAGCAAATAATACCACTTAAACTCTTTCTATTTAGTGAATACTACTCTGTAAAATAGGTCCCTAACAAAAATTTAATTCAATTCAATTTATTTATTTCAGATAATTTCCAATCCATATAGTAAAACTAAAAACTAGCGGCTGCCTGCGGTTTCACCCGCGTGGTTCCCGTTCCCGTGGGAATTGATCCAAATCCTTTCTTAGCGGATGCCAACGTCATAACATTTACCTGCATGCCAAATTTCAGCCCGATCCGTCCAGTGGTTTAGACTGTGCGTTGATAGATATCTATGCCAGTCAGTCACCTTTGAGTTTTATATACATATATAGATATTTTCTTATTCTATGTGAGTGCATCGTTTATATAAAAAGAAACATTGAAACTATTCTTTATAAACTGGCTCGAATCTCATGTCTTAGAATTTCACTTCCGACTTCAGTCTGTGCTTCAGTCGCTCGCCAAGATTTTATCTAAGAACTACTTACGATCCCGTGGCATGTCACAAAACACACTTTTTATTTTCCCCTATATATCCTGCTTCCCTACTCTGCCTTCCATATTGGTTTTTACGACGCTCGCTCAGTTTATACGGGCGTGGAAATGCGGGAGTTTTATGCGGTTTGTTTTACTTCGCTTTTGCTCTATATATCCGTATGAAAATGAAACTATCATAAATCTACATAATGTAATAGTTTGTGAGACTTTGTCTTAAAAAATTGGTCCGGTTGAATAAAAATTGCATTATAAAATTTCAATCAAGAATATTTATACAATAATAAAGTAAAAACAGGAACTAAACATACTTACATATAAAATTTGGCCGAGATCTCCGTCCATGGGAAAAGTACCTAAGACACTTGCAACGTTTCCGCGCTGGATGGCCAGGCTGATACGTTGCCCAAGGTACAGGCCAGCTTTGGGATCGTGAGATGACTCCAGCAAACGCTTAGATATCTCACGATACAGCCTGTGAGCGCTTGGACCCCTGGGCCCGCTTTTCCACCCCAAAAGGCTTAAATAGGCATCACTGATAACAGAATATTTGCGCCTTTTGAGGTCTTCAGCAGAACCAGCCGCAGAACGAGCCCTGCCAACCGACAGAGAAAGATGAGACGACGGCGCCAAAGTATCAACCTAATTTGCGCCCTAAACAGGGGGCCGCCCCCTTCTTCCAAGGGACAAGGGTCATTCCATCAAGAATTATGTTTGAAAATCGTTCAAAATTGTTAATTATAGAGGGAGTCAATTAATTTGTTGCGCTTAAAAATGGTTGCGCTTCGAGGAATACCTCAATCAAGCTGTTGTGACCATTTTTCTTGTTCTGTGGTTTTGACACCTGATGGAAAGTAAATACTTTGTAGTTACCGCCGTAAAATGCTTTGTAGCCGAAAGTTAAAGACCACCGCTTCTTTGTTTTTTTAATTTCTAATGATAAATAAAACAAAGTACTTATAGATGGGGACAAAACACACAGAGAAAAAAAAGTTATTAACACTAAGCATAAAGTTATACTAAGCGCATGATAATCCAATTCAGTTAGTAATAAAAACATGATATGGAAATAATAAACTACCTATATGCAATCGACGAAGTTCGTTAGCGACGTCCTGCCAAAAACGCAGTTCGGTGTCGCCGGCCAATGCACTTTCTGCATTGCCTTGCAACCTGGGTCACGTAATGTTCGATTCAAGTTAGGAGATTTGGCCGATTTTCAAGATAGTTTTCTATTATGAGATACTAGACTTATCTATATATAAAACTCAAAGGTGACTGACTGACTGACTGACTGACATAGATATCTATCAACGCACAGCCCAAACCACTGGACCGATCGGGCTGAAATTTGGCATGCAGGTAGATGTTATGACGTAGGCATTCGCTAAGAAAGGATTTTGATCAATTCCCACGGGAACGGGAACCACGCGGGTGAAACCGCGGGCGGCCGCTTGTTATTTTATATGAGAGAATTTGATTTTGACATAAAAGTCACTCTCCAGTTCCCAAACTATACCCATGCAAAATTAACGTCGATTCTACAATGGCATGTCAACGTGCGCTAACTTCTTTTAAAATAATTTAATAGCCAAAGATCCCAACACTTGATTTTCAGGTATCTGTTTTTTTGATCAATTTTTTTTAGATGAATGTTAATGAATGGTTTAGCGATAGAAAACCTATAAAAAATGCTGCAATTAAAGAAAATATTGTGTTTTACTCGACTAACTGCCTCCGTGGTACAGTGGTTTTTTTTTTTTTTTTTTTTTTTTTTTTTTTTTTTTTTTTCCGTTTTCTCTGAAAGTGACAGAGACATTTTTTACTTTTATGTGTTATTTGCGTGCTTTATTTATTGAACATTTTGACTGAATCTATTTTGTATATTGTTGTTGTGTGTTCTATTGTTTGAAAATCAACTTATATTTACAGTAATTGTGCTCGCGCTAGAGCTTCGTACATAACCTAAATTATATCTATTTTTTTTTTTTTATTATTATTTTTTTTTTTATTATTATTTTTTTTTATTTTTTTATTAGAATCTATTTTCAATTTTTCGCACTTATATTTTCTTGCTTATTTTTAATTAGAAACTGAATTTTATCTACAATGATTTTTGCTAGTGCTTATAATTTTGCACAATGTTAATGTTTTCTTAAATTCAAATTTTTTCCTATTGCTATATATTTACAATCATTATTATTTAAATATTTCTTTTATATATATTTTATATACAAGTCTAGTTCGGGCTTTTATCCGTTTTGTTTCTTTTTATTACTTTGGACACTACTTCAATGCAATAGTTCAAGAATTCCTTTTGGGTATCCTTGAATTTAATTAGGTCCTTTATATTTTCAGTTGTAATTTTGACTCCAAGTTTTTGCTCCAGATTTTGGCGTTCTATCTCGTGGACTGGGCACTCTACTAAAATATGCTGGACACTTTCTGGTACAGTGGTTAGAGCGTTGGGCTCTAATACCCGGAGGTCGTGGGTTCGAATCCCGCGGGGAACATCACTTTGTGTGAATGTTTCCAGTTTGGTTAGGACATTGCAGGCTTGAATCACCTGAATGTCTGAAAAGAATGATGATTCCGTGCTTCGGAAGGCACGTTAAGCCGTTGGTCCCGACTGATGTTCCAAGTAGGTCTGGTTTCCCTTGTAGGGTTACGGAGGTCAGATGGCAATCGCTCCATTGTAATAACCAGGCTTGTCAAATCTAGGATCATAGTCGAAGCGGACCCTGAGCTCCATACTGGATGCAATCGGGAATACGCTGGGATGATGATGATGATTGTGTACTCAACTAAAATAAATTGCAGCTACATTTTTTTTTTATAAAGGAAATATAATAAACGGTCCTTGTGGGTAGTTATATGATAGCGCCAGAAATGTGTAGGACACATCTTTGGCGCAAAAGCCGCTTTAATGTTTAAAACGTCGTCGGGCCGATTGATAACCTAATAACTATTGGTTTAACTGCATTCGCTCACTCCTGTGTCTTATCCCACACTAAGGTTTAGTCTAAATGACGTCACGCCTTTCACTGGTCTAGACAAAAAATACAAAAACACAAGCAACAGAGGATCAAAATGTACGTGACGGGAAACTTTAGCTGGAATCTGGAAAATATCCAGACTTCCTAATGTTTTTATCCCTGTATTGTGTTCAAGCTGAAGTTATATCTCATTTTTATGTAGACTGCAGTGGCAGTGATTTTGTTATTATATAGTACTAACTTTAGCGTGTAATGCTGGCCATACACCATCAAGCCTATCGTCATTGGCTTGATAACTCGAGTTGTCAAGCCAATCCACGCCCACACACGGTCAAATTGGTTTGATCCAATTGATCGCTTCAAGCCGATTTGACGAAAGGCTTGATGGTGTATGGCCAGCATAAGAATGTGTGTGAATGTGGAACATAGTTCGATGATAACTTTTTTTGTCATACCATAAGGAAGTGGAGTTCTTTGCCGGCTCATGTATCCTCTTCCTATAAAATGGGTCCCTTCAAACAAAGCGTAAAGAAGCACCTTGCGGGTCAGTACTGCGGTGCTAACAGATAGAACGCCTCGGTGTTGTGTCCAATATCGTGGTAATTTGGGCTCCTCTTTTGCTAACCATCAAGCTAAGTGGAGCAACTGACATCCCATAAAAAAACCGAGATAAAAAAGTGTTATTTCATACAAAAAAACATGTTCATTTACCCAGATATTGACGTCGTGTTTATAAAGCAAACTTCTCAACCATTATACGTTATAACATACACAACAATTTTAATCTATAGAGATATTATATTTCCCAACCGCCCACAGTTGGCGGTGTGTGTTTTCAACCGAAGTTCAATTTGTAACTTTCGTTCAGATGCTCAGTTGCTTTTTGTTACCAGTTCCCAACTTCCAACGTCTGGTTTTGTTACCCTCGAAATAAGCGGGATCGTTCGTTGAAAGAGGTGAGTGTTTATACAATTTTACTTTGTAAAGACGGTGAAGTTAACATAATGGCTCACCTGGAGTTGTAGTTGTACAGTTATTCTGCCTGAGAATTTCTCACACACACAGAATCACAGTTGGCTTAACTTATGAAGTATTCCGCCCGCGGTTTCACCCGCGCGTAATCTCTTTTTTCAAATATCCCCACTTCCCCCCACATTTCCGGGATCAAAAGTACCCTTAGCACGCCTCCTCCGGCCTGAGGGCTGACCTGCGGGCGGGAGTAGCTCCCCAACGTCCGCATTGCACAGTTCGCCCGAGCCAAGTCTGAGGGTCACCTTGTTTCTCGGGTGGCCCTCCTTAGGCGCCGCCCCGACTTGAGGCCTCTCAAGTCGGGGTACCCGGGGTTGGGCTGGTCAATAGCTAACGCTGGCACCGGCTCGTCCCAATCGGGTGTGAAGGGGAACCGGGGGAGTTTAGTGGGTAGTGGACGCTTTAGTCTCGAGTCCCACACAGCACAGTCGGTTTAGCTAGCCTGCGGTTATGGTGCATAAACGCATTCTCCTCCGAAAACAAAAAAAAAGGATCAAAAGTACCCTATGTTCACCGAGGAGGTGTAGCTTTCCAACAGTGAAAGAATTATTCAAATCGGTTCAGTAGTTTCAAAATTGATATTCCCACGGGAATGAGACGTTTTCCGTAGGAATTTTATAGCCTATGTCCTATTCCGGGTTATAAACTATACGTGTGCCAAATTTCATCTAAATCCGTTCAGCCGTTTAGGCGTGATTGAGGAACAAAAATCCAAACATCTAAACATCCAAACATCCAAACGTCCAGACTTTCGCATTTATAAATTAAGTAGGAAGTAGGACGAACGAAAAAAAGGTGTCTCTCAGAAGACCGTAAGAAAACCTGCACAGTCTAATTCGAGAACAAGATTCTATTGATCTAGTTCTCCTGTTGAGGGTCATGGGGGTCAGATTGCAGTCGCTCCAAAGTAATAATCTGGGCGTGCAAAATCCTGTGTCATGGTGCAAGCGTTGTATTTGCTTTGTGGATAAAACTCTCATAGAAAAAAAGAGTCGTTCTCCAGAAATGACGACATCCACAAATTCTTCTAATAGGCTAGTTGACAAAATTTGGAAATTCGTTTAAAACTATAGTTTAGTATCTATTTTACCCCAAATATATAAAAATAATTTTAGAAAAATAGGCCTTTTTCATAAGTATTTTGCTTTTTTAGAAATAAACAAAATTATCTTTGGAAAGGCCAAGACTGTCATGGCGTCTTGAATGACGTCACTCCTCGCGAAACAATCGAGTTTGTTGATGTCAGTCGACGAGATCATTATACAGCTGCAACCGGTGTTTTGCGAGGCGTGACGTCACGCTTCTCTGATTGTTGTTTAATGTCACGTGATTAAATAAGTAATTTTGCCGATTTTAATTTCCAAAAATATTTGTAATCTTATATTATTTTAGTAAAAAAGTTGTTTTTTTGTTTACTACATATCATGATTAATCATTAGAAACTCTAAGCCATCCGATTTATTCTTAGTGGAAACAAGCCTATTGTCTAATCAGAACTTGAGGGAGAAACAAATGGAAATATGCTAATACTCTTGATTCGTCAAAATATTCTGGGTTAAGAAGAAGGGTGTGTTTTAAAGGGCAAGTGAGACCCTGATGTTTTAACCTAACTGTCATACATAGACAATGATCGCATCTGCTTATTGCAGATTATTTTGATAAAAACAAAAAAGTAACCTCTTAATGATTTTCAATTACAGTAGTCTTAAATGCGTCGGCTTTTGGCAGTGTCAAGTAGTGTAAATTTTATCTCTTTCCAAGCAATTTCGAGTATTATAAAGCGGTGAAGACTTGTTTGAGAGGCAGTTGGCAGCAAAAACACGAGCGCTAGACGACCGGAGTTGCGGATTGAACCCAAACTTCGGAGTTATAACACCGTATATTTACAACACCAGGATGAGACTTGTTCATTCACGTGTCTGTTGAAGATAAACTGGTAATGACATAAACAATTCTAATGTTCCTTCAAAAGTGGAAGAATCTCCGAATCATATCGAATATGCTGTGACTTTGGTGTGTTGTTAAAACGTGTATTGAAAATATTCTTTATTATTATAGGCTTGTCTATATTTTATTACTTTGTTTGCAATGATGCAGAGTTCCATACTAATTTGTCGGTGCCTTTTGTCATCAGTTTGTAAAACTATTTGTGGCAAGCGAATCTTTGATGTATGCTGGTCAAGTAAGAGGTCGTCACATTTGCAAACAATAATTAAATACTATTGAAACCGTTTCCTCATGCTGCGACAAAGGTGTTTGTTTTTTTTTTGGTTATCATTATAAAAAAATTGGTGACAAGAAACTGCGTCAAGGATAGTTTTGAAGTCTTGGAACAATAGGTATTCAATTGGCTTAATCTTTAAAGTAGTTCTTTATTTCATTGGTTTATTTATTTTTGCTCGGAATTATTAATTACGGAAAATACTCAGTCACATATCCCATAATAAAGAATTTCAAGTAAACTGCAAGATTTTTGGCAGTGCCAAGTTTGTTAACTCAGCCTCTTTTCAACCGAGTATTGTAAAGTATCGGGACAGACTTGTTTGAGAGTTGGCAGTTGGCAGCAAAAACAAGCCAGACGACTTGAACTCAAACTTTGAAGCTGGATTGAGAGTAACTACTCTTATCGATCGATTGAAGTCGAAGTTACGTGAAGGATTGTAAAAGTTAAGCTTCTTTTTGTACCCCCGACCCGTATTTTGGATGGATGTTAGAAAATATACTTTTTTCTTTATCAGCTGCCAGACAGACATGCAGCTCACTTCACTTCACCAGTAAGCGTCACTTAATGTGCTGCCAGACTAGGCTCATCTAATCTTCCAATTTTAAGTGTACTGGCTCCTACATTAATACCTACTGCCGGAACACAGCCAGAGCTATTATGGCAGCGGGTTTCTTTTGTAGCTAGTAAGTCAGACTCTAAAAAAGTCCTACCACCGGCTTAGCTACTGGTCCACGGAGGAGGTCAAATAAATAAATCCATACCATTCCCCAAAGACCTTCCCCCTCCTGCCATATTCTTTCAAACGCGGGCAATTCATCCTAGACTTAGTTCCAGGTGTCTATGGGTGGTAATAATCAGTAGTAAGTATAACATCTGATGGTAAGACATCAGATGTTATACTAGCTCGTTTGCCTCCCTCTCCGTTAGTGTAATAGGAAAATTATATTATCAACCATTACATCAATTGGTCGATTTTTCTAAAAGTTTGCAAAACCCTTGTTCCTACTGTTAGAAGAATAATTTGGTTCATTCGATTAACACATCACTATGGTCACCGCGTACGGTGCCCCGCATTAGTCCGGGAGATCGACAGATAGATTTTACCGCGCTTGCAATGTATAATGCCGAATTATGTAAAAGTATATTAAATTGTAATTATCAAGAGAAATGCATTTTATATTCTAACACTACATATCTGCTATCACTAGTCTACTCTTGACATCAGAAAGTTAACAATGCGAAGAATATTCTGAAAAATTCTAGGTCCTTCAAACGAGGCGTGAAGAGGTGTAGGCCGACAGAGTGAGATGACTGATGCTACGTCCCTTACGTTGCACCAGTTGTCCTCGCGTCTGGACTTCACTTCCACCTAACATCAGGTGGAATGGGGTCATTTGCCGGGCTAAGTTTAAAAAAAAACATTTTCAATACACTTTCGTCAGCAGTCTTTTGGCAGTGTCAAGTTGTGTAAATTCATCGTTACTTTTCGAACGATGCCGACTGTAAAGAAGTGAAGCAAACTTGTTTGAGAGTTGGTTGTTGGCAGCAAAAAGACACTTCCAAGACCGAAGTTGCCTATTGAACTCGAACTTTGTAACTGGGCATCGTACTTACAGAATTTAATACTGAAGTTAAGGTGCTTTCTGTGGGATAAGTGCTTGGGAGGGTGACCGAAAATTATTTACCAATTTTACTGTTTCTTTTTTGTACCACGTCAGTTGGCAGACAGGCACGCAGCCCACCTGATGGTAAGCGGTCACTGCGGCCTATTCCATTGAGGGACACTTCACCAGCGTCGCTCAATGTGCTGCCAGACTATAGGCTCATCTGATCTTCGAGCCTTTGATTCAGTTATGTTGCAGCATGACACCAGATTGACAAGTGATGTGAGATAAGGTAAAACATGGACTTGTTAATTGCTAAAAGGCAGGCACAGCACAGGCTAGTCCTTTTCGGGTATTAATTGAAAACCGGGGGAGTTTAGTAAGTTGTTGTGAATCCCATGCTTTCACTCCAAACTGAACCGATTTTGATGTTTGGTAAAAAACATAGATAGCATAGGATAGGATAGAAATAGAAGTCGAATAGGAGGCGAAGTCGCGTGTAAAAGATAGTATGTGTAAGAAAAGTGAAGAGATACCTTTTCCAACTCCGTAGGGGCAAGACAATAAATTAATTTCAAGTAATTTAAAGCCGTCAAATTATGAAACTTAGTACTTAGTGTATTGTTCATACTTTTCGCGAATCCCTGTTTGCTTTTCCATTTCGAGTGAGATTAAATCAATTTCCTTTTAAACTTGAGGGCTTGTGGATGTCAAACAAAAACAGGTTGAGAAAATCAATCTTGTTTACAGTTGGTCCCAGGACTTTGCGTTTGTAGACAATCATACTTGCAAAGTTTAGAGGCTTGTTCGTTTGCCTCCCTCTAAATGTATAGAAAAAGAGAGAGAGGGTGTGTTTGACAGAATTATTTATGTAACTTTGGACCGTGGTTTAATTCTTGAGTTGAGATTTTTTATGTTAGCAAAAAGCCTACCTCGCAAACGCCCATTGCGGCCTATTCTATTGAGGGAATTCAGCTAGGACGTACCGCTTAGGCGCTTTGCAGACGGCGGGGCGGGCCGGGCAATTTCACCGCGAACGATAGCGCAAAGGGAATTCTATACTACCAACACACATGAAGGGCAAAAAGACCGCAGGTGCCCGCGGACACCGGCGGCGTGGCATTTCCGTAGGTGAGGTAATATAAAATCGTTTATTTCAAGTATCATAGACTCATTTACAAATTATTGAATACAATGTCATAGGTTTATAGTCACATTACATTAAAATTAAATTACAAAATTAATATAATATATACAAATTGATTACAAATACAGAATTAATAACAAATACAAATTGAATTAAAATTTACAAATACTACCTACTGCTAATCACTGCTGCAAACTGTATGTTACGTCTTCGTTACATGCAGCCCGCAGCAATGATTTATATAATGGCAGTCGAGCCTTGCCGCAAATGCGGCCAGCATGCTGTTCGGGCTCCCACGCACGCGCCTTATCAACGAGGCTGCGCGCTTGCGCATGGTGGTGTAAAAACAGTCCACTCGCGCTTCTGCAAACATTGTTGACGCGCTGCAAAAGCGTGGGAGCCCCATCAACATCCTGAACGCGTTATTGAACTGGACTCGGAGGGCGCTGTAGGCCTTAAGCGCATAGTCAGACCACAGGCTACAAGTGTAAAGAGAGGTGCAGTAAGCTCTAAAAAGAGTTACCTTAACCTCATCCGAACACCTAGCAAACCTGCGAATCACCATATTTGCCCTGACCGACAGCGCCCTTCGTTCCCGCTCAATGTCAGCATCATCCCTCAGAGTGGCCGTAACCAGGTAATGGAAGTCGCGGGCATTGACGGGCAGGCGCGGTCAAAAAGACCGCCCCGCCGTCTGCAAAGCGCCTTAAAGTGTTGGCACACCCCGGTAGTCTCCTCTGATCTTTAAGCCTTTCATTTTAAGTGTACTGTGGTTATTTTTTTTAAACCCCGGAAACGTTTTTTGTAATCACTATAATAATAAACATTATCATTATAGTGAAAATAAAACTAGTTCTAACTAGGAAAAACGCGCTCTAACGAAAAATGGGTTATTATAACTGTAACATATATAAAGCAATGTACGTCTTGTCTGAGTGTATTACAGATGCCATGTTTGCATGTGACGCGGCGTCTTCTTGCAATACCTCGGAGCGTGTTCGTCCCGCACACAACACTCCCTTGGGCGACTGTGTTGGACATAGCGACGCCCCCAAGCAAGAACCCGGTAATGTGCTATTATGGGGTTTATGCTGTTATGTCAAATTCGGTATCTATGGACTGGAATACACCTTACCAATTTTTTTCAGATTTTTCCTATTGATATCTACAAAGTTATATCGATACACAATATTATTGTTGGGAAATTATAAACAAAAATATGACGGCAATAAACTTGTTATAGGTTGATACAAAAAAAATTATTGACATTTAGTTTCGGTAAAATGCATTTACCGGGTTATTGGCTTAAAATTTTTTTATGAAGTTTTTGGTAAGAATTAGTGCGTGGTTTTTGTTGAACTAATTTTAATATACGTATTCCTTATTATACTTTTACAATGTTATTTAAGTTTGGCATTTGACATTTTATACGTAACATAATATGTTAAGTTAGTCTAACTTAGCAAATGGATCACCTGGTAAGGGATCTCATTGCCCATGGACATTTGCAACACCACATGCATCGCTTATATACGTTACCGACCCGTAAGAAAGGAATATGGTCTTTCAGCATTTCTGAAGTTAAACCAATCTAAAGTTTGGTTGGGAGAGGCAAAAAATACCAATCATTGTCCTATGCCGAAGTCGTAAAGGTCCTCTACATCATGTTTTATACGAGTGTAGTACATGGATCTCATTACTCCAAAGAAGTTATGTCATCAAAAACACAGCAACATCTCGAAAACAAGCTAAATTCATCCGAAATTCTTATTGTGTCACAGGAATAAGTGACCAAAATTAAGTTTTAAGTGACAAGTTGACATGTTATCACTAGGTAGCATTCATTGCTATGCGGATAACAGCACTGTCCACGCACGTTATTTCGAAAGACCTGCAGCCAATCAGACCGAAACCCAGGAAAAGAAGAGTCTTCTTGACGCCGAGCTTGACGAGCTCCTGGACCGCATTTCTAAATGGAGTGCCAGCAATCTCGTCGAGTTAAATGCCAGGAAAACACAGGTGTGTGTGTTTTCTGTAAAGGCTTCTCCTTTCCTTTCCTATCCCACTCTTCAGAGCACGCTCTTAACAATACAGGATTAGCCTAAGCATCCTTGGCATCGATGTTCGTAGCAGCCTGAACCAACGGGAATATATCGAGAGCGTCATCAGAACAGCTTCCCGTAAACTCGGAATCCTGAACAGAGTGAGATGATTTTTCACTACGGTGCAGCTTTGTCTCTTATCAAGAGATATCTTAAACAAGGCACAGGTTCGCCCGTGTGTGGAATATTGCTCTTATTTCTGGGATGGTTCCGCAAAGTACTGGTTGGAGGTCCTCGATAGTTTGCAGCGACGTGCTATCCGTATTGTCGGTGATCAAAAGGTGACTAAGACCCTAGAACATCTTCAGCTACGTAAAGATGTTGCCGGTGTTAGTGTTCTCTACCGTCTCTATAATGGCGAATGCTCTGAAGATTTATTCCAACTCATCCCGTCCTCTCCTTTCCACTCCCGCGAACAACTCGCGCCAGACTGCGTTGCCATCCGCATAGCATTGAGACACTGATGGCCCGTACCAAGAGGTATAGTTCCTCTTTTTTACCCCGTGCCATTAAGTCATGGAATGCCCTTCCGGCTCACGTGTTTCTTTCCTCTTACAATCCTGAGCTTTTTAGGCGGGGCGTGGAGGCCTTCAGGGTGAGGGTGACTGGCTCAATGGGTACTTTGTTCTATTGAGCCAATCAATCTTATATTTGGACCTTACTTTCATGAAAAAATAGTTCCTTAACAGCAACAAAAGGTTGTAAATAACGAGTAGGTCCAATAAAGTGGAACTTGTGTAATAAAAAGATTTGTCACCCTGTCATGTGTTGATGTGACTCAATAAACAGCTTCAGAAAAGTTAAAATATTTTATTCTGTTGGGTTAAGGTCGTACTGTGCGGTGTAACAAAAGGATCAGCCGCCCGCCTCTAACTCCAACACCGCCTCCGCGGAACAGTGCCTAAGCCGCTCAGGTATAAACACACGGAGTTCGGGGGTTCGATTCCCACCTTGGGTCTGGTTTGTGGTAGGGCTTTTTCAGAGTACGACTGGCTAGCTACCTGTATATACCTTCACAGATGAAATCTGCCGCCATAACAACTCTAGCTGTGTTCCAGCATTATTAATGTGGGAGCCAGTACACTTGAAATCAGAGGCTCGAAAATCAGATGAGCCTACAGTCTGGCAGCACATTAAGCGACGATTCCAGGTGAAGCGTCCCTCAATGGAATAGGCCGCAGTGCCCGCTTACCGTCAGGTGGGCAGCGTGCCTGTCTGCCAACTGACCTAGTATTAAAAAAAACACAGTGGCGGGCTAACGCGGGGATCTTCTTACAGCGAACAATGGCAAAATTGTACCTACATGTTTTCTTTAATAAATATTACTGTAATAATCTAAATATTAATTTTTTTTTCGTTTATTTCCTCTAATATTACAAGTTCTAAATACTCAAAAAGATATGGGTATTGAGTGGTTACAATAAAATCATTATTCTAAATTTCCCCCTAAAAATGATGTTATTTATTAATACCGTTTCTAAAATAATAAAATATTACCACAATAACCCCGTAAAAACTTATTACGTATCATACCTAGAAAAGATAATAACGTCATAAAAGTACATAAGTAATGGTTACGAAATGTTCAATTCTAATAATTTACATCAATAATCCCGTAAGTGCTAATACTGTAATAGTGTATGCATACAATTTTAGGTATTATGTATTTTCATAAATAACTAGGTTTTGAAAAACATGAATTTATTGTTAATAGTATAGTCATATGTCGCAAAAAATTAGCTTTCGTTTGATACCTTAATGATTTGAATAGTCCCACTGGTTAAAAAGATATCCGACAAAAATAGTAAATCTGCTCTCCTGTAAAATTTTGATTTTTCGATTACCGGGTTCTTGCTTGGGGGCGTCGTAGGCGCGTTGATTTAATTACTGATTCCACAACTGAGCTGGTAATACTTAATACTAGACGCTACCCGTGGCTTTGTTCACTGTGTGATGCTGACATGGCACACCATTGTAATATACAAATAGTATGTAAGCACTGTACAAAAAGTGTCTTCTTGTGCTTGTTAAAGGCTCTAAGATCAGATGAGCCTACAGTCTGGCAGCACATTGAGCGACGCTTCCCGGTGATGTGTCAATTGAATAGGCCGCAGTGACCGCTAACCATCAGGTGGGCTACGTGTCTGTCTGCCAACTGATTAGGTATAAAAAAACCTTAGACTTAGTCGCAGGTATCATGGGTGGTAGAGGAGATCGCTTATATTGTACTTAATTTTGTTTGTTTTATATTCAATGAAGAATTTAAAAATATTGTAAATTAATTCATCAACACGCAGTGAGGTGCAATTCCAGTGTTTATCGGAGCATTCCACCTGAATTGCTATTCGTTTTGTCAATTCATTTTACATTGAAAAATATATTAAAATAACCCTTGAGGAAGGTATTTTTATTGTTAAAGATAACTGACGTCAAAATAAGTCAGTGAAGTGTGAAAAGGCACTAAGTATCAGCCTATGTAATCTCTCATTGCATGTCAAAGAAACAAATTTTATTCTTTACTGTAATTCATTGAAATTAAGGCATTGTCACCGTGAGGGGATAAGCGCCACGCTTATCAAACGCGTATTGGTGTCCGCGAAAACAAGCTGTATCCCAAAGGTTACTTCCCATTTGGTAAACTTCCCATTTGGTAAACCTCAAACTTTACCTACTAAAAAGTTGCGTTTGGTAAACATTTTATTTTACTTCATATATTTAGTCCCATTTCAAAAGTTTACCAAATGGGAAAAATGTATGAAGGAAATAAAATGTTTACCAAACGCAACTTTTTAGTACAGTTTGAGGTTTACCATATGGTAGGTTTACCAAATGGGAAGTAGCCTACCCAAATCTTAACCCGCACCCTCATTACCATTATCAGAATACCATAAAACTATTGTTTCATATAATCGGCCATGTTGGGGCGACGCCGGAAGTTCCGCCATCACCGGAAGTTGTCGCGTTTCCGGCGATCGTCGCGCCGGAAGCGGCTGTGTTTGCGGTTCGTTGGTGGATTAACGGCTAATAAATGGGGCAGAATATCTTAGATGGAGGGTAGTCGGGTCACCAATCTTGATGCGCAAACGAAAGATTAGCTATTTCGTACTACACCAAATAGCTCATCAAAATTGCACTTTTGGTTGAGAATTTGGCTATTACACTAGAGATCGCGGTTCGATCCCAGCACGGTCCAATCATTTGCGGTCATTAAAATTACTTTTTTTTTAATTTTTTAATTATCTCTAGACATTATTCACACAGCGCCATCTAGCTCCAAACTAAGCAATAGCTTGTGCTATGGGTGCCAGACAAAGGATAAAAATTACTTAAATACTTTTTTTTGTAAATACATACTTATTATACATAGAAACACCAAGACCGATACAAACAGACATGATCATTTCATGCACACAATTTTCTTTACCGTGCGGAGAACGAACCCGCGACCATTGGTGTAATAGCCGACTTCTCGACTACGAGTATTAAACCAAATGGCTCTTCAAACTTTTTGTGTCGGTATTTTTCGGCTTAACAACCAAGTGGATCAATAATTTAATTTAAATCAGTCTTTTGGACCCAAAATTCGTCTTTTGCAAACCAGCTATGCATCATTGCGTTTGTTGACCATTCAAATTAAAATTCCCATTAGATGTTGATAAAAGTTTCCCGTTCCGCAGCAGGAACCCATACACACAAGTACAAGTGAATAAGGCATTTTATTAGAATTCCGAGCCGACAATTGGATGAAAGAATGCACAATAATAACGATGGGTGCGATCGAACTGGAATTTCTGGAGAGGGGGTTGTGGGAAGTGTTTTAAACAATGTGTGTAAAGACTGACCAAGAAAATAGGCTCTGGAGGCGCCACATTAGCTATGTTATATGGGGGCTACACGGCGCTGCGTGAATAATGTCCAGAGCTATTTATTTATTTATAAAAGTTCACCCAAGAATTGAACCCAAGACCCCGAGATGCCATGTACACAATTATTTGTACCGTGCAAGGGTCGAACTCGTAACTGGAATCATTACACCAAATTAGTCGTTAATAGTTTATGGACATAGAAATGACGTCGGGTAGTACCACATTGAGAGAAAGTAGACTTGCATATACCAACTCTTTCTAGTATTTGCTCTTTGTACCAAATGCACAATTGATATGCAAGAATTTTTATTACTTTTTGATACTTAACACTTTGCTGCATCGTTCGCGGAATCATATCATGACCGATACGGTACAATTATACTATTTATCAGAACCACACACTGTGGTCATTATTTTTGCAGCGTTTAAAGCATCATCAGGCATTAAAAGGGGATATTATGGTATGTAGGGCTGTGCAATGAATGAATATCAACATTATTGAGAAAAAAAAAACAAAGTGGTGCAAAGCTTACCAGTATCTTCGATGTCGCTTTGCATACATTTGCATTAGCAAAAGACAATATTTCTAATCAGAACTAATCAATCATGTAATCTAAAACTGATCAGACCAAAAGTAGTATCGCGAGTAGTTTTTTTTAAAGATATGCGTGGCTGTCTTTCAACTTATGTCAAATTAAAACATCGTTGCCACTTTACTTTTGTCCCTCTTATGTTATCTTCATGATACATGATAAAGACAAAAAACATTTTCATAGAATAAGAATAGTTCCAAAATAGATGGAATGAGCCACAGAAGGAGTTAATAGCCTATATCGCAAAGCGAACCGTTTTGTCATCACTATAAACATCTCTTCATCATCGTTAGCCAAAAGACGTCGTCTTCTTGATAAAGCCCAAGGGTCTTCAAACTGGTCGTTTAGAACATCTAATTATATAAAATGTTCAGTGGCAAAAATGCTCTAAAAAACGAAGGAGAACGAAAATGCGGTGCACTTAGGTACCCAAAAAAAAATCTACAAATGTAATATTTTTTCATAAAATAAAAACTGTTATAGAAGTTAGGGCTATTTCTGTGGTAAAAATGCTCTTGATTCATTGCCCAATGATACAAGCGACGCGTTGTTGCGGACAAATTGTTGCTGAAAGTTTTAATTAAACGTGCGCTGACGCTCCGGATCTGATGGACGACCCCTGTGGCGCGGTTTGCGAGACATATTAAAACTATTCACACAGTTTTTATAGAATAGTTTCGACTAGGGCATGGAATAACGTCAAACAGTTGGTAACGTTACATCTTGCAAAGGTTGGGCCGGAAAATCGCCATAATTCGGGTACCGGCTCCTCCCGCGGTGTGAAGGGCAACCGGGGGAGTTAGGTAAGTACAGTTGAAACTCGATTAACCGGACTAATTGTTGTCGGTGGGGATTTGGATAATCGAATGTAAGAAAAAAAGCACATATTAATGAAGTACTCGAGATAATCGAGTTTCTACTAATGTAAGCAGTGTGAGAACCATGAGAACTACAGTTAAATAAATTTAAAGCGAAAAATAGATTTTAATAAAAAAACAATTTTGCAATATTTTTTCTGTGATTTGGTAACCCTGATTAATGGGAGCATCATTAACTTGCAACACTCAAGTAGTGCTGTTTTATTGATTTAAATTACACGTCGGCGGCTGCCTTTACGAGTCGGTGTTGCCAGTAATCGCGCACTCAATTTGCCCCCGATTTGCTTGTAAATGTATGATAATTTTATGATTTGAGCAAGTGCATAGAATTTTGAAGGACAGTAGGACATCTCCATTTTGCGGATTGGTTTGCACTACAAAACCGAGCAAGTAAAAAAAAAATTGTAAAGTTTTTTTTTGACCTGGGAATCGAACCCAGGACCCAAAACTCACGTCCAGGTCCCTATCACACTAGACCCACGAGACTTTGATACTTTGACAGAACTTACCAATAAAAAAATAATTGGAAGAATAATAATACAAAACAAAAAAAAAAACTATCTACTTACAAGTAATAATCAAATTAACCAAAGAAAAAGAAACGGTATTGGCCAAAAAATAAGGATATAAATTGCAAAACATTGCTTAGCAGAAGCAGAAAAAAAGATTTCCAAAATGGGCGAAGTTTAAAATTGGCTCTCAATAATTTGGCAAGTTAGCGAAACTTCTACAATATTTTTTCATCGCTTCGGATTACTGGGGGACTTTACGCCTTTGTAATAAGGTTTATAATTGATGTAGACATAATTTTGTATTGAAAAGTGCGTACAGGGGAACTAAGATATTCTTACAGTTTTAACAATCTTAGCCCGTTGGAATAGAGTTGATAAACGCTTGGCACTTTTGTAAGAGTGTTGTTAGGTATGATTTACTTGACAGAATAAAATGATGGATACGCAAAACTTGTAGGAACAATTTCGTGCTAATTTTTAGGTCTTTGACATAAGTAATGGTGTTTTACGTGATTATTGTCGGCGGTATTGTTACCAGTAACTATTGCTGAAATACTATAAGTCCCTGGATCATTTCGTAAGGCATTATAGTTCCAAACCAAATTCATATGGGACAAATTCCATTATGCGGATACCTACGTGCGTTTAAAACGTGTGCTCATAAATTTATTTGGTTTTTTTGTTTGGCTTTTGCCGCCCATATTACGGCAAGATTTAAGAATGTTTAGGTATTTTAGAAGATGCAGTCTGCTTAGGTTAAGAATGTGATTTTTGACATTTGGATCAATGGAGACCATGGAGATATGGATACGAATCAGCCTTGGAATCGGCTAATAAGTTGAATTTCATCAGTGACATTAGTAAAAAAGCAGACAAATAAGGTGATCGAAGAATCTGAATCGAATCCAGCAGACCCACTCAACACAGTTTTTTTTTGCAATGTGTAACAAGACGAGCAGATAGTACACCTGATGGTAAGCGCCACGTCTGCCCTTAGACAGTTCAGTGCCAAACAGTAACTAAGCAGTTACTGTCGGGCACTGCCCTGCGCCCGCTACACCGAGACGACAGTTATAGCTTCAGTGCCCTTTCCCCGAAACACAGAAGGCTAAACTAAGGAGCTGGGAATCGAACTCACGACCCTTTTGACACACGCTAGAATTCAATTAACATTTCACTGAAAGGAAAGATCTGAAATAACCTGAAATCTGTCTGAAACACGTATTTTTTATTTCCAACCATATATCTGGACCAATTTTCAGCGCAGGCTGCGTTTTATGTGGGTACGAAGGAATTGTATACTATATGTGTACCTATATATCTACTTTACATAGTCAGTTGTGAGTGTTCGGTCCATACGTGACCGGTTGCAGCGTGGCCGGCTAATCATTGTACTAAACTTATTGTTATTAGATACCCTATGCGCCAGGAGTCGCGGGTTCGAATCCCACCCGAGACAATCATTTATATGTTGAACAGTGCTTGTGCTGATACTTATAGCACAAGTGCTTAAGTTACTTACTTTGGGGTCAGATCAAAGTATGTGATGTAGTCTAATTCATTAAAGTACATACGCCTAAAACATTGGAATAACATATCGACGATAAAGTGTCAGTACCTGTAAAAATCATTAATTTTTATTCTAGAAATAGAGATATGGTGTTTAATATTTTCACGTAAATAAGGATATATTGGCAGCAAAAAAGGAAATTTTACACAAATACCGGGAATTTAATTATGACATTTCCGCAATATGTGATATTTTGCTCTCTCCATCGTTTGCAATTAAAATGTCAGGGGTCGTGGATTCGAATTGCACCTAGGATAATAATTTCTGTGTTGAACATATGTATTTTGTACTTTTTCTGTGTCTGTACGTATGTACTGTACTGTATGTATTTCAGTATATATACAATTTGTGGTACGTTCATTGATTTTAATACCCATAACACAAGTTCTTACGCTACTTACTTTGTTTTTACTTACAGTGTTTATGATAATCTCCAATATTATTACTACTAGTCATATTTAGGTATCGGCAGTGTGATAGTTATCTGGCCATGCTACTCGGAACTAAGGAAAGGGAAGTATCATTTCAAAGGCTCTCATTTCCGATATTATGCATTCTCCATTTGCAATATCAGTTGGTTTACGAGTTTAAAATGTTTTCACCAATGTGTTAATAACTTCATATTTAAGTGTTATTTTTAACTAGGCTTCCGCCCGCGGTTTCACCCGCGCGTAATCACTTTTTTCAAATAACCCTTCCCCCCAGATTTCCGGGATCAAAAGCACCCTATTTTCACCGGGGATAGTGTAGCTTTCCAACAGTGAAAGAATTAATCAAATCGGTTCAGTAGATTCAAAATTGTTATTCCCACGGGAATGAGACGTTTCCCGTAGGAATTTTATATTCCTAATCCGGGTTATAAACTATACGTGTGCCAAATTTCATCTAAATTCGTTCAGCCGTTTAGGCGTGATTGAGGAACAAACAAACATCCAAACATCCAAACATCCAGACTTTCGCATTTATAATAAAAGTAGGATTTACGAGTAATTAGAAAACGAAAAGTGAATTGTAATATTTTTAGTATTCTCTATTTGCTTTGCCATTGCAGGGCGTCACATGCACATTACATCTATCTAATATTTAAGCACAGGTCCTAAATATTTGATTGGTTTAAAAGTTGAGTAGGTAAAAACCTATTTTATGTCTCAATGGCCTCCAACATGGAAATCAGGTCATCTTCGCAATTATTGGTAGATATTTACGATATTTATAATCTCCACCAGTAGGTAGTTAGCCAGTCGGCCTCCGAATAGTCCTACCAACCAGACCCAAAGCGGGAATATCCAGGGAGTCAAGCTACATACATAAGTATTAAAAAAATTCTTAGATTAAGGTTTTACGGCCTCATCATCATCAGCCTATATAATATAATAATAATAATAAAGTTTATTTCCAAAAAATTTACATTACAACACTGTTTCTTTCGGTCGCTGCACTAAGCTTGGCTTGTCTCGCAGCGGCCAATATGATATGCCAGGTAACATATTATTTTTGGGTTGGACGCACGGTACATCATATATTATTATATTAGTATACATTATAAGTATTTTTACATAATTATTTGATTTGTATATACAGTATATATAGGTACCTATTCCCGCTTTGGGTCTGGTTGGTAGGACTATTCGGAGGCCGACTGGCTAACTACCTACTGGTGGAGATTATAAATATCGTAAATATCTACCAATAATACGTACTTACTGCTGGGACACAGGCCTTATCTCAATTGTGAGATAGTGTGGGCCATACTCCACCATGCTGGCCCAGTGCGGGTTGGTGGAGGGGTGCGTAAGGCAAGTGACCAACCTTAATGTCAGATGTTATCAAGACGCCAAATGGTCTCTGACTAAGCTTGACGACTAATATCTACTAGTAAATATCAGCCGGGACCAACAGCTTTTAGTGCCTTCCGAAGCACGGAGACGGTTTACGGCTTCACTTTAAAGAAAATAAGCAATACAAAAAATCTAATTTGAATTTAACATTGTCTTGTGAACAGAACGCTAGGCGCGAAATAATCCGCGAACCGCCATCGCGCATCGGCAAATAGAAGAAAAGGCTCGCAATCTTTGTTCGAGTGTCTTGTATTGCGGACGGTGGGAAATTTTTTCATCGCCACCCTGGCTAACGATTAGAGTGGCGTTTATATCCTGCGATACTCATGGAATTAATATCTATTTATTTATTACGTCTATGGCGATACTCTCAATATGGGTGATTTTCTGACAGCTCGTTTTGTTAGTTCTAAAGTTGCTCAATAGATGGCGCCGTCCCACCTATGCAGTAGGGATGTTAGGGAGCTCCGTAACCGAAACCGAAACTATCGGATATCCCATATAAAAAATTATCCCTAACCGTAACCGAATCCGAAATGTATATTTCGGATAGGGGCGGAGCTTAATTGTTGTCTTATCAGACTCGTAACTAACTTGTGAGCATTTTTACATTTAAGAATAGTTCGACAAATTAAAACGAAAGTGTTATGTTACGGAATTTTACTTTTGAAATTCCTTAAAAATTTATGTTTCTTGCCGGTTCTTCTCGACAGAATAACGACATTCCGAATCCGGTGGTAGAGTCACTTTGTATAAATGATTAACGATAAGAGCGGCGTTTACATCCTGCGATACCTGCGATACTCATGGTAATTAATATCTATTTATTTAATACGTCTATGGCGATACTCTCATTTTCTGACAGCTCGTTTTGTTAGTTCTAAAGTTGCTCAATAAATGGCGCCGTCCCACCTATGCAGTACATGAATAAAGAATATTTTGATTCTCATTCCCAATCGTGTGTTGTAAACGGACCAATAGTACAAAAAGTACCATCCCAGTGTGGTATTGGCTCAGTAACTTATATTGCAGCGCCCCGGGGTTCTTTCCCGGCAAGAAATAGCTGAAATCGACTCGACTTATAGATAATATCTTCGTATCAACTACAGTCTAACAGATTCCAACTTAGACTCAGGCAGTAAGTTAGTCATTTGTAGGGAAATCAGTCAAAATATACGGAAACTGTTTTTCAATAGTATGAATCGTAATAGTTTATTGTAACATGTACAAATGACATGTAATTAATTCTTAAAGGTTTATTACTTCAGTCATTTTATAAGCTAGACTATTTTTCAAATAGCTATACATTGCCATATATTATGTGGCCAATACCTTTTTACTGGATTACGATTTTGATGATTCTTTTTAATTCAAAAGTTAGTCCATAGAAGCGGTCCCATTTATATTTGAACAAGATCGGACAAGTTGTTTTTGAGTTAATAGAGCTAATTAAATAAAAAAATTACCAGAAAAAGCAAATTGCGAACTAAAAAACAATAATTACTTTTTTGTTAGAAGTCAGTTTAAAAAAAAATAGTTTGCATTTTTTTTTAGCCTACTTATTTTTAGCCTTGAAGTTATAGTTAATTTCATAGGTTTTAAATCTTTGTATCTACTCGGGTATCATACGCAATCAAACCATCGACCTCCCGCGAAACGACGCAACACTCTCTTTTGTTTTCCCTGTTAGCAATAAAAAAATATTTAGGTTTTAGACTAGCTTTTTCAATAAAAAATATATATTTTTAGAACTTTAATACAAAAATAATAGATGTATTAATAATAAATGAGTAATACCAGTTTTTTTACAAAAGTTTTTCCAGTTAATAATAACAAATAAATAAAAACTGAATTATTCTAAACTGATATTAAAATAGCTAGTCTAAAACGTCCTATCTTGTATTTCTTTATGAAGTTTAATGTTTTTGTTTCATAACTAATTTTTAAACCAGTTGAAAAATAAAACGTTGGTGCGCTTTGAGGAATAGTTTAGTTGCGCTTAATTTGTTGCGCTTAAAAATGGTTGCGCTTCGAGGAATACCTCGAATTAACATTAGATAGCTAATATTAAATTCAAATAGCGTTGTTACAAATATCCATTTACTTACGTATTTCCTTAAGTCGGCCATTTTGAACAGACGTGGATTACTTACTGGAAATTAGCCGTGTATAATAAATATCTGTACATATGTGCGGTCGGATGAAATATTAATGTAACCAGAATATCTGGATGCTGATATGAATCCATTTGCAAGAGAAATAATATGAATGTCTGTCATTTGTTACTCCCAGATTTTCTTGGCAGTATTTTAGTCCGAGGGCCATGTTGTCTTCAAATCATCAGCATTATTATGGGTATTGGCTTTAATACGGATTGGTGATCTCAAACAAGAACTGTCTCCGAAAAATTGAACAGAAATTATGTCCGAACAGGGAAAGGGCGGAAAGGCGGAGTGGTGGCCACGTACCGGGAAACGCAGCCGTGGTAGGCCTCCCACAAGGTGGACCGATAATCTCATAAAGATCGCCGGAATCCACTGGATGCGCAGGAGCGATTTCATTTTAATTTACTAAAAAAACTGTAACCCCATACTGTTTTGTGTGTGCAAACAAACAGAAACAGCATTCTCGTTGAGTGGACGCATCAAACCCGACTTATTTGGCTCACGTCCAACGATTCATAGAACCGGGACGGATTCAGCTCATTGTGCGGATTTAAAAATTTAAGATAATATTTGGGTATCGTTCTTGGCAGTTTGCCTGGTACCAATTAAACTTACCGTGTAGTAGAACATTAAATTGGAAGCTTTAAGAGGGCAGTGAATCTTCCACTCGAATAAAATCTGTAGAATGACCTTCTCCGTAGAACAAATATGGCTAAACCGCTTAGAAATAAAACAGGTGAAATCTGCCGTCAAACAGCTCTGACTGTGTTCCGGCAATATTAATGTGAGATCCAGTACACTTGAAAATTGAAATCAAAGGCTCGGTGATCAGACGAGTCTACAGTCTGGCAGCACATCGAGCGACGCTTTCTGGTGAAGTGTCCCTCAATGGAATAGGCCGCAGTGGCCGCTTATCATCAGGTGGGCTGCGTGTCTGTTGCCAACTGGCATAATATAAAATAACCCGGAGATGGTTGGTTTGATTCCCGCCGAGTACGAATGACTAGCTAACACAGACAAAATCTGTCGTAATAACATTGAGAATATTTCTATGCGTAATAACAGCTTTAACTGTGTTCAGTCAATATACGGAATAATATAATATCAGTAGGAACAGTGTTGCAGTACATACATTGAGCGATTATTTTCTTAAGAGACATGGTGTTAGCAACGGGAAGACGTTTTTGCTGCTAAAGTTACGCTTTCCCTTCAAATTACAGAGTCGGCGACGAGCGGGCTGGTCAATAGCCACAAGGCTGGCAAGGTGAAGAGGAAACCGGGGGAGTTTAGTGGGTAGTGGACGCTTTAGTCTCGAGTCCCACACTCGGCCGCGTAAACGCGTTCTCCGCACAAAAAAAAGTTCGGTGACGTTGCCTGCTTAATGGCGATATAAATATTAATAGGTATATTAGAAAAAAAAATGTGCAGGTATCAGGCGGGACCCGAACCCGCACCCCTTGCTATCCGGGCGAGCACACCCCCTACTATGCTACCGAGACCTTAGGCGACCTAGTATTGATACCTGGAGAAATTGATTTTTTTCTATATTGATATAGAAGTCTTATTAAGTTTGTTCCCTATTCCCTGGTCTACCGAAGTGGCGGGAGATGGCGCGTCAGAAATGAACGCAGCGGTGTAACAAGTGCCGCCATTTCTCTCGCCGCCAATTATCTTCGAAAATGGGAAATGCTTCAAGTATTATAGTCGCTACTGGAATGTGCTGCACAAGAAGTATTGATGATTGTAATGGTTGCAATCCATTAGTACGTGAGAGGTCGCAGATTCGATCCTCGGTACAAACATATACGGTATTTACTATATTATGTTATTTAAGGAGCTTTCACAGTAACCTTACTGAGAATACTGTCATAAAAATTATTCGAAATGATGTCGGAGCCACGTGTAAGAAAGGTTTTAAACCCTTATAACCCTTAAAAGTACACCCGTACTAAATTTTTTTTTTTGTGAATTTGTAACAAAATAAAAACTGACATGTTCACGCACACAAATATTTGTACCGTGCGGGGATCGAACCCGCGACCTCTTCGCGCTGACTTCTCAACCATTACACCAAGTCGGCCATATCTCAGTGTGCACAGAGCTCATTAATTACTGCAAGATCTTTGATTAGTCACGTCACGGCCACGTCACGTCGACGTTGACAGACAGACAAACACATTTACAACCTTAGAGAATTTACAAAAAATGCTCTTGTTTTTAACTGGCGCGATGGCGCGTGGCGTTGCCAAAGTCTTCGCTAGCGTGAAATTAGATCACTGAAGGGTCTTGCTGTTTAAAACGTTAAAATTGATAAAAATGGCGGGCCCAGTATCATTTTCGATATTGAAAGTAATGTTCCCGATACATAAATGATAAATTATAAGGATAATCATGTTCATCATCCTGCAATATATTAAAGGCTGTATTAAAACTCTTACATCAAATGCGAATTGGTGATTACAAACTTAATTCAATCACAAAAAGTTGTGTTTATAAAATCTGACACAAATGCTTCTACCCGGGAATTGAACCCTTGACCGCGTGATCCGCTGATGTTTGTGTTACTTATATAATGCACTAGTTATATTATATATCAAGATAATGGATTCACTTATTCCAACTTTCTGAATGTTAAGTAGTGTCAAATTGGTGAGAAATAGTTCCAAAAGTTCATGCGAAGCCTTTCTATCAACGTCTCAAAACTTGAATATACAACCCAGATTTAACAGGAGTTCTGCGAAGGCATATATCCAGGGTTAAAAGTGGAGGAAAAGTTGAAAATAATAAATAGCAAGTGTAAGTGCTGGGAGGCTAAGTCACTGCTATTTTTCACTTACGGAATACGGGATTGCTAAAGTATAAAGCATGGCCGCATTTACACCGAAACCTTGGTCTCGAATTTTCAGAAGAATAAATGAAGCATAAAAATTTAGCTGACACTAAGGGCTAGATTTACTACTGTCAAAGATGTCTAAAAGTTCTACTTATTTGTTGGTCTTTTTTGTATGCTCAAAAAAGATGAATGAATGAAGCTCATACATAGTACGGACTACGGTCAACAGCACACCAAGGTTAACACTTGCAGTTCGACAATATCACTTATGCCCCCGACTTAAGAGTACAAAGTAGTTACACAGTGTTACGTCTGACGTGCTTTTGACTGTATGTTTATTACAAGAAAAAGATAATTACAAGTTCAAACAGTACAGAGACTAAAATCTTATAATTAAGCCATCTTATAATTACATGTAAGCCTATTAATGTCCCATCACAGGGATTACTGCCCCCAATCTTGAAATCAAATTGTCGTAACAATGATGGGTACTGGCTTGATCACCATGCTTGCTAAATGCGCATTGGTGATCGCATACTCCAGCTGCAACTAATGATCATTAGATTTTTTTTTTCTACTAGAAAAATTAATTATTTTCTTTATTACAAGTCAATGGAGATATGTTTCTGGAGATATCCATCTCATTACTATAATTAATGACTCACTTTTTTCTTAACGCTCGCTTACCGTTCGCTTCGGTGTAAATACCTAAAACCCCGCGCGCTACAGGCTTACATGAAGTCGTCGAGTTATTGTCGCGCGCTCGTTTGATAAATCATCGACTGTTTGCGAACACCGCCTTTCTCGTAACTTACAACGTTTATTCTGTTAGAAAAATTACTTCTGTCTTCAGAACAACTATACTTGCAGGGATTCTGAAACGGGGTTAAGGTAGTTGTTCTTCTTCAAATGTTCATCATTTACTTTACCTTTTTTCTTATCTCTCTTGTTGACGAAATAGACTTTCAGTCTTGTACGTACATGCCTTTAAAGCGTATAGCCTTCGTATAAATTTTATAGCCTATGTCCTAATCCGGGATATAAACTGTACGTGGGCACACGTACTTTCACTTACATCTTAATCCGTTCAGCCGTTTAGGCGTGATTGAGTAACAAACAAACATCCAGACTTTCGCATTTATAATATTTTTGTCACATAAGACTTAGTACAGCAATAAAGCAATTGAAATGACAGGTTTTATAAAATGTAACCCTGAGTATGCCCTGAGTTAATTCTTTTTTACTTTATTGATATTTTTCTAGTCTTCTCCTCTATGTAGGTATTTGTAGGTCAGCTGGCTTTGAAGAATTTTTTCCTAGCCACTGTTATCCGCACGCCGTCGTATCTTATCAGCGGCCGTCGATCCATCACTCTCCGTCGAACTTGACTCATTTAAACTTTTTCTTACACACTTTTCACGACTTTACAAGGCGCGATTTCGAACGAACGAATTTTAAAAACTATTTTTTTATATAGGTATTTGCCAATATGGTCAATAGCCACAACACTGGAATCAGCCCGTTCCAATCGGGTGTTCGGGAAAACCGGGGGTAGTGGAACCCTTTAGTCTCGAGTCCCACACACGGCTGCAGGTCTAGCTAGCTTGCGGTTATGGTGCGTCAACGCATTCTCCTCAGAAAAAAAAAACCGGGGGAGTTTAGTGGGTAGTGGGACGCCTTAGTCTCAAGTCCCACACACGGCCTTAGGTTTACGGTTAGCTAGCCTACGGTTATGGTGCCCAAACGCATTCTCCTCTGAAAAAAATGGATCTCCAGGCTTTAAAACATAAGTAAACCACTGTTCCACTCGAATCGTGTAAAGGCCACGATTCTATCTAAATCCTCCATCTTTTGTGCTAGACGTCTGAGGATTTTCGCGTCAAAGTGATTCTTGATTTATAGCCTACAGTTATGGTGCCCAAACGCATTCTCCTCTGAAAAAAAAATGGACCTCCGGGTTTTAAAACACAAGTAAGTAAACCACTGTTCCACTCGAATCGTGTAAAGGCCACGATTCTATCTAAATCCTCCATCTTTTGTGCTAGACGTCTGAGGATTTTCGCGTCAAAGTGATTCTTGATTTATAGCTTGAGAGCACTTTTAATAAGGCCTGGTTTCTGAAGGGTTGTGAAGTAATTTAGGTCACTCGGTGGGTAAATATCAATTAATATTGCATTTAGTGCCGACTCACTGCTAAACGCCTCGTTGAGTGGTTTAAATGTGACATTTGGTCCTGGTTTTAATCTTTGGGTCAGATGAAAGAATTTTGAGCTTTGGGGTGGTTGTTTCATTTTATTTACGAGGGGAAAATGCTAGGGTTGCAACGGTGGCCTTTTTGGTGAAGCCAGTTGCGGCCGCTCGCAGGGGCGCTGCCCGGTCAATAGGCTTAGTGTCTGGTACCGGGCGGCGCTACCAATGTGACCTTGAGGGACTCTTAGGGGTTTTAGTGGGTAGGACGCAGTTCTGTCTGCGGGAGCCCCACATAACCGCCTAGCCGTCCCCGCGGCTAGCGGTACACGTAAATGTGTTTCCCGTCGCAAAAAAAGGGTTGCAACGATACGGCTACGAATAACGAAACATCGTAATGACCCAATACGATAACGAATTACGATACGAATGCATTACGATTTTGGTTTAAAATCATTTAATTGAATTTATTTCAAGCTATGTTTGTATCACTTTGTCTGTTATTATAGCATTTTTCGATTTAGTAAAATAAAAACTGATTTAGGCATTTATAATCACATTTTTATTTAATTTTTTTAATATATTTTTTTCAACACCGCTTTAATTTCCTGCGTAAAACAAAAAACAGGTAATAATGACAAAAGGACCAAGTACGTTTCGAAAATGATGCGATATGCGTTTCGTTTCACTCGAAATGAAAACTTTTGGATAAAATTTAATCGTATCGTTATGTTTACGATAACGAATGATCGTAAAACATTATGATAATAATCGCCGATATACAATTTTCGTATCGATATCGTTGCATCCCTTTTTTTTTTTTTTTTTTGCGGAGGAGAACACTTTTACGTGCCTTAGCTATTATCAAAAATGAGAAAGTTATTCCGTTACGCTTTTGTTTCTAAATCACTAAACATTCATATTAAAATCATCTTTCATTAAAATATACTTAATATTACGCGAAGCTCTTGTTGTAATATTAGGTATAATTACGCACACCGAATCCAATTTAATTAAGTGGACAAACGTTCTAACGTAATTAAATTTTAATTATGAGGAATATTGCCGTGGCGTTTTCCGATATATTCTATTGTGAAAGCTGATTTGGTACTCTCAGGGCCTGTTAGAAACTTTTAATTTTTAGTTTCGTTTATGTATTGAGTTATAGATAAACATATTTTTTCACGTCTTCATTTACTGATTTCGAATATGTACATAACTCAATTTCGAAAAAAAATTTCATATACGTCTTTTCTTTTTATGACGGCAGCATAGGAAAAGTTATGATACGAGGTAACATCAGAAAAAAATCCCCTTAGGCCACGTGGTCCGATCGGCTAGTCCGATCGATCGGACCACTATTGACGAGCCATTTGGTGTAATGGTCGAGAAGTCGGCTATTACACCAGAGGTCGCGGGTTCGATCCCCGCACGGTACAAACATTTGTGTGCATGAACATGTCTGTTTGTATCGGTCTGGGTGTTTCTATGTATAATATGTAGATATGTATTTACAAAAAAAAAAGTATAATATTAAGTAATGATTATCCGTTGTCTAGCACCCATAGCACAAGCTAATGCTTAGTTTGGGGCTAGATGGCGCTGTGTGAATAATGTCCAGAGATATTTATTATTTATTTATTATTATTTATTTATGTTTTTTATTTCCTGTTGGTTCGATTGATCAAACTCTAAAGTTCTCGTGGTCCGATTATCGAACTACTGGGACTATTTATTTCGAGAACGATTGATCGAACAATTAGGTCGTTTTTTTTTCCTGTTGAATCGATTGATCGAACAACGTATTTTTTTTAATTCATTTGAAGATCGTGAAATTGAGCAGTGGGTATGACCCTCTGCTCAACTGTCGTAGTTGAGCAATGACCAGTTGAGCAGTGGGTAATACCCACTGCTCAACTTTATGGAGTTGAGCAATCTAGTTGAGCAGTGGGGAAGAAACGTAACAAAAATCATCAGTCGAAAAGATAATCTCTGTTTTTGAAGTTGATTTCGTTTTTGTTCAGTCAAACCAGTATCTTTTTATTCCCTTTTCCCTATTTTCTTCGTAAATTCTTTTCAGGTCCCTTTTGATAGGTTCAGGCGGTGTTCCAGGAATTTACAAAAGTAAGCCAAAAGCTTCGAGTAGATTTGACAAAGCCGATTTACATTTTAGATATTTTTACCTTTTAACATGTTTGGGGATAATAATTTTTTTAGATGGACCTATCTTCGCAAGCCAGACTTTTACACCAACCCATCTATACCAATATTATAAAGAGGAAAGATTTGATTGTTTGTTTGTATAGGCTCCGAAACTACTAAATCTATTTGAATAATTCTTTCACTGCTGGAAAGCTACACTATCCCCGGGTGACATAGGATACTTTTGTTGATCCCGGAAATGTGGGGGGAAGTGGAGCTATTTGTTGATTTTTACTCTTACCATGTTCCCATACCGCAGTAACTTTTTTAACCTATTGAACGCCAAGCTATGAACACACTGCCGTGTCCTGTACGCCAGAGCTGGGTTATTTTATTGTCGAATATAAAGAAAAAATACCAGTACATACTTGTTTTAGTACAGACGTCATTGGCGCACAGGGCCCGCAGGTGCTTGTCATGTAGGTATAGACGATATTGGCGTCCAAAAGGTTAATGGGAATTCTAGGGCAATGTTGATCAACATAGTACCTGCCAATGATATATAATATCATTGGTACCTGCGGTGTGGATATACGGTATGTCCAGCAGTGTACGTCTTTTGGCTGATAATAAGTAATAAGAAAATAAAAACAACTAATGATTGTTGCCCTGTATAAAATATATTGTCACATCATGTATATCTGGTCGTATATTAGATGTTTGCCGTGACCTTTTGGTAGGAGCGCAATCGACAGCACACCCACAGAAATCTATCAATAGAAATAATAGTTCGCATTTGTCAAAATATGGCCCAAATCATAAGGACATGGCGAGAGAAAAACATATTTGTCAATAATTTTTCAAATAAAAAATAATTCAAAGATTGGTGTTGGGACTTTTTCAGAGTCCAACTGGTTAATAGCTATTACCTCCACAAGTAAAATCTGCCCTTTGGAAATTGTGGGAACCAAATTTGAGGAGCCTACATCAGTATGTGTAAATTGTCAATTGAGCGTGGCTTCCTTGTAAAGTATCCCGTCATGTCATCTTGACACTTGACAATTTTTTGTTAAAATTGTTTGCCATTATTGTTTTTACAATCGCCAAGGTCGCGAGTTCGATTCCCGCCTCGGGTCTTCCCGTTCCTACTGGCTACCACTCAGACTAGTAAAACTTACTTCAACCCCGGCAATATTATTGCGGATACCAGTATACTTGAAATTAAAGGCTCGAAGATCAGAAGAGCCTACTTTGTGGCAGCACATTAAGGCCTACTGTCCACGGCGACACGGCCACTGCATGCAGCGACGCCAGCGCGACGTTGACGCTACGTTTCATAGTTTTGTATGTAAGCTGCAAGCAGGCGTACACCAAGCGTATAATAATAAATAAATAAAATAAATATCTCTGGACATTATTCACACAGCGCCATCTGACCCCAAACTAAGCATTAGCTTGTGCTATGGGTGCCAGACAACGGATAAACATTACTTATATACTTTTTTTTTTTGTAAATACATACATATTATACCTAGAAACACCCAGACCGATACAAACAGACATGTTCATGCACACAAATGTTTGTACCGTGCGGGGATCGAACCCGCGACCTCACTAATGCTAATGACGCGTACGTCTTTAAAGCTACGTCGCCCTGGACAGTAGGCCGAGATGATGCCTGGGTAAGTAACCTGTGTAAAGTAGAGAAAGTTAAAATGTCTTGAAGTATCTCAAAGGGCCTGCGAAGACGGCACACGGGGAATAAAGGCCAACATCATCCAAATAATTTATCTATCTATCATCCTGAAAGAAATGGTTGGGAGAATCGGTTCTCCATTTCTGATTTCCATTTCATTTGTTATCTTGGCGCCTCGATGGTCTAGTGGTTTAAGTACCGGGCCGAGATCTCGGGGTCCTGGGTCCCGGCTTTTTTCGGACACAGCTCGGGTTTGTGATCACCAATCCGAAGTTGGCAAGGGTGGTGATTAAGCCAGTGCCCATCATTGTAATGATAACTTGATTTCAAGGATGGAGTGGGGCATTAATAGGCTGAAACTTTACTTTTTTTTCACTTTTTTTTATGTTAGCAACCCTATCCAGCAGTTGCCTAATCAATTAAGGGTCTAGCTTTATAGTTGAGAAAATTGTTTCTAACATAATTTAGATCTTTATTTATATATTGATCTTACCATCAGATAGGCTCTCTGCCTACCGACAGAAGTGACAAATAAACAAAACGCTTCGAAATCTCTCTTTGCGCCCTTATCTCATGCTAAGAAAAACGCTACATTATCGACAGAACAGTAAATCAACTGGTATTAGACCATTTATATTGTTTATACGGCGATAACTTTCATACTTACTACTCCTTGTTTGTGGGGCTCGGTGACTCCGGGTATAACATACAGGGGTGTTATATGATGTGTGTTGTAATTATATTACTGTAGACGGCAGACACGGAAAATAGGAAAAGATTATGTGTTATTGTATAGTTTGAACGGTTTTCTAGCATAAGATTATGTATAAGTATAGACGGCAGAAACCTATACGATATTGTACAGATTTCATATAGAATAAGAAAATATGTATGTATGTGTAAGTGTAAATAGTATTCGAGTATTTTGTACAGTTTCCTAGTATAAGATTTATGTAAGATTTGTAGAATAAGTTTTGTACTAGATAATACCATGTAAATACCACGTGCGCATTTAGAAAGAGATAGCGCTAGAAAGAGACAGCGCTATACAATGTTGAGGCGCGCTGTGGAATGTAGCTCCTTCGGCGGGTCGCTAGTTGCGACACGCTCAGGTAGAATAAGGATAGGGGCATTTGTGGGAATAAATCAGTTGATCACTTGACTACCTAGAACGCGTTTTACTCCTACCTCGGACAAACCCTGCAACCCTGCACCTGAATCCGCTACATCGTGGTCCTTCGAGCCGGATCTATTGGGGTCCGAATTCTACATCGTGGTTCTTCGAATTCGGATACATTGAAGATGTCCGTGTCAACAAGGAGCAAGACGAAGTCAAGTCAGGAAGAGACTCGACGTCAGCGGGAACCTACGCCCGGATCAACTGCGAGCCTGTCGCACCTAGCGACGGACTCGGGCGTCGCTGCGTCGAACCTCCACGTCCAGTCGCCGTCGGCATCGAACCAACGGGGATTATTCGACGAGGACGTGCCTGAAATCCCGCTAGTTGGGGGACGTCTGCACGACTACAGCGCGCATTCTGTGGGTCGCTCTCACCGAAGAGAGAGCTCGCCCACCCGTACAATTTTGCGCGCTCCCGCACACGCCGCCCCCGGCGCCAGCAACGCCGCCGCCGTCGCCGACGCCGCCGCGATCACCGACGCCGCCACCGCCTCCGCTGTCGCCGCTGCCGCCTCGTCTGTAGCCTGCAGCGTGACGTCACGAACAAGTCAAGCGCAACGGGAAGCCGCGCGCCGTCGCATTGAATACGAAGCGGAACTGGAGCGATTCAACACTCAGCGTCGCTTGGCTGAGACTCAACAACGCTTGGCTGATATGAAGAAAGCCATGCAACTGGCCGAACTGGAAGCTGAAGACGAAACATTGGAAGAACCGCAACCAGTTCATCACGAAGTACGAAGAGAGATAGTCGGCGAATGGGTATCCAAATCCCCGTTCGTACCGACTGAGACGCCGCATCGAACAGAGAGAGAACGCGAGTACCAAGCTATGAAGAATACATCGATGGACGGGCGTCGCGACACGTCAAAGGAGCGTGGGCAGCGGAACAAAGCAGTGGAAGAAATAGCCGCCGCGCTACAGAACATGGCGAAGCCGCGCATCACTCCGCGCGCCTTCTACGAACTGCCTAACTTCACTGGAAATCCTGCAGACTGGCTTTTCTTCAAAAGAAGATACGAAGATTCTTCAGCAGCCTTCGACTTCAAGCCGTCAGAAAACTTGGCGAGGATCCAGATGGCAATACACGGAAGCGCGAAGGATTTAGTGGAAGATCTACTGCGAACAAGCACCGATCCCGACGAATTGATACGAGTACTGGATCGCACGTATGGCAATCCGCGCACACTACTACGCTGCGCGATGGCGAAGATAAGAAGCCTACCCAACATCACCGACAACGACAGCGACACGCTACGCAACTTCAGTGCAGCAGTCAGATCCTGCGTGTCTACACTGAAGAACATCAAGGCAGACGGGTACCTGAATAACCCAGATCTAGTGCAAGAGCTGTTGGACAAGTTAACACCTTCTCAGCGCATCAAGTACGGCGAGTTTGCCGAGCGTGTATCAGCAGAGACAAACGTCGATCTGCGTGTGTCGCCGACGCTGCCAGTATTGGTGGACTTCCTGGAAAAGCTCGCCGATACAGCCGCCTTCTCGCTGACTGCAGAAGCGAGCGGAGCCCGAGCTGCGAGGCAACCCCCGCTCGCACGAAGACAACCGCAACAGCCAGCGCGACCGTCAAGAATAGTGCACAAAGTGATGAAAGTGGTGGAAGCAGTACCCAAGATTAGCTGCGACTTATGTGAAGGCGAGCACCAGTTGCCGAGCTGCGAGAAGTTTCGCAAGTTAGGAACAGACAAGCGATGGGACTTCGTGAAGGAAAACAAGTTGTGTTTCAAGTGCATCGTCAAGAAACATCATCGCTCATCGTGTCGTGCGAATAAGTGCTCCAAGTGCAACTACAATCACCACACACTTCTTCATGTGGTGAAACATCATGAAGAGACACGTGAAGACCCGCCGCAAGCAGAACTAGTCACCAACCTGGGTGGTCGTCACATGAAGTCACTACTGAAGGTGGTACCGGTCAGCATCAAGACGGGAGACACAGAGCGCCGCACATACGCGCTACTGGACGACGGCGCTACAGTATCACTCATCGATAACTCACTGGCAGCCAACCTGGTGGGACCGACAACGCCGCTGCGCATCATCAGCGCGGGCGGTCACTCAGTCTTCGACCAAAACTCAAGAACCGTCGAAGTCACGTTAAGAGGGCCGAATCAGAAGAGTCACACCTTGAAGATGAGAACCATCAAGAACATCAAGCTACCACCGCAGTCAGTGCCAAAGGAAGTACTACAACAGTGCCGACACTTGAGAGACCTGCACTTCAAGCCAATGGACAACGCGACGCCTCTCCTATTGATCGGGCAAGATAACTGGGAGCTGATCGTCGGAGGTGACATCAAAAAGGGAAGATCTGGTCAGCCAGTAGCCTCCCTCACTCAATTGGGATGGGTACTGCACGGCCCCATTCAGAAGATGAAGAACGACATCGAAGCAGTGAATCACATCGCAGAATTGAACGAACTGGTCAAACAACAGTTTGAGTTGGACGCGATTGGTATCACAGAAACCAAACGCGACAATTATGAAGACTCCAGAGCAACGTCGATCCTCGAGAATACAGCGAAGCTCACGGAAAAGGGCTGGGAAGTTGGACTGCTGTGGAAGAAAGACAACGTGGAGTTGCCAGAGAATTATGAAGACGCCAACAAGAGACTACGAGGCATTGAAAAGAAGATGGATCATGACCCGTCGTTCGCCGCCGCCTACTGCGCGCAGATGGATCGACTGCTGGATCGAGGCTACGCCAAGAAAATTGAAGGAGCGGTACACTCACCGGTCACCTGGTACCTGCCTCACTTCGGCGTGACCAACGTGAACAAGCCAGGAAAGTTGAGATTGGTCTTCGACGCCGCCGCCACGTACAAGGGTACATCGCTCAACGATAACCTGCTCAGCGGCCCGGATCTCCTGAACTCACTTCTGGGAGTCCTGTTCAAGTTCCGGTCGAAGCCAATAGCGATGACAGCAGACATCGAAGACATGTTTATGAGAGTGAAGATAGCAGAGGAAGACCAAGGGGCGCAGCTGTTCCTGTGGCGGGGCACCGACAGACAGAAGGCACCTGACACCTACGTGATGGACTCTATGATCTTCGGCGCCACCTCTTCCCCATCATCGGCAATCTTCGTACTGAATCGCAATGCCGAGCTATTCAGAGCGGAATATCCTGAAGCAGTGGAAGCAATTCAAAAACGTCACTACATGGACGACTACATCGACAGCGTGGACGACGTGGACACTGCTATGAAGCTCATCGGCGAAATAACGAAGATTCATCGTCACGGCAACTTCAACATCAAGGGGGTGGACGACTAACAACGCTGAGCTGCGCCAGAGGCTACCCGCAGTCGTCCCAGAGAACATCAGCCTGTCGAAACTCGGCGGGGAAACGGAACGGACGCTGGGACTCATGTGGTCGACGAGTGAAGATACTCTGTCCTTTGATATCTCAGTTAAAAGGCTGAGTAAAGAAATCAAAGAAGGCAGCGTCGTTCCCACCAAGAAGAAGTTCCTGCGCTTCATCATGAGTCTCTTCGACCCGCTGGGACTCACCTGCCCGCTTACCATCAGTTCCAGAACGCTGAAGGTGTGGAGAGCAGGCACGCAGTGGGACGAAAAGCTGACTGACGAGAGTCATCAAGACTGGATGAAGCGGCTGGAAGACCTGGAACAATTGAAGAATCTGAAGATTCATCATCACCTAACATCCGAAGCCCCAGCACCGGCGACGCCGATGAAGAAGCCGAAGACGAATGCGACCTGCGCCATGAAGCCTAAGTCGAAATCTACACACCTGAAGACGAGCGTATTGGTCAACAGCGCCATTAAGGAGCTCAAGGAGCACAGAGGCTCCTCCCTCCAGGCGACCAAGAAATGCATCGCGGCCCAGTACAAGGTCAACGCCGAGGAATTAGCGCCGTTCATAAGGAAAATTCTCAAGAGTGCCGTCGAGTCGGGCACCCTGATGCAGATAAAAAGAAAGGGCACGTCAGGTTCGTACCAATGCGAATCTAAGCCGCCCGCTTCGAAGAAGCCCACCGACGCCGCTAAGGAACCCCCCGCCGCGCCTGATAAGAAGCCCACCGGCGCCGCTAAGAAACCCGCCGCCGCGCCCGCAAAGCAAACCGCCGCCGCGACCGCGAAGCCTGCCGCCGCCGCGACCGCCAGCAGGGCTAAGAAGAGCGAACCCGCTGCCACGACCGCGAAGCCTGCCGCCGCCGCGACCGCCGGCAAGGCGAAGGAGAGCGCCGCCGCCGCTACCTCGCTGTCCAAGTCGAGGATCCCAAGAAGGCCGCCACCGCCAATAAAAAGCCCACCGCGAAGAAGGCACCCGCAGCCAAGGCGAAAAGCGCTGCCATGCCTAAGGATAAGAAGACCGCAAAGCCTCCCACGAAGAAGCCTAAACCGGAGAAGACAGCCCACGGCCTGCTGCGTCGCCCTGCTACGAAGATCGCCGTGCTGCCTACCGAGTCACCGGGTGCTTCAGACTGTAGTCTTCAGCCAGGGGGTGGAATGTAGACGGCAGACACGGAAAATAGGAAAAGATTATGTGTTATTGTATAGTTTGAACGGTTTTCTAGCATAAGATTATGTATAAGTATAGACGGCAGAAACCTATACGATATTGTACAGATTTCATATAGAATAAGAAAATATGTATGTATGTGTAAGTGTAAATAGTATTCGAGTATTTTGTACAGTTTCCTAGTATAAGATTTATGTAAGATTTGTAGAATAAGTTTTGTACTAGATAATACCATGTAAATACCACGTGCGCATTTAGAAAGAGATAGCGCTAGAAAGAGACAGCGCTATACAATGTTGAGGCGCGCTGTGGAATGTAGCTCCTTCGGCGGGTCGCTAGTTGCGACACGCTCAGGTAGAATAAGGATAGGGGCATTTGTGGGAATAAATCAGTTGATCACTTGACTACCTAGAACGCGTTTTACTCCTACCTCGGACAAACCCTGCAACCCTGCACCTGAATCCGCTACAATTACTAAGAACACAAGGAATAGAGGTATTGTGATTAAAATGGGTTAAATGTTTCGTACAAAACTGGTTATCTGATGAGCAAAAGCAGAGGATTTTTTTTATTGCAATTTGTGACAAGACGAGCAGATCGTACACCTGATGATAAGCGCCATGTCTGCCCTTAGACAGTTCAGTGCCAAACAGTAACTAAGCAGTTACTGTCTGGCACCGCCCTGCGCCCCCTACACCGAGACGACAGCTATTAAGTCTCATCAGTAATTTCAATTTTCTTGTTCTGTGGTAATTTCACTAGCATCAGTGCCCTTTCCCCGAAACACAGAAGTGCTTGACACACTTCTATTTCACGGGGAAATATCTGGCACTGCGATGGTACGCACCTAGACGGCCCAGTACAGGAACCTACCACCTGGCAGATGGATTCTGAAAAAAAAAAAAACGAATAAAGTCAGATATAGTGCACTACCAACTATGCTACCGAGACCTTAGCGGACCTGTTGTAGTAGTAGTAATTACTGCAACATTTAAGAGATGGCGCTGACGTAGCATAAAATCAATACTAGAAGAAATTCAACAGGGCCGCTAAGGTCTCGGTAGCATAGTTTGTAGAGCACTCGCCCGGACAGCAAGAGACGTGGGTTCGAGTCCCGCCCGATATCTGGACAAATTGCATTATTTCTAATATATTTTTATTAATATCGCCATTAAGCAGACAAAATGCTTTAGAAATTATAAAAATAAGACAAATAGATTATAATGTCAGAAACATTGATTTGTATTATTTAGTTAAGGGTTTTAAAATAACTTTTTTTTTATCTAAACGCTACTACCTACTGCTGACGCTCAACGAATAAATAAAATGTAAAATCAGTCACCTTCAATACAAAAGTAAGCATTTTGTTGATAAAAACTCTTTCTTTTAAGTCTTAGGTTACAGAATAAATATGTAAATATAGATTACCTGTGATATAGAAAAAGAATTTCAAGTATAAGTTAAGATTTTCAGCCGTAAAATTAAACAAGAATAAAATAAAATTGAATAAGAACCAAAGGCGTGATTTGAGTAAAAAATGGTTTAGGAAGATTTGTTCCTAAAATTAAAGGTTCCGTACTTTTTTATTTTAAGGACAGATTTATTGCTACATGTTGCACTTTGTAGTTACTCTTCATAGGTCCCACCATTAACAATACCCAAGCAAGTCTACAATTTTCATACAGCTCTTTAGTCAACTCATATTCCCACTCCAAACTTATCCTACGGGGATGAGTTGACCAAATGAATTATTTTATTATTTTTTATTTGTCAACTGATCCTACTTTAAAAGTACGTTATAGTTATCTTCAATTTTAGAAATATTTCTAAAATTAAAGATATATGTATACAGACGAAAACAAAATACTAGCACACAACCCACCTCAAGGGTACTAAATCAGGCGGAATCGCCCAATATGCTAAAACACCATAAATGCTACCTTTCAATGCAAGAGTACGGGCTTTCAAATCCATATCGCCAGAATATAGACATGGGAATGAAAAAAGGATTGACTGGCCTCCGTGTTTACCCGGCTTAAACACTTCCAATTTTAGTTTTTTCTAATTGCTAAAGACCGCATGGTTTTTATGATTTCTTCACGGGACCCTGGCAAAGTGGCGGAGACGGCGAGCAGGCGCGCCTTGTAGAGACTAAGTGATGGTGACATCGATCCGTACTCACTCTCGCCAGACTACTAATGTTACATCATTAACTAAGTTTAATTTTTTGTTGGAAATCTTTGGGTTAATAAGTCAGCTATTACGTCAAAAAGGTCGCAGGTTCGATCTTGGATGCATGAACATGTCTATTTGTAAAAGTACCCATATGTATTATGCAAAGTTTATCTGTTGTCTGGCACCTATAGTACAAGCTATGCTTAGTTTGGGGCCGGATGGCACTGTGTGAAAAGTGTTCAGGGATATTTATTTTCCTTTTAATTCCAGAGTCAGCGGGCCACACCAGTTATGCCTTGTTTGTTACAAGCGGCGGTCCACAGGCTTGGGCGCTACTAATAATTATGATATAAAAAACCCAACAAAGAGATGTGTGGTGGATCGTCCACTCTTTAGGTAAGTAATTTAAATTTTGACCGCCTCCGTGGAACAGTGGCTAAGCCGCTCGGGTATAAAACCCGGAGGTCGTGGGTTCGATTCCCACCTAGGGTCTGGTTGGTGGTAGGGCTTTTTCAGAATCCGACTGGCTAGCTACCACCCCCACAGGTGAAATCTGCCGCCATAATAGCTCTGGCTGTGTTTCGGCAGTATTAATGTGAGAGCCAGTACACTTGAAATCAAAGGCTCGAAGATCAGATGAGTCTACAGTCTGGCAGCACATTAAGCGACGCTTCCTGGTAAAGTGTCCCTCAATGGAATAGGCCGCAGTGGCTGACCATCAAGTGGGCTGCGTGTCTGTCTGCCAACTGACATAGTATAAAAAAAAGTAATTTTGCAGCTGTTATGAAAGATGCCTTTAGCAACAAATATATAAAACTCAAAGGTGACTGACTGACTGACTGACATAGATATCTATCAACGCACAGCCCAAACCACTGGACGGATCGGGCTGACATTTGGCATGCAGATAGATATTTTGACGTAGTTATCCGCTAAGAAAGGATTTTGATTAATTCCCACGGAAACGGGAACCACGCGGGTGAAACCGCGGGCGGGCGCTATAGCCAAATATTTTTGTAAGGTGTTTTTCGGTAAAATACATGTAAAATATCCCATTCCATTCTTTCGAGAACTTCTGGTATGGTCTTAACCTGCAGTCTAGGTTTTTGCAAAGGTCGCGGTGAGTTCGCTCAGTGATCTATTATTAGCACTCGGCGATCTTGGTAATGTCAAAGTGCTTGTGTCAACTTAAAACAAAAAGAGTAAGAGTATAAGAGTTCCTTAAGATTAAAGGGATTACATCAATGTAATTAATGTTATTCAATATTGGCTAACGCCTCGGATGGTCTAGTGGTTTAAGTACCAGGCCAAGATCTCGGGGTCCTGGGTTCAATTCCCGGGTCGAGCTAACTTTGTGTCGGTTTTTTCGAACACAGCTCGGGTTTGTGATCACCAATCCGCATTTGGCAAGCGTGGTGATTAAGCCAATACCCATCATTGTAGCGATAACTTGATTTCAAGGATGGAGGCCTTTGCCCTGCAGTGGGACATTAATAAGCTGATACTTTACTTTACAATATTGGCTGATGCAAGGCCCGGGGAAGCCGATGCATTCCCCCCCACAAAAAAAATCTATATTTACTTACTAGCCTTCCGAACGCGGCTTCGTCCTGTGAAATATACGACTTTATCCCACAGGAATGTAATACTTTTTTAAGATAAATAGAAACCTATGTCACTTTCTAGCTCGCAATCTATCTCCATATCAAAAATCACGTCGATCAGTCTGTTGCGATGTTAAAGAAGGGAAAACGAAGACTTCTATTTCTGTTATCCCATGGGAACATTAGGAACTGAGCACTATCCCGTGAAAAAAGTTTCCCAATGTCTATTCTATGTCTGAATCAAATATCGAAATCGGTTTATCGGTTTAGGCGTCAAATAAAATATACGTATTGGTACCGGCAAACTTGACTTTCGGTTGACGGAGAGGGGGAAAGTTCGCGCATGTGCACTTGCGCGTGGCCAATAGCGCGCGCGAATATCCCGAACGCCCGCGCGCGCTATTGGTCAGAGGTATGCTTCTGACCAATAATGCGCAGGCATGTCAAAATTCGTGTTCTGCGCAATCCCCCCCACCCCATAGTCAACAAGTTTGCCGGGGCCTGTAACAGTCAAAAGATAGAGCTACTTTCTTATTAATAACTAGCAGGCACCCGCGGTTCTCCCGCGTGGTTCCCGTTCCCGTGGGAATTGATCAAAATCCTTTCTTAGCGGATGCCTACGTCATAACATCTACCTGCATGCCAAATTTCAGCCCGATCCGTCCAGTGGTTTGGACTGTGCGTTGATAGATATCTATGTAAGTCAGTCAGTCAGTCAGTCACCTTTGAGTTTTATATATATACTAGCGGGCGCCCGCGGTTTCACCCGCGTAGTTTCCGTTCCCGTGGGAATTGATCAAAATCCTTTCTTAGCGGATGCCTACGTCATAACATCTACCTGCATGCCTAATTTCAGCCCGATCCGTCCAGTGGTTTGGACTGTGCGTTGATAGATATCCATGTCAGTCAGTCACCTTTGAGTTTTATATAATATAGATAGATTCCTGGTAATCTGGTATTTTAATGATTATTTATTTATACGGAACCTTGGGTCCTACCTTTAATCCCACTTGGCCAACGGTTTACTTAAAAGTCGGTAAGTTAGAGCAAAAGTAAAACTCTGTTTATGTTTTTACTTTTTACGGAATCTTTCGAGCGACTTGTATTCCAGTTTTTTCCTTTTAAATTGTTTCTTAACAAAGGTCTTAAAGTCTCTTTTACAGACGAAAAGTTCTGTCTGTGTTCCTTTAAATAAAAAAGGACGGAGAAAAAATGTACGTAAGGTAAGTTAAATAATTATACGCCTTTTAAAGGGATCGGCCTATGTGCTGTGATACTCCATAGGACAAGATACAAAATTACAAATAATAATAATGTCCTTCTAAATGGGTTTTGGCTACAGCGGCCAATCTTAAAGGTGCTCCCTCACCGGGAGCATTCGCGTGTAATGTAACATTATAGATTCGTCTTCCGAGCATTACATTACAATACTACCTCTCGAACCGACGAACGTTCGCGTGTAATGTAATATTTAGTTATAGCGAGCATTCTGATTTAGTTGTTTTCATGCTCGGTTCTCCTCCTTCACTGATGTAAACACATTTTTTATCATTACAAAGTGCGCATTATAACGCTCGGTTCTCCTCCTTCACTGTTGTAATGCTCGAGTCTGCAATGTTACATTACAAGCGAATGCTCCCGGTGAAGGAGCACCTTAACGTTCAAAGAACTACGCAAATAATAAATTATAGTGCAATAGTGAGTGCACAAGCATAGGTGGAGCAGTCTAACACGACCGAAGAGAGATCAGACGCAGGACCAACAATTTGACGTGCTTTTCAAACCACGTGGGCGTTTTACATTGTCAACTTCCAGACTCCGAACTTGACTAAGTATTAGTGACAGAATAAAAGCCCAATTACTTACAATTGTCTGGTCCGGGATCAAAACCTAGGACCCTTGTCGCTTTAAAGTGCCACTTGCTGGCCACTGAACTATGGAGGCTGTAATATTGGTAGACAATTGCATTTGACTTGTATGTAGCGGCTATCGGAATGCGCTACATACGACAGACTGACGACAACAACGCAAGATTGCAAGTCAGCGAAAAGTGCACGTGTAAACATTAGCTTCGAGACTCGTCACTCGCACGTCACTGAGACAGCCAATCAGATATTCGATCCTGCGTCGCACTAGCAGAGTTATTCTCTCGGCTAGCACATATACAACACACTAAGACCTAGCTCGGAGGAAGATCTTCCCTTTTCGTTGACGTCACGATACGTGACCTTAATACGTCACAGACTTACTAATCTACAAATATGTATATTAGTAAGTACGAATTAGTAACGATTTTCTGAGACTTTTGGCGGTTTTGTAATCAAAAACCCATTCAGAAACCTAAAATGTAAATTGCTCCAATTTTGTACAATTTAAATCATATATTTTCAGGATTGCGGTATCAGTTAGTCATTTATTTTATAATCGACTACCTTCCAGCCCTAATATATCACGCTTAATCCGAATGTTGTAATTCCGAGAATTGCCCTCAAAATTACCTGAAATGACCTAACTTTAGTGATGTGCGTTTACTTAAATTTGTAAATTGTCGATGTTAGCCAAAAATATTTAATCTGGAATTAAAATAGCTGCAATTTAATTACTTAAAAAATAATTTAAGTAGCACAAAGGGCATTGAAGATTTCGGTCTTCCTTCTGGTCCGCCATTTTGACTTTTTTTCAAAACAGCATTCACAAAAAAAACATACAATGTCATTAGACGAAAACCAAAGAATTTCAAGAGAACGCTGTTTTGACAAAAAGTCAAAATGGCGGAACTAGTAGGGAAGCCAGCCTTCATACAAAAATCATCATACTCCTTTTAAACACATTCTGTACAGTAGGTGAACCACTTATGTACGACCGTTTTTACAATGGGGGATTTTCTGACAGGCCATTTAAAAAATAAAAAGGCTTTCAAAAGCTTTACTAGAAGGCGTTGGACGAAGTATGTACATCTATTGTTATGGTTTTGTATCTAGGAGCTATAATCTTTACTCATTCTTGTTCTTCAGCCATTCTTAATGAATGGCTTGCTTTGTGTTTTTTATTAACATTTCCGCCAATTGTAATTTTTTCGGGAATTAAAATGACATCTGACATAAACAAAACGTGCATAGGTGGAATGGCGCCATCTATTGAGAACTAACAAAACGGGCTATCAGAAAATCGCCCATTGACAATACCTACTTGTCAACACGTGTGTGGTTCGAGGTGGGACTTAGACGTTCGTCTCACTACCCACTACTAAACACCCCCGGAATTCCCTTTCCATCCGATTGGAATGAGCTGGTTTCAGCATTGTGGCTATTCCAGCCCAACGAGTTATATACTAAGTACGGTCAACAGCACATCACGGTTAACACTTGCAGTTCGATAATAGCACTTATGCCCCCGACATAAGAGTGGTACAAAGTCCAAAGTGTTACGTCTGACATGCTTTTGACTGTACATCACTAATATTATGTTGTTTGTGAATTGGACGGTCGAAAATTATGCAATTTTCGTTGGTAATTCTTTTGATCGATATTAGAGGTCGTCGTCATAAAGTGCAGTAAATTATCAAACAAATTGAGTTAAAATTGGTTTATCGACAGCCCACGTGTTTAACAGTGATTTAAAATATAACACAAAGTGTTTTTGGTGATAGCTTGATAGTCCTTTCGTTCGTTTTGCTTGAGGCAATGCGAAATTAAGTTTAAGTGTGGTACAGTCAACAGCAAAAGTAGATGATCAAAGTCAGAAGTTCAGTACTAGTTTTAAAGTTACCTACTACTAACGTAGTCCGTAACGTGTGTAAGCTCATTCTAGATTTTATCACAAATTTAGTAAATTTTTCACTTACTCAAAATTATACCGCTCTCAAGTTACTCGTATTAAAACAGTATCTCATTATCAGTAAGTTATTTCTTAGTCGCTCGTTTTATAATTCCGCTTAACTAATTTCGTACGATTTTTTTTTGTTTTTATAAATAAAAAAATAACAACTTGTATCTTAAATATTAACACTTTCTTACAAATTTACCGTTTAGAAAGGGATTTTATCTTAGTAATTAATAAGCTGGACTCGTTTAAGATTCAGCTATTGTCTTCAGTCTATGGTTTTAAATAAACAAAAAGATACAATTAATTATCTTGTAGTGTTACTTTTTAGGGAAATGGCGTAAGTCAAATTATGTCAAAAAATAAGATAATATGTTTTAAAATTTTTTTTGGTATTATTTGATTTAATATTGTTTTGAAAAAAATACTTTTCAAGTAACAGAACCGAAGAGAAGATTGTTTTGAACGATCTTATACAGAGCTTGCATTTTATAAAATCAGTATCGAAACAGGTGCCACAAATACATACACATACAAAATCCAGACACAACAAAAACAAACTTTATCGCAAGACTATCTGTCTGCAGCTCACACAAAAATGAACGTCATCCAATTCGTATACTATTTCTACATGTATTTTCATTACAAAACTGCACTTGGTTCCCAACAACGTCAGAAACACAAAACTACTTTCATTAAAGAAAAATCTTATCAACAGAAAGACAATGCGCGAAAAAGAAATATGCATTTTGCATTAGCTTATTTTTCTTAAAACTCGACTTACGGGGTTGTTCGTTTTGGCGTAGCAGTGCAGAAAATAACCCTGCCTTGTAATTCAGAAACACAGCCGCAGATAAGATAGTATTATCTGTTTTATTTATACAGCTGGTGTAGGGTGACTGGGGTTTAGGGATTAGTGAGACTTTTTAAGACAAGTTTAAAAGTAGTTTTCTAAAATAAGGATTCGTTCTACAGGGTTATTCAGGCGGCCTTCTAATGGCGTACCACTGGTTTGTGATTTAAACATGACAATAAAATATGACGTCATTTAAACAGTCAAAATAATTATGGTTTAAAAAAGTCGGTATACGGGCGAAAGTTTTACGTGACAACGACTTTTTATGTCTGTCTCTCTCGCTCTTAGGCGGGCTAACCATGCCCGAGTGGAAGGGACGCGTGCCTCTCACTCGCTCTCATTGTGAGCGCATAACGTGAGCGGAGCGTAACGCAGTTTCTTGAAGTGTCACCCGGCAAACCAATTTATAAGACGTTGTCACGTCAAAATAATACATACTTTTACATTTTTAAGACAGTTAATTTCAAATTAATTGAATGACAAATAAAACGTACTTTACAATTTCAAATAGATAGACGCTTAAAGTTATGTAACAAGTATATAATTTTTAATTTTCAAAAGTGCCCCAGTAAAAGATTTTTGCTAATTTAACATCGTGAATTTTTTATCATTTTAGAGCCGTAATGATATTACCAAAAAAAAAAACACTAGAAGACAGTTTCAAAACTACAACTTTACAACTGACTTCTGTAACCTCTGGTAACGTTTTTGGTAAATTTTTGTTTTTTATACATTTTTTAAATTTAACGCATCCTTTTAAAAATTAAAACGTAATATTTTGTCGGTATAACTTTTAGGTTTTTCGTTTTAGGTGACATGCTCAAAAATTCAAATTAGATAAAATTACGTCAATTATCCAAACACATGGCCACCTTATCCCCCGGGAAATATGAGTGTTGTCCCGCAGTTTCTGTTCATTTTTAACCTCACTATGGCTTCCTTTTTTGAGTCACTTTCTCCGTTAGCCTTTTGGCAATTCAATTGTCTTGTTTTTAAATTTGTTTTAACACAGCAAAGAGGTTGCAAAAACAAAGAGGAGAGAAACACAAAGAGGATGATGACACAAAAAAAACGTTTGCGCTTGGAAATAGTGTTGAGTAAATTAGAAGCAAATTAATTATTTCGGGTCTCAGTGGCATGTTAATAGACTGATAATGTATGGCAAAAGGCGTTCTATCTGTGTAGAACTGAGTATAAAAAATAAAACCCCAAAATGTAAATGCGCGCATATCTACTTATTTTTTGTACTTTTCAGTGGTTTTGTTTAGAGCCGGTTTTTTATTTAACGGGGCCACATTATGCGGCCCATGTGGACCGCCTTTTGAATAAAAATCATCAAAATCTGTTCACTCAGTATAATCATAATCATAAATAAACGTTTATTGCAAAAATGAGGTACAAAACTACTACTATAGTAAATAAATAATTATAAATAAAGTTATAAAGTAGTATAAATAAAGTTATAAAGTAAAAACATATTAAAAAAAGAGTTAATTTAAAAACGTTCGATTAAACAGAATCTCCAGTATTCAAAATGTGTAATAACAAAGAATAGTTGGCATTATTTTAAGTGTCATCTTTACTCCTAAATAATACGCTTAAAATTATTCAGTTTATATTATGAATAAAATTACAATAAAGTTTAAAATTCTGTTCAGCACGGAACGTAGCCAAGTGAGATTTTATTTAGTGTTTCAAAGCGGCTACATGTTTTATTTTCAACTAGCTTTCATTCATAAAGAGGGTGGCTGAATTAATTTTGTTTTTATAAAAGAAAATTGTGAGTCATTGTTTTAGACTAGCAGTAGCAGAGTAGCGAAATAAAATTGTTGTTGTGAAATAGAAGTGTGTCAAGCTCTTCTGTGTTTCGGGGAAAGGGCACTGAAGCTAGTGAAATTACTGGGTATATGAGACCTAATAACTGTCGTCTCGGTGTAGCGGGCGCAGGGCAGTGCCAGACAGTAACTGCTTAGTTACTGTTTGGCACTGAACTGTCAGGGCAGACATGGCGCTTACCATCAGGTGTACGATCTGCTCGTCTTGTTACACATTGCAATAAAAAAAAATGTTTTTAATGTTACCAATTGGTTTGGTGTAACAACCGCCCGAGACAAACAGTTGTGTGCATTAACATGGCTGTTTATATCTGTCTGAGTTTTTTTTATGTAAACTCACCGGCAATAAAACTTGGCCACTGGGCTTTTTTCATACAAACATGGTCACTTTAGCGTCTCATAGATAGAAAACTATTTGCGGCTGTGCAATGATTATTACGTCAATGGAGAGGCCAAACGCCCAATTGTCGAATCACAGTTTCAAAAATTGCCAAAAACCGCTCAATTTTTAAAAAAGGAAAAACAATAAACCAAACTCAACGCTCCATACATCGTAGTATGGAGCGTCGAGTTCGGTTTATTGTTTAGGCCAAGTTTTATTGCAGGTGAGTTTATATTAGTTGTTACAAAAAATATTTGTAAAAAAACTAATATGCTTAAAAATAAATAAATCTTCTTGGATATTATTTACACAGCGCCATCTAGCCCCAAGTTAAGCAATGTACCTACTACTTAGAGTATACCTTAAGTATACTCTAAGACCTACTATGATTGCTATACAACGGATAAAAAATAAGTAAGTAGGTACTTATAAAATTAAACTACTTTGCCTCTCTTTTCAAAAAATCTTTTTTTTTTAATGCAATAATTTTATATTCTATGCTTAATAATATTTTTTAACAAATTAACAAAAACACGATAGCGCCACTTTCGCAGCCATGCTTCTTGACTCTAAGTTATTTTCCGGTCATGGCACAAAACACTTCACAGATCTTGTTCTAAATCGTTCCCATGTTAATCCCATACACGGTTGTATGGGAAACTCAAACAGTTTACAAACATTGAACGAGTGTGGTCCACTAATTGAGCATTGTTTGTTTATTGTGTAGGCTAATAGTTTAGTGGTGAAGATTATATTATTTAAGGGACAACCTACATTTTGATTGGCTTTTTCGGACACAGCTCGGTTTTGTGATCATCAATCCGCATTCGGCAAGCGTGGTGATTAAGCCAATACCCATCATTGTAGCGATAACTTGATTTCAAGGATGGAGGCCTTTGCCCTGCAGTGGGACATTAATAGGCTGATACTACTACTACATAATTGACAGTGTTCATGCTAATGTTATAAATGAGAAATAACTTTGTCTGCCTGTTACACTTTCATGTCTAAACTACTACACTGATTTAAATGTTTGGTATCTATAGACTTAGCTAAACCTTATGAGTCTTCTCTAATTATTTTTATTTGGATAATAATACATAAAAATCCCCAAAACGATGCAAAACAGACATGTTTATGCACACAAAAGTTTGGACTATGGTACAGGTGGGTCAAATGATTTGTCTATCTACGGTATTTCTGTATTATAAGATATATTTCTCACTACTAAACTTCCCCTAGTTTCCCATGACATCTAGGAGAAACGAGCCAGTGCCTACGAATAAGAAGAAACCTCTTATAGTAATTGTTAAATAAAATCAAAAATAAAATACGTTTTCAAGTTAAAAACTCACATTTATTATCTCGAAAGTAATTTTACATCACAAGAAACAAACAATCACTTAAAAGATAACGCTTTCATTGTTATTAAAATTATAAGAGATGAAGCGTTTAGGCGGTAATGTACAGTCGCGGACAAAATTGCGATGTTTGTAAAATATTAAAATACTGAGTTTTGTAGAACTTTTACTTCTTAGCTGAAACCGCGTTTTATCTACGACAAATGAATTAGGAATTTTATGATTTGAGAGCAAACGTTGATGAAATAAATATTTTAAATTGTTAAAATATATTCTTACTATTTTTAAAAAAGCGTAAAACTTATTTGCCTACTTTGTTTTCAAAATTCTTTTTTTATGCTTAGCTGCAAATAATTTTGTTGTAGACTGAAAAACGGTTATCATGACAAGAAGATAAACAGTCTTTTAAAAGGAACTTGAAAAATCAGCCGTTTCTAAAATCAATCCAAAATCTTGTAAAGCAACATGCAAACATGCTACTTTAATAAAAAAAAATTGATATCAAGAATTCCCTTCCCTTGTGTTTTTTCTTTTTGTAAATGCTTGTTATGAAAATCAAAACTTTTGTCAAAAGAATATCATATAAATTAGCTTGTATCTTTATTGATATCGATCATACAATAATTTTGTCAACGATTGTACAGAACGTTTTACGTCTATAAATTCTATATTTTGCTTGCTATTTTATACAATAAAAATAAATCAGTAATTTACTTATTTTACTATGGACATAAAGTTTCAAGGTTTAATATCAAATTAAATATAAAAGAAAATTATTAAAACAGTAATCAAATAATCAAATATCTTTATGACACTGGTTTTAATAATATCTAGAATCTTGAATTTGTAAATTATATTATATTTCAAAACCTGTGCCAACGCAACATGTTACAATATATCACAATAATTTATAGTGTTTTTTTATATATAATTTTAATTTAAACAACATTGCTTAAAACTTGGCAAGTAAGTAAGCTTATATTTTGTAACCATTCAAGAATGTGAATTATACATTTTCGTTCCAAATATATAATTATTTATTGAATGTACATACAATATTCTCACTTTGTAAGTGTCAAATGTACGTAGACTTCACCATTTAAAAATCATTCAAGTAAAATAATTGAAAACAAACTGGTAACTTATATAATATACTTAATTTGAGGTTGTATAATTTACTTAAATTTGTCATTCGCTTCTCATTTTATATGAATTAGTCGGTGACGATATTATTAAAAAATCAACGATTACTTTAAAGTTGTTAATTTAAATTGTTGTTAATTTTTGTTAATGCTGAAATCTCCACAACAACATAAAAGCTCGATTTTTCATTTTAACATACATAGATTACATACATTTAATGTGAATATTAACCTACAATGTAACTAATATGGCAACTCTTCGTATAACATACCTATTACTAATTACAACTAATTATTTACATTATTTACAATCACAACACACTCGTGTATTTAAATTTATACTCTGCTTTTACGATTACTCATTAAAACAATGTAATTAATTCTAATTACAAACATAATTTAATTGCTTCCTAAAATTAATTTTACATTAAGTAATCGTAAAGCAAATTTAACATTCGGTGTAATTTCTTTACTCTACTTTCGTGACATAATTACATTATAAATTCAGTCTTATACATCCATCGGAAGATGCAGAATCAAAGCTATTCATTCTAATAGTAAATTGACAACAAAGCGTAAATTCTTTTACTTAGCTATTAACAGACTTTTAATCAATTTAATTACATTTGTGACAATTTAGATTCGTTCAAAGTAGGCCGTAAGAATGACATTAAAAATGTAATCACTTGTCTTGATTTAGCAATCAAAATCAATTAAAATTTTATAAGTAATTTGACTTTTAAATTTTAATGAATAAATGCAGAAAACAATGAAGCTATTTGATTTAATGATTAAGATTCAGTATGCTCAAAGCGTTTTAAATGACATAAAGATAAAATGTAATTTAATATCAGAAAACATAACCGATCAAAAGAAATGAAAAAAAAAAATTGAATACATTAATACATTTTCACATTAATTTATTTCATGCACACATTAAATAAATTAATGTGAAAATATATCCAAATATAATATTATTATTTTAAACAACTAAAACGCCAGTCTGCTAAATCTAAGGAAGAGACTTACGCACAATTAACCTATTACATCAGATTTGTGGTCGCATCATAGCCAGGCCCCATCTCCATTGACAGCCGCTCATGCAGTGCCGGCAACCATTCTCTGTCATGCATGGATGCACGTTTTAATTTAGCAAAGGCTTGTGATGTGTAATCTGACCTGTATCGGTGCTGAAAGATAGTTGGTTTGATATCAAGGAAGCGAGAAATTTCTTCAGATCAACTAAGTTTTGGATGCATTATTCAATAGCTCGTCGGCCTGCTATTTCATTAAAAAAATGTGTAATTCAAAGAAAATAATTTTATGGTATAGTTATTGACTGTTTTAACCTGCTTTTCTTTTTTAGATTTAATAAATAGAAGGTAAACATAATAATAATTTCAACGATAACAATGCATTAGCTGGCTTGCAGAGTAAAACAGATTAATTTTATTATACCTACCCATTTTATCTTAAGCTACAAAAATCAATAATTTACCAAAGTATTTTTCTGGTCTAAATTAAGAAAGGGATTTTTTTTAAATCCGGCATCACAAATTAAAAAGAAAGACCATGGGGTTCTGTCCCCTTTCAATTATATGAATTGACATCTTAGGAGCTAGAGTAAATAAAACTCATTTATCTGTACGAACTAATAGGTCTATTAAAACAAACATCCCAGTGATCCCAGTTTGAATTCCAAATTTACCAACTGATAGCCAGCAATTAAACATTCACAATTATTTTCTGTGGCTCCCACTGAAGTTTACTCTTCGCAAGAGAAAAATATTTGTTTATTTCAACGCCGCTGTTATTTGAATTTTGAGTTGCAGTTGATGGATGAATTTATACAAAAATCCGTTTTTGCATATTTTGACTGGCTGAGCTGAGTAACTATATTATTTTTAATAGATATTTTTAAGGGCAATAGTAAAAAAATCCAATCAAGTCAAATTGAGAACTTTTAACCGCCTTTTTAAAGTCCGGTAGAATTCTGCCTATTATACATATGTTTTGTTTATTATTGCGTTTTGTTAGAACAGTTAAATAATATTAAGATTGTTATTTTTTTTTTAGAGGAATGGGGCCTGACCATGCATTAAATGAAATAAGTAAAATCTTACAGAATAATAAACCACTGATGGTGTCAATAAGTCCTTTCTCCAAGCCTTTTCATATTACGAAATTTATTTATAATTATTCACAAATACAATTCGATATCTACTTGGCAGTGTCTTGTCTTTAATTTACATTAAATAAATAAAATCATATCTTTTTTTTAATCAGTTACAAATCAACGATCGCAATAAATTCCGCATTAAAAAAATCACTGGCTGTAATTAAAAAATCACTGGATGTAATTAAAAAATCACTGAATGTAGTCAAACATGTTTCTTACTATAAAAATCTTTCATCACGATTATCCTTATTTTTCGCATAATCAACACAAAGTCTTAAAAAATCATCGGACGGGAGTCAACACTGTCACTAAACACTACTCACATTAGTGTCACTTTTCACTTTCAGAAAGTGAAAAAGTCACTTTAAGTTTTCCTCAGCCGCACTCCTGGTTGGCTATCGTCACGTGTTCTAGGTTGGTGTCTGTTGCTTTCGATGCACTCGTCTTAACTTCACTTTGATTCGATGAATTTCCTGTGAATAATATAATAAATAAATAAAATATATTTATTATAGTCATTTATTATGTCCGAAACAGATATTTTACATTACCTTCTTTCACATATTGGGTAAATATGATTACGTCAAAGTTAACCGATGAATTTGTAATATTTTATTATCTCTACCCTGTTTTATTAAATATGCTGACTGCTGGACAAAAAAAGGCCTCCATTTAGGAATCGAATTTCTAAAATTTTGTATCAAAAAAGTCCTTAAAATACTTTGTAAATGAATAATATTGATTTTATTAATTTTTAATTTGTTTATCAACTTTAGCATAACCCTTTACTACAGATTACTAAACCTTTAGTAACAAAATATAATTTGATTTCCGAAATTAATATATTTTATGATATTTATTTATTTAAGAAATAAACGAGTGAATGATCATTAAGTAAAGGAATGAATGAACATAAATAATGAAGGTTTGAGTAGCGGAATTGATGAATGAATGACCCACTCAATTTGTTCGCTCTAGTTATCATATATTTTGTACTTACCATTTAACCTACTTTTCAAGTGGGGTAGCGTGTTCGTGGTCCGGTCGAGCATAGTTTTGCTGAAGTACGCGCTATTGCTCTCCGTGTTGAACCTGACTGGGGGGGAGTTGGAACAGCTCCTCGAGTCCTGGAGACGCGGCTCCAGGTGGTATCTGTGGTACAAAGAACTGAATTTCAGGTTCAAATGCTATGAGGATACGACCTTTTGGAGTTGAGAGACGCGTCAGTGATGACTTACACACACAGAGATAAATAATGCGTTGCTATTGGTTGCTAACTTTACGGACAAGCGCAGTTGACGTAATTTTTTGCTCAATTCCAAAAGGTATTATCCTAATAGCATTTGGATCAGATAATATATACTTACCTAGGCTCTAGTTCTGGCATTTGAGCTAGATTTAAGGGGTTTCTGTTTGGGTTGCTGTATAATGAAGGGGGTGGCGATGCGTACAGTTCTGGTGGCATCAGCTGTTCCGCTGGTAGCTGTGGAAAAATTGTATGTTATTGAATGTACATTTAATTTTATCAAATACAAAAACTTCCTTACATAATTAATATTTGTTCTGAGTGGGAATCGAACTCGCGACCCCTAGCCTAGCCACATGTTCGCTAACAAAGGCAACATTTAGACCCACAAATCAAAGCCATGTTGTACAGTCAGCGTCAAAATGATATGAGCGGTCTAAACCACCAAAAATATCTAAACATTTGACGAAAATCAACCTTACCTCAAGACATAAAGGTGCATTTACATTTGTTGTTTGAGAACAAATGACAACAGACGATATTTACACCTAAAAGTATTGTGCCAAGATTGTTTTTTGTCAAATGTTCAGATATTTTTGGTAGGTTTGAACGCTCGGATCATTTTGGCGCTGACTGTATGTACTTTATTTTTCTATCACTTTATCAAAATCCCAAATTGAATCTAAGTTAATCCTTAGGAAATATAGCCTCTGATACATATTGTCTGTCCCACTATAAGGACCAAGAACTCCGTCATTGGAATCAAGTCTTTGTCATCTTCAAAAAATCCTACACATACCTTGTCCGATCCGGGAATTTAATAAATATTTAAATTCGAAACAAATACATTTTAAGGTACACTTACCAATCCACTTGTATTCAAAGGCAAAGCATTCTTATACTTCAACCAATCTTCATACACCTTATCATACGGCCTGTGACACTCATTTGGGCCAACATTGGCCATATGCAAACTGCTCATTGGCCCCAAACTTTGTATGCTTGGCCCAAGGTTTGGCATTGGGCCCATCGTCTGGTACGTTGGCCGTACTCTGTAGTCTATGGGTCGAACTTGTATGTACTGGTTGCAAGGCTCTATGGTATGGTCGTAGAATCTGTCACAATTTGGCGGGATGTCGTATTTGTCGTTTGGCGTTTTGGAGATGAGTGGACGAATTGAGCTATAATCTGTGGTAGATGATTTGTTGGAACAACTGTCGCTTATTTTCCCGTCTAAAGGTATGATGTCTGGATTTTTATCTGGAAGAAGGAAATCTGTAAGTATTTTTCAGGAAATCTGTATGGTTGCCAATTTTCCTTGGCTTGCAAAACACATTAAGTAGAGCAACGTTATTGACAACGGCACTGATAAAATAAGCAAAAGATAAGATGTACGGACAACAGCACATCACGGTTAACACTTGCAGTTCGATAATAGCACTTATGCCCCCGACATAAGAGCGGTACAAAGTCCAAAGTGTTACGTCTGACGTGCTTTTGACTGTATATTTTAGTACCAGCTACGCCACTGACAGATATGTTCGTAGATCATTGCTATATGCTATATTAATACTTAATATTTCTAATTACTTACCTAAACTATCAACACTTTCTGTCTCTTTCGTTCCTGTTAGCGGCATGTTTGATGTCTCATCCTGTTGACGTTTGTCCTTTTCATTTTTATCTGAAAGTTTAATTGTATTATAGGCTTTAAACAAACTTTTATTTTACTTTAAAAAAAGAAATGACTCCTAAGATATAGATAAAGTCGTGATAGATAACTTATAGCTCGTGAACGTCTAATATATTAAAAATATAATTTATGTAAATTATATCCCATCTTAGTTATAGTTAACATACATAGTTTGCTTTTATTGTTAAGTTCAATAAGTAATAAGACTTTATCTGTTTGTTATTATCTCCATTTAGATGGAATTAACTCTTTAATTATTGTAAACGGTTTTATATGATAATGATATTTACATGTGGAGGTTTGTAATTGGCTTTTAAGTTACTATATAATGTCATTCCTATGTTAATAACAGCTGTAAACCTTCCTTAAATAAAAAAAATAAATAAAAAAATCTTCATTTGGAATTTAAGCTGTTAAAAAACAAATACGTGCCGAAAACAATTGAACTCTAAATCAGCTGAGAGATTTTTATAAGTGTCAACTCCGGCGTCTCCTTTCGTTCATATTTCTTTTATGGCAAGTTATTTACGTCAACATTATGTAGAAAGAAAGAGAGAAAGAGAGAACGAGAGAAAGAGAGAACGAGAGAATTAAGAGAGAACGAGAGAAAGATAGAAAGATCTTAATTATGGACTCACTGTCGCGTTTGTGGCAGTACCGGCAGCAGAACACGACAGCTGACACAGCGGTCATCGAAGCGATGACCCCGACGGCGCAGAGCACTATGATCAACACTGTCGTCAGTTCTACCTTCACTGGTACTTGCGCTGTGGACAATACACATAATGATAATAAAAAATTATTTATTATATCACTTCAGTTGTCGAAATAATAATTAATCGTCGGTTTAAATGAGTCTTCAATTTTCCCGACCCGGTAATAAAACCAGTGACCTTGAAATCGGTGTTCCGGCGAAATTACGGCGGTGTTATACATAATTAATTAATTATACATAACTAGATGAAACTTCGGTCTCGCACCCCGTCATTATGAAAGAAGTTCTATCAAAGAAAAAAAACAAATTGTAATTAAATTGATTAAGCAGTTTAAGAACGAAATAATTAGCTGTTATTTGGATATTACAAAAAGAAATCGTCAATGTAATCATCTAATTTAAGTACGTATGCATATTGGCTTGACTTAAACAACGACTAATTAATATTAATTCACTTCAGACCTCCCGTTCTTGGCACCTGCCTATCAAAATATTCCCTCAAGGGTCAAACAATGACTCCACATCCGTATTATAAGGGTTCATTATCTAAATAACCTTTGTAATTAATTAACGTAGAAAATGTGTACATAAGATAGAATTTGTTATTTTAAAAATATGGCGCGATTCTTTACCTCCATTTTGTTTTTTTACCTGTGCTATTTTTAGAATACAAGTTTGTATTTCACGCCTCGATGGTTTAGTGGTTAAAGTTCCAGATCTTGATCTCGGGGTCACGGGTTGGATTGCCGTGTCGAGCACATTTTGTGTCGATTTTTTCGGTCATAAATTGGGTTTGTAACCAATCCGCATTTAGCAAGCGTGGTGATTAAGCCAGTACCCAATATTATTGATTTGCAGGGATGACTTGATTTCAATAATGGAGGCCTTTGCCCTGCAGTGGGACATTATACAGGCTTATACTTAAGTTTCTACATTTGTATTTGAATAAGGCCATTAAGGCCGCAACCTCGAATTTCGAAACGGAAGCGGGAGCTGGAGCGGAAGCGGCGAGATGAATCCCATAGACCAGTCCTCAAACACAGTGGGAGCGCGAGCGGTACCGCTCTCTTGACAGACGCGTCAAGCGGAGACGCATAAGTGCGCTTCCGCTACCGCTCCCGCTTCCGCCTCAGCGAAATTCGAGGCCGAGGCCTTATAGATAGGCGAACTTTAGCACACGGTATACAATATAATAGTTACATTAAATAAACAAATTAAGACAAAAAATCTAACCTGTATGCCGCTGCGGGTATTTCAGCAGACTAGAAGTGAGTGTCAGGGGCTCACTTGATCCCTTCTTGTTAAACGCTCTGACAGACACTGCAAGTGAGTTGCTGGCGGAAAGACCTGCAACCTCAAACTCTGGTTCGTCGTTGCTAATGTTGCGAAGAAGAAGACCTGTAGCCATATCGAAGACCTGGAACAAAAAATTATAATTAGTAATTTTGGTACAGTCTAAAGTCGCCTTAAAAATAGGTCCGTTTTGAAAGTTCTGCGTCATGAGAAAAGCTCTTTACCCCGTACGAATACCATTTATAAGTATTTTTTTTTAATAAAATTATTTTTCTACAGACTGTGGTCCGTGCCATTTTTGTGTTGACATTTTGTTAGTGTTAAATGCTTCTCCGCGCAGAAACAAAATTGTGGGTTAGTACTTAAAAAGTAAAGGCTTAATGAAACAAACATCGACTCTTGTGTTATTTAAAAAAATTGTGACGAGCCGGTGCCAGCCTTGTGGCTATTGACCAGCCCATTTACAATTAAGAACCAAATATACTTAAAAATTGACAAATTACTTCATTCCTAAGTCTATTTGTTAATGACTTTTAATTAGAGTAGCCCTTCATCGATTTTCCTTTTTATAAACAAGTGTCCTGGCTCCCACATTAATATTAAATACAACCAAGGTGTTACGGCGACAGATATGATAATTTGTCTGACCTTTGAAAATAACTACCCTCAAATATACAGAAATTATACGAGCGGCACGCTATGATGTCTGTTTTGACCTATTACAATACATGGTTTTATAGTATAATAAAGCACAAAACCGCTCAGACTAACCTAAGTGACCTGCAAATTACACAAAACAAACTTATTAAGGTCATAATTAACTTTCCATATTTAAAATCTACCAGAGAAATCTATAGCGAAACCAAGCTTTTAAATATAAACAAACTTTATACTTATCACACCTGTATATTAATTAACAAAATACTAAACAAAAAAAACCCATTCACAAATAACTTTCAGACAAAACTCACATCGCCACTATACAAGAAACAGAAATAACTTAGAACTACCTAAAATCAGAACTTTGTATGGAAAGAAGAACATACTATATTTTGAGGGAGCTCAACTTTATAATAATCTCAGGACAGGACTCAATAAGGACTCTAAATCGATCAGTTCCTTTAAAAAGAGATTAAGATTGTACTTGGATACACTTTGTAACTTTGGTTAATTGAACCATTCTTATTATGTATGAATTACTTTTATCTACATCCATACCATAATATGTCTATTTTATATTCAGGAGCGATGAGCAAACGCCCTACATTTAGATATAAGTATCTGTGGCTGCATTGAAATGTTTACATTTTAGTGTCGGTAACCGATACTTAATTTCGTTCAAATTTCGAACGTCTTCTTTAAAAGTAAAAATTAATAGGTTTTTTCGATTATCGAATTAGTCGATTAGTAATTTTATGTTCCATTCCTATACATTTAATTCGATGCTGAAATTATAACAATCGATTTGAGATTCGAAATCAACTCGAGTCTAAATTGTTTATGGATTTTAAAAACTACAAACGTCAGTCATTATGTCAGTACTAACTTTTACATACAGATTAAGTTGGTAACTAGGGCGTTTGCTCATCAATCCTGACTATAAAATAGACATATTATCGTATGAATGAAGATAAAGTTATGTATGTGACTGTACATAATTAGTCATTAAAATACTCATGTGATTCTTTTATGAAACTCACTTCGTTCGTTTCATAAAACCACATTCGTATTTTAATGACCCTCATTATGCAGCAGTCACATAAATAACTATTTAAGTTTCTCATGTACTGTGAACTGTATAATGTTCTTTTTTAAAAAATAAATTCTTTAAACCGAAAACAAAGGTTAAAAGAAACGGCTCTTAAATTAAAAACAGCACATAAACTGTTGCACAGCAGATAGTTAATATAAAAAGTGCGAAAGCGTTATAAAAACCATGTATTGTAAATGTCAAAACGGCCATCATAGCGTGCCGCTAGTATAAGCGTACATTATGGGTTTATTTTATTACACCATGGAGGGAATGTAAAAGGTTTCCTTAATTTTCTGAAGTAATCCTATCTATATTGCAAATCTAAAAATAACTCTTTAATGTAATTAAATTTTGAACATGAAATAAAATATAATTAAGCCTTTTTGTATGGTATCCCTGATATTGGTATAACTTTGAGTTTCCTTCCTGGCAACTCGCTTATTTTCCTTTTGGTAATTTGCCTTTGCATTATTCATTGTGCATTTTTGTGACTTAAAAAAATCGTGTTAGTATGGCAATACAGTCTCAATTTAATAAATCCAGTAGTGTTTTATCATAGTAAAGTATTTAGCCTTATAATGACCCACTGCAGGGCAAATGCCTCCATCTTTGAAATCAAGTTATCGTTACAATGATTGGTGTTCACAAACCCAAGTTGTGTCCGAAAAACCGACACAAAGTTAGCTCGACCCGGGAATTAAACCCAGGACTCCGTCATCTCGGCAAACGTATCCACTTTTATTATTTAATTAAGAAAATTGCATTTAAATAACTTTATAAACATCTGGCAATATATTAGCCGATGGCAGCCCAATTCATCGTTGGGGAAAACAAATATAATCCCACAGGAAAAGTAAACAACAAATCTAATGTGACGTTTCGTAACGAGGAAAATTGGGAACGCTGTACCCCAGTGGGCATTTTAGGGTTGGGTATGGGAAAGAATTCGATAGAACCACAGACATAGATAGAAATGTCTGTGGATAGAACAGTGAAATTGTGATCGCACGAAAATTGACTTTAAATTATCGCGAATATTTACAGCAGATTTTTATAAGACGTGATTCTTAAACTCAAATGAGCCGCTCGCCTGGGGAAGTGGGAAAGATATAGTGGTAGTGATGAACCTTTAAATGGCCATCAAAACCCAGGTCGGATCTATAGTTGGCTTTTTGTAAAGCTGTTAATCCTGCGCCTGATTTCTGTTCAGCCGTGTTAGACTGCTGTCCCACCATGCTGTGAGAGTAAGGGAATAGGGATTGCACCTGCGCTTGCGCAGTAACTTGTGCATTTTAATATCCTGTATAGTTGGTTGATAGACACTCTGCTAGAAGGAAATTAGAAACACAATGTTACACAAATAGAAGAATTGACTTACTTGTAAAAGGAAGGACTGTCTGATTCCACCATCATGACCTGGAGTACAGTTGAGGGTCAAAGAGTCGTATGTCACGTTGGTGATTTCACAGGCTTTTACTGCCGAAGGTTTATCTGTGAACAAGAAAAATAATTAACATTTTTTTCCAAATTATTTTTAACAAACGTCAAGGTACGGTACTAATTAGTTCTATGCAGCGCCTATAGATGGCGTTTTAAGTCGTTTACTTCACGGTGGCGTTTTGATTTGGTATGTATAAGTGAACCACAGAATAAATATTTGAAGACAGATTTGTTGTAATGTTTGAAAAGTTGGCTTTTACACTAGAAGTCGTAGGTTCGAATTCCATCCAGGACAAAAATTAATATTATGAACATATTTTGTATTTTTCCTATACTGACTTTGAGGCAAGGACTGGTATGTAACTGAGAATGTTTCTAAAAACTTAATAACCGATTATTGGATCGACCCGTCTATTAAATGTAGAAACTTGAATGTACCACATAACCACTGTGCGAGAGAGTAAAACAAACAAAGTGCTGCAACGAAAATAACCCTTACAAGCCCAAACAAAAATGCTCCAATGGTACTCAGTACCAATTCCTGGTATTGCCACTAGAATTTCAAATGTACTGGCATCTTTCCAATGCTGTTATTGTTCGCATCGTAACTTGGACAAACGCACCCTATTACGTTAATATTATTCTATAGGGTTAACGTATCGGCCTATTTATTTATTTCGGCATAGCAAAGGCCGCCATCTTTGAAATTAAGTAATTGTATCTTTTGCATATACTATGTCGTATTCATAATTATCTTGGGACATATTAAAACTAAGCAAAGGTTAACCTGTGCGTGCGCTCGAATTTAAAACCTAGAGTTCATGTGTTCGATTTTGACCTTAGGTCTGCTTGGGGGTCCCCCAACGCCCGCATTGCACAAGTCGCTCGAGTTAAGTCTGAGGGTCACCTAGTTTCTCGGGCGGCCCTCCCTAAGCGCCACCCTGACTTGAGGCCTCTAAAGTCGGGGTGCCCGGGGATGGGCTGGTCAATAGACACAAGGCTGGCACCGGCTCGTCCTAATCGGGTGTGAAGGGGAAGCCGGGGGAGTTTAGTGGGTAGTGTACGCTAGCCTGCGGTTATGGTGCATAAACGCATTCTTCTCCGAAAAAAATCTGGTTGGGGGTAGAAGCCTGTATTGTGGCAGCACATTGAGCGACGCTTCCTGATCAAATTTCACTCAATGGAATACGTCACAGTGACCGCTCACATTCAGGTGTTACGTACTTATCTGCCAACTAATATAACATAAAAACTTACCAGCAGGCAATATATGAAAGAGGCAGGGTTTGGTCTGCCGTCCCACTTGGTTGGTGCCAGAACACTGCACCCAGCCGTAGTCTGATGACGTATTCACCATGTATGTGAAGACACCTGTGAAGAAAAAGGAAATTAGAAGACTATTATAAGAATCAAACTTGGTTCTAGTACTGATTGGTATAACTTTTCTGAGCCTTTTGGTTGAGTGTCCTTCAATGGAATATGCCAACTTAAGTGTCATAAATTGTAGTGAAATTACAGGGTATATGAGACCTAATAACTGTCGTCTCGGTGTATCGGGCGCAGGGCAGTGCAAGACAGAAACTGCTTAGTTACTGTTCGGCACTGAACTGTCTAAGGGCAGACGTGGCGCTTACCATCAGGTGTACGATCTGTTCGTCTTGTTACACATTGCAATAAAAAAAAAAATTGATTGGTTATCACACAGACTTTTGGCTGCAGACCGGCAATAATTATATGCAAAACAGTTTTGGTTGGTGATAGGACTTTTTCAGTGTTCAACTGGCTGTGTTCCGGCAATATTAATGTGGGAGCCAGTACACTTGAAATCAAAGGCTGGAAGATCAGATGAGCCTACAGTCTGGTAGCAGATTGAGCGACGATTCCTGATAAAGTGCCTCTCAATGGAATAGGCCGCAGTTACCACTTACCATCAGGTGGGCTGCGTGTCTGTCTGCCAACCGATGTGGTATAAAAAAAATAGACAAGAGTTCCTGCTTATCATCAGGTGGGATATGTGTCTGTAACTGAAGTGGCATGAAAAATTCTTACCCGGTGCGCTATTAGTAGAGGTCACAGGTGAAGTTGTCAAATCATGTTTGGTATGAGCTGAGCTGTTGAACCACCAGTGGTAAAACATGGAATCCTGTAGACAAAAAATTTTTTTTAGAAACTTGTTTTCCATTTTTAGTTTTAACAAGAAATAAGTAGATCGCTATTAGCAACGATTAGCGATAAGTCCGCCTGTATTGTAGGTACAGTGTTAAATGTGTAGTGCAATAAAGCATATCTATCTATCTATCTACATTGGTCGTATTATGACGAGCCATTTGGTGTAATGGTCGAGAAGTCGGCTATTACACCAGAGGTCGCGGGTTCGATCCCCGCACGGTACAAACATTTGTGTGCATGAACATGTCTGTTTGTATCGGTCTGGGTGTTTCTATGTATAATATGTATGTATTTACAAAAAAAAAGTATTTAAGTAATGTATCCGTTGTCTGGCACCCATAGCACAAGCTAATGCTTAGTTTGGGGCTAGATGGCGCTGTGTGAATAATGTCCAGAAATATTTATTTATTTATTTATTCAAAAGTCAGATCAGTTCCTTAGTTCAAATTAAAAGAGGATGGAAAATAGGAAAATTGTACGAAATAAAATTAGGATTCCAAACAGGGTCCAGTGAAAACGAATAAACCTTTAAAAGCGTCTACATAATATAATTAAATAAGTATTGGACATTACATACATTGTATTATGAGTATCAGAAACATCGAAGGCACCACAAATATATACATAATTCGACACAAATAAACATCAAAACATAGGACAAACACAAGTGTTCAACATAATAAATATGACTCCTAAGAGTCCTAAGTGGGATCTGAAGCCACGTCCTCCAAATGACTTAGGCTGCGTCCCCAGTAGGCAAACTGTTAGCGGCAGACTGAGTTAGCCGCAAAGTGGCGAACTGAAATTTAGATTTCGACCGTCGCAACCGGTGTTGCTGGGAGTCGGCCGCTCACTGAGATAGTCGGCGCGCGTAGCGCTGCAAACTGCGTACAGTGAGCGCAAAACTAGCAAACGTGGACACTTCATTTGTTAATGGAAAGGCGTACTAAATCGATAAGCCGCAGACTGTCAAACTGTTAGTCTTCCGCTAACAGTTTGCCTACTGGGGTCGTAGCCTTACTATTATAGTTACGCTGCCTATTCATATAATCCATGACCATTGGCTGCAGGATGAAAACCAAGCTATATCTAGTTTTCAACACGAGTAAACTGTGTTCATTTACTACGAAGAGTGAGGTGAAAAAATACACGTCCAAATATTACACTTCCAGTTTATAGCGGAAAACCACCTTAATATTCCGAGCGACAGAACTTCGTTTGCCAACGTTTGTTCGCTGTTATTCCAATTTGGATTTCGGCTGGCTTAAAATGGGCGGCTCTCTAATTGTGCAAGGGAAAACGGAAAAAATGTTATTTTTCCCAGTTTTCGGTAAATGTGTTGGCTTGCAAATGTGCAATGTGTTGCCATTGGAATGCACTACAGACTTTTATTTGACAACAAAAATGCCAGTGGGAAGTTTTCCATGTAAACAGAGTCGCTAGTAATACTGTTAATACGATAGTAACTCTGTCTGTATGTTACGCTTTCACGCCGCAACGGATTTTAAAGAAACTTAGTATGGACATAAACTAGGATAATAAATAAATAAATAGTAAATATCTCTGGACACTATTACACAACGCCGTCTAGCCTTAAACTAAGCATTTTTATTTTGAATCCAGTATGGAGCTCAGGATCTGCTTTGACTATGATCCTAGATTTGACAAGCCTGGTTATTACAATGGAGCGATTGCCATCTGACCTCCGTAACCATTGTAAGGGAAACCAGACATACTTGGAACATAGTCGCGACCACTTATCGTGCCCCGAAGCACGGAATCATCTTTCTTTTCAGACATTCAGATGATTCAAGCCTGCGATGTCCTAACCAAACTGGGAAGTTGGGAACATTCACACAAAATGGTGCTCCCCGCGGGAGAAAGAATAACAAGATAATCAAGTTAATTTTTGTTCATATTTAAAACCTTGACTCATTACAAAATATTCCAAAAACATTTATTGTGTGTCCGTTAATCAGAGTTGTTATAAATAAACAACAACCTCGTAACTTCCTTCTCTCGTCTTAACAAATCAAAATTTACAAACCAACTACTTAGCACATTTAATTTTAACTTATTCAATTTTCTGTACCAACAAAGCTTAGCCTTCGCCGCGGATTTTCAAAACAAATAGATTTACGAATTAACATAGAACGCGAGGATTCGTAATGAAACATTTAGTTAAACAATTCGCCATGATTCGTTCGTTTGCAGAACATCCATACTTTTGTTATAAGGTGTGTTCTATACTGTAAGCAAGGCGATTACAATGCTAAGTATCAGCATAATTAATTTCCTTCTACATGGCAAAAAGTAAAGTATCAGCCTATTAAGTCCCACTGCAGGGCAAAGGCCTCCATCCTTGAAATTAAGTTATCGCTACAATGATGGGTATTGGCTTAATCACCACGCATGGCAAATGCGGATTGGTGATCACAAACCCGAGCTGTGTCCGAAAAAACCGACACAAAGTTAGCTCGACCCGGGAATTGAACCCAGGACCCCGAGATTTTGGCCCGGTACTTAAACCACTAGATCGTCGAGACATGGCAAAGGCCTTTATTAAAACAAGTGATTGCCACTATACCAAGTACTGTCTTAATGAGAAACCTTGCCAAATGCGAATTGGTAATAATGTTCTAAAATCTGACAGAAATTTCACCCGACCCGGGAAATGAACACACGACCCTGTGATTCTGGTACCCAAACCACTAGACCATTCAGGTGACCATACTATAAAATTTATAATAGCATAAATTACTGGAAGATTTTGAAGAACATTTGGGATGATTACTTAACCGAATGCTTTTTTTTCGACCCGTACTTTAAGACTATTTTTGTGTATTTTATATGCAATTATTCTTTTCTGACTATTTATACACCTAGTTGATTGTAAACTGTAATTTATTAAGCATCATCATCAGCCTTTATACGTTCCCACTGCTGGGACACAGGCCTTATCTTAATTGTGAGATAGTGTGGGCCATACTCCACCACGCTGGCCTAGTGCGGGTTGGTAAAGTAATACAAAATTAAATTTAATTAATAAGCTAGTTCAATTAGACTTTAGATATATATCTCATCGCTTTAGGTAAACGAAGCCTTAACAATCATCGAGCTAGAATTCCTGAATATTCCTAGCTAAGTTCAGCTCAGTATTGTTGACTGTATAAATGATTGTCTGTTTGTCTGTCGATGTTTTCAGTTGATTGAAACCTACGGGAAACCAATTCGAACCGTGGAACTGGCAAATTTATCGTCATATGTATTAATTTATGCAAACTAAATGATGGTTGTGACATGTGGAATACGGAACAAATAAATTGAACTGTGGGCGGCCATTTTGTGATACGTTAGTATCAAATGGAACAGCACACAAATTAATAAACATATAACTTAGGTTAGGATTGATGCCGACTTTTTATGTGTTTTAATACGGATTAAAAATACATGAATGTACTCGTTCTCTGAATTTAAAATTTAACGCATTTTTAATATTTTAAAGGACCGACTCTTAAACCCTAAAAATAAAAATACACATCGGATTACGTCGCATAATAACATTTACATCAATATAACAATATCATCTCGAAATAAAATGTTGAGCTTATGAAAATCGGATTTAACGAAGGTACGGACGACAGCAGATCAACTTACCCTAATCTGTCAAAAATTCTCAATTGAAAAAGAACTCTGTGGAAAGTGAATAAAGCTGAAAATTGGTTGTACAAATTGGACAGATTAGGGTAGTCTGATGTGCTGTCGACTGTACTTTAAAGAGACACAAAACAAACAAAAAAATTGCGGCATCGAGTAAGTATAGGTACTATCGAGGACACCCGCGCGTGATCACCCTTAAGGCTAAAATCCTGTGCAGTATTTTCACGTTTACAAGCGCCGCTCCTAAGAAGTCACGATGCGCGAGCACGGTATATTTTTCCAAAAGTGATCACGCGCGTGTGACCGCGATCGTACATACATACATTATTTTAACTTACCTTAGGATTGGCGTCCAAATCGCATTCGATATCGATCATTTCACCCCTGGCCGCTCGTAGAACAACCGGCTGCGTTGATTTGCATGTTGGTGCATCTGTATGGAAATGAAACATAACGCATTGTATGAAAATCAATATATGTACATCATCAGTGGAACAGTTGCCAAGGTAGAAACCCGGTCTGGTTGGTGGTAGCTCTTTTCTATTGCAGTGGCTGTGTTTCGGCAATATTATTGAAGGAGCCAGTGTGCTTGTAATGAAAAGCTCGAAGATTATTTTTTTCAGAAGATACCTTAACCGCAGGCTAGCTAGACCTGTGGCCGTGTGTGGGACTCAAGACTAATACGTCCTCTACCCACTAAACTCCCCCAGTTTCCCCTTCACATCCGATTGGGACGACCCGGTGCCAGCCTTGTGGCTATTGACCAGCCCATCCCCGGGTACCTCGACTTGAGAGGCCTCAAGTTGAGGTGACGCTTAGGGGAGGCTCGAAGATCCAAGGAGCCTACAGTGAGGCACGGCATTGAGCGACGCTTCCTGTTTAAGAGTCCATCAATGGAATAGGCTGTCATCGCTTACACAGGTGTGCTGCGTACCAGTCTGCCAACTGTCTGATTTAGCAAAAACTTAAGAATTTTAGTGTTTCTTGCGGCATTTTTTCTCAACAGCCAATAAATATTTTATTTTAGTACTAGCGGACGCCCGCGGTTTCACCCGCGTGGTTCCCGTTCCCGTGTGAATTGATCAAAATCCTTTTTTTAGCGGATGCCTACGTCATAAAATCTACCTGCATGCCAAATTTCAGCCCGATCCGTCCAGTGGTTTGGGCTGTGCGTTGATAGATATCTATGTCAGTCAGTCAGTCAGTCACCTTTGAGTTTTATATAATAGATTCGGCTCAATACGGCGGTAAACTGCTGAATATGCCAAATCATCATCCGAAAGATGTCCATCACTTTATAAAGGGCTCCCTCAATTATCTCCAAACTGATCGGTCCTGCGCCACCCGCATCCAATGATTTCTGTGATATTTACTTGTGACTCCTCTGGTGTTGCGGGTATCTATGGGCGGCGGTGATTGCTTACCATCAAGTAACCTTCTCGCTCGTTGCCTCCCTCTTACAAAAAAATTCAGATCATCGGTCCACCTTGTTTACCTACAAATACTGAAAACCAAATATGCAACGAATATTCTACACTAGTTTCCATGATGAATCACTAATTAACTCACATTTAACATCCAGCATGAGCTTCTCACTGGACCCTTCTCCCAGGTTGTTCCTCGCAGAACACACATACGCCCCCGCTGCTTTCCGGGACACATGCTGAAGAACCAGGCTCTGGTTCGCCAGGAGAACTCCTGGGCCTGGCTTCACTATTGCACCCTGGGGAGAAGAATAAGCCAATTATTACGTGATATGTCTTCCGCCGAAATATATCACAGGAATAAGATGTTGAAATAAAAATGTGATACTTCTCCAGGTTAAAAAGTAGCCTTTGTGACATTTAAGTATCACTGAGTTCCCAAAGAATCACTATTGCAAAAAATAACTGTTGATCTTTTGGTTCCTAGAAAGAAAGAAAAACAAAAATACTTTCATTCTTACTATTCTATGGAAATTTACAATTTTCTCGGGATGAAAAGTAGCCTATGTCCTTTCCAAGGCCTAGTCGGTCTGTACCAAATTTAATCAAAAATAGTTCAGCGTAACAGACAGACACACTTCCGCATATACAGGATGTCCCAAAAATGACACGTCACAGTGACACTGGAGGTAGGCCAGCACAAGAGGCAGCGAACAAGCCTAACATGACATCAGTAAAAGTTGCTCGGTTTTCAAGATATTGCCAATTTAAAAGTTTTTTCCAAATTTTCACGTTTTTTACCGTTTTTGTACTCTTGTTTAGATTTTTTTTTGTTAAACGCATTCTCCTCCGAGAAAAAAAAGGTACTCTTGTTGCGAATATCTTAGGCTATGTATACCCTGTAAAATATTATATTCTCAGGACGGACAAAATTAGTCTTGTGATTATCAATCAGCAAGCGTGGTAAGTATTATAGCCTGACCAAGGAAATAAAAAATCTGCTCTATGTCTTCTAGCTATGGTTATAGCAACACTTGGTTGCTATGGTTATACTCACAAATAACTCACAATATCCAATAATAAAAAGGCACGGTTGACAATTGACATCACACTTTCACAGACAGCACTATTGAATGACATCTTATTGTTTTTCATTTGATTGTTGCCATTTGAAGAAATTAGTTTCAATATATTTCCGCAAATTTTTTTTTATTACAATGTGTAACAAGACGAGCAGATCGTACACCTGATGGTAAGCGCCACGTCTGCCCTTGGACAGTTCAGTGCCAAACAGTAACTAAGCAGTTACTGTCTGGCACCGCCCTGCGCCCGCTACACCGAGACGACAGTGATCAGGTCTCAATACCCAGTAATTTCACTAGCTTCAGTGCCCTTTCCCCGAAACACAGAAGTGCTTGACACACTTCTATTTCACAGGAAAATATCTGACACTGCGGTGGTACCCACCTAGACGGCCCAGTACAGGAACCTACCACCTGGTATATGGCGAGGTTTTTTATTTTAATGGTCGGGCTACACCTATTATTGTGCCAATTACTTAATTTCTATGACGGAGGCTTCTGCCCTGCAGAAGGACATTGAATATGACGTGGTTACTTTACTCGATACTTACGTTATGAGTAAAATATACATGTGTGTGCCACGGGTTTGCTCGCACTCTGCAGTCTAGGTACACATCAGATCCTTCCACTACCTTGCCAGCATCTAGATTTGCGCCTAGTGCCAGTTTCACTACGGGAAGATCTGTGAACAAGACATTTTATTAGTATTTTTTTTATACAACATCAGTTGGCAGACAGGCACACAGCCCACCTGGATGGTAAGCGGTCACTGCGACCTATTCCAATGAGGGCCACTTCACTAGGAAGCGTCGCTCAATGTGCTGCCAGACTGAACCCTCATCTGATTTTCGAACCATTGATATCAAGACGTGTACTGGCTCCTACATTAATATTGCCGGAACACAGCCAGAGCTGTTATAGCGGCCGATAATTGGGTGGTAGCTAGCCAGTCGGACTCTGAAAAAGCCCTATCACCAACTAGACCCAAGGCGGGAATCGAACCCACGACCTCCGGGTTTTTATACCCGAGCAACTTAGCCACCGTGTGTATTAAGCCAGTACCCATAATTGTAACGATAACTTGATTTAAATACCTTTGACCTTTGGACATTAATATGCTAACACTTTACTCTCTTATACAACCTCACGTATACTCACGCTGAATCTCCATCTTCCATCCATCCTCGTGGGTGGAGTGGGGTAGAGAGGGCTGGACTGCTCTGCAGGATAGGACCCTGCCGGCGTCGTCGATGGCTGGAGTGAAGGTCAAGATGCTACTGGTGATGTTGCCATCGGTGGAAGTCTGGAACAAGAGGAAATATCAATATCTGAACATCTCTGGATAACATTTACACAGCACCATTTTTACATCAAACCAGACCGATAAAAACAGACGTGCACAAAAATGTTTGTACATATTAAAAGACGTCTGATCGACAGCCCTATAACTATTACTTTAAAAGTTCCATGACCCCTAACGCGTATGTAAACAAAGCAATTTTATGTGTTTTTATTCAATAGCCACCGTGATTGCTAGATTCAATCATCGACTTATTGTTGAAGGTTGATTAAACCCATAAAAAGCGTGGTTACAATACCTACACATAAGCCAATCAAATTAACTATTGAATTTGTAAAGTATCAGCCCATTAATGTTTCATTGCAGGGCAAAGGCCTCCATCCTTGAAATCAAGTTAACGTTACAATGATGGGTACTGGCTTAACCACCAAGCATGTCAAATGCGGATGAAGTAAAGTCCAGTACATTGGAGCAACTGCCATCTGACCCCTTAACGGGGGAACCAGACCAATTGGATCATGGCTACACAGCTAACAACAGACTGCGTGCAGATGCAGATTTCCTCAAGTTGTTTTCCATCACCGCCCCATTGTAGAATTACGAGTAATCTACAATGTCTTTAGAAATATTCGTGATGTTAGAATGCTGAATTGCACTCATAATTTCAATAATTTTAAATTGGTTAGTTGGCAAGCACGCTGGGGACGCGTTTGACAGCGATATTGGCGGGAATGGCGGGAACGACGCGCGATCTGTTCCGCTTGAGAACGCTCTGAGTCTCTGACTCTTCGATTACCTGTCTCCAGAGACGGCGATAGGCATGCATTCGCTGTTCGAAATTTAAATTAGTTTCTGATATGCAAGGGCACCAAGAATTTGTATGTAAGAATTTAAATTCTTTTATTTTAAAGCTATTTCCTGAAAAACTGGTTTTGGCATTCAAATTGCAAAAGGGCAATCCATATCAGTGCTGTGTTTGCCGAGTGGTTCCAACGTTGCTTCATGCATAAGTTCGATGTTTTGAATCTCGGTGCGCACCTATGAATTTTTCTATGTGCGTATTATTGTATTGCATAGGCTCCGAAAGCGAAACTACTTACTAAACCGATTTGGAAAAATCTTTCACTGTTGAAAAGCTACACTATCCCCGGGTGACATAGGCTACCTTTGATCCCGGAAATATGGAGGGAAGTGGGGAATAAATGACAAAAGAAATTAAACGCGGGTGAAACCGCGGAATTGACCGCTAGTTACTCACATAGCAACTAAACACCAAACATTCACACAAAAAGCGTTGTATTCTCCGCTCCAATATCTCACCGTCATATTCTGAATACAGATTTTCCTTTTTAGGGTTCCGTAGCCAAATGGCAAAAAACGGAACCCTTATGGATTCGTCATGTCTGTCTGTCTGTCTGTCTGTCCGTCCGTATGTCACAGCCACTTTTTACCGAAACTATAAGAGCTATACTGTTGAAAATTAGTAAGTAGATGTATTCTGTGAACCGCATTAAGATTTTCATACAAAAATAGAAAAATAATAATAAAGGACTATGCAAAGGAGCGTCCCCACCCACCAACAGATTTCAAACGTATCTCTATTTATACCTCTTGCCATACTGATCTTTTTTTTGTATGACGACATCCGCCGTAGGAATGGGGATTTCACGCAAATCGAATTTGAATGTTGTATTTTTCAAGTATTTTTTTGACACAGTTAATTGTGAAAATAATGTGCAGGCGATCAAGAGTAACCCCCCTGGCCTAAATAAAAGTGTTCAATCAAAATATAATCTTAAAAAATATTTTACAGCCGAGTCTACTTGAAGCTAGACACTTACAGTGCAATTCTGAATCTTAGGCGTACGGCATAAGCACGGTTTTATTGTTTTTGAATACCCCGTCATTTTTTGGATTAAAAATGGTAATTTGTCTTTATATTGAATGTCATAATTATATTGAAACTAGTGCCTAGTCTGTTGGTGGGTGGGGACAGAGCCCATACAACTTCTTGCGTTGTCCTTTTGGGGGCTCTCCATACTTAGAAATGAAACTCAAAAAAAAAAAATTTCATCCAACCCTTACGTGTGGGGTATCTATGAATAGGTCTTTAAAAATGATAATAAGGTTTCTTATATCATTTTTTTCTAAACTGAATAGTTTGCGCGAGAGACACTTCCAAAGTGGTAAAATGTTGGTCCCCCCCCCCCCCCTGTAACTTCTAAAATAAGAGAACGATAAATCTAAAAAAAAATATATGATGTACATTATTATGCAAACTTCAATTGAAAATTGGTTTGAACGAGATCAAGTAGGTAATTAGTTTATAAATTTTTGGAGCTTCCCATACTTGAAACTGAAACTCAAAAATTGTTTTTTCTTCAAACCCTTACGTGTGGGGTATCTATAGATAGGTCTTTAAAAATGATAATAAGGTTTCTTATATCATTTTTTTCTAAACGGAATAGTTTGCGCAAAAAAACACTTCCAAAGTGGTAAAATGTTGGTCACCCCCCCTCTAACTTCTAAAATAAGAGAACGATAAAACTAAAAAAAATATATGATGTACATTACCATGCAAACTTCCATTGAAAATTGGTTTGAACGAGATCAAGTAATTAGTTTTTTTTTAAAACGTCATAAATCGTAAACCGCAATTTTCCTCTCATTCAATCAACTCAAATATAAAAACGTCGATCAAACTTACAAAGAACTACAAGAACTTTTATATTATGATGGTACATGCTGCTACGGAACCCTTCATGGGCGAGTCCGACTCGCACTTGGCCGGTTTTTTGTTTTTTCAATCACGGAGATTGGTTGTTACTTGTTTCCTTGTGCATGTGGGGCCGGCTGTAGGGAATTGCCTCGGCTCTGGATTTGCGAGCCATCGGGCTAGGACTATTCCTACTTAGTTTAGATTTTTTATAAAAGAATTCTCTAGATTAACGAGGTATTCGCGATTTAGTACAATGCTTGAAAAGTTGGTAGATGAAACGCAAGGTACAAACATTTGTGTGGTTTGAGTGTTTCGATGTAAAATGTATTGACTGAACTGATGGCGGCGTATTTTGTAGGGAACCTGCCCTGTGTGCCAGGGTTCGTGGGTTTGAATCCCACCCAAGACAGTTTTGGTACCATTGTTGTTCCTGGTACTCATAAAACAAATACCTGTATATACCTATGGATTTAAAATGATCTAAAATAAATGATTGATTGATTGAAATAGTCCAGGTCTTCGCAAACGGCGAATATAAGAGCAATGTATTTAACACGGTGCGCTCGACCGACGTAAGCGTCACCGTAGAAGGAAATCAAGCCCCTGTATATTGTAATAGAATTAGACCATTGCAGTATACCCGAGGACGGGCCTGTTACTCGTTATCGTCAAACGTCACCGGCTCATCCCTTTTTGGGTGTGAAGGAGAAACCGAGGGAGCTCAAAGAGTAGTGGGACGCTTTAGTCCCAAGCCCTACAACCGCAGATCTCGCTAGCTTTCGGAAAAAGGCACGCAGCCCACCTGTTAGTAAGCCGCGTATTCCACTGAAGGACACTTGACTAGGAAGCGTCGATCAATGTTCGAACGATTAGTTTCAAGTGCGCTGGCTACCACTTGAATATTGCGGGAACACAGTCAGAGTTGGTATAGCTGCAACATTTATTTACCAATAAGAGTGGCAATTTGCCCGTCAAACTCTAAAAAAAATTCCTAAATAATTAGTACCATCCAATAAACATACTTAATTCACATATTATGTCAAAATAATCGTCCAAACGCCAATGCGTATTTGACTATTGGACGATTACTTTGCCTCCAACGTAAGGTACGTAAACACTTGTATTATGGATATCAGAACCAACGAAGGTATCTATACTAATACTATAAAGAGAAAAAAATTGTTTGTTTGTATTAAATAGGCTCCAAAACTACTAAACCGATTTGAAAAATTCTTTTACTGTTGGAAAGCTACACTATCCCCGGGTGCCATAGGGTACTACTGATACTTTAATTTCCTTTTCGTTCTATCTGTTTATGCACAAAGAATTCCGCACACAAACTACTCAAATTACGTATTCACCCATCCTTTCTGAAATGGAACTCTTTAATATTCCACCTGCCCCAGAGACGCTGGAACTATCCATAAATCTGAATTTATAGGCGAACTCGCGCTCATAAAGAACACACAGCTCATTCGATTGCCTCTAACCTGATATATGACGAAAAAACCCGATGTAAACCCATTATTTTCGAAAATAAAGAAAAAGAATACCTCTTTATCTAAAGGGTACATTCTGACAAAAATATACAACAGCTTTTTAGCTTCACATTAGCATTTTAGTTAAACTGAAACGAATTTGGAAATAAGGTGCAAGATTACCAACTGACCTGGCATTAAAGAAAATAACAGTCACTGAAAACAATTTTATTACCACGATGTAAGTGCCCTATTCCACCAATAATAGATTAAAGTTACTATAAATAGAATATTAAATTTACTGGTGCTAAATAAAGTGTGGATAGCCCAAAACTGTCAACCCAAAAGTTACCTCCTAATTTCAGGTATTTAGTTCAGAAGTGCTTAGTCCCTTTTTACCTTAAAGTTTAAGGATGTCTATTATAATATATAGGTCATAGACTTTCATGAAATCAAGCCAATCAATAATCAAGTTGACCTTTTTTTTATAATATTGCGGGCAGACGAGCATGTAGAACAGTGGTTAAGCCTCTCGGGTATAAAACCCGGAGGTCGTGGGTTCAATTCTCGCCTTGGGTATGGTTGATAGTAGGACTTTTTCTGAGTCCGCCTGGATAGCTACTACCTACTTCCACAGGTGATATCTGCCGCTACGAAAGCTCTGGATGAGGTCTGGCAATATTAATGTGGGAGCCAGTACACTTGTACGTACAGTGTGCGTGCGGCGACAAATATATTTTAACATATGTACAGTCAAAAGCACGTCAGACGTAACACTTTGGACTTTGTACCGCTCTTATGTCGGGGGCATAAGTGCTATTATCGAACTGCAAGTGGTTACCGTGATGTGCTGTTGACCGTACAAGCCGCGCGCGGTGCGGTTGTATCAAGATAATTTACTGTGTACACTTTTTTATTTTTTTATTCCACATCATTTTTACTACTATGAGAGAACAACTACTATGTGAAAAGAAACGTAAGATCTTATAAGCCTTCGCAATATCCCGGTCCCGGAGGAATCGTGGTCACGTACAAACCGCAGATGTACTTTATCGGTAACAAATTAAATTGAAATTTCATTTGCCAGCTCTGCAGTAGATTGCTTGTAAAACATTAATGTTCGATTTTAATGCAATAGAGATATAGACTACAGACAGATATTAAGTAAGTTCTTAGATATCAAATTACCAAAAATCGTTTGTTGCGACGCGCGACGTGAAAGAATGATTAACAATATTATAATTTCTGTTATCCGATAAGAAATAAGCATCTCAGGATAAAAATTAACCTATTTTCGCTCTCAAGAGTTAGTAAAGACAGTCTGTAACAAATTTTATCAAAATCGGTTGAGTGGTTGCGGCGTAAAAGATAACAGAAAGACAGAGTTATTTTTGTATTTCTGCCTTAAAGCATAAAAATAAATAATAGTATTAAATTTAAGAAAAATGTATTAATTTTCATACAAAATTTAATTTGTATAAATAAATGATAGGACTCGTCTTGTTTTCTTTTATTCGAATTCAAAGAAAGAGTTTAAATAAGCATGAAGTTTTGTATTATTTTCTGTTTAGCCAACTAATTCTTTATTTTATTTTACTTTACTAAGTGGAAATCGATCCGTTTTCATCATAAGATTATTGCAAACTGATTTGAGCAGCAAATTAGTAACAAATATAGCAGGAAAACAATATTTTCCTTCAACGTCGGGAGTTTATGCGCTGTCAACACTCGCGGCTCGAAAAGCAGATATTTATAAAGCCTTTGATCCGGTGCCCGATCTCTTTGCGGTCGTATTAGATTGCTGTCCCACTGGGACTGGGCTATACGAGTAAGGGGATAAGGCGTGAACTTATGCTCTTCTTATTTAGTAGTACTACTTTTTCTATATTTTTAGTGTTACTATATTTGATTCTCTTTTTTCTCTGAGCGTTTTGTCTCGGTCTAGGCAGCTAGACTGTGGTGGGGTACCTCAGGGTACTATTGCACCATAATCCATCCAGCAAGTCCAGTTATTACATTAGAACGACCATCTGACCTCCAAAACCCTTAACAGGGGAACCAGACCAATAAGATCATGGCTGCACAGTCATTTTTCTTTTTATACTATAAAAACAGCTCAGTACATTGGCTCTACTTAGGCTAATGACAACGGACGCAACACCGTGGCGTTCTATCCGTTGGCATCGCAGTACTGGCTTTATTAAAAAAAAAAAAAAAAAAAAAAAAGGTTTTCTCACGATGTTTTCCGTCATAGAAAAAGTCTTTAGGCGCGCCGATATTAAAGTCATTGAGAATTAACGGGCTTTTCCTAAGCAAGCCCGCTCCATCGAAGACCACGCAGTTGTTTAACATCAGGCAACATTGTGGTCAAGTGCTGTTAGTTTAAATATAAAAACCCGGAACAGTGGCTAAGCCGCTCGGGTATAAAAACACGGCGGTCGTGGGTTCTATTCCCGCCTTGGGTCTGGTTGGTGGTAGGGCTTTTTAAGAGTCGTCTGGCTAGCTACCCCCACAGGTGAAATCTGCCGCCATAACAGCTCTGGCTGTGTTCCGGCAATATTAATGTGGGAGCCAGTACACTTGAAATCAGAGGCTCGAAGATCAGATAAGTCTACAGTCTTGCAGCACATTGGGGGACGTTTCCAGATGAAGCGTCCGTTTACCATCAGGTGGGCTGCGTGCCTGTCTGCCAACTGAACTAGTGTAAAAAAATAGCTCTACCAGTTACATTCTTCAAGCATCGAGTCAGCGAAACGAGAAGGATATAACGCAAGTGATGTTTCCTATATGCCGAATGCAGTGTTAAATCCAGATTCAATGGCCATAAAGTTTATTACGCTCGCCAGAAGGGATCGAACGGAACGCAGAATAAAATAGTCGTTTTTATGCCGAAAGTCGAACGGAAGGGTGTATTTTCGATGGATCAATTTGCTTTGTGCCTTCCATGATTGATTCGATGTCAAAGAGTTTTGATTTGACTATAAATTGGCGGCAGATTTGGATCCAGCGCGGGTTTTGTTGACTCTCCGCGGATAGTTTTGTTGATAGTGGATTGTGTTTTAAACTAGCTTTATCTACATCCATACCATAATATGTCTATTTTATAGTCAGGAGCGATGAGCAAACGCCCTACATTTAGATATAAGTATCTGTGGCTGCATCGTAATGTTTACATTTTAGTATCGGTAACCGATACTTTAATTACGTTCAAATTTCGAACGTCTTCTTAAAAAGTAAAAATTAATGGATTTGAAGCTAACATAATGTAAGCAAAACATCTTGATGTATTTTCAAAGGTACCAGGAGAGCATAACCGCAGCGTAACTATTCATTAAATCAAAGAGTTTGAAAGACGCGAGCTAGCCTAGCTTCTTGTTCTTCTCTGCTCTCCTGGTATTATATTCCACGCGGTTTCACATCGATCCTGACTTTAAAATAGACATTTATCGTATGAATGAAGATAAAGTTATGTATGTGACTGTACATAATTAGACCCTCATTATGCAACAGTCACATAAATAACTATTTTGTGATTTTGCAAGAGTGGCAAAATGTGGATGCATATTTTTGGTATCTTTCCATATTAAACAAAATAAAGTAAAAGTTGGACAAAATGACATAGGTACGATCTGACTTCAAAGTATGTACCTTGAACACTTGTGTTGAGGGTAACAGAAACAACGAAGGTAGCACCAATTTGACGACGGTTGTATATCCAGAGGCATCACTGGCGTTGCCGACTACCTTTTTATATGAAAAACAAAACGTGGGCAGCAAGAAAAAAGGTTCTTACCTCTGCCAATACCATATTATACTCTTCAATCAGCTGTGGAGATCTCACACGTAGCACAACATACACGAAGTGCTACTACACTGTGTCTTCTGAAATACTGTCCCACACAACTGGTCATTTAAGTGGAAGATACAAAATCAAAATCTTGAAATATAACTTTTTTTTTTATATTATAGGGGGACAAACGAGCAAGTGGGTCACCTGATGATAAGTGATAACCGCCGCCCATAAGCACCCGAGACCCCCTTGGGGTCGCAGGCGCGTTGCTCGCCTTAAGAGGCGACAGTTATTAGGTCTTATATACCCAGTAATTTCACTAGCTTCAGTGCCCTTTCCCTAAAACACAGAAATGCTTGACACACTTCTATTTCACGGGAAAATATCTGGCACTTCAAACTAAATAATTGGATTTCAAACTGTGACCAGGGTGGTGTAAAAGACCTATCTTTTAAGTAGTATTTTTTAATAAAAGTTCATGCAAAATTGAACCTAAAATAAACGACCTATACTTACCGTTTCCCTCACAGTCTTGAGCCTTGTACCACCCTTCCACCAGGATATTGTCGGTTTGGGCCTTGCTCCAACGGCCTGGCAGACCAGCTCGGTACTCTGACCCGCCACCAGAGGTCGCTTTCCACCTTGGAGACGCACCCAGAGAGGACGCACTGTGAAGAGAAAATCAAAGTTAATAAATTAGGAACCACATAAATATCCTAGGACTGGAACTTTATTCTCCCAGCGCTGTCTAAGCTCAAACTTAGTTTAGCTTGTGTTATAGCTGCGAGACAAGTATTCTATATAATATTTCAAGGAAAAAACATAATCTATAAACGTTTTTGTAAATACATAAATATAATAAATAAAAAGAGCCAGACCGTTTGAACCTTGTTGCTCGCGACCCCGTAATGTCTTAGCCAACTTCACAACGGCTCGTCAACTTTCATTAAATATTGTTTGTAAATTCTGGAATAATTACTATTATAATATGAAAATATCCGATTAAAACAGAGTCTGGATGATCGCGGTGTAAGAAAGCCCGTGCTTTAGAAAGCATGTTCTTGTTCAGCCATTGGTCCTAAGGCTGACCTCTCTTCGGTCTTGTCAGACTGCGTTCCATTGTGTTATGAGAGTAAGGTAGGTACTAGATAGTGCACTTGTGCACTATACTATATTCTGTATTGTTGATCGTAAAGATTGCTCGCCGCAGCCGAAAACTCGGCTAGGAGGACATTATCAAATAAAACAAAAAAACGAGTCTGACGAGATGGAATGTTCCACCTGTCAGGTCCACACGGTTCATGTTTATTAATACCGAGCAATGCAGCCAATTTAAGGAACCAAAAGGTAAAATAAAAGTATCTATCAAAATGCCGCCACACTGTAGGCTTCTTAGATCATCGAGCCTTTAACTTACTTAAACTTACTTACTTACTTACTTGACGAGCCATTTGGTGTATTGGTCGAGAAGTCGACTACTACACCAAAGGTCGCGGGTTCGATCCCCGCACGGTACAAACATTTTTGTGCATGAACATGTCTGTTTGTATCGGTCTGGGTGTTGCTATGTATAATATGTATGTATTTACAAAAAAAAAGTATATAAGTAATGTTATTCTGTTGTCTGGCACCCATAGCACAACCTAATGCTTAGTTTGGGGCTAGATGGCGCTGTGTGAATATTGTCCAGAGATATTTATTTATTTATTTAAACTTACTTAACCTTAACTTTTATACTTAAATAATGCCGGGTAGGCAACAGTATTTGCTTACCATTATTTATTTCCATTCTTACTGCCCTTTCTACAAGTTAATAACCTAATGTAATAGTGTACAAGTCCCGGCAAACTTCTTAAAATCGTGTGGAGATTGCGCAGAGCACGGATTTTGAGATGCCTATGTGCTATTGATCAGAAGCATACCTCTGACCAATAGCGCGCGCGGGCGTCGGGAGATTCGCACGCGTTATTGGTCATGCGGAAGTGCACATGCGCGAACTTATCCCCTCTCTGTCAACCGATGGTCAAGAAGTTTGCCGGCACGTATAACTACTACTATGTAGGTAGATAGCTTATTACAAACAGTGCTGTTATTGTGAATTCATTATGTGCACTGCGTGCCTGTCTGCCAACTAACTTATCTTTAATAATGGTAAATAGTTTAAAAAACTTAAAAACACGCTTTAAGCACGCACAAAAAATTACAAATTTATATTGCCGCCATATTGGATTTAAGTCACGTGACTATATATTTATATTTTTCGTTTTCCTGACAGCAAACCCTTTCATTTGATACCCTTACCATGGGGGTGGATTTCAAACTGCCAGTCCGCCATCTTGGGAAGGCCGCCATATTGGATTTGTGATAACGTTTTTTTAGCTAGTCATGTATTGTCATCAGAACTCTGAGCGTGTGCAAAATTTCATCTTAATCGAAGACCGGGAAGTGGGTCATATTAAGATTCCAAGATTTTCTTACATACATAGTTACAATTACAAGTGAAGGTAATAAAAACGTGTTAAAAATCAAAGTATGTAATATAAAATCAAGGCGTACCCAAAACCTTATATCCATGAACAAAAATGCTTTTAGTCCGTTCAGTTAAAAGGATTTACACATTTCTCTTTGGAAACAACGATGGAATCATTAGTATCAAAATAAAAGGCTTAAAAAGTGAAATTCGAAGCCGGTTTAGCTTTAAAGAGATGAGACGAAATGAAGACAACCTTCTAACTAAAAGGATTTTCGCTAGTGATGCGCCGTGTTATAGTAGGTAATTAGGATCGATATAGCCTAAGATACTTATTCGCAACAAGAGTACAAAAATAATCCAAACAATGTAGCCCTGAGGCTAATAACTTAATGCTAGCACTGAACAAGTTAAAAAAACGTGAAATTTAGAAAAGTTTAAATTGGCAATATCTTGAACACCGAGCAACTTTTACTGAGGTCATGTTAGGCTTGTTCGATGTTTCTTGTGCTGGCCTACCTCCAGTGTCACTGTGATTTGTAATTTTCCTGTGAATTGGGTCTAATGAATAGTTATCCAGTGTTAGGAATGTCTTGACTCGAGTCTCACACAGATTGGGCTTTAAGGCATTCATTTTTTTAGGCTTCAGATTCCCTTTGTAAATATAGTTGGATTACAGACATAACTTTAGGCAGTGTAATTTATTATTATAACCGGTTCAGATTAAATGCGGTTCAGTATCAACAACAAAAATATTATCAGAATTTATTTACGCCCTAAGAAAACGTAGATACGAAAAAATATCGATAAATGAATAACATCGATAAAAACAGCATTGGTGAGTTCTAAACATACAATTTAGCAAATGATAAACATAAAACTCATCCTTTTCTGATACAATATTTGTAACAAACTGTTTTAGAACAAATAACAAAACCATTAAGCCAAAAACTCAGTATTTTAAAGATTTTTCGTACTTGTTTTTGTAAAAATACAAAGTACATAGTATACACAGAGAGCCTTTCAAACAGATATGTTCAAATAAATAATAAATATCTCTGGACATTATTCACATAGCGCCATCTAGCCCAAAACTAAGCATTAGCTTGTGTTATGCATGCCAGACAACGGATAAACATTACTTATATTTTTTTAAATACATACTATACATAGAAACACTAGGACCGATACAAACAGACATGTTCATGCACACAAATGTTTGTACCGTGCGGGGATCGAACCCGCGCCCTCTGGTGTAATAGCCGACATCTTGCACACATGAATATTCGCAACCATTTATCTATCTAACATATTTTTTTACTTCCAATTGCCAAGATACATCACTAGGCTCCCATTTATCCAACCCGTATTCAACCAAACCAACTAAATTGAATATTAATGATTTCGATCACAAAAAAACTCAAGTTGAAATTAATTTCCCGGCGCCTCTCTCCATTAAGTTAAATTAAAATTCCCATTTGCATAAGCATATCAAAAAGACATCCATCAAACTCGTAGGGGAGTATTTACTCGTGTGGATTTTTACATTATAGGAAGCCTGTTGGATTAGTCGATTTTGGTGTGTGATTCGACGGGTTCGATTTCGTGTCAAGAAAATTTAGAGTTTTTCTTGAATACAGGTGTGCATGTATTCACAAAAAAAAGTATATATAAGTAATGTTTATCCGTTGTCTAGCACCCATAGTACAAGCTATGCTTAGTGTGGGGCTAGATGGCGCTGTGTGAATAATGTCCAAGGATATTTTTACTATTTTATTTATCTATTATACTAATATTATAAAGGGGAAAGATTTGATTGTTTGTTTGTATAGAATAGGCTCCGAAACTACTGAACCGATTTGAATAATTATTTCACTGTTGAAAAGCTTCACTATTTCCGGGTGACATAGGTTACATTTGATCCCGGAAATGTGGGGGGAAAGGAAATATTTGAAACAAGAAATTACGCGTGGGTGAAACCGCGGGCGAAAGGCTATTTATTATAAAAATTAAATCATCAACGATTACTTTATATGAATGTCTCTACCCTGCAATAGTCGGTTACTTCACTTAACTTTATGTGTACTTCACACTTTACTTTAAAACTCGGAAAAAAATCTCGATCCCCTACTTTACAGGCACACTCCTTAGCGTCCAGACATTATTTCCTGCGAAAACCAAGGTGTCTTAACACCTTTCCTACTTGAACCTAACAATCCCAAACCCAACCCTACATCGCTCGAGCAATCTTCTAAAACAAAAAGGTCTTGTACCGAATAACCCATTGTGTTCACTTTATGACGCCCAACCAATCCTAACAAAAGGTCAACCCTATTTAAGGGGCCTTTTTAACCCTTTTGTACCACTTAAGACAATTAAGCGGTGTTTTTTGTTAACCCCACGTTTGACGAGGGGGTAACGACGGTACTCAGCCTTATTTTTATTCGGTTAGGAGTTATTAAAGTTGATTGGAGTTTTTCGATTACCACCATTGTTTGTGGAAGTGGCGGACCAATTTTTGAAGTGCGATTTTTTCGCTTGCTTGTTTTGATTTTGATAGATTGATAAAGGCAATTTTTTCGTTTATTTCTAACGTTTTAGATGGAGTTGTTAATGTGTAAGTGGTTTTTTATCGGGGTTTTGGAAATGTTAATTTTAAAAACGTTCGATGGGGCAGAACTATCTTATTTACCGGTAGCTAAGTAAGTTTGTTCATTTTTTACTCTTATGTTAGAGGAACTAGGTTGATGTCATTTTTATAAACGCTTTGTATCAGCCTTTTTTCAGAGGACAATCACTCAGTTGCAGAAACGTCCATTAAAGTTAATGTTTCATTAAAGCTATTGCTGTCACTTTTCATTTCATGACAACGAAAAGTGACAGCATTAGATTTAATGAAGCATTAACTTTAATGGAGCTTTCTGCAACAGGGTAAATGACTTGTTTTTTTATGTCAATAAAATACACACACTATAACCGCAGCCGCAGGCATGGGAGACCTGTGGCCGTGTGTAGACTCAAGACTAAAGACGTAAGTTGCATTACTACGTACACACGATACTCGTTTTTATAATTACCACATTCAGTTCGAAAGCCCGACGGTGACGGAAAACACCGTGAAGAAACCTGCATAGTTGAATGGGATTATTCCCGACTGCCCCTACCAAATCTGCCCCTACTGCTTATTTAGATAGGTACCTAGGTAGGTAGCTACCCCAGTAGATGCCTATACTGTACGAATGCGGACTGACTGTGTAGCCATGATCCAGCTAGTTTGGTTCCCCTGTTATGGGTTAACGGAGGTCAGATGGCAGTCGCGCCAATGTTATACCTGGACTTGTCAAATCCTGGATCATGTATAAGCATACCCTGCCTTGTTCGAGACAAAACACTCGAAGAAAGAAGCAGAAAATAACCATCTTAGTGAAATTACTGGGTATATGAGACCTAATAACTGTCGTCTCGGTGTAGCGGGCGCAGGGCGGTGCCAGGCAGTAACTGCTTAGTTACTGTTTGGCACTGAACTGTCTAAGGCCAGACGTGGCGCTTACCATCAGGTGTACGATCTGCTCGTCTTGTTACACATTGCAATAAAAAAAAAACTTCGGCTTAACGCTCACGTCCCCCCACTTATCGGAATATAATCTTTGAAAAACATATGAAAAATGTATAAATTCAAAGAAACCTGTGCTGGTCGTTAGGGAACAATAAAATGAAATATGGAATAAGTTTTGCGAGTTCTGTAAGGGTTATCGTACACAGTATAGTTATATTCAAGTAGGTTCAGAAGCCATAATATGTTCTTTGTATTGCTTTTAGCAAACTTGTTGACCATCGGTCGACGGAGAGGGGAAAGTTCGCGCATGTGCACTTCCGCGTGACCAATAGCGAGCGCGAATCTCCCGAACGCCCGCGCGCGCTATTGATCAGAGGTATGCTTCTGACCAATAGCGCGCAGGCGTGTCAAAATTAGTGTACTGCGCAATCCCCGCCCGATATTCAAGAAGTTTGCCGGGGCCTGTACAGCTTTTACTTTTACAAGTCTTATTAAAAGCAAATTGTAAAAGGTACAGTTTCACCGGTGGCTTCAACGAAGCGACTGCCATCTGACCTCCGTCCTGAAAGCTGGCAACCATTTTTTTTTCAATTTGTGACATTATTATCTTTCAAATGTCGTTAAAGTCATTAAAAAACATATAGTTGCAAGTTACATTAGCAAAACCATGTCGTAAAATTCATTAAAAAAACATATACCTAGTTGCAAGTTATATTAGCGAACTAATTATACCAAAATTAATTCCAGGTAATTGCTGCTAATTTTTTATAGGCAACCTGTCCCTAATCCATTGCATACCTACTTTCTTAACATTCATTTATAATTAGTTGTATCAAAAAAACAGATACCTGCAGAATCGAGCAGTGGGTCCTGTACTATAAGCTCAATTGATTAAACTTGGCTGATGCTATTACGCGCGAACCACTGTTCACCGCATGATCCATTATGGGATCAGTCTCCATGAAATCGAATTAATATGTTGTCATTGGTATTACATACCGTTGCTTACCGAATGAATATGCTAATAATTAAAATCGACCGGTATGGTTGAGTTGCTATGATTTTCGCTGCCAGACTAGGTTGCAGAAATCTTTTATGTCAATAACTGGACGCAGTAATATTTTTAGGTTAGTATTTATGAGCGTTTCCTTTTTCTAGTTCTTATTTCTTATACTCGGTAGAATATTGTATTTTTATTGCATATATTTTACATCAGTTAGTATTGAAGAAGGTTTTTGTTCGTCCTTCTTTCACATTGCACGGAGACACGGATCGACTTGATTCTTACAAAGGAGATAGTCCGGTTGCATTAGAACAAACATTCCGATGTTTGGTTGGTATAAGGTATGAAGTTGACATACCGCTCACCATACTGTGGTCAGACATTATATTTCATTATACGTCAGCATCTCTGGGATAACGATGCTATATGACGCACACCAGTCCAGTCTGGTATCCGTATGTCTGAGCAGTAAAGTTCAAAACTGCATACACTTGAAACTCCACTATTAACATCTCGCTTTTGGTAAATGCTATCGTTGCTAATGACTTATTAAATGTTACGAATTGTTTGTGTTGGGAGATCAGAGGTCGATGTGTTTCTAAATGTTTGCTAGGAAACCCTGGGTGATATAGTCAAAGATTTAAATCGTCTTTGGATATAGTGGTTAAAAACGTCTGGCCATGATCTCTGGGTCCTAGGTTCAATTCCCGGGTCAAGGAAAAAAAAAATTAAGCTTCGTTTGGCTATTGTGGTGATAAAGCCACTTACCCAAGCCCTTCCTGCGGGATATTAAATACACTTGCCCTAAACGGGAATCGAACCCAGAGGACAGTCTTGGCTTTTTTTTCGTTTTGTAAGTGTAGCCTCTGGTGTTACAAGCGTCTATAGGCAACGGTAACTTTTTACCAACATGAACATAATATTTTTTGTAATACTTTACTACTTAGCGTTAGTTTAGTTTTAAATTATGGGCCGGCTCGTCCGGGGAAGTACCACCCTCTCACATAACACCAGCGTGAAATAATAGTGACTACTATTGTGTTTCGTCTGGTTCGTGAGAGTGCCGGAGGCCTACACCCTCCCTTAAAAGGCCGGCAACGCATCAGCAATCCCTCTGGTGTCGCAGATGTCGATGATTGCTTACCATCAGGCGACCCGCTGGCCTGACATTAAAAAAAAACTTAAAATAATTCTCTTTTATATTGTCATGGTAAAAAGTTAACCCTCTTTTTACACTTTCGGTCTCTTGAACCGAGTTCATTAAACGTCAGTTTAAAAACTTCGTACGCCAAGTTTGAAAGTTGGCGTAAAAATAAATGAGCTAAGCTAAGCTGTGCTTTTGGCGTAAATCAGGGCGTATGCAAGAAACTTCTGAGCTGTGAGTAAAAAGCGTAAAATGTACCGTTTTAAGTACTAGTTATTGTTTAAGGCGATGCGCAGACGTAGGCACTTTTGTGTGACATAATAATATGAAGTCTGCCATGCACAGGTATAGACCGACAAACTTATCTGTTGTGGTGGCAGTGTCGCTACTGTCGTTTCAGTACTGTCATTAAATATCGTTTTTGTATAGCAAAAACTGACATTTCACGCAGTTCCAATTTTGGCCACCGGAACAGATAAGTTTCGGTCTATATAGACACTTATTGTGTCTACTGACTGGCCCGATGGCCGTTTGGTAGCGACCCTGCGCTATGCGTCAGGGGTCGTGGGTTCGAATCCCACCCAGGACACACACTTATTATGAACATTTGTATTTATGGTACCTTCGTTGTTTCTGACACCCATAACACAAGTGCTGACGCTACTACTTTGGGGTCAGATTAATGTACAAGTATGTGAAGTTGTCCTATATTTAAATGTTTACTTATTTACTTACATACAATGAATGGTCCCGGGGTTCTGGGTTCAATTCCCGGGTAGAGCAAACTTTGTGTCGATTTTTTTTATACAGCTCTGGTTTGTGAACACCAATCCGCCTTTGATAAGCATATAGAGTTAATAATTGAATCAATGACTTGTTTTCAATGATAGCATTTAAAAAACGATCTGCTAAAACAAGAAAAATAAAATATTTCCCAAAGTACCTACATATTATTAAAAAAAAATTATACCTACAAGTAGGTACATGTGTCGCTACATTCGGCTAACCAATTACATTGACGAAAGTTGTGTACAGACAAGTCCAACAGTGTTTGGATTCTAATAATTTGGACGATAATTTTTTCCGTGATAAACGTAGGTGTACCATGGTAAAATTGATCAAAAGTCAAATCATTTTTGAAAAATCAATCATTATTGAAAAATAATAATTTAAAAACAAATATACAAACAAGCAAAAAAAAAAATACAAAACAAAAATAAAATACCGATATTGGGAATTGCGATAAAGATTCTTAGTAGGTGGCTGTTTTGGTAATTTTCATAACTAAGGATTGCTTTGGACTGCATTTTGACTGGCAAATAGCTAAGGTTATCTAGGTTAACTACATTCTACTACCAAAACTTTTAATTTAATTAAAATGCTCTTCATTGGTAGTTTTTAATCCCATACAAGCATAGACACTAAACCTTCTTAAACACGAAACTCGTGGGAAACAAGCCTAAATCCCGTCAAACAAAAAAGATACAAATCAATTTTAAAAATCTTCCGCAAAAATACGGGCTATTAAGGGTTTTAAAACCGCAAATAACGAATTTAACAGCAAAAGATTACCGCTGGGCCGGAAAAATAAATCAATGCCGCTCCCGGCAGATGTAATCGCGAATGCTTCGGAACTGGCTTAATTGACATCTTGATGTACATAGTTTAAAGGGTCCCCTAAATATGTGTATTGATCAGTCGGAAAGGATTTTGTTAATAAAAAAAATGGCCTTAAATAGGTACTATCTACAGAACGTCATCTAGCCTCAAATTGTGTATTATGGGTATCAGATAACAGACGAACATTGTTTATGTACTTTTTTTATATTAAAAAGGAATCGCTCCAGTGTACCATTTGCCTGATGGTAAAGAACTCAAAAACGCCTAAGGACGTTTATAACATTAAAGGCATTTGTAACAACAGGCAGATATACAATCGATCGAAAATTATTTTGTAGAAAATAACACATTAATTTGGACGTTAAACCATCAAAATCCTAAGTTGGTTATAGATCTCTAGACAACAGATTTACTAAAAAAAAAGTGGGAAACACCTTTTTTTAATGTATAAATGGAAGCTCGTTTGCGGGCCAGTCGGTAAATATTCTTTTAAAATAGAGGAGACAAAACTTTAAAGCGAAAGATGATCATAAGTCAGTAAGCAATCGCGAATGCCATCTTGACTGGTTTAATTGACACATTGATTGATATATTTCACTGATCAAGAAGGGTCTCCTATTTTTTTTAATGACATACTTTTATGAGGTAAACTAGCCTTGTGCCCGCGGCTTTGCCCGCGTGGAATATACGACTTTACCCTGTAGGAATGCAATATTTTTCCGGGACAGACACTTTTAATAATTTTGTTTGGTTAGATGCATCACATAGATACGCTGCCAAAAATATAAGACTCAAATATAAATAAATATATGACGGCAAATAAAGATATTATATGGTTCGTTGAAAATAGCCAGCTAACTAACAAAACCAAAGCTTGCTAAACTGGACCATTTTCGAACTTAGTTCCGGCTTAGCAAGCCTTGGTTTTGTTCCGTCCCTTCATTCACTCACTAGTTATACAACTATCAAAAAAATTAAATATTGGAAACACTTTTCTTCCCACCTGTTCCATCAGATACATTATCACCCTCACATCTCATATCGACATAATAATCCTGACAGTAGAGCGAGACAGGCGGCAATTCCTCTACGTGCGAGAGGGACGGCAACACAAAAGCTCGAGTCACGCACAGCTACCCAGGATCGTAATGATACGTCAATCAAAGATTATGGGTGATGAGGAGTGATAATGCATGGGTAGGTTAAGGATTCTGTGTCAAAAATTGTATAAAAAGGAGACACCTTATACTTAGGCCAGTTGTCCCATTGACAGAAAAAACCGCTGTCTTCTTCTTTTAATAATTAATTGACAAAACTATGGGTGCAAGATAACTGATTCGAACTTATGTTTCTTTTCTGTATAACGTACATCTATACTAATACTAGCGGGCGCCCGCGGTTTCACCTGCGTGGTTCCCGTTCCCGTGGGAATTGATCAAAATCCTTTCTTAGCGGATGCCTACGTCATAACATCTACCTGCATGCCAAATTTCAGCCCGATCCGTCCAGTGGTTTGGGCTGTGAGTTGATATCTATCTATGTCAGTCAGTCAGTCAGTCAGTCACTTTTGAGTTTTATACAGTCGTGGTCAACTAATTAGGGACACTCTATTACTTAAACATAAGATCGTACCTTCAGTGCGAAAAAAATATATTCTACGAGGCTTTGAAGCTTGTATCTATTGATAACAAGTAATTTGACGAGTATTCTAAATATTTTAGGGCCAGTAAAGAAAATAACAGGTGGCGATAATTTTTTTTTAATAAAAAAGGATGGACAACTAATTAGGGACACGTAAAACTTTCACTGTAAATATGATTAAGCTGGTAATTATTTAAGTATTTATTACATAAAAAGTCTTCATTCATAAAAATAGAATACAAAACATATCATTTAACGTATTTTTTATAATCAGTATGGTTGTCTTTATTAGCTATAACCATTTGACATCGGCGCGATATCGATGCAATCAAATTATTACAGGTGTCTAAAGAAATATTATTTCAAACACCTTGAAATGTCCAGTAAAGCTGACTTTTACTGGCAGTATGTTGAGCTGCAACTGTTTTCTTCGCTTTATACCATAAGTGCTCTATCGGGTTTGGGTCTGGGCTGCTTGCGGGCCAATCTAGTACCGTCACCGACTGTTGCGCTAGGCACGATTTCACAGAGTGCGCGGTATGTTTTCGGTCGTTGTCGTGTTTAAACAGTCCATTAGACTGGTAAGACTTCTTCAGCCTACTATAGCATCGTTTCCTTCAATATTCCATTGCATTGGAATTGATCAAGTTTAGTTTCAATTATTTTATAGATCCTACTCCATGTCCAAAAAAAATACAGCCCGTTGGCGTTTGCAAGAAAGTATGGACATTGGACTGTTGCTCAATGAAGAAATTCGCGGTGTTCTGACGAGACCAGTATAAATCTTATTTCATTCGATAGCAGACAATACAGACAATACGTGCAATGACTTATAAAGTCCGAAATTAATCCAAAGTACACGAAAAAGCAAGTGAAACATGGAGGCGACAATATTCAATTCTGGGGCTGTTTTTTCTAGACATGGAGTGGGGCCTATATAAATAATTGAAAGTAAACTTGATAAATTCCACTACAAAGGAATATTGATGGAAACGATGCTGTAGTATGCTGAAGAAGTCTTACCAGTCCATTGGACGGTTTAAACACTACAACGACCGAAAACATACCGCGCACTCTGGTAAATCGTGCCTAGAGCAACAGTCAGTGTTGGTAGTAGAATGGCCCGCAAACAGCCCAGACCTAAACCCAATAGAGCACTTATGGTATGAAGCAAAGAATAAAGTGCAGCTCACGGTACTGGCACTAAAAATAAGCTTTAGGGGACGTTTTAAGGTAAAGTTTAGAATAATATTTCTTTGGAAACCTGTAATAATTTGATTGCATCGATTCCGCTTTGATGTCAAATGGTTATAACGAACAAAAACAACCATACTGGGTATTAAAAATACGTTTTATGATTTGTTTTGTATTCTATTTTGAATATTGAAAACTTTTTATGTCCTAAACACTTAAATAATTACCATTTATTTATTTTAACAGTTAACATTTTACGTGTCCCTAATTAGTTGTCCATACATAAAGTCAATGATGTGTAAGTGGCAAGGATTTATTTATTTAAATAATATTGATCTCAACTAGCTTTTAGCTTTCCTGGCCTTTAAATATTTGGAATACTAGCCAAATTACTTGTTATGAATTACTATAAGCTTCAAAGCCTCATAGAGATTTTTTTTCGGACTTGAGGGACGATCTCGCGTCTTAGTCATTATAGCGTCCCTAATTAGTTGACCACGACTGTATATATAGATTTAAAAGGAAAGATTTGATTGATTGTTTGTTTGTTTGTATTGAATAGGCTATGAAATTACTAAACCGATTTGAATAAATTCTTTCACTGTTGGAAAGCTACACTATCCCCGGTGAACATAGGGTCGTCGCTCAATGTGCTGCCAGACCAGGCTCATCTGATCTTCGAGCCTTTGATTTCAAGTGTACTGGCTCCCACATTAATACTGCCGGGACACAGCCAGAGCTGTTATGGCCGCAAATTTCACCTGTGGGGGTAGTAGCTAGCCAGTCAGACTCTGAAAAAGCCCTACCACCAACCTACGGAACCTAACACTATTCAAATGGAGGTTGTATTGAAAACTGTTGTAAAATGGCGATTAAAAAGAGTAACCATCGAGTTTTTTCCTGGTTCTTCTCGATGGATATCAACATTCCGAAGCCAGTGGTAGAGTCAACCCTATTGACAATAATTGACGATGTACCACCAACTTAGGACCCAGTATTACATCTAATAAATAAATAAAAAAATGAAAATAAAAATGTTTTTATTCGGACAACAAAGATCCAATTTGTTAGTAACATCAAAAGCTTAAAAACTATGTTAGTACTTAATTATTAATTTCGACAAATTAATGTTTGACATGTGCCTGAGAAGTGGACAGTCCCCACTCTCGACAATGCCTTTCAAGACACTGTTGCGGCTACCACAGACTCGCCGAAGAAGGGAACCTGCTTTTTGCGCAAAATGGCCGGGAAACTGTCGACCTGCGCATCCGCAAACATACCCGATGCGCTACAGAATCGTGGCAGCCGCAAGAGTGCCCTGAATGCATTGTTATACTGCACGCGTAAGGCGCTGTATGACTTCTGCATATAGTCAACCCACAGGCTGGCTGAGTAGAATGACGTACAGTATGCTTTGAAAAGCGTTATTTTAACAGCGTCTGAGCAGCAATGAAACCTGCGAGCCAACATATTTGCCCTCACCGACAACGCCCTACGCTCACGCTCCATGTCAGCGTCATCTTTTAAATCGCTAGTAACAATGTGACCAAGGTATTTAAATTGATTGACACTACAAAGTGGCAAACCATACAAACGTATGGGGGGTACAATATCTGGACACTTGTTACCGGCCTTAAATACCATGAACTCGCTCTTCTTGGTATTGTACAGAAGCCCATGTGCAGTGGCATATCGCTCACATATAATGGGATCCAATGGACATCACAACACTGTGCAGCTTCAGGACACCATCAGCTTCTACTGCGTGGATAGGAACGTATTGAATGATACCGTAGACGACGGTTGCTGAGTTTCTAAAATCAATTATAAACGTGACGGTGGAAATAACAATTTAAATAACTTTTCGACGCAAAACACCTGAGTCATGCCGTGATCATGCTGTGACTGCTGAAAAGTGGTCGAAACATCGGGTTTTTAAAATGTAGAATATATCGCGAGTTTTTATCCGTTTTAAGTTGTTTTATTTAATGAGTAGTACCGCGTAAACATCAGAAACTACTAAATAATTGACAATTCATAATTGCATCTAATGCACATTGATTGAAACTGTTTTATCACGATGTTATTAAAAAGAACGGTAACTTATTAATATTTTTCTCAGCAGCGTCTTGTCTCAAACTCTGGGAAAGTTAGTAACTCCGAGCTGAGTTAACCCTGTCGCCCCGCTGTCTTATTAAACATTAATTAACGAAACTTCCGCGTCTCGCTTCCCGTCTCACCTTTGAGTTTGTTTTAAATGGGAAAATCAAGGATATACCGTATAATCGCTTCGCTACAGGACAGTTTTAGTATTATTCTACATCTTTGAATCGATTTATCGTTATGAAGCAGCTGAATATTTGTCCAATGCAAGCCGGAACTGTAAGAAACTTACAATTTGCTCTACCTGTTACCTGTACGTACGTACGGGGGACCTCGAGAATAATGTCAAAAACTCAATTCCGTCTTTAGTTTTATCGTCTCGGTACTTACAATTGACGTCTATTGAAAGATTCTCGGATACTGGTGAAATCGATGGATCCGTCACAGCCTGTGAACAAACAAAAATTGAATGAGTAAATACAAATTTAATCAAATGAAACAACAAATCACAAATTGATAATATGTCTGCTACTTCTTAAAAAAATTAGAAATAGGTCCCTGAAATAACCACGTTGTATAACACGCCTTACACATTAAAACAAAGGCAAACTTCTCGATACTTCATGTCTCATTACCAAAGTTTCCGGACTTGTTTCACAACGAAACTGATGAAGGAACTTCGACTAATATGTATACAAGGTAATAGAATATTTTGTAGCTTTTATTTAATAGTTATTTTGGAGATGGATAGTGCCATTTAGCCACAAACTAAACATAGGCAAGAACGAATAGATATTACTTATGATATTTATTGTAAATATTTGCATACTATAAATAGAAACACTCAGACTGATACAAACAGACATGAACTGAACAGTCTGCAGCTCTTCAACCTACCGCAACCCGTCGTATTCCTGCAACCAATTTTCCGGTTAATGACCATCGCATAGAGATCTATTTCATAATCGAGACAGAGTGGGTTGGTCTGCTGCCAACTTTAAATGCCCACAAACATTTTATTTGGACGGGAATTGAACCCACCACGGTTTGGTCATCATAATGCCTTTTTTTTATAAAATAATTAATATAGACAGTGGAGGTCTTAATATGATTGCTTAGGCGATAACTTAATTAAATACCTGGCAAGTAATATCGGTGCCGTAATCAGACCTCTGGAGTCTGAAGGAGACGGATGCCCTGGCTTCCGAATTCGCCAGAAGAGCATGAGACTTCCACCAAGACACTCTAGCTGTTGGACGACCTGAGGACAAATAAACAGACACATTTATTATACAGAAGACAAAAATAAATATCTTTGTAAATACCGGCTTATGAGTAGAAGTTTTTCTATTGCGTTTCGTTTGATGAAAGACAGTACTGGAGACCTGAACTCCCCTTTCCCCTCCCTTCTTTTCAAATACCCTTCACTAACATCATACTTTCTCGTTTCCTCCCTTCTGTGTATATAATAAGAGTATTCTCAATTTAGATTGGTCGACTGGTGGTAAGTATCTACGGTCCTTTGACAGATCGACTAGGAAGCGTCTTTCAAAATCCTAATATATGACGAGCCATTTGGTGTAATGGTCGAGAAGTCGGCTATTACACCAGAGGTCGCGGGTTCGATCCCCGCACGGTACAAACATTTGTGTGCATGAACATGTTTGTTTGTATCGGTCTGGGTGTTTCTATGTATAATATGTATGTATTTACAAAAAAAAAAGTATATAAGTAATGTTTATCCGTTGTCTAGCACCCATAGCACAAGCTAATGCTTAGTTTGGGGCTAGATGGCGCTGTGTGAATAATGTCCAGAGATATTTTATTATATTTATGTAAGAGGACTTCTTCGACATCGAAATTTCAATTTCAACTTTACTGCTCCTTAACATGGCTATAACTATCTTAACTATGGGAGTGGTAGCTAGCCAACCAGGCTCTGAAAAAGCCTTATAAACGAGAACAACGCTATTAAAATTCAGGAGTGGACTTTGTTCCACGGAAGCGAATAAATAGAAAGAACGATATTAATTTTACAATAAACCAAACAATACCGTTCAAATTCGGCATTTCATGACAGCTCTATTCACCTAGAGAGATCACCTGCTTAATTGAATCAATAAAATCCAGATAAAAACATCCGAACATTTATTCCAACTCACAGCGAACGCGAAAATACACCAATCAATTTGCGACCCTTTTTTCCATTGTTTTACGCTTTGTAATTAAAACTCTGAATTGAAAAAAAAGCGTGGGAACTCCATTGTTTACAGGATGTTTGTTGGATTTTTTATTCGCTGCGATCCATTGTGCGTGTTTATTTCATTAAATCAGTTGTTTTCGTTCTCAAACATGACCTGACCCCTATCAGACGTCATGAGTTGGTGGCCCCGTGGGGTGTAAAAACGAAAAATGTCGGATTCACGCACGGTGTCGGGATTTGGTAAAAGTCATGGGAGAGTTCCATCGTTTTAGCCGAAAGACGTTTACTGCTTGACATTTTTTTTATTGCAATGTGTAACAAGACGAGCAGTTCGTACACCTGATGGTAAGCGCCACGTCTGCCCTTAGACAGTTCAGTGCCAAACAGTAACTAAGCAGTTACTGTCTGGCACCGCCCTACGCCCGCTACCGCTGGATGCGGGTGGCGCAGGACCGATCAGTGTGGAGATACTTGAGGAAGGCCTACACCCAGCAGTGGGCGTCGTGTGGCTGATGATAATGAAGTTGAAGCTAACTGAAGGCGGGTCTTCCTTGTCCACGTTTAGTCGTCGGAACGTCTAAGGTCCTCGTCTATAACTTTATTTTGCCAGTAACATTATTACAAAAGCAGCAGAAGACTACCGCTGTCTGAATAGTCTTACAAACATAACCCGCTTCCACTTATGACTTATGCTCTTATGCGCCTTGACGAGGGTCGTTGTTTTACCGTTTACACGGTTTTTCGCGAAGTCCCGCTCGGGTTTCACTGCAATTTTCGCGCTTTGTTGCTGGGACAATAGGGTTAAAACCGGCTAAATACTGTCACAGCGCTCTTTTCGGCTTGATGGCTATCCAGAGTCCAGCGAAAAATACGTCGTTGAGATGTTAACTCCGTCAAAGGGATATTCCGCGATAGTCACAAAGCCTGTGTGTACAGAGGAATTATCAAGTCTTTACCTTTTTTCTGGACCGACGGAAATCTCATGTCGACGAAACGTAGTCAAATTATAATTTTTTCACAAAAGCTTCGTGACACGTTACCGGATAATAATATAGCAAATTAGTATCGTATCCTGCATCGCAAAATATTCCATTACGTTATAGTATTGAATCAATCCAGTAATGTTCCACTTCCACTGCAGGGTAAAGTTGGTTTCCATCATTGAAATGAAGCCATCGCTACCAATAGTAGGTGCTATCAGTTCGCTGGTGCTATCCGATTCTAGGTAATATCCGATTCAAATGCTATTAGGATAATACGTTTTGGAATTGAGCGACAAATGATGTCAACTGCGCCTGTCCGTAAAGGTCCTCTAAAAGGTATTATCCTAATAGCATCTCAACCGGATAGTACTGACTCAATCACCGAGCTTGCAAAATGAAAATAAGAAATTACTAGCCCGGGCTGTATCCGATAACAGACACTTTTGCTTGACTCAGTAATTGAAAGACCCCAACAGTAACTAAGCAGTTACTGTCTGGCACCGCCCTGCGCCCGCAACACCGAGACGGCAGTTATTAAGGTCTCATATACCCAGTAATTTCACTACTTACCACCAATGGCGACACAAGTCAAGTTGACCTCGGTGCCTTCATCGTAAGGTCCGATGACCCCTCCCCTGACCTCGTTGCCATCCTGGTTCAGGATTAGCAGTCTCTCCGGGGGAACTGTGGACAAAAATAACAAGATATATAAATAGAAATTTATGTATGTACGCGTATAACTTTAGCAGAACGACCACCAGAGAGCAGCAGTAGTACATGGAATAAGATAATTTTTCTTTTGTAGTGTGTATTCAGAAGAAGATTAATATAGAATATAATTTTTATGTATAAATTTTAGTGAGATGGTACTTTTGCTGTCACTTTGAGCCTAATGTGGACTTGAAAACACGGCCTGACTATATTATATTTTCCGAACAAATAAGAAAACCCAAAATTCGATTAATCAGAGAGAGAATAACATCAGAAGAGGCATTTGATACTCCAACAGTCCTTCAAACTTAACTAATACTATCTTATAAATATCTCCGGCTAACAAGAAAAAGTTTCCGTCTCCCCACAATCTAGGCAGTATATTTACTAAACTAACAACTACATGAAATGCGAAGTTACGGACTGCGAACGGAGGGAATAAATTCCTATTACAGAGGGACCTAAACAGAAGAGGGAAAAGTAGTTTCGATATTTTTTCATCAACCTATCAATGTCTTATTGAAGGGAAAATGCCTACAATGTTAAAATTAACTTTGATGGGTGGCTTAATCAAAGTGCTTACAAAATCTTTTTTTTTTCCAAGCGTTATGTCCCTATTCGAAACTAAATCGAGCAACGAGAACCAACGCTTCGATGGTCTAGTGGTTTCAGTACCGGGCCGAGATCTCGGGGTCCTTAGTTAAAATTCCCGGGTCGAGCTAATTTTGTGTCGGTTTTTCGGACACAGCTCGGGTTTGATCACAATCCGAATTTGGCAAGCGTGGTGATTAAGCCAGTACTCATCATTGCAACGATCACTTGATTTCAATGATGGAGGCCTTTGCCCTGCTGTGGGACATTAATAGGCTGATACTTTATGTCCCTATTTCCGACCGACTGCCATCTGACCTTCTTAACCCTTAATAGTACTAGACCAATTGGATCATGGCTACACAAGCTTTGGAGTCTTGAAATTGGCGGTGTAAAACACCCCAGAGCCATAAGAGGACACAAAATCAACCTAAGTTATGATCAGCGTTGCCAGACGTCCCGATTTTGGCGGGACGTCCCGATTTTTAAATCAAAATTAAATGTCCCGCGCGGGACAGGCTCAGTCCCGCTTTTCGGGGAGAACTCGACCGTACGTGCAGAGTGCTGAGAACAAGCTGAGAAAGAAAAGAAAGACGCGTACCGCGTGTAATGAAGATAAGTTTGTGGGAGAGAGAGGCTACTTGACAAGGCTACTTTTGCTATCTATTGTCACGTAAACGTAATTTTAAGTCAAATAAAAAGATTAATATTTGAAAACCTTTGATTAATACGTTTTTTTACTATGTACCGCTTTTGACGGAAGAATCCCGCTAATTTCACTCAAAAAGTACCAAAGTCTCGACTTGGCAAAAATAAAAACTGGTAACGCTGGTTATGATCTAAAAACAAAGAAATCTTCCCATCTTTACTCAACTACTACATTAATCAGAAGAGCCTAAAGCCCGCATCTAAATCGATGTTTCGTTTACTTTAATAAAGGTTTTTTTTAAAGAAAGCTGTAGATTCTATGATTATCATGAAGCAAAACCTAACATTCAAACTTCACCAACTCAATCCGGCATTTGGTCCGCAAAAAGAATCCGTTACGCCGACTCGGTTTTACCGGCCTATATTGGAACCGTAATAGGTTATGAATTCTAACTGGTGATTTAGTAGCAAGGCTGGCGCTTTTTATACGGAGCCCAAGCGACTGTGCAAATATGATTTGTGGGAACGTTTCTCTTTTAGTGCAGATGAGGAACTGTTTCAGTTGATGCGGTCTTTCCAGTCGGCTGGTTTTTTTTCTATTTGAGTTCACAAAAGAAGCGGGCATACGGATTTAAAAAACACCTAACCGAAAACGGTTTCTTTGGAAGCTGTATGGCGAAAACGTTGGGGATATCCCCGTAGGACGCAAGTGTCGGGCCTGAGAAGGCTAATTTTGGATGGTGACAGGACTATTTCAGAGTCCAACTGGCTAGCTACACCCTTATAGGTGAAACCTGCCGCAATAATAACTTCATCTATGTTCCGGCAATATTGATGTGGGAGCCAGTACACTGGAAATCAAAGGCTCAAAGGTCAGAGGGGCCTACCTACAGTGTGGCAGTACATTGAGCGAATCTTCCTGGCTAAGAATCCTTAAACGAAATAGGCCGCAGTGGCCACTTACCATCAGGTGGGTTTCGTGTCTTTCTACCAACTGATCTAGCGTGGAATAATAGTGACTAATATTATGTTTCGTCTGGTTTGTGAGAGTGGCGGAGGCCTACACCCCTCTTAAAAGGCCGGCAACGCATCAGCGATCCCTCTGGTGTTGCAGATGTCCATGGGCGGCGAAGCTTGCTTACCATCAGGCGATCCGGTGGCTCGTTTTCCGCTTCTGACATAAAGAAGAAAAATAGATCTAGCACAAAAGAAAAAGATAACTGCCTCAGAGAAGGGGGCGTCCCACAGTACAAGAAAATTTTCTATGGGGCGTCCGCATCCAAACGTCAACACCAGCTGTTGTACGGACTTCGCAGCGCTCGTATCGCCAAGCCGAACACTCAAATAGTGTGATTGGCCATGAGACTCAAAATCACCTCAAGATTACCAGCAAATATTAGGTAAAATTAGGTAAAACTTACTTAAAACTGTGAGGTTGAGCCGCGTATTCTTGGTGGGAGACTTCATGAAGTCGACTCTGCAACGATACTGCCCGCTGTCTTCAGGCCTGTAAACCAATTGAATATTTAACAAATTACACAAATACTTCTTACGCTTCTTACTTAGTAGTCTAGCGTATCACAGGCTAGCGAGATCTGGGGCATGTATTGGCCTTGGCCTTGGGACTAAAAGCGCTCGTCCCACAACTCACTAAACTCCCCCTATTTCCCGTTTTCACCTGAGAAAGGGACAAAATATATAGTTTTAACCTTGCAGTGATTGACCAGCCCATCAATATGTCTTCAATCACCATAGCATAGTTCTGTTTTGTATCTCAACTCTTGAGTGACGCTTTCTGGTGAATGGTCCATCAATGTATTGATTTATATTAATGGCTTAGATATGCCAGGTGTTTCCTTTACTAGCTTACATAAGCTATATAAAAAATTAAACCAAATGATTTCGTCGGACCCTTCTCACTTTGGATGTAATAGCATCAAAAAGGCGCTTTTGAATAATCTTCTATTATAGCATTAGAAGACGTTAAAGGTATCACGTTACTTCAAAGCGGCAAAGCCATAGGTAAAGCCTAGTGGAACAAAGACAAGAACAATAGGTTCTTTGGTAGTCGAAGCTTTGAATCGATTTCGTGTTTAAAGATCGTTCAGTGGATTGAGGCGCAAGTTAAAAGCGTCGGCGAGTATTAACATCTACTGTACTAATATTGTAAATGCTCTGTCTGCCAGAATGGCTGTTTTTTGTATAAAAAAGGAGGCAAACGGATAAGTTTTTTTATACCACGTCAATTGGCAGACAGGCTCGCAGCCCACCTGATAGTAAGCTGTCACTGCGGCCTATACGATTGAGGGACACTTCACCAGCGTCCCTTAATGTGCTGCCAGACTGTAAGCTCATCTGATCTTCGAGCCTTTGATTTCAAGTGTGCTGACTCCCACATTAATGTTGCCGGAACACAGCCAAAGCTGTTATGGCGGCAGTTTTTACCTGTGGGGGTGGTAGCTAGCCAGTCCTACTCTGAAAAGTCCTAGAAGGTCTAGCTAGCCTGCGGTTATGGTGCATAAAAGCATTCTCCTCTGAAAAAAAAAGGAATTTACTGCATGCCGGTGGCGCATAAGTTTGGAGGTCTTAAAGGAAAGTCTATGTGCAGCAGTAGACATCCTCCAGATTAAATGACGATGATAGGCAACGTTTCATGACTTCTCATCTCATCACTTATACCAAACACGACATCAAAAATTACCTCGTCCAATGTGTAACTTGGGTTACGGAAATACATAAATTATTTATGACAAAATCTGCTACTGACAATCTATATGAAATCAATACACTTCTGAATTACGTTTTATATGAATAATTCAAGAATCGACGTCTTTAACTTCCATACATAATTAAGAAGGCCTTAATATTTCGTATGTTTCCGGATTATGAAACGATTGAATACGTTTTTTGCGGTTACGAAGGTAATGAAATTACTGGTTGCCATGATAGAATATACAATATTTTGGTTGGTGGAAGAAGAAGAAGAAGTCCGACTGGCTAGCTACTACCCCCACTGGTGAAGTCTGCCGCTGTCTGAAGCTTTGGCTGTGTTCCAGCAATATTAATGTGGTAGCCAGTACACTTAAATTAAAGGCTCGAAGGTCAGATGAGCCTACAGTCTGGCAGCACATTGAGCGACGCTTCCAGGCGAAGTGTCCCTTAATGGAATAGGCCATAGTGTCCGCTTACAGTTTGAAAGTGTGCAGTGAAATGACTCAAGCAATACTTATGTAGATGAAAAATTATTTATTATCATGACAACTTACCTTAATTTTGTTAAAACCAGTACAGCAGGAGTAGTCTCGCTTCTGAAGGTAGCCCTCACGCCAAGGGTAGCAGAATCAGACCAGTGAGACGGCCTGCCTTCCCTCGTGTCCAGCCTGTAGGCAAACATAGAAGAGTGTAACAAACCTCTTTAACGGAAAAGCATGCTACCACTTAGTTCCAACCTACACCAATAGATGTCGTCTAAAGTACTTTACGTTGGCGTTTCGATTTCTTGAACGTATACTATAAGTATCGTATTTGTGGGTTTTTTGTGTCAGATACTAGCCACCAGTGACATGAAATCGTACACACTTTTTATGTCAACTTACATACGTAAGATAAGTATGTCTACGTTTGCGCACTTGCCTTAAAATATAATATCTAACTATTTGCCGCCATATCAGTTCTGTGACTTGAAGATAAAATGAGCCCATATAGTGGCAGCAAATTGAGCGACACTTCCTAGCGAAGTGTCAATAGAATAGGCCGCAGTGTCCGCTATCAGGTGGGCTGCGTGAATGTCTGAAAAAATTAACACCCAAGCGAAGCCGGGGCATGCAGCTAAATATCTCTGGACATAATGGACATTATTCACACAGCGCCATTTAGCCCCAAACTAAGCATTAGCTTGTACTATGGGTGCTAGACAAACGGATAAATTACTTATATATTTTTTTTGTAAATACATACATATTATACATAGAAACACCCAGACCGATACAAACAGACATGTTCATGCACACAAATGTTTGTACCGTGCGGGGATCGGACCCGCGACCTCTGGTGTAATAGCCGACTTCTCGACCATTACACCAAATGGCTCGTCAAGCTAGTATAAATAAGTTGGCAAACCAGTATACTCTATCGTGAGAAATGCCAATAAATTATCCTTCGAATACTCGCGGCAAAGTTAAACTATCAGTTACTATCCCGGTAAACATTAAAGTCGCATAAATATAACTTAACTAACCCGTGAAAGTTGCTTTGCGTGCCGAATCCTAATATACATGTATATTATTAACACTTCGTCAGTTTTGTTGATTAAATAGGCTGAGTTCATTGGCCGTTATTCACACAGCGCTATCTAGCCCTAAACTTAGCAAGGCTTGTTCTATAAGTGACGACAACGGACACATAAATACGTTTTTTTTTTAAACTAGCGGCCACCTCTGCCGTTTCACCCGCGCGTAATTTCTTTTTTCAAATATCCCCCCCCTTCCCTCCACATTTTCGGGATAAAAGTACCCTATGTCACCCGGGAATAATGTAGCTTTCCAACAGCGAAAGAATTTTCCAAATCGGTTCAGTAGTTTCGGAGCCTATTCAACACAAACAAACAAACAAAACTTTCCTGTTTATAAATATTATTACTAGCTGACCTAGTGAACTTCGTATCACCCTCGCAATTTTTTCATACTTTCTCATCGTTTAAATCTTCCCTGGACTTCCACAAATATTTCAAGACTAAAATTAGTCAAATCGGTTCAGCCGTTCTCGAATTTTAGTGAGACTAACGAACAAGGTAGTATAGATAATTTTGTACGAACAATAATATTTTGCTACCTATGTGTGGGAGGTTTTACGAACGTACTGGTTCCCACATTATATGGAACTTATGACGAAAGCAATATCGTAACATTTGAGGTCAGATGACCTATCGCGATTAAATTTTGCAATGATATCTCAATCAAGGAGCCTCAAGGAGTCGAATTTACAACCTTACAAACATTAATGTCTAATAAATTACTGTTAACAGCATGACCGGGAATATAACCTGTTAACTAACGTATCTAATCTGGTATTATATTACAAACAGACCGACAGCGATATTGTGTTTGTGTAAGCGACGCGTACTGAGATAGTTTGACGATCGATATTAGGAGTAGTGATTGAGAAGTCAGCTATGGCGGTAAAGATATCAGGTTCGATTAGCGTATTGGAAGCATTTGTGTGTATGAATTTGTCTGTATATACGGATACAGTATTTTTTCTTCAAGTTTTGTTCCTTTTTCATTTTATTCATAGTATAGAAACAACATACTCTAGTTTAAACTTAATCAAAATCAAATTATTCTACAGGGTGGAATTTTGTAATGCCACCTGAAAGGGAAGTACTCTTAATACTGTAGATAGAAAATTTTACTTAAAGAAAACATTCCTTTATTTTTTAAAAGAAAGAAAACTGCATTCAAAGATTTTTAAAAATTCGCTTGCTGCACCCTGTACTTTTATTGCATCGATCGTTAGGGTCAATTATAAGGACAAAATCTCTCCAACAAAGTTCATAAATTAAATGAAAGGAAAACAATGAAATCCTAAATTATTGATTCAATGGGTCAAGTTAAAGCACTTTTTTCATTGTTTTCCTTTCATTTAATTTATGAACTTTGTTGGAGAGATTTTATCCTTATAATTGTCCCTAACGATCGATGCAATAAAAGTGTAAGGTGCTACTTTTACAGATTTTAGTCGGTTCGATGACCGGGAGCGGCAAGCGAATTTTTAAAAATCTTTGAATGCAGTTATCTTTCTTTTCAAAAACAAAGGAATGTTTTCTTTGAGTAAAATTTTCTATCTACAGTATTAAGAGTACTTCCCCTTCAGGTGGTATTACAAAGTTGCGGCAAGCAAATTTTTAAAAATCTTTGAATGCAGGTTTTTTTCTTTTCAAAAATAAAGGAATGTTTTCTTTGAGTAAAACTTTCTATCTTCAGTATTAAGAGTACTTCCCCTTCAGGTGGCATTACAAAATTCCACCCTGTATATTCGTACTTATGAATGCAATGACTCCTATTCATCAGTTTTGAATGCAATGACTCTTATTCACCAGTTTTGGAATGTAAATATCACCAGTTTTGGAATTTTAATATCTATCTATCAATATACGAGTATAAGAACTAATAGAAATTAAGATAGCTTTTTTGTCGTCAATTTTTTTCTAATAATTGTAGACCTTTCAATAATGCATTGCTTTCTGTAAGAAAAAAAAATGATTTTTGAAAAAAAAAATACAATAATAGTCTTCGTTTTCCGATTATTAGTCCCGATCTCGTCAGACTACACTTGCATCATGAACCAGGATTTAAAGATTATCCAAAACTTATTTTGTCCAACCCTAGAATCAAACCCAAGACGTCTGGCTACTCAAAACACTGACCAACGATAAAATATATCCGGGATTCGAACTCTACTCAGTATGCGTCGCCCCGGCAATCAAAACGCCAACGTGTCAGCCAACGAAATATGTATATCATGATCGACACTAAGCTCTCTATGACGGAGCCGACGCTTTCAAGTCATGACGAACGGACAACTAGTTCCATACTTTGACTATACATAGTATGGTATAGGAATAGACTAGCTGTATTTGCGGCTTTGGTACGGAACGCGGGATTGCTGATGACTGATAAGATAATGCAGACAATATCCAATTAAACAACTGTGCAGGATAGTGCACAAGTATAAGGCCGTTTTCTCACTACGGGAAACCAACATGACATCAACACAACATTAATGTTGTGACAACTCCAACCGCCATACTAATGTATGCGACGTTTTCGCACACAAATGGACAACACAACACCAACTTAGTATAGCGGTTGGAGTTGTCACAACATTATGTTGTGTTGATGTTGTGTTGGTTTCGCGTAGTGAGAAAACGACCTAATACCACCAGTGAAATCTGCCGCCATAACAGCTCTAATTGTGTTCCGGCAATATTAATGTGGGAGCCAGTACGCTTGAAATCAAAGTGTTGAAGATCTGACGAGCCTACAGTGGCAGCACATTGAGCGACGCTTCCTAGCGAAGTGTCCTTGAATGGAATAAGTCGCAGGGGCCGCTTGCAATCAGGTAGGCTGTGTGCCTGTCTGCCAATTGGTCTTTTTTTTTTTATATTATAGGGGGGCAAACGAGCAAGTGGGTCACCTGATGATAAGTGATCACCGCCGCCCATAAGCACCCGGGACCCCCTTGGGGTCTCAGGCGCGTTGCCCGCCTTAAGAGACGACAGTTATTAGGTCTCATATACCCAGTAATTTCACTAGCTTCAGTGCCCTTTCCCCGAAACACAGAAATGCTTGACACACTTCTATTTCACGGGAAAATATCTGGCACTGCGGTGGTACCCACCTAGACGGCCCAGTACAGGAACCTACCACCTGGTAAAAATACCTTTATAAAAATACCTTTTTTTATGTCACTCCGGATGGTAGACAGGCCCACAGCCCACCTGATAGAAAGCGGCCATTGCCGCCTATTCCAACTATAACCAAGACCACAATCGAAACTACGACCTCGAAACAAAACGATTGACGTGACGAGCCATTTGGTGTAATGGTCGAGAAGAGAATTTGGCTATTACACCAGAGGTTGCGGGTTCGATCCATGCACGGTACAAATATTTGTGTACAGTACATGAACGTGTCTGTTTGTATCGGTCTGGATGTTTGTATGTATAATATGTACATAATTATGTATTTACAAAAAAAATACTACAGAAGTAATGTTTGTCCGTTTTCTGGCACTCATAGCACAAGCTACATAATGCTAAGTTTGGAGCTAAATGGCGATGTGTGAATGTTATGCCAGAGATATTTATTTATTTATATAAAATAATAATAAATACCAAAAAGAACTTAAAACTACAATTAATATATATCAAGGGTATGAAACTAAAATCTAAAAGTTGTTCAAAGATATGTTAACTCAGTACTCGTATCGGAATAAACTTCCAAGTATTTTCAAATAATATGAAATATGTTTACAGCTAATGAGGTATCTTGTATTGTTGTCGAGTACAAAAGAAAACTTCTTTCTTATCAACATCAGCTAGTTTATAAATAACTGGAAATCTTGCTTTTTCGTCGACATATTTTGTGTTGTAGGGACCTCTAGATTTGCAAGTAATAAGTACCCTATAGTTGCAAAAGTTCTACTATAGGATGACAGATGTAAAAGTCAGCTATCACACCAAAAGGTCGCAGATTCGATCCCCGCACGGTCACAAAAATATGTGTGTATTAACAGGTCTGTTTGTATCAGTCTGGGTTTTTCTCTATGTATGATAATATACTAAATATTTACAAAAAAAAAAATATATGAAAGTAATGTTTATCAGTTACATTAGTACACAGCGCCATCTAGCCCCAAACTAAGCATTAGCTTGTGATATGGGTGCCAGACAACGGATAAACATTACTTATTTATATTTTTTGTATTATACATACAAACACCCAGACCGATACAAACAGATGTTCATGCACCCAAATGTATACCGTGCGGGGATCGAACCCGCGACCACTGGTGTAATAGCCGACTCCTCGACCATTACACCAAATGGCTCGTCAATGGTGATATAAGCGAAGCATTTAGTTCAGAAGTGACATAAAATAGGTCACGCGACTCACATGCCTCGGTAATGTCAAAACTTATTACTACACCCAAGTTTTAAAATTGTTGCTTTATAAAGTTGTTTTTGTTCTAATGTCACAATGAGTTTAGAAGCAGTTCAAATGGAATGTTTTTAAAAGCAATTTATAAATAGAAAACAAATATTTTAACAAAAAAAAAATACGACTTCAAATAAAAATAGCAAACAGCATACCCATATATGTAGGAACGATGTCTAGCTACACAAACAACATATAAAAACATACACAAACATAAACAAAACATAAACATACTCAGCCGTAATACTTGTGGTATGCTTATTACAATCAACGATCAAGTATTTGTGTAAGTGCGGGAATCAATTCAGGTATTTTGGTATCCTATAATATAAAGTGCAGTCACATCCTAATAATGAAGACACAGGGTTGTCAAATCATTCAAATATTTTGTTATCTATCTATATATATAAAACTTAAAGGTGACTGACTGACTGACTGACATAGATATCTATCAACGCACAGACCAAACCACTGGACGGATCGGGCTGAAATTTGGAATGCAGGAAGATGTTATGACGTAGGCATCCGCTAAGAGAGGATTTTGATCAATTCCCACGGGAACGGGAACCACGCGGATGAAACCGCGGGCGCCCGCTAGTAGATAATAAAATCACCCATCATGTTTTAACAACACTAAAGTTGCTTAACTCACGCACCGGGCTTATCGACCTCCTCCTAAAACCCAATTAAACATGAACACTGCCATAGTTTATGTTCGGATATTACGTCATCTAACCTTCGGTATCATAGACAAACATTCCTGAATTAATGCATTTAATCCTCGCCCCCAAATCCTGGATTGACCTAGTTTGTCGAATGACAAAAAAGCCGCCGGAGAAGAGATGATACCTTTTAAGTGATTGAAATGAAGTGTCTCAAAAGACATTATGTTTAAAATGTGTCTTCGAATATAAAATGTCTAGAGTTTCTACGAGTCTTTGAATTTGAATTCTTGGTGTTGGCAACTAAAAACTTTTTTTTTTTGCTGCAAACGTTTTATGTTCCCCTTTTAATTACAGGGTCATCGATGCGTGTAATGCGTCTGGTGTTACAAGCGTTCATGCTATATAAAAATTATAGGATTTTTTTTATAAGACTTCGGAACTCATGCTTCCGAACAAATGAAACAATGAACCAAAAGAAACACATCTTCTCGCTCAACCAAATCCCAACACTACACCGGACACATACTCGTTTATATCTTGATGCATTAGTTAGTGATTCTTAGCTCGTGTAAGCGCGATAAGTAAAATCGGGAGGCATTGTTGTTTTTGAACGAAGTGATTAAGATCTCAAATAGGATCGTGATGCATCTAATACTAATGTGTCATTTATGCTTAACTACACTGCTTAGCTGTGAAGAATGTACCATAGTCGAACCTATCATTATTTTTAGATGTGAGCTAAATAAAATCATATAATTATACTGTTTGTCACGCGATTAGACATTTACAAGGGTAATCACCTATGTAAGTGTCTTCTGTTGAACGAAATCATAAAAAAAAATGTATGCATGCAGGTATGAAAACTTTCGTGAAACGGTCAAAACAACGAATCTAACTGTCGGTAGCGAAACTGGCTTAAAGATTTATATCGCAAAATACGAGTAACTCAGACAGCCCTATTTGAATTCCGCATCTCTGAAATCGCAACACTACATCCATTCCGAGACACAAGTTGAGCTTACTTAGCAATCGGGTGCATAGAATGCACCCATATTGATCTAAGCTTCAAATCTAGACTAAAACTTAGCCTAACTTAGATGGATGTGGTTATGCGAAAGGATCAAGTTTGATATTGCATTCCCTAACTTGAGATTATGAGATCTTGCGATTTTGGAATTTTGATTAGTTTAGTTGTGTCACTTGATACACAACGCCTCATGTGAATGACATAATCGAGTCTAGAATATGAAGTGACTTCGAAGTAAGTTGTTGAGCTATGTTAAGTATAATATCTTGGCTTCATCATTGATATCAAGTCTTTGTTAGAACGATGGGCTGTTTTGATTGGCCCAATGGCGCAATTAATAAATAATAAATAAAATAAGGCAGGGTTGGCCTGGATAATTATCGTAATAATTATCGTTGACAATTATCAAGATAATTACGTATTGATAATTATCGTTGATAATAACCAGTAACTGTTATTTTACAAACAAAACAAAATAATTAAAATCTAAATCCAAACTTATGTTTTTTCGTCACAATATTAAACATGTGCATCCAAACGAACGCCAAATATCATTCATCTACAGGGAAATTCCCATCACTGTAATTTCTTTCGTGAACTAAAGTTTGTGAGCTGCGAAACTTAATAAAGAAAAACATTATGTATGCCTAGAAAATTTAATCTAACAAGGTCTGACTGCATTAAAACCAAAAATAGTGGTAAAAAAACAAAAATACCTTCAATTTATATAATGGTATTTGATATGTGAGTTGGATAATTATCAGATAATTATCGGATAATTATCGGATAATTATCAGATAATTATCAGAATAAATAATTATCTTGATAAAAGCCAACCCTGTACGTAAGTACCTATTACAGCAAATCTAACTAAAAAACTATACTAACGCCACGCTATGATGCCGCTAGTATAATACAGCCCAAAACAACGGTTTAAAAAACGGCTCTAAAATTAAAAAGAGCACATAAACTGCGCACAGCAGATAGTTAATATAAAAAGTGCTAAAGGGTTATAAAAACTATGTATTGTAATATGTTAAAACGGCCATTATAGCGTGCTGCTAGTTTTATACTTACTTTGGGTTACTTACTATGTATAAAATGATGTCCAATATGGATTATAGATTATTAATCTCATTGTTTATACTAAGCAGATATTATTAACCTATAAACATTTTACATGTTAATGCAATGAACCCGACATGAAATCGACAACACATTTGAAATCCAATCAGATGTATTGTTAATCATAATTATTATTCCGATACCGTTAACATTTTGTTATTCCAGAACAAATGACATCATAATTAACCCAATTTGTAGTTTCGTATAGTCTAAACGCATATATAAATAATTTGGTAATTGTATTAACATCGCATATTAATTTGGTTTGTACAGTCAGCTACAAAAGTTAGCTCATATTACATAGGCTAAGTGGTATTTTAATTGCGCCAAATGATATGAATAAGGTGGACCCCGATGGGTTATCTAAAGAATCCACTTTTTATATACCACAAGGTCACTACGAGTACAGGCTTGTCCCTATCGGGAATGAAGGGGAAAGCAAGTTTAATTTTAAATTTAATATTTTTATTGCAATGTGTAACAAGACGAGCAGATCATACACCTAATGGTAAGCGCCACGTCTGTCCTTAGACAGTTTAGTGCCAAACACCAAACAGTAACTAAGCAGTTACTGCTTGGCACTGCCCTGCGCCCGCTACACCGAGACGACAGTTATTAGGTCTGATATACCTGGGTATACTGAATATATTATATTACTGGTAATTTCACTACTAGCTTCAGTGCCCTTTCCCCGAAACACAGAAGTGCTTGACACACTTCTATTTCACGGGAAAATATCTGGCACTGCGGTGATACCCACCTAGACGGCCATTCGGATATTCTCCTCCGTAAAAGAAAAAAGAAATAAAAGTACTTTTGAACCGTAAACAGAATAGCATGTACGAATAGATTAATTAATCTGGTAGAAGCTAAAACTGTGAGCCAGGATCGCAGCAAATGGAAGGATTTCATCTGTGCCTACCCCTGCGGGAAAAAGGTGTGACCATTGATAAGGAACTTGTTAGATGACACAAGTATATGTATCTTGCGTGGAAAAACCCTGATTTATAATCGTCTTTACATCGGTAGACGTCGCGTCGCGCAAACCTATCGCTACTGTATATACTTCCATTTCGGCTTCAACTTGACACGGTATTAGGTTTTGCTATACTAGTGCGCAATGGAAATAGCAGTGATCGATATTGCTGTTTCCAAACCTCTCGTCGGTAGGGAAACTTCTGTCGTTTTCTGGCACGCATCATTCGGACAATCTTAGGGTTGCTTGCGTGGTCTATCGCATTCTTAGTGACTGTAGAATGTATGTTAAGAATACTTACGAGTATATAGGCGTCTCGTGGCCCTGCTTGTACCATATCACGAGGCCGACCTGGTCATCTGGCAGGGCAGGTGTGACGTCACAGGGTAGCTCCACGCCACCCCCTGTCGGCGCGTGGAGTGACTCGATGGCAGCTGCAATAAAGAAAATTTATTCATAAATGGCTTGCCAATCTTTTCAGAGTCCGACTTGCCAGCTACCACAGAAGAAATCTGCCGGCATAAAAGCTTTTATCTACATCCATACCATAATATGTCTATTTTATAGTCAGGAGCGATGAGCAAACGCCCTACATTTAGATATAAGTATCTGTGGCTGCATCGTAATGTTTACATTTTAGTATCGGTAACCGATACTTTAATTACGTTCAAATTTCGAACGTCTTCTTAAAAAGTAAAAATTAATGGATTTGAAGCTAACATATGTAAGCAAAACATCTTGATGTATTTTCAAAGGTACCAGGAGAGCATAACCGCAGCGTAACTATTCATTAAATCAAAGAGTTTGAAAGACGCGTGCTAGCCTAGCTTCTTGTTCTTCTCTGCTCTCCTGGTACTACGGATTATATTCCACGCGGTTTCACATCGATCCTGACTTTAAAATAGACATTTATCGTATGAATGAAGATAAAGTTATGTATGTGACTGTACATAATTAGGCATTAAAATACTCATGTGATCCTTTTATGAAACTCACTTCGTTCGTTTCATAAAACCACATTCGTATTTTAATGACCCTCATTATGCAACAGTCACATAAATAACTATTTTAATGGACGAGAATGCGTTTATGCACCATAACCGCAGGCTAGCTAGACCTGCGGCCGTATGTGGGACTCGAGACTAAAGCGTCCACTACCCACTAAACTCCCCTGGTTCCCCTTCACACCCGATTGGGACGAGCCGGTACCAGCGTTGTGCCGGCATAACAGCTGTGGCTGTGTTCCAAAAATATGGTTGTAGGAGCCATACACTTGAAATAAAAGACTCGAAGAAGTTTCCCTTAATGAAATATGACGCATCGACCGTTTACCATTAGGTGAGCTGCTTCCTTATCTACCAACGGATCTGACATAAAAAAGCTTTTTCCGGGAAGAATGCGTGAGACGCATTACACTCTAACATATTCTGCATCATCAGCCTATATACGTTCCTACTGCTGGGACACAGACCATATCTCAATTGTGAGATAGTGTGGGCCATCAACGATATTAAAATTCGTTGTGGGCCATACTCCAAGTTGGTTAATTGAATTGACTGACTTTGACGGGACGACGTGTATGGATTTTGCCAGGAATCGCCAGTTCGAGACATTCATGTTATGATCACATTTCTGTTTGTACTGTTTTTATACGTATATTTGTATTTACTTATATATTCGTGTCACCGTTTCTGTTTCTGATACCAATCACACAATTGCTCAAGCAACTGATTTTGGAATCGGCTCAATGTTATGTCAGATAAAATTATATTATTTGTAAAGATTCTCCGCCGTAGTCATAACTCGACTGGAAAAATATGACTACAATATTTCGTACAAGAAACTATAACGGTATTATTCCAGGATAATAAAAGAGTATCCCTAAAATTACAGCGAATCCCGCAGGCGCCTGGTAGCTTAATCGCTGAGTGGGACAATAAATATCGTTCCAAAATTACATAGCAGTTTGTGAATTTATTATTTTAATGGCGGTATCCGTAGCACTTGGTGTGGTTAGTTCGATCGCTCCGTTATGCCACAGTATAATATTGAAACAGTAAATGGAACGCCTCGGTGGTCTAGTGGTTTAAGTTCCGGGCCGAGATCTCGGGGTCCTGGATTCAATTCCCGGGTCGAGCTAACTTTGTGTCGGTTTTTTCGGACACAGCTCGGGTTTGTGATCACTAGCCCGCATTTGGCAAGCGTGGTGATTGCGTGGCGTACCCATCTTTGTAGACTTTTTGCTGTTGCGCTCTGTTTGGTAATTGAGAGTGCCGAAGTCCCTAATATCACCCCATTTCTCCTCCCCAGTCACTATTCCATCCTTTTATATTCCTTAAAAGGCAGGAAACGCATCTTAGACCTCGCCGCCGTCCACAGGCGGTAAAATCCAGAAACATATCATTCGCAAAACTGCCTTACTGCTTGTTATTACGCTGTGGCCAAGCTGCCGACGTAATAATAGTGTTTGAAACTGAATCTTTCTTTTTGATCCTTCAACAAAGTACGGTGAAAGAAGATAATATCGTCCTGGGGCTACGATCCAACGCATTTGGTCTAATGAGGTGTCGATTGACTGTATCATGAGTGACTGACCGCCTTAATTAGGCGATGCGCAGACGTGGACACTTTTTGTTACTGATAAGGCACACCATTAACATTGTATGTAAGTGGACATAAATAGTATAAACAACGTTTGTGCAGAGCCTTATATTATAATATTATATGTATATAATTCTAGGTATGGGATAGATAGCTGAAGCCTGAAGGGGTGCGTGCGACATTTTGGTGTGAAAAATACTAATTTTAGATTCTGACCGGTGGTTAAGCCTGGATTCAATCTGACTGTAGCCAGTCCATAGGTAAAATTTGCCGCCATAGCTTTAGCTGTATTAGCGTGGTCGATGAAACAATTTTTTCCCAACGACCCCGTTAACGAAGCAGGGCACCACCGGGGTGGTTGGTACCGACTCAACACCTTTAGCAGCTTAAATTTTCGGGAGTGGCAAAAATGGGCGTCTGAACACAGCTCGGGTTTGTGTTCATCAATCCGTATTTGGCAAGCGTGGTGATTAAACCAATACTCATTAGAATACTCATGAGACAAGACCTGATTTAAACGACGGAAGCCTTTATCTTGTAGTGTGCTACTTTTTATGAGCATAAACAAAACCTGTAAAATATTTTTCAAAACCTCAACTTCCAATTAAAATGACAATGTTTCTCTTTAATCCCGGTGCTGTGACATCGGATACTTGCACCGGATAAAACAACACTTATCGATCCCGACCGGGAACGAAGCCCGCGAAGTTTATAATTAAGTTGCAGTATTCCTTTTTTTTTTCAGATGCTCACAGCGTAATAATTTAGGAACAGTTTTATTTAAAACGATGAGAATACAGTAAGAAGCACATCAACCTACCCAATTTTGTTAAAGCGCGGGTAGATAAAATTTTCATTGGTTTTCGTCCGTTTCACAAATACTTATGGTTCAAATTATAGTGGTCACTATTTGGCCAGTGCCTGGCCAAAACGTTAAGTTGAAAGTTGGTTGTAGGCATTTAACAAACGATCATTTTGGACAATACATATTACATACTTTAATTTGCTACTAACTGTAGAAGTTAACCAATAATGACCCAGAGTATTATAAGAACCAAACAAATATTATCATCTCATTTTTAATCTAAAAGACCGACATGTCCAACCAAATTAGGTCGTCAGAATATTTATTTTTGTATTTTATTCCAAAAAACATACTTAAGTAAGTGTACCCTTAATATAGTATCCTTAACAAGCTACCACTCCGGCGTTATTTGATACGAATTGCCCCGGATACACCACACTTATCGACTCTGCCCGGGAGCGGAGTGCCCTGGCGATCACAATTACAGTGCAGTTTTCTCATTCCTTTTACTTTTTTTTTATATTATAGGGGGTCAAACGAGCAAGTGGGTCTCCTGATGATAAGTGATCACCGCCGCCCATAAGCACCCAAAACCCCCTTGGGGTCGCAGGCGCGTTGCCCGCCTTAAAAGACAACAATTATTATTAGGTCTCATATACCAAGTAATTACACTAGCTTTAGTGCCCTTTCCCCTAAACACAGAAGTGCTTGACACACTTGTTTTTAAGATGCTAACAGAATATCGATTATATTTCTAGCTTTCCTTTTCACATTCGTATCTTTGAGGATATTGTATAATTATTTATATTTGGTGTCTAGAGGTCGCTGGTTCGATTTGTTATTTCATTGAGCGACACTCAACCGCGAAGCGTCGCCTTATGTGCTGCCATACTCTGGGCCGCTCTGATCTCCGAGTCTTTGATTTCTAGTGTACTGGAATTAATACTGCCGGAACACAGCCAGAGCTGTTATGACGGCAGATTTCACCTGGTGGGGGTAGTTACCCAGTCGGACTCTGAAAAAGCCCTACCACCAACCAGACCCACGGCGGGAATCGAACCCACGACCTCCGGGTTTTATACCCGAGCGGCTTAGCCACTGTTCGACGGAGGCAGTTAAAACTTCAAACAAGCAAACCAAAATAAGTTTTTTTTTACTTCCAGACTGGATGAATGTATACCCCTAGTCTCCTTAACAAGCTTCCACCCCGGCGTTACTTGATCCGCCTTGCCCCGGACACACCACATTTATCGATTCTGCCCGGGAGCAGACTGCCCCGAGGTTGACTATTACAGCGCAGTTTTCTTATTCTTTTTAACTTCTTGTTAAGATGCTAACAGAATAGGGTTGCTATAAGCTTTCGTTTTAGTGAAATGGTGGAGTTGAGTGATTGGCTAAAAGAGGTCGCAGGTTCGATGCCCGCACGGTGCAAACGTTTGTTTGTATCGGTCTGAGTGTTTCTATGTATAATGTAGCGTGGACACGTGGCAAGTGTCCTGGGACCTTCCTCATGGATGGATATCTTATATGAATAGTTTATTTACATATAAGTATCTATCCGTTTTCTGACAACCGAATATTGTGTGATCAATTAACTGTTTTTAAACACCAATAACTAACGTCATACCTTCAGATCTTAATATTCCAAAATACTGTAGGAGATTTATATCTTCAAGTTTGTAATTGACACTTAAAATAAGTTAGTGATGGCTGTAATCTGCCGGCTCTAAACTGTGCAAACTATGAGTCATTAACTGAGGGATTTACCGTGATATAGATTTTATGTAGCTATTTCTAAATGAGACTATTAGGGCGGTGGTTAGTAAGTGATACAATGATGTATGTCATTGAAAAGTAAAAATGTTTCATCTTGACGGGATTGAAAAAACACTGTTCGTTGATTAAAAAAAAAAATACTTGAATGTTAAAATATTTTGACTTCTCTCCACTGTGTGCAAATTAATTCTTTTGACATTGACAACACAGAAAACAAAAAATATACTCTTCGTTACAAATGCAAAATACAATTCTCTAACCAGTAAATTATATGTTACGATATGATTTTTTATTTATTTCACTTATCGGCTCTATTCGCCTTAAGGCTTAAGGTATGACTTCTAGCTACTGCGCAATAGAAGCTGTCGCTGCCTTTTATGAAGCACAAAATAAAACACAGGCTGGCGGTCACTGTATCCGAGACGGAAATAGTCTTTCTGTTTCCCCGACTTAGCTCGAGTTTGGAATTGCCAATCCAAGTTTGTTAGTATTGATTAGACCAGTTTGTTATTGAGGCAAGTATCGTAGAAAATAAAGAGGCTTATTTTTTGTTTTGTTTTCTTTGCCTGGTTCTAATAATATGATGGTTTAAATATATAAAGGGATTCCTCCAAACTTAGAAATACTCCTTTAACCCTTAGCCAGGCGCGGGTAGATGTAGTTTTTCATTGGTTTTCGCCCGTATTACAAAAACATAAGGTTCAAATTATGGTGGTCAATATTTTGGCCACTGTCTGGCTAAGGCTTAAAAATGTTAACGCCACGAAATGACAAAACCCGCGTTTAAAAGATGACACTTATTTTTATCTGAACCAAAAGATACACATCTTTTCGTTTAATTCAATTGCTGTTTTGGCACAAGTCTAACTTACTAAGTAATCACTTTGAGCTACTGTTTAGTGATTTAGCCAGATTATAGAAGGCATTTGAACAAAGATCTCATCTTTTATGAATTGCTGTAAATTAGTAGTTGTTTTCAAACTAGATGGATTGGAGATTTGTGGTAGCAGAGAGTATGCATGAGGTCAACGATCCGAATATAAACGCGCAACTATATTTTTTTATTTTAAATACAATTCGTTGATAACTTTATGAAAATTGGTCATAACAACCTATACATATATTTGTGGTACTATGTCTTTGATAGTGCGTTAATTATATTGGCACCGGCTCGTCCCAATCGGGCGTGAAGAGAAAACCGGGGGAGTTTAGTGGGTAGTGGACGCTCTAGTCTCGAGTCCCACACACGGCCGCAGGTCTAGCTAGCCTGCGGTTATGGTGCATACTGCATATACGCAATCTATTCCGAAAAAAAAGTCTACACCAGTTCTTCCTTTTCCGGTGTGAAGTGGGAAATGGGGGAGTTTAGTGGGAAGTGGGACGGACCTTTTCAGTGCCGTAGCTACATACGGCCGTAGGTCTCGCTAACCAATGGTTATGGTGGTTAAAGGATTCTCCTTCACTAAAAAAACGCAATTTGTAAAGTTTTATTGGCTCATGATTAAGTGTAATGGCAAAAGCCGAAATACGGCTAAAAGCTAAAGGCTTCTTTATTATTAGCAAAGTAAAAAAGAGTCCGTTTGTTCCTTCATTACACAAAAGCCTAAAAAAACAGTAAAAGCACATGTTTTATATTTGTTTAATAATCTCTATATTGCTTGTTTTATTAGCGCAAACATCCTGTGATATATTTCTTGAAATAAATTCTACATTTAGAGCTATAAAACACGTAAGGACCGGAATTAAACAGTACTAGCGTATGTTAATACCGGCAAACACTATTATATCGGTAGTAAATGGGTAAGTAACTACCGGTCGAGCATTTAATACCTATTTATTACTCACCTGCACTATGTTAGGGAAGTTTAAATTAAAATAAAGTTTAGGACTGAATTTAATTACTCTTTTGCAAACGTAGGTTTAATAGTTAAAGATGGTCGTGATCTTACAGGTTCTGACTTCGGTTCCCGGATTGGACAAAATAGATTGAGATCATGATTAGACTGACTTTTTATTTTTTATTTGAAAGGTTGAACGTTCGGAAGTACTTAAATCCCACCAAAAACATTTTCATGAAAATGTTGCCAACACGAGACCATAATGACTTGCACTGTCAAAAAGCTTACAGATCTCACGTAGAGCCAAGCTTCTAACTTTACACGCCGTAACTCTACAAGGCCTAACTTCACAAACTTTACACCTTAGTCAAAATATGTGGCTTGGCCATTTCGTTACATTCACTTAAGCATAAGGTGTGTTTTTCATTACTTTTCTGTTATACAATAGTTCTTGTAGTTACGAACGGCCAGATACTACGGTCTTAATTTTAATCATGTTGCAAAATCCTGTTTTATCGACATTTTCAAAACCTGCGGAGTTTCATATAAACCCCCTTTTTACCCCTTTAATGAGTGAATTTCCATGAAATTGCTTTATGTAGGTAATTGTGCGTTGATTTTTCGGTTAGTCATTAGTCATTAGGTATTTTTTTCTTTTTCTAAATTTAGTTTGAAGTGAGCTTACTTACTTACTGTTTGGAGGCAAAGTAGATTTCCACATCAAGATTTTGTTATATTTACACACTTAATATGGATTTGTAATAATACTAGGTACTTTATTTAAATAAACACTACAGTTAAGAAGACCTACTCAAACAAGAACTTAAACACAATGCAACAAATAGAATAACAAACACACATAAAGCCGTAAGTCCACCTACGCATAAAACAATCGCACTAACTTTATGCAGCAAAGAATAATAGCATCTACTGTATTGCAATAAAGATAATTTTAGTATGAATATGAATTCTTACAGGCTATTTGAATTTAAATTCGATTTCCGTGCATTGCTTAGGTAAGTCACAAATATGACTCTAGTGTAATAATAATAAAGATCACAATCTCTTGGCACATATTCATACTAATTCTGAGTTCTGGAACTTCTGGCGGTTATCATAACAATGAAAACGGAATATTGGCGAAATTCGCATCGTAGTATTAAGATAAAGGGTGTTGAATTATTATTGAAATCGCATTTGGTACTGGCGTTGCAGGTAAAGATAATATATTTTGACAACCGATTTAATGAAATGGTTTTTGTCGGCAGCAGAGGTCGTGGGTTCAAATTAACACAATAAAGTGTTTGTGAGAATTCATATGGCGCTTTGTATTGGTCTGGGTGTTTTCTATAGAATGTTGTATATATATATTTCTCTGTTATTTAGTTGTTGCAGTACCTACCAACGATATAATTATGTGGAAACTGTAAATAAATAAATCCTTTGATTTTATACAGCGCCATCTAGTCTCAAACTACTAAAACCAATGATATTAAAATTTATTATAATATCATTGACTTAAATCATAATTTTAAATGATGTTATAAACTTATTTCTCATATATAAGTAAAAAGTTAAAAATTTATTATTTTGACATTAAAAATAGACACTGATTTTATATTCATAAAAACAAGAATACTTTAGTAATTTTAGAGAAAACAAACATTTACCTAAAACAAAAAAAAAACTGTAAAATAAACAACGTCTTTTTTCACATAATTTTTATACACAGTAGTCTATCACCACCTTAACACTTATACATCGGTTAGCGATGCGATGCGTATCGATAATGCTCGAGATTGCTACCGCGGGTCGTTTCGGTTCGGTTCCCATTGATTTACCATAATTTATGGGTCCACCCATCGCCGCCGCAGATACGCCATGGGTTAGCGTAGGGAGAAAAAATGATTTTATTTTTAGGTTCTTTTAGCGAGCGGAGCAAACTACTCTTAAGGCCTTCGCCACACATGACGGAAATTACGTCGCGGATCTTTCGCGAACGGAACGCCAATACAATACAATCATGTAATTGCATATTATAATTTCCGTCAAGTGTGGCGAATGCCTTATATTCTTACTTTTGACAGCTCGTTTAAAGTATAAAAATTGTTTTTGAAGTAATGTCTTAGGCTGCGTCCCCAGTAGGCAAACTGTTAGCGGCTTATTGATTTAGTACGCCTTTCCATATTATTAGAAGGAGGAGTGTCCACAGTTTGCTAGTTTTGCGCTCACTGTACGCAGTTTGCAGCGTTACACGCGCCGAGTATCTCAGTGAGCGGCCGTCGCCCAGCAAAACCAGTTGATCCAAACGAAAATTGATCTGAGTTTGCAGCAGTCCGCCACTTTGCGGCTCACTTAGTCTGCCGCTAACAGTTTGCCTACTGGGAACGCAGCCTTGGATTCAAGCAGTACTATTATATTATTATATTCTATGCTCAAGCACAGAATATATAATAGACTCAAATAATACTGTGACTGGTTTATAAATACGGGGGTTAGTAAAGGTATCGACCTTTACTAACCCCCGTATTTATAAACCACCAGTTTTTTTAGAAGCATGAGAAAATATACCAAGAGTAGATGCCTTGTAGACAAATGACAAGAATGAATGGAAAATGTAAAAACATAATTTGCCTCGACCCCAAATGAATTGGGAACATGGTAAGAAGATGATGATCGGAAGCCAAACTAAAATTAAGACTTAATTATGATTGGATTCGATTATGTTTATTTTTATTCATGCAAAGGAAATAATAAAAAAATCCAAATCACCTCAAAGTAAGTTGCCAAACAGAAAATTATAATCAGCAATAAGTACGTTCATTGAATTTTCCTTTGTGCAAGAGTACCTAAATAAAAAATGTAATCAAGTATAACGCTAACGTAAATAATATAAACTCGTCGTCACAAACTTCAAATGTAATTGAAGATGATTTTATTTCGCTTAATTTACTTTTACGACCCACACATACGAAGCGATAATAAAGTTATTTAAAGTACTTAACATAATTTAAATGATAATTCCAAACGGAACTATTACTGAGACTCTATTAAATACCAAAGATCACTTTCACCCAAAAATAAACAAAACACGACCTTATATCTCACTGAATACAGCAGTCAAAGTAATAACCCCAACGTTCCATTATACATAAACACAAACAATAAAACGCGTAAATTAATGTATTTCGAATGGACGCGTAAAACGAAGCGAACGTCGGCAGCCATTTGTATTCTAATGACGTAATCAAACGTCAGCCGCCAGTTATTGGCTCTGCGTTTTAGTTCGGCTCTCTTTACGGTATTGCCTGATTGTACTTAGTGATGTGTGTGAATTTATTGTGAAATCGGCAATAAAATGCAGCAGTCTGGTTCCTTATTGATCTAGTTGAAACCATGCGGAGTTTGTTATTTTATGTTTTGAGTTAGGATGTTTTCTATTTTGCATCTAAGCTGTTAAATAACTTACAGGTTTACAAACGTCATGAGTCTGATTACAATAAGTAGCTTGTTTAAGTTTCCACGTATCTAGACACGCGGCAGCGTGTCAAGCCAAGTTCAAGCAAAGGAACGGGCTAGCCAGCGCCAAGGTATATTTACACGAACCATTTGGTGTCACTTTTGACCCTTCTATAACTTAAAACCTATTTAACCGAAACACATGAAACTACGTGAGTTTAATCAGATCCATAAGGACACCTAGAAGCCCAAATTTCATGAAGCTAGCTCAAACGGTTATAAAGATATGAAGGTCAAAAAGTCGTAAAAATTAGTACTGACTGACTGACTTATAGTAGCAAAACCTAACCTACTTCCAGATGACCTAGAAAGATGAAATTTGGAATCCAGCTTGGTAATTGTGTGTAACCGTAGGAAAAAGTCCAAAAATAGAAAAAAGTTAAAAAATAGGGGGGAGGGGGGGACGTTCCCCCCCTATATTTTAACTTTTTTCTATTTTTAGATTTTTTCCTACGGTTACACACAATTACCAAGCTGGATTCCAAATTTCATCCTTCTAGGTCGTCTGGAAGTTGGTAAGGTTTTATCTGACTTATAGTATCAAAACCTAACCTACTTCTAGATGACCTAGAAAAATGAAATTTGGAATCCAGCTCGGTAATTGTGTGTAACCGTAGGAAAAAATCTGAAAAAATAAAAAGTTAAAAATTAGGGGGGGGGAGACCCCCCTCCTCCCCCTATTTTGTTATTTTTTTCTATTTTTCGATTTTTCTTTACGGTTTCACACAATTAGCGAGCTGGATTCCAAATTTCATCCTTCTAGGTCATCTGGAAGTAGGTTAGGTTTTGCTACTATAAATCAGTCAATCAGTACTAAAACCTAACCTACTTCCAGATTACCTAGAAGGATGAAATTTAGAATCCAGCTTGGTAATTGTGTGTAACCGTAGGAAAAAATCTGAAAATAGAAAAAAAGTATAAAGTCAGGGGGGGCAACCCCCCCTCCTCCCCCCGTTTTTTAATTTTTTTCTATTTTTAGATTTTTTCCTACGGTTACACACAATTACCGAGCTGGATTCCAAATTTCATCTTTTCAGGTCATCTGGAAGTAGGTTAGGTTTTGCTGCTATAAGTCAGTCGGACAATACTACAATTTTTTTATTGTAGCGTTGGAATTGAAACTATTCCAATATGTTATGTATTATTATATTTTCTATATAACAGAAATAAAAAAATAAAGTAAAGTCAAAAAATAAATGGTGTCCCCATACAAAAAACTTGTAATACGCACTAAACAACCGGCCAACGCGATGGTGCGTGTCGTCGGCGGCGCGTGGTACCACATTAAATCTCAATACTTGCCTAGTTTTCTTTACAAAAAGTAATGATATCCCACCAAAAACATAAATGTAAAAAAGGAAAGCCAAGTTCAATACAAAAATTATGTTTGGCTGTGGGCTTCGCCGCAAAAATAATGGAGATCTTAATGAGTGCCAAGTTCTATGATCTTAAAGTAGGTAAGATTTGACTTGGCCAGTTTTTATCAGAATTAATATATTATATGTTGAATAACTTTATAAAATGACTGATATAATGAAAACTGGTCAAGTCAAATCTTACCTACTTTAAGATCATAGAACTTGGCACTCATTAAGATCTCCATTATTTTTGCGGCGAAGCCCACAGCCAAACATAATTTTTGTATTGAACTTGGCTTTCCTTTTTTACATTTATGTTTTTGGTGGGATTTTATTTACAAGTGCTTACGATTTTTCATGACTTGATAATAATTAAATAATCCTGACTTCGTGACGGCATTATTTATGTGAGAGTTAACAAAATTGAAGATCAGAGATGCAGAATCTCAAAATATTGAGCAACATTTCATATTGATGCATTTGCATCATTGATTTCAATCCGATTCGCATTTTTTTTTATGTCAGAGGCAGCAAACAAGCCCGCCGGTCGCCTGATGGTAAGCAATCACCGCCGCCCATGGACATCTGAATGGACATCTGAAACACCAGAGGGATCGCTGATGCGTTGCCGGCTTATGGGGGCATGGGGGGTGTGGGCCTCCGGCACTTTCACAAACCAGACGAAAGACGATAGTAGTCACTATTATTTCACGCTGGTGTTATGTGAGAGGGTGGTACTCGGCCTCGGTCGACCCGGCCCATTGGTACTGTAAAACAGCATGGCTCTACCAATTCGTATTTACATCATTTCAGTGCGCACTGAGATTCGAATCATTGACATCACGCATTTGAAGCAACGCTGGAAAACACTCGGCTATCACAGCTCAAGGCTTTTTAAAAACAGTTTCACAAAAGAAATAAGCTTTCCTCTCTAAACATCTATTAAAATCAAACCAAATTCGTCAGACAAAGATTCCGAATCGGAATTTCTATTACAAGAATTTCACTCCAGCCATTCTTTACACAGAAATTAGTTTAATTAATTCAATTTATTTTCACTGGGCTGATTTCTGATTTTACTCAAATCGCTAAGCAAAATAAATTCCATTTCTACAACGCTACGATTTTGAATTATATTTTAAGAAGTAAGAGTGGTGCCACACGGTCTTTGCGGCTGCTGCGCTGCGTCACGGTCGTGGCAACGCAATTATCTAAACGTAGTGAATGCCACACGAGCGCTGCGACGGTGCTGTGTCAATGCAGCTATTATGCTATTAAATACTGCGCTGGCCGCTCCGTCGTTTTAACGCAGCTCCCTTCCCCACATCGTCTGTCTCCTCTCCTTTGCGTTGCGCGTGCGTTGCGTTGCCGTCCGTTATTTCAACGCATCGTGTGGCATGTCATTCAGATTTATATGAAAAACAACGGAACGTCACCGCTCAGTCTACGCAGCGCTAACGCAGCGCAGCCACAACACCCGTGTAGCACCACCCTAACTTACGTTTCATGGCTGCACTATGAGGTAGGTCGCAGGTTCGAACCCGTCCATTCCAGGGCAAATATTAATTTAATTGCTTTTTTTATTAGCTTTTATGCACTTACTAGCGGCCGCCCGCGGTTTCACCCGCGTGGTTCCCGTTCCCGTGAGAATTGATCAAAATCCTTTCTTAGCGGATGCCTACGTCATAACATCTACCTGCATGCCTTTCAGTTCGATCCGTCCAGTGGTTTGGGCTGTGCGTTGATATCTATCTGTCAGTCAGTCACCTTTGAGTTAAATATACAAAAGATTAGTTAAGGTTTGTTTAAGGAATCGTTCGTAGTTATTGATTATACATATACTAATTAATTAATTTTTACTAAAAGCAACTATGCAACAATTTCCAACACAATGTATATTGTTTAAATTGTTTTAAGGGAATAAATGACTCATGACTTATGATCTTAAAGATTGGTTGCCCTAGTTGCCAAAAACTTGGCTAGGAACACATTATTATTTATTTCCAAAATGTTGCCAGAATACGAGTATTTAAGGAATTGAAGGTTTAAAAATAGCCAAAACACCATGAAAGTTATTTAATATTGTAGTAGATTTCATCTGTTGAAGTGCTAGACATTCCCAAAAGGCGAATTTAATTCGATAAAATTCGTTTCAATAAACCCACAGCCTTGAGTGACTTAACCACTGTTTCTCGGAGTCCTCTTCATTGAAAATCTGACAGCTACAATCGCTTTTTAATGTAACAGTTTCTGTCAGACTTATCACACCATTGTTGACAGTTGTACCTGTCTAAATCCGTCAAAAAACTTCGGGATTGAATTGAAGTTATGACGAGAAAGATGAGGCTTCAATTTGCCGGAGCAAAAAAGCCTATTCGTTGCTAACTTTAAAACGTTTAACGACCGAATCGGGGCTGTTAAAAATTTGATTAGTTATAAAATAGAGTAAAGCTTTTCTGATCGTCAACCTCTACGACTTTGACACTTTTTATGAATTTTTATTATTACTTTTTTCATCATTATTGATAAGTAACGCAATTCTATTATATTCTGTTATTATGTCAAGAATAAAGTTAATTTGAAAATATAATATAATATCTTGTATGTAAAAACAGCCGAGAAAGTATTTTGAGCTTGAATTACTAGTGATCACATAATTTGGCATCCACATCTATCATTATTCTAATGCCGATATTATAATAATATTGATTTTACATGTACGTTTTTGATGGGATAATATTTACCTTAACAAGCTTATCAAAGTTAATTCTTTCCATTATTATACTGTATCCTGCCATAAATAAACACATTTAAATTAAATTGTCTCGGAACTGTCTTAGAATAAAACATACTGCTACAGAAAGCCTATTGTGCCCAAACGCATGAATCAAACCCTTTTACTTTTTATCTCTGGGACATAGAATAAAAATACAGAGGGGTCGCGCGTTTCGCTTTAAGTTAATAGCCTACATGAGAAAAGAGTTATTGTGTCTGAACCTTTAGTGCAATGAAGTTATTTTTGTTTTATTTGTGCAAACATTAATTATGAACAAAAACACAACATCCTAAATTTACTTCTTAAATATACCTATTAAATTAATTATACTAATCTAGTTTTTTACCATACACAATAAAAACATACGTATACAAAAAATAAGTCTATCCATTTTTGCATATTTTTTAATAGTAAGCAACACATTACTTTAATTTGTTTCAAGACGTTTAGAACTTTAGAGCCATTGTTAAGATTACAGTTGGTCAGTCCCGAATACATTTTCATCAATATCTCTTCTGGACTACCCACTGCATCCATAGGTTCCTGATACTTCTAGTATTTATCATAGTAACTTTACATGTTAGAAAACCTTAGTCTCATAGAAAACAGGGGTACTGCAAAGCTTCGCCATCGAAATGAAAATTCGATGAAATATCGATAAAGGTGTAATAAAATTTAACGCACTCCAGAAAATCATTACTGTTACCGTTATTATAACAGTATGGGCTGAATAATATCCATTCTCTCAGATTTGACGACATCACATGAATGTTAGTCTTAGGCTGAGTTGGGACTCGTCAAATCAAGTTTTCTAGTTCTAAATGTGAAGCGGTAACCTATGCAATGTAAAATGTGGTGCATCCATCGTCAGGTCCATCTTTGTGTCGTATTTTTTTAACGGAGTTTATTTATTTATTTCAAACACATGACAAATTACAATTGACACAAATCATAAAAACAAAAATATACATTCTGATCTGAATTGCAATTCAAATCAGTTTGCGTTTGTGATGACTAATCCGCATTTTGCAAACGATTTTTTATGCAATATCAGTTTGCCAGATCAGTATCAAAATATGACTGCGTGACTGTTTTGAAGTGGCCACTGAGGCCTATTTCGTTGCGGTACTTTTGACCAGAAAATTATTAATTTCAATGATAGTTTCCTTTGCCTTGGAGTGGTGCATAAATAATTCTGAGTCTTTACTTTTATTCATGTGGGCACTCTGTATTTATTTTAATCTATGCCCTACCCCACAGAGGGGTAATATAAATCCTTGTAATCTCGACCACGATCAAACATGCGGTGTGTTATCCTTTATTGATATTCAATCTATTCAAATGAAGGCTCGCAGCAATTAAAATTTTTCGCTTTTTTATTACTCAAAGGGCCATTGATACGAAGTGGACGAATGAGTGGATTTTTTATTGGTTATTTATTTTTTTATAACACGTATTACAATAATAATGGTTACACGATTGCAGGGGATGATCTAATGACTGACCAACTTTGCAGGATATTTATAGTAGTCCTGCCTCCGTGGACGGCGCACTTAAATCGACGGCCACGCCAGCCGTTAAAGATCCTGGGTTTAAATTCCAGGTCGTACTTATAATTTGTAAGTTAGGTCTAGGTCAGTTGGAAGACAGGCACGCAGCCTAACTGATGGTAAGCGGCCACTGCGGCCTATTTCATTGAGGGACGCTTCACTTGGAAGCGACCCCCAATGTGCTGCCAGACTGTAGACTTATCTGATCTTCGAGCCTCTGATTTCAAGTGTACTAGCTCCCACATTAATATTGCCGGAACACAACCAGACCCAAAGCGGGAATCGAACCCACGACCTCCGTGTTTTTGTACCCGAGCGGCTTAGCCACTTCCACGGAGGCGGTCAAATTGGCGGTGAACAACACCCCCGTGCCTCGGAACCTAATCTCTCGTAGGTCGGGTCAGACTGCTGTCCCACTATGATAGTGAGAGAATAGTAAGCGCACCTGTGCTTGCGCACTCACTTAGTGTATACTTGGATATATATCTGGACACCAGGACACTATTCACACAGCGCCGTCCAGCCCTAAACTAAGCATTAGCTTGTACTATGAATCCCAGACAACGGATAAACATTACTAATATATATTTTTTTGTAAATACATAATATACATGGAAACACCCAGACCGATACAAAGAGACATGTTCATGCGCCCAAATGTTTGTACCGTGCGGGGATCGAACCCGCGACCTCTGGTGTAAAAGCCGACTTCTCGACCATTACACCAAATGGCTCGTCTTATTCTACCTTCACGGGCGGATGGCTTATAAGCAATTTATTCATTCATACACAGCTGTAGGGCGAAAGCTTTCATTAATTAAATCGTTATAAATACAGTATAATCACCACGTTTACCAAATTCGGATTGGTCAGAAAAACAACTTTTAATGATATCGGTAACATAAATGGAAAAATAAAAATAACTGACAAGATTTAAAATAGTTTAACGAACCAGATTTTGAACTAAATCTAAATAGGTATTATATTACCCGGAAGTATTTACTTTATTTGGTCAAAATATTTAACTTTAAAGTATTTCGATGTTCGGAATCTAAATCTGTGTTTATGGACGCCATTTTGATATAACGAAAGCGGCAGAATGCTACTAAGAATGCAATCTCGTTTCAAAATGGAAAAGGTTAGATATAATTACAATAAATAACTTTAATAAAGTGATGGTGATGGAAATGAAGCCCACGTTTTATTGTAATTTCACCAAACGGTTTCACCGTTGAACAGTGGTTTGGTAATTCGGGTTCAATCTAAAGGATCGGGGGTTTGGTGCCCACCTGACCTGACCGCCTCCGTGGAACAGTGGCTAAGCCACTCAGGTATAAAGCCCGGTGGTCGTAGGTTCGATTCCTGCCTTGGGTAATTTGGGTATGGTTGGTGGTAGGGCTTTTTCAGAATCCGACTGGCTAGCTACCACCCACTTAGGTGAAATCTGCCGCCATTACAGCTCTGGCTGTGTTCCGTCAGTATTTATGTGGAAGCCAGTACACTTGAAATCAAAGGCTCGAAGATCAGATGAGCCTATAGTCTGGCAGCACATTAAGCGACGACGCTTCCTAGTGAAGTGTCCCTAGCGCACACAGGAAATCTGCAGCTATAATAATTAATCACTCTTCTGGTTACGTGACATATTATTATTACTGTGTAAAAAATCAAATAATGAACTACTGGACATAGTTGGTCATCAAATGTGATTTACAAGCATTTCAAAGCATACACCATTCAAAACACAATTTAAAATCAACTTTGTAACACTAAAGATCACTAAATTATTTTCTCGGTACAAATTTTTCGAATTATAACCTTTCCGCATAATGATTTTGAAATAAAATGCAAAATTCAAAAACATTTTTAAATCAGCTACACTTGAATACTTAAAAATCACCGTAAAAGTTGTGTTCGGAGAAGCTTGGGTCCCTTCCTTGGACCTCACAATGGAAGTCAGTGATTTTCAACGCTTAAGCATAATGCTTTTGAAATCGCGCGCAAAAAATCCTTAACATTTTTTTTCTTTAGGCCACCGAGGAGGCGTTTTTTGCATATTCTTGGATGTACAAAGATTGGATAAGTCGCATGAAAAAATTAATATACATATTCCGAATTTCTACAGCTATGGGTAATTTCGTAAAATAATATTCGTGTTCATTTCATAAAAGTAAAATATTGGGTATTGAAATCAAATCATATTGAAATCAAGAATCAAGTCATTTTTTTTTTACTGTCAAAATGTTGGGTAATGACAATTTATTTTTGATCAAAAGGTAATAATAACATATTATGATGTATGGAATATGAAACTGTCTTTTTATCATGTTTGAAATTTTCCAAAACTTAACAACGAGTTTGTTTGACAAAATATATCAAGTGAATTTGATAAACAAATAATGTAAATGAAAACATTAAGAAACAGTTAAACCGGGCCAGATATAAACTAGATATGGGTAGACTCCTTATTTTAATTATATCTGGCACCTATGCTAGAGCCCAGAAAAAAACATTCTTCTATCACACTTTGTAATTTGAAATACAAATATTATTCAAGTTTACAAATAGAACAAAACCCCAAAACCATAATGAACACAAAAATAGTTCTATCCCTTTTACCTCATTAAATATTTGATACAAAACATAGTTCTATCTCTTTTTACCTCATCCGTGTTATGTTAATTCTGCGTTGAGATATTACTCGCGTATTCACAATATATTCGTGGCCCTACACGAATTAAGCATCGACTGAGGAATGCCTTTGTAGCACAGTTTTACGATCCGTCTATGAGAGTAGTGATGGGAAAACAATATTATCGATATCGATAAAAATATTTACTCTAATATCTAACATTCATCCACGCATATTTTGTTCTTTAATATTGTAAGATGTGTGAAGCGCTGATATTGCTTGTGTTTCCTAAGATATGAATAAGTAAAGTAAAGAGTCGGTCAAGTGTGATAGGTAGACAGATGGACCTTAAATTAACTAAAACCAATTGTGCGATTTGAACCCGCATCCGCAGTATTGTATATATTTAATGAAATAAATTAAAACCCAAGAACTAAATCAACCCAGGTGTCAGAAGGAGCCTAAACCCCTTACACTTCACCCTTAGCGAATGCCATTCCAATCAATCTTTAAAGATTTTGTTTTATGTTTCAATTATTGTTTAATAATAAACTTGATAAATGCAATAAAAATTACAAAAGTATTTTAAATATGTATTATCATTGGCCACAGCATCTATGAAATGATTATTCACATCGCCCCTTTTACTATAAAGCCCTATTGCGTCTCGGACTCTCGGCATATCTTGCATATTATGCAATTATTAATACTTTACTAAATATACTTTTCTTAATATTTTCCAAGTGAACAGCATTTAAAACTCGTTTAACAAAATCGATATATCGAAATCATACATCGATACGCACCCCATCACTAATCAGAATAAACTACGCGCCAGGTGTTCCATTAATAGTGTTGTGTGATCCTGATCCCGGGAACAGAGATAATCGGCCGAAATCGGTCGAATCATTATTTTGTGGAATAATAATGAGATGCCTATTGACACGGTTGGACGAACAAAATGGCTGACCTACTAAGATGGAACCGTTTGGTTCCGTGGAATGTTATCCTTACTGATATTATAAATGAAAATATGTAAGTAATGTTTAGTTTGGGGCTAGACTTTTTTTATACAAGGTCAGTTAGAAGGCAAGCACGTAGCCTACCTGTAATAAGTGGCCACTGCGGCCTATTCCATTGAGGGATTCTTAGCCAGGAAGCGTCGCTCAATGTGCTGCCACACTGTAGGCTCCTCTAACCTTTGATTTCAAGTGTTTTTTTTTGCGGAGGAGTATTCGTTGTTCCACAAATATCCGCACACTAACTAGACCTGCGGCTATGCGTGGACTATTTCATCCCACTACCGACTACACATGGTTTTCCCTTTTCACCCGATTGGGACGAGCTGGTACCAGCCTTGATCAGCCCTGATTTCAAGTGTAATGGCTCCCACATTATTATTGCTAGACACAGCCCACTAAACTCCCCCGGTTTCCCCTTTAAATCCGATTGGGACGAGCCGATGCCAGCCTTGTGGCCATTGACCAGGCTATCCCTGGGTCCCCGACTTGAAAGGCCTCAAGTGGGGGTGGCTCCTAGGGAGGGCATCCAAAGTATCCTGGAACACAGCCAGAGCTGTTATGTCGGCAGATTACACCTAGAGAGGTGGTAGTTAAACAGTGTGTGAGACTCGGAACCAAAGGTGGGGTTAGGTCCTCCGGCAAACTTACTCACCAAACGAAGCGAAATATATATTATGTCGATCTTCTAAGAGAGGGTTGCACTTCCCCGGTCGAGCCAGCCCGTTACGATTGACTGACAGAAACTGTCCCACATATAAATAATTCACAAATAATGATGAAAAGCAATACCGTATGTTTTGTATGATTACGCGATTTCGTCACACATATCCTTTACAACAGAAAACCATTACCGCCGACAAAAAGAAACCATACCGTCTTACGGACCTCTAAATAAAGCGGCGCGTCAAACGCCGTCTATTCAAGGCGCTTTTGAATAACTCACGAGTTTTAGAATAGCGTCAATGTGTTTATTAAGAAACTGGAACGTGTAGAAATAACAGTTTTGGAGTTAAAATTTATTTGGTCCATTAGTGCGTATTTCTTTGGGGAGCTGTTGCCGAGTTTCGAGCGACGCTTCAGATGCGCGCCTATGTTTTTTTTGTACTATGTTGGCCGACAGACACGCAGCCCACCTGATGGTAAGCGGTCACAATGGCCTATGCCATTGAGGGACACTTCATCTGGAAGCGTCGCTCAATGTGCTGCCAGACTGTAGGCTCATCAGATCTTCGAGCCTTTAATTTCAAGTGTATTGGGCTCCCACATTAATATTGCCGAAACACAGCCAGAGCTGTTATGGCGGCAGATTTTACCTGTGGGGGTGGTAGCTAGCCACTCGCACTCTGAAAAAGCCCTACCACAAACCAGACCCAAGGCGGGAATCGAACCCACGACCTCCGGGTTTTTCCCGAGCGGCTTAGCCAACATTTGTTAAATGTACCTATTTTTTTATTACGTTTGTTGGCAGACTGGCACGCTGTCCACCTGATGGTATGCAGCCACTGCAGCTTATTCTATTGAGGGACACTTCACCAAGGCTTGACGTGTAATAATTGGCCCTATTGAAAGTAACTTCGAAGGAATCTCTACATTATTAGCAATATCTTTGCAAAATAGTCGATGGGCCATAAAATCTTCACTTTATCTTTTTCATAGAGCAAATAATATACAGAGTGGTATAATTTAATACGAATAATAATCTACGAAATACATAAGTCAATGGACTTGTCACTGCGATTTACTCTATTTCGTACTGAGACAGTTTATATAATAAACAGTATACCTTATAAATAAAATTAAAAAAAAATACTTTATTCTCTTCTCAGAGTTCTCAGACTCACTCTCGAGTGTCGTCTAGCCTTAAAACAAAGCAAAGCTTTTAATAAATAATAATAATAACTTTAATAAAAATTGGACAATATCACATACATTGATCTGACCTCAAAGTAAGTAGCGTAAACAAGCACTTGTGTTATGGGTGTCAGAAACAACGAAGGTACCACAAATAAACATCAAGACACACAAAACAAACACAAATGTTCATCACATAAGTGTTTGTCCTGGGTGGGATTCGAACCCAAGACCTCTGGCGCACAGGGCAGGGTCACTAAATACGAGTCTCCTTCTACTTTTATCAACTCTATACTCGTCGCCTCCTGATTTTCATAGAAAAACTGTTTACCATCCATTTAACGGCCCCATAACAATACTTAAAGTACATAATCTCAGCGTAACATCTTTATCAAAGTCATAAAAACAGTGATAACAAGTGTTTAATGGCGACTTTTGACGGAGACATTAAGGTGTATCAGGAGAACTGTGTGTAATGATCCTGTCTTAGGGGACGTGAGTTCTAATCCCGGTTAAATCGCACCCTTAGAATGAAAGTGACCTAACTCAAAATTCGTGTGATTCTCGATTGTTCCATAAACTGACCTGAAAAGCCTTTTTTTTTTTTTCGGAGGAGAATGCGTTTATGCACAGGGTAGCTAAACCTGCGGCCGTGTGTGGGACTCGAGACTAGAGCGTCCACTACCCACTAAACTCCTCCGGTTCCCCTTCACACCCGATTGGGACGAGCCGGTGCCAGCGTTAGCTATTGACCAGCCCATCCCCGGGTACCAAACTGACCTGAAAAGCCTATATATTAGCTAGCGGGACTAGTTAAAGAGACCAAATAGTGCGCTGACCATAATATACTTAGAAAGAGGTAACTTTTTGTTTCTGTTTATAAGTTCAGTTTATGGAAAAATCGAGAATTACACGAATTTTGAGTTAGGTCACTTTCATTCTAAGGGTGCGATAAAGTTGTTTTGTTGGAAGTTTGACTGCCGTTTTGAGTAGTAGATGGGCGTCCTACCCGAGCGGGTATGAAACCGGACGTCGTAGGTTCAATTCTTGTTTTGGGTTGGTGGTAAAAAAATGGTTGCATTAAAGTTGTTATGAGGCTGATTGTTTATTAATTTTATTGTGGCGATTTATTTGGCGTAATGGTTAATCGGCTATTTCATCAGAGGTCGCGGGTTCGATGCCTGCACGGTACGATCTTGAGTGTGCGTGAACACGTCTGTTTGTATCAGTCTGGGTGTTTTCATGTATAGTTTTATGTATGTATTTACAAAACATGTATATGTGAGTAATTTTATAGCACAAGCTTATGCTTAGTTTAGGGTGAGATGGCGCTGTGTGAATATTATCTAAAGATATTTTTTTTTCATAAACGTCTCTTGATATATTATGTGTGCTATAATAGTCTCTGGATAGAAATCTCGGCGAGCTATAGATTTTTTTATTTCCTTATTTACTAATTCGGCGATAAAGAAATACATCGTGCGGACACTTTACAGTTGATTGTCTGTGTAGAACCGCGCGGGGATCGAACCCGCGACCTCTATAATAGCCGACTTCCAAACCATTACCAACATCGGTAGTCAAACCGGTTACCACAACTCCATAAATAACCACGTATCCGCAAAAAAAACATACGCAATTTTCTTCCACAATGCATCCACCGATTTTATACGCACCTATCACAGCGAGATGGAAAGTTTCCCCAAAAATTACGACCTTTCCGGGATATTTACGAGTCCCAACTTGTCCCATGGGCTCTATGAAGCTATTTCTGGGACCGTAAAGGCCCTTTTTTCACTCCGCGGGGCGTTTGTGCCCATTATCGTAGAGTCGTTAAAATGCAATACGCTTTTTAGTTAATTGTCGTGCATCTGTTTGATGGTGATTTGATTTGTGAGGTAGTTATTGTTTTAGGTATTTTAATGGTTTCGTGACGGCCACGGGTGTCCTAAGTTGATCGAATTTTACTGTAAAAATATTGAAATAGACCGACATATTTGAATAGTAAAAACTATTCAATGATATTTTAAACAATAAATGAGAGTATGTATGTCACTTTTATCTGTTTGTGTTGTTGTGACATCTGATATCACCGTCGTTTAGACGCAAAGGTACGAAAGAGATGAGATGACGAGATATCCTAGATCCCACACCAACATAATGCTGTATTTAAAATCCTAAATGGTAATGAAGATTTTGCGCTTTCTACAGGTCCGCCAAAACAGTTAAGTAAAAGCTATTAAAAAAAAATTAATAATTTACACTTCGGTTGCTTACCTTTAAAATGTGACACTTTTCGTCTAATGACATTTTATGTTTGTATTGATTAGTACATTCATCCATAGTTGGAAAAAAGTGAACGCTATAAAAACAAATTCGTTGTATAACAATTAAAAACTTGCGGACACGGAGATGAGCCACCCTCCATAAGAAAATCTTCATAGTCCTTTGTTAATTCTTTCGAGAAGGGATTCCTTTTAGAGTTCATCATCATGATCTAAACACTAGAAATAAACATAAGCTAGCCGTTCCGAAAACAAGACTTCATAAAATAGGTAATTCGTTTGTTGGATTAAGTGTTACGTTATTTAACAAATTACCTCAAGATGTTGTTGACTTACCAATACACAAGTTTAAGTCACACATCAAATGCCAACTCATCAAGAAGAGTTATTATAAAGTGGAAGACTATCTAAATGATAAAAGTCTGTGGAAGTGAGTAGTATTGTTGCCGCTCCTCTGCCTGCGCCTTTGTAATAATTGACATGATCTTTTGTATTGACATTAATATTTTCAGTGACATTTTATTTTGTATTGTATTAATAAGAATACCTCAACGACAAGGAAGCTTGGACTCGCGCCTTTGCATTGTATAGAATCCCGATAGTATCAACAATGTTAACTTTGCTATACAGTAACACATTAAATGTTATAATTCAATAAAATTAAATTTATTTTTCATTCAAAGAATCCTGAAGAGTTTGTAACCTTGGCGGTCATGCTCGCTAAAATGTGCTTGGGGTGGTGGCGTTATGTGTCGGGTGGTTACATTCCCTCTAATATGGTTGAGTGAAATTATGGCTGGCACATACGTCATACTTGTGCTGCAGGTGCCACCTTTGGGCACTGGTCTTCCAGGGCTCACGGATTTTTCTCGATTATAGTCTCATTCTTATACTTTATACTGTATGGCTTGGTATTCTAAAACTAATCAGTAATTGTAACAAACAAATTGTAAACAAACATGGCGATGAAAAAGAGTAACTGTCGAGTTTCTTGCCGGTTCTTCTCGGCAGATGACTGCATTCCGATACCGGTGGTAGAGTCACTCTGTAATTGACGATTCATAAATACTTGATACAAGTTTACATGAATAAAGAATATTTTGATTTTTGATTTTGATTTTGAGTTTGGTAAAATTTTGTATGTAGAAAACAAAATACGCTAATTGTTCTCAGTATTTGCTCTATACAAGTACTATACGAATATCTGTCAATAGAAGCCGCTTAACAATAAACCTACATCTCCATCAGTACAAAAGTTATAAAAAGAAATATTAACACTACGATGACGTCACGTACGAAATGAATTTTTTAACGCCACCCTCATCCCGTTCGTTTTTTATAATCGCTTAATATGCGCCGTGGAGTTCTAACGTGCTCGAAGAATTTCATTAAGACCAACTTTGCGAGAAATTCTTAATGGTGCGAGTTTTGCGAATTATGCAAATATAATGTGGAAGTGAGATCAATATGTGATGTTGTGTGTAGGTACTCGGTAACGCGGTAGGTAAGACTACAATGCAATTACTAAGAGCTAGAGTACGTAATGATGATCATAATCCTAAATAGTGTAAGTTAAAATAAAGCTGTGGAAAGAGCTATGCTCGGCGTTTCTCTGCGGGATCGATCCAATAGGAAGTGATCCGGCAGAGAACCAAAGTCACCGACATAGCTCGCCGGATTAGCCAGCTGAAGTGGCAGTGGGCTGGCCATATCAGCCGTAGAACCGATAACCGTTGTGGTAAACGAGTTCTAGAGTGGAGACCGCGTCTTGGTAAACGTAGTGTAGGACACCCTATGGCCAGGTGGAGCGATGATCTGCTCAAGATGGCTGGCAGGAGCTAGATGCAAGTGGAGGCTAATAAGGAGGTCAAACCGGGACTCAAATTAAATTGGGTCTTGGCGCATTTCAGCCTTGTCTCATTAAGACGCCAAGGCGATGTCGCAGGCTACCGTATCCAAGCAGTTGCTATTGAAATGTATATAGGACTTAACTCACTTGACGAACGGTTGGGCAACGTCGCCAAATTTGACATTTAGTAGTGGTAGACCATGCTGTTTTACAGTATGAATGGGCCGGTTCGTCCGGGGAAGTAGGTACCACCTTCTCACATAACACCATCGTGAGTACCACTCTCTCACGTAACGTGAAATAATAGTGACAACAGCTATTGTGTTGCGTCTGGTTTGTCAGTGCCGGAGACCCACACCCCCCCTTAAAATGCCTCTGGAGTTGCAGATGTCCATGGGCGGCAGTGATTGTTTACCATCAGGGGACCCACTGGCTCGTTTGCCGCCGTTGTCATAAAAAAAAGTTTATCTGCTTGGATATGCAGCCGGTGACGTCATGGCTTCTTAATGAGGATGAGCTCTTAGACCGACGGAGGCCGAAAAAATGAACGAATAAAAATTCCTAGCACATTTTTCACTCGTACCCCGAGGCGGAATCAGAGATACCAGGGAAATAACCCTAATATCAGCCACATGTTTCTTTAATAAAGATTCCATGAAGAAAATTGGGGATTACTCCCTTATTATATACTAAGATTCCGTTATATTTTTGTAGGCTTGGTAGTAGGTTGGTTGAAGTAACGAGAGAAAGCGTTTAGTTATACCTACTTTTACTACTTATTAGCTCCATAAGTAGTAAAAGTATAATAGATCCCTCTAGGTTGTATTTTTTTTTCCTAATTAGATCTTTTGTTTGTTCAAGACTAAAAATTTATCTTGGTAACCTACCACCTGCGGGGAACAAAGGTTAAGACTGTGTACAACCCGGAGGTCGTGGGTTGGATTCCCGCTTGGTGGTTGGTGGTAAGACTTTATTTGAATCTGACTGGCAATGACTAGCTATCACCGCCACAGTTGAAATCTGCTGTCAGAACAACAGCCGTGTTCTGAAAATATTATTATGGGAGGAAGTACCACTATGAAACTTTCAAAGATATAAAGAGAGGCCTACAGTGTGACATCATTTAAAGCGATGCTTCCTAAATGGATTGAGTCGCATTGAGTTGCGTTTAGTCTCTGTTTCCTGATGAAGGTAGATGTCCCTATAACCGCTCCCTCCTATAACTTGGCCTATCTTCAGCGCTCTTGATTTGATTCCTCCCGACCTTCAATACTGTCCTTCGTGTAATAAAAATATGCGCGCATTTACCCTTTGAATCTTTTGGAGCAATAAACCATTTAGCCTATATTCGGGAGAGAATTGAGATTTAATATTTAACGTGCCCGGGTGAGATAAAAGAGGTATTTGGGAATGGGAAGATGGGATGTAAACTGGTTTGTAATATTACTTTGTAAGGTGAGGCATGATAAGCGTTAAGGGGCTCTCTGCCCGGCGATGTGTGGATGGGTGTGCATTATTATAAGACCGATTTTTTTGTGCTTTGGTAATATCGTAGTAGTAGAGAATTATGGCACTCATGAATTAAAAAATCACATTGTTTCTTATATATAAGTCATTTACATATTAAGTTATCTTTTAAAAATAAAACAAAAAGTTTTGTCCAAAACAATGTTTACACAAAAATAAACATTTCAATTCACTCGACCATATTCAAAAATTTATTCGTATGTACCCAAAAACTATAGTACTTGAAACAGAATTCCTCTGAAAACATTTCATTTTCCCTTTTCTTCGTACAAACTGCTTTTACTTAGTGTAAATATTTGAGTAGCTCCTATTCAGAATAACAGGCATCTAGGGTGACGTTGTAATGCTTCAATTATAGGACAATGCTGGACTATTCAAAATAACGCCATCTTTATTTTTATACTACATCAGTTGGCAGACAGACACGCAGCTCGCACCAATGAAATCTAAATATATATGTCGTGGCCATATCGTTGAATTGATCACTTCATGAAATGCTCGACCATTTCGTGAAATGGTTGCATTTCATGATGTGGCCAACTCAATTTGGCCAGATCGTTAAATCGTTTACGTTTCACGATTTTGTCATCCACGTTTGGCCGGATCGTGAAAAAACAAAGTTGTCGCAAATATTTCAGAATGAAAAAAAACCTATCGGAGGCGGAAATCGACTCGGATGGATATAGGTTAGAAGGCTAAGGCGGGAGCTCTGCTCCCGCCTTAGCCTTCGTGGTTATTTTTTTTTATAAACCCGAAAGAAATTTTTAATTTGACTCAAAACTCGATGATCTCCAAATTGACAGTGAAAACATTAAAAATAAAAAGTGTTAATTCAGCCACTGTGTCCGAATCATGGAATTAATTATGGTCCGAATATAACGTGATGAATCTTCAATCAAACGTCAAGTTACACAGAACATATGGTCCGCGGCCGCCATCTTTTACACATAAACAAAGCGCTTGCAGCGCCTCTGCCGGCACTTAATGTAACTATTTTACGATATTATCAAAATAATCCTTGACCACATCATGAAGTAGTCGCCCGTATAGCTGCCCAAATCGAGAAACGATTTTCAATCATCTTTCTGACCAAACCACATCATGATGTGGCCAATAGACAGTTGACTATTTCATGAAATGCAACCATTTCACGAAATGATCGAGCATTTCATGAAATTATCAATTCTACGATATGGATACGACATATATAACTCAAAGGTGACTGATTGACTGACTGACATAGATATCTATCAACGCACAGCCCAATCCACTCGACGGATAGGGCTGAAATTTGGCATGCAGGTAGATGTTATGACGTAGGCATCCGCTAAGAAAGGATTTTGATCAATTCCCACGGGAACGGGAACCACGCGGGTGAAACCGCGGGCGGCCGCTAGTTTTATATGTGTATTGGCGCTAGCTTGGTGGTGCCTGAAAACATCTCGTGAGAAAACCTGCACAGTCGAATAAATGTAGCTCCAATTGGTGTAGTTACCTTGCCATGTAATTTTTGTAATATTTTAAAAAGGCAATTTTTTTATTTTTATTTCCTTCTTTCTTGTCAAAGGTAAAGAAGTATTGTAGTACGCATTTTAACATTGACATGCACTTTTTTAATTTTCGTTGTCTTTTTTAATTTTCGGTGTCATTGTCGTATTTACTATGATTATACTAGATAGGTACGTTCCGTTTCATGTTTGCTTCTTGGGGTCTTTTATAGCGAAGGTCTTGCAAACTTTTTACGTTGATTAGTATATTTCTATTAAATTATTAGTGTTGTTGTAGAGATCGAAATTTTAGTATTTAAATATTGAAATCAATAATAAACAATCACAAAATGGCTAATTAGAATAGAAAGTGTATGAATAAAATAATTTGTCATTTTTAATATTATATTTTCGCTCGACACAATTTGGTGCCTATAATAAAAAACCTAAACTTGGTTCTTTCTAATGCTAAAAAAATGATGTACAGGTACAAAAACGTTTAGAGAAAGTGAAGAAAAGATGTACTTTTGGTCACCCTAAGTATGCCCGATTCAATATTTTAGTGTTTTCTCTGCCCAACAGTTTTTGTTTTGTACTAGATGGGTCTGTTATAGGCCCGGGACAATTGTTTTGACAAACTTCGTATGTAGTTTCTGGATTCATGTAGCAATGTGATTTAACAGCTCCCAAATGTTTTGTTTTGGGGTAAATTTAGGGAAGAAATCTCTTTTTATTTTAAATAAGTTTTATTCAGTAATTTTATAGTTGATACATATATTTAAAAGGCATTTCTATACTTAAAATTCTAATGTAGATATGGTGCGTAAGGTGAAAATGTCAATGTCATTAATGGGAAAAGGATCCCCTTGGTTAATCCTTTATCACAGAAGACATTTCTATTATGACTAAAGTTACTCCTTACCACATCACCTTTTCGCAGTGACAGAACCTTATAAATCTTACCGTCTACCAACGTAACTTGCCAACCAAAGAAATACGCAGCGAATTTACCTGAAACCAAAATTAAGTGTGTATAAATAAATCGCACTTATCTAAGCAGTTAAAAAATATTAATAACTAGCCTTCCGCCCGCGGTTTCACCCGCGCGTAATCTCTTTTTTTCAAATATCCCCCCTTCCCCCCACATTTCCAGGATCAAAAGTACCCTATGTTCACCGGGAATAGTGTAGCTTTCCAACAGTGAAAGAATTATTCAAATCGGTTCAGTAATTTCAAAATTGATATTCCCGCGGGAATGAGACGTTTCCCGTAGGAATTTAATAGCCTATATACTATTCCGGGTTATAAACTATACGTGTGCCAAATTTCATCTAAATCCGTTCAGCCGTTTAGGCGTGATTGAGGAACAAACATCCAAACATCTAAACATCTAAACATCCAAACATCCAAACATCCAAACATCCAAACATCCAGACTTTCGCATTTATAATATTAGTAGGAAGTAGGAAGTAGGATATAAAGTTTATTTGCCTGGACGGAGTTGACGTCATCAGGGATCTTAACCTTATTATTATATTTATATACCGCGTGACATTTTAGTCGTCGTTGTCTCGCAGTAAAATGATTCTATCTTAGTACATTTTACTTCAGACTTAAAAAATTAAAAAAAACTATACTTGCATGAATCGATAGTACTACTAAAGGTGAAGCGTTCTGCCACTGCTGTGGGAAAACACCGACTAAAAAAACACGTGGTATAATGTCAACCTTAATTAAACAATCGTGAATTACGTCACAAGTCAAACGTACACAACTCAAAAGTCAAAACATGAACCTTTATAGTAAGGCCAAGAGAATTCTCTTAATCGCAAGTTGAGTAGTCTGCACCGCAATGTCACTTTGATGTTCGTTGTACCATTGCATAGTAGAAACAGTATACAGTAAGTTATTTCCAAACACAGTAGGTACCACGCGCAGCTTGTATGTGTGCACCAAAGTTTCTATGCATACAACTCGAACAAAATCTTAACCCGTTTCTCAGTGTAAACAAAAAGATTTCGTTTGAGGCCTCGGCCTCGAATTTCGCGGGCAGCGAGGCGGCAGCGGCAGCGGCGAGATGTTTTCTATGGAATCCCATAGACCCATTCTCGAATACAGCGGGGCGGGAGCGGAAGTGGCAGCGCACGCAGGCGCACTGCGGTTCACCGCTTGACAGCATCGTACCTCTCTTGACAGCCCGCGTCAAGCGGTGACCGCAGTGCGCTCGCGTGCACCGCCGCTGCCGCTCCCGCCCCGCTACCGCGGAATTCAAGGCCGAGGCCTGAGCATAGATACTAATGGCGCACACATTTAGACGTTTGCTCTTACGAATGGGAGTTAGCCATAAATGTGTAAAATACATGTAGTTTCTCTTATGCTGGGGCCACATTATCGCGATAACGCAAATATTTGCGTTGTCGCGACACGTGCTATCACGATAACGGCGACAACAAACGCCCTTCGCGCCGCTGTCGGTATTTTGCCGCACATCAAAAGGGTTTTATCGCGACAAAGTTCGTGCGCTTGGCTACACTTTGCGCGTTTCATATTCGCTGCAATCGAATTTGTACTTTAAAGATACATACTTAAAGTGCAATATTGAGTGATGGATACGGACGAATTGAATTATCGCGACGTTCTAAATTATCGCGACGTAGTGAAGATGTGGCCAAGCACTTCGTCGTAGAACGAACACGAAGATTCTATCGAGACAATTTATCGCGACAGTTATCGCGACAGTGTGGCCCCAGCATTAGTGTGCGCTCAGTTTCGGTCAGCACTTTCAGTTACGCACACCAGAGCGCGTGTTTGCATGCATTACAACAAGTAAAGCACACCCGCATTCGTAAGATAAAATACCGATACAAGCCGCTCGCGGTGCGTTAGTATGCAAATAACATACTTTGTAATTTTTCTACTATGCTTTGATGTTGGTTGTACGTCATTTGGTGTCTGAATGAGAAGGGTACCTGTCAGGACTAACCTCAATTTTCAGAAATGACGAACGATAATGCTGGAACCTTCTTATCTTGCGTCTTGGGAATGGTTTGTTGATCTCAATTTAAGTACTTGAAGATAAGTTTTGACCTCTATGGCACAGTGGCTGAACCACTAGGTTATAAAGTATATTACAAAGGTCGTGGGTTTTATTCCCGTCTTGGTTGGTAGGATTTTTTGCAAGTCCAACTGGTTAGCTTCCACTGGTGAAGTCTACCGCCATAACAGCCCCGGCTGTGTTTCGGTATTCAAGTGGGAGTTCATTTAAAAACGTCTCGAAAACCAAGGGAGCCAACAGTTTAGCGTGGCGGAGTGTCCCTTAATGGGATAGGCCGAAGTAGCCGCTTACCGTCAGGTAGGCAGTGGTCCTGTCTGCCAACTAAATTAGCAACAAAAATGAACTATAACATCAAATTTTATTGAATATAATAGGTATAGCATAGCTCAATGTTTTAGTGGTTTTACTCACTTTTCATAAGCAACATAACCGCAGTCTAGTCGTACAACCTACCTAATGGTAAACAAATACTGCAGCCTTGTTTATTGCGAGATAGCTCACGAAGCAACGCTCAACGTGCTCATCAATTAACGTGTTGCTATCAAGTACACATGCTCTCAGAAGAATAATTGTGTATGTAACCTGCAAGCAAGCGTACACAAAGCGTATAATGGCTAATATACTCTACGAAGCTACGCTTACATGGATGGTAGGCCTTACTCAATCGACATTTCTGACAACGTGAAGCGTTTCAAAGGCCACATCAGCCTGTAATTGCTTAATCTGTCTCCATATAATCGCTAACGGCTCATAGGATTAAAATTAATTGGTTAATTATAATGTTCCTATCCGTTAGCTCTCGTCTTGCAAGTTATTAATTAATTCTATGCGAGGATTAGTGACTTGTCACTCAATATTTTGATCTGTTCCGTTTATGGTTAACAACTCACGAAGTGGTTTCCCGCGCCCGCTATTTTATTCTGAACCATGGCCAGAGTTTTGCGTAGTTTTATGAGAGGCAGAGCTTATGGATCTTCTACTTGAATAAGGCGGTCTTTTTTTTATTGCAATGTGTAACAAGACGAGCAGATCATACACCTGATGGTAAGCGCCACGTCTGCCCTTAGACAGTTCAGTGCCAAACAGTAACTAAGCAGTTACTGTCTGGCACTGCCCTGCGCCCTACACCGAGACGACAGTTATTAGGTCTCATATACCCAGTAATTTTACTAGCTTCAGTGCCCTTTCCCCGAAACACAGAAGTGCTTCGGGGATATAACTCCACCTTTTATAAGACCACAGTAAAGTGGCCCTTTATAATTACTGTGCTATGTTTCTGTCGATGAGTAAGGTCTCCAGAGCACAATTGAGAAGTTGTTTGCTGTTTTTTTCTGCCAAAGTTATGTTTTTTCCTTCAGTCTACAGTCCATAGGCAAAGGTAACATCTTATCATTAACAAGATGGAGCTAAATTGCGCTGTGTGCAAAATATCTAAAAGAAAATGTAGTAACTGTAACCCTAACATAAGCACTGGTAGCACTGCCCTTTAATGTTCTAATTATTTTGTCATACTTTCCTATATCCTAAGGTTGACTGGAAGAGATCGCTATTAGCGATAAGTCCGCCTGTATTGTACAGTTGTATTTATGCATGTTTTCTATGTAAATGTGCAATAAAGTATATCTATTTATAAGCAAACATGATCTAGGTGCTTTATTTCCCTTAAATTCAAATGCTTTCTCAACACCTCGCTAGTTCAGAAATTAGTATCTCCCGCCCCCGAATTGCCGAATAAACCGTGCACAAACCGTCCGCATCCGATAATCTAAGTCTATCTTTGAACTAAAGCTACAAATTCCCATAATGGAGCGCAAACAGAAATGTACAGACATTTTCCCAGGCATGAATTTCACGACACGCAGCGAAAGGTAATATAATAGCAGGTAATCCCGCATTTGATCAACGAGTTGTCGGATCAATCGGCGGACTAGTCGACAGATTGATCGACTAAACTGAGTGACAGTGAAAAGTATCGTCGGCAAAAAAATGAAACATTTAACTATGGTAGACCACTCGGATTTTCAAACGTCACATACCCATGGTTCTTGGACAACTTATTGTTGTTGTTTTTTTTCATTAGCGACTACTATCCACTAATCTATTCATCTTTGCTTTGCACAAAGAAAGATAGCGATTAATGAGTCATTAAAGAACAATGGCAGTTTTATACCTGCATGTTTTTAAGGTGTCTTAAAACTTGACTTATACAAAAACGATTATTTGAATTAGCCAGATTTTTACATCATAACACATTTTTATTTAAAGGCTGATATTAAATCATGAATTATAAAAACCTCTCAGTTGATTACAATATTAATATCTTACGCGTTTGTGTTGCCGCTTTAGAAAAAATAACACTTCTATATTTTTTTCAATAATAAGAAAAAGGAATAAAAATAATTTATTTCAATGCAATGTGTAACTTAGAAATTATTTATCATTAAAAATAGCTCAGTTGAAGTTCCCTTCGTACATAAAATAGCGTAATGTTTCTTTATTGGTAAAAATGTAACTTTTAAAGCTGTCTCGCGTAATATTTAACTATCTGCCAATTGCAACACTGCTACCAAAGTTATTTTGACAGCAGGAAACTGCAAAGCAATTTGTTTGACAGTCTATTTTTTTTAATAGGTTTTGGCTTTGCACGGTTTGTACTTTAGCCACAGACGATTATTTAAAAGGTCCAGTATTCTCATAAATGTTTTAGGAGACTGTTTATTTTTCCTCTGACTGCTTCTAAGATGACTATTTTAATAAAAAATAATTTTATTAATTACTAAAAGAAGAAAATAAACAAGGATTTGTTTCATTACCAACATAACCTCAAAGTACAAAAATACTTATTACATTTTTTTTGCAACCACCTTTTGTTAAAATTCTTTTTGGAAATGTTTATGTAATGCAATTGCTAGTGTATAAGCATTTTTTAAATCATAGACGCCCCAATTTTTATCCAGGACAAACGTAGTATGGGACTTTGCCATTGTTCTTTGCAACTTATGTGTGAAATAAAGTGTAAATAACAAATAAAGTCTTCTTCCTCTGATTGTTTTGTCCCATTCTAGTCAATATACGCTTGTACCAAGATTTGGCAAGTCTATTAATTTCATTGGAGCGACTGCCACCTGAGCTCCGTAAACCTTGACAAGGGGAGACTAGACTAATTGGACCATGGCTAAACAGCCATTGGATTTTGCAGATTTCATCACGATGTTTTCCGTTACCGTCGAGTTAGTGAAGAATGCGTATGTCATTTATAATCATTCACCACCATCTCAAACGACGTTTAACTCAGCTACCACAGATTTCTCTACATATAAATAATTAATTAAATTATACAGCGTGGAATTTTAGTCGTTGTTTTCCCGCAGTAAAATGATTCTATCTTAGTAGTAAAATACATTAATAAAGTTCTTTTTTTAGTTAAATCAAAAGTTTTACGATTATGATAGACGAAACTCGAACCAATAGTACTAGCTGCGTCACAAACGGTCACCGGCCGGGGTCATTGCCCTTCGCGTTTATCAAAAAAATGATTATTTACTATTTACTCACATTTACTTTCCATTTTCCCATTATAATTTAAGAAAAAATTTCAAAAAAAGTTTTAAAAAAATTTCAAAAAAAAAAAATAATAAAAAAATTACTAGCATAAATCGATAGTACTACTGAAGGTAAAGCATTCTGCTGCGGGAAATCAACGATTAAAAAAACACGCAGTATTATTTAAAAAGTAATTAAATTTCTCTCAGTTCCAAAAGTGATTATACCTATAGCATTTGAATCTGAGAGTACGTTTATATACAAGAAATTTTTATTACGTTACGATCATGTAACTAAACGCCTGAAACCTAAGCCGACACGTAGACGCCATGTCTGAAAATAGCAAGAAAAGAATGGTTTTATTCTCGTCTTTATCTAAAAGATTTTCACACGAGAAAAAAATACAAAAGCTAACAGATTCAGGAGTCACGAAAGGATCATCTGTTAAACAACTTTATTTCCTGAAATTGAATAGAAGATATATCGAATAAGTCGTCCAACAAGTTGGAAGGCCTGTTAACAACAAAGTCTGTATTGATTGGCAGTGACAAGTACAGTCGGCATAAAAATGAACTAATATTTATCTGAAACGATAGGGCCTTACGTATCGAAGTCATTTTGAACTCGCATATCTGGCCATATGAAAAAATGATCTAGAATTAAAATGAAAGAATGGACAATGACAAATGAAAAAATATTTCAAACTTACCAAAACTGTCGCATTTCAATCACACTACACGATTACGATCAAGAAATCGCCATTTTGCATTTGGCAAGTGCTGATTACCGGCTGAAGCAGGCATTGTTACCGGTAATCTTCTTGACCATCGGTTGACGGAGTGGGGGCGCGCATATGCACTTGCGCATGACCAATAGCGAGCGCGAAATGCGCGAATATTCTGACTCTCGCACGGTATTGGTCAGAGGTATGGTTCTGACCAATAGCGCGCAGGAATGTCAAAATTCGTGTTCTGCGCAATCTCCACCCGATAGTAAAGAAGTTTGCCGGGGCCTGTAGGTAGTAGGTACCCATCATTGTGACGATAACTTGATTTCAACGATAGAGGCCTTATTATATTTCGGGCTCAAAGCGACTTGTTTGGCAAGCGTGGTCATTACCCACAATTTTAATCATAACTTGATTTCAATTATAGATCCTCTCCTCGGTAATGGGAAATTAATTTAACAGTTTAATTTTTAATTAAAAATAATTTACGACGTTAATTACTTTTTTGCCAACTGTACTTGCATCAAAGCTAGTTAACGTTCTGTATGATAAGTAAACAAGTTAATTGTGTATTCTGTAGCGGAGTGCACGGACGACTCTTTGATAGCAAGTTAATTGTATGCCCTAAGTAAGATTCACATTTAATGTAGGTATTGGTAACAACACTACATGTTGTTTACAAACATCAGATATTAAATTGAATGAAAGTGGAAACCATTGAATGGTTAAAAATTCGCGGTTTACATACTATCTATAATATTATAATAAAGGGGAAAGATTTGATTGTTTGTTTCATAGAGATCTAAATAAATCTATGGTTTGTTTGTATTGAACAGGCTCCAAAAAATACTGAACCGATTTGAATAATTCTTTCACTGTAGGAAAACTACACTATCCCTGGGTGACATAGGGTACCTTTGATCCCGGAAATGTGGGGGAAGGGGGGGATATTTGAAAAAAGAAGTGAGCGGGATGCTAGTATTTTATAAAAACAGATTTTTGTGGAGATGCGTTTTATGAAGTTAAACACAACCTCTTCCAGAAAAAGAGGAAAATGAGTAGTTTTACTTGAAGAACTTGATAGTACATTTTGGTCTAAAGATTAAACTATCCGCTTCTTAAGCGCGGGAAGAAAAAGAAGAACTATGTATGACTACGGTTATTTACAACTTAACTCAGTCCCATGGTTCAAAACTAAACAGTGCCACAGTGTAGAAAGTTCCAGAAAGATTTATGACATGGCCCTTCTCCTTAGCCCTACATTCTTTTTCTACGATGTTTAATAAAATGTAGTTACACTAGTTAATAATTCATTTTACTAATAACGATAAGTATGGACTTATGTAGTCCGTAATAAAAAAAAAACAGCGTCTGTAGTCCCACTATAGGACTTACCAGTACTTAGTTATTACTTACCATTAGGTGGCACACTTATTTGTTTGCCTCCTTATTTCCTAAAATATAATTAACACTATTTTTCATGTAAAAAGTAAGTAAGTAAGCAACCCGAACTGCGTTAAAAAATGGACACAATTTTCATCGACCCAGAATTTGAATCCAGAATCTATAAATCACGTCTAAAAACGAGGTGTCATTTTTCATTTAAGGAGGTTTCTTTCTTTCTTTTTTTGTTACATCACTGTCGTTATATTGACTGTGGCAATATGCAGTGTGGTCATTAAAACAAAGTTTTAACCGATCCCGGTCAAAACATGAACCTTTATAGTAAGGCCAAGAGGATTCTCTTAATCGCAAGTTGAGTAGTCTGCACCGCAATGTCACTTTGATGTTCGTTGTACCATTGCATAGTAGAGAGAGTACACAGTACGTTACTTCCATAAACAGTACCACTTGTATGTGTGCGCCAAAGTTTCTATGCGTACAACTAAAACAAAATCTCAACCCGTTTCTCAGGGCAAACGAAAAGATTTCGTTTGAGGCCTCGGCCTCGAATTTCGCGGGCAGCGAGGCGGCAGCGGCAGCGGCGAGATGTTTTGTATGGAATCCCATAGCTCCATTCTCGAATACAGCGGGAGCGGCAGCACACGCAGGCGCACTGCGGTTTACCGCTTGACAGCATCGTACCGCTCTTGACGGCCCGCGTCAAGCGGTGACCGCAATCCGCCTGCGTGCGCCGCCGCTGCCGCTGCCGCGAAATTCAAGGCCGAGGCCTGAGCATAGATACTAATGGTGGCGTACACATTTAGACGTTTGCTCTTACGAATCGGGGTTAGCCATAAGTGTGTAAAATACATGACTGTAGTCTCTCTTAGTGTGCGCTCAGCATTCTCGACCGATCCGCTACTCACTTTCAGTTACGTACACCAGAGTGCGTGTTTGTATGCATTACAACAAGTATAGCACACCCGCATTCGTGAGATAAAATACCGATACAAGCGTTTATTCTCAGAACGCCTACTTCGCAAAATGCCAACCGCTCGCAAATAGCCAACTTCTCATTGAATAATGCCAAAGTCTTGAAATGACAACTTCGCGAAATGCCAACTTCACGAAATGACAACTTCTCATAATGACAACTTACAATTATAATGAAATGCAGGATCAGCAACAACGGATACAAGACGCTCGCGGTGCGTTAGTATGCAAATAACATACTTTGTAATTTTTCTACTATGCTTTGATGTTGGTTGTACGTCATTTGGTGTCTGAATGAGAAGGGTACCTGTCAGGACTAACCTCAATTTTCAGAAATTACGAACGATAATGCTGGAACCTTCTTATCTTGCGTCTTGGGAATGGTTCGTTGATCTTGGTTTAAGTACTTGAAGATAAGTTTTGACCTCTATAGCACAGTGGCTGAACCACTAGGTTATAAAATTGAGTATATAACGAAGATCGTGGGTGTGATTCCTGTCTTGGGTCAGGTTGGTAGGATTTTTTGCATGTCCAACTGGTTAGCTACCACTTCCACTGGTGAAGTCTACCGCCATAACAGCTCTGGCTATGTTTCGGTATTCAAGTGAGAGTTCATTTAAAAACGTCTCGAAAACCAAGGGAGCCCACAGTTTAGCTTGGCGGAGTGTCCCTTAATGGAATAGGCCGAAGTAGCCGCTTACCATCAGGTAGGCAGAGGTCCTGTCTGCCAACTGTTTTAGCAAAATAAGAAACTATAAAATCAAATTGCATTTAATATAATTTAGCATAGCTCAATTTTTTTGTGGTTTTACCGCACTTTTCATTAGCAACATAACCGCAGTCTAGTCGTACAACCTATTTAATGGTAAGCAAAACCTGCAGCCTTGTTTATTGCGAGATAGTTCACGAAGCATCGCTCAATGTGCTCATCAATTAACGTGTTGCTATCATGTACACATGCTCTCAGAAGCATACCTGCAAGCAAGCGTTAACAAAGCGTATAATGGCTAATATACTCTACGAAGCCACGCTTCTATGGATGGTAGGCCTTACACAATCGACATTTCTGACAACGTGAAGCGTTTCAAAGGCCACATCAGCCTGTAATTGCCTAATCTGTCTCCATATAATCGCTAACGGCTCATAGGATTAAAATTAATTGGTTAATTATAATGTTCCTATCCGTTAGCTCTCGTCTTGCAAGTTATTAATTAATTCTATGCGAGGATTAGTGACTTGTCACTCAATATTTTGATCTGTTCCGTTTATGGCTAACAACTCACGAAGTGGTTTCCCGCGCCCGCCATTTTATTCTGAACCATAGCCAGAGTTTTGCGCAGTTTTATGAGAGGCAGAGCATAATTATGGAATCCATAACTTTCAAGACGAGACCATATTATGGATCTTCTACTTGAATAAGGCGCTCTTCTTTTTTTATTGCAATGTGTAACAAGACGAGAAGATCGAACACTTGATGGCAAGCGCCACGTCTGCTATTAGACAGTTCAGTGCCAAACAGTAACTAAGCAGTTACTGTCTGGCACCGCCCTGCGCCCGCTACACCGAGACGACAGTTATTACGTCTCATATACCCAGTAATTTTACTAGCTTCAGTGCCCTTTCCCCGAAACACAGTAGTGCTGCGGGGATATTACTCCACCTTTCATAAGACTACAGTGAAGTGGCCCTTTATAATTACTGTGCTATGTTTCTGTCGATGAGTAAGGTCTCCAGAGCACAGGGGCGTGCATCCCATATAGGCAGATAGGCAGTGCCTACTTTTAAAAATCATTCGCGGAAAACCTTAAAAAATATTGTAATAATAAATCTAAAAACATAAATCAGGAATTAAATTATTCCCCCAACACTTCATAATTTCATCAAAACGGCGCATTCATGACCTATACGTATACCTACGTGTGTATAGAAGTGAGGTAAGCACTGGCCGAGCGCTGCCTACCAAGCGCCATACAATCGAACTTGTCAAAACACATTTTCGTATAAAATGTGTTATACGACAAAATGGAAATGTCACTCCTGCGTATAGCACAATAACCAGAAAGAACAACTTCTTAAATAGTCGCATTGGGTAAGCGAGCCTACTCGAACAATTAAGTTTGGCTAACCATTGATTTATACGATAATTTTATAGCAGAAAAATTAAAATATATTATAAGACGAATTATAAACCATATTTTTTTATGTTTAAGCTAATAAATAACAATATTTATTAATTAAAGACGTTTCTACTTCCGCATTAAGCAAGCAAACATGTCAGTTCTTGTGAATCCCACCGACTTCAATAGATGGCGCTAAAAGAAATAATTGTATCAGCTTACAACTATTTTTAATCAATTTATATTATTTATCACAATTTTAATAGCTGATTTGTATCTTAAAATTATTTTATAATATTGATATAATAGATAGATTTTACTTTCCCATTGAAAACCACGGAATAAAAAACAAGAACACACACCCAGAAGTTATTGGCTTAAAAAAGTAATGAAATGTTATTGGTTTTACGTCAAGGTCAAAATCATGTTTTTGTTTGTGTTTACATTTCGGATAACCTATCTTCATGTCATGGGTGCGTGTGTTAAAACTTTTAATTGCTATTTATATAACTTACTATGTTATTGTGTCGAGTGCACTGATATTTTAAACAATCTTTGTGTCTTCGAGCAACACGGAACATTGTGTGAAGTGAGTGCATTTCTGACGATGGAAAAATGACAATATTCGGTATGTGAATGTCCCCAAATTACGTTTTGTTTTGTTTATATGAATTATGATTGGATAAGTTTCTCGCCAACGCCTAATATAAGTTTATCATCACGCAGAAAAATAGGTACCTATATTCATTTGATGCACTTAAAATTAACATACATTGAATTGGCGCGCTGGGCAAATTTTTTTTTATGACGTTTTTGACCTAGTTAGCGTTAGTAAAACATTTACTAATGTGAGTTTTTTTATTTATTTGCCAATAAATATGCATGTTTTAGAATGTTGTTCTTATCCGATCGCACAAAAAAAATATTTTCGATCTATTCCTTTCTAATACCAAAAACAAATACCAAATGGTAGGTAGGTATTTGTTTCCTATCGACCTGAGAAAAAAAAATTACTGCCTACCTAGTCTCAAAACCTATGCACGCCCCTGCCAGAGCACAGTTGGGAAGTTGTTTGCTGTTTTTTTCTGCCAAAGTTATGTTTTTTCATAACTTTGGATGGACTATTCCATAGGCAAAGGTAACATCTTACCATTAACAAGATGGAGCTAAAGGGCGCTGTGTGAAAAATATCTAAAAGAAAATGTAGTGTCATTAACATTAAGCCTGAGCATTTTGACCTCCTCCGTGAAACAGTGGCTAAGCCGCTCGGGTATAAAACCCGGAGGTCGTGGGTTCGATTCCCACCTAGGTTGTGGTTGGTGGTAGGGCTTTTTTATAGTCCAACTGGCTAGCTACTATCCCCACAGGTGAAATCTGCCGCCATAATAGCTCTGGCTGTGTTCCGGCAGTATTAATGAAGGATCCAATACACTTGATATCAGAGGCTCGAAGATCAGATGAGTCTACGGTCTGGCAGCACATTGAGCGACGCTTCCTGGTGAAATGTCCCTCAATGGAATAGGCCGCAGTGGCTGCTTACCATCACGTGGGCTGCGTGTCTGTCTGCCAACTGACATAGTATTAAAAAAAAAAGCAAACATGTGTGACCTAGGTGCTTTATTTCCCTTAAATTCAAACGCTCTCTCAACACCTCGCTAGTTCAGAAATTAGTATTTCCCGCCCCCGAATTTCCGAATAAACCGTACACATACCGTCCGCAACCGATAATCTAAGTCTATCTTTGAACTAAAGCTACAAATTCCCATAATGGAGCGCAAACAGAAATGTACAGACATTTTCCCAGGCATGAATTTCACGACACGCAGCGAAAGGTAATATAATAGCAGGTAATCCCGCATTTGATCAACGAGTTGTCGGATCAATCGGCGGACTAGTCGACAGATTGATCGACTAAACTGAGTGACAGTGAAAAGTATGGTCGGCAAAAAAATTAAACATTTAATTGATTAAGAAATTATTTAAAAAGAGCTATGGTAGACCACTCGGAGTTTCAAACGTCACATACCCATGTTTCTTGGACAACTTATTGTTGTTGTTTTTTTTTTATTAGCGACTACTATCCACTAAGCTATTCATATTTGCTTTGCACAAAGAGAGATAGCGATTAATGAGGCATTAAATTTGCACCTTATGTGTGTGAAATAAAGTGTAAATAAACAAATAAAGTCTTCTTCCTCTGATTGTTTTGTCCCATTCTAGCCAAGGTACGCCTGTATCAGGATTTGGCATGTCCATTGATTACATTGAAGCGACTGCCACCTGAGCTCCGTAAACCTTGACAGGGGGTGACTACACTAATTGGATCATGGCTAAACAGCCATTGGATTTTGCAGATTTCATCACGATGTTTTCCGTTACGTATGTCATTTATAATCATTTACCACCAGCTCAAACGACGTTTAACTCAGCTACCACAGATTTCTCTACATTATAAGTTATTAATTTACTTAATTAAGTAATTTAATTAATTAAAAAGTAATTAAAAATTTTCGCTGAATTCCAAAAGTTTTTATACCTAATAGCATTTGAATCTGATAGTACGTTTATATACAAGAAGTTTTTATTACGATCATGTAACTAAACGCCTGAAACCTAAGCCGACACGTAGACGCCATGTCTGAAAATAGCAAGAAAAGAATGGTTTTATTCTCGTCTTTATCTAAAAGATTTTCACACGAGAAAAAAATACAAAAGCTAACAGATTCAGGAGTCACGAAAGGATCATCTGTTAAACAACTTTATTTCCTGAAATTGAATAGAAGATATATCGAATAAGTCGTCCAACAAGTTGGAAGGCCTGTTAACAACAAAGTCTGTATTGATTGGCAGTGACAAGTACAGTCGGCATATAAGTGAACTAACATTTATCTGAAATGATAGGGCCTTATATCGAAGTCATTTTGAACTCGCATATCTGGCCATATGAAAAATTTATCTAGAATTGAAATGAAAGAATGGACAATGACAAATGAAAAAATGTTTCGAATTTAACAAATCTGTCGCATTTCAATCACACTACACGATTACGATTACCATTTTGCATTTAGCAAGTGCTGTGATTACCGGCTGAACCAGGTATACCGGTAATCTTCTTGACCATCGGTTGACGGAGTGGGGGCGCGCATGTGCACTTGCGCATTGACCAATAGCGAGCGCGAATCTTCCGACTCTCGCACGATATTGGTCAGAGGTATGGTTCTGACCAATAGCGCGCAGGAATGTCAAAATTCGTGTTCTGCGCAATCTCCACCCGATAGTAAAGAAGTTTGCCGGGGTCTGTACCCATCATTGTGACGATAACTTGATTTCAACGATAGAGGCCTTTTATATTTCGGGCTCAAAGCGACCCGTTTGGCAAGCGTGGTCATTACCTACAATTTTAATGATAACTTGATTTCAATTATAGATCCTCTCCTCAGTAATGGAAAATTAATTTAACAGTTTAATTTTTAATTAAAAATAATTGACTGTTAATTACTTTTTTTGCCAACTGTACTTGCATCAAAGTAACGTTCTGTATGATAAGTAAACAAGTTAATTGCGTATTCTGTAGCGGAGTGCACGGACGACTCTTTGATAGCTAGGTAATTGTATGCACCAAGATGCACATTAAATGTATTGGTAACAACACTGCGTGTTTACAAACATCAGATATTAAATAAACATTGAATAGATAAAAATTCGCGGTTTACTAACTATCTATACTAATATAATGAAGAGAAAAGATTTGATTGTTGTCTATTTGTTTGTATTGAAACTACTGAACCGATATGAATAATTCTTTCACTGTAGGAAAACTACACTATCCCCGGGTGACATAGGGTACTTTTGATCCCGGAAATGTGGGGGAAGGGAAGAAGAAATATTTAAAAAAAGAAGTGAGCGGGATGCTAGTATTTTATAAAAACAGATTTTTGTGGAGATGCGTTTTATGAAGTTAAGTAATAAATACACAACCTCCTCCACAAAAAGAGGAAAATTACGAGTTGTTTTACTTGAAAAACTTGATAGTACATTTTGGTCTAAAGATTAAACTATCCGCTTTTTAAGCGCGGGAAGAAAAAAGAGGAACTATGTATGACTACGGTAATTTACAACTTAACTCAGTCCCATGGTTCAAAACTAAACAGTGCCAAAGTGTAGAAACTTCCAGAAAGTTTTATGACATGGCCTTTCTCCTTAACCCTACATATTTTTTTCAACGATGTTTAATAAAATGTAGTTACAACACTAGTTAATAAGTCATTTTACTAATAACGTAGTACGTAACGTAGTAGTAGTATGGTCTTAAGTGGTCCGTAGTCCCACTATAGGAGGGTGACAATCTTACTCGTTTGCCTCTTTATTTCCTAAAAATAATATAATTAACACTATTTTCATGTAAAAAGTAAGTAAGTAATGTAAGCAACCCGAACTGTGTCCAAAACCATGGACACAATTTTCAACGACCCAGAATTTGAATCCAGAATCACGTCTAAAAACGAGGTGTCATTTTTCTTTTAAGGAGTTTTTTTTTATTTCTTTTTTTGTTACATCACTGTCGTTATATCGACTGTGGCAATATGCAGTGTGGTCATTAAAACAAAGTTTTAACCGATCCTGCGCAACTTTCTTCATATACGAAGCCAGGACTCCGTGCAAGTTTTGAACATAGTGGACGATTATTGAAAACTATCCTGTTTTAGCATTTGGTTGGGATGAAACTGAAATAAATTCTACAACTACAGATATAAGGGAGAGAGTAAACATTAGAAGTCAAATAGGGTAGTGTCATAGTAAAAAAGTACACAGTACGTCTGCTCTAGTGCAAACAGGTCGAGATTTTGTTTCAGTGTGAGTGCGGCGCCACATCTATACTTTCATACTGAAAGATTGTTTATTTGTTTGTTTGCTTGTATTGAATAGGCCCCGAAAGTACTGAACCGATTTGAAAAATTCTTTTACCATTATCCCTGAAGAACATAGGCTACTTTTTACCCCGGGAAAATGCTACATTCCTACGGGAAAACGGAAAGTAAGTTTTTCACATAGATTATGACGGTTCTGTATAGCAACGCATTGTTGATTATGGAATAAATCCAAGTATACAATGATTTTTAGGAGCTGGCGAATTAATCCTAAAAAATATCACATTCTTACGGGATAACGTATAGTCCACGCGAGCGAAGCCGCAGGCGGAAGGCTAGTAGATACTCGTAATATGGCGTACATACAGGCTGCGCGCGGTGCGTTTGTATAAAAATAAAGTACTGGGTGCTCTTTTTACTAAGGGAAAAGTGAGCCTTTGTCTGTGACAATAGATTTGACGATCGCTTCATTCTTATTTACCCTTTTTTAACTTGAATTTTTGTTAGTGGATAAGGTCTTCAAAGCTCATTTAGCAACGGCATATATTGGCAGGGGGTAGGAATTTTTAGTTTTGATGCTAGCAATATTTTCCCTTTTGAGTTACAGCGTCGGTGATGCGCGAGTGGTGCCTCTGTTGCAATCACAATATTTCTTTGGTCCGACCCAAGATTCGAACCCAGAACCTGCTGCACTGGTGCAACCATCGCTTTATGGTGCGATCTACTAGCCCGTTTATTCCGACTAGTCCGATTAGTAGTTCGATCGTCGAACTGTTCGGACATTTTTTTTCCAAATAGTTCGACTGGAGGATCGAAGAGACAATTTAGTTATTTAACCGTAAAAGTTTAGCTGCGATCCATTTTACTATCTTCTTTCGCAGTTCAAACAGATCAGATAACATAGTTCTAGATTGAAATAAATTACTAGAGGCGCCGTCTACCGTCAAAACGTCTGCGCAGAGTAATTATGATATACACAGTCTCGCCAACGATCATGTGTGATTTATAACACACAATCGGCAGTTATCAATTGACTGTTGATTTGTGGGATCGTATATTGAAGCGGGAATTGGGGCAGATTGTGTGAATGAATCATAGATGTGGTGTAATTTTAGTTTGCAATAGATATTTATGATATGATATTATGATACTTACGTTAAAGATATCTTTTAAACGCCGGAGCTGAGGCGTCACTTGCGCCACTCTAATTGAAATATCTCTGGACAAATGAATAAATATCTCTGGCCATTATTATACACAGCTCTATCTAGCCCTAAACTAAGCATTAGCTTGTGCTATGGGTGCCAGAACCAGACCAGACAACGGATAAACATTACTTATGTACTTTTTACATACATTCATATTATACATTGAAACACCCAGACCGATACAAACAGACATGTTCATGCACACAAATGTTTGTACCGTGCGGGAATCGAACCCGCGACCTCTGGTGTAATAGCCGACTTCTCAACCATCATCAAATGGCTCGTCAAATAAAATATATTCTGATTGATACAAAAAGACAGGTTCATTTACACAATTGTTTGTATCGTGCAGGGATCGAACCCACGACCTCTGATGTCATAGCCAACTTTTAACTATTACACCAAATCGGTCGTTAATTAACTTAGGAATATAGGATCGATCCTAATCATATATAGTGGTACAGAATACCTATTTTCCCTTTATGCTAGTATATTTGAATAGAAAATGGATATAATCATGAATATCAAATAATATATCTGATATGTCTTCAATGGGCCTATATTGAAGGCTTGAAGTTCTAACCACCAATTAGCAGGTTTTGAACTGTCATCCTATATAATATAATAACATTAGTTTCAATCATCACCCAGACAAGTGAAATCTGCCGCCATAACAGCTCTGGCTTTGTTCCGACAGAATTAATGTGTGAGCCAGTACACTTGAAATCAAAGCCTCGAAGATCAGGTTCATTCCCGCTGTCCACCCCCAGCTCTGCCCCTGCCGGTGGACAGTGACACAACTTTTGCAAATACGTCGCACTGTCCCCGGGGGTGGACAACGAAACTAAATTGCAAAAATTGTGGCACTGTCCACCCCGGTGGATAAAGAGAATTTTAAGAGAATAATTTACAAATGTACTAGGGCAACATGACCTTATCGGAGATGTATTCATTTGTCAAGCATTTTTTACGAGATGATTATTATGACGCTAAAGTAGACTAAAATCCCCAGGTTTCCCCTTCACACCCTATTGGGACGAGCCGGTGCCAGCCTTGTGGCTATTGATCAGCTCATCATTATTACGCATATTATAGGCATTCATACAATCATAAATGTTTTTCATACATTTGTTAAGACATTTTACTGTGGGCTACCTTTGGTACCTACCTATGTTGGTGTACCTTTTATAGAATAGAATAGAATTTTTTATTTTGCTTAAACAGTCAGACAGCTTAAAACAGTCGTATGACAGTTTTGCTAATAGACGTTAGTTTAATAAATTACTATGGACGTAACAAATTATTTAAAAAAATATCATCGTTAATATCTATTGTGTACTGACAATTTCGCGAACACACAAAAGATCTAATTTAAACCGTACGGTCAATCACTATTATTAATTTATTGACGACCATTGAGACTCGACAGGGTCATTGAATGCCATAAATTATAGAGTTAGATAGTTTGTTACCCCTGACAAATATTTATCGGTTAGGGTGCGGTGATGAAAACATTTTGATGCGAGTAATGAAATTTTGTTTAATTTATTAGAGCACAACTATTTCATTATAAACACACCGTATTTGACAAGCCATTTAATGTAATGGTTGAGAAGTCGGCTATTACAATAGAAGTCGCGGGTTCGATTCCCGCACGGCATCAAATTTTCTAAGGAAAACATCAAGAGATATTTATGACTATGATTTAATTCAAGGCAAAATCCATGTATTTACTAAACGATTCGGGAATAAAGTGCTCGAGATATGATACCGACTTCAAAACGTAAACAAGCAAATTAGCTGCAAACTTGCATAAAACATTATATAAAGTTGTAAAAAGCTTTCTGCATTAGCGCCACCTCGTAATAAGGTGTCAAGGGATCGCATATCTCCGCATTGCAGTGTGCACTAACCTAAGCCCTAACTTTGACCTAACCATAGTAAAAAGAGTGTATGGTACGTTAACTTCATACAAACACACACACCGCGTGCGGCTTGTACATATGTATGTGTGCGGCATAGTTGTACTTTGTTCCAACGGCCTCCATAGAACAGTGGCAAAGCCGCTCAGGGTATAAAAACACGGAGGTCGTGGGTTCGATTCCCGCCTTAAGTCTGGTTGGTGGTAGGGCTTTTTCAGAGACTGACTGGCTAGCTACCACGCTCACAGGTGAAATCTGCCGCCATAACAGCTCTGGCTGTGTTCCGACAATATTAATGTGAGAGCCAGTACACTTGAAGTTAAAGGCTCGAAGATCAGATGAGCCTACAGTCTGGCTGGCAGCACATTGATCGACGCTTCCTGATGAAGCGTCCCTCAATGGAATAGGCCTCAGTGACCGCTTACCATCAGGTGGACTGCGTGTTTGTCTGCCAACTGATGTAGTAAAAAAATTAACGTTCAAAAGATAACGTTCTGTATACTATTTTTACTATGTCTCTTTGACCTAACCAAAAACCAGCGAACTGTAACCTGTTTTAAATTCTCCACACGATCCCCACGACCCGAAACATTATACACAAAATATCACTACCACGTCCCTTCAGGGGCCGATTTTCATTTGAAATGCTCCTTCGACAAATATGCCTACGTTCTTTGACATAAGATATTGTTCGAATATGAACTTTATGCCTTTGTAAGAAGGTGTATTGTGTGCTTAGATATTTTGTCCTTTTTGTGGTTTCTTTTGATCAAATGATTTCGGTGACAAACAGAGGAACGTAAGTGATATTGTTACGGACATTTTAGGGATAGGTCTTTGTTCGTGTGTTGTATCTGTACATATAAAAGTACTCTACCGCTTTATTTTAAACTAGCCTTCCGCCTGCGGTTTCACCCGCGCGTAATTTCGTTTTTCAAATATCCCGCGGGAATTAGACGTTTCCCGTAGGAATTTTATAGCCTATGTCCTAATCCGGGTTATAAACTATTATACGTGTGCCAAACTAAATCCGTTCAGCCGTTTAGGCGTGATTGAGTAACAAACATCCAAACATCCAGACTTTCGCATCCAGAATTTATAATATTAGTAGGATTTTGCTTTGTTGCAAATATTACTCGCTACCTAGCAAAGCTATAAAGCCAGCCTTAACACCCGTAAATTCACAAAACGTTACTTTACCCACAAAACGGGTGAAAAGCGAAATAAACAAACTCAATTTTAAAACAACAGGGAAAATCAACACGGAATCATTACGGTCCCCGAAAGGGTCCCATAAATAAAGCTACGGAACCCACAAAGGGAAAAACTTGGATGTAATAAATTTAAAAAGCAATTAAACTGAGGACAACGTTACCCGTTCTTTTGTATTTATTATTGTAATTTTGTTATTAATTAATGATAATTGTTTAAGCGAGGATAAATGGTGGTATGGGATTTCAAACTCAATAGTTAAAGTGATGTAGTCTAAAATTCCTTTATGCAATGTATCGTTTTTAATTGTAAAGATATTTCATGATTATGAGTTCTTTACTCGTATAGGTATAACATAGTTCTTGTTATTTGTTTATCTTTACACAATTCAGATAAATAAAATTGCAATATAATGTTTCTAATGACATTGTAACAGTTTTTAATAAAAAAAATCGAACTATCAACTTTCGCACTCATATAGGGGACCCATATATCGGGTGTCCGGTGGAAAATTTATGTTTTCAAACGCACTTTAAAAAAAACATACGCATCGGAGCGTGGGACGGGGTACGTCACTGGAGTCTTCGAGAGTGCGGATTTGTCTATCACAATGCTGCAGTGGTCAAGTGAGCATCGAGCATTGGCTATAGAAGCGATTTTTAAGAACGGTGATTCTTTTATCGCCGCTCGTCGACAATTTTGTATTCAGTACAACATCAGACGATTGAGTGATGCGCCAGGCGTAAATTTGATACGGTCGTGGCTAGAAAGGTTTCGTGCCACATATTCAGCCAGAAATTACCCTCCTCCAGAACCAAGCAGAGCAATACGAACTCCCGAAAACCTCCGAACCGTTGAACGAAGTTTGCAAGAATATCCACGAATTTCGCTTAGGAAAAGAGAAAATGGTTTTGTAACTTTCAAAAACAATAGTTAACGAAATTATCAAACAAGATTTAAAGTTTCATCCTTAAACATTGCAATTAGTGCAATAAATAAAAGGAAATCGTTTTATTTTACGTAAATCGTTCTGCGAAACCATGTTAAAGAGTTTTGTTACTGTTAACTCCATCTTTTGAAGCGATGAGTCCCCATGTCCATTTAAACGGTCATGTAAATAAACAGAATTGCCGTTGTTGGGCTCCACGAGGGCAAAACTCGAAGCTAAAACACCAGCGGCCCTTGCATTTTCCAAGGGTAACAGTTTGGTGCGCTCTTTTGACAAACGGAATTATTGGCCCGTATTTTTTTGAAAAACAGTGCATCATTTCTGTTTGTGTGTGAGACAAAATGGAAGGCATTTACATGATGTTATTTAAAAAAATTAAAATCCGCATTAGTCTTCTTTATATTGGATAAAGAAATATAACAATAACTTAAATAGTTTTTGTTTTATTTAATTTTAAAAACATAAATTTCCCACCGGACACCCTGTACAATCATGTCGCTTGATTCCCATTTAGTAACTATTTGACCTTCGCTATCTTGAATAAGGGAACTAGAGCAAGGCGGGAATCGAACCCACGACCTCCGTGTTTTTGTACCCGAGCGGCTTAGCCACTGTTCCACGGAGGCGGTCGAAACAGTTTTTGACAGCAGTCATAATAATTATGGTCTCGTGTTGGCAACATTTTACATGAAAATGTTTGTGGTGGGAAATATCTTTATCTACATCCATACCCTAATATGACTATTTTATAGTCAGGATCGATGAGCAAACGCCCTATATTTCGATATGAGTATCTGTGGCTGCATCTTAATGTTTACATTTTAGTACAGGTAACCGATACTAAAATGTTTACATTTTAGTATCGGTAACCGATACCTCAATTACGTTCAAATTTCGAACGTCTTCTTAAAATGTATTTTATTCAAATTGACCTACAATGAATGAAGATAAAGTTATGTATGTGACTGTACATAATTAGGCATTAAAATACTCATGTGATCCTTTTTGTTCGTATTTTAATGACCCTCATTATGCAACAGTCACATAAATAACTATTTTGGTACAGAATGGAATATTCCCCAAAGGTAAATCGATTAATTACACGATCGGCACAAAATCACATACCGTTATTTGTCAGCAAATAAAACAGTTATTTGATCCGCTGTTCAAACGCTCGGATCCCCGATACGTAATGCCTCGGGATTTAGTTTGATTAATTATTGAGATCAGCCTATCTCACTCACAAGTATCGCTGTCTCCTTCTAGCTGAAGTTAGTAATTGGGCGTTTGTGATCTTAAGACGGTGTTGACACAAATAGATATATTTAGAGACACTTGCTTACTTTGTAAGGTTATATTGGAGTTTGACAACTTATACACGAAACCTGAACTAAATTAATAATATTTTTTTTTATGTCAGAGGCGGTATACGAGCCAGCGGGTAGCCTGATGGTCAGCAATCACCGCCGCCCATAGACATGTGCAAGTTCTGCAACACCAGAGGGATCGCTGATGCGTTGCCGGCCGGCCTTTCAAGGGGGGGGGGGGTCTCCGGCACCCTCACTAACCAGAAGAAACACAAAAGAAGTCACGATTATTTCGCGCTGGTGTTATGTGCGAGGGTGGTACTTCCCCGGACAAGCGGGTTAGTTCCGCTATCCATATATCCTATCTTTTAAATCTACATCAAACAATATAATAAAAAAAGAACGATCGGAGGCGGAAATCGACTCGGATGAATACATATAGGTTAGAAGGCTAAGGCGGGAGCAAAGTCTTTGCCTTCGTGGTTATTTTTTTTTATCTTCCCTTCCCCAATTTAACGAGTTAGTTTTATAAAACACTGTAAAACTTTTCTTCTCATCAGTCCCAAAAACTGAAGGGTGCCATAGCGGGACTTTTTGGTAGGTATTTTGCGAGGGTGCCATACCGGTACAGTACCATAGCGGAACTAACCCCCGGCCTATTCGTACTGTAAAACCGTTTCCAATAAAATTCTTCGGTTTAATCAAAATTAACTCCAATTGGGTTTTACGAGCGATTACATAACGATTATGAATCGGTATAAAAATCCGGATGATTTATCGATCTGTATCTAATCCGGATCTAATGTTTAAAATCCGTATTTCGAATGTCCAGCGAATGGAGGATAACAGTTAAACAAAGCGTTTTAAATATGGTTGGTTTATTTTACACATTATTATGAGCGAAAAATTGCTTGTAGATAATCTATACTTTATCCGAATAACTTTGTGTAAATCAGCGTTACCAGTTTTTTTTCTTGCCAAGTCGGGACTTTCGTACTTTTTGAGTGAAAAAAGCGGGATTCTTCCGTCAAAAGCGGGACATAGTAAAAAAACGTATATAATCAAAAGTTTTCAAATATTTGAAATAAGTAAGTAAGTAATAATAAGTTTATTCAGAAAAAATCTCTTTACCTTTTTATTGAGAAAAAATCTCTTTACCTTTTTATTTGACTCAAAATAACGTTTACGTGACAATAGATAGCAAAATTAGCCATAGAAAATGTATTGTTAACTCTTATCTTCATTACGCGCCTTCTTTCTCAGCACTCTGCACGTACGGTCGAGTTCTCCCCGAAAAGCGGGACTGAGCCTGTCCCGCGCGGGACATTTAATTTTGATTTAAAAATCGGGACGTCCCGCCAGAATCGGGACGTCTGGCAACGCTGGTGTAAATATTTCCAGTTTGGTTAGGACATTGCAGGCTAGAATCACCTGAATGTCTGAAAAGAATGACGATTCCGTGCTTCGGAAGGCACGTTAAGCCGTTGGTCCTGCGCCTGATCTCTCTTCGGTCGTGTCAGACTGCTGTCCCACCTTGTTATGAGAGTGAGGGAATAGGGAGTGCACCTGTGCTTGCGCACTCACTTGTGCACTATAATATATCCTGCGTAGTCGTAAAAAATTGACCGCCGCAGCTGAAAACTTGGCTAGTAGGAGGGACATAGATGATGATAATAACACCACAAGCATATCCATAACTATCCTTTTGTTGATTTAGTTCCTAGCCTATCTAGACATCCCATAATAGCCTACTCGGCTAAATGAAGTGTCAACATTGACAGTACCGACTGACGTCTAGTAATCAAATGACGTATGGAGTACGTACCTTCTCCAGATTAATACAAATCAGTACAAAACAGTTGACAGGAAAAGACAACGAGAATTCGCAACAGCCAAAGCAATTTGTATCTATTAGGAAGAGCCCAAAAACAATTTAAATCTAGGTAAATTCTTCTGTATCTAACCGAGTTAGTGTAATGGTTGAGAAGTCGGCTATCATGTCATCCACCAGAGGTCGCGGGTTCGCCCCGCAGGCATGGGTCGTGGTCCACCTGCTTAGTTCACCTGGGTGGACCACGGGCACTTTTTCTTGCCCGTGGTCCACCTCAGTTCACCTGGGTGGACCACGGGCACTTTTTTCTTGCCCGTGGTCCACCTCAGTTCACCTGGGTGGACCACGGGCACTTTTTTCTTGCCCGTGGTCCACCTCAGTTCACATGCATGGGTGGACCACGGGCACTTTTTCTTGCCGGTGGTTCACCTCAGTACACCATGCATGGGTGGACCACGGGCACTTTTTCTTGCCGGTGGATCACCTTTTTAGTCGTTTAAGACCCGTGGAACACCAAAGTGGTTCACCTAGGTGTTCCACGGTTACTTTTTGTACCGGTGGATCACCTAGGTGTTCCACGGTTAACTTTTTGTACCCGTGGATCACCTATCTGCTACCACTTTGGCGTTCCACGGGTCAGAAAGGAATTCTTGTCCTTCCAATCCGACCAACTGAACCGACGAACTGGTTGTGCAGATTGGAACGCGATTAAAGGTTTTATTCCAAACCAATTAACAAGTTGATCATATTTTATTTTATTTTGAGAAATATTATTCCAAAGGGACCAACTGAACCGACCAATTGAAACGGACCAACTTTTTTCTTTCTTAAGTATACAACTTCTTAGTTGGTCTGATTTTATTTGTTAATTCAAATGTGTCCCCATCCACATAAAGCGGATACTGGTATGGTACCAGGGCAACATGACCTTATTGGAGATGTATTTTATTTTGTCATGTATTTTTTCCATCAAGGTTTTACACACTTTTAAAATCTCTTTTTTCTTCTATCTATACGCTTGGTTCGTCACAATAATCAACTCTTAAAAAAAAGCTAGACAAAGTCGGTTTGTCCACTTGTCCCTACCAGTGTCTCCACCAGTAGAGACAATTCCACTTTTTTGTCCACTTGTCCCTACCAAGTGTTGTCGGTAGAGATATTTCCACTTTTTTTTCCACTTGTCTCTACCGGATTGTAATTAAATGGTTTTTATTCCCGGTCGTTCCCACTGGGTACGACTGGGAAAAAAACGCTTCGTTCGTCCCTCTCGTTCCGCTATAGACCAAGAGTCAAATAATAGGTTCATTGACACTAATTCCATAATACAGTTCCATGATGGAACTCCAATTCTGGAAAACAAATGAATGTCGGGGAAACAAATGAATGTCGGGAAAACAAATGAATGTCGGGAAAACATTGTTTATTGATCTGAAGTTAAAAAAACAGGTGCAAGCGATTTTCGACCTTATCGACATTTAAAATTTTGTTGCTTTTTCGCAACTGCTTGTCGACCATCTTTGCTAGTTCATTAAAATCAGTTATTTTGGTAAATGTCGATAAGGTCGAAAATCGCTTGCACCTGTTTTTTTCAACTTCAGATCAATAAACAATGTTTTCCCGACATTCATTTGTTTTTCCGACATTCATTTGTTTTTCCAACATTCATTTGTTTTCCAGAATTGGGGTTCCATCATGGAACTGTATTATGGTATTAGTGTCAACGAACCTATTATTTGACTCTCGGTCTATAGCGGAACGAGAGGGACGAACGAAGCGTTTTTTTCCCAGTCGTACCCAGTGGGGACGACCGGGAATAAAAACCATTTAATTACAATCCGGTAGAGACAAGTGGAAAAAAAAGTGGAAATATCTCTACCGACAACACTTGGTAGGGACAAGTGGACAAACCGAACATTTCGTGCTTTCCGCCAGAGTAACGCACATAAGAAGTTGGTATAAAGAGAAGTTTGCTATTTGCGAAGTAGACCCCTAGCGCCTGAGCGGTCCACCCAAACATGTGTAATGAGGTAATCCACCGGCAAGAAAAAGTGCCCGTGGTCCACCCATGCATGTGTACTGAGGTGGACCACGGGCAAGAAGAAGTGCCCGTGGTCCACCCAGGTGAACTGAGGTGGACCACGGGCAAGAAAAAAGTGCCCGTGGTCCACCCAGGTGAACTGAGGTGGACCACGGGCAAGAAAAAGTGCCCGTGGTCCACCCAGGTGAACTGAGGTGGACCACGGGCAAGAAAAAGTGCCCGTGGTCCACCCAGGTGAACTAAGCAGGTGGACCACGACCCATGCCTGGATCCCCGCACGGTACAAACATTTGTGTGCATGAACATGTCTGTTTGTATCTGTTCAGGTGCGCGTTTATTTCAGTAAAACTGGTAAGAATTCTATTTAAATTGTTTAATTACGTGAACAATATTCTTTTTCACAAACGTCAAGACATAGACAGATAAAGCGGACATAGTGCCTCTAGTGGGCGTTCTACAAACTAATAGTTTTTTATACTTTATAATTTATAATTCCCAATAGTATTGGTCTGGTGTGTCTATGTATTTACAAAAAAAGTATATAAGTTATGTTTATCCGTTGTCTGGCACCCACAGCACAAGCTAATGCTTAGTTTGGGGCTAGATGGCGTTGTATGAATTATGTCCAAAGATATTTATTTATTTATTTAATTTGGGCTTACATTTTGCTTACCATCGGGCTAAGTGGAGATGTACTGAGATACTATAAACAAAGCCATTGTTCAACGGCGGTGGTTTTGTATATTTTCTTGCCTCTAAAGGGATTTTATTCGTACACTACGAGAGACGTGACCAAACAAGACGTGTAAGACGCAATTTCTGTATTCCAAGGATATAACAGTCGTAAATAACAATTTACATTCGTGACGTCACTGGAAACCATCTTTAAGGTTCCGTAGGGATAGAAGTTTGGTTGAAGAGTTTGCGTCAAATAAGGTTAGTAAGTTCCGGACCGACGATTTGATAACTAGTGATGCAAAGGATAATATTGACTGCCGAAATTGTTAGACACTGCTTAGCACATATTTAGTTTTACCGAGTAAGTAGTTTTTAGTTTTTTGAACATTACAGTAATTAATCGTTTTGTTTCCATGCCTGATGCATTTTTGATGATATTTTTTGTGACAGTAAAAAGTTTCGGCGACTATACTCATTCTATACCATAGACGTTCTATACCTACCATGGAAATAATATTGTCTATGTAACATACCTACTCAAGATGACATTTGCCCAATAATTTAAATGTACAAGATCGTTCACGATAAGAAGTCCTCTAGCCGCTATATTGGTACAACTGTTTTTCAATACTTTCAGTTTCAATCTGTTTTTTGACAGATTTACAAAGCGTAGGCAATGCTGCCAATATAGCGGCTAAACGACAACTTATGGTAAAACATAGATTTAGTATATTTTTGGTGAAAAGACTTTTATGGTATCTTTGGTTAAAGTTATCAATAAACATTGGCGTAATATAATCTGTTGTTTAAAAAATCGCTTTTAATATTAACGCCGCCATTTTCCCTCCCGAATACTACCAATTTCGGTGCGGTTGTAAAATAAGCGAAACGCCGTGAAATTCGTGTATTACGCACAGACGGATTGTTTTATGTTCGTTGTAAATATATAGCGTACTAAATTACGCGCGGGTTCGATAAAAGTAATACTATTTATGTCCGATACGGTTTATAGAACTTTTATGATTCTAGGGTTCCGTAGGAAATAGTTATGATCGATTTAAGTCATTGGTTGATTTTATTGCGGAACAAAACACAATTATCCTTTTTTAACCCTTTAATTAATGTCACCATCCTCAAACTGCCCCCGTGGTACAGTGATTAGAGTTGGGCTCTAAAACCCGAAGATCGTGGGTACGAATCCCGCGGGGAGCATAACTTTGTGTGATTGTTTCCAGTTTGGTTAGGACATTGCAGGCTTGAATCATCTGAATGTCAGAATGATGATTCTGTGCTTCGGAAGGCACGTTAAGGCGTTGGTCAGATGGCAATCGCTCCATTGTAATAACCAGGCTTGTCGAATCTCGGATCATAGTCGAAGATCATATTCGACCGCCTCCGTGGAACAGTGGCTAAGCCGCTCGGGTATAAAAACACGGAGGTCGTGGGTTCGATTTCCGCCTTGGGTCTGGTTGGTGGTAGGGCTTTTTCAGAGTCCGACTGGCTAGCTACCACCCCCACAGGTGAAATCTGCCGCCATAACAGCTCTGGCTGTGTTCCGGCAATATTAATGTGGGAGCCAGTACACTTGAAATCAGAGGCTCGAAGATCAGATGAGTCTACAGTCTGGCAGCACATTGAGGGACGTTTCCAGGTAAAGCGTCCCTCAATGGAATAGGCTGCAGTGGCTGCTTACCATCAGGTGGGCTGCGTGCCTGTCTGCCAACTGACCTAGTATAAAAAAAAAGCGGACCCTGAACTCCATACTGGATGCAATTGGGAAAATGCTGGGATGATGATGAATTACTATCACTCTCCGTCGGTGGCGGATATAGAAACAAGGCGTGTCTGTATGTACGTATTCGGTGAACATCGTGGTCAAACTCGCTTGAACAGTTCCAAACTCGTCGTGTCTAAGTTGTTAATTTTTCGCGGCTTCCAAAGTTCGAGTGTCTGCGGGGAGCCTGGGGCGTTTCGGGATAAGACGGTACATGTTAACCCTTTTACTCGGATGTAGTATTAGTGTTCTAGGGTTAATTGTAACTCTAAATTCACATTGTCTTTTAGCAAATTTTATTTGAACATAGTAATTTAATAGACAATTAAATATTATTGTCCCACTAAATGGCAAAGGCCTTAATTTCATAATTATATTAACTATACACTCATATTATAAAGAGGAAAGATTTGATTGTTTGTTTGTATTATATAGGCTCCGAAACTACTGAACCGATTTGAATAATTCTTTCACTGTTGGAAAGGTAGGTACACTATCCCCGGGTGATATAGGGTACTTTTGATCCCAAGAAAAGACCACCAATCCGCCGCCAGTATACCTTTCATTGTAGCGATGACTTAATAACAATAACTAGCGGCCGCCCGCGGATTCACCCGCGTGGTTCCCGTTCCCGTGGGAATTGATCAAAATCCTTTTTTAACGGATGCCTACTTCGTAACATCTACCTGCATGCCAAATTTCAGCCCGATCCGTCCAGTGGTTTGGGCTGTGCGTTGATAGATATCTATGTCAGTCAGTTAGTCAGTCAGTCAGTCACCTTTGAGTTTTATAATATAAGACTAGCAGTCGCCCTCGTGGTTTACCCGCACGTAATTTCCTTTTTCAACTATTCCCCCCCTTCCCCCATAAAAGTATGTCCGTCTCCTGGTTCTAAGTAACCTCTCCACCAATTTTCAGCAAAATCGGTTCATCTGTTCTTGAGTTATAAATAGTGTAACTAACACGACTTTCTTTTATTAAATTTTTTAGATTATTAAGTGACCTTCATACTTAATAAAGTAAAGTACTTTAGCGGGGTTAACCCCGGTTTAACTCTGTTACCATGTCAACGCGAATCAACCACTTCGAAATTGAGATAATTTAGTAACTGTTGTTGTTTATAAGTTTTTGGTGAGCAACTGTTGATTTTCGAACTGGCCCTCGATATTCAACTTTTCGATATTGCGTTCAGAAATGTAATATCAACTTATTGGACTGTTCAGTTTAAACGAAAAGTTACGAGCTTTTAGATATAGGAGTAATTTCGATAAACCCATGTTTGTTCATGTATTGTCGCTTCACTTTTTTGACCGCCGAGTTTAAAACCGAAATTCGTGGGTTCGATTCCCGCCTTGGGTCTGGTCGGTGGTAGGACTTTTTTAAGAACTGGCTAGCTACCACTCCCATAGGTGAAGTATGCCGTCATAACAGCTTTGGCTGTGTTCCAGTAATATTATTGTGGGACAAGTACAAGGTCTGATCTTTGAATCAGATTAGCTTAGAGTGTGGTAGCACATCGAGATCATACATAAGTGTCAAGACCCATCCGAATCTTGACCGATACATCGTTAGCTTCACTTCACAATCACTCACTAGGTGGTAGGTTCCTGTACTGGGCCGCCTAGGTGGGTACCACCGCTGTGCCAGATATTTTCCCGTGAAATAGAAGTGTGTCAAGCACTTCTGTGTTTCGAGGAAAGGGCACTGAAGCTAGTGAAATTACTGGGTATATGAGACCTAATAACTGTCATCTCGGTGTAGCGGGCGCAGGGCGGTGCCAGACAGTAATTGTTTAGTTACTGTTTGGCACTTAACTGTCTAAGGGCAGACGTGGCGCTTAACATCAACATCAGGTGTAAGATCTGCTCGTCTTGTTTTGTTACACGTTGCAATAAAAAAAAAAGAAAAAAAAACTCCCAAATAGCCATCACCATTTATCCACCGGCTCTATACAAATGGTTTACGAAATTACCGTCAATATTTGTACCGTTTCGTTCCAAACGTGCTGTTGTATTACAATTAACTTGTGTCATTAACAATCGTTTGCAAAGTGTCCCTATGTCAAAGTGTTAAGGTTGAAATTAGCTCGTGTTTGAAACAAGACAGATACGTATTCTGTATGCGCGGTGACTACGGATCGTCGCCGTTTTCAATAATGACAATTCTTTGGAGAGTTAGCAAAAATGTCTACTGCATAAAGTATAATAAAGAGCATTTTTATTTCACTTTAGTTGGCAGGCAAGCACGCAGCCCATCTTTTTTTTATTGCAATGTGTAACAAGACGAGCAGATCGTACACGTCTTGATGGCAAGAGCCATGTCTGCCCTTAGGCAGTTCAGTGCCAAACAGTAACTAAGCATTTACTGTCTTGCACTACCCTGCGCCCGCTACACCGAGATGACAGTTATTAGGTCTCATAAGTATACCCATCTGATTGTAAGCGACTACTGTGGCCTCCTCCTGCTCTGAAGGATACTTGACCAGGAAGCATCGCTCAATGTAGACTCCTCTGATGTTAGACCTCTTAATTTAATTTATTGTACTTGCTTCTATATTAATATTTCCCGAACACTCCCAAAGTTATGGCGGCAAATTTCACCGTGGTAGCGAGCCAGTCGAAAATTTTAAAAGTCCTAATAAGAGAATCGAGCCCACGACCTTCGAGTTTCATACCCCGAGTGGCTTTACCATTTATCCACTGAAGCAGTCGATCAAAGGTTCTTCTGATCTCTGCTGTAAGAGCTATTGTGGATATAATTATTATTTTAATCCATGCAGACAATACATGTTAAATACTACAAAAACAATTTAAAGAAGAAAACTTAACGTAACTTCTAATTTAAACTTTATCGCAAACGAACGACTAGACTCGGTCAGAGACTCCATCCAGCGTATAGTGGAGACTGGAGGTACCGCGCGTACGGACGGACCAAACGATTTGCTTTATATTTTTTGATACGGACTGCGCAGGAGTAGAGCTCACTGCCTGAGTCCATCGTTCCTAACTTTTATAACTGGGGCTCTTCAAAGCCAGAATTAACGGCCACTTTGTGCTCAAGTGCCGGCTAAGTAAAAATATTAAAAAAAAACAAATACCTAAATATCAATGTCATTTTTATTTCATCTCGGTCACCTTCGCGAATACAAAGTTAGTCGATGCCCAATATTTACCTTGAAGCACTGTACCCACAACTTCAAGTGTACTCGTTATCGCAGAATTCTCAACAACTTCAAAAGAAAATAGCGACACTGTTTTTATTTTTCCACAAATATTTTATTTGTCATCGTTTTATTTTTTTGATCAACAAGAAAATCTTATCAGACGATAGAAAAACAACTTTCGCACGTATTCAAGAAAATCAGAGGCATTGTATAAAAGATATTGCGTAGACCCTAGATAAGTCAGCTTTACAATAAGACCTAAAAAAGTAAATCCTATTCTTCTCTATCCTAACAATACTTCGAAAATATGTGTCACACCGTTGTTATCCCATTTAAGGACAAATGCGTAATTCTTAAAAATCTATTATCCGACAAACTTATCTGTTCCGATGGCGGGTGTCGCTATTGTCGTTTTAGTATTACCATTAAATATCATTTTTGCACTTTTGGGAGTAAAAATTATTTTATTGACCAAGTGTGCAAAAAGTGATCAAAATGTTAATTTCATATTTTAATAATTGCTGTTGTTGACAAAAACGTAGAATGATATTCATCATCAGCCTATATACGTTCCCAATGCTGGCACACAGGCCTTATCTCAATTGTGAGATAGTGTGGACTATACTCCACCACGCTGGCCTAGTGCGGGTTGGTGGAGTGATAATTAAAAGACATTTTTATTGTTTAATTCCATTTCTCAATAATAACAATTCACTTTGGATTAACCAAATGAAATTAATGGCTTATTTGTAAAGTCAAAGTCAAAGTATTTATTTTGCAATTTGATTTACCAAGAAATTCTTTTGCACGTCATAAACTTTTTTTCCTACCAGCACTTCGACGTGAATGAATGGCCTGCTGCTGAGAAGAAGTGCCGCAAGAAACTCAACAGTTACATGGTAGCCTTTTTTAAATCATTTTGTGTTGTACAATATTAACTTAATAATAATGTAGTAGCAACAACTAGCAACACTATCCTGAAGCTGCAATTTTTAAAATTGCCATTGTCATTATAGTTCCAATTTTGGCCACTGGAACAGATACGTTTGTCGGTATATAGTTAGTTATCATTACATATAATGCTACGTATATCCTAATATCATTAGTTAGTCTGTGCCTTCATACATTACAAGTAAGATTAAGAGGCTTATGATTATCGTAATTTATCATAGTCACCTTGATAATGAAATGTATTAATCTGGTTTTTAAATAAATGGAGTGTAAATAAATGTTAAATACAGAACAAAGAAAAAATAGTATTTTTTTTGCCGACTCTCCCCTGTTCGTTCGATCTTCGTCAAGACAATTTTGTCTGATTGATGGCGACATTCCCTTTAATTATGTCAATATAAATGAAGAAGAAATTAATCTTTTGAGAACACACTCTCGCTACGTTATTATGATTAATTAGTACTCAGGATTAAAATGATACATCTCTGTTATTACAATTTAGATTAATGTTTTTTCAACCAACTAAACTGGATGTAAAATAAAAATAAAAAATATTTGAACCTTTTCACATATAGTTCCATATTGCCCCAACTAAGCACGTCGATGTCGCAGAAAAACGATTTATTTTAATCCTTTCTTTCTTTCTTTCTCTCTAAATTAGTGCGGACCAATTGAAACAATGTACCTACCGATAATAATAAAACAATAAATTAAAATCGAGGCTGCTTTATTTTTAAAAATCTTTCGTTTTTTACAGAATCTCGGTCTCGGAATGACTAAGATGTTAAACGTCAAATGGATTACTAAATTAGTACATACGAGTATATTATTATCATTGTTACTGTACGTTTTTTCCAGACCCAAGACTGGAATCGAACCCACAACTTCGGGATTTATACCCGAGTGGTTATACTAGCGGCACGCTATGATGGCCGTTTTGACATATTACAATACATGGTTTTACAATATAATAAAGCCCAAAACAACGGTTTAAAAAACGGCTCTTAAAATTAAAAACAGCACATAAAATGCTGCACAGCAGATAGTTTATATAAAAAGTGCGAAAGCGTTATAAAAACCATGTATTGTAATATGTCAAAGCGGCCATCATAGCGTACGGCTAGTATCTCAGGCTAGTATAATCACTGTTGACAGAAGCGGTCAAAGTCACAAGACACTTTGACAGAACAAATTCTCATTATATTCACTTAAACCAGACTCGTTTGATGCTATCGGTAGCATTCAATCATTCATTTATGGTACATTTGTATGGTTTCTGATTCAATCTTTGAGGAATCCTTAAAAGCAACCCTCGGGATTTTAATTAAAACAAATAGTCGTAGATAGAAGCAATTTGAGTCGATTGGGACTTCCGTGATTACTGATAACGAATGGCTATAGAAGTATTTTTAATACTAGCTGTCCGCCCCGACTTCGCACGGGTGAAATAAACCTTGACGATCAACATATAAGGTAAAGCAAAGCCTGGGCTGGGATATAAATAAATAAATAAATATCTCTAGACATTATTCACACAGCGCCCCAACTAAGCATTAGCTTGTGCTATGGGTGCTAGACAACGGATAAACATTACTTAAATACTTTTTTTAGTAAATACATACATATTTTACATAGAAACACCCAGACAGATACAAACAGACATGATCATCACACAAATGTTGGTACCGTGCGGGGATCGAACCTGTGACCTCTGGTGTAATAGCCGACTTCTCGACCATTACACGAAATGGCTCGTCATCTCGTTAATAGCTACAAGACTGGAACCAATCGGTTGGAAAGGGAAAACCGAGGGAGTTTAGTGGGTAGTGGGACCCTTTAGATTCGAGAGTTTAGTTATGGTGCCAAATCATTAAAAAAAGTAAATTATCAGCTAAATAATATCCCACTGCAGGGCAAAGGCCTCCATCCTTGAAATCAAGTTATCGCTACAATGATGGGTATTGGCTTAATCACCACGCTTCCCAAATGCGCATAGGTGATCACAAAACCGAGCTGTGTTTAAAAAAAAACCGAGACTAATTTTGCCCGACCCGAGAATTGAACCCAGGACTACGAGATCACAGCCTGGTACTTATGGATAAGCCATATATTACACTCACTTACCCGACACGAAAATCGTACCCATGTAGGTACCTCACTTTAACTTAACACTACACCGACAAGTCGCCTCGATCTTCTTTTGTACTTAAACTTACAAAAACGATACGTACAAAACCGAAAAGTACCTAACCCACATAATTACGTAAGAGCACCATCTTTGCGATACATGAAAATACTCCCCGTCATGTGATCCCTAGCCGTTTCCGTCCGTAACGAGCAGCGCTATTTTTATATTATCGATCATAATACATGACATTACTAACCATGAAAGTCCCCTTGGATAATCGTAAACCCTAAGCTATACTCGAGCCACAGTAAAGCGAATGAAAGTGAGAAATGTATATTCAATTAATTATGTCCTCCTAGACGAGTTTCGTTCGATCAACCAACTACTGACGATATATTATATGTAGTAAATAAGCAAGGGTGCAGTCCTTATTTATTTACTCTCATAGCGTGGTGGGATAGCAGTCTACTCTGATTATAGAGGGACCAGGCGCAGGACCAACTGCTTTACATGTTTTATAAGGCACTGGCATATGTTACACCGCCAACTTCCAGTCTCCAGACTGAGTATTAGTGAAGAACAAAGACAATTCCTTCCGATCTAGCTACTGCACCACGTAGGCAGTCTAGGATTCAGTTCCGTACTCTAGTACGAGTTCTGTGGTATCCGAATGGTGTCAAAAGACGCTTTATGTGCGTGCGCTCCTATGAATTTTGATATATGCGTATTTACAAATTTTTATATTTGTAGATTGGCGGGGTGTGACGGACCATTCTGCAGAAATCTGAACAGTCAATGGCTGGGAAACCATATATCTTCAGTATCTCAGAATCTATCAGTCTTGTTGCTATCAATCAAACCAGCAAGAACTAATAAAAACAGATATAAAAAAAAAAACTTCAATATTTTCATATGGCTACACTGAGAGTCCACTACACTATGCCTCTAACCCGCCAGTCATATCCACTCAACAACCCTACCGCTCGTATAATCGATGCTTGCTATTCGAGTCGGGTCGTCGAATCGATTTACGATCGCAATACAATCGATTGCGGATAGCGATGCCGCGTGATAATCGCCGGATAACGATATTTATCGTTGTTGTGTGATAACGTTTTAGATCGGTATTGCAATTGGAGTAATAACTTAATGTCATTATTGTTGCCTAGTGTTAGGTGATTTCAGTTTTCGCACGGATTAGTGCACAATTCAATAGCGTGTTTGATAGTGATAGCGTTTGTGATAGTAATTTTATATTCTAGAGTGAAGTAAATTGCACTGCTTGCCTTGTTGACCTTATTTGTGGAACTGATATTTCATTTTTGATGTTCAGGTTCAATCGCCAGTTTAACATTTTTTCCCCATAAAAAAAGTGGTCAGAAGTTTTCACTTCAAAAATACTTGACCGTAATACTAAATAAAATAAAATCCTGAGTTATAACTTGATTTTTCTGTTAACTGTACATTAAAGGAAATTAGGAATATGGTCCCAGTAGACCGATTCAAAAATGTTATCAGGTAACTGGGACCGCGGTCCCAGTTTTAGTTGGTCCCAGTCGCCTGAATCCTCTTGCCACAAAAATTTGGTGCCTGGTGATAAAGTTTTGATAAGAGTAAATTAAACATTAAGTAAAACCCATAGATGGGCTCCGAGTTTCGATACGTGAGGTGAACTTGAGGTCAGTCAGCAGCATATATGCTGACACTTTAAACCACTCAACTGCTACGACTCATCCACGATAAATTAAACTTTCATAATTATATGGATCTGATATTATATAAAAACACTAGCTTTCCGCCCGCGGTTTCACCCCGCGTGATTTCTTTTTTGACTTTTACGGACGGCAGCAACCCTAATCTGCCAAAAATTCTCAATTGAAAGACTATGTAAAGTGAATAACGCTGAACATTTGTTGTAGTTAGTTTGACAGATAAGGGTAGTCTGATGTGCTGTCGACGGTACGTACATAAGCAAGCTACGCTTGGAATGACTTTAAAATGGGCTTGTAAATTCTAACATCGAATAATCAGACAAAAGAAAAAGCTTTTTACCAAAGTGCACTTGAATTTCACGATTAAAACCAAACGATAAAAGGTAACGTTTTCAATTCCCGCCCAACACCAAATAATGAGCAGCGGCGAGCGCATCTGTGCAATTTCGCTGCATAAGTGCATACCTCTGTTCTCATACACAATGCGAATTTGCTCTTGAAACACGTGCGATGAAATAGGGTGCAGTGTTTTCGATTCTTTTGATTTTTAGGCAAAACGTAATAACCTTTATCTACATCCATACCATAATATGTCTATTTTATAGTCAGGAGCGATGAGCAAACGCCCTACATTTAGATATAAGTATCTGTGGCTGCATCGTAATGTTTACATTTTAGTATCGGTAACCGATACTTTAATTACGTTCAAATTTCGAACGTCTTCTTAATAAGTAAAAATTAATGGATTTGAAGCTAACATTATGTAAGCAAAACATCTTGATGTATTTTCAAAGGTACCAGGAGAGCATAACCGCAGCGTAACTATTCATTAAATCAAAGAGTTTGAAAGACGCGAGCTAGCCTAGCTTCTTGTTCTTCTCTGCTCTCCTGGTACTACGGATTATATTCCACGCGGTTTCACATCGATCCTGACTTTAAAATAGACATTTATCGTATGAATGAAGATAAAGTTATGTATGTGACTGTACATAATTAGGCATTAAAATACTCATATTGTGATCCTATAAATGTGTGTAAGTGTGCGCAGGGAGAGCTGATTTTATTTGTCACTGTACTCAGACTCGAATTTCGCGGCAAGAGCGGCGGCGCACGCAGGCGCACTTCGGTCAGTGCAGTAATCGCTTGACGCGGGCCGTTAAGAGTGGTACGAAGTTGTCAATCGGTGATCCGCAGTGCGCTGTCGCTGTCGCTCCCGCCCCGCTGTGTTCGAGAACGGCTCTTATGTCTTTGGTCGAGATGTTTCTTATGGGATTCCATAACATAAGAAACATCTCGCCGCTGCCGCTCCCGCCCCGCTGCCCGCGAAATTCGAGGCCTTACTCCCTCAATAGCGCAGTTGGCAGTTATGGGATCTGGGGTTCCACCAAGGACATCTTGCCGTAAAACTAAATAAATTAAATACTGCACTTATATAGTTAGGTATATTATATTCTTATATTAATAGTTACCGTTCTGTCTTGACAAAATCAATTTTTTTGTCGTGTTTGTATCCTTCTAAGCTATGAACTTTACCTGAAACAAAAACAAACATAATTTTTAATACAAATAGACATCCAGCAGACACAGGGCAAACACAAAATGTTCGTCATAGGTGGGGTTCGAACTAGGGATTGCAACCGGTTCTACCCGGAACCGAAAGAACCGGGAAAAACCGGTTTTTTTCGACAGCTTAAGAACCGGTTCCAGAAACTTCAAGAACCGGTTCTTTCGGTTCTTTCGATTCTTTCAGGTTTTGCACAATTATCATAAAGAATTGTTATAGAAAGGTATTTAGCATGAATCGAGCTTCCATAATCAGCTTACTATGAGCTGTTAATAAGACAAGAATTCACTCACAATTTTTTTCCTGAGTAGCAAGATTATTATTTGCAGTACTTGGCTTCTTGTAGGATAACCAAATAGTTCTGAAACAACTTCTAGTAGCCGAAATATTCTCATTATAATTTTCTATAAAAATAACATCTCTACTCTTTACTACTTTGTGTGTTTTAGGGTCCATCAGGCGATATCCCTTTGATGCTTTACAATAACCCACAAATATCATTTTTGTTGATTTTTTATCCCATTTTCGTCGTTTTTCTTTTGGGATATGCATCATTGCTATAGTGCCAAATATTTTCATATGTGACAAATCTGGTTTCTTACCTTTCCATAATTCATAGGAGGTTTTACCTTCTAAAGACTTTGTCGGAGAGCGGTTTACAACATATGCTGCAGTTGCTAATGCTTCAGCCCAATACTGCTTCTCCAGGTTAGGTTAGGTTAGGAACAGCATGCATCTCGCTCGTTCTACTAAAGTCTTATTCATCCTTTCAGCCAAACCGTTGTGCTGAGGAGTATAGGGAGTAGAGGTTTGATGAATTATACCATGGTTAGACAAAAACTTTTCAAAATTATAGTTGCAGTATTCTTTACCATTATCGGTGCGAAGGTTGACTATTTTGCCATTTTGTACTATACATCCCTGGTTATTGAATGTAACTTTAAAACCATTCTTCACAATTGTACTAACTGAAAGTAAATTTGCAGCTAGCCCAGGCACAAATAAAACATTTTTTACTTGTATTTTATCCTTTCCATTTACTTGAATGTCCACACAACCAACTCCTTTCACAGGTAACGGTTCTCTGTTGGCTACTGTAATATTCTTGACCGTTGGTTCTGTGACATTGTACATCCAATCATTCCTGCTTGTCATGTGCATGGATGCACCCGAGTCTATATACTATTTATAACTAATGCTGTCTTTCTCAGTTGCTGAGAAAGCTGCTATAAAACTAACACTTTTATCATCTTTACCTTCCATTGGTTTCTGCTTACAGTTACTTACAAAATGCCCCTTTCGGCTGCATTTGAAACACCTAGGAACTTTCTGTTTCCCCTGCTGAGTGTTACTAAAAGTTTTCTTTGTACTTGAATACAAGGCAGTTGACTTTGAAAGACTAATCTCCTCTATAAGTTTAGTTTTCACTTAGTCAGCACTTATTTTAATTCCAGAACTCTCTAGCCCCATCATGCCCCAGATCATGGGCTTATATTCCTCAGGTAGCCCGGCCAACATGAGAGTGCCAAGCCACTCGTCATTAACCTCAAAACCAATATTCCGCAGCTTGTGAGCTGTGTTCATAATCTTGCTTTCATAATCTTCAACACTTTTACTTGACTCCAAAGTGGTGTTGATTAAATCCTTAAGTAATCCGACTCTTCTGGTCAGGCCATTATCATCGAAAGCTCTCTGTAAACTATCCCATACTTCTTTAGCTGTCTTGCATTCTTGGACATAGACGTAACTTTGTGGGTCTAGTCGTAAAATAAGCTTTGACTTCGCTTTAACATCCTTGCTTGGATTCACTGGCTTGCTATCGGGGCGCTCGATACAGCACCACAAGTCTTCATGCTCCAGATATGTTTTAAGGCTGAATTTCCAGGTAGCAAAGTTTTCTCTGCCAACCAATTTTTCCAAATTAAACATATTTGAGCCCATTTTTCGAGATTTTCTTCGTTAGCGTAACTTCAGATTCAAAATCGCAACGACCAATTTCACGGACTGAGTTCGACTAAACTTCCGACCGTATTTCCAACAGTACCACAACGGAACTACGCTCTGCTACCATAAAGGATATTCCTAGGTTGTTGTGGTATAGAAATAAACGGCTTTTAGATAAAATTAATTACAATTTATTTACGAGAGATCACAATGACAAGACGTTACAACGGCAAGAGAGAAAGATGGCGCCAAGCGCGCAGAAAAAAAAACTAAAATGGTTGCATTCCATTTCACTAACACATTTTGGTGTTGATTATAGTAGTTGATTTAAAAAAAGTGTTCTTTTAATAAAAAAAGGCAATTTAATTTTTTTTATTTTGGGAACCGAAAGAACCGAAAAAAGAACCGGTTCTCCCGGTTCTTATGACCACAAGAACCGAAAGAACCGGTTCTTTAAAACAGGACCGGTTCTGCATTCCCTAGTTCGAACCCACGACGCTTGGCGCATAGGTCAGCACAACCAAATGCGCTATCGGGCCTAATTAAGAGAGACCTAGATACATATCCTTTCCTAGACTACAATGAAAGATCTAGTTTAAAAGTAAAGAAATTCATACAAAACATCTGAAGTGGATACTAAAATTATTCCACAGAAATAATTTTACAATTCACTGACTTTGATGTTTATTATACTCATCTCCCTGCGTACTTTGCAATAAAGATACATGGAGTATGTTTATGAGAGTTTCTTTTATTCGGCCCATTGAACAAAAAAAGAGGTTTTAGGATATCTCTATAAAAGACGCTTCAGTGTTTTAACGTCTTATACTCGTATAAAATAAGCTTGGAGCAGTGAACTACATTAATAATATAAGTGAACAAAAATAAGCCCATTCTTTTGGCAAACTAACAAACTCTAATACTTATTTAGCAATTACATAAAATCTTATTAATTTTCTCCTTTGGTCCAGCTAACTGCGGATGCGGCAGTGACTATACTAAAAAGCTTAACAGTAGGTACAATCGCACCCTTATCTATCGAGTGAATCGTTCAATTAGCCTATGAATGATTGAATGAGTGAATTAATGAATGATTCATTCATTAAACTTGTCGCACACCAATAGACAAACATTTTATTAGTTTAGATACGTAACATTAGGACATCAAATTAAAGGCCTAGCTTATTTCCTAAGTCCTACTGGCTGCGGGCGCGGCTTACAAGACATAAAGGCAAAAGATAACTAACACGTTAGTACCGCGCCCTAATCCGTTGGATCTCTCGTACCCGCATACTAATTTTCCTCAGTAATCACGAGCCAATTATACCAGGATCCGTTGGATTATTTAGGTACAATCGCACCTTTATCCATTGAATGAATCGTTCAACCAGATGAATGATTGAGTGAGAGAATATATTAATGATTCGCTCATTATCCTTGTCGCACACATATTTTATTCGTTTAGATACGTAATTAGAACATCAAAAGGCCTAGCTTTTTAGGCAGTTCGTATCGCACCCTAATCCATCAAGTGAATCGTTCAACTAGATGAATGATTGAATGAGTGAATAACTGAGTGATTCGTTCAATATCTTTGTCGCACACAAAAACTCTAATATTTATTCGGTTAGTTACGTAAACTTAAGACATCAAAAGGCCTAGCTTTTATTAGTAGCCTAGCCTATTCCCTAAGACCAACTAGCTGCGGGCGCGGCTTACAAGACATAAAGGCACAAGATAACACGTTTGTACCGCACCCTAATCCGTCGGGTCTCTCATACCCGCATACTAATTTACCTCAGTAATCACGAACCAATTACACCAGGATCCGTTAGATTTTGTAGGTACAATCGCAACCTTATCCGTCAAATGAATCGTTAGACCAGATGAATGAGTGAATGAGTGAGGGAGTGAATGAGTGAATCATTCATTCATTAATTAACCTTGTCGCACACTGAAACACAAATAAACTAAAAATATTTTATTACTTTACGTAACTAGCATTAGGACATCAAAAGGCCTTGCTTTTAATATCCTAAGTCCTACACAAGATAACACGTTCGTATCGCACCCTAATCCGTCGGGTCGCTCATACCCGCATACTAATTTACCTCGGTAATCACGAAACAATTATACCCGGATCCGTTGTATCTTTGTGGATTCCGTCGTTCGGTGCAGTTTTGTTTGTTTTAAATGATTGGGATGCGATGTTTACAATGGAACTGGAAGATGGGAGTAAATGGATATTTTTGTACATTGATTGAAATCATGGGTCACGATGGAAAATGACCACTCATGGTCAACTGTGATTAAAGCAAGCCAGCGAAAGGGGGCAAGGTGGTGTGTGGGAATCCCGGCACCCTAAAAAGACGAAAACCTCTTGAATGAAAAGGCGTTTTACTCATTAGAATACTCCGCGGTACTGGCTGCCGTAAGTAGTGGTCCCATGGGACTAAGAAATTCATGGACAACCACGACGTTGTGCGGTACGAGTATCTATATTCTAAAACCACACACGGCCCCGCACGTAAAGGTAAATTGAAGCTATTCTCCTCCCATAAAAAAGGTTTGTACAGCTACCGGCAAACTTCTTGAATATCGGGTGGGGAAATCGCAGAACACGAATTTTGACACGCCCGCGTGTTATTGGTCAGAAGCATACCTCTGACCAATAGCGCGCGCGGGCGTTCGGGAGATTCACGCGCGCTATTGGTCACGCGCAAGTGAACATGCGCAAACTTTCCCCCTCTCTGTCGACCGATGTTCAACAAGTTTACCGGTACCTGTACCAAACATTAATTTGGCAATTAATTTTAATGTATAGTGTTTACAACCACTGCAGCAGTGAGTGGCAGATTATAGCAGCATATGGATTTTCGCTCCATACACGCATCGGTGCCCAGTCCAATTATTGCATGTGTGCATTTTACTGTTAAATTATAAATTAAAGCTACTTTACGAGCTTCAATATCGCATTTTGCTTTTGTTTCACAATCCGTGTGCAAAAATGTAACTAGGTCAATGATGTACATTGTACAGAGTTATTTTTATTTCTATGTCGTTTTACAAATTTATATAATTTATCACTAATATTTTCATCCAGCTATTGATTTTTCTATGTGCGTGACGGAAAACTTCGTGAGGAAACATGTAAACTTCTGTGCATCAGGAATTGATGCAAGCGTACCCTAGTTCGGAGCAAAATACTTGAAAAAAAGGCTGAGTAAGGTCATTGTTCTAAGCATAAAAAAAATTTCTTACTAGCTATAAAAACTTTCTGACCCTCATTTGTCCGCACCGTAATTCGTCTAGCGGATAATACCCGCATACTAATCTTGCGTACGCCAAACATTATCAGGCTGCCTAATTATACACCGTGTCTTTAATATTAAAGAGATCGGTAGCGTTCTGGTCTTTTATTTTAAGCAAATTTGCACCATCTGTAACGGGATGGGTCACCAAAGTTGACGTCGAATCTGAAAGAAAGTTAGTATCAGTATGAATATTTGTTAAAATGGGCTTTGCACTATCAATATTTTAAAAATATAGTTTTGCGTAAAGGAATTCTTTTAAGGACTAAAACTGGGGTCACCCATAATAGGGCGCTGGGGTGTGAACATTCGTCCTAAGATCAGACCAAAAATGTATTAGAAAATTTTGTGTTACAGATTGCAGTCTTGCTAGCAGCAAAAAAAGAGTCTTCCTGTTTTCAACAAATTGAGCTCTGAAGACCATACTCACCGACAGAAACAGCAAAACAGGTTTGAAGTGTTACTTTACGATTGGTCTTCTGTAAGGTGAAGGATTCTTCTGACAAAAGATACACTATACTCTACATCTCTCTTGCCAAATTTTTTTTTTTTATACCAGGTCAGTTGGCAGACAGGCACGCAGCCCACCTGATGGTAAGCAGCCACTGCGGCCTATTCCATTGAGGGACGCTTTACCTGGAAACGTCCCTCAATGTGCTGCCAGACTGTAGACTCATCTGATCTTCGAGTCTCTGATTTCAAGTGTACTGGCTCCCACATTAATATTGCCGGAACACAGCCAGAGCTGTTATGGCGGCAGATTTCACCTGTGGGGGTGGTAGCTAGTCAGTCGGACTCTGAAAAAGCCCTACCACCAACCAGACCCAAGGCGGGAATCGAACCCACGACCTTCGTGTTTTTATACCCGAGCGGCTTAGCCATTGTTCCACGGAGGCGGTCAAATATTGGTTAATCGTTGTGTTTTTAATGCCAGAGGCGGCAAATGAGGCAGGTCGCCTGACGGTAAGCAATCACCGCCGCCCATGGACATCTGCAACACCAGAGGGATCGCTGATGCGTTGTCGGCCTTTTTTTTTTTTTTTTTTATTGTGGGGAATGCGTTACGCATACCCTCGGCCAGGTGGTGCTGGCGAGAAGCGACAACACCACCCGTCAGAGGGTTATGTGGGACTCTCCTACTCGAGGGGTAGGTATACCCACTAAACCCCACAGTGCCCAACAGGCGCCTTAATGGTAGTGTCACAGGAATCGATGCGTTGTCGGCCTTTTTTTTTTTTTTTTTTTTTTAATGTGGGGAATGCGTTACGCATACCCTCGGCCGGGTGGTGCTGGCGAGAAGCGACAACACCACCCGTCAGAGGGTTATGTGGGACTCACCTACCCGAGGGGTAGGTATACCCACTAAACCCCACAGTGCCCAACAGACGCTTTAATGGTAGTGTCACAGGAATCGGCATAGCCTTGCATCTGTGACACTACCAGCGGATCCCTCGCACCCTCCGCTTTGGAGGGTGGGGAGCAGCACTTGGCTGCTACCGCCCGACACGGGGGGCCTACTGGCCCCCTGTACTACCGCCATGCCACAACCTGCGGTGTGGCCCCGCTTGGGCCGCCGATGCGCAGGGGGGAACGGCAACGTAACACCGGCCCCCTCCAACCGGTTGCGCACCGCGGCCCCCACCTCCCCACCACGCGCCCGAGGGCGCGCTGAGCAGACAGTAATGACTACTGTCCGCTCCCCTCGTGTCGCAGGCAGACCTGTCTGTTTCGACGGTCCGCCCACTTGGCCACTCTTAGTTCACCGGAGCCCACCCGGCTACTAAGCCCCCCCACCGCGACAAGGTGATGGCCCATCGGGGGGGATGCGTTGTCGGCCTGGATTAACCTACTACAGTAGAAACGTTGGCTAATAGACCAAATATTGTCCATTTGACCGGTTTCTACATTCATATATTCGCAGTACGTTTCTCGCTAACCTGCAATGTGGTGGTCGGTCCAATTATCCACTGAATATGCATTTTGCTGAATCATATAAAATATGAGGTCTGGATTATTACTGTCCAGTGTAATAGTCTCGTTAGAGCATATTGAGAATGCCAGTTTTAAATACTGAAAATTTAGAGCTTTTTAGAATGTAAAATATCATTTTGCTCCATACCTGCGTCACCACCACAACCTTCTTAGAGGGTGAGAATGATTTCAATCAATATCACCACACGTTAGCGACACCTGCAATCGAATATGTGATTTGGGACTAAAGGCGTTTGTCTTACTACCCACTAAACTCCCCCGGTAACCCCTTTTCATCATAAAAAGGGATAAACCGGTTGACGCCTGGCAGCGATTGACCAGACCACGAAGTAACGTCTTGGGACATCTTGGGACCTTATCCTCATAACATTGTTTTACTATAGTAGTAGTATTTTACTATTGCCATACATGAACTTAACCAATACACCAAACCGCCATACACCGCAATGTAACATTAATGTATTCATGTTATTGGAAACAATTAATTATTGCGCTAGTGCGAATCAGGATCGCTTTTCTGATTGGCTGCCTCAATGACGTACGGGTGACAAGTCTTCAAAGCGATGCCTACGTATTACTGTTTGCTGGCAATCTTGCGTTCGTAACGGCAAATTGCTATGTAGCTAACTGACATACACAAACATAGTATGACAGCCCTTTGAGCGACGCTCCCCGATTGAGTGTTCCTCAATAGAATAGGCTCTTTGCCTGTCAACTAACGTCTATTTCATCATCATCATTTCAGTCACAATATGTGCTGAACTAATTTAAAAAATATTACATTATTTTATTCATGAGGGATCGATGATGCGTTGCCGGCCTTTTAAAAAACTCCAAAACAATTAATTCTGTTCAGCACCAATAGATAGCGTCTTATGTATTTTATTTCACGGTAATGTTGATTTCTCGGATATTTTAGTACTTTGTTCAAAATTACCACTGATTCTCTTCATAAAAATCGCTTCTATTTACCTTTACCTACCAACTTTTCTGTCACAATTTGCGATGTAAACTATATAATTAGTACAGAATTTGTTAAATAAATAAAAATATAAGAACCTATCGCAGTGACACATTTTGCTAACCTGTAAATGAGTGGTCGGTGCAATTATCCACCACATATGCACTTTCCTGCTGAATTATAAATGAAAACTGTTTCAGCCCATTGTCAACGCCTCATTTGAGCGTACATGGAGAATACTGGTTATTGTACTGAATTACTAATGTGTGATTCTTATATTTTACCATATTATCAATAATGCAGCGAATGCGAAGATGAAGCTAAACAGACGCATCTTATCAGTGGCCGCTTACCAGGTGGGCTGTGTGTCTCTATGCCAACTGATGTTGTATTAAGTAAAAATATTGATATTTAGCACACAAAATATTATAAAACACGACACAACGCCCCGATTGCCTAGTGGTTTAAGAACCAGGCCGAGATCTTGGGGTCCTGGGTTCAATTCCCGGGTCGAGCTAACTTTGTGTCGGTTTTTTCGGACACAGCTCCGGTTTGTGATCACCAACCCAACCAAATATTTGGCAAGCGTGGTGATTAAGCTAGTACCCATTATTGTAAGGATAATTTGATTCCAAGGATAGAGGCCTTTGCCCTCTGGGACTTTAATAGGCTGATACTTATAAGAAAACAAATTATTTTCATCAACGGTACCAAGATGTTTCGAAGCTACCCATACTAATCCAGTATTACAAGTACTTAATCAATTAAGGATCGGCAGCGATGCATTCCGGTGCATTTTGCAGCCGATGCACTTATGACCAGCGCTTAGTCTGCACTTAGCCGTGTTGAGTGCAACAATGCACATGGATAAATCCGTTCTGAGTATTGAAATAACTAGATACATTCGATTCTGTGTTCGGGATATACATTATGTTTCTTACTAACCTAAGCATCACTTGTTTGCTATTTGTATTTTATTGAGCTCAAAATATTATGTTAGCTCAGTTTTAACTCCCGCAGTTTAGGGATTCGATTTTCTCCTTGCGTCTGGTTGGCGGTAGGACTTTTCCAGAGTCAGACTGAGCTACCCCCCAACTGATGGTAGTTATCACCCTTACTGATGGGAAGCGGTCACTGCGGCCTATTCCATTGAGGGACACTTACCAGGTAGCGTCGCTCAATGTACTGCCACATTGTAGGCTTCAAGGCATTGATTTCAAGTGTACTGACTCCCACTGAATAAATTCGGAATACTGTTAATATATTATTAAAATATATTGTTTACCAGCAGAGAATGCCATTAAGCATAAGGTCCGCTTTATGTACCTACGATTGATTGTGCATTAAAGTTTTGAATAAAATACTGCAAAACTAATTTATTATGGTACCAAATTTCACCTGTATGTACGAGTAGCTAGCTACCTACCAATAACTTGCCTGCCTTGGGTCTGAAACAGACCAAAGGCGGGCATCGAACCCACGACCTTATTTTAAGACCCAAGTTGCTTAAAACTCTGGCTCAATAAGGAGGCGGTCACCAAAAATTGCCAAATTATAATACCTACTGTGTGCCTCTTATTTCAAAGGGTAGGGATACCCGAAAAAAGCCCAAGCTGGTATGTTACCCACTACATAATCAAGAGTTCATACATATTAATAGCTAATTTACAGCACCGCGCGAATCTGACCTTTAGTCATATGAAATTCTGGACTTGTTTCTAGGGACTTTCATCAGAGGGCTAATTAAAAAACTTTGGGTAGTTTCTCGTACAATTTTTCATGGTCTGAGGGATACTGTTTCGTTATAAAAATTGGGCTTTTAATAAAAGTAAACATGAAGTAAAAGTCCCTTAAAAAGACAATAAATCAAGATACGAGCCATATGTGTGCTGTGTGAATAATGGCCAGAGATATCTACAAAGATAAATTATTGGAAAACCAAGTAGTACTTCTCTACATGTTTCCGTCGTTGATTGAAGTATCCATAGATCTATTGCTTCAACCTTTTGGACACCAACGACGTCTTTACTTCACAAAAAATTGCACTCCGGGAGTGCCGGCAGAAGTGAAAACCTGAATATTAACGTTGTGCATTTTTGATATGTATTTTGGAATGGTTAGGGATTTAATTGATTGGTAGAGGTATAAAAGTACTATCATTTATGTGGTAAAATACAATATTTATTTATTGCGCTATCTCGTACACAAACAAGACAATTTATATTACATTAAAAAGTTTATCTCTCAAATGTAATCAGAAACTTTTTCAGACTTATCAGAAACTCCTTGCTGTGACACTGAAACGCCATGTAATAAATGATGATAAAATGATTGACAACCGTCAATGTCATACTTTTTTGATTGACAACTATTTATTTTCTAAACAACGAAAACAAAGTTTGGAATTTACAACTATTATAATTGCATACTGGAATCTGCGGATAAACTTTTGAATTTGGAGCAATCGGCCAAGAAATGATTCCCTTTACAGAATCCGCAGACTCCCGAATCGTTAATAACACGAGTGGTGTTACAGTAATCAACATGTCGCTTTCGAGGATGTTCACTGGGAATTTGGGGTAACAAGCCAAACTGTGTGTGAGATCGAGCCTCTTGTCGCAAGAAATCGGACAGCATTTCCAACTTCATACGACCTGATGCATGCTCCGCAGCATAGCGGATCCAAAGACTGCGGAGAAGTGGTGTTAATTTCCACAAAATACTGTTATTTAATTCCGGCGAATAAAGATATTCCAAACTTTTTAAATGTTTTATTACGGCAATTAAATTTTGAATTTTGCAGGATATCAAATTAAGGTCTTTGTGGTCACTTTGTAGCATAGGAAGCATATAGGAAGCGACCGCACTGCGGCTATAATAGTAGAAGAGGTCACACTTGACAGTTCATGTAAAGAAAAATATACCTTACGCTAAAGGAATAAAACTCAAGAAAACAACATCAGTTCTTATTAATACAATTATTTACTCTACTCCTGATGTACATAAGAAGCACTTTTCTTTGCATAAATGAGCTGTCAAATTTAACAAAAAACCATTATTGTCTATAGACCGACAAACTATCTGTTCCGGTGGCGGCGTCGCTACTGTCTATTTAAAACTGTCATTAAATATCGTTTTTGCATTGCATTTCATGTAGTTCCAATTTTGGCCACCGGAACAGATAAGTTTGTAGAAAACACGTGTCCGGACTTCAAATTTTATATGGATTTTCGATCAGGTCACGTGACACATAAATCCTGACGCGAGTTTAACATTTTTTCCCCATACAAAAAAAGTGCACAACGCCGCTAAAGAAGTTTTCACTTCAAAAACCCTGCCTCTAAAAATATGAAATGAATATGTTTAAAATTAAATGGTATTTTTCCCTTACATTCGACAATAAAGAATAACCCAGCTCTTGCAATCCTTGAACATAGATTATTAAAAAAAAATCTTTCAAATTATTAAAATATTCTAAACGTGAAAACCCGGAGCGAGGCACTAGTAAACAAATAACATCGTACGCAAACAAACAACCAATAAAAACACAAAAATACAAAAACGTCCGCCATTTCGACGAACGAAACGAAAGCAGGCATTCAAATGTCGGATTTTTTAAAACCGCTTAAATAAGAGTCGGTTTCTCACGAAAAGGGTTCGGTATCTAATGTACATCTATAAACTCCCTGCAAAAACTATGATGGTTACAAAAAAGCCCTATAGTTTTACGCTAACTAGGTACAGACAACAGCACATCACGGTAGACACTTGCAGTTCGATAATAGCGCTTATGCCCCCGACATAAGAGCGGTACAAAGACTGTACTTAAGTAACTAATATCCAGTGGCTGTGGCCGAAAACTGAGCAATCGTGGATCAAACATATCTTTTCTTATTATTTTTGTTAATTTATCCCCCCTTCCCCCCATATTTCCGGGATCAAAAGTACCCTATGTCACCCGGGGATAATGTAGCTTTCCAACATTGAAGGATTTTTCAAATCGGTTCAGTAGTTTCGGATCCTATTCAATACAAACAAACAAACAATCAAATCTTTTCTCCATAAAATATCAGAAACCAATTCGGTTGTCCATAGATGGCTAACATTTATCTTTTATTTAGGTCGCAGTTGATGAGTTGGCAAGGCATAGGAATAAGCCTAAATTATGTTCAAATAGGGTTCCATTTGTCACTGTTAGGACGGAATCCTAAAAATGAATTTCGAACGTATTTCCAGTATGCCCGAGTGTATTTTGTGCCGCCAATATTGCGATGTTGAACAATCGCGTAAAAAACGTTGTGGAACTCAATTGTTAGTTTTAGCAAATACGAGTATGTTTTAGGATTAACGATAAAGCTGGCAGCTGTCGATGAAGTTTTATATGTTGAACAATACGATAGTGAACATTGATCTAATCGCTATAAGTGTAGCTAAAGTATTTATTAGGGTCAGTGTCTTGGCCAGAGTACGAGTTATGGAACAACTAAAAAAAGTACCAGCTTTTTTAATGTCCCACTGCAGGGTTCGATTCCCGCCTTGGGTCTGGTTGTCAGAGTTCGACTGGCTAGCTACCACCCCCACAGGTGAAATCTGCCACTATAATTTGGGTGTGTTCCGGCAAAATTAATGTGGGAGTCAGTACACTTGAAATCAGAGGCTCGAAGATCAGATGAGTCTACAGTCTGGCAGCACATTGAGCGACGCTTCCAGGTGAAGCGTCCCTCAATGGAATAGGCCGCAGTGGCCGCTTACAATCAGGTGGGCTGCGTGCCTATCTCCCAACTGACCTAATATTATAAAATAAAACAAGTGGGCTGCGTGTCTTACTGCAAATCGATACATATCACCCGTCCTTGTGTAGATGTAGACACGTTCCGTGTCATGACCAAAAGTGTTTACGTCTCAAAACGCCATAAATCTCATTTTTATATTTCATAAAAAATAAAAAAAAATGATTCAAATACGTACATACATAATGTGTATCAGTCACAGTTCAAAACTAAATTGTTCCACTCGCCTATTAATTATAAGGTCCACACAAAGCGCCCAGCGGGAGCAACCCGGGGTTATCAACCATCGACAATAAAACTATAACGAAGGCTTGATTGTCCCGTCTGTGTACTTTATACACGAATTATAACTAAATCTGAGGCGATACTATTGGAACTCGAAAGCATTTTAATAAGATCGGCTCATTTATTTATCTATCACTAGCTGACCCGGTTAACTTCGTATCACTTACTTTAGTATTTTCCTCGCAATTTTTTCATTTTTTCTCATCGTTTAAACCTTCCCTGGACTTCCAGGAATATTTCCAGACTAAAATTAGTCAAATCGGTTCAGCCGCTTTCGAGTTTTAGCGAGACTAACGAACATCAATTTATTTTTATTTATATAGAAGATTAACGGGATTGGGTTGATTTCACAGCTACTCAACGGACGAGTACTAACGTTCTGCAGACAGTTTTTTTTTACAAAAAAAGCAGACTGGTGAGACTGGAAGCAAATCCAAAAGATTTCCTATAAAATCTGAACTTTTTATTTACTTAATAAAATATGAGCCTATTAATGTTCTACTGCAGGACAAAGGACTTCATTATTGAAATAAGTCACAAGAAATGGTTGGTTATCGCCATGGCGAGCCTTGTCCGGGAAACCGACACAATTTCTTTTTCGACCCGGGAATGTAACCCAGGAACCTGAGATGACCTGAACCACTGGACCAACAAGCAGAAGTAGTTTAAAAAAGAAAATCTAGACCATAATGCTAGGCCACTAAAATACTCCAGAAATGATAGTCCAGTAAAACGCGTAGTAAATAAACGTAAAGCCATAAATAAAATATTATCTCTCGTCTAGCTCCACAATATTCGACACATTATCGCCTCCCATAAATCCTCAATCGACAACCAGTAGTACGGGCAACAGTAGTAACGAGAGCCTATTAAATGAGTAGGAATTTACAACGCGGTCACCCTTCACATAAACGAAACACTTATTTAAAATACCTCTGACCGGGGTAGAGGATGTTTATTGTGGTATGGAGTTATTTATATGATTGGATTAAGTCGGCGTTGAATTTGAAAAGGTGCTTTCATTGAACAAGTTGTTCCGACCTAATCCAGGTACGATTACACCATTATCCAGCAGGAGTGCGCAAGTCCAGTTATATCATTTAAGTGACTATTAAAAATAAATAATAATAATAAATATCTCTGGACAGTGGACATTATTCACACAGCGCCATCTAGCCCAAAACTAGGTGCTAGACAACGGATAATAACAACGAATAAAAATTACCTAAATACTTTTGTAAATACATACATATTATACATAGAAACACCCAGACCGACACAAACAGATATGTTCATGTACACAAACAAATGTTTGTACCATGCGGGGATCGAACCTGCGACCTCTGGTGTAATAGCCGACTTCTCGACCATTACAACAAATGGCTCATCATGACTATCATCTGACTACCATTTGACCTTCGTAACCCTTGTCAGGAGAACTAGACCGATCGGATTATGGCTACGCAGCCATTAGGGAATTTGAGTCTCAAGCACTTTCACTCACCAAACGAAACGCAATAGCAAAACGGGTCCGGCCGTTATGCCCCCATTTCTGTTTGCCCCCGGCCGGTATGCCCCCACAATTTTAAGTAAATTTTTTCGAGTTTGCCGTTAAACCGTGGGGGCATACCGGCCGGGGACAAACCAGAATGGGGGCATAACGGCCGGACCCAGCAAAACAAGTCACATTTCAGTCTTCTGTGAAAGGGTGCTACGGTGCTACCTCCCATCCATTTCGACTGACAGACAGAAAGTGTTTGCAGTATGGTAAACATTTGTATTGAAATATAGAATGGAATATCTGTTACATTAACCAATCATCCTAATAAACTCAAAACAGATCGAGTACCTAGATCCCGCAGAATCCTGTTATCCTAGGGCTGCCAATGAAAGATGATAATAATCTCTATAAATAAAAATGAATTTCTGTTTGTTAAGTCTCGCTATAACTCGAGAACGGCTGGACCGATTTAACTAATTTTAGTCTTGAAATATTCGAAAAAGGTTTAAACGATGACAAAATATGGAAACATTGCGATGAAAATACTAAAAACAACAATTTTATTTTCCCCATATAAACTGTTCTTACCTGTCAAACGAAATGATACGAAGTTCATCGGGTCAGCAAGTATTTGTATATTTATGCTTTATTTGTATGTGGAAACTTCATGTCGGTTTTTTCGAACACTACTGGGGTTTGTGAGCACCAATCCACATTTGGCAAGCGTGGTGATTAAGCCAGTTCCCATCTTTGTAGCGATACCTTGATTTCAAGGTTGGTCTTTGCCCTGCATCGGGATAGTAATATTCATAGGCCTGATCAGGCCTGATCTTTACTTTTATGCCCCTGATCTTTTACTATTAAGACAGACAGGCACGCTACCTACCTGATGGTAAGTGGCCACTACGGCCAGAGTTGCCCAACTATCGATAGTTTCGCTATCGATAGTTGACCTTGAAAAATAGTAACAATATCGATAGTGCTATCGATAGTATCGATAATATCGATAGTATCGATACTATCGATAGCCCAATCCAGGTAATACTATTGCGGGTAAGCAATACTATCGATACTATCGATAGTATTGATGATCGATACTATCGATAGTATCGATACTTTCGATAGTATCGATAGTTAAAAAACTATCGATACTATCGATAGTATTGTTGCTCGATAGTATCGATACTATCGACAGTATTGCCTGGATTTGGGCTATCGATAGTATCGATAGACTATCGATACTATTGATATGACGTCAACTATCGATAGACTATCGATAGTGGACTATCGATGGGCAACTCTAACTACGGCCTCCATTGAAGCCTACTGATCTATACTAATATTATAAAGAAGAAAGATTTGTTTGTTTGTATTGAATAGGCTCCGAAACTACAGAACCGATTTGAAAAATTCTTTCACTGTTGGAAAGCTACATTATTCCCGGGTGACATAGGGTACTTTTGTTCCCGGAAATGTGGGGAAAAGGGGAATTTAATTGCCAAAAGAAAGTGCGCGCGGTTGTCCGCGTAAAATATAAAATCAGAGACAGCCCTGTTCATGGCTCGAGTAACACTAAGGAGGAGTGACAGGGAGAGATAACTGAACGAGTTCTAATTTGTTCTGCGGTCGCACACGATATAACTGCCTTGAGGTATAAGGTAACATGTCAGACATCATACATTGATAAAGTTCTATGAGTAACTACAGTGTTATGATATATTATATTATTTTGTAGTGGTAGAGCCATGCTGTTTTACAGTACGAATGGGCCGGCTCGTCGGGGGAAGTACCACCCTCTCTCATAACACCAGTGTGAAATAATGGTGACTACTATTGTGTCTCGTCTGGTTTGTGAGATTGCTAGAGGCCCACATCCCCCATACCCCCATAGGCCGGCAACGCATCAGCGATCCCTCTGGTGTTGCAGATGTCCATGGGCGGCGGTGATTGCTTACTATTCTACTATTCTGATGGTATGTCATAACTGCAGCCTATTCCATTGAGGGACACCCGTCAGAAAGCGTCGCTCAATGTGCTGCCAAACTGTAAGCTCATCTGATCTTCGAGCCTTTAATTTCTTCTGCTACCTGGTGGTAGCTAGCCAGTCGGACTCTGAAAAAGTCCTACCACCAACCAGACCCAAGGCGGGAATCGAACCCACGACCTCCAGGTTTTATACCCAAGCGGCTTAGCAACTGTTCCACGGAGGCGGTCAAATCCATGCATATGATGTTTTCCAATATATTCTTGTATTATTGAAAGCTAAAATCAATTCCATCAATTCCAATATTATCAGTTTGCCCGTATGTTTTCTAACTCGACACAATGATACGTAATGATTTGTGACGAGAACAAGTGGCCTGATTGGTACTGCCGAGGGGAAACTTTTACCCCCCAAGAGGGGGTTGGATCAGTTTAATGATCAGTAATAAAATTAGGCTCGCAATAACTTTTGATTTGCAATACCACCCTCTCACATAACACCAGCGTGAAATAAAAGTGACTACTATTGTGTTTCGTTTGGTTTGTGAGAATGCCGGAGGCCCACACATGGCCAGGAGCGAACTGAACTTCTGAGTTTGATCATCTACTTTTGCTGTTGACTGTACATGACAAAAATATCAAGTTAGCCGATAGCCTGTTTTTAAACTGGCATGCATGTATTTGGTTCACAACCTCGAAACATTAAAATAGTATTCCAAAAAACTACGTTTTATTTTAAAGGGCTATTCAATTTCATTGTTCGCGTATTCGAAATTCGAGTCATCAATAGTGTTTCATTAGACACGAAGAAACGACAGTCGTTTCAATGAACCGAATCTATTTTCAAATAAATTTAATTATTTCATTAAAATTCAACATTTTAAACAGTCGCATTAACTTCGAGCCCACCTTTATAGCAATTAATTTCGTTATAACATAAAAGTGATCTGTAAAATTGAGAGTTAATTAAATCATAACACTTCGCCGTACCGAAAAAGGGTTTTGTAATTAATTTTCTGATTTCGTCAAATCGAAATTTAATATTAAAGGAAGTGTTGAAGTGTGGGATGGGAATATATTTTCCGATAGGCCGAAGATAAAAGAGCTATTATTTTTTATTTCATTTTTATAATAAGTCAGTTGGCAGACAGACACGCAGCCCACCTGATGTAAAGCGACCACTGCGGCCTATTCCATTGAGGGACACTTCACCAGGAAGCGTCGCTCAATGTGCTGCCAGACTGTACTCATCTGATCTTCGAGCCTTTGATTTCAAGTGTACTGGCTCCCACATTAATACTGCCGGAACACAGCCAGAGCTATTATGGCGGCAGATTTCACCTGTAGGGGTGGTCTAGCCAGTCGGCTGAAAAAGCCCTACCACCAACCAGACCCTAGATAGGAATTGAACCCACGACCTCCGGGTTTTATACCCGAGCGGCCACTGTTCCACGGAGGCAGTAAAAATATTAGAAGATTTTTTTACGATCAAGTGTGATTGATAACCAATGAAGTGACATTAAAACAGCTATGTATTTATTACAACCATATTTATTATGTATTTAAATTAAAGTTATAACAATAACCGATTCTTGAAATATTTGTTAGATTAGGTATGTGTCTATAACATACAAACCACCTGTACCATAAGACATTTTCGTGCACGCAAAAGTATTTAGGTACTGTGCGGAATTGAACCCACGGCCTCTTGTGTAAAGTACCACAATTATACCAAATTAAACATTAATAAACCTTGTTCACAATTTTATACGCCAATTTTTGCATGTAAAGCGATTAAATTGTAATATGATTAAGGCTGTAATACTGCTGTAATCATGCTGTAATACAATTATTACATTGTATCCTTTGAGGCCAAGAATAAGTTCCATTTAATTTTTAACCGACTTCAAAAAAGGAGGAGGTTATATGTTCGACTGTATGTATTTTTTTTTTTTATTTTTTTTTTTTTTTATGTATGTCCGTCGATTTCTCCGTCAATTGTGGACCGATTTAAATAATTCTTTTTTTATTTGAAAGTGCATAGTTCAGAGGTGGTCCCATTGTCACCATGTCAGGATCTGATGATGGGATCCCGGAAAAATCAAGGGAAAACCTCAAATTTTATAGGCTGCGCCTACGCGTTAATTGTTTTTTCTGAAACCATTCAAGTTTTTGCGTCCGATAGACATCATTTTATGTTGATGAGCTGATGATGGAAGGTACAACTCCTTAACGGTTAGGAGTTAGGGGATAATTCTTTCAGTATTGTTATTGTAGGAATATGTGGACCGTTAGTTGTATTTTATGTACTTTTGCAGCTAAGGTGATGATGGAAAGTGCAACTCCTTAACGGTTAGGAGTTAGGGGATAATTCTTTCAGTGTTGTAGGAATATGTGGAACGTTAGTTGTATTTCATGTACTTTTGCAGCTAAGCTGATGATTACCCGGGGATGGGCTGGTAATAAGGTTAGCACCGGCTCGTCCTAATCGGGTGTGAAGGAGAAACCGGGGGAGTGTAGTGGGTAGCGGACGCTTCGGTCTCGAGTCCCACACACGGCCGCGGGTCTAGCTAGCCTGCGGTTATGGTGCATAAACGCATTCTCCTCCTACCCATGGTGCTGAACACTTAATGAATACCTAATATTATTATCAAATAATACAATTCTACTCGTATTTTCGCTATCATTATTATGAAAGAGTTTTACTCACTACCTACGTGTTATTCACACTAAAAATAGAAAAATAAAAAAACTTTTTTAAAAAAAAATTAAACCGACTTCAAAAAAAAAGAAACAAAAAAACTACCTAAATAACTGAAAAGCAAAAAATAATTTTAATAAGACATTCATCAAATGCGCTTATTGTCTAAGCCTATTAATTAAATTGTATTTTACGTGCTAGGTAGGTACCTACTAATCTGTTTGAAGTCGGTGCCAAGCCAAAGGTAATCAAAAATGATATATAATAATAATGTATTATAAAGGGTTACTTATTAATCCGCGGACGTAGGTACGTAATCTGGGTACCTACTATTTGGCTTGGCACCGACTTCAAACCGATTAGTAGGTACCTACCTAGCACGTAAAATACAATTTAATTAATAGGCTTAGACAATAAGCGCATTTGATGAATGTCTTATTAAAATTATTTTTTGCTTTTCAGTTTTTTATCCTTGGAGTTTTTTTTTTTTATATAGCTTGAATTAAAATACAATATGTATGCTGAAATGAAAAAAAAACTGTTTGTCACATATTATATGTATGTCCTGGTTGGAATTCGAACCCACGACCCCTGGCGCAAAAGGCAGAGTAACCTAATCCACTGAGCCAATCCAACCTCACCATCAATTTGTATTTGTACATTTTATTTATTCTACGATCCATTTGTATCGGATTTCCATATTTTTCCAATAAAATTAGAAGAACTTTATTATGTCCCTTTGATACGTAGCTAATAAAACTACGGGACAAACAAACAGAATGTTTGACCCAGCGTGCGGTCTTAATGCTAAGCGTATTGTCTGATTGTATCTCTATTTACAAACAAACAGACATTGTGACTTTTAATGAATGTATTGTAATCTTTTTCTGAGCATTTCGACTTGATCTATTTATGGTACGCTTGCACCTAGGATTTGGTAAGTAAATAGAAATAGAAACGCCGTGAAATAAAAGTGTGTCGAGCACATCTGTGTTTCGGGGAAAGGGCACTGAAGCTAGTGAAATTACTGGGTATATGAGACCTAACTGTCGTCTCGGTGTAGCGGGCGCAGGGCAGTGCCAGACAGTAACTGCTTAGTTACTGTTTGGCACTGAACTGTCTCAGGGCAGACGTGGCGCTTACCATCAGGTGTACGATCGGCTCGTCTTGTTACACATGGCAATAAAAAATAAATAAAAAAATATCTCAGGACATTATTCACACAGAGCGCCATCTAGCCCCAAACTAAGCATTAGCTTGTGCTATGGGTTCCAGACAACGGATAAACATTACTTATTATACTTTTTTTGTAAATACATACATTTATACATAGAAACATCCAGACCGATACAAACAGACATGTTCCATGCACACAAATGTTTGTACCGTGCGGGGATCGAACCCGCGACCTCTGGTGTTATAGCCGACTTCTCGACCATTACACCAAATGGCTCGTCAAGTACAGTTACTACATATTATAATGGAGCGACTGCCATCTGACCTCCGTAAAGCTTGACAGGGGAACAAGACTCGTATTTTTAATATGGCTCTATTTTAAACAAAATCTTAGTTTTTTTTATACCACATCAGACAGACACGCAGCCCACCTGATGGTTAGCGGTTAGTGCATCCTATTCCATTTAGGGGACACTTCATCAGGACGCGCTCAATGTGCTGCCAGACTGTAGGCTCATCTGATCTTCGAGCTTTTAATTTCAAGTGTACTGGCTCCCACATTAATATTGCCGGAACACAGCCAGAGCTGTTAAATATGACGGCAGATTTCACCTGTGGGGGTGGCAGCTAGCCAGCCGGACTCTGAAAAAGTCATACACCAACCAGACCCAAGGCGGGAATCGAACCCACGACCTCCGGTTTTTTATACCCGAGCGGCTTAGCCACTGTTCAACGGCGGCGGTCAAAATTAGTATTTTCAGTCCGATCACAACATCCCAAATACACAACACAGGAACACTGAAGTATTACCCACGCGGTTTGTTCAAATGTTCCAATATACCAAGTGGAACCACGTTCCAACACAACACATCTGCATATTGCACTGCACTCCCACGGGTTTGCTAGAGTTGTACCGTTCATATGCAGTATTGCAATTTAGGAATTTTATACAGGATGCGTAAAGCTACTCTGTTGGGATTATGATGGTTACCGCCAATCTCGATAAACATTCTCTCGCAAAATAGAGGCTGGCAATACTGAAAATTCAACTGGATCGTTCATAAAATGTATTGGACACAGCTTGGTACAACATTGTGCTTGCTCACTGTATTAGCAAAGTTTATCAATGACTGTGACTAATCATTTACATTGTAGCAGCGGCTTTATTTATTCACTTAAATCATACGGAAGAATAACAGTATACGAACCATGAATAAATACATAAAATAACTGTTCAAAGCTTAAAATGTTTTAGCTTGGATCCAATAACATTTTGTATATAACATTCATATTTACAAACCTCGTTCTTCAACACTCAACATTCATCCAGTCCAGTTTTAGTAAATTGGTGCTGTGCTAAAATACCTATGTAGTTACTTACATACATACTTTTCCCGTAAGTGAATTTTATCTTCATAAGATGCTGATTACAATCCTACAATACGATATGTTTAGAAACACATTGCATTTAAATAATAGAATTCCACAATTTCTATTAACCAATGTATGTGTCGCCTTACAAATTTCAATTCAATCTAATAGCCAAGAGCTCACATAAAATTAAATATACAAGGCTCGACTTCACTTAGACGCCACGTTAGTAGGTACTATAACTATTGAATTCTGTTTTTGAATGGCCCGATGGCCCGACGAATATATACTAAAGTAGATGGCGCATTTGATAGTGACCCTGCCCGGTGCGCCAGGGGTCGTGGGTTCGAATCCCACCCAGAAAAAAACACGTTATGTAATGAACATTTGTGTTTGTTCTGTGTGTGGATGTTTATTTGTATTCAAATTAATTGATTTTAGTATTCATTTGTGGTACCTTCGTTGATTCTGACACCCATAACACAAGTGCTTACGCCGCTTACTTTGGGGTCAGATTAATATATGTGATGTTGTCCAATATTTATTTATTTATTTTGTTTTTAGTTTTCTTTTAATGCTTCTGCACTTGACAGAAAGGCAAGTATTTGATGAAGCGGCCACTACGGCATATGTTATTGACCGCGCGCACCGACTAATCACTCATCAGACGTGAAGGGTAACGGGGAGTTTAGTGGGTAGTGGGTATAACGATAGACGCAAGTATAGTATACACTTGTCTGTATTTCTTAATTTAATGTGAAAGATGTATTTAAAAACTGGGTCGATTGTGCACCGGGACTATGGACCAAAATGTTGTTGTATTTATTGTTTGAGCTGGTCGATACTACGAGTAAATACGACTAAAGCGTGGGAGACATAATAATTTTAAAATAAATTAATATATTATATTTAGAATTTTTCCCACGAAACAGGTCTGCCTAATGCGAGTCCGTGAGTCGCAGTATTTTTGTAATTTTATGAATAAATGATGTTGGTATTTTTAAACTTTAATTTCAAGGTCGCTTGTCTTAGTACCCCTGTGTTACAGGCCCAATCTAAAAACAACTTGCATTTTCCGTCGTATCGTAATTCGTGGCGTGCGCGTAGTTATGCAAATGCGACTGTTTTATTAGGAGTCTATTAGTGCAAGCACTGTGAGTGCATCCATTAGGCACTAGAGTGCACACTTGTTCAAACTATGTTCGACTTTCGCCGTTTTATTGTTGGCATATGTAAAACATTTTTAACGAGCAAAAGCTAAGCCATTTTTAGCGTGGTATATATTTGGATGGGTGACCACAAGAGATACTTCACCAGGAAGCGTTGCTCAATGTGCTGCCAGACTGTAGGCTCATCTGATTTTCGAACCTTTGATTCTAAGTGTACTGGCTCCCAAATTTATATTGCCGGAACATAGAAAAAGTTATTATGGCGGCAGATTACACGTGTGGTAATATCATTGGTGGTAATGGTAACTAGCAAGTCCCACTATAATTAAGTCTTAACCATCCAGACCCTAGGTGGGATTCGTGTCCAGCAGCTTAACAGTGTTCTACGAAGGATGTTAAATCGTCTGTTAATTAAAAAACGCCTCCGATTAATCAGAGTTAAAATCAAGAATCACAAGGCTTATCCGCTCTGTTCTGCTCTTTAACTTTACGAGATGTTGCCACTATAAAATGAGTATAAACTGGTACAATTGCGAATAAAATCATTATTTAAACAGCTGTTAGGGCAATACCACAGTGGTTTCACAGGGTTGTCAATGAGAGGCTAAGCTTGAGCTGATTCCAAACGAACTTTGTCTAAGATCCTTCGCAACTCTGTGTTTGAAAATTATTAGTGCGTTAAAGAACTTACTCGTATAACGACTAATTACATCGACAGACTTCAATAAATTTCATTAAATAAATAAAAAATTGGAAAAATCTTCATTAGTTGCTTAAAGCCTGGTCGTATCAACAGGCCACCCCAATGCAACTCTTACCGTATTAAATTCATCGTCATCGTCATCATTTGTCTCCATTAATCACTCAACTGCATCAACAGAGTACAATCTGGGCAAAACACACCAGAAACAATAAAAAATAAATAAAAAAACTTGTGTTTACTTAAATCCAACTATTCCTATCTGGTGGGTTCAATTCCAATAATTTGGAGATCCTTGAAGGAGGCCTTAGTCCGGTGGACGTCTCTTGGCTGAAACTATGATAAGTGAGTAAAAGGAAAAGTAAAAGGAGCTTATCCCTGCCGCTGCATTTCGTCACCGATAATACCACCACACCATATTGATGCTTGGCAGTCCACAACTGTGTGCTTTACTCGCAATTTCATTCTGCTACACACAACCAAAATATGGAATTCTTTGTCATCAGCGGTGTTTCCGAACCGATACGACTTGCAAGTGTTTAAAAAAAGAGTGCATTCCTTCCTTAAAGTCTGGCAGCGCATTTGTGATTCTACCGAATTTGCAGATGTCTATGGGCGGCGGTAGTCACTTTCCATCAGGTATGCCGCATGCTCGTCTGCCCGCTATACCATAAAAAAAGGGAAAAAACATGTTACTCCAACGTTACTTAGAGTGGAATAATGACAGGATAATCATGATGATGATGATATCTATACTAATATTATAAAAATTTTTATTGTTTGTTTGTTTGTATCGAATAGGCTCCGAAACTACTGAACCGCTTTGAATAATTCTTTTACTGTTGGAAAGGTACACTATCCCCGGTGAGCATAAGGTACTTTTGATCCCGGAAAAGTGGGGGGAAGGAGGGGAATATTTGAAAACAGAAATTACGCGCGGGTGATACCGCCGGCGGAAGGCTAGTGTTATTAATAAATAATTTAAAATTTTCATTATCCAATGTAAGATTACACAACCCTACATCATTTAAATTTTATCTCGCAATCAGCCCACGCCCGCCATTGCCTTTGTTTAAATTAAATGAACTTAAACATTATCGTATTGTGCCGTTTTGACACTTAGGTTAGATAATGGACCCTATCTTGACAGATATTAGACGTTTCATTTTGGTTTACTGCGAAAGTAGCTAAAGATATCCAGTTGCGTAGGATTGGCTATGTTTTGTTGCATAGTACACGTATTCATTCAAATATGAATTATACAGGGTGTCCCAAAAATGACATGTCACAGTGACACTGGGGCAAGGCCAGCATAATAGGCATCAAGCAAGCCTAACATGACCTCAGTAAAAGTTGCTCGGTTTTCAAGATATTGCCAATTTGTACAAAATACGTTTGTATTTAAAGGATATTGTTTAAGTTATTTCAACCGATTCTAAATCTTTTATATGACTATAATAATATGACGCTTAAAATAAGCACCTAGCAGATTTCATGGGCGCATGCCCGATTTAAAACAAATATAATACGTGTAAGCATTAATTTTAGCCCAATTTTCCTTTCATGTAACCCTTTTCCGAAGGGTGTCTTCGCCAAATTAGCTTTATAATTGGGGAACTAAATTATACTAAGTAATTCTACGCACCCACTTTAAAAGCCTGCTCGAATGTGAGCAAATTCAATATGATGTTACGTTTGGTGTAAGTTATAAGAGCAGCGGATAAGTTTACCAGGTTCCTGTACTGGGCCGTCTAGGTGGGTACCACCGCAGTGCCAGATATTTTTCCGTGAAATAGAAGCGTGTCAAGCACTTCTGTGTATCGGGGAAAGGGCACTGAAGCTAGTGAAATTACTGGGTATAAGAGACCTTATAACTGTCGTCTCGGTATAGCGGGCGCAAGGCAGTGCCAGACAGTAACTGCTTAGTTACTGTTTGGCACTGAACTGCCTAAGGCCAGACGTGGCGCTTACCATCAGGTGTACGATCTGCTCGTCTTGTTAAACATTGCAATAAAAAAAGTAAGTTAATTTTCGCATTCCCTATTGGCTCTTTTCCCATTATTAAGGACGTTTGCACGAATTCAATTAACGTATTAAAAAATCTTCCCGTTGTCGCTGTTGATTTAATAGGCTGTGATTTTAGTGTTGATTCCCCGACTCGAATTCCCCAGACCCGGGGATCTGGCCAAGCTTGTGTCGGATTTTTTAAACAATGCTTAGGTTACCAATCCGCATTACGCAATCATGTTGATTAAGCCTGTATAGGCCCCGGCAAACTTCTTAACTATCGGGTAAGGATTGCGCAAAACACGAATTTTGACATGCCTGCTCGCTATTGGTCAGAAGCATACCTCTGACCACTAGCGCGCGCGGGCGTCGGGAGAATCGCGCGCGCTATTGGTCATGCACAGGTGCGCATGCGTGAGCTTTCCCCCCACTCCGTCGACCAATGGTCAACAAGTTTGCCAGTTCGTATACCTGTCGTTGTGATAGTGCTTTGCCCTGCAGTTCTTCAACATTCTACAATAATAGAAAAATACATTCTGTCTATTCTTATCCATAGAAAACAATGCACTCCTGTGTGCCCGAAGCTTGTAACTTAAACACCTAAAATAAGCGTAAAATCACATCATCAAGTTCATGAAATCCATACACCTATAACCCGATTGAGTTTGCATCGCAAAGTTAGTTGACACATCTAAACTGTGGATTAGGTACATTAATCACGCTAAAACAAAATTCATGTAAAGGTGTTAATCATGATTTTATTTTCATATAGTATTTTTTATGTCAGAGGCGGCAAACGAGCCAGCGGGTCGCCTGATGGTAAGCAGTCACCGCCGCCCATGGACATCTGCAACACTAGTGGGATCGCTGTTGCGTTGCCGGCCTATGGGGGTATGGGTGGGGGTGTGTGCCGGAGGCACTCTCACAAACCAGACGAAACACAATAGTAGTAACTATTATTTGTTTATATAACGTTTAGTTTATCAACAGAAACATCGCTCAACGTACTACCCTGCTCGGGTATAAAAAACACGGAGGTCGTTGGTTCGATTTTCGCCTTGGGTCTGGTTGGTGGTAGGGCTTTTTCAGAGCTCGACTGGCTAGCTACCACCTCCACAGGTGAAATCTGCCGCCAAAACAGCTTTGGCTGTGTTCTGGTAATATTATTGTGGGAGCCCGTGCACTTGAAATTAAAGGCTCGAAGATCAGATGAGTCTATAGTCTGGCAGCACATTGAGCGACTTGCCATCTGGTGGGCTGCGTGCCTGTCTGCCAACTGACCTGGTATAAAAAAAAAACAAATGTTTGTACCGTGCGGGGATCGAACCCGCGACTTAACTCCTGGTCAAACTAGAGTAATTTCATCTGACGGTCAGCAAACAAGGAACCTCTAATTTCGCTGTGAAACAGGAAACAAAGTTCAACCAGTTTGTTTATGGTGTTGACGTTGCGATATTGTGTAGACCGTGCGTTTGTCTGCATCGGAAACATAATTACTCATTTTGATTAACACGACGGAATGATCGTGTTTGTATCGCAATGGGATTTGATGGTATTCTATATTTACATCGGGTATGATAGAATGTCATCCACATACGCCAATACCTAAACGCTTTGTTATCGTATCGTTTCTATTATGAGATGTGGTGTGATTAAAACACCGTTAGGCAACCTAAAAAGGATACTAAACTTGTTGACTACATAGGTAAAGTTTTTAATGACACTTGAAAGCTATACCTCAAAGATCAAAGGAACCTAACGGATATTGTAGGGACTGCTCCAACTGTGGACTGTGGTTTAGTTTATCAACAGAAACATCGCTCAACGTTATAAACAAATAATAGTGACTCGTATTGTGTTTCGTCTGGTTAGTGTGAGTGCCGGAGACCCACACCCCCACCTAAAAGGCCGGCAACGCATCAGCGATCCCTCAGGTGTTGCAGATGTCCATGGGTGGCGGTGATTGCTGTCGTGATGAAGCTGTTATGGCAGCAGATTTCACCTGTGGAGGTAGCTAGCCAGTCGAGCTCTGAAAAAGCCCTACCACCAACCAGAGTCCAGACCCAAGGCGAAAATCGAACCAACGACCTCCGTGTTTTTTATACCCGAGCAGGGTAGTACGTTGAGCGATGTTTCTGTTGATAAACTAAACGTTATAAACAAATAATAGTGACTACTATTGTGTTTCGTCTGGTTTATGAGAGTGCTGGAGGCCCACACCCCCCATACCCTCATAGGCCGGCAACGCATCAGCGATCCCTCAGGTGTTGCAGATGTCCATGGGTGGCGGTGATTGCTTACCATCAGGCGATCCGTTTTGGCTCGTTTGCCACCTCTGACATAAAAAGACATTTGCCTAGAATTATCATATCTTCTGTCATAAATTACTGCTTTGTTATGGCAATCTATATGCAATACGTTATTAAATTGTTAGTATATATTGTTAGTTTTGGATTCTATTTAATTTTACCACATATGTTAAATTATTTTATCTAACATGAGACACCCAAAGACCTTTTCAGCTAAATTCGAAACTTAAACAAAGGTGAAACAACAAACACCGCAAAACTAACAGAAACTATAACTAAACACATTCTGCTAAGCGCATTAGATCTAACTCCTGATAACTTAGTTTAGGTCTGAAAGAACGACGTCTAGACCCAACTGTATCTGATCTGGATACAAATAAATCCTTCGACACTCTTACTATGGTCTGAATGGCTGTTTCGGAGATAAAAGACAAAGTGGGACAATTTACAGTGTGGCATGTGCATTTGAAAATTTAAGTGCAGAATTGTGTTTTTTTTTTCAAAATTGTGTTCTACAGAATTTGTCTAGCTCATTAGAAATATTAAGTAAATACAAAAGAAAAAAATTTACTTTACACACCTTTGTTTACAAGCAAATTTGTCTATACTAATATTATAAAGAGGAAAGATTTGATTGTTTGTATTGAAAAGGCTCCGAAACTACTGAACCGATTTGAAAAGTTCTTTCACTGTTGGAAAGCTTCACTTTCCCCGGGTGACATAGGGTTCGTTTGATCCCGGAAATGTGTTTCGTGTGAAACGTGTGTTCGAATTTAAATGGGGGAAGGGGGGGATATTTCAAAAAAGAAATTACGCGCTAAATGGGTTAAACTGCGTGCTAGTCGAATATAAACACGACATGCTCTTATATATGCCTTAATGCGGCAATATTAAATTAATTTTTATTTTGTATTTATATTGTATGTATGTTAGTCTGTAAGGTATTTATAATATGGGCCTGTAATTCATGTAATTCTGTTGCCTGAAATAAACGATATATTATTATTATTATTATTATTATTATTATATATATAATTCCTAAAAGGCTTTTTATTATATTAACTCTTATATATTAATAACTCTTATATATTAATGACTTTACATTAATAATTTAAGATAACTTCACTTTGCAACAGAAAATTGCCACGTTTTTGAGACAGCTCCAAAAGTGTTACTGTACTGTATTTTTTCTTACTATGGCAAATTGTTGCGAGCGGATTGATAGAAAAAAACCTATTTCATTATTGTCAAGTAAAATAACTTTTTTTTTTTTGCGAGAACGTTTTAGATGTTATTCACTGAACAAAATATTATCTAATATTTTTACCTTTCGAATTTGTAAAATTACTTTCAGTTTTCTGTTCCAATTTTTTCGATACGAATTATTATTTTTATTACAAGTGTTTTTTGAAGAAAAGAAAGATTAGTTGCCAGGCTTTATGTCAAAGCCTCCATTGTTTAGTCCAAGAATGATTGATAGGTATTATCCGGTTCAGATGCTATTAGGGTAATACCTTTTGGAATGGAGCGAAAAATGACGTCAACTGTGCTTGTCCGTAACGTTAGCAACCAATAGCAACGCATTATTTATCTCTGTGTGTGCGTAAGTCATCACTGTCGCGTAACGTAACTCCAAAAGGTCGTATCCTAATAGCATTTATACCAGATAGTACTTTTTTCGGAGGAGAATGCTTTAATGAGATTCTTAGGAATGTTGGATATAATTATGAAGAAAATTATGTCGCAAAACGCTTAATCTAGTAGTCAAAGTACCTGGATCTTGTGATCCAAGGTTCATTTCCCGGGTCGATCAAAATTTATATCTGTAAAGGGTTGTCGTAGCTAAAGCAAGACGATCCTCGTAGATTACAATTTTGATATTTTCCCAACGACATTCTCACACTTCAAATCCAAAACGTCAACTTCCTGTCTCGCGTCGGCCAATCGCGTGGCAGTGCTGCAGAGCGCTGCCGCAGTCTATCATATTAACGCGCTGCGATTGGCTGACGCGGCACGGTGCGAGCGTGGCATGCTGCGATTGGTCGAGAAGTCGCGCCAGGTCTCGAGTCCCTATATAACGTGCGTTACGTCATATCGGATTTTTCGAAAACAGCTCGAGTTGATCACCAATCCGCATTTGGCAAACGTGGTGATTAAGTCATTGGATTGGAACATTAAGAACAAAAGCTGATACTTTATTTCGCAAAACGATTTGTAAAAGAATCTCGAGAGTTTAAATTCCTTTGATTTAATTAGGCAAAGCAAAACTTTCCTGCCATCAAATACTTAAAAACCACTCGACCATTTGAACACGGTCTTAATTCAAATTTCAAAAGAGGATAAAATGTATAAGAGAGAAAATTGAAACTGAATAACTAATAAAATTAAAAGGGAATTAAAGAGGGGCCCTCACTAATTAACAAGAGGGAACTGAGGTCCTTAGCTTAATTTTAAGAGAAGATCTCGATAGTATTTTTCCCTTTTGACAAGGCTTGGTATTTTATTGTATAAACTATCTACTTCTTTTTATGAGTCATCTCTTGACCGGTCTCTTTCATCCATTCATGGTTTAACCAAGTGTCGTTTGTCTATTGATTGTCATCTGGTTGAAAAATACACCGATATAGCGAAAAAATGTGTATAGAGATTTATTACCCTTTTATGCTCGTTAGTTGTTTTTACAGTTGTTATCAATTTTTTAAGTGCACATTGTATCTTGTTGGAAAGCCATTGATATAAAGATGTTTTTGAAATGTTCTGCCGTCCAAGTACTTAGGTGATTTTTTGAAGAAAATTATACTTTATTGTAAACAAAATTATAAGCGTCGTAAAAAAATTATAGTTTTTGATCTCTTATTTCAAAATTAACAAAACTTGCAGTCATAAATAATTACATTAAAATATGTTGCTTAGTTTTTTTTAAATAAATTTTTAAAGTTGTGAAACCCTAATTTTTTGAAAAAAAATATTTAAAAAAAATATTTCTGATTATTCGTTCACTTTTGACCTGCATTTTAATGGGTCCATTGCTAGCTGTGGACCTCCACTACATGCCCATAAAAGAATCAATACACATTACCAATAACCCTGTATATGTAATGTTCATCCGTTGTCTAGCACCCATAGTAAAAGCTATCGCTTAGTTAGTGTGTGGTTGAACGGGCGCTGTGTGAATTATTTTTTTTTCGGAGGAGAATGCGTTTATGCACCATAACCGCAGGCTAGCTAGACCCGCGGCCTTGTGGGGACTCGAGACTGAAGCGTCCACTACCCACTAAACTCCCCCGGTTTCCCCTTCACACCCGATTGGGACGAGCCGGTGCCAGCTTTGCTATTGACCAGCCCATCCCCGGGTACCCCGACTTGAGAGGCCTCAAGTCAGGGTGGCGCCTAGGGAGGGCCACCCGAGAAACTAGGTGGCCCTCAGACTTGGCTCAAGTGACCTGTGCAATGCGGGCGTTGGGGGGCTCCCCCCGCCCGCAGGTCAACCCTCAGGCCGGAGAAGGCGTGCTAAGTGAGCTCGCCTTCTCCGGCTTGTCTGTGTGAATAATGCCAAAAAATATTTATTATAATTTGAACCCATTTTAAGTAACTTGTTTTAGGGAAATCACAGAAAAGAACACAAATATTCATTACATGAACGTTTGCTCTCGGTGGGATTCGATCACTACCATTAGTCCAAACACGTAAAAACAACAATTCAAAATGCAGTCAAAAACAAAAAAACATAACCTTACATCAATATGATTGTTACACATTCCCCTCTCATTTAACGAAAGTTAACAAAATCCAAATCGATTGTTACTCAATATAGACCTATAAATCATCGATTTACATCGTTATAGTTAACAATCAAAACAAATTAGCTTATGATTAATGGTGATCATTTTTTACCGGTTATTTTCGGTTTGAACTAGTTTCGAGCCGCCATCTTTGTTTAAGCAGTTTGCTTTCTTTTGAAAACGTGCATTCAAGATTCTGTTGGTTTAATTAATCGTTTGTATTGTACGAGGGTTTATTGGTCTAATTAAATTCGTCTGTTTGTCTTCAATATATACAGGATGTCCCTTATCCAGACAGTGGTCAAATAGTGACCACCATAATTTGAACCTTATGTAGTTGTGATACAGGCGAAAACCAATGAAAAATTTCATCTACCCGCGCCTGGCTAAGGGTTAAATCTTGAAAACCAAGCAATTTTTACTGAGGTCATGTTAGGCTTGTTTGATGCCCTGTGTATTCGAGCAATTTTAATATTTTTGAAGTTATCAGACTATCACTTATTATTTTATTTTTATTTTTAACTGTCATTGGACTTTTAAAAGATGAAACTTTACGCAATTTTATTTTTAAATTTGTATAAGATATGATACAGCTATGTATTGGTTAAAGATCACAAATTATCCAAAAATTAGTGCAAGAAATCAGAATCCCGGGAATTCAACCCAGGACCAAGAGAAAGGGACTCTCGGATATAGGTTTAAACCTCTGGACCTACGAGGGACTTGACTAATCAAGTTTTTTTTATAAACGTAGTAAATGTTTATTTATGTAAGTTTGGAGTCAAATTTTGTTATAAAATTCTTTTAATTCATATTTTTATTTTTGCACTGCCCTTTATCTTGTTAATTTTTTTTTATCATACTTTCCTCTATCCTAAGGTTGAGTGGAAGAGATCGCTGCCTGCGATAAGTCCGCCTGTATTGTACAGTGTATTATGTTACATGTTTCTAAGTATGTTGTGTATAATGCAATAAAAAGTATATCTATCTATCTATCTATGGGTTTGTTGTCGTTGTAAATGCTCAGCCTTGAAAAACCTAATTTCTTTTCGGCGAGATTTCTATAATAAGTAAATACGACTATTAAACGTTCATCTAGTACAATAAAATTAGCCAACCGTTTTTCTTAAAATAAATTCCTTTGAAGCTTCGTTAAAATTCCCTTTTGAGGAAAAATTCAAAAAAATGATCCTTCTTTGTAATCAAAGATTTCTGGTAATAGTGACTACACCAGACGGAATACTGATAATTTTTCTTTTGATCTCGCCCGTTCTGACTAAAAGTAAATCTAGAGAATTATATATAAAAAAAGAAAAAGGGCTATACATGTTATAAAAAGCCAGACCAAAAAAATAAAAAAAACCTGCTCTGGAGGCACCGGCTCATGGTTATAGCAACACTTGGTTGCTATGGTTATACTCACAAATAACTCACAATATCCACGAAATAACAAGGCACGGTTGACAATTGACATCACTCTTTGACAGACAGCAATAATGAATGGCATCCTATTGTTTTTTTATTTAATTGTTGCCAGTTAAAGAATTTTAGTCCCAATATTTTTCCGCAATATGGCGAGGTTTTTTTATTTTAATGGTCGGGCTATTAGATATTCGGCTAAGAATCCGACAATGCCTCGATGGTCTAGTGGTATAAGTACCGGGCCGAGATCTTGGGGTCCTAGATTCATTTCCCGGGTCGAGCTAACTTTGTGTCGGTTTTTTTGAACACAGCTCGGGAGTGTGATCACCAATCCGCTTTTGGCAAGCGTGGTGATCAAGCCAGTACCCATAATTGTAACAATAACTTGATTTCCAAAATAGTGGTCTTTCCCCTTCAGTGGGACATTAATAGGTTGCTACTACTCCGTCCATGGGGAAGGTTCCTGGGACACTTGCCACGTTTTCACGCTCGATTATTCCTTTCAGCTCTCAAAGAATGGAAGCTCCTAGATACCCAGTCTAACTATAAAAGACTTACCACCAACCAGATCCAAGGCGAAAATCGTTTAAATCAAAGTTTTAAATCCGGCTTAAATAAATAAAATATCCCTGGTTTAATAAAACAGCGGTGTCAAGTGACAAAGCCGAAAAAAGTTGTTCACCGATTGACACCACGGTGTCTATTGGCCAATTCAAAAAAGCCCTGGTGCGGTTGACACCGCGGTTGTATTCAGGGACCGGGACGAAACACAACCATGAAGGCAATATTGATCAATTATAAGTTTTAAGAATTTCTTTACGAGAGCAAACATGCTTTATTATACCGCCAAAGGTTATCTACTTAACAGCTCTTTCAAGCCAATTAGATCCCTATTCAAGACATAATACGGTACATTTCCATACCATACATCTCGCTATCTCCAATATTAGATAATCTTCTTAGTCTTAAAACTGTTGCAGAATAATTAACATATTATGTTCATTCAAAACAAGTCCCTAGAGATGTGTATGTACAGTCAGAAGCATATTACACTACCCTTAAGTCCTCGGCCTCGAATTTCGGCAGCGGGGCGGCAGCGGAAGCGGCGGCACTGCGGTCACCGCTTGACGCAGGCCGTCATGAGCGGTACGATGCTGTCAAGTAGTGATCCGCAGTGCGCCTGCGTGCGCCGCCGCTCCCGCTGCCGTCCCGCTGTGTTCGAGACCGGGTCTTTAGAATTCCATACAAAACATTTCGCTTTAGTTGATCTGTTAATTTTTTTTTTATACTAGGTCAGTTGGCAGACAGGCACGCAGCCCACCTGATGGTAAGCAGCCACTGTGGCCTATTCCATTGAGGGACGCTTCACCTGGAAACGTTCCTCAATGTGCTGCCAGACTGTAGACTCATCTGATCTTCGAGCCTCTGATTTCAAGTGTACTGGCTTCCACATTCATATTGCCGGAACACAGCCAGAGCTGTTTTGGCGGCAGATTTCACCAGTGGGGGTGGTAGCTAGCCAGTCGGACTCTGAAAAAGCCCTACCACCAACCAGACCCAAGGCGGGAATCGAACCCACAACCTCCGTGTTATTTTTATAACCGAGCGGCTTAGCCACTGTTCCACGGAGGCGGTTAATCATGACTATAACAATCTTCAACCTCACTTGAAAAAGGGGTGATTCCCAATTTTTGGCCGTAAGGTCTCGGCCTCGAATTTTGCGGCAGCGGGAGAGGCGTCGCACGCAAGACGTCAAGAACGGTACGATACTGTCAAGCGGTGATCCGCAGTGCGCCTGCGTGCGGTGCCGCTTCCGCTCCCGCCCCGCTGTGTTCGAGAAAGGGTCTATGGGAATCGATACAAAACATCTCACCGCTGCCGCTGCCGCCCTTCTGCCCGCGAAATTCAAGACCGAGGCCTTAGTATTACCACACGTAAATTGGCTGTGTGAATTTGACATAAGGTTAGTTTGACTTGCTCCTGACTGTACTATTAATCCGCAAATCCGCTCTATAAATTGCCAAGTTGTCTTTGACTCGTATGAGCTTAGTGATTAACATTATCGATTTGATCCCGATCCATTCCCGACCTTGTAGCGTTCTCTCACTTGATGAGCAAATATCAACTACCTTCTAAACAGTAACATAAACTGATAACAAAGATGCTGAGTCAAACAGAGGTCGTGGGTATCGAACCCGCGACCTTTGGTACTCTCTCTATATCTCTTATCTACGCATCCTTCCAGCGTGGTAAAAACACTTGTGTGCTTAGATATCTGTTGAGTTAATGTCTCATCAACATAATTTTAGCCAAAAGAAGTCCACTGCTGGACAAAAGCCTCCCTCAAAAATCTAATGTCCACGGAATAATTTAATCTCTGAATTCAAACCACCAAAAAGAACTTAACTGGTAGTCGAATTCACACTTATCAATGCCACAAATAAACATCAAAGTATAATAATTATGACATTCCATGACCAAATAGGAGATGTCCTGAGAAAAAGTCAGGTCAGAAGTACCATAAACCGACGGGCATGTATGAATAGAGTTATGAATATGTAGGAAGCGCAAGTTGTGTCTACCCCTGTGGGAAAAAGGCGTGACTGTATGTATGTAGGTATGTACATATATGATATTAAACAAAACACCACCAGTTTAAAAACGTTGATAACCCATCCTGATATCACCACTGCTAAGTTTGCTTAACTTCCAACATAACTACAAACTCTCATCATCAAAAGTACCTAAATTGGCATTATCCATTCAGCGGAAAAGTTTTCAGTCTCAGGAGAGCTAAGTATGGAAAGTACAATACAAAACTGCATTAAAATCTAGATCTAGGCAAAGTTGTGAGTCAGGATAGACCGGCTTTAGTTCCTGTATTCAAGATGGCGGTAGAACTTTTGATTGTCTTGTTTCAATCGAGATTATGAGAAGTTTTATTTAAAATCTCTTTCTCCGAGCGTTTTGTTCCGACCTAGTCAAGGTACGCTAGGAATGGCCGATACAAATCGTATATAGATATTAAATCGTATATCAGGCCAATATCGTAAAATCCGATATCGCTGCGTATCCAAACTATATATTTGGTGATACACGATATTGCTGGATCGATGCGATGCGTCTCGATTTGATATCTAGCTCGATATCCAAGACCTATCGATAAAGGATATTAAACCGTATCGCGTTGCGATACGAGCTAAAGAAAGGATTTGTGAGTGAGTGAAATAGCATTAGTCGTGTTTTCGTACAATTCTAAACCTTATTTGTATAAGAATAAGGTTGTTTCATGATTTCTTGTGTATTTTGACACATTTTTATTAGACCTTATTTTGTCAGCAATAAGATGCATTTTCGATTTGCAATTTTACGTAACTCTCACGGACCTTCGTCCTTGAACTCATAGCATTGGTGATCCATTTCTAACTTTTGTTATTCTATTAATAGATTCGATAGTTGGTATTATTAAGTTTATGTATTTCATGCTTTTAGTTACTACTAATGAGTTCTGCATTAATAAACATCGTATTTAGAAGTTCTAAATACGATCTTTATTAATGCAGTACTTACTGAAACACAAATAACTAAGTAAATACTATTAAAGCATCCTTAATACACCTAAAGTAACTAATCGAGTCAGTTTTAAGAAATAAATCACAATGAAAATATCGTGTCATGATACAGTATCTAGTTTCAGAACACATCGTTTTATAGGTTTAGTGTAACCAAATACAGTCCGATACTCCGATACACCAATATATAGTTTCACAGTCCGATACTCCGATACACCAATATATAGTTTCAAATAATATATAGTTTTAGAATCCGATATCAGATATTAATATATAGTTTCGATTCGATATTGTAAAATTCCGATATTACCCACTACTAAGGTACGCTTGCGCCGTGATCCAGAAGATCACATCCATTCATCCATCCATCCATTCCATTCTACATCCATCCATCCATTTGGCAAGTCTAGTTTCATTGAAGCGTGATGTGTCATGATTAAAAAACATCCATCTTTAGAACCTTTCTTTGGCAAATAAAAAATTACAATTACCGTCGTCATCATCATCAGCCCGTAACAGTCCACAGCTTTCTAGCTGATTCACAACAGATGAACTATTATATATGAAAGAAAATATTATATGTACAAGTCTTTCTTGAGTTTTACCAAATTCTCTATTAAATAATCTGTTCACAATAAGCGGAGAAATTCGCTACTTACTATTAAGTTTGGGTCATCCAAATTAATATTCGTAATTTATTACATCGATTCCCGACGAAATTCCAATATAGTTTGTCAGTTTTAATGTGAAAGCTATCGAGATAGTTCTACTTTAGGACCCGAGTCCACTAAAAGCGAATAGAAAAGCATATAAAGTTACCGATTTCTGCTACATGGAAGAACCCCCTGTACGACAGACTTTACAGGTAAATCTGAAAGTTGAACCAGCTAACTTATAATACAATATTATGCACATTTGTATATATTCTCTTACTAGCAGACAACATGCAGGTTATTCCTACTCGTAGCTTATGTTTATTATCAAAAGAAGGGATAAAGGGGAAATTTTTGTTATTGATATCTTATTTTAATGTATGGTATAGTTCACCTTTTGTTTCTTATGTTGTGCAATGAAGTTTAAAAAAATAGTTCGTTATGATTAAACTTTTTTTTATGTTATAGGGGTGCAAACGAGCAAGTGGGTCACCTGATGGTAGGTGATCACCGCCGCCCATAAGCACCCGAGACTTCCGAGGGGTCGCAGGCGCGTTGCCCGCCTTTAAGGGGGACTTGGGCCTCCGGCTATCTCACTCACCAGACACAATAGCTAGGCTATCGCTATAACGACGGACTTCTGTGAGAACGTGGTGTGAAACCTAACACTGTAGTCTATTCAAGTTGGCAATACACACGAAAAAATGCTTAGGTGCGCAACGTTTCAAATAAAAAGTTCAAATATCAGAAAAATATCTTCAATATAGCAGAGATCAGAAAGAAAAGTATAGCTTCCACTATCCCCAAACCTACGACCCACATATCAAATTATCAGTCAGTTAAACCGCAATAAATCCTTATAGAGCCAGGACAGTTCCATCCCTTGTCGGATAATTATAAGGGATAGTTCCCTTAATTGGGGCAGGGTGGCAAATCTGCTTCTGAACAAGAGATATGGCTGAAGTTCGATGTGGAGGGCTGTTCGGAAAGGTTTGGGACAGTTTGAAAAGGTCTAAATGAGTTTGAATGATTTTTATCACTGCTTGGCAAAAAGAGGAGTTTTCGTGGAGTCCTTGACAAGCTAGTGAAATTACTGGGTATATAAGACCTAATAACTGTCGTCTCGGTGTAGCGGGCGCAGGGCGGTGCCAGACAGTAACTGCTTAGATACTGTTTGGCACTGAACTGTCTAAGGGCAGACGTGGCGCTTACCATCAGGTGTACGATCTGCTCGTCTTGTTAAACATTGCAATAAATAAATAAAAAATAAGGAAGTACATACCTACTCGTATTATCGGTAAAAGTAAACATATATATTTATATGAATGTTTGTCCTGGGTGGGATTGTAATTGATAAGCACTTGAGAAAACTGAGTAGCGTAAGCACTTGTTACATAGCTTTTAGAATCAATGAACCACCAAAAATATCCGAACATTTGACAAAAATCAATCTTAACTTAAAGACATAAAGGTGCAGTTTCATTTGTTGTTTGAGAACAAATGACAACCAACGATATTTACACCTAAAAGTATTGTGCTAAGAGTGATTTTTGTCAAATGTTCAGAAATTTATGATAAGTTTAAACGCTTAGATCATTTTGGCGTTGATTGTACCACAAATATCAACTAACATCAAGACACAGGACAATTGCAATGAGTGGTCTCGGGTGCAATTTAAATTTCAAACCACAAACCCCTGTTACATAGGCTATCAGATACGCCATTGGACTATTAGTCTAATGAAATAGATTCCCTAATACCACTCGAGCTTAGATTGTTTCCAACCAGAATCTAAAACATGAAATACCGATACAACAGAAAATCATTACTAAACCATCGAAGCAATATCGTTTAGCGCTCGACAAATAACCGATTACACGGAGAGACCCGGGTTCAATTCGCATCAGATACCGAGCGTCTCTCGGGAAATCCTTTATGGAAGAAGCTTAATCCTTAGTAAATAAATGGAGCGAGCAACTGAAATATTGATGACTGTGGACTGCAATTAGGGAAATTACATTCTGTAGGTATTGGATCCCTGCCAATTAAGTAAAAGTCTTGATATTAGAATTGGATTGGGTTAAGTCGGGTAAGGTCGCCTGAAAAAGGTCAAAAATACCTTGAGAATAATCCTATGAGCTAAGATACCGACCGAATAAAAGACGATATATTCATGGTGCTTCTGTATGTAAGAAAAAGAAAAAGAGAAAAAGTACTTTTCGAAACTAAGTGTTTTGGTGCCATCCTGCTGACAGTTTCTATATGTCCTGTATTTGTTCTGGTCTTGTAGTTACCGGGGAAGTAATAATGTCCTCCTAGCCAAGTTTTCGGCTACGGCGGCCAATCTTTTACGATCAGCCAACTACGCAGGATATAGTGCACAAGTGAGTGCGCAAGCACAGGTACACTCCCTATTCCCTTACTCTCATGACACGGTGTGACAGCAGTCTGACGACCGAAGAGAGATCAGGCGCAGGACCAACGGCTTAAAGTGCCTTCCGAAGCACGGATGCATCATTCTTTTAAGACATTCAGGTGATTCAAGCCTGCAATGTCCTAACCAAACGTGAAACATCCGCACAAAAGTGACGCTCCCTGCGGGATTCGAACCCACGACCTCCGGGTATGAGAGACCTAAGCTCTAACCACTGTACCACGTATCCAGACACAAGATATAATAAACAAGTGTCAACGTCCACACGGGCTGATTTCACATTCACTAGTGGCAATCCGACACAAGTCATAAGTGTCTACATCTACGTAGCACTTGTTCTGGCCTCCAACAGTCTCAATCATTAGTTTCTGATCGCAGAGACCTCTCGATCAGCATTCTAAACATGAACTGACACACAAGGGTCCGGTGAATACGATTAATTGCCGGCAACTCGGGACGCAACTTCTGCAATGCGATTAAACACCTGAGAAAGCCTGACGAAACTAAACATGGCGGTGACTCAATTACGGGAGTGACAAGGGTTAGAGTTTCGAAGCATTTATTTAGCGCCTTGATTTACTAATAAGTAATTTTTGTAGAAGGTCTAAGAGGGAAATTGAGCTTTAGGACATACTATAACTACTAGTATTGTATAACTACTAGTATTGTATTATCTGTGACTAGCCTTCCATTCCGCAGTAAATTACTGAACCGATTTTTATTAAGATGGATACAAATATCTATATACATAAAACTCAAAGGTGACTGACTGACTGACATAGATAGCTATCAACGCACAGCCCAAACTACTGGACGGATCGGGTTGAAATTTGGCATGCAGGTAGATGTTATGACGTAGGCATCCGCTAAGAAAGGATTTTGATCAATTCCCACGGGAACTGGAACCACGCGGGTGAAACCGCGGGCGGCCCTAGTAGACTATATGTTGAAAAGGACATTCGCACACCTAGATAAAGAGTAGCACAACTCGAAATAATCCAAAATAGAGTTATTGCAATTTCGGAAATCAACGTAATGAACTACGTTAACTCCAAAGACACCTGTGTAAAAATCTTTATAGTTAACATACACAGGTGTCTTTGGAGTTAACGTAGTTCATTACGCTGATTTCCAATATTGCAATAACTCTTTTTTGGATTATTTCGAGTTGTGCTACTCTTTATCTCGGTGTGCGCATAGGTTATTTTATTTTGAAATAATGCTAAAAAGTGTTTTTAGCATTCGATCGACATAATTTTTTAACAGGAATAGTTTGAAAGTTGGAAAGTGACTAAAAATATATAACTTTTACTGCGAATACCGTCGTATAGGAAACCCATTGGCTGGATTTTCGACTAATATTTTTTCCACCCTTCGCGAGCAAAGAGAACAAGGTAATTAAACTTTCATGTTCGCAAATTTTCCAATTACAGTTCGGCGTAAAGTTGACGATGTAAAAAACAGCCGTGTTTTTTTTAAACATTTTTGTTGGCACACAGCCATTTAGCTCACTGATGGTAAACGACCACTGGGGCCTATTCCGTTGAGGGACATTTTATCAAAACTGCTTTATGTGCTGCCATATTACGGGCTCTTGATGACGTCTTGATTTTAAGGATGAAGGCCTTTGCCCTGCAGTGGCACATTAAATAGGCTGGTACTTTACTTTACAATGAAATTGTCTGATTGTCCATTCATTGAACAAAACAGACCTGAAACGAAAAATCGAAAAATATTGCCGACCCAGGAATCAGAACTCCTTGTTTGGATATTATGGGCAGGTGCTTAAACTTCCAGACCATCTAGGTTTTAAGACAGAAAATAAAGCAAAGAGAATTGTTAAGCTCAGGACTGCATTTTCAGGTAGAACCGAATTTCCTTAAGAGCTGCGCTCGGAGCCTTTATTACCGGGAGGTCGGGACCACAAGTTAATTTCATTCGCATTATTGCATCCTAGTGAGCACCTAGGTAGACTGCATATGCTGTAGCGTTACAGATCTAGGTATTGTAATTGTGTGCTCTTTCAAAATGGGTCTTTCCTGTTTGTGCACTTTTCTGTTTCGTAACCCTCATTTAATACCAACACAAAATTGGTATATTACGTGACTTCTTAATTTATAGAAAACTAGCCTTCCGCCCGCGGTTTGATCCGCGCGTAATTTCTTTTGTCAATTATCCCCCCCTCCCCCTATATTTCCGGGATCAAAAGTACCCTATGTCACCCGGGGATAGTGTAGCTTTCTAACAGTAAAGATTTTCCAAATTGGTTCAGTAGTTTCAGAGCGTATTCAATACAAGCAAACAAACAAATCTTTTCTCTTCATAATATTAGTATAGATAGTTGAGAATTCAATCGATTGAGGGACTCTTCACCAGGTGGTATCTCTAAATGTCACTTCCCAAGTGTGCACTCTTGATATTCCTATCGATATTTGAACTCTGTCAACTGCCAACAATGACGTTCAATTAAAAAACTAGACTCCCAATCACGCTCAAATATTGTCCGAAGCAAAAGTCTGCCCACCCGACTATTGGGCAGAGTTTTCGTTTAGTTGTATACAAATGACATTAAACACTAACTGCCAAGAGATAAGGTGTTAATTTGAACGAATGTGTTAATGTCATCTGTGTCAACGCCGCTCGGACGTTTTTTGAGGAATTTTTCTTAGAGATTGAGTGTCTAGTTGTATATTGAACGTCATTGACTGCCAACTATAATTAAAATGTAGGTAAAATTGAAAGTCTAAAATCAATATTGGTGGCTAGTCAGCCAGAATACAGCCACAAATTTTTATGAACGCAGATTTTACAGTTTTTTTTAGTGGAGGTGATAGCTAGCCTGTCGGAATTAAAACAAGTATTACCACCAACCAGACCCAAGGCGGGAATAGAACCCACGGCTATGTTATATAGCTAAACAGCTTAACCACTGTACAACGGAGAAAACACGATCCCAATTTTCGCAATCATTCCAAAGATTTAAGCCAAGGAATGCATTCATTTCCTTGAGAGCAGCGCTGTGAGCCGTTATTACCGGGAGGTCGGGACCACAAGTTAATTTGAGTCGGCATGCATCCCAGTTGGCACGTAGGTAAAGTGCCTATGCTATAACGGTAAGATTTGTTATTTTGCACGACATGAAATCCTTTGAGGTTTTAGTTTCTGGAATAAATCTGGGGTAGGTATGTTGTAGGTGTATGGAATTAAAGGCATTACCGAATAATATCAAATTTAGTATTTCGATGTAAATTGAAAGAAATTTCAAACTATAGTCGGCTATTACATTAAAACTCGCGAGTTTACATGCACAGCACAAACATTTATTGCATGTAGCCCCCGCATAAATGTCTGTTAAACTAAATATGACATATATGTCTGGGGACTAAAAAAGTTCGACCTGGTACCCACTAAACTCCCCCGGTTTCCAATTCACAACTGAAACTTCACAACTTTAAGAAACGATCGTTCTCTCTTAAAAGGCCGGCAACGCATCAGCGATCCCTCTGGTGTTGCACATTGCTTACCATCAGGCGACCCGCTGGCTCTGGCATAAAAAAAAGCCAGTGCCCGCCTTGTGGCGACTGACTAGGTCGTTTCTTCGTATCTCATGCAAGATCCTGACACGATCGCTATGAAGAGATTGTAAAAATAAAAAGTAAAAACAGATGTTTTACATCCTACGCAGTAAAGTCCCAAAACGAATGAATAATTTTTGTCTCACATAAATTGGCAACCGTTCAATAAACAGTGGAACATGTACTGAATATACCATTTACCGTGCGTAAGGCTGCAATCCCAGGATTTGTACCAATTCTAGGGAATACCTTTATGAAATTTTCATTTCTGTTTCGATCTTTAGAGTCGGGAGCGACAGTGATACAAATGAAGTGTATCTGAGCGAAATTAATTTCGTTCTAACAAACCTGATTTTAAATTTAATTTAATTCTGATTTAAAAACAATACCAATAATTACGTATCATCATGCTGTCGCGTTACGGAAGGTAACGGAGCAAAATTTGAAATAAAAGACGATATAAACTGAAAGCCAGAGGTTTAATAGATGACACGCGCACGGCGCACGGAAGGCTCGCAGCGATGCGCCCTGGTGGTGAGTAGTGGCGTCGTAACAGCAGGACGCACCGAGGAGCTCGTAGTACGCTCTGGCGGCGGAGTTAAGGGGCTCGAGGGATCTGGCGGAAGCCCCGAGAGGAGTCCCTCCTAGATGAGCAGCCGCACGACGATGGAGAGGTTCGTGGCTGGTAGGCGGAGGCTGAGGACCGTGCCTCTTGAGTATAGGCTCCGTAGTAGGGCTGAGGACCGTGCCTCTGAGTATAGGCTCCGTAGTAATTACTTGTTCTGTAGACTCCAGACTCTAGACGGTAGACTGACTGATTTGCGCTGCTGCTCCTGCTTTTATACCCTCTATGGATTTTTCTTTTAATTATTTAAATTATAAATAAAGAATGTGTAAAGAACAGTACTGTACAAAGGTTCTTATTCCATAGCTACGAGTTTTGACATAGAATTTAAAAAATTAACGCGTAGCTATGGCGATGTGTCAAACTTTGTTTAAAAATAAATTATTTTTTCCCAATAAAATTAAAATATGATCTAATTCACAAAACTAATCGTTATACAAATAAAGGGGAGGCTAAAAACCCTAAACGTATAATTTTGGAGGCGGAAGTATCCGCCCATGAGGACATAATACGTATAAAATGTATTCCTAAGGTTCGTATACTTTTATTTACATTATTTATAGTATTAGAACTACAGTTTCCTTATAGTTCCCTTTAGTTTACATTCTTTGGAACGTATAGAAAAGTCCCATAAAGTTAGATAACATTACAATGCATGAGCCAAAATCAAATTATATATCATAATTATGTTCTTATCTAATGTCACTTTATCGATTCGGACTCTAACACTCAGTTGCAGAAACGTCCATTAAAGTTAATGTGTCATTAAAGCTATTGCTGTCACTTTTTATTTCATGACAACGAAAAGTGACAGCATTAGATTTAATGAAGCATTAACTTTAATGGAGCTTTCTGCAACAGGGTGTTATAAAATTTAATTTCAAACCCAATTATGTTTTAAACCTTATCTTTACTTCGCCAAGTGCCGGAAAATATGAAGGAGGTATATGTGCAATTAAATACAAAAAACAGAATAATTAATTTTGGACATTATTCACACAACGCCATCTAAGCTTAACTTGGGCTATGGGTGCCAGACAAACGGCTAAACAGAAGACATAGAAAAATCCAGACCAAAAGAAACAGACAATTTGTCTGTCTGTATTCATGCACAAAAATGTGTCTACCTCTTATGTTACATGTTGTTACACGTCAGTAACCTTTTATTATGTAACATGACGTAACGACATATAAGTCGACATCATAATAATAATTACTGTTTAATGCAAATTTAATTTTTTAATAAACCCTCAATTGAGACACATATCATTTGGCACTATTTGCAGCAACACTAGTTTAGAATTCACGGGGAAATATTCCGGACATTGAGCTCAGCTTAGCGCAAATTACTGAGAAGCGGTCTGCCACTCAGTAAAGCTTATACGGCTGGCATGCAATATTAATTGGTCTGGACTATGAAATGTATCTTTTAAGCTTGTGTTTCAATTATTTACGAAAGTATTAAAAAGTAATAAGTAAGTTTTCGACCGCCTCCGTGGAACAGTGGAAGCCGCTCGGGTATAAAAACACGGAGGTCGTGGGTTCTATAATTCCCGCCTTGTGTCTGGTTGGTGGTAGGGCTTTTTTAGAGCCCAACTGGCTAGCCACAGGTGAAATCTGCCGCCATAACAGCTCTGGCTGTGTTCCGGCAATATTAATGTGGGAGCCAGTACATTTGAAATCGGAGGCTCGAAGATCAGATAAGTCTACAGTCTGACAGCACATTGACGGACGTTTCCAGGTGAAGCGTCCCTCAATGGAATAGGCCGCAGTGACCGCTTACCATCAGTTGGGCTGCAAGCCTGTCTGCCAACTGACCTAGTATAAAACAAAGTTAAAGAGAGAGACCACGTACCGGCAAGCGAGGCAGAGGCCGGCCACCTACGAGATAGACAGACGTGGGTGGGGATGGATGGGATGCACTGATTGCAGGTTGCGTCCGATCGGACATTGAGGAGGTCTTTAGGGGAGGTCTATGTTCAGCAGTAGTCTTGTGGCTGATGATGAAGTATCAGACTATTTATGTCCTGCGCGTGGCAAAGACCTCCATCCTTGAAATCAAGTAATCGTTACAATGATATTAATTATGGCACAAACCTGAGCTTTGTCCGAAAAAACCTACACAATTTTTTGGTTATTGAACTAAGAATCCAGAGTCTTGGGTCATTCGTTAGATGTGATATTTTTTAAATTCCATATACAAATAATCAAAATATTACTTATATACCCTGGCCCGCAATAAAACCGGGCCACTGGGCTTTTTTCATACAAACGTGGTCACTTTAGCGTCTCATAGATGGAAAACTATTTGCAGCTGTGCAATGATTATAACGTCAATGGAGAATCACAATTTAGCGTAAAAATAGTTTCACGATTCTTTATATATTAAAAGGAAACAAAAGAATTCACCTTTTATATTATGTACATACATTTAAGCATTTTTACAAAGGCCCCATTGATAGTCCGTCCGTCAAACCCTTATCACAGAAACACTGAAATAGAAATATCTTCATGCAAATACAATTCCAGAATATGTTGAACAATAAGAAGGGTGTAATTAATGAGTATTTTAACAAAAAGATGTTTCAAATATTGTTCTAATCGTTCACGGCTGAACTCCAACAACGGCTTTATCTATACTTCTATACTATAGTTTGTTTGTATGTTTGTTTGTTTGAATTGAATAAGCTCCGAAACTACTGAACCGATTTGAATAATTCTTTCACTGTTGGATAGCTACACTATCCCCGGTGAACAAAGGGTACTTTTGATTCCGAAAATGTGGGGGAAGGGGGGGATATTTGAAAAAAGAAATTACGCGCGAGTGAAACCGCAGGCGGAAGGCTATTATTAATAATTATGTGAGTAAGTGAACAAATTGTTTTTTGTTTTTGTCAGAGGCGGCAAACGAGCCAGCGGGTCACCTGATTTCTTTTTTGAAATATCCCCCCTTCTCCCCACATTTTCGGGATCAAAGGTACCCTATGTCACCCGGGGATAGTGTAGCTTTCAAACAGTGATAGAAGCTATATATAATAATAAATGTACACCTAAATGTATAACGGTTTGGAAGGAAAAGGAAGTATTTTCAGTTGAAACTTCCTTGTCCTGTCTATCTTAGTTTCAAATATAACTATTGCAGACGACGTTCAATTTACATTTTCGTTTAAAATTTCATCATTAGTAATGTTGTTTCTTAAGAATTTCGATTCGAGGAAGTTTTTAATATTATGATGATTCCATAGAGTAATAAAACAGAGGCGTTTTTATTACTCTATGGATGATTCCGTCTTTATAAGTTCCTACTAGTATTATTTGTAGCAAGAAAATTTTCGTAACCTGTATTTGAGAAAGCATGACTTCCGATTATTTTAAAGTGAGCAAAAATAAGCTTTTTTGGGTAAGGAAGTGCATAATCTATACTAATATTATAAAGAGGAAGTATTTGTTTATTTATTTTTAACCGACTTCAAAAAAGGAGGAGGATATATGTTCGACTGTATGTTTTTTTTTTTTTTTTTTTTATGTATGTCCGTCGATTTCTCCGTCAATTGTGGACCGATTTAAATAATTCTTTTTTTATTTGAAAGTGCATGGTTCAGAGGTGGTCCCATTGTCACCATGTCAGGATCTGATGATGGGATCCCGGAAAAATCAAGGGAAAACCTCAAATTTTATAGGCTGCGCCTACGCGTTACTTGTTTTTTCTGAAGCCATTCAAGTTTTTGCGTCCGATAGACATCATTTTTTGTTGATGAGCTGATGATGGAAGGTACAACTCCTTAACGGTTAGGAGTTAGGGGATAATTCTTTCAGTATTGTAGGAATATGTGGACCGTTAGTTGTATTTTATGTACTTTTGCAGCTAAGGTGATGATGGAAAGTACAACTCCTTAACGGTTAGGAGTTAGGGGATAATTCTTTCAGTGTTGTAGGAATATGTGGAACGTTAGTTGTATTTCATGTACTTTTGCAGCTAAGCTGATGATTACCCGGGGATGGGCTGGTCACTAGCCAATAAGGTTAGCACCGGCTCGTCCTAATCGGGTGTGAAGGAGAAACCGGGGGAGTGTAGTGGGTAGCGGACGCTTCGGTCTCGAGTCCCACACACGGCCGCGGGTCTAGCTAGCCTTTTTTTTTTTTTTTTTTTTTATAGTGGAGAAATCCTTTATGGATACCCCAGCCGCTTGGGGGGAGCAGCTGAGGTTATGTCAGAGTTGCTAGGTACTGACTAAAACTCCACTGTGGCCTTCTCAAGCACAGGCTGGGGGGCCGGGTTGCTCTATGTCGAGATTCACACAATTGCCCCCCACCAGCTGAGCTCTGCTGCTTTAGTGCAGCGCTCCTCAGGAGAAGCGAGCGTAGCCTCTCCCGTTTCCTCATGGCACTTGGCAGTGTGAGGCCACCCCACACTGCCATCATACTCAGGGATGCTCTAAAGGTACGAAGGTTCCCCACCCTTCGCACCAACATCCCTGGGATCCCCGTCTGGGGATTCTTACCCCACGCCGGGGAGTACGGTGGAGGTACTCTAAGGCCCCCAACCACAGGGCCGGGTCTAGCTAGCCTGCGGTTATGGTGCATAAACGCATTCTCCTCCTACCCATGGTGCTGAACACTTAATGAATACCTAATATTATTATCAAATAATACAATTCTACTCGTATTTTCGCTATCATTATTATGAAAGAGTTTTACTCACTACCTACGTGTTATTCACACTAAAAATAGAAAAATAAACAAACTTTTTTAAAAAAAAATTAAACCGACTTCAAAAAAAAAGAAACAAAAAAACTACCTAGAAAACTGAAAAGCAAAAAATAATTTTAATAAGACATTCATCAAATGCGCTTATTGTCTAAGCCTATTAATTAAATTGTATTTTACGTGCTAGTGTTTGAAGTCGGTGCCAAGCCAAAGGTAATCAAAAATGATATATAATAATAATGTATTATAACGGGTTACTTATTAATCCGCGGACGTAGGTACGTAATCTGGGTACCTACTATTTGGCTTGGCACCGACTTCAAACAGATTAGTAGGTACCTACCTAGCACGTAAAATACAATTTAATTAATAGGCTTAGACAATAAGCGCATTTGATGAATGTCTTATTAAAATTATTTTTTGCTTTTCAGTTTTTTAGGTAGTTTTTTTGTTTCTTTTTTTTTGAAGTCGGTTTAATTATTTAAAAGGCTCTAAAACTACTGAACCAACCTGAAAAAAATATTTTACTGTTAGGAAGCTACACTATCCCCGGGTGACTAAAGGTACTTTTGATCCCGGGAATGTGGGGGGAAAGGGGGATAACTGACAAGAAAAAATACGCGCGGGTGAAACCGCGGAGGTGGCTAGCCTATATGTTGCCCAAGCGTAATAGCTATATATAACAATCTGTACATTATTTATTCTGGTGACCCTCAAAGTTTTAATCAAATCCATTCAGTAGTTCCGGCGATTAGCGTTTACAAACAGATAAACAACAACAACAACCAGACCTTTTTTTTATATTCGCGTTCTGTGACTGTTTCGTTAAACCCCCTACAATATACATATTTTTTCTAATTAGCTATATTAAATGTACAGACGCTACAGACACAACTTTTTTACAGTTTTATCATAATTATGTATTGTTAAAGATGCAGAAGAAAAATGAAACTAAATTAGAAATTGTGAACTAAGAGGCGAAACAGACGCTGAATTGAGTGCCCTCTGAAGAAGTTATATCCGAAACTAAGATTGACAGCGGCAAATTGAAGCACTCGTACTATATGAGTTCCGGAAAGTTACAAATGTACTTGTTCTTTTAAAAGAAAGTAGTGCTCGCACGGCTTATAACAGTTAAACGAAATACTCGGTATACATTTTCATGTTAGTTCGCAAGTTGAAGTGATATTACATGTTAGAGTAAGTACTATCTATTTTGATGGTATAGTTTTATAGTAGGTAGCTGCCTTTTCTTAAGTTGCTAAAAATAATAGTGACTACCTACTATTGTGTTCCGTCTGGTTTGTAAGAGTGCCGGAGGCCCACACCCCCTTTTAAATGACCGGCAACGCATCAGCGATCCCTCTGGTGTTGCAGATGTCCATGGGTGGCGGTGATTGCTTACCAGGCGACCCGCCAGCTCGTTTGACGCCTCTGACATTAAAAAAATCACTAGCCATCCCAATGGTAAGTGGTTAAGGTTGACTAGCAGAGAATGCTTTTATTTATTTATTTATTTATTGATCAAACATCTTAAAGCTAACAGAATTAATACCAAAGCGCTTAAAGATACATTTTATCAATCATTTATATTACATTTATATATTGAAATTTAAATTTTAGCGTTATGTCCGCCTTTTGCACCCAAATTTTGTGTTCAATAAGGTTTTAATAAATAAATAAATAAGTCGAAACTGCGTCTATTTCATTTATTTCTTAGCATTTGAGAACTTATTTGTGAACTGAGAAAAGTGGGTTGGTTCGATCACCACACCATAGTATAATTATGAGTTACTCGTACAAACATTTGTGCGCCTGAAGTCGTTTGTTATATCGGTCTGGGTGTTCCTATGTATTTACAAAAAAAGTATAATAAGTAATTTTTATCCGTGCATGTCACTCACTGTCTGGTCAAAACTAACGTTTTCCCACACAGGTTTATTAACGTCCGGTCCGGTCTACGTATCTGACTATCAATACAAAAACATAAAACAAAAAAAAATAAGTTACAAAAACTCATACACATTACCACTAAAAAAAAAATCAATGGTAACAAACTTGCTCAAAGGGTCCAACATTAGCAACACTCGTTTCTATAAGAAAGCAGTGTCATCTAATATTTAACACAGAATTTTACAAATTACAACTTCGTTCTAATTTGAATCCTTTCACATCACCATAAGGTATGCTATCGCGGGAACTTGTCGATGTACGTAATCTGTGGCCGACAGTGTATGTAGTCTGAGCACGAAGTAACTACCAGATTTATCTGATAGACAGTATAGTGAGGAGATCCGTAAAGTAATAATGACTTCCTAGCCGAGTTTTCGGCTACGGCCGAACATCCAGGACGAACATTTATGTAATGAAACTTTTTTTTTAGCGTATCTGTATGATAATTTTTATTTTGAGTATTTCTAGTCCCTTTGTTATTTCTAATACCCATAATACAATTACTCAAGCTTTTTACTTTAGTGTCATAATATCAACGTATGTATGTGATATTATCCAATATCCTTTTAATTATTTATGAAGAAAGAAAAAATAGTTTATTGCTGTTTAAATAATAACTTATATAATACCTAGTTTTTTTATTTTTTTTTTATTTCGGGCGAATCGACTACCAACCCTAATTATTGTGTCACTTCAGTTGGCAGACATCCCACCGACTTTAAAAATCAAGTCACTAGCACTGGCTTAATCTGCTTCCTTGCCACGCTAAGTGGACTTGTGGGGAACACAAACTCGAACTATGTTTAAAAAATCCGACCTAAATTTTGCTCAACCCGGGCATTGACCCTCGGACCCTGAGATGACCTGGTACTTAAACCATATCGTTATAACTTGTTATAATATCTTTGGTACTTAATGAAAAAATATTTATTTCAAAGTATGTAGAACTTAATGTCGAAGACGCTTCACTACAACTCCCAAAACTGCGAGGCGTAGTAAAACTTCAAGTCAAAGCTTGAACTTAAGAGAGTGGATTTTCTTCGAGACATTTTGGTGAGGTGCCAGTTACCTTTACTGCTGAAGGAATAACTGTAGTTACCTGGAACAAGGGAAGACAGATTAAGTACTTTGTTCGGCTTTAAAACAATCCGTTTCAGACTAAGTTAGGAGATACGAAAAATATCAAGTATGAGTGCAGAGCCAGTGTATTAATATTGCAATTTAAGCAGTTTAACCGCCTCCGTGGAACAGTAGCTAAGCCGCTCGGATATAAAACCCGTAGGTCGTGGGTTCGATTCCCGCCTTACGTCTGGTTGGTGGTAGGACTTTTTCAGACTCTGACTGGCTAGCTACTTCTCCCACAGGTGAAACCTACAGCCATAATAGCCCTGGCTGTGTTCCGGCAATATAAATGTGGAAGCCAGTATACACTTGAAATCTAAGGCTCGAAGTCAGATGAGCATACAGTCTGGCAGCACATTGAGCAACGTTTTCTCGTGAAGTGTCCCCTAATGGAATAGGCCGCCGCGCCGTGACTATTTATCGATAAATTGTTTTTTTTTTATACAAAATATAAATCTCGCGAGATAATAATAATGTAACTAAATAATTTAAAATGATTCTTGTGACTATACATTACACCAAGTTCCACACACAGACAATTCCTCTTCAATTACATATATTCAAGGAAACACAGAATGCAGTTCGCGTGTCTGTGTCTAATGCATCCCCGTCCACGGGAAGTGGCGTTTTAAATAACGACAGCTTTATTCGTTCGTACCTGCATTTTCCTTGTACGTTTTAAAATGCACCAATTTTTATTTAAACGAAGTTACCCTTTGTGTTCGCGATATCACATTTTATGAGTTTGGGGTAACATGGTTATTTGTAAAGTAACAAATGTTTTAATAACAGAGTAACAAAATTTATTTTTTTGTTTGTATAAGATAAGTTCCTTGGTTTAAAGAAATGCATAATTATGAAAGTAAAAATTAAACAACTGTCTGCAGTAGATTGCCCATCAAGTTATCAAGACTTGATGTGTAAGATAAAAAAAATTATGGAATCATATGAACGTCGAATAATTAAATGTTTTACTATCTGGTTCAAACGCTATTAGGATACGACCTTTTGAAATTGCGTTACGCGACAGTGATGACTTACACAAACACAGATAATATTATGCGTTGCTATTGGTTGCTAAAGTTACGAACAAGCGCAGTTGACGTAATTTTTCGCTCAATTCTAAAAGGTATTATCCTAATAGCATTTGAATCGGATAATAGACTCTTATCCCTGATAAAGCATAATGTACATTATTTAAAAATCCCCTCCTTCCCACAATTAAAAGAAGAGGGACAACAAAAGTGGCAAAATCCCAAGAAGCCACAAATAAACCGAACAAATCTAGTCTTAAGAAATCGAGACCAAAGATAAATCTTCTAGTTTGTTTATGGTCTAAAAAAACTTTAAAATAACTCCTTACTTACGTAGTTTATGGTCCAAAGTAACAAATTGGCGGGAGATCCAATTTGTCTTGTCAGACCATTTACGTACTTACATGGCGAACTAATTGCAAACGGTAATAAACTTTATATATTGCGACATAAGAGTTAATTTGCTACCGTTTAACTGGAGTAAAAATTTATAATCTGCCACAATGTGTCCAAATATGGTGGCATATGAATAATGGGCTCCCAAGCGTTGTAAATAGGGTTGTCCATTTCTAGAATTTTCGTTACAATTACATTCAATTGAGGCGAGGACTTAGGACTTGCGAGTAGGGATGTAAAATAACCGTATATTACCGAAAGCGCTTGTAAAATACGGGTAATTTACGGTCATTTATATAAATTACAATGAAACGCTTTAAATTTTAGTTGATGTAGCTGCAAGATGCGACGTTGCAGATTAGTTCAGTCCGCCATTTCACTTAGTTTTTCTTGGTTTCGGCTGACTAAGTGAAATATGTGTGTAACTAGAATATTTTTTCAAAAATTCCTTTTTTTTTAAATACCTTTGTCATTAAATAAGGCTAAAATATGGTTGGACCTAATTAACCACTGATTGTCTGATCACTGAGGTTCATTTCAATAGATAGCAACAATCCGAATCCAATGGTTGAGTCACTCTGTCTTATTAATATCTAATGAGTTATAAGAGTATTTTCGAAGCCTATATCTATACTAATATTAAAAAGAGAAAAGATTTGTTTGTGTATTGAATAGGCCTCCTCTACCATTGAAACTATTGCTCAAATCTCGAATCGAACCCAGGACCCCGATATTACGGCCAGGTACTTAAACCGCAAGAGCAACGAGGCTTCGTAGATTACCGAATACGTAAAATAATAATTTTTACCGTATTTTACCATAATAATACCGATTTACATCCCTAGTTGGGACAAGTTATGAGTGGCCTGTGTGAAATTAATTTTATTTGTGTTTTAAAATTGAGTTGTTGTGTTCAATGGGTGATATATTTGAAATTGAAAAGGGAATAATTTAATACAGACTAATTGAATTGCTTTTGACATGTAATTAATTAAAGCAGGCTTACGGTATTTGTCATTTTCAATATTGCAGTGGTAGAAGTCGGCGTGTTTTAGAATATCATCTCTCTCTGGACATATTAAACAGCGCCATCTAGCCCCAAACTAAGCATTAGCTTAAGCTATGGGTGCCAGACAACGAATAAACATTACTTATATACTTCTTTTTTTGTAAATACATCCATTTATTACATAGAAACACCCAGACCGACACAAACAGACATGTTCATGCACACAAATGTTTGTACCGTGCGGGGATCGAGCTCGCGACCTTTGATGTAATATCCGACTTCTCGACCATTACACTAAATGGCTTGTCAAAATGGCACGGCATTCGATCTCAGTCAGAGCTATTTAGGAAATTGTATTATTAGTTCAGATATTTTTGACGCTGACTGTACTAAAACCTGACTAGTCATAAATAATAATATTTAATGTACTACTTCACTGAATTGCCTATATTTACTTCTATACTATATTTCCCTATTGGCAGGCGATATCTCAATATAAATCTTATAATTTATTACAAACGTCCAAATAAGGTCAAAGTGCGAATTTGTAGCCGACTGCAGTTATAAATTATTGTGGTTGACAATTTCGTAATCACTATAGTTACGTGCCCAATGCATGACACATTGAAGTGTGTCATAAAAGAGCCGTGTATCTTTGCGATATAAGTAGCCTTTTTGGCCGCTATTTCGTCCGTTTGGATTCGATATTATTACCCCGCATATTTTTTCGGAATGAGAGGAAGTAAAGGGAGTAGAAGTTCAGCTCCCAAAATATGTTTTTATCAAAATATAGGTCGATTAGTCTATCCGTTTCAACGTCAAAGAAGGCCAACAATGATTTAGAAACAGTCATAAGTAATAATAAAAACCTTTAAAAAAATTTGGTACTACGACATAACTTTCTTAAAACAAACAAACAAAATTATAACGTTTAGTATACATAAATTTATGTTTAATATATACTAATTTATATAAAATACAAAATTATTGTATTTGGTATGTTTATAAATTTTCTGATTAAAATAAAAATAAAATGCAATCCAATTCTTTTTCGCGTTCTAATTTGCGAATTATTAGGACTATTGTTTAATTGTTCCACAAAAGGCACGAACGAAGTTGTTTCGGAGGCACAGGCAAAATCAATTCAATCAGACATGAAGACACACATAATTCGTCTCACTCCAAAGACACATTTATCCGAACACTCTCTGTCCTTTATAAATCCAAGTCAATACATTAAGTTAACAATTTATCGCTTAATCAAAATTATTTGTCGTAAACTATTATGATTTAATACGGTAGCGTTACAAAGGATAAGTATGACAAATGGAGGCAGAAATAACATAATTACTATGAAAACAAGTTTCCTCACTTGTTTTTAATTAAAATGTACCGAGGTTTCGTTTTTATGAAGATTTATTGTGATTATTGGTCGTATATTATAAGTAAGGTGTGATTATTTGTAGCAAAAGAATTTATTTAGTAACTAGCCTTCCGCCCGCGGGTTCACCCGCGCGTAATTTCTTTTGGCAATATTCCCCCCCTTTTCCCCACATTTCCGGGTTCAAAAGTAGCCTATATCACCCGGAGATAGTGTAGCACCAACAGTGAAAGAATTTTCCAAATCGGTTCAGTAGTTTCTAGGCCTATTCTGTTGCTGTCGCTGCCCTGAAATTCGAGGCCGAGGCCTTAGAGTACCAGGACCCAATCCCGTGAAAAATTAAGAAGGACTAACTAACGACATACGACCGATTTAATGTTATTATTTAAAAAGGTCCAATCCCGGCACAATACATACAAACATTTAATTTCTTATGAACATGTCTGTTTGTATCAGTCTAGGTATTTGTATGTACAATGTATGAATTAAAAAAGATATGTTATGTTTTTCCGTGGTTCAAGTACAACCAATAACCATAGTACAAGCTTTACCAGAATAGTTTAGAAAGTCCAGATGTTTATATTTCTACAATCGGTCCGATTTAAAACCTAACAGTACTATAATGTAATAATAATTTAAATAAATGTCTTTATCAAAACACTCATAAGACTCATAACCCCACATTTCATACGGAAAAATTAAAAAAAATATCACCAAAACCCCAGAAAACCCTTGTTCACATAAATCACCACCCACACAAAGGGCGAAGTTCGTATCAAAAGGGCCTGCTTCAAAGGGACTATTGTTCTTTCGCTCATTTTTTCAAGATAAACCTGTACATTAGAAGCCACACGTTATTGAGAGACCCCCCGTGGAGCATTGTGAGATATGACGTTCTGAATATTAAACCTGCCACAGTGGGTTAGAAGGCAGTGAGGAAAGTGTGAACGGAGGTCACTACGCTTGAAGTTGCATAAAGCTATGTGCCTGTCTGTGATATTTTTTTTTTTTTAAATATTACAATAACCACCTAGTAATATTTTAAATAATAAAAAATAATACACTTGAAATCGACGGCTCGAAGATCAGATGAGTCAACAGTATTCAGCACATTGAGCGACGCTTCCTGGTGAAGTGTCCCACAAATACAATGGAAATGGCCGCAGTGGCCGGTTACCATCAGGTGGGCTCTGGACCTGCCTGCAACTAATCTGGCATTAAAAAAAATCAGAATCACCGATGACGGTGGTACCTACATCCTCGGTGAGTTAACCCATTTTGACTGGCAGAGAAGTACTATCTAAAGCATGGCTCTACCTCAAGCGCGTGAAAGCGGAACAACCATTTTTTTTGATTGAAAAATCATTTACTTACTCATAATAATCGATAATAATTGGAGACAATGTTAGTCGGCAAACAGATTAAAAACTTAGAAGGAAAGGAACTTAAGAAAAACATTGAAATAACATACTTGATTGTAAAAAAATATTAACTCATTATGCCGCTGTATGTGTCCCGCCTACACTGGTCTACGAAGGTCGAGGAGGTCGTAGACTACGTCCAGAAGAAGTCTACCTTCAGACTGAGGGTTGAGCGGTTGGTGCCTCGCCATAAGACGAGTTTTAATTCGTTTGTGGTGAGAGTGCCGACTCATCACCTCGCAGCATTCATGACGGAGGACTTCTGGCCGCAGTGCGTCGTGTTTCGGAGATTGCGAGGTCGGCTGCCTGCTAAGACCGCACACCCGATGCTACGTGTGCATTAGTTTTAAAAATTTTATATAATTGTTATTAATATGTATGTTAGACTATAAGGTATTTATGATATGGGCCTCTGTTTATATATAATTAACATCTCTGTATGTAAATATTGCCTGAAATAAATGATTATTATTATTATTATTATTGAAATAAAAAATCGCACACCTAGAACAATAAAGGAGTATGTGAACACTCGCATTATTTTTTTCTAGCTATACATAAGTACATGATAATTATTATAGTATGGATCAGATCGCCATACTGTTATCGTTATACTGTGTTGCCAGATTTAATAAACAGGATAAAAAACAATATCATAATCCCACCTGTTCTTTTCTGAACTCAAAGACGAATAATTGGCATCACTGAAGTTTAACACCCCAATAAAATGTCTGAGATTTTAAGAAAGACCTCAGTTTGTGATTTTAACTTTTGACATGATTATTAAACGCATTTTTTCATACTTTTTTAGAGTTCCGTAACACAAAAGGAAAAACCTTGCCATATAGAATCACTTCGTTGTCTGTCTGTGTTATACATAAATGTTTTTTTAACACTTTCATTTTCTCTCTATCAAAACCCGGGAACCTGCAGAGGTTACAAGATAAATAGATAGATATTCTTTATTGCACAAAACATTACACCGAAAACATGTTACATAAAATTGCTGTAAAACCCAGGCGGAGTTTTCGTTAAAAGCGATCTCTTCCAGTCAACCTTAGGATAGAGGCTTAAATCAATAGCAATTAATACCGTGATCTCGGTGTCCTAAATTCAATGTCCGGGTTAATGAATTTTGCTACTTTGCTAATTTGTGGGCTTTTTTTTCTGTCACAGCTTGTAGCGATGACCTGATTTCAATGACGAAGGCCTTTGCCCTGCAGTGGGACATTAATAGACTTGTGACGTATGAAGGTCACGTATCATGACGTCAACGAAAAGGGAAGATCTTCCTTCGAGCTACGTGTCTGTGCTCGGGGATCGCGGCCCAATGTACCGCATTGGTGTGTTGTATATATGCTAGCCGAGAGAATAACTCTGCTAGCGCGACGCAGGATCGAGTATCTGATTGTCTGCCTCAGTGACGTGCAAGTGACGAGTCTCGAAGCCAATGTTTACACGTGCACTTTTCTCTGACTTGCAATCTTGCGTTGTTGTCGTCAGTCTGCCGTGTAGCGCATTCCGATAGCCGCTACAGACTAATACTACAGTTATGTTCACATTTTGATCACTTCTGGTCTGAACGTACTATAATTACAAACACGGGCGGGCCTAATTAAATCCGGATTACCCGGGCGTACCCGGATATCTGTATAATGCTTATTTGATCCTGAATTTGATTGCGGATCAACCGGATACTGTGCTTTTTCCTCTTTGCCATTTTGTTTTTTAGCGACATATAGAGCTGTGCCAAATTGTGTTTTATAGACTGGATAATAAGGACGGTTTTGTTTGGGAAGCGAATTAAAACTATTGTTACGAAGAGATAAGTTAAATTGGTATTTATCGTGGATTTAAGTAACTTTTTTTTTTATGTTAAGGCGATTATTGTCTTGTTAGGCGTTTCGATTAGAAAACATTTTTTTGTGTTGGCAAATTGGCATAAAGCTCGCCTGATTGTATTTTTTGTACACAGCTCGGTTTTATGATCAGAAATTCTCATTTGTTGTTCTTACTTGACCGCCTCCGTGGAACAGTGGCTAAGCCGCTCAGGTATAAAAACACGGAGGTCGTGGGTTCAATTCCCGCCTTGGGTCTGGTTGGTGGTAGCGCTTTTTCAGAGTCCGACTAGCTAGCTACCGCCCCCATAGGTGAAATCTGCCGCCTTAAGAGCTCTGGCTGTGTTCCGGAAATATTAATGTACACTTGAAATCAGAGGTTCGAAGATTAGATGAGCCTACAGTCTGGCAGCACATTGAGCGAAGCTTCCAGGCAAAGTGTCCCTCAGTGGAATAGGCCGCAGTGGTCGCTTACCATCAGGTAAGCTGCGTGTCTGTCTGCTAACGGCTTATAGCCGGAAGTGGCATAAAAAACAATTTTGAAAACGCCTGGCAACACTAACCTAAGAGCGAGAGCAAGAATAACGTTATTTTCTTTCTCAAAGGGACTGCAAATAAAAGCACCAGATCTACCTACCCAAATAAAGAATTCAATTACCTATACCTACCTCATTCCAAAACCGACCCTGTCCCCATAGGAACAAAGGTTACATTCGCCCAAAATGTTGCAGGAACAAATTTTCCAAGTTGATAATTGATTTAGTTTTCGCGGCAGAGTGAAATTTACGGACCAATAATAATAAGGCTTGGATTATTATTAATAATGGCTTGCAAACTTTCCGTTCCATTGTTTCATGAATATGAAATTGTTATTTGTAGGTCAATAGTTCTTGATTGCTTGCAACGTGTTTTCTTTTTAACCGATTTTGTTAAAAAAGAAAGATTATCAACAATGCCACTAAAAAACTATATCAGACTACCCTTCCGCTCACGGTTTCACCCGCGTGTAATTTATTTTTTAAATATCCCCCTTTCTCCCACATTTCCGGGATCAAAAGTACCCTATGTCACCCGGGGATAGTGTAGCTTACCAACAGTGAAAGAATAATTCAAATCGGTTCGGTAGTTTCGGGGCCTATTCAATACAAACAAACAATCAAATCTTTCCTCTTTATATTATTAGTATAGATTTCCGTCATTGAAATCAAGATGGGTACCGTCTTATGTACTTTTTAAGTGCAAGTTATCACAAACCTTTTGTTTTTGCTTTCCCACCCGATTAGGACGAACCTGAGCTGGTTTGCAGGACCCAGGACCCAAGGGCTGCTTAATATCCACAAGGCTGGCACCGGCTCGTCCCAATCGGGAGTGAAGGGGAAACCGGGGGAGTTTAGTGGGTAGTGGACGCTTTAGTCTCAAGTCCCATACACGGCCGCAGGTCTAGCTAGCCTTCGGTTATGGTGCATATACGCATTCTCCTCCGGAAAATGTATCTTTTACCATCAGGTGTCATGCTTCCTTTCTCGTTCGCCAGCCTCATTCATAAAAAAAAAATAAGTATATCATTATGACCCAGACTTATGTGTTTATCAGATGAAAATTCGAGGTATTCCACGAAGCACACCCGAAAATTCTAGGAAAGATTTTAACACAGAAGCACTTAATGTGCCTAGAAATAGAAATATTTTTTGCCCTTTACGAAAGTGGGACGAAATCTTCTACACGTGAAGCCGAATGCCAGACATAGAATTGTTTTTACGGTTAAATACCTACTTAAGAACTTGTTTATGATAAAAACATTTTTGACAAGCCATTTGGTGTACTGGTCAAGAAGTCGGCTATTACACCAGAGGTCGCGGGTTCGATCCCCGCACCACGGTACAAACATTTGTGTGCATGAACATGTATGTTTGTCTGTCTGAGTGTTTTTACGTAAAATATGTACCTATGTATTTACAAAAAAAAGTATATAAGTAATGATTATCTGTTGTCTGGCACCCATAGTACAAGCTATGCTTAGTTTGGGGCTAGATGGCGCTGTGTGAATATTTTCCTGAGATATTTATTAATTTTATACGTTTTCTCCGAAGAATTCTTTGTGACCTAAAAAGCCTCAATACACTGTTATATCCGACCTTGAATAAAGGTGGTATTTTTCCTCCTCACTAGGAGGTATTTCCTTTCCTCCCACTTGAGGTAATAAAACGTCAACATCTCACATTTTTACTAGTAGGGTGACCATAGGGCTTAGAGAAGAAGGGACAGTATTAAACGGAGATGTACTTTTTAACTCAAGTATTTATTTATTTATTTAAGCTTCATTGCACAAATCAAGTACAAAGGCGGACTTAATGCCTCATGGCATTCTCTCCCAGTCAACCTTTAGGCCAAGCAGAAAGAAACAGTATTTATTCGTTATACAAATAAAATATTTAAGGGCTTAATTTTTTTTATGGAATTTCTAATTATGATGTCATTTAGGATTTGAATATATATTTTTCATACTAGATCGATCTATCATCATTTAGTTGTCAGACAGGCACGCAGCCCACCTGATGGCAACTACGGCCTATACTATACTATACTTAGCTAGGAAAAGTCGCTCAATTTGCTGCCACACTGTCGGCGCCTTTGATCTTCAAGACTTGATTTAAAAAAAACTGTCGTTTTTTTTGACGCAGTGATTAACATGCTTACCAGTATCTTTGTGACGATGACTTGATTTCAATGACGCAGGCTGATTCAAATAGCAAAAAGATAAAAAAAAAACCCACAACTACATTTCACTTCACTGCCCTGCAAAAAGAATCCATAAAATTTAGATCCACATTTTATACTTCCAACTTGAAAACCACTACCCTAAGTGTTATTTGATAAAAGACCCTGGACGGAGTTTCACAAATTCGATTCGCAGTTGAGCACCAAACGCGTCTCAAACGCCAACTCTCGGAATTTCGAGTAGGAAAAGTTTGAGACGGGGTCTATCCACATTTTACCGGTTATTTTTCTATCGGTGAATATTATTCCCACATTCTACCGATTTCTATTCCATATTCTACCGGCAAGTTTGTTAATTCCAGTTTCAATAGGTGCAGTATATTCCTTTTTGACGAGCCATTTGGTGTAGTGGTCGAGAATTCGGCTATTACACCAGAGATCGCGGGTTCTTTTCCCGCAAGGTACAAAAAATTGTGTGTATAAATATCTCTGGACATTATTCACACAGCGCCATCTAGCCCCAAACTAAGCATTAGCTTGTGCTATGGGTGCCAGACAACGGATAAACATTACTTATATACTTTTTTTTTTGTAAATACATACATATTATACATAGAAACACCCAGACCGATACAAACAGACATGTTCATGCACACAAATGTTTGTACCGTGCGGGGATCGAACCCGCGACCTCTGGTGTAACAGCCGACTTCTCGACCATTACACCAAATAGCTCGTCATATATGAACATGTCTGTTTGTATCGGTTAGGTTTTTTTATGTATAATATGTATGTATTCTCAAAAAAAGTATTTAGGTAGTGTTTATCCGTTGTCTAGCAAACATAGCACAAGCTAATGCTTAGTTTATGGCTAAATGACGCTGTGTGAATAATATTCAAAGCTATTTTTTTATATATATTTTCAACCAGTGAAAAATTAAGTAGGTAGGTATAGGCCAATTAGGTAGTAGGCCTTCAGCCGGTCGTAGACGTCAGAGCTCTTTTCATTGGTCAGCAGGAAGACCGCTGGCAGGTGGAGTTGGCTTAGAGCCAATGATGATGGGCGGCCAAGTACACCCCATATAATGGTTATAAATATATTATGATGCTCCGCTCATGATCTATTTAATTTATTAATAGGTCCTCACTCTGAGTTGCCCGGACATATAGTGAAAAAAGTTCACTGGTTGAAAAATCGCCGGTTAAAAAAAAAACTATTTTAATATTAACTAAATAATAATCTTTCCACAAAATAATCCTTTACCTTTACACCCCTAAACTTTAGGGATGTTTAAAGTATTCGCGGAACGCTCGGACACCTCTTGAGAATGTATCACGGTCGGCATTTTTTTCAATTTCCCGATTCCGTACATGGAAACACACTTTCGACCCCTACCACGTAGAGCCACCACACGTTTAGGTATAAATGGATGTGTCCCGATAAAGAGTAAAGGTCTTTAAAACATGTTTCTAAGGAACAAATTAATAAGTTATTTTGTTTTGGCGGATATTTTTACTTTATTTCGTGGAAGGATTTTATATTGTTGAGGTGGAGTTATACCTTCATGGTCACCTTAATGGTTATTTGGTAGGCGACCACAGAAAACTCAGTTAGGTACAATAAGGAATTTGAAAATCTATACTTAAATTAAAGATGCGAAAATAACTTACTTTCACGACTAAACAACCGGTTAGATAAAATTTGGTACAGTCATAGACTCATCATTGGGACAAAGGCTACTTTTTATCCCAGAATAATGTTTAAATTCCATATTATCATAATATATAAAAGGTTTTTTGGTTCCTTCTAATTTTGTGTTGCAACGATGGAACAGATCAATGTTGTTTTTGGAATCTGGAAAGTGTCATATGGTACTTTTTATAGCGGAAAATACCCGCCGGCCGGAATCGTAGTAATTTTAGAGAGGCCTACCAAACGTCTGAAGTTCAATAAAAAAAGTTGTAAGTCTGTGTCCCGATAGTGGCTTTAGTGTGGTCACCCTACTAAGGGCAAAGGAATGCCATGAATCCGCTAAGGTACAGATTTTTTAGAACACGAGTTGGCTTTTAAACGTGTAGTTGGATGTATCGCCTTTTGTTCCTTAGTTTATGTATGCCTTTTAGTTAGATAGATCTATAGATATCCATCTAACTGAAAGGTAGCTGAAATTGAAGTGTGTAGCTTTTATATAATTTCTCAGATCTATTTATATACGAGTAATAGTGACTACTATTGTGTTTCGTCTGGTTTGTGAGAGTGCCGAAGGCACGAAATGTCATATTTCTTACAGTTGTAAAAATAAATTCATAAGTCTTAAATCACATAGTACTTCATAAATTACTCTTTGAAAAAAGTAAAATATATTAAAAGTCTAACAGCCTTGCTAATCAGTAGCATGTCCAAAGAAACTCAGTTCTGAAAGTATTCTGAAGAAATTGGCCTACTTCACACCGATGACTTTGCAAAAAGTAATGGTTGTATACGGGAAGGAATTCGCTTTTGCAATATTTTTACGAATTGTGTGTTCTTTCTTTAACTTTTTTTTTTCGGAGGAGAATGCGTTTATGCACCATAATCGAAGGCTAGCTAGACCTGGGGCCGTGTGTGGGACTCGAGACAAGCGTCCACTACCCAATAAACTCCCCCGGTTTCTCCTTCACATCCGATTGGGACGAGCCGGTGCCAGCCGGTTGTGCGCCTCTGGCACTTTCACAAAGCGGGCCAGCGTGAAATTATAGCGACTACTTTTGTGTTTTGACTGAAACACAATCCATAGTAGTCACTATAATTTCAGGCTGGTGTTATATGAGAGGGTGGAGTACTTCCCCGGGACGAGCCGGCCCATTCGGACTGTAAAACAGCATGGCTCTACCACTACTAAAACTACTACACTACGTTAATCGTTTGCGCCTTGTCGTCGTTTATTTTATTCCCATTAGATCTAAGCATTATCATAAATTGAAAATTAGCATTAATTTGTCCTTTCCCAAGGGCTTGTCTATGTCTGGGTCAGCCAAATGCTACAGGACACTGGTCAGACCGTTTAGTCTCAAGTCTAACACACAGCAGCAGTTCTCGCTAGGCTGCGGTTAAGGAGCTTTAAAGCTTCTTCTCCGAAAAAAAAATGCCTAATAGACTGAAGTATTTTTTATAATTTTTTAAAGCATATTGCCTGCTTAATGGCGATATTAATACAAATATATTAGAAAAAATTCAATTTGACTGAAGACTTAAGTACTTTCGCTTACATATACAATTAATCCTACTTCCTACTTAATATTATAAAATGCGAAAGTCTGGATGTTTAGATATTTGTTTGTTACTCAATCACGCCTAAACGGCTGAACGGATTTAGATAAAATTTGGCACACGTTATAGTTTATAACCCGGATTAGGACATAGGCTATTAAATTTCTACGGGGAACGCCTCATTCCCGCAGGATATTTGAAAAAAAGAAATTACGCGCGGGTGATCCGCGGGCGGAAAGCTAGTATAGTAAGTATAAATAGAAGTTAAAAAAAAGTTTACATGTCCAATAGACTCCCGTATATTTCCCCAATGCTCGCTAAACCCAGTAGGCATTATAACTTCTCATTATAATACCAAAGCTATTGTTGAACAATCTTGCTTTTTTACTTCGCGTCTAATGCCTTTGTCCACGTTTGATGAATTAACCCTCTTTTACAATAAACGACTTTTAACGTCAGAATAGTACATAGTACTTTGAAAAAGAATTTCTTCCAGTAATGTGTGAATTACTGTAATTACAATTACATACATATTATATTTGGCTTATTAGCCTTACTTTAATAAGTAAGACGGCCATTTGGTGAAATGGTCGTGAAGTCGGCTATTACACTACACCAGAGGTCGATTTGATCCCCACACGGTACAAACACTTATGTGCATGAACATGTCTTTTTGTGTCGGTCTGGGTGTTTCTATGTATAATATGAACATACATACCGCCGCTACATACAACCGCTGCGGGTGCGATTTAAAAATCACACCATGAGTTCTTAGCCTAAAGTCTAACGTAGCGTTTTAGACAGGGTTTCTAAATGCGATCGATCCAATCAAAAACAGTTTTATTATATAATTTATGTAGCTATATGCAAGAGCACATTATCAAATGTGTAATTAAACAACATTACGTTATAATATGCGCCTTATTACGCTGTGTCTAGCACATTGTTAAATTTATATTAAATTTCCATAATTTTATTGCCCTATTTACAACGGTTATGAGAGCAATGGACGCACAGTATAAAATTAAGCAGTAGGATATATTTATCAGTATTTTTTAATTATCTATAATGATTAAAATTAAATGTTCAAAGATAAATGATTACGTGTCCCTCAATGGTATAATAGGTACGCAGGTTTGATATATTCGTTTGAAAGTGTTTATGGATCGGTTTGGGTGGGTGTTCTTGTGGGTTCTTGTTCTTAGGAACCTAAGAATGTTTCTGAATTTTATAAAAAAAATTAGGCCAAGTAACAAAGAAAACTTAATGGTTTCCCATTATTTTAAACGAGATAAAAGTTCGAGTTATTTATTATTTATTATTAAGGGATTGATATTTCCCTTTATAACTGGGATACTCTTCGTAATTTATTTGTAGTTTTCTTACTGAAAGACAACATACTGTGTATGATAATATGGTAAGTCGTTTTGTACAAATTAGAAGTTATGGTTTGCTACAAAAGCGAATTTTCCATACATATCGATTTAAGTGTTGTATGGAGTTGATATTATATTATCTGCGATATTATGTCGAAATTGAAGCTTGATTGGCGAGCTCAACAAAGCTTTTGGAAGCTATTTTCAAACAGACATGTTCATGCACACAAATGTTTGTACCGTGCGGGCATCGAACCAGCGTCCTCTGGTGTAATAGCCGACTTCTCGACCATTACACCAAATGGCTCGTCAAAATACTACAGCATTACTTCTTGACATTCGAGACCTAAAATCCAATTGAATTTTCGATTGAAACCCAGTCTGACATAACCGACAAGTGACAACACTATTCCCGGCATTCCCTTTAATGGCGGAGACGAAGTTCCCGCCATATTTACTTCACGGAACATTGGGTCCACGTCAAGAAATGTAACATTTATATCGAACTTTCGCGCTAATGGAATATTGGCAAAAAATATATTTTAGGGTTCCCCAAATCAAAACCAAGTGTTAATAAACCTCTAGACTTTTTTGAAATTTCGGAGGTCGTGGGTTCGATTCCCTGATTGGTTCTGGTTGGTGGAAAAAAATTTTTTCGAAATTAAAGGTTTCGGCGGCATTCAATTCGGGTGTTCGAGGGTTCATATGTCAACCAGGTCATTTATTATCAATGCGGTTGATTTTCTCGGATGTATATTGGTATTTAAACGTGGTAAGTTTACTATCTTATATTAATAACACAAGTACTTAAGCTACTTAATTTGGGGTCATATCAATGTGTGATGCTGTTTAATCAATCAAAATAAAAATCAAAATATTCTTTATTCATGTAGACCTCAGAGATGCACTTATGAATCGCCAATTATAGGTAACATAGTGACTCTACCACCGGATTCGGAATGAAGTTATCTAAGGAGAAGAACCGGCAAGAAACTCGCTAGTTACTATTTTGAATCGCCAAAGTTTTACAATAATTATATCTATTCAATCTCTATTACTCTATATATTAATTTAATTATAATTTTGTTCAGTCAGAACCCTCAGTCTGCAAGTCTGGTTCACACTTGACCGTTTTTTTTTCTTTTAACTAAAACGATTTATCAGAAATGGCTTATTTCGGCAACTATAATGAACTGCCTGTCGCGTCAATAACGATATTTTCAAAGATGGATGGATAAATCTTGACGTTCAACTTTAATGGAGGCCTATTAGAATTGATGATTTGTATGTATGTGGAAGAAATGTTTTATACGTGTTTGACAGATATATAAGACAGATAGATAAATGTTCATAAGTGTTTGGTCCTGGGTGGGATTCGAACCCACGACCCCTGACGCATAGGGCAGGTACAAATGCGCCATCGAGCCAGTGGTTGGAGCCGCAGAGCTGTTATGGCGGCAATTTTCACCTATGGTAGTGGTAGCTAGCCAGTTGGACACTGTACAAGTCCTACCACCAACCAGACCCTAGGTAGGAATCGAACCTACGACCTCCGAGTTTTACACCTGAGTGGCTTAGCCACTGTTCTGATTCACACTCTCTTTAAAAAAAAAAGGACTACCTATTTACCGAACCAAAATACGTTTCTAAGAATTATTTATAGGTCACATTAAGAAAAAGTGACGTAGTTCACACAAACCATGGATCATCTTCAAAAACAGATAGTAATTATTCACGCAACATCAATTAATAAAAGTCACAAAAAAATGTCGCAATCTTCCCATATCCTGCAAATCAGGGCACACACTTGTCGGTTTTCGAGATATCCTTACGTCGCCTATCTCTTTCGTGCAGTAGGAAGTGGTGGTTAGTGTGAGAGTGACAGCAAATGTCGGAGATTTCGGTGTACGCGAAATCGCGGGAGTTTTACTTTGTAATTTGATAGCCGTGCGGACGAACGGGTGACGGCTTTTAGTGACGTGATTGCGTTGTCGATGTTTATAATTTGATAATTTTTCGTTAACTTAACATTTTTTATACCAATTATAAAGAGAAAAGATTTGATTGTTTATTTGTTTGTTTGTATCGAACAGGCTCCGAAACTACTAAACCGATTTAAATAGGTAATTCTTTCACTGTTGGAAAGCTAAACTATCCCCGGGTACTTTTGATCCCGGAAATATGGGGGGAAGGGGGAAGATATTTGAAAAAGAAATTACGCGCGAGTGAAAGCGCGGGCAGAAGGTTAGTCGCCATTAGTGGCGAGTATTTTGATAGTTCTTTGTCCAGACTTTTTTTATTGCAATGTGTAACAAGACGAGCAGATCGTACACCTGATGGCAAGCGCCACGTCTGCCCTTAGACACTTCAGTGCGAAACAGTAACTAAGCATTTACTGTCTGGCACTGCCCTGCGCCCGCTACACCGAGACGACAGTTATTAGGTCTCTTAAAGCCAGTAATTTCACTATACTGCTGGAAAAAGGTCTCTGCGACAGCCTGATGATGATGATGAGTTGTTTCAATCGCCACTTCACATGCGTGAGGTCAATGGTTCAATACTCGTATTGTTCTATGTATACGTGATGGAAAACTTTATGAGAAAACCTGTGCAGTCGCTGTTAATGGGTTGGCTGTCAATTACGATAGTCTACTGGGTTTAGGTGTTAAGGGTTATGGAGGTCATTTATCGCTGTCGCTACAATGTTATGACTGGCACAAGGATTTGGCAGACCAAATCCTTGTGGGGATAGGCTGGTCAATAGCCATAAGGCTAGCACCGGCTCGTTCCAATCGGGTGTGAAGGAGAAACCGGGGGAGTTTAGTGGGTAGTGGACGCTACAGTCTCGAGTCCCACACACGGCCGCGGGTCTAGCTAGCCTGCGGTTATGGTGCATAAACGCGTTCTCCTCCGAGAAAAAAAAAGACCAAATCCTTGTGCAAGCATATAGTCGCGTGCAATAAAATGTATACTCATAAGATATAATTTAGATAAGGTTCATAATTTTTGAAAGCTGCTGTGTATACATATTATATCTATTAATGCTCCGGACTGTACTTCATCTCGATCATTACTTGAAGCTCGTACATTATAATTATCGAATCGACTGTGACAACCCTTGACAGATTTATTCAATTAGCATCGTGACACGTTATTTATCTAAGTAGGTCTGTAACAATTTATCGATACATGTTAAGCCCATCACTACGCGTCAACTCAAGCCGCCGATCCCGTTAATTCGAACCGCACTTTACGACAGCTCAATTGACATAACATTTGACACGTGTGTGTAGTAACTAGATATGTTTAAATGGTTCGGACAGGTCTTTACATTATACGAATAAACTAGGGCTAGGGCAGACGCTGTATTTCAATTATGGATTTCCAGAACTCAAAAACATCTTTTTGTATTTATCTACTAATGATAGTTAAAGGTTAAACTTTAAAAAAAAAACAATTTAAAATTGTAAAATTTTCCTAAAATGTTTATATGGATTTACTTTCTCAGTTGGTATAAACAATGTAAATTTACATTAGATACTATTAAATATTAACATTGTAAATGCTAATGTCATTCTGTCTGTCTGTCACGCTTTCACGTCTAAACTACTAAACCGATTTTGTTGAAATTTTTACAGACATAGACCTAATGTGTCTGTCTGTTACGCTCTCACGTCTTATCTACTGAACCGATTTTGATAAAAATTTACATAGACACTGGACATGATATTTATCTTTATACTCGTATTACAAGACAAAGCTTAGTTCTTGTATGATAATGAAAATAGAATTTTCTTTGTACGACGTACGATGAATAACCTAGTGACCTTAAAAATTTACTTATCCAATACATATATCGTATCGAACTGTGTAAATGCCACATTACTAATAAGCGTGGGCTAAAATAGACAAGGATTAAGGTCAGGTTTAGTAGAAACTAGATAGCTGTTTGTAAATAGTGTTCATCGGATTTGATCGGCTTGTTTTGGTGCTACAAACATGTCCAGTTGTTGAAACAGGTTTAAATCTACCAGGGTCATTCAATGGGTTGTACGGTAAACAGAATTGCTGGTTCTTTTACTACAAATAGTCTAAGATCCCGCTGCCCGGTTTTGCAGGTATCTGTTTTCTTGATAAAATATTTTTCTTATTAATGTTGAAAAGTTGTGTTGATCAGGATAAAAAAATGCCGCAATTATCTGCGAAACTTTTGTATAATTAAGTTGCTTATTTATATAAATTACAGATAGTATATGCTTTATTAAATCAATATAATATGTACCTTTAAAGGCAATGATATATGATTTTAAAAATAAGTGGTGGCCAGCTCTGTTTCAGCCGCGACGTTAGGGTTGCCAGGTGTATACTATTGTTAATTGTTTGCAATTTTTGCAAACATCTTTTTTTGTCGCCTATGGACACTTGCAACACCTCAGGCATCACCCACGCTTCGCCGGCCATTTAAAAACCGTTTCAAGCCCTTCTTGAAGAACCCAATGCTACAGTCACTTGCGAAAACTTCATACCATAGCCCAAGCATACTCGGCAGAAAGTTTCTACCACTCTTAAATCCTCATATTATAAATGCGAAAGTCTGGATGTTTGTTAAACGGCTGAACGGATTTAGATAAAATTTGGCACACGTATAGTTTATAACCCGGATTAGGACATTGGCTATAAAATTCTTACGGAAAACGTCTCATTCCCGCGGGGATATTTGAAAAAAGAAATTACACGCGCGTGAAACCGCGGTCGGACAGCTAGTTAAAATAATATTTCAAAGAAATATCATATTGGGTATAAGAAACTTTATACTTCTATAAAAGCATTTACGGCTTTCTTTCGACCTACTTTTGTTTTAAATTTATAAAAAGCGAGGAAGTTTATATGTGCATAGCTTCTGAACGACTGCACTAAATAAGATAATACTGTTATTGTTGTGTGTTATTATTAAGATATCTTAATAATAACACACAACTATAAATAATATGTATAAGGATATGATTATTTTCAAAAAATCTCAAGTATTCTTAAGGTACACCTTCAATCTTCAATCTAAATCAAATTCATGCGAAAGTGTATGCAAAGGTTCTATAATTATTTGCTTACACAAGTTCAGTTTTTTATTTATGAGTTTTTTTATCTTTCTTTTAAGAACAAATTAGTTCCATTATTTTCCGCATTATGGCGAGGTTTTTTATTTTAATGGTCGGGTTATACTTTTGTTATTCCTGAAGTACGAATAATTCTGCAACAGCACACAATACTAAATTATTTATCACATTAAACTTTATCATTGTTGTAATTCGTGCAAAATTATTCGTTTTTGTTTTCCAATACATGTGATGAGAGAATGAAAATCCGGATACAATTGAGTGGCCTGTATTGTTGAAATATAATATTAAATTTGATATTTTGTTTAAATACGAGCCAAGTCCGTTGAAGTAGAATTACCTATATAAAATCCGAAATTATTTTAGCACAATATTCCATACCATATTTTTGGTACTTTTGAAATTTGGTCCAACCATCAAAGTGTAGGAGTACTATAATTTGTTTAAACATAAATAAATTGGGAGACATACAATAATATTATATAAAAAAAAACAATAATTTCAATTTCTAAAGACACAACGCCGTTTTTCTTCAAAGTATGAATAATTTCACATTTCAGTTTTTACTTCTAGTATTAAACTTTTATTGAGGGTATGTTTATGTTCAATTCACATATTTTTTAAGTATTTTTTTTTACAATTTTCCTCTGGTAAAAGCTAACAATGCCACACACATTTTTTTGGAATGTAATACATCAAACCTGACATCTTGGCTAGTAACACTACCGTGCACCTCAATTTTATGATACGGCAGCAGAACAATAAACCCGAATCGCAACAAAACATTATTTTATTTCAGGACTTTACATTTTATGCATAATGTCAGCCGTCAAATGCTAAAAGAAAGATAAATGTAAGGTTGTGCCAGTCGATTATCGAATATTTATCGATGAAATTGCAAGTATAAAAAAAGAAAACTTTTCTTTAGTATTTAACATTACATCAAAATTATGCACCCAAGTGTTTTTAAGTCAATGCAACATTTTAATTAAAACAAATTTAATCAATTGACAAATTATTATAGTGTAGTGGTAGAGCCATGCTGTTTTACAGTACGACTACGAGTGGGCCGGCTCGTCCGGGGAAGTACCACGCTCTCACATAACACCAGCGTGAAATAATAGTGACTACTATTGTATTTCGTCTGATTTGTGAGAGTGCCGGAGGCCCACACCCCCCATGCCCCCACAGGCCAGCAACTGCAATTTCTCTGGTGTTGCAGATGTCCATGGGCGGCGGTGATTGCTTACCATCAGGCGACCGGCTGGCTCGTTTGCAGCCTCTGACATAAAAAAACTCATTTTTTATACCAGGAAAGTGGCGCTACAGATTACAGCTCGCCTGATGGTAAGCAGTTACCGGCGCCTATGGACGCTTATAACAGAGGTATTACACGCATGTCGACAACTTTGTAAAAACCTTTTTACGCCTTTCTTCATGCTATAGTCGCTTGTGAAAACGTCGTCGGAAAGTTCATTCCACAGTTCACATCAAAAATAAACCATTTAGGCATGCAGAGAAAGGAAATTCATTATTATCAATATTTGTTAAAACTCGATAAGAATCGAATCAGAAATCGATACATTTATGTAAAGTAACATCCCTAAATTAGTAAAAAACGAGGTTGTTACTTCGTGGGAACATCAAACGGTCGGACAATTGGTACATTTTTGCATATCTTAAGAATCTTTACTGATACATGGTTAAGGTTTAAAATAAAACGGAAATACAAATATTTGTCAAAGAAAACCATTTAAAAGGATGTGATTTTATTTTATTTCTTTCGATGTTTGTTCAAGTCCTTCGCCGTTGTAATTTGTGTAAGTACAGTCAACAGCAGCGGGTTTAAATATTGTATTAATTTGGCACTGGAAGACACTTTTGTGTCTTTTGTGACAAAAAGAAACAAAAAGTATCTACTTTCTTACATAATAATATAGACCGACAAACTTATCTGTTCCGGTGGCGGCGTCGCTACTGTCGTTTTAGTACTGTCATTAAATATCGTTTTATCACTAGTACACCAAAAAGTTACACCAAAAGAAAATAAAACTAAATCTAAAAAGGTGAGACGCCACACACTGATTGCGAGTAGCGCAGGACCGATCGGTTTGGAGATCCTTGGGGGAGGCCTATGTCCAGCAGTGGACGTCTTTCGGCTGAAATTATGATGATGATGATGACTACAGACTGCACTGTGGTCTTCTGTAAGGTACTTTCCCAGACGAGCAACTCATTCGACTGAAAGAGACACTGTGCTCCATCGCACTAAATACGAAAATAAGGATAAGCTGAGTTTCACATTTTGATCTGTGATTAAAATATATATCACCATGTAATAAAAAAAAAGTAAAGTATGAGCCTATTAATTTCTCGCTGCAGGACAAAGGCCTCCTGATATCTTTGAAATCAAGTTATCGTTACAATGATGGGTACTGGCTTAATCACCACGCTTGCCAAACGCGGATTGGTGATCACAAAACCGAGCTGTGTCCGAAAAAACCGACACAAAGTTAGCTCGACCCGGGAATTGAACCACTGACTAGACCATCGAGGCGTAATAGGTCTTTTATTAAACAAATCTAGCTAGTTTTGCTGGCGACAGTACATATTTATAAATTCTGAATCAACCACCTTTTTATGTTTAGACATCCTTATCGATCGAATATATGAAGGTCAGTGACACTTCGGCTCTTCACAGCAAGTTAAGAAATTTTTTGAAAAATTGGTATAAATCAGGGTAACATTAGGTCTAAAAGTCATAATTACGTAAAGTAAAATATAAATAATACTTCAAATATGAATAAACAGCCAGAAGCTCACCAACCTAACAGATCTGTCCAATTACCAATTGATTGTTATATATTTGATTGAATAAACAAATTTTCAGCTCAACCAACTACAGAGAATTTAAGACTTCTAAACATAAATAAGAGCTTGCTGTTCAAATCTATGAGTAAAAACCACCATGCCTTGGACATTTATAGGAAAAACCCTTATTGTCGATTGAAATCAGACCTTGAAGGAAGGGGGTAGGGGGAGGCTAGTAATCCTGTAATAAAAATACTTAATAATAGCAGTAAGATTGTTACAAACCATAATGAGTGTACTGCAACATAGCGTAATATCATGTTACTTAGTGTACAGTGTATTTAGTAACAGTAAAATAACTTTGTTCTAGATTGTAAATTACTAGCCTCCTGAACTAACCTCATATTAAGAATCAAGTCGATACGTTTGCGATGAAAAGAAGTGTAAACAAAAACTAAGCTCTATTCTCTTTATTTTTTGCTTACGCTACTATATAAATGAGATGTTGTCCTATATTTATTTATTTACTAGCTGACCCGGTGAACTTCGTATCACTTACCTCTTAATATAAACCATATTAATTTAAACCATAATTATATAATAAGTATTTTCCTTTAGATAATAATATTATTAAATCGGTTATATGGTTTACAGACAGAGACAGAGTTACTCTCGCATTTATAATAATTAGTATGGAATTGTGGATATCTTCTTCCAGTTGACATATTTTATGGAGAATAGCTCGCTCTCAATAAACCTCTATCGATGTGTCTCATCTCTAAGATTTTTTTTTTTTGTAGAGTGAGACACATCGATAGAGGTTTATTGAGAGCGAGCGAGAGAGCCACAACACTTTGACAGCTGTCATTCTAATCATGTTACGTTTGAAGGAGTATAATTACAAGAACTACTTATACTATGTCTTTACGAGACTAATAGGGATATTCTGTATATTAGAGTACTTGGTGTATTACTGTTAATTATCCTATACTGTGTTGGTAAAGAGCGCGTTAGTTATACAGCTTCGTTGCTAGAAAACTCGTTAGTTTGTCGGTTTAGTAGACGAGTGCCCTATAAACTAGGGACAGTATATGAGTCCTAAGAGCTTAAGTTTAGAGTCTAAATTCCTTTCGTTGTTGCTAGAGCACCTAAGTTTTTCCAACAATATTTTTATGAAATGAAAAATATTTTAAAAGATCACTGTCAGGTACTAAGTTCCTGTTAATTAATTCATCAGATACATTAAGTGCGCTCTTACTTGTCAATTGAAAAAAAATATTATTTAATATTTCACAGCACAAAAGATTCTGTCAACATCTGGGCCAATCTATAGTAATATTATAAAGAGGAAAGATATTTTGTTGGTTTGTATTTGTATTGAATAGGCTCCGACCCTACTGAACCGATTTGAAAAATTCTTTCACTGGTCGAAAGCTACATTAACTCCGGGTGATTTCATCATCATCATCATCATCATCATCATTTCAGCCAAACGACGTCCACTGCTGGACATAGGCCTCCCCCAAGGATCTCCAAACCGATCGGTCCTGCGCCACCCGCATCCAGTGGATTCCGGCGATCTTTATGAGATCATCGGTCCACCTTGTGGAAGTCCTACCACGGCTGCGTTTCCCGGTACGTGGCCACCACTCGAGGACCTTTCCGCCCCAACGGCCGTCAGTCCTCCTAGCAATGTGTCCTGGTGATTTGACGTGCAAAAAAAATTCATGGTAAATCAAATTGCAAAATAAATACTTTGAATTTGACTTTGCAATACTTACTTACTACTATACTACTTTTTGTACTGGAAATGGGGGAAGGGGAATATATGAAAAAAAATAAACGCGCGGGTGAAACCGCGAAGGCGGCCGCTATCGGAAGTAACTAATGGTGGTTCTAAAAAACAAAACATAAACTAAAGAAATTATTTTATTTAAGTATCACTGCAAGGCAAGTCATCACTAAAATTATAGGTTAACTTAATCCCCACGCTTGCCAAATGGGAATTGGTGATCACAAACAATAGATTTATTTTTATATAATATAGCCGCGCGTAATTTGTATTTCCAAATATCCCCCGCTTCCCCCACATTTCCGGGATTTAAAGTACTTATATAGGATAGTGTAGCTTTCCAACAGTGAAATAATTACTCAAATCGGTTCAGTAGTTTCGGAGCCTATTCAATACAAACAAACAAACAATCAAATCTTTTCTCTTTATAATATTAGTATAGATAGAATTACAGGACTAACTATGAAATTAAAATTATATTTATTCAAGCCGTAACATCGGGTACAGTTGCAATTCAGATTCGCTCCTTCTTGCGGTCGTGCGAAGACTCCAAACTGAGGGCAAACGAAATTTTCCCACAGCTCAAGATTTTCACAAAGGAATCTGAGATTTGAGTTAACTTTCTAGTAAAGCTAGTTAGGAAACTAGCTTTATCTGGACTATATAATATCCGTTGAGTTTCAAGATATCTTTATGTAAAACTGGTCTGATTAGGTCGTCAAGAGTACACGTAACGAAACGAAATCTAAAAACAGGTCTATTGTCTCCTTTCGCAATGTCATCATTTGCTAAAGCCATTTTTTCTCATTTTTATTATGCCATTTTTTCTTGTTTCTTGCTTAATTTCTCGTACATTTGGCGAATGCTACACGCTCGATATTTATCGTGATATTTGTAGTATAGTATAGCGTATTACATATCGTGATACGCACTACACACTCGATAAATATCGTGATCCTGGATTTCGATCCAAATATCACGATAAAATATCGAGCGCGTGGTATTCGCCTTTCACTACACTAATTACTGTAATCTACTGATATTATAAATTAATGGATTTAAGCATTGTTACCTATAATTCTGGCCCGCGCTTTTTTTATATACTAGGTCAGTTGGCAGACAGGCCGCAGCTCACCTGATGGTAAGCGGCCTATTCCAATGAGGGATACTTCACCTAGAAGCGACGCTCAATATGCTGCCAGATTGTAGGCTCATCTGGTCTTCGAGCCTTTGGTTTTAAGTGTACTGGCTCCCACATTAATACTCCCGAAACACAGCAAGAGCTGTTATGGCGGCAGATTCCACCTGTGGGGGTGGTAGCTAGCCAGTCGGACTCTGAAAACGTCCTACCACCAACCAGAACCAAGGCGGGATTCGAGCTCACGATCTCCGGGTGCGGCTTTGCCACTGTTCCTATAACTAAATTTGAAAATACGTCTAAAATAATAGATTCCATGCATCTCCTTCTAAAGTATTTCTTCTTTTTTAATTTGGCTTTCGCCAATCGATGGACAATGAAAAAAACTATAAATTGGCCGCAAAAAAATTGTCAATTGACCTATTATTGATTTTTAAGGATTGATATTCATAATTTCGATCAAAGTTCGGACCGCCTTGCCCTTGCTGTTTGTATGGTCAAGGTCATTTGCTCGGGGAACAGCCTTAAAGAGAAACGTGGTAAATCCAATCGACGCCACACGTACAAAAAATAGGTACCTAAAAACACTGAAAAGCAAAAAATAATTTATAAAGACATTCATCAAATGCGCTTATTGTCTAAGCCTATTAACTAAATTAAATTGTATTTTACGTGCTAGGTAGGTACCTACTAATCTGTTTGAAGTCGGTGCCAAGCCAAATAGTAGGTACCCAGACTACGTACCGTCCGCGGATTAATTAGTTACCCTGTAAAATACAATTTAATATTATGTATCATTTTTTATTTTCTTTGGATTGGCACCGACTTCAAACAGATTAGTAGGTACCTACCTAGCACGTAAAATACAATTTAATTTAGTTAATAGGCTTAGACAATAAGCGCATTTGATGAATGTCTTTATAAATTATTTTTTGCTTTTCAGTGTTTTTAGGTACCTATTTTTTTGTTTTTTTTTTTGAAGTCGGTTTAATTTTTTTTTTTTAAAGTTTGTTTATTTTTCTATTTTTAGTGTGAATAACACGTAGTGAGTAAAACTCTTTCATAATAATGATAGCGAAAATACGAGTAAAATAGTAGAATTGTATTATTTGACAATATTAGGTATTCTTCATTAAGTGTTCAGCACCATGGGTAGACCAACTAAAGACGCAGCCCGCAAGAGGGACATAAGAATTAAGAAGTCGTACCCTGTAGCTTCCATCATCATAGTTGTACCTTCCATCATCAGCTTAGCTGCAAAAGTACATGAAATAAAACTAACGGTCCTCATATTCCTACAACACTGAAAGAATTATCCCCCAACTCCTAACCATTAAGGAGTTTTACCTTCCATCATCAGCTTAGCTGCAAAAGTTCATGAAATACAACTAACGGTCCGCATATTCCTACAATACTGAAAGAATTATCCCCTAACTCCTAACCGTTAAGGAGTTGTACCTTCCATCATCAGCTTAGCTGCAAAAGTACATGAAATACAACTAACGGTCCACATTTTCCTACAATACTGAAAGAATTATCCCCTAACTCCTAACCGTTAAGGAGTTGTACTTTCCATCATCAGCTCATCAACATAAAATTATGTCTATCGGACGCAAAAACTTGAATGGCTTCAGAAAAAACAAGTAACGCGTAGTGTGCGCCTATAAAATTTGAGGTTTGCTCTTGATTTTCCCGGGATCCCATCATCAGATCCTGACATGGTGACAATGGGACCACCTCGGAACTATGCACTTTCAAATAAAAAAAGAATTATTTAAATCGGTCCACAATTGACGGAGAAATCGACGGACATACATAAAAAAAAAAAAAAAAAAAAAAAATACATACTGTCGAACATATAACCTCCTCCTTTTTTGAAGTCGGTTAAAAAATACTCTCAAAATAACACGTAGACGAAAATATATTTATATACACAATATATCAGCCGTTTCCACGTTTGTCTATATTCCTTCAAAGGTATTGAGTGAGGCTGTGTCCTAAGTCAATATTAACATGGCTATGTAAGGGCCAAGGTTTTTGGTCCATATGTTCTTTGATACGCCTGAAACCACATTGAGTTTTGATAAATCGCTTTATTTCGTCTCTTCCTCTTCCAATGTGGTCGTGTAGCATTATGAATTCAACATGCGATTCGCGAAGGGTTGTATGGTCAAGTCAAAGAATGTTGGGTCAACAAAGGAAATACGGTTCGTTGATATTGTGGTTTAAGTACCTTTTTTTTTATTGCAATGTGTACAAGACGAGCAGATCGTACACCTGATAGAGGACAGGTCAGTGCCAAACAGTAACAAAGCAGTTACTGTCTGGCACCGCCCTGCGCCCGCTACACCGAGACGACAGTTATTAGGTCTCATATACCCAGTAATTTCACTAAGAAGCCGAGACCTAAGTAAGAGTCTTGTGTTCGATTCCCGGGTCGAGTGGAATTTATGTCGGTTTTTGGACACAACTCGGGTTTGTCATCCCTCTAATTCGTTTTTGGCAAGTATGGTGATTAAGCTAGTACCGATCATTGTAGCGATGACTTGATTCCAATGATGGAGACATTTGGTGTAATGGTCGAGAAGTCGGCTGTTACACCAGAGGTCGTGGGTTCGATTCCCGCACGGTACAAACATTTGTGTGCATGAACATGTCTGTTTGTATCAGTTTGGGTTTTTCTATTATATTAAGCTTGTATTTCTTTACAAAAAAAGTATATATACAGTGGTGGACATATTATTAAAGACACTCTTGATGTTGACTACGTACAACAAAATAAACGGTATTTAGAGACCCAGATAAGTAATATTTCAATATTTATTGGTTTTCATACGGACACTGTTGTCGTATTTTTTAAATGCGGACAGAAAAAAAGTTATTAAAGCAATATTTTAGTCTTATTTCCTTTTTTAAATGTATCACAAACTTTGTCGATACATTTTGCGCTGGTCAGCTAATTAAAGACAGTGCGTATTTCATGTTCTAAAGTTAGCATAACCATAAAAGGAGCACTTTAACTTTTTTCTATCTATGCAGATTTTATCCTGACAAGCAAAAACTATCTCAGTTTTAAACATGCTTTAAGTATTTATTGTGATAAAAATGAATTAGTATGGGAAAGGGAAAAAGTTGCGATTCTCCCTAGTAAAAGAAGAAAATTAAAAAAAAAATTATATCAAAAGGTTGGTCGGACAGTACATCAAAAGATCACTTACGATGTTCTAAAATATGGTTATAGACGATATCCGGCATTTTAAGAAGTTTTATACGGTTCACATGCCTAGGAAATTTAGACCGAGAAAAACATCCACCTCAAAAATAGCATTATTTGATTAAAAAAGACCCAACAAATGGCTCAAAAGTCATGCGTTTTGAAGTATTTGGTGTAGAGGGGTCTAAAGAAGTATCTAACAGAACGACTAGAAGGAAATTATGGAAGTCACCCTTTTTTGAAAGATTTTTTCTAAGATACTTCTTTTGAAGGAATAAAAAAAATAGGAGCAAAATTACGATTTGCCCAAAACTATTCACATCGGGACAGAAAGACTGAGAAAAAATGTGTTTATTTCCGAAGAACTTTAATTAATATGGTTAACTCTAAAGGGAAAGTTTATGTTAGGCGTCGTCCAAAGAAAAAAAATGCATCCAAAGTACACAAAAATAACAGTCGAACGTTGAGGGAGTAATACAAAAATTTGAGGATGTTTTCCTGATAAAGATGTGAGACCTAATAAAAAAAATACAACGTAGCAGGAATAAATTTAATAAAGGAGTATTTTAGAAAAAGTCATGTTTCCTTACGCCAATGAACATTTGCCGGTGATATAGACTTTTCAATACGATAACGATCCCATAAACACTTCAGCAGGAGTCAAAGAATTGCTTAGGAGCCAATAAGTAACAGTTTAAAATTGGCCACCGTACTGTCCCGACACTAACCCGATCGAAAAAATGGGGATCTAATGTGAAGAAAATTAAAGGAAAAAAACATACAAGTAATGTTCATCAACTTTACTCGACGTTTAAAACGGCATGGGTGCAGATTTCGAATCAAACCTGCAATAATTTGAAGGCATCAATGCCTAGGCGGGGTTGGACTTTTATTGCTGATAGAGGACATGCAACAAAATATTAATGTCGTGTTTTTATGTTTTTAAAATACGTCCGAAATGTATTAAAATCATGTTCGTTTCAAAATTTACTAAGTTGATTTTTTTATAGTTACTTAATGAGTCTGTCTTTAATTAGTTGGCCAGGTCTTTGTATTCGTTCGTACTGCTTGCATTAAACTTTACCAACAAAAAAATAAAAATAAAACATCTTTGTATCTTTATTTTACTTCAAACATTTTACGATAACCCTAAGAACAATTTAAGTAATATTGCAAGATAATAAATGTAATACAATAAAAGTATAAAGGGTAGGTAAACACTGAAAACTTAATATCTCCTCAGTGTCTTTAATTATATGTCCACCACTGTATATTACTTTAGTTGACAGACAGACACGCAGCCCACCTGATGGTAAGCGGCCACTGCGGCCTATTCCAATAAGAGACATTTTTACCAGCGTCGTTCAATGTGCTACCAGACTGTAGGCTCATCTAATCTTCGAGCCTTTGATTTCAAGTATACTATGCAACACAGACCAATACATCTCTGTGCTATGCAACGATATTAAATTCGTTGATACTATGCCGGAACACAGCTAGAGCTATTATGGCGGCAGATTTACCCCTGTGGGGGTGGTAGCTAGCCATTATTATTAAAAAGTACCTAAGTGTGTCCTAAACATTTCACATGTGGTCCCCACATCTCGTAACTTTTAATATTTCTAAGAGGAAGATTTACGCGTCGGCTTCCACAAATGTATTTCGTCTACATTTGACGCCGTTTTTGGCGGTAATAAATTATAAATACGACTTTCCGTCCGTTTATATCGCTATTCGGGGACTTAAGGGTTTCGAGTTATTAGTTTGGTCATGCGGTTTTTTGTATTTCATACAAATAATAATAATGTTGATTTCGTATTTTGTAATGACGTATCATCATTATCATCTTAGCGTATTCCCGATTGCATCCAGTATGGAGCTCAGGGTCCGCTTCGAATATGATCCTAGATTAGACAAGCTTGGTTACTACAATGCCGGCCAAGATAGGCTCTCTTGACGCTGCGATCTTCTGGCTTCATAGTACCATTATCCTATGGGATATCAGGGCGCTTAGGTCAGTCCTTTTGTAGGCATAGTCACACAGGATCCAACAAAAAGAAGTCGCTTAATATTAAAAAAATATAGTTACTAACAAACAAGTATCATTTTCAAATGTACAAACCCACTCAAGTTTTACGATCTAATTACTCCATACCGTTACCCATCCCTTTCTGTCAACACGCGGAATAAATGTTAAAAAACGCAAATCCAAAAGTATGAAAACAATGAAATTAATTTCCCGCCTGACTGTAGATAGCGTCAATTTCAATTCAGAATTCCAAATTAACCTCAAAAATGCGCGAGCGATTTCAAACTTTACTTGTTATCTACTTCGGTCGAATTTCGAATGGTAACTTTGCAGATTAAAGTTCGTACAGTCACAACGTTATTTTGTAATGATCTTCCTTATTTCCTTCTCATAATGGACATATAATTTCGGGTTTAAACAAGATATTTTTAGAGTTCCGTTGTCAGTGATTTATTATTCAATTATAAAATGGCGGATTTCCTTTTGGTTGTTAAAGGTCGCAGGTTCGATTATTAAACCGCATAGATATTTTGATGTAGATTTCATATTCATAGATCTGTTTTTTTTAAATACCTACCTTAAATTCAACAATAATCTCAATAAATAATATAGACATGCAAGAATCACTAATGTTCATCAGACGGATGTTCGTCCTGCACGGGATTCGAATTAACGACCCTTGGCCCCTATACCTACTTCGAATGCAAAGTTCACTACAAATTGTCTAATTTAAATGAGAACCAGGAATATATTTTGCATGAAACATGTTACATGCAATATTAAGACTTACAATTTGAAAAAAATACCTCGAGACTCTAATATGAATGTTAAGGGCCATGGGTTCTGTTTCCGGATCCGGTAAAATTTCTGTCGGTTTTTCGAAGATAGCTCTGGTTTGTGAAATGATTATCATTATTATCAACCAATCCGCATTTGGCAAGCGTGGTGATTAAGCCAGTACCCATTGTAACGATAACTTGATTTCAACGATGGAGGCCATTTCTCAGCAGTGGGGTTACTTATAAATTTTTGTATTATTTGTTCAAGACATGTTTATGCAAATCTACGATTAACTTCATCATCATTATCATCATCAGCCCGTAACAATTCACTGCTGGACATAGGCCTCTCCAAATGCTCGACACGCCTCGGCCACTCGCATCCAGCTCCTGCCAGCCATCTTGCGCAGATCATCGCTCCACTCCACCTGGTGTGAGGGCGTCCTACACTACGTTTACCGAGACGCGGTCTCCACTCTTTTATCTTAGTTGACCTTAATTTATTTAAGAGAACAACTTATCTCAGCCCTATTCTTTAACACACATTGCTTTGTTTTTACAACTCTCTTTGTTAAATCAAGCTATGTATTTTTACCACAGACAAATCAATTACAGAGAGGTCAGGTCAAAGAGACATAGACATACCTAATTCTGAAAGAAAGAAAAGGTTTTATGTGCTATTTTAGTTTTACTGGCAATTCTGCTACACAGAGCTGTGTAAATAATAATTTTAAATAATATCACCGAGTATTCTTTTGTCAAATGCGCAAAAATTAACGACAATAATCATTTTTGGTTGCAAAACTTAGTTGTTTTTCTGATGAATTTATAGAAAAAAGTCCTGTAAAATGAAGACTCCAGTTACAAGAGAGGTTTAAAAGTAACGAAAAATATGACTTAAGTAACATCAACGTATGTGTCAGCCACATACATATTCATGCACGGAATTGAACCCACTACCTCTGGTACCTAGCTGCACTAACTATTACACTAAATCGGTCATCACATCTTTACTAATATTTTAAAGAGGAAAGTTTTGATTGTTTGTTTGTTTGTATTGAATGGGCTCCGAAACTACTGAACCAATTTAATAATTCTTTTACTGTTCGATAGCTACACTATCCCAGGTGACATAGGGTACTTTTGATCCCGGAAATGTGGGGGGAAAATTGAAATTACGCGCGGCCGAAACCGCGGGTGGTAGGCTATTCATGAATAATTTGTCAAGATGTACTTACACTACATTATGTGTCATAATTATCAGTTACCACGAATCAATCTACACCAATTCAATTCACAAACGAAATTGATTCTCCATTTACGTCATATACAATTCATCCCATAATATTACAATTTTGATATTCCCTGGAACGGTCCTCTGACTAAGCCTTTTGTGATTCAAAGCACATACCGACCTGGAGCATTCACATTCCTTTAGGGTTAGGTGACACACTGCCTCTAAGGCTTCATGTAGACGACGCCGGAACCGGACCGGCGCCGGAGCGCATATTGTTATGAAAACCGTGCCAGCGCCGGACTGAAACCGTGTGTTCTATTTTGATGCTGATTTTAGTTCAGAAAAGCATGGCGGCCCGATGCGCACGCGGTGTCGGTCCGGCTCCGGTCCGGCTCAGGCGCGGTTTTCATTCGTATACACAAACATCCGGTCCGGCGCCGGTCCGGTTCCGGCGTCGTCTACATGAAGCCTCAGGATGTTTACTAGCGGTCGCCTCCGCGGTTTCACCCGCGCCTAATTGCTTTTGTCAAAAATCCCCCCCTTCCCCCACATTTCCGGGATCAAAAGTACCCTATGTCACCCGGGGTTAGTGTAGCTTTCCAACAGTGAAAGAATTTTCCAAATCAGTTCAGTAGTTTTGGAGCCTATTCAATACAAACAAACAAATTATTTTAGTGAAATTAGGTACTGGGTATATGAGACTTAATAACTGTCGTCTCTTAAGGCGGGTAACGCGCCTGCGACCCCCAAGGGGGTCTCGGGTGCTTATGGGGGGCGGTGAGCACTTATCGTCAGGTGACCCACTTGCTCGTTTGCCCCCCTATAATATAAAAAAAAAACAAACAATCAAATCTTTCCTTTTTATAATATTAGTAATAGATACTAGTAAAATTAGCATGTCTGTGTGTATCGTGGTACACATTAATATCGTCTCTATTTGCCATTGTCCCACCTTCCCCGCTAACAGGGAGCAAGTATCTAATTAATGCTGGACTGAAATTGTCTTTGTTAGAAGCAAATTTAACTGTTCAATTGAGAATTGTAACTATAATACAGTATGCTATTATACTGTTGATGGTATTAATTTTTTTTGGCGTCCGTTTTCTGTTTGAAATATAAAGCTTTTAAGATAAATAAAACAATAAAATATAATATGAATACCTTTAGACATTATTAAATAAATAAAATATCTCTGGGCATTATTCACACAGCGCCATCTAGCCCCAAACTAAGCATTAGCTTGTGCTATGGCCGCTATGGGTGCCAGACAACGGACAAACATTACCTAAATACAAACAAGTCATATTCGTAAAATTCGTCGAATATACCAATAGAAATAACGAATTATACCTATTTATTATGTTACATTTTTTCGAAGTAAATACACTGATTCAAGGATTATTATCTACCAAATAAATTGTACAAACAAAAGATATTCTTTAATATTTAATGGTCTATTTCCTCGGGCCAGACGGTAGTTTTTCTTTTTTTGTTTGTCGCAACTAAATCTCTTTTAATAGAGCATTGTTTTACCAATGTCGAATAAATACTGTCTCTTTATTTATTTTCTACTAGCCTTCCGCCCGCGGTTTCACCCGCGCGTAATTTCTTTTTTCAAATAGTAGATTTCCAACAGTGAAAGGATTATTCAAATCGGTTTAGTAGTTTCAAAATTGTTATTCCCGCGGGAATGAGACGTTTTCGGCAGGAATTTTATGGCCTATGTCCTAATCCGGGTTATAAACTATACGTGTGCCAAATTTCATCTAAATCCGTTCAGCCATTTAGGCGTGATTGAGGAAAAAACAAACATCCAAACATATAAACATCCAAACATCTAAACATCCAAACATCCAGACTTTCGTATTTATAATATTAGTAGGAAGTAGGAAGGATTCTTTTTATACAGAGGATGGCGCTTAAGCCTAAAGATCGCCTGTTGGTAAGAAGGTACCGTCGCCTATGGATGGATCCTCGTAACACCAGATGCATCCAAAATTACAAAGCATCCTTACCAAGACAGGAATCGAACCAATGACCTCCGCGTTTTAATACTATTATTGCCGCAGATTTTACACATGGAAGCTAGCCAATCGGACACTGAATAAGACCAATCCCTGCCAGACCAAGGCGAAAATCGAACCCACGACCTCTGGGTTCTATGATCAGATCGGTGTAATCACTGTTCTCTACACTTTCTCTAAACGCAAAAATAGTAAAACCAGAGAATTTGAAGAAATAATTTTCCAAATTAACTAGGGCATCATCGGTAATATGGAGAACAGAAAAGCTCCCTTTCTTCAAAAGTTTGATTAAACTTACAAAATTTTCTCCCTCCACCCAAAGTTTTAATTAAATTTGCAATTGCGAAGTTCTCGGGGCTATTTTTTATAATTTAGAACTAAAAATCATAGTGAACTGACTCGTTTTTTCCCCCTTCTTACAATTAACATCGGATGTTTTTCCTAATTAAGTTTGATGGAAGATACTTTTTTAAATTATGGACAGAGATCAAAGTGAAATTTTATCTTGATGACTAAATATTTTACAAAACTAAAATGAACAGATAAAAAAAAACCGGCCAAGTGCGAGTCGGACTCGCCCATGAAGGGTTCCGTAGCAGCAAGTATCATCATAATATAAAAGTTCTTGTAGTTCTTTGTAAGTTTGATCGACGTTTTTATATTTGAGTTGATTGAATGAGAGGAAAATTGCGGTTTACGATTTATGACGTTTTAAAAAAAAACTAATTACTTGATCTCGTTCAAACCAATTTTCAATGGAAGTTTGCATGGTAATGTACATCATATATATTTTTTAGTTTTATCGTTCTCTTATTTTAGAAGTTAGAGGGGGGGTGACCAACATTTTACCACTTTGGAAGTGTCTCTCGCGCAAACTATTCCGTTTAGAAAAAAATTATATAAGAAACCTTACTATCATTTTTAAAGACCTATCTATAGATACCCCACACGTAAGGGTTTGAAGAAAAAACATTTTTTGAGTTTCAGTTCTAAGTATGGGAAGCCCCAAAAATTTATAAACTAATTACTTGATCTCGTTCAAACCAATTTTCAATGGAAGTTTGCATAATAATGTACATCATATATTTTTTTTAGATTTATCGTTCTCTTATTTTAGAAGTTACAGGGGGGGGGACCAACATTTTATCACTTTGGAAGTGTCTCTCGCGCAAACTATTCAGTTTAGAAAAAAATGATATAAGAAACCTTATTATCATTTTAAAAGACCTATCCATAGATACCCCACACGTATAGATTGGATGAAAAAAAATTTTTGAGTTTCAGTTCTAAGTATGGAGAGCCCCTAAAATTTATTATTATTTTTCTATTTTTGTATGAAAATCTTAATGCGATTCACAGAATACATCTACTTACTAATTTTTAACAGTATAGCTCTTATAGTTTCGGTAAAAAGTGGCTGTGACATACGGACGGACAGACAGACAGACAGACAGACAGACATGACGAATCCATAAGGGTTCCGTTTTTTGCCATTTGGCTACGGAACCCTAAAAACAGATAAAAAACCTTTTTTAAGTTGGAACCCTTTGCACTTCATTCACATCTGTTATTAGCCGCTATTCCATCGAGGCCAAAAAATAATCCGTAGATTTTAAACATCGATTATAAAATCGTTACTAAAATACCAAATCTCATTTCAAAATAATCCTTGATATTTTTTACCTCTCACACCAATTGAAAACCACTTTACAAATTTGACATGTTAATTAAGTAATATATAAAATCCAAGTTATCCATTACGCTTGTCAAAACAACACTATCTCTATTAAGTTGTCATACATTCAATATTTTAATGGATGCATATTATAGAGTGTACATCAATTTAAAAACACATCTACAATTCAACTTCGATTTATTAAGTCAATGCTAGTGTTGCGATCGATATAACATTTAGAAATATATTAATTTATTAGAAATCTAGCTTTTGCCTTGGACCTAAAACTTAACATTTCAATACTTTTTGAAAAAAAAAATTACAAAAAAACTTCACCGCGTTTGTCATTGCGGGGTCTCTCAGAGACTCTAAGGTCCAAGGTTAAATTAATCCCAACTACTTACTAAATACAGGTTTAAATTACGAACGCGAGCCTTTAAGTTCTTTTTAATAACTTTAATGGAATTCAGAACATCTAGAGAATCATACAGTATTCTGAGTACCTATATTCAATCATGAAGAATTTTTTTTATACTCGACTATGATTTCTGCTATTTCGAACTCCAGTTAGCCGACGATTCTCGGATTCCAGCAATGTCAAAGCGAGTATTTTTATTTGAGATTTACAAATAAATTCTTTTGACCACCCAAAAAAAGGAAAATTATAATAACACAAAAAAATTCAATGAACACCAGGTCCTTCTATCTGATGAACAATTTATTCAATCAAAATAAAAATATTATTTTAACATGTAAATTGATGCACTTATGAATCAGTAATTAAATCATCAATGTTGCAATAGAAAGAAACTTATCCGGCAAGAAACACGATAGTAACTCTTTTTAAAAGTCGATTTTTTTGCAAAAATCTTTACTAATATTATAATAATCTATACTAATATTAGGTGTAAAGAGGAAAGATTTATTTGTTTGTATTGAATAGGCTCCGAAACAACTGAAACGATTTGAAAAAATCTTTCACTGTTGGTACACTACACTATCCCCGGGTGACATAGGGTACTTTTTATCCCGAAAATGTAGGGGGAAGGGGAGAAAATTTTGGAAAAAGAAAATAAGTTCTAGATAAAATTAAAGCCTCGTTTGTTTTAGTAACGGTTTAGGTGTCTGACTATAATCTCGAGAATTTAGATTTAATTATTTGTTAATGCAGACTTCAAAGATGTATATATAGTGACTCTACCACTGGCTTCGGAATGTTGATATCTATATAGAAGAATCGGCAACAAACTCATTGGTTACTCTTTTCAATCGCCACATAATTTTTTAAAATTATTGAATAAAATGAATTGGATTCATAAAAAATACTTTTGCACGTCAAGACTTTTTTAACCTACCAGCACTTTGACGTGAATGGCCTAACGAGAAGAAGTGCCGCAACAAACTGCCTCTTTTAAAAAAAAGAAACAAAAAAACTACCTAAAAAACTGAAAAGCAAAAAATAATTTTAATAAGACATTCATCAAATGCGCTTATTGTCTAAGCCTATTAATTAAATTGTATTTTACGTGCTAGGTAGGTACCTACTAATCTGTTTGAAGTCGGTGCCAAGCCAAATAGTAGGTACCCAGATTACGTACCTACGTCCGCGGATTAATAAGTAACCCTTTATAATACATAATATTATTATATATCATTTTTTATTACCTTTGGCTTGGCACCGACTTCAAACAGATTAGTAGGTACCTACCTAGCACGTAAAATACAATTTAATTAATAGGCTTAGACAATAAGCGCATTTGATGAATGTCTTATTAAAATTATTTTTTGCTTTTCAGTTTTTTAGGTAGTTTTTTTTGTTTCTTTTTTTTTTTGAAGTCGGTTTAATTTTTTTTTAAAAAAGTTTGTTTATTTTTTTATTTTTAGTGTGAATAACACGTAGGTAGTGAGAAAAACTCTTTCATAATAATGATAGCGAAAATACGAGTAGAATTGTATTATTTGATAATAAATAATAATATTGGGTATTCATTAAGTGTTCAGCACCATGGGTAGGAGGAGAATGCGTTTATGCACCATAACCGCAGGCTAGCTAGACCCGCGGCCGTGTGTGGGACTCGAGACCGAAGCGTCCGCTACCCACTACACTCCCCCGGTTTCTCCTTCACACCCGATTAGGACGAGCCGGTGCTAACCTTATTGGCTAGTGACCAGCCCATCCCCGGGTAATCATCAGCTTAGCTGCAAAAGTACATGAAATACAACTAACGTTCCACATATTCCTACAACACTGAAAGAATTATCCCCTAACTCCTAACCGTTAAGGAGTTGTACTTTCCATCATCACCTTAGCTGCAAAAGTACATGAAATACAAGTAACGGTCCACATATTCCTACAATACTGAAAGAATTATCCCCTAACTCCTAACCGTTAAGGAGTTGTACCTTCCATCATCAGCTCATCAACATAAAATGATGTCTATCGGACGCAAAAACTTGAATGGCTTCAGAAAAAACAAGTAACGCGTAGGCGCAGCCTATAAAATTTGAGGTTTTCCCTTGATTTTTCCGGGATCCCATCATCAGATCCTGACATGGTGACAATGGGACCACCTCGAAACTATGCACTTTCAAATAAAAAAAGAATTATTTAAATCGGTCCACAATTCACGGAGAAATCGACGGACATACATAAAAAAAAAAAAAAAAAAATACATACAGTCGAACATATAACCTCCTCCTTTTTTGAAGTCGGTTAAAAATCAAATTAATATACAATATAGGTACATGAATATAAATACACAATTATTAGTGATAATATCCATGAGCATGTACAGTACATGTGCAAGGAAGCAACTTAATGTGTCCACAGATTATACCATAACAACGACTATCGTTGTACCATAATTATTCATTTGAATAACATTATCAAGTCAAATTCTTAATAAAAGATTGAGTTTCAACCGACCAGTCTATATCCGAGGTCACATCACTACTATCAGTACATTACCATTAAGCCTATATATGTTTACCAAAACTATTAGCACGATGATAAAATAATTCCAAAATAAATTATTCAACACTTTAATTTCACAAAATACATTACATGATATCCAGCGAGAAAATTATGTTCCGTTTGGCTTAAAATAATAATTCAGTTAATGTATAAAACGAAGGTTTTATTACATGGTATAATTGCAGTAAATTGCAGAACTTTGCATATGTAAAAACTGGATCGTCGGTTATAAATTTGCCAGCAGTCGTCGAAATTGCAGAGGAACTTTAAATTTTAAAGTTGTAGCAAATATTTTGGTGAATGATTTACTGGGTACATAAAATGACACTTTCCAGGCAGTTAAATATTGCTTGTGTTGGATAGATGACTTGATTAAGTTTGACAAAATTTATATCGGTGTGAAGGGGCTTCGTTTTTGAAATAAAAAACATACTTATAATCCGAATTGGGAAATGAAGAAAAAAAGCCCTCACGCCATTGTCCATTAAGATAATATGTACTTTTACGACTGGCCTTCCGCCCACCGTGTCAACCGCACGTTATTTCTTTTTTCAAATATCCCCCCCTTCCCCCCACATTTCCGGGATCAAAAGCACCCTATGTTTACGGGGAATAGTGTTTCGAACAGTGTAAGAATCATTCAAATCAGTTCAGTAGTTTCGGAGCCTATTCAATACAGACAAACAATCAAATCTTTCCTCTTTTTAATATGAAAGTTTTCAAGTTATCCCAGTAATATCGTCAATTTATCTACACAAACACAAAGAAATTCCACTAGTAAGACTGTGCAGTACTTAACTGTAATACAAGGAACTTAAACAAAATTAATTCATCTGAGCACCTGAGGCAGAAGAAAATAATCGTAACATGCACGAAATATCCTGCTTCCTACCAACACAATACCCAGAAAGGCTTTACTGCCTTCCACGTAATATTTCACTGGATTTTCCAAACAAATGCTGCCTTGAATCCCCGTCCTTGCAAGCTAAAGTTCAGCCATTCTATTAACTTTTCTAGCTTTGCAAAAACGACTTTAGCACACTTAAAATAAGAGTCATCGCAACCGCGCGAGATGACGAGAGCTGTAATAGTTTAATCCTTTGGAATGCCGCCAGAGGGAGCTCTTTCAAAATGGCCGCGATCATTATTCATAGGAACAAACAATTGGTAATTCGATTTCAGTGTTATTAAGGATTCCGAAATTTGTTGGAAAGGAAACCTTCTTAGGTCGTCTAAAGACAGGAAATGCTTTAATGAGAAAGCCTATAATTAATCTAAGCTCTTTGGTTTTATCACGCATCTATACAGAATAGTTCCATTAGATTTTCCTAGCGCTTGAACTAAAATAAATTGCTTAGCTAATCCTGAAGCGAGCTATTCGTGAAATATTACTCTGAACTTGTGATTTAGCACAGGCTGGGTTTAAACGTTACAATTCTAAAGTTACTTTTTTACTACTTACATTGGGAAATAATACAAATAGGTAGTAAGAGGTTTTCACTACTGCACATTTCAAATACCTTTATTTGAAACTAGCTTTCCGCCCGCAGCTTCTCCCGCGTGGACTACACGACGTAATTCCGCGGGAATCTTGCATGCAAAGTCTCAGCCTGATCGGTTTAAAATTGACAAAGTTTCATACAAACTTTCATCCCCTATTTTATCACCTTGGGGGTAGAATTGATCAAAATCCTTTCTTAGCGAATGCCTACGTCATAACATCTACCTGTATGCCAAATTTCAGCCCGATCCATCCAGTAGTTTGGGTTGTGCGTTGATAGATGACTATGTCAGTCAGTCACCTTTGAGTTTTATAAATATAGAACCTCTTACATGTAATAATATCCTTATATTTGACTATGAAGCATCGCTTCTGTGGTCTTCAAGCCCATGAACTAGCTCCACCATGCATATTACCAAAACAGATCTGTCATGGCAGCAAAACAATGGGAGTGATATGTCATCAGACCGTGTTCCGGCGGCAATATTTATTGTGGAAGCCATTAAGCTTAAAACTAGCCTTCCACCCGCGGTTTCACCCGCGCGTAATTTCTTTTTTCAAATATCCCTCTTCCTTCCCCTCACATTTCCGGGTGTTCAAAAGTATCCTATGTTCACCGGGGATAGTGTAGCTTTCCAACAGTGAAAGAATTATTCAAATCGGTTCATAGCCCATTCAATACAAACAAACAATAAAAATCCTCTTTAAGTATAGATGTTGTTTCGCAGATCAGAGGAGCATTAAGGATCCGTTACTATGAAGTAAGCCGCGTACGTCTGGCATAAAAAAAACTGAGTTTTATATCACTCAAAAAAAGAATATCAATTAAAAATAGTCATTTGTATTTCTACCGCGCCGGCTAGGCTTCGAAATGTTGGTTCGAATGCTTATTGTCTTTTGTTTTATCGGCAATATTCATGTAACACTAGCCTTTCGCCCGCGGCTACGCCCGCAAGAACTATAGGACGTTGTCCCGCGGAAATATGTATCTTTATAAATTGTAGCCTATGTCAAATTCGTTGGCCTATGTGTTATTCTGATGTATATAGCTGTATTAGTAAAATGTCATTAAAATCCATTTAGTAGTCTTTACGTGAAAGAGAAACAAACATCCATACTTCCATCCTTACAACCTTTCGCGTTTATAATATTAAAAATTTGTAGAGATTTGTGTCTTTGACATGGCCCATGGGTCAGATGGATCCTACACCGGGACGGCAGCGAAATTATAAGTGTACTATGTCCTAAAGAATTAAGGATAGGCGGTTATTTTCATAATGTGCGCCACGAGTAACAGGAGTATATCCAATATCATTAAAAAATATCTAAACTTCAATTTCACTTAATTCACAAGACAAAATGAAAAACAAAAATGACTTAAAAGTTAACCTTACCGCATCTTTATAACGTCCCTAGTGAGTTTTCGACCGATTTAATCCCACTTTTACGATCTTATTTCCCTCTTTCGTGCCGTAATTGGCTATTTGGATCAAATAACCTGGATCGATCGGTATTTTAGTCGATTGAGTCTTTATAACGTTTTGACGGATAACCCTGTAAGAAACGAGTGAATTGATTATGGCCTACCTAACTTACAATAAAAAACTATTGTAGCAATTTCCAAAGTCTTTCGGAAGATAATCAAAAATGGACGAGAATAGTGACATTACTGGCTATATGAGACCTAATAACTGTCGTCTCGGTGTAGCGGGCCCAGGGCAATGCCAGACGGTAACTGCTTAGTTACTGTTTGGCACTGAAATGTATAAGGGCAGACGTGGCGCTTACCATCAGGTGTACGATCTGCTCGTCTTGTTACACATTGCAATAAAAATAAGACTTCTGATTTGCTATAGTTTTAGCGAGGTATTATAAGATTTCTATTGTTTTCAGGAAATGAAAGAGGAATCAAGTGGGTTTTTATATGCCACTGCACATAACTGTTATTTTTCCCTCAAGCATTATTTGTTGAAATCAATGAAATAAATATTTCGTAATAAGATAACTCATTGAACTGCGAGCCATTGATGCATAATAGATTACTTTTAGGTACGCATTATATTAAAACCTGATTCTAAGGATACTCCTTCTTCACCGCCCTTTATTTTGGAGGAAAATGTCTTTATGCACCATAACTGCGGGCTAGCTATACCTGCGGCCGTGTGTGGGACTCGAGACTAAAGCGTCCACTACACACTAAACTCCTGCCAGTTATTGACTAGCTGGGTACCCCGACTTGAGGGGCCTCAAGTCGGAATTCAGGTGACCCCCAGACTTGGCTTATAATGGACGGCACTATAAATATAAAAACGGCGTGGATAGGTATATAAATATAAGAAAAGACAAGACCCATAAAAGGAATCAAGTAGGTACATACAAGTGTTAAAACCACAAGTACTAGAATGCACATAATTAATTTCCCAGGGTTCAAATTGACTAATGGACCTAGAAAAAGCTTCCGACCTAAATGAAAGAGTTCATTAAAAGCATTTTAAAGTAAGTAAGGAAATGTATTTTGCAATTTTAAGCTCGCTTAAGCGATTTTGCATTAATTTGAAATGCTCGTTTTCAATTTACTTAGGTGCTTCTTTTAATAACAGTTGGGAAAGTTGTTAAGAACAGATTAAATTTATCTTCTTTTCAATACGCTAGTGGTATACTAATTACTTTTTTATTAAATATCCCCCCTTCCCCCCACATATCCGGGATCAAAAGTACCCTATGTCACCCGGGGATAGTGTAGCTTTCCAACGTGAAAGAATTATTCAAATCGGTTCAGCAGTTTCGGAGCTTATTCAGAAACAACGAAGGGACCACAAATATATACATAAATACAAATAGACATCCAGACACAGAACAAACACAAATGTCATCACATAAGTTTTTGTCCTAGGTGGGATTCGAAGCCACGACCCCTGGCACATAGGACAGGGTCACTACCAAATGCGCCATCGAGCCAGTCAAAGCGACTTTGGAGCGACTATTATCTGTCCTCCAAAACCTAAGGGGTTTTGGAGGTCAGATAATAAGGGAACTAAAATCAATTCGATCTTCACTATTTTTTCGGGCCCGATGAAAAAAACTACTTCACTTGAAATCAGAGGCTCGAAGATTCTATTCTGCTATTTCATTGAGGGACGCTTCCAGGTGAAGCGTCCCTCAATGGAAAAGGCCGCAGTGACCGCTTATTATCAGGTGGGCTGCGAGCCTGTCTGCCAACTGACCTAGTATAAAAAGAAAAAAAAAACCGCGTGCAAAATCTAGAAACTAATGCAACGGAACATCACTATTGGAATTTTCTCCGACACAGAAATCCCAAAACAATTCAATACACAGTTTCGTAATCACAGTGCTCTAAATAATTAGTTGGATCATGCGGGAATCATAAACTCCATTTGTAGTTTTTATTCCTTAAACAATAAAGTTCAATTTAAGGCAACAGTTACGAGTTACGCAAGCTGGCGGCTGTACAGGGGGTTATTAAACTGGTTGTAAGGCAATAAAGGGATATATTACGGTTTTATTTTAGAGGCAATCGCTTTTTGAAAATATGGCTGGAGTGTCAATCCAATTTAATGGATAGTAGTCGTAGTTCGAGTTGATTTTGAAAATATGAAAGAGGAAAGATTAAAGGAAAAAAAAATAGAGACAGATAAAAAAAAGGAGAGATTACGCAGAAAACTTTATTATCATTCATTCCCTTTATAACCTCTTTCTTAGCCTACTATTATAGCCTACTATATATTTGATTTCCTGGAAAAATCATCTGTGTCAAATGAAAAATGTGTCACTTATAATCCATTGTACCTATATAATATTAAAAATAAATCTGTGACCGCCTACGCGTTTTCACCCGCTCGTAGTTTCTTTTCTAAAATGTCCCCCTTCCTCCCACATTTCCGGGATAAAAAGTACCCTATGTCAAACAAACAATCAAATCTTTCTTCTTTATAATATTAGTATAGATTCACAAGAAAAATAATGTCGAGTACACAGAACAAGAAAATTTTCTGTCGAGTACCTACTTATTTTTATTTCCAAACTAAATTATTATAATTTCCATAAAGCATAATCTTATCGCACTTAATTATACTATATTAAATGGATATATTATCAACATTACAGCTAACAATTTTTATGCAAACAGAAAATTATTTAACAGTAAGAAAGTTATCTAAACAAGCGATGTCAGACTTCACAAACAATACGAAACAACTGCCTCATGTTTCCTCCAAGTTCACAGCAAGAATTCCTAATTATTCCAAAAATATTTGAAATATACAAGGACTGGCTTGTTCAGACGAAAGTTGGGAATTACGTACAGGTACCGGCAAACTTCTTGAATATCGGGTGGGGATGCGCAGAACACGAATTTTGACACGCCTGCTCGCTATTGGTCAGAAGCATACCTCTGACCAATAGCGCGCGCGGGCGTTCGGAAGATTCGCGCGCGCTATTGATCACGCGCAAGTGCACATTCGCGATCTTTCCCCCTCTTCGTCGACCGATGTTCAACAAGATTGCCGGTACCTGTAAAATACGTTACTCACAATCGCTACCTCAGCAGTCGTGTCGTCACGGGAAATGTCCCAATTACTCGATCTTTCCTTCACTTAGAGAATTAGACTGAGCAAAGAGACGGCTGGCTCGACATTTGAACACTGCCTTTTCTTTTTTGATAGGGTTGCCAATTGAGTTATGGTATTAGGCAAACCGTTTGACGATTTTGAAACCCGTGGAAAGTAATTTTAGAGGACCTGAAATTCACAACGACAAGATAGAACAGGAAAACTGTGAAATAATCGAATAGTGAACATAGAAGAATAGAAAAGAATTAGAATAATAGAATTTAATTTACATAAAATATAGTTACAAGCGAGAACCTCTCTAACACAATTTGAGCTACGTCTTAGATAGCCACTACACTGCAATTTAATATAATAGTAACAAGTTTAAACAAGCAAGTTGTTTATTTTCCTGTGTGCCATTAGTGATTTTGACAACACGTGTTATTTATTGTGTTATATTATTATTTGTGTTATTAGTCGCGGGTCAAGTTTGTTTAGGATTGCTTAAAAAATAACTGAAATTGTAAAAAAACACAATATCCCACATCACACCGATCTTTCCACTACTATGAATAACGGGTCACAACAATGTCTATTGCTAGAGGATCATCTCAAAATAAACGTCACCCGAAGAAAATGTGTATAAAGTGTATAATCGTGAAATACGTTACACAGCTCACACAATGGCCATCTTTGCAGACGTGACGACACCGCTAGGAAATGTCCCAATTACTGGATCTCCCCTCTACAGTCTGTTCCACATAAGTTGTCCTTTAGCCGCTATATTGGCAGCATTGCCTACGCTTTGTAAATCTGTCAAAAAACAGATTGAATGTATTGAAAAACAATACTACCAATATAGCGGCTAAAGGACTTCTTATGTGGAACAGACTGTACTTAGAGAATTAGACTCGAACTAGTCAAAAGGATCTTTTCTTCTTTCTGCAGGGTTGGCAATTGAATTACGAATACCGATGGTAATAGGCTTAAGAAAACCTTTTTGGATTGTTATTAATTATCCTCTTTTATGACATATTCAATTTTGATGATGTTTAAAGTGATAAAAGTTTTTCGTTAAATAACGAAATTACATTTGCAAGGAGGTGAGGTTGTCAGAAAGGGAGGCTTTTGCTCAGCAGTAGAATCGAAAAGGCTAAAAAACAAACATAAAAAAATATAACATTTAAGAAAATAAAGGGCATGAAAACATTACGTAATAGCAATGACGTTCAATTAAAAAACTAGACTCACAATCACGCTCAAATATTGTCCGAAGCAAAAGTCTGCCCACCCGACTATTGGGCAGAGTTTTCGTTTAGTTGTATACAATTGACATTAAACACTAAATGCCACGAGATAAGGTGTTAATTTGAACGAATGTGTTAATGTCATCTGTGTCAAAGCCACTCGGACGTTTTTTGAGGAATTTTTCTTAGAGATTGGATGTCTAGTTGTATATTGAACGTCATTGCGTAATAGACATAATGTGACGACAAATATTAGAAAAAAAATCACAAAAATATACCTAGAATAAGGTATGTATTCAGTAAGGTCACCCAAGCCACAAGTCTGTTCACACAGCTAAAAGGACACAGCTAATAAACAAAAAAAGACTTTACTCTTCCTACAAGTTTTTGTCAAACTGGATAATATATTTCCTTGTAAAAATCTCGAATAAAAAAGCGCTCTGTCATAACGCCAGCGGCAAAATAATGACGACTACAAAATTATTAAGCTAAGGATTCGAATAACAGAATAAGGAAAATGTTTCTAATTCAATTACCTACTTATTAGAATTGGGGAAATATGTAGACGAAAAAGACTTAATTTAATATGGGAGAAAATATTTTACCAATATTCATTTTATTTGCGTAAAAGTTTATGAGCTCTGAAAAAATAAATTTGTTCTTTATCCAAAACACACACATTACGGAACCGAATGATCTTAAAAACATTTCTAGAGGTAGGCAGTCAATGAACATGGCGAGCTAAGCCTACCTAGATTTCGCTAAAGCTTTTGACAGGGTTTGGCAGTACCTACGCTTTTCACTTGAAGCTCTCGTCTTTTTATGTCCCCCCTTCTAGATTGAGTATATAATCTATGCCAGAGCACAATCATAGTACGCTTTTAGGTCTATGCACGTAAAACTAGTTTCTACTAGGCTCTGTTCTTTGGCCATTCTTATTCATTCTATGACCGAAAATAATAGTGCTTATGGCATTATTATAACAAACAACAAAAACGGTGCACCAAATGTTATAATTATTGTAATAGGCAAAATTGTGCTGGATTTAAAAAAAAAAACGATAGTTGGCTGACCATGTACCGAACCCACTTGATGGTAAGCGTCCAGTGAGGCGTGTTTCATTGAGGGATACTTAATTAGGAAGTATTACTCAATGTGCTGCCACATTGTATAATATGTACTCCTCTGATCTTTTGATTTTCTCAGATTTGAAGTGTTCTTACATGTAGTGACATAAATATAGCTTTAGTTATTATTGCAGCAGTAGAAGCTAGCCATTTGAACTTTGAAAATTTCATACCGCCACAAGACACAAAGCGAGTTTATTACAAAGTTAGGTGTCAGCAATGTAGTAAGTTCGTAATTTAAAATTATGAACTAGTTGAAAATTTCTTAGGGGATTGAAATTAAATAGGCAACAGAGCGAAGTAAGGCCTACTTTGAAATTTTCATAGACAAAGTCACAGGCAAAAGCTTATATTTATTTATTGGAATGTAGCAACCCTTAGTGCCGTAATTTTCCGGCAAAGGTATGACGTCAGCGCGTCAAGAACCCTACTGAGAATTCTGGATTAATTTTCACTTCATTACGAAATACATTTTCAATTGCTTAGTTCTTCTGATGTAATTAGTGCGTCGGGTTTTGGGTTTTCCAGGGAAAACATGCGAATTGCGATTTATCATCTAATTAAGTTTAGTTCCCAGTTTCCCGCAGGTATAATTAGGTACCTACTAAAGTAAATTAGAAATAAAATATTTAAGACAAAATTAGTGTAACATTTGTAATGTTGACGAATTATAAGGGCCACTTGTACTACTTACTGACAGCAAGGTTCCTAAAAATTATGAGATATATTTAAGTGTATATCCAAAAAATATTATAATATGTTCCTGAAAATAACTAATTGCACAGCAAAGGTTAGGTTAGGTGAGCATTTCAGTTTTTTGATGTAGATTTCAGTATTTTTTGATGTGCAGTGAAAAAAAGCCATAATTTGTCTGTATATCAATGATGTTGTCTTATTGAAAACTGACAAAAGAGACACCATCATTACATAAATATTGGGAGATTATCTGATAGATTTGCCTGTCCTAAAAATACTCTAATTCTTATTAAGTAAGTAAAAGAAAAGACTTACACGCAGCATGAAATAATGTAAGTAAATAAATTACCGACTAACGTGTTTAAAAAAACGTTTCGCAAGACCAACTTTGTCTATAGAAAGTTGAAATTAAACGTAAAGACGGTTTTTGTATTTTCGCCCCCTTTTCTAGTACCTAGCAAAATAAAACACAACTTTACGAAAGTCTTAAAAAATAATCTTACCTGATTCCTCAATCAAGACTTCCTGTTGACTCTCCACGCAGTATAGCAATAGCAAGCCAACTGCCAACGCCACGCTTGGCAACACGTGCGAGCAGGACAGCAACATCGTGAACTATCGATACATCGACACCGCACTGCACATCACTAGTTTTAACACACAACACTATTTTTACACTTTGTGTTTTTGGTTTTTACTTTTGCCAAGATGGCGGATTTATTTTGACACTTTGTTTTTTAAGGTTATTTACTTTATGTTATTTACAATGATGGCGGAGTTTGTGATATCTGTAACAAAAAAAGAATATTGTTAGATCAATAAAATTATACAAAAGTAAAGAACTGATACCTATAGTGAGAAGAATAATCGTGCTCAATCATAATTAGGAATATGCGTACAAAAAGTGAATTTCGTATACAGGTATTTAAAATTGAAGGCATGTCTCAATTTCTTTGATTTTAATTCCATGGAAACTTCTCAAACCAAATTGATGACTGAGAATGCCTTGTGTTGCTAATTATTTTTTGCGCAATAAAGTTCAAATCTCTTCAGATTTGAACTTTATTGCGCAAAAAATAATGTATATTGTATGTATAGATTTGCTGCACAAAAAACACAAACAATTTCTTGGGCTAGATGGTGCCTTCTAAAAAATGTAGAAAAATAATCATATTTCAAATTAAAAGGCTTTTAACCTCGTTGGTTATTTAATATCGTTGCTTTTAACCTGCTGTGAGATATAAATAGGTACACTGACAATATATTTTTTTATCTTAACTATGCTTTGAAAATGTTACTATAGAAAAAAATTATTTGCTATGAATAAAACTATATTGAATTGGGAGAATTTGTCCGGGCGTGTGATTTTACCAGTTCGCTTGGATTCCAATGGAACGTATTCATTTGGTCACGGAACTCTTTTGTGTGAACATTGCATAGCGAATTTGCAGTTTTTTTACTAAACTAGGCTGTGGTTTTGGAATGTGTGATGAGAGTAAAAACAGTTCGGTTACTTAGTTTTGGTATCACTCTGGTCTAAAACAATAATTATCCTGCGTAGTTTTTTTTTGTAGTAACAAGACGAGCAGATCGTACACCTGATAGTAAGCGCCACGTCTGCCCTTAGACAGTTCAGTGCCAAACTGTAGCTAAGCAGTTGCTGTCTGGCACCGCCATTCTCCCGCTACACCGAGACGACAGTCATTAGGTCTCATAATATACCCAAATTACACTAGCTTCAGTGCCCTTTCCCCGAAACACAGAAGTGCTTGACACACTTCTATTTCACGGGAAAATATCTGGCACTGCGCTGCCTACCCACCTAGACGGCCCAGTACAGGAACCTACCACCTGGTCAGGTCTAGTTTCGTTAATTACCTATTATAATGCCACTGCTTGACGTTCATACGTGCTCTCGATAAGTAATCTTAATAGGGTTATAAAATTCAAAGGTGACTGGCTGACTGACTGATATAGATATCTATCAACGCACAGCCCAAATCACTGGACGGATCGGGCTGAAATTTGGCATGCAGGTAGATGTTATGACGTAGGCATCAGCTAAGAAAGGATTTTGATCAATTTCCACGGGAACGGGAACCACGCGGGTGAAACCGCGGGCGCCCGCTAGTTAAATAAATATATTTTATCCATTATTATTGTTCTGATATTTAATTCACAATCCCAAAAACAGAACGTAGTTAATATCTATTATTAAATTTTAAAATGAAATTAATTTCTTTTAATGAACGCTACACGTGATTGGCTTAAAGAAATCCACTGTCCAATTAAGAGGAGTAAACAACACACTCTTTTTCGCAGTCGGCTAAAGGAGAGTGAGTGACAGTTAACAAGCGCGTCGCAAATTAAGCCACCCTCCGATACTCTTGGTATTGACGAGGTATTCAACGCTAAGGGTTAAAAAGTTATCTGAAGTCGCGGGTTTGATTCCGGTTTATGTCATGACTTATATTTTTACTTAGTAAAAGTAAAAATGTCTGTCTGTCTGTTACGCTTTCACAGCTAGGTATATTACTCTGAAGCAAGTCCTGACATAATATAGGTACTAGATATTGTGAAAGGACATAATTTATTATGTAGGCTAACTTTTATATCGGGATATAACATTTGAAAATAAAAACAAGTGAGTGTGGTACCTGTGTCACTCAAGGATGCGTAATTTTGTTAAAATGTTATTGATCCACACCTTTTTTGCGATGGGGAATGCATTTACGCACTTCCCTAGCCACGTGGGTGGCTTAGGGGTGGGATTCCCGCAGAATGCAAACTACCCACTAAACCCCATCGGGTCCCTCAGGGTCACATTGGTAGCGCCGCCCGGTACCAGGATGGTGCCTATTGACCGGGCTATTGATACACACCTAGTGCCCTATTGATAAACTCACCTTACGAAAAATATACAATTTGTTTCAAAAAAGTCGTCCAAAATGTAATAAAATCACAGTCATACGCAAAAATATAAATCCACAATTTCCCACACTTTTTGTTTACCAATTCGAATAATCCACATTAAAAGCGAAACAATAACAGTTTAAATTGTTATCGTATCATATCAACTACAAAGTCACTAATTCGCTACAAAGTATATCGAAACACGCGAAGTTTTCGTATCAATATACAGAAGAGAAAAACACGTCTGTCTCCGGCAAGCGCTCGGACGCAACTAAATAAAGCTCGCCGTTGGATTGAATGCGCAAGCGTTTGTTTACATGTAAGAAAGAGACAGCGCGCGCTACATCCCTACGATTAGAAAGAGACAGCCGTCTGTTTGTTGATGCAGCTGGCGATGCACCGTCAGCTGATTGTAAATAAGCTTGATTGTATACAAAACAAAAACTTGCGTAGGCATTTTATTGGTTTGGGTTTCGAAGTAATTTTGTGAAGGTGGGATTTATTTGTTGTTTAATTGTCACCGCCTGCAATACCTTTAAGTAGCTTGTAATAAAAATGTCGGACGAAGTGGCGACCACGCGGCTAATTTAGGTGTAGTCCAGGGTTCAAAACCCTGGGAGGGAAAAATACATAGATAAAATAGACGCAGTGATAACGGTCTTGTGCAAATATGTATGTGTTTACAAGATCAGGTGCTCTCCACTGGCTGTTACCGGTTACGTCAAAGGCAGCGGGTTCGAATTTCAGTCAAGACAAACATTTAAATGATTTGTGTTTCTTATATCATGGAGTAAAATCATCTGAAATCACTGCATTTCTGAATTGAAATGCAATTACAAATAAAAAACACCAATATCCACTTTCTCAATAATTTGTGAAGGATTATTCCCGACTGCCCCTACCAACTTAGTCGAAACTTTTTAGTCGCATCTGCCCCTACTGGGGGCAGACGGAACCATTTTCTCAATAATGAATACCTACTATAGTTTTTTTTTTTAATGGAACATAAATACGCGTCAAATCCTTACCGCGACGCGACCCAATCACCGGTTATCAACGTAACGATGAGACGGCTCCAATTGGATCTATAATGGACCGATTGGACGCTCCAATTGACTCGAGTGTCGCCCATTCATTTAAGTGGCGTTTGCATTGTTTGCTGCGATGTCGGTAATTAGAATTCTTCTGTTGTTATGCAGGGGTTGTCAATGATACTTCTCAATTAGTAGTTTTATAAGAGCTCTGGTTCTGGACTTCTACATGGTTTGAGTTATTTTATGTTTGGACTAAGCCAGCACTTGACCACAAAGTTGTCTGATGTTAAACAACTATGTGGTCTACGATGGAGCGCGCTTGCTTAGGAAAAGCCCGTTAATTCTGGCCTTGAAGGGCCCTAAGTTGTATTGTGTAGGAAAGAGATTCCGGCAGAGAATTCCACTCCTGCGCAATCTTAGGTACATAGTTTTTTTTATACATCCAAATATTATATAGTACATAGTTTTTTTATACATTTAGCATGCGTGGTCATTAATCCAGTAGGGATCATTGTTAGGATTTTCAACGTTGGTGTAATATTTGTTTAATAAAATATTGTGTGTGCACTGTAGTCAGTGGGACATAAACAGGATGACAACTTTTAGTTTAAAATTGCATATTAACAAAACAACTAGGACGGACTTAGCACTGAGCGACATTTTGCTTTTAAAACGTATTCTTGTTAGGAGACATCTGAAATGTGAAAATAATGTGAACTTTAATTTTTAGACAGACTGGAAACTCATTTTTGTGCAAATGTCAGGTGTTGCAGTCGGTTGTTGTCATATTCCATGGTATTTCGTAAAATATCAACCTAGATGCTGGTATTTTACTTTTAATATCCAGTAGCTCAAATGTGTTCTAAGTATTATAACGAAATGCAAGCAAAGTTTTGGAGATTTATATTTTCAATGAACCATCAAATTTATGTAACAAATATCTCTGGACATCATTCACACAGCGCCATCTAGCCCCAAACTAAGCATTAGCTTGTGCTATGAGTGCAAAAATTACTTATATTTTTTTTTATAAATACATACATATTATACATAGAAACACCCAGACCGATACAAACAGACATGTTCATGCACATTTTTATCACATCGAACAATCATTCAACGAAGTCGAGAACATCATCAAATGTAGTCAAAAACGACTTGTCCAATCTTGTTCAAATTTAAATGGGGCATAACATGGACCAGCTTCCAATAAAAAAGAGTCATCAAAATCGTAAAAGTTATGAGGTAAATATTTTTCTATTTGAAGTCGGTTAAATGTTTCCTAATCTTCCTTTCAACCGCTCAACCTTAAGCTTGGTTCTAAATAGCCCTTTGTGAACGTAACGTATCCTATCAAAGGCCATTGTACCACTGATATACCTTCTTAGCCCTTAGAGGTCTAAGGTCACTGTATTATGAGGACTTACGTGGGAAAAGATTCGGAAATCTTGTTAAAAAGTCATCTCGATGAATTGAATGGTAATTTTTTTATCGATCTATCTATATATTATCTTTATCCATCGATTTTATCCATCCTCAAAAAGAAAACTATTTTTTTTATTCCACATTAACAGTTGGCAGACAGACTCGCAAGTCGCAACACATCTGATGGTAAGCGGTCACTGGCCACTGCGGCCTATTCCATTGAGGGACACTTCATCAGGAAGCGTCGCTCAATGTGCTGCCTGACTGTAGACTCCTCTGATCTTCGAGCCTTTAATTTCAAGTGTACTTGCTCCCACATTAATATTATCAATATTGCACATTAATATATACCCCACTCCGGTGACCCCAAACCTATAAATATTCAACAAAAGTAATATCCCAAAGTACTGTGAACACTTTTCAAAATCGACCTACCCGAGAATCGATCCCAGTAACATTCGCGCTTCTATACAAAATTAGCTATTACGCCTATAGAGATTCGTTGACCTCTTTATGTTCAACGTTGATTTATCGCCCTATTCTGTCCTCTCAGAACACTCTTTATAACAGAAATGGCGGGTAACGAGCAATCAAAAACATAGCTTAATTAATAGTTTAAGCCTAGTGATAGTGTGGGTAGCATTAATTCACGGAATGTTGTAATTAAAAAATAAATATGCTGGTAGGGGAATATAGTGTGTGGTTTAATTTAAAAGATAGAAGCCAGTTCGTCGCAAGTTTTTCCTTCTGTAAAGTTCGTGGTATTTGTATCTATATAATGTCCTCCTAGCCGACTCGGCTATGGCGGCCAATCTTTTACTATCGGCCAACTACGCAGGATATATTATAGTGCACAAGTGAGTGCGCAAGCACAGGTGCACTCCCTATTCCCTCACTCTCATAGCACGGTGGGACAGCAGACTGACACGACCGAAGAGAAATCAGGCGCAGGACCAACGGCTTAACGTGCCTTCCGAAGCACGGAATCATCATTCTTTTCTGACATTCAGGTGATTCGGAACCACGCGGGTGAAACCGCGGGCGCCCGCTAGTATTTTTATAAAAGACTAGCCTTCCGCCCGCGGTTTCACCCGCGCGTTATATCTTTTTTTCAAATATCGCCCCCTTCCCCCACGTTTCCGTGTTCAAAAGTGCCCTATGTCAGCCGGGGATAATGTAGCTTTCCAACAGTGAAAGAATTATTTAAATCGGTTTAGTAGTTTCGGAGCTTATTCAATACAAACAAACAAACAAAAAAATTTTTCCTCTTTATAATATTAGTATAGACTAGCCTTTTGCCCGCGGCTTCACTTGGGTTGTCTATACGATGTTATCCTGCAGGAATATAATATTTTACCATGAACCAAAGTTCCATCAAAACAGATTCAGTGGCTTAGGCTTAAATAGCGAACTGTGTATCTGTCTGCTGTCACTGAAAGTATCACAAATAGAGTAACTTTTGAATTTACAATATAAGTTCGAATGTACGCCTTTTTCTGAGGAGATAAGAGTTTTCATTAAACGACGTTAGTCTGTTAGATCCCATTGCTGAGCAAAAGCCCCCCACCTTATTCGCTAATGTTCACTGGGCTAATACAGTCAAAAGCACGTCAGACTATACACTTTGGACTTTGTACCACTTTTATGTCGGGGGCATAAGTGCTATTATCGAACTGCAAGTGTTTTCCGTGATGTGCCGTTGACCGTACATTGAGCTAAGAGCTATACCTACTCGTACATATTCGAATTAGCAAACGTAGTTGAATTACATCAGAAACCGCTTAAGCTCACACCTCAAGCCCATATGATGTACGACGTGTTCGCGTAAACGCTACGATCGTTAGTACCGTAAAAATAAATCATAGGGCGCCTTGTAAGTTAGTATACGTTCGGAAAATGAAATATATACCTCCTTCTTAATGGCACAAAAGGTTTAAATGCAGTGATTGAAAATGCAGTGCTATTTTTAAGTTATTGCGAATGTATGGGGTAAAAATTATAATTACCTATAACCAAGCTGAGTTCTCGGCCAATCTTTACGAACAACCAATCACTCAGGATATAGTACAAAAGTAAGTACGTGCGTAGGATATAAATTAAAGTGCACAAATCTCACTGCAGCAGTATTTCCTGACGGTTTCGACTTGAAGACTTTCAAGAAACGAGCGTACTCTCTCTTAAAAGGCCGGCAACGCATAAGCGATCCCTCTGCTGTTGCAGATGTCCATGGGCGGCGGTGATTGTTTACCATCAGGCGACCCGCTGGCTCGTATGCCGCCTCTGACATCTAAAAAAATAAGCACAGGTGCACTCTCTTTTAAGGTAGGTTAGCAAGGTTAGCAATGAAAATATCATTACACGGTGAGACAGCTGACTGACACGACCGAAGAGAGATCAGGTGCAGGACCAACACCTTAACGTAGTTTCCGAGGCAGTATAACGGTTTTTAAGCCATTTCAGGACAGGCAGCCAGCCTATCTGATGTTAAGAGGCCACTGAAGCCTATTCCATTAAGAAATTTAACAGGAAGGAACTCTTAAAGGCTCAATGTGCTGCCATACTATACGATTTTTTTTCCAATGTCCATTAGTTATCTTGAAGTTCTGTTAGCACATTAATAGGCATGATACTTCCGAAACTTGAAATCGGCACCATACCAGGCGCTAAAATACAGTCTTTTCCATGAAAAAACCGACGAAAAAATTCTCATTAGACTAAGAAATTCGAACAAAAGTCAAATACTCAAGACCACATAAAATTAGATTAGGTTCCTAATAACACGAACTTTGCGAATAAAGAGAAACGTAATGGTTTCTTTAAAGTATTAGTAAGTCCATTACGATGAATGGATAAAAAAAATTTGGACGTCAAGTAAGTGGATTCGACGGTTCTGATGTGGATTTGTCTGATGAACAAAGTGGAAGGTGGAAGAGGATAAAATTATAATGTTGGTAAAAAAACACCTTAGAAGAAAACAATTTTGACAGGAAAAAAGGAGATGTGTCAAATCCGGCCTGCACATTGTACATATTTGACAAAATTGAGGAAAAATCTAGAGATTATTTTAAGCTGTTGGTCCCGGCTGATATTTACTAAAATGTAGATATTAGTCGTCAAGCCTAGTCAGAGGCCATTTGGCGGTTGATTACATCTGACATTAAGGTTGGTCACTATGGCCTTACACACCCCTCCACCAATCCGGACTGGGCCCGCGTGGTGGAGTATGATGGATATCTCACAATTGAGATAGATAAGGCCTGTGTCCCAGCAGTGGGAACTTATATAGGCTAATGATGACTTTACTTTGACCTCATAAAGTTCGACAACCTTCATCCGTCAACAATCCGTTCAAGTTGAAATTCAAAATGACATTTGCATTTAAAACCTTGTTTTCTCCTTCAACAGAAACAGCGTTCTGATATCAACACAATTAGTGTGAGTCCCTCACAATCGAAATGACGCCTTTCACTGAAGTCGGAAATTAATTGAGTTTTGTTTCGTGTCGTACTTTTGTGGAAATATCATTGGTATCTACAAGATACAGACGAACTCTTTTGCATCGATTAAGAACTAGACGAACTATTTTATTACAAAATTAAAAATGTCATAATTGGATATTTTAGTAAAATAAGTTTTTCTTTACAAGTGCCTAATTTAACAACGATAAGATGGCATACTTACTTACTTACTCCTGTGGCTCAGCGACCCAAAGTGTGTCTTGGCCTCCGATACAAGATAGCGCCACCTATCTCCGTCCCTTGCGGTTTCGCGCCAGTCTCCCGGTTCAAGCTCTTGGAGGTTTGCATCTACAGCGTCACTCCACCGGTAGCGAGGGCGACCGACCGGCCGTCGACCAACTAGTTTTCCGAGATATGCTTTCTTGACACTTCGATCTGAAGCCATTCTCTCGATATGACCGAGCCATCGGAGTCTGTGTGCTTTGGCATACTGTGTTTTTTTTTTCAAAAGCCCGTTTTTGTGTATGTAGTTAAGTTGAAAACAGGCAACCTTTGCAATATGACTGGACGAACTCTTTTGCATTGGAGCTCGTATTATAGTGTTTATTTTTTTATTTTTTTTTTATTAACGTTCATAGTCATTTGTGTCTTAATATGCTAACTTACGACTGCGTGAACATCCTATAACTTGATCTAATCAAATTGGCATATAATTATGAGTACATGTGTTTCCATGTTATTGCACGTAACTGTACATAGGGCCGCGGTCCCGAGCAGACACCTAGCATTGAGGAAGATCTTCCCTTTCGCTGACGTATAAGCAATTTTCATCGCCATATCCATCATACATTTATCTGCATTCTATTACACAATGCGGAAAAGTATCCACGAAAATATTTATATCTCAAAGGCCTCAAACAAAAAAACTTCCAAGTCGCCCAAAAGTTTCGTCTAAAAAAATATACTCTCCAAAGGAAACAGAGATACCCAACTCATTACAGAAGATATGCGGAAAGTAGGAAGTTGGCAAGTTTATACAACTGTTAGGCAGAGCGGCAAAGTTTTGCACGTACAAGGCAAAAACTGCGAAAAATACACTGCGTCTGTTGTACGTGCGTATGTTTTGTGATACACTGTCGGCCGAGGAAACTGGACAACTTGACGTGTTAATATCGCTGAACGCTATTTACACAACGCCGTCCAAACCCAGTCCGCTAAGCAGCTTCTACTAGAGGTGTAGGCAATGGATAAACATTACTAAACGTTTTTTTTAATACATACATTTTATATAGAAACACACAGATCGATACAAACAGACATATGCATGGACCCAAATGTTTTTAAGTGGCGGGGATCGAACTTGTTTTTTTAAAAATTGACAAAAAAACATTACTGATAAATTATCGGGAAATTATTGGACAGTTAGTGAAACTGGCCTTATTTAACGTCTCGTTGGTGTAGTGGGGTTAGCACTTAACAGACCGTGTAGATAATTGTCCACATACTCTATACGCATACGCCAGGAAAAAAAATATACATATTGAAATTGGTTCTTCAGATGTTTGAGTCTTTAATTTTGAAACGCTGTATGTCTTTCTGTACGCTGTATATAACGTTGTATATTATCAAATCGTCAGCAAATAACACAACGTTAATCATCAATTTCAAACTTCAGAAGACACTTTAACAATTTATATTTTCCCTAAAGTCATAAAATATCCATATTTTGTGAGGAACGTATTGCTCGTTATATTCGACACGCTTCTTGCAACACGTTAATAACGATACGGAATGATCGGTTATGTAATATCAAGGATGTTGCAAATAAAGTAGAGTATGGTATTTGTTATATTATTTACAGTTAGCAGAACATAAACCTATCCTCTACAAAAGCCAATTTTAATTAAATTAAATATTCCAGTTTTATTTTCCTTATATTGAGAAGTTTTGACAGATTGGGGGAGGATATTAAATAGAACAAAGAGAACAACAATAACAAGTGGGCTTGACCGGGTGAGTACCACTTTCTCACAGAATACCGACATTTATGAGTAGTAGCTATTGTACTTTCAACAAATCACCTTTTAGTGAGAGAGATGATTCCGCACGCCAGAACCATCCCCTCATACCCCTCATTCTTATTCCCCATTAGCCTTTCAACTACTTCCTCCATTTTTTAAAATGCTGCCAACGAAGTTTTGACCCTAGTTGCAGTTGTATGTGTGGTAGAGATAACTTACCATTAGGTAATCACATTTGCCATAGCAAATCCACACACAAAATGTCATCACAATGTTGTACAGTTTCTTTGTCCCGCAGTGTAAAGGACGTCGTAAAACTATACGGTTCCGAGTGAGTACTTGAGGAAGTGTCCCCTTTCAGGGACTTGTGAGGACCTAATGTTTAATGCGTACATCTGATTGGCGAGATACGGAACTATTGGCGGGTGGGGGGCGATCGTTAAATGGGGGGAGCGAGGCAAGGTTCTATATTTGAGTGGACGGATGGCGCATTGCTTAGGATCTTACTCTATGCACCAGGGGTCTTGGGTTCTAATCCTACAGGACAAATCGTGTGATGCATATTTGTCATTGTCTTCAGTCTAGATGTTTGTATGTGTTAAGTTTAGTTTTATTAATAGTGATAACTTCGTTGCTTCTTTATCATTTTAGAGCTACCAAAAATTTTAAAGACTTTTAACTTTTAGCTCGGGCTGTAGCGGAAGATCAGCAGTTTGCTTATCGACAGTAAACGATTGCTGAGCTATGGCCCTTTTGCATTACTGCGACACACACACTCACAATTATTTTCTCTTTTTTGTGTAAATGTTTTTGTTTTGTTTTTATTTTTTGCTTTTATATATTTGTACTTTTTGTTGTATGTCTGATAATGCAAATAAACGTTATATCTATTTAACTATCTTCAAAAAAATTGTCAGTAGCATAGTATATTTAAAAAACTGTTTTCAACTTTCAGTAACATAGAACTTGACCCTTAATCATAATTATATCATATCATATATCTTATCTTATCTTACTCTTACTAATACGAGTATTATAAATGCGAAACTCTGGATGTTTGGATGTTTAGATGTTTGGATGTTTGGATGTTTGTTACTCAATCACGCCTAAACGGCTTAACGGATTAAGATGAAATTTGGCACACGTATAGTTTTTAACCCGGATAGGCTATAAAATTCCTACGGGAAACGTCTCATTCCTGCGGGAATAACTATTTTTAAACTACTGAACTGATTTGAATAATTCTTTGACTGTTGGAAAGCTACAGGGAAAGCTGGAGGGAAGGGGGGATATTTGTAAAAAGAGATTAAGCGCGGGTTAAACCGCGGGCGGAAGGCTAGTATTAAATAAAAAGGTTAAGAAATCCTATGTCGCGTTTTTCTTTAAACTATAAAAATCTTTATCCTCTTTTATACAAACGCTACATAGGATTTCTCAGTCTTTGTTTTAATATATTATATGATATGATTTTTTAATTCAATGAGGGCACCACTTGGCGACACCTCTGTGTTTCCCAGTCCTTCAAGAAGGACAACACAAAAGGTATCCCTTTTCTTACAAACATCGAAGAATATTTTTTAACGTGATATTAACGAAAGCAAGATTAAAAAAAAGCGAAAATACTGGATTACGAATTTAGCTGTTGGTGGAGGGTTTGTTACGATTAAATCCCACGGATTAAATGGATTAAACGTACAATGTAAGCAAGAGCTGCGCTTGTAGGTTTATTTATATATAGGAATTAGGTAGGTACGTATTGTAAGGAAAAAAATTAAAGGGCTGTTAAAAGTACCGCGAATGTTTAAGTCTGCGAAGCCTTTTGAATTTGATAAAGATATTAATATAGAGCGGGAGCGCAAGGAGGACCCCCTCGCTGCTCCTCTTTAGCGTAGACGGCCGGGCCGGAGAAGGCGAGCTCACTTAGCACGCCTTCTCCGGCCTGAGGGTTGAGCTGCGGGCGGGGGTAGCTCCCCAACTTCCACATTGCACAGGTCGCGCGAGCCAAGTCTGAGGGTCACCTAGTTTCTCGGGTGGCCCTCCTTAGGCGCCACCCTGACTTGATGCCCCTCAAGTTGGGGTACTCAGTGATGGACTAATCAATAGCCACAAGGCTGGCACCGGCTCGTCCCAATCGGGTGTGAAGGAGAAACCGGGGAAGTTTAGTGGGTAGTAGACGCTTTAGTCTCGAGTCCCACACACGGCCGCGGGTCTAGCTAGCCTGCGGTTATGGTGCATAAACGCATTCTCCTCAAAAAAAAGGTCGCCCGAGCCATGTCTGAGGGTCACCTAGTTTCTCGGGTGGTAGTGGACGCTTTAGTCTCGAGTCCCACACACGGCCGCAGGTGTAGCTAGCCTGTGGATATGGTGCATAAACGCATTCTCCTCCGAAAAAAAGGTCTTCATTTTAGTTAACCCATCATCAACCATGTTCATTTTTTTAATCAATATTATTTTGATTTATTAATCCCCATTAGTGTGTAGGGCTTTTATATCAGCACATGAAAAATAAGTTAAAAAATACACAAAAAAATAAAATAAAAAATTCGCTATCCAAGTTTCTTGTAATTAGCCAGAGCGATTCTAACTTAGAGTTGACCGTCAGTCGAGACAAACTTTTTGGAGTTCCGTAAGAATCTTTTAACTAATCGAGATCGAACTCGAAGAATGTAGAAAAAAGAAAAGCAAGCCTATTAATAATTTCCCACTGCAGGGCAAAGGCCATCATTATTGAAATAAAGTCATCGCTACAATGATGGGCACTAGACACCACGCTTGCCAAATGCGGATTGGTGGTAACAAACCCGAGCTGTGATTGAAAAACCGACACGAAAGGTACCCCCGAATTTATTTGTAGACAATAACATTTTATTGTTCTATCTCTCATTTCAGTCTTATTAGATCTCGACGATTTAAATTACTTTACGCCAGAACGAAACCCTTTGTTGAACTGCTCTGTCTCACACTTAATACCTATAGATTAGTTTTCAAAGGATTTCTTCAGACTGGAAAGTTCTTAGGCAGGGAAAAGGTTAACAAACTCAAATAAAACCAGAATGAATACTAAGTTTAGATGACACTCGAAGAACTTTCCGATAAATTAAATTGAATATTTTTAGTTTAACATCTACTTTAAATCGTAAATTGTTTTTGTCGTCGATTTTTAATCATTTATTTATTGCATGTCGCTTAAAAATCTCTGAAATGACGTCAGGTAGTTCTAGAAGAATGTAGATTATATTATATTGTATGTACCAACTCTACTGAATCTGATGTGTGATTCAAACTATGTGGTATTCAGCTAGTTAGACTTTTCTTTGTGCTATGTCAGTTGGCAGATTGATCTTCGAGCCTTTGATTTTAAGTGTACTTTTTTTCGAAGAAGAATGCGTTTATGCACCATCATAACCGCAGGCAATCTAGCTGCGTCCGTGTGTGAGATTCGAGACTAAAGCGTCCACTACCCACTAAACTCCCCCGGTTTCCCCTTCACACCCGATTGTGACGAGCCGGTGCCAGCCTTGTGGCTATTGACCAGCCCATCCCCATGATTTCAAGTGTACTGGCTCCTAAATTAATATTGCCGGAACCCAGACAGTTGTTTCGGCGGCAGATTTCACTTGTGGGGATGGTAGCTATATAACCAGTCGGAAAAAGACTGAAAAAGTCCAACCAATCAGACCCAAGAAGGGATAGAACCCACGACCCCCATGTTTTTACCCGTGAGGCTTAGCCACTCCTACAGAGGGGGTCAACGGACTCTGAAACTGAAGTCATTATTTTTGGGGTCAACCTTGCTGCTCTATGATCTTATTTCATTTAAAGCGTCCAATCAAAACTTATTTTATTTACCCAAGTCGTAAACCGCAAACAATATAAAAGTCACGACTTATTCAAATTCCGGGCCTAAGCACCCACTAAAACTAGTGGAACAATTTTACGATTCATCGTATTAAACACCTCTACAGAACCACTATACACCAGGGGATATCCCTAGTTCTTGTGATGCCATTCTCACCCTTAAATCAAGGGGGTTGTGAGTCATTTTTACTCGCATATTTGATGTTGGCGAGAGTAGCTGCGTAGCTTTCATCAAAACGAGGAGAACTTACAGATTCAATAAAATGCGCCTTTTACCGCAAAGATTTTATCTCTATGTGAAAACATACAGGAATAGATTTCACCTTTAGATCGATAAATCTAATTACAATATTAAATATTGTTGGTTGGCTGGAACCCAATATTTTCTTAAAATATTTTTTGTAGTTCTACCTAAACATAGTAAGTCAGTCTTGGTAATAATATTCAAATGGAGTTTGTACAGATAAATCCTTTGAAAATTGTGGCTATTGAATAGACTAACTATTTGACGAGTTTCTTGCCGGTATTTTTCGATGCACATAAACATTTCGAAGCCGTTGGTAGCCTTAGTCTGTAACCATGACTATTTATAAGTGCATCTTTAAGGCATACTTATGTAAAAGAAGATTTCGATTTCGATTCATTTTCATACGCCTTTATCAAGGTTCATCTATAAATGGGCGATTAATGGTACAACTCAAATACTTTTTTATATTTTTTACTTATTTCCAATATGGAACTAGATCAAAGAGAATAAATTAGCTGATCAATTTTTGCTTAGCAATGACCGAACAAATTCCCGTGTGTTTCCCAATCGCTTTACCGAGTGAGTCGCTACTCTGTGAATAGATGACTATTTGGACTCAGTGATGTCACTATTACGCGTTCGAGACGTCCTTTTAATGTTTCAGTCTATTAAGCAGGCAATGTATTCAAAACTAACCGATTAAAACTTGTAACATCCTTTGACTTTATAATGCAGCGCCATCTAGCGTCCAAAGATCATATTATGAATGCCATGCAAGACATCAGATTAACACATTATTGACTGACTATTTTTTTTTATACTAACTCAGTTGGCAGACAGGCTCGCAGCCCACCTGATGGTAAGCGGCCACTGCGGCCTATTCCATTGAGGGACGCTTCACCTAGAAGCGTCGCTCAATGTGCTGCCAGACTGTAGACTCATCTGATCTTCGAGCCTCTGATTTCAAGTGTACTGGCATTAATTTTGCCGGAACACAGCCAGAGTTGTTATGGCGGCAGATTTCACCTGTGGGGGTGGTAGCTAGCCAGTCGGACTCTGAAAAAGCCCTACCACCAACCAGACTCAAGGTGGGAATCGAACCCACGACATCCGTGATTTTATACCCGAGCGGCGTAGCCACTGTTCCACGGAGGCGGTCAAAACTATTTATCTGTGCAGGTATTCTCACAAAGTTTTCCTTTACTAGTGGTAAATACATCGATTTTTTTTATAAGGAAGCAGTTAGAATGGCCTCACTCCACCTGATGGTAAGCGGATGTAAGGTCCAAATATAAGGTTGACTGGCTCAAAAGAACATAGTACCCATTGAGCCAGTCACCCTCGTCCCAAAAAGCCCAGGATTATAAGAGGAAAGAAACACGTGAGCCGGAAGGGCATTCCATGACCTAATGGCACGGGGTAAAAAGAGGAACTATACCTCTTGGTACGGGCCATCAGTGCCTGGATGGCGGCGCGTATTGTTCAGGAGTGGAAAGTAAAGGATGGGATGAGTTGCAATAACTCTTCAGATCATTATTATTATAGAGAATTCGCGCTACCGAAGTGAAGTTTGAAATCACTCAGCTAAAGCTGTAAGCATCATCCTACAAACAAATAATTATTTTCTGTCAAACAAACGTTTTATTAATCAATTAATCAAATAGCGTGTATGAAACAACAAAAAGGTGAATAACACAAAACCCCGGTGAATACTAGCTCATCAATTTAAAACACAGGTCACGCTTCCAGTAATTAATAAATGTAATAATAACAATTTTGTATATTTATCATAGAATATTAGACGATAGGTAAATGAAAATTCCAGGAAGCTGTAGCGGTAAAATGCACAAAAATAATTAAATATTCATAACAGTAGTAATTTACTGATTATACTGGTAAAAAACTAGATTGATAACATTGAAGTTATTTTACTGTCATTTTAATGTTATTAAGGTATTTTACTGAGTTTAATGCGGTGTTTGTTGAATAACTCAACTCACCAAAGAAAAAAACAAAGCTTGTATTTCTAATTTCAGGAGAAGGATCAACTTTTGGGGGCTAAAAGGAGGATATTTCGAAAAATTATAGGACCAACCAAAGGGGAAGATGGGGAGTGAAGGGCCAGGTTCAACCAGGAGATTGAAGACCTAATTCAAGAGCCGAACATAATTGAAGAAGTAAAATCTTCTCGTCTTTGCTGGTTGGGTCATGTGGAGAGGATGGGTTCACTACCCCAAGGGAGTGGATGGGGGAGGATCGTGCGGCCAAAAGAGCATAATTATTTTGGGCAACCGTCGGGCTGTGCGTTGATATCTATCTATGTCAGTCAGTCAGTCAGACAGTCAGTCACCTTTGAGTTTTATATATATAGATTAGCTTCCAAATGTACAAGACTGAAGCAATTTCAAAGCAAAAAATCAGATGCGAATGAAGATTTTTATTTTCACAAGCTCTATCTTGGGTGGTGTACATAGAACAGGTTACTACTAAATCCGCAATAGAGCCAGTCAAAATGTTAATATTTAGGGTGCCATCAGACGGACTGCATCGCAGCGACTGCGCGCAGTCGATATATTCAACTGCATGCAGTTGCTATATACAACTGCTAACAGTCATGATATCAACTGCACGCAGTCGGCTGCAGTCGGCTGCAGTCAGCTGCAGTCGTGTGAAGTCAATATCAACTGCATGCAGTTCCAGCAGCAGCAGCAGCAGCAGTGCCTTCGACTTCGCGCGGTCGGCTAGTGACCGCGCGAAGTTGAAGGAACGACTGCATGCAGTTGATATTGACTTCACACGACTGCAGCCGACTGCGTGCCGTTGATATCATGACTGTAAGCAGTTCAATATAGCAACTGCATGCAGTTGAATACATCGACTGCGCGCAGTCGCTATTCCAAAAAGGATTTTAAGCGGAGGAAGTAAGAATCAGGTCAAGTCAATTAAGTAACTTCTTAATTGACTTGTATGAGACACAAGGGCGGAAAGTTTAAAGTTCATTTCCTGGATAGGGTAAGTTTAGAAACTTTGCTAAATTCGCTTGAATTCATAAGTTTTTAGATAACTTTGAAAATAAACTTATCGTTTACAATTATTTCAATTCAAAAATCAGAAATGAGGACCGAGATTCAAACTATCGTAGTTTATTTTTTACTAGCCTTCCGCCCGCGGTTTCACCCGTGCGTAATCTCTTTTTTCAAATACCCCCTCTTCCCCCCACATTTCCAGGATCAAAAGTACTCTATTTCCAACAGTGAAAGAATTATTCAAATCGGTTCAGTAGTTTCAAAATTGATATTCCCGCGGGAATAAGACGTTTCCCGTAGGAATTTTATAGCCTATGTCCTATTCCGGGTTATAAACTATACGTGTGCCAAATTTCATCTAAATCCGTTCAGCCGTTAAGGCGTGATTGAGTAACAAACATCCTAACATCTAAACATCCAAACATCCAAACATCTAAACATCCAAACATCCAAACATCCAAACATCCAAACATCCAAACATCCAAACATCTAAACATCCAAACATCCAAACATCTAAACATCCAAACATCCAGACTTTCGCATTTATAATATTAGTAGGATGTACCAGTTGGTAGATAGGCACGCAGCCTACCTGATGGGAAGTGGGCGTTGTAGCCTATTTAACTGAGTGACACTCAACAAGAAGCATCGCTCAATGAGCTGCCACACTGTAGCTACCAATACCCCAGGTTAAATCTGCCGCCGTAACAGCTCTGGCTATAAAAAATAGCATCAGCCTTTTAATGTCTCACTGCAGCAGGGCAAAGGCCTCCATCCTTGAAATCAAGTTATCGTTACAATGATGGGTACTGGCTTAATCACCACGCTTGCTGAATGCGGATTGGTGATCACAAACCCGAGCAGTGTACGAAAAAACCGACACAAAGTTAGCTCGACCCGGAAATTGTACCCAGGATCCCGAGATCTCGACCCGGTACTTAAACCACTACGCCCGATGGTCTACGCTCTCGCTTCGCCTACGCCTCGATAGGCGTAAGCGTAGCGAGGAGCTCTGGCTATGTTCCGGCAATATTATTATGAGATCCTGTATACTTGAAATCGAAGACTAAAAATACCTACAGTGGGACAGTACGTTGAGCGACGCTTCTTGGCTAAGTATCCCTCAATGGAAAAGGCCGCAGTAGCCGCTTACCATCAGGTGGGCTGCGTGCCTGTCTGCCAACTGACAAAACATAAAAAATCATTTTTGCGAACAAGCTGCCGTATCGAATTCTCTTGTGATTTAGTAACGAATTTAGTACCCTTGCCTTAATAAGCCGCTAAGATCAAATAGCTTTTTTACTTCGACACAAAAGTTATATTTAGGGATCAATGGGTGAACCCTCTCACAAAAGATTGAAGTGTAATTTTTCCTCGCGTTTTTTTTTATTGTGATTACTCAAAAACTAAGTATTTTTTTTGGCTTAGGTGGCTACACACCCAAATCAACTCACCCGCGTTTTTAGTTTTTTTTTTTATTGGTCGCAGTTCTAACCTAATCTAACCAATTGATGTTTACTTTTATAGTGTTCTGTTTAATTTACCAGAAAAAAAAATTATAAATTTTGATGAATACTGTAGCAAGAAAAATAAAATCTAAATATTCGGGTGAGTTTGATTTGGATGAGTAGCCACCTAAGTTATTATTTTGTTTTTGAAGTTGGTTTTTTTAAACGTTTTTTTTTTCTTTTGAGTGTCTTGTAGTAATCGGTAAACATATAAACCAAGTTACGTTAAAATGCATCGTCGTTAATAAATATTTGACAAAAATGCTCGGTCAAACTAACCTAACCTTGAGGGTAATCTAAAGGATTTCATACCATTTCACCAACTCGCAACTATTCCCAAGCGATCAAAAAAGAATGACGTTTTTCAGACATTAAAAAATTGGGAACCTTCTCCTTTTACATAGTCGGTTAACAAAGCATAAAATCCTACAGAACCATCCTTCCTTTCAATATCAGTTACAGTATTCCTCCGTGCCAGCGTGGAATCAACCCGCCTTAAACGACAATTTTAACCGCTTTGCCAGCTCGTAAAACGCTGTATAAATCTTGCGGCGGCCATTTTTAGCACGTTTCACCTCTAACGACTGTTTATACGATAGTCCGTATTTAAAGGAGTTTGTTACATTTTAAAGCTTTATGGAGTTGTTAAAGTAACGCGATCTGTAGTAGAATTTAATGTTAAAAAAGAATTTTGTTTCCATTATCTTAATACCCCGGTGGTCTAGTGGTTTAAGTACCGGACCGAGATTTTGGGGTCCTGGGTTCAATTCCCGGGTCGAGCTAACTTTGTGTCGGTTTTTTCAGACACACCTCGGGTTTGTGATCACCAATCCGCATTTGTCAAGCGTGGTGATTAAGCCAGTACCACCATTGTAACGACAGCTTGATTTCAAGGATGGAGGCCTTTGCCCTGCAGTGGGACATTAATAGGCTTTTGATAACCCATTTGGTGTAGGTAATGTTAGAGTTATGCTCTACTACGAATACACTTAAAGGTTTGATCCCCGCACAGTAAAAAACATTTCTGTGTAAACATAATAATATGTAAAAAACATTAAAAAAATTAAAAATTACAATGGAATTTAAGAATTGGTCCACAGTATTGAGTATCCCATAAAAACGAAGACAAAGTAAAAATATGTGTCATGAAAAGAGAACTTCTTAATAATTTGTTCTTATTAGAAAAGTAACTTTTCAAGAATGTCTATCAAAATAAAAGCAATATTTTGCTACTTATCATTCAACAGAAACAAAAGCACGCTTAACACGGAAAGAGCACTTCCCATAACATTTCAAATTAACTTTAAACATTCAAAACAGAGTTAAGTATTTACCTCGAGATGTGTCGTTTAATATAACGCCCGTGACGGTGTTTCGTAGTATGTGTAAGCGTCGCTTGACACTTCAAAGAGACGCGTCGAGATAAGGTGTCACAAAGTAAAATAGAATTACAGAAAGACCGCTGCCATATGTCGCTTAGCACTTGGATGAGTCGCGTCGAGATAAGGCAGTGCCACAAAATATAAATGATTTACAGAAGGAACGATCGTGCCATCGTAAAAAAAATGTCCAAAACCTATTTGACTTACCAAGGTAGCCACTGTACTAGATTTTATATTTTGACAATGAAATGCTCCCTACTACTTGGGGCACCCTAGGTTTGGTGGACATTTCGGCTGCCTGACTACCGGAGCGGCATATTCCGCAACAAGTGGAGCGGAGAAACGGAGAAATATTACCCAACAAGATTGCAACTCCCTGTCTAAGCGGAGATGTTGTGCAATCCTATCGGTAAAAATTCTTAGTCTCACTCTAAGATTGCCACTGTTATATCTCAGTTTCTCCAGTATACAGGCAGCCTTAGAGCGGAGGGAGTCCCAAACACCAGTCCACCCTCTACCACTGAAAAAAGATGACGGAGCGTAAGGCATTTCCCAGGTTAAAAAAATCGGTCTATGCAACCGGCTTTATCGATGCATTTGATAAAATTGTTGGTTTGTTCTGAACGGTAAAGCATTCCCCAGTTTAAAAGAAATCGGTCTATGCAACCTCCTTTATCGATGCGTTTGATAAAATTGTTGGTTTGTTCTGAACGGTATCTCTGCACGGCTGCGCCGCCTTACTTACTTTGTAGAAATGTGTTCAAGTGACGGGACAAGTCAAGAACGGCTGTACTAAAGTGTTATATTACAAAAAAAAAATCATTTAAATATATACATAATATAATTTGTAGTTCATGTTGTTATTGGCAGCATTTTATTTGAATTGCCGTTGGTTTAATCCCATCTGCCATTTTTTTTATGATTTACTTATTCTTTTTATAATTTACACAACTTTTTCGTAACTGCACAACATAATATTTGATACAAAGCGTTCTCGGAATGAAATGTGTAGAGAGCCTCTACCCATAATATTTACCGGGGTATATGCAATATATCGGAAACTTCCGACCGGCTATGACTTATTTGATGTTACACACTTCCTTTCATAGGTTAAATGGAGCGGCAGTGTTTTATATACGGATAAAAAGGAATAATGTAGTGATACAACAGTTTTGACAAATGGCCGAGGCTCAGCCAAATATACGAAGTTGTAAGAGCAGACATGGTATATTATTTCACTTTGATTTTTTATATACTATGTCAGTTGGCAGACAGACCCGCAGCCCACCTGAAGGTAAGCAGCCACTGCGGCCTATTCCATTGAGGAACACTTCACCAGGAAACGTCGCTTAATGTGCTGCCAGACTGTAGACTCATCTGATCTTCGAGCCTTTGATTTCAAGTGTATTTAATATGTTTTGGGATGAAATGTACCAGATTCAGGTCCTAAACTATCCCCATAAAAAAAATTCACATTGATACGTTGCTTCATTGGTCAAAAAGCTCTGTGAAAGATCCGTGAGAGAGAAAAGATGGACAAATAAAAACAATTCAAAAATTGTGACCCTAAAAGGGGGTCTCGGGTGCCTATGGGCGGCGGTGATCACTTATTATCAGGTGACCCACTTGCTCGTTTGCCCCCCTATTACATAAAAAAAACCATTTTGGTTATCCATTGAAACTGAGGATTGTCAGGATAGAATATAGCATAAGACCTTTCTCAAGGTCTAGTCTATATTTGAACCAATTTTCATCAACATATGTATTTTGTTCAGTAGTTTAGGCTTGAGAGGGTAACAGAAAAATAGAGATTCCTAAGATTTTGATTATGGACAAAATCTTAATCAGACTATATAAAAATTCAGCTAATAATTAGAGAATTTTTTTTAACTAAATGTCATTGAAATACAGTTTTTACGTTATTTTTATTTATAGGAATCTTAACAGCATCATAACAAATTCCTTTTCTTAATTAGAAAATATCAGAGTTTCAAGACAAGTTCAGTAGGTGCAATAGTATTAACTTTGAATAGATTTTCCATAAAAAATAAAGAATATTCAACGTATTGGAATATTAGTATAGAAAACCTGGAAATTAGAACCATGTAATTTCTCACGACCTGGGGTCAACCGCCATTTATTACCAAAGCGATATTACTCGAACTTGTAAAGCAGAAAATACATTTAACACGTTTTTATTAACTTAATATTCAAACAAAATGTACGAAACATGTCTAAATGATGTTATAACACCACTCTGGAGTACTCTAACGCACAAAACTGATAGCAAACGTGGAATAAATTATAAGATAAGCTAATTTTATTATATCGTATAGGTACATGTAGGCGGGAACTATGGTTGTCAACTGTACTCAAAAATCCCGCCTTGGGTCTTTTTTTATATACCACTAGCCTTCCGCCCGCGGCTTCGCCCGCGTGAACTATAGGACGTTATCCCGCGGGAATATCTTTGTAAATTGTAGCCTATGTGTTATTCTAATGTATAAGCTATATTATTGTAAAGTTTCATTAAAATCAATTCAGTAGTTTTTACGTGAATGAGTAACAAACGTTCATCCATCCGCCCACCACGGTGGGCACCGCTGCAACCGCTATGCCCTGCATTTTAAATCTGCAATATCTTCGAAAATATTTATTTAAATTACATGCTGTAAACGGCTATTTTGATCTATATTACATGCAAAATTTATTTAAGGTACTTAATTGGATAAGGATTAATACTGTATTACTTAAAATCGCTTTTTCGTAAATAAGCCATTATTTTCTCGTTAGTAAAGGATAAAAAATGGTTACTGTGGGTTATCCCTAAAAGATAGATATATACCATCGCGGACTTTTTTGTAAACCTTTTTAAAGTGTACAATATTGTAGTAGGTACATTATTTTAATCTATCTCGAAGGGTTCAGCCAGTGTTTGCAATGTAAGCGCAAAAAAATGTGTTTAATCAGGAAGTGTCGCTCAATGTGCTGCCAGGCTGTAGGCTTATCTGATCTTGGAGCCTTTAATATCAAGTGTACTGGCTCCCACATTAATATTACCGGAACACAGCCAGAGCTGTTATGGTGGCAGATTTCACCTGTGGGGGTGGTAGCTAGCTAGTCAGAGTCTGAAAAAGTCCTACCACCAACCAGACCCAAGGGGGAATCGAACCCACGACCTCCGGCTTTTTATACCCGAGCGGCTTAGCCACTATTCCCGGAGGCGGTGAAAAGGGTCTGGTTGGTCTTTTTCCGAGTCCAACAGGCATAGCTACCACCCTCACAGTTGAAATATCGCCATAACAGCCTTTTCCGTGTTCCGACAATGTTGATGTGCGAGCCAGTACACTTGAAAAGAGACTATAGTGCGGCAGCACATTGAGCACCGCTTCCTAGTAAAATATCTTTTTATATTTTAAATGGCCGCAGTGGCCGCACTTTAGGTGGGCTGTGTGCCCCCCTCTACTAATTGATTAGCATTAAAAAAATATTATTGTACTCTAAATCATTTACAGTCGAAAGCACGTCAGTCAGACGTAACACTTTGGACTTTGTACCGCTCTTATGTCGGGGGCATAAGTGCTATTATAGAACTGCAAGTGTTTACCGTGATGTGCTGTTAACCGTACCTACTCTCTAATCTTTAATGTCATACAATAATAGAAGACGCCAAAATGCCATTTCTAAAACGTTTACTGAACTGGTGCTAGTCGCATACCTATTCATGTGTGAAGTCGCACTAATCGAAAAAAAAAATCTTTGAAAACAATTGACAAAAAATATATGTGCCGCTAAAGATCAAAATATATTTTTTTTAATCCATAGGTACTCTTTATTTACCTCGTTCGAAATCATAACATTTTTTTCTAAGAAAAGTTGGGAACCCTAGCTGGAACCCACTCGAAACATAAATTATTGTTACAACTTAATACAGATATAGGTAACCGGGGTTTTACAAGAACCCAGTCAAGTATAACATTTTATGATGCATTTTTGACTTTTACTATTGACATAGTAAATTTTGGATGTTTTATTTTGTATTTGGGTGGGCGCTCAATGAATGTTGTTACGTAAAATAAGATTGAAAGTGAGACCGAGAATTTTAATCTATAAATAAAAAAACCGACGAAACTTATGTCTGCGCATAACAAAGAATGCTGACACCGAATTGGACAATTCTTTTTGATTTTGTTTGTTATTATCAGGGTTTTTAAATGAAAAATTTTACTCTTGCGAAGCTGGGATGGGGCAGCTTGTTTTCAATATTAATGTAGCCGTGTCTGTCTGTTACGCTTTCACACGTAAGCAACACTGAACCGATTATGATAAAATTTGATAGAGACATAGACCAGACCTTAGGACAAGGCTATTTTTATCCCGGGATAATGCAAAGTTACTATGGACAATCTATTAACAGAAATGTAAGGTTTTTTTGTTCTTCTTTCAAGTCGCAACGGGGAAACAGATGGTGTATACTGGTGTGGGAATAGTTTGAGAAGCTGGAAAGTGCCATAAAATTTCAATTTTGACACATTTTAAGTTACAAAAGTCCCTTAAAAATAAACACAAATCTTTACCAACATTTCACGTTCGACGTTGTAAGAAGACTATTGAAAAACACCTTAACAAATAAAATCCATTGATAGAGCCTTATAATCGGACAATTCGAGTATTTAGCCAACCTTGAGCGCAAAAGGTGGATTCTTTAGCTTTTTCACAATTTCTTTGCGGAAAATATTTTTTTTTGTCACAACACCGATTTCCTGTAACACGGAAAGTAATTGAATATTTTTCCTTATTAACTGTTTGGTAATAAAATAAAATTCTATGGCTTTGGCAATCTCGACGACAGTGTCAGAATCTGTTTTTTATGAAGCAAAGAAGCAAAAGTGACGCCTGGAAGCCTAGACAAAGTAACATTTTGACAGAAATCTGCTAACATCAAATTGTATGGGTTTGACAGGTGCCTTAGAAAAGTCACGTGGTCAATTGATATTGAAAGTACGGGTTTTGACATTCGCTACCACAAATTGAGCGATAACGAACGTCATAAGTGCCGCTTGTCATTGGCCTTTGAGATTAGGGACTGATAAGATGCGCGCCTTTGAGAAAAAATAACTTGAGGTTTGGGGGAGGGAGAGGGCTATGGTAGATGAGGAGAGGGATATCGGGTCTCTGGCCCTCTTAACTTGCCAAACGAAGCACATTATCGCAAAAGTACTATCACACCAAAAGAAGTACAAGTCGGTGCCTGCATTGATTTCACTGCAGAGCAAAAAGGCGAAAGTGTCTGGATGTTTCTGTGTATTTTATGAGTGACACTCGTAACTTATGTTTTCAAATATACAGCTATCAACGAATGCATTATAGACCGACAAACTTATCTGATCCGGTGGCCAAAATTGGAACTACGTGAAATGCAATGCAAAAACGATATTTAATGACAGTTCTTAATAGACAGTAGCGACGCCGCCACCGGAACAGATAAGTTTGTCGGTCTCTACCTTAGACTTGTAATTATGGAAAAGACAAAAGCCCCTAACACAAAAGCGCAACTATCAAACGTCGTATAAATCACGCAGACTGACGCCACCGCGCTGCGTGTATGATTTACTGTTTGACAGCGCTGCTGCCTAAGTGTTCTGCTACCAACACTCGACACACGGGAGATAATTACTAACAGACGCGTTGTGAAATGACTAAATCTCCTTGTAACTTTGAGCGCCTAAATAAAAACACGGAGATCGTGGGTTCGATTCCCACCTTGGGTCTGGTTGGTGGTAGGTTTTTCCCCCCCACAGGTGAAATCTGCCGCCTTAACAGCTCTGGCTGTGTTCCGGCAAAATTAATGTGGGAGCCAGTACACTTGAAATCAGAGGATCGAAGATTAGATGAGCCTACCAGTCTGGTAGTACATTGAGCGACGCTTCCAGGTGAAGCGTCGCTCAATGGAATAGGCACAATGGCCGCTTACCATCAGGTGGGCTGCGTGCCTGTCTGCCAAATGAGTTAGTATAAAAAGCAATCTGTGCTATTGTGAACGTTGCATAAATCACCTCGACCATACTTAATGCCTCCGCAGAATACGAGTACAACCATCAGGTCTTGTTGGTGGTAGGACTTTTTCTGTGTCTAATTGGCTAGCTACGAGTTCAACCCTAACCGGTGAAATCTACAGCAATAAGAGCTCTGGCTTTGTTCCGGCAACACTAATGTGAGAGTACACTAGTAATCAAAGGTCAGAGGAGCCTTAATTAAGGCAGCATATTGAGCGACGCTTCCTGATGAAGTATCCCTCAATAGAATAGACTACAGCGCCACTTATCATCAGGTGGGCTGTTGACCTGTCATTCAGTTGATTAAGCATTGAAAAAAAATGCAAGCCTGGTGGACTTTTAAGTTTTGAAGTAATTAGTGAATGTGTCAGTTTTTGTAACTACACAATTGCTAATAAATGGTTCTTTTTATAATTAAAAGGGTTAGTGTAGTTCGCGCGAACCAAGTCGCGGGAACTAAGCAATCATTCCATAAATTAGTCAAAGGACAAGCCACGCGCACACTGCATATGATTTAACGCGGCGCCGCTGCCTAAATCGTAGTAGACAAGTTAGGTGGCTGCCGCGGGGTGGACGTACGGGGGAGAATTGTGGACGTGCCCGATCTACTAAAACTAAATTCCGCCATATTTTTTTTATTGCAATGTGTTACAAGAGAAGCAGACTGTACACCTGATGGTAAGCGACACGTCTGCCCTTAGATAGTTCAGTGCCAAACAGTAACTAAGCAGTTACCTACTGTCTGGCCTGCCCCGCGCCCGCTACACTGAGATGACATTTATTAGATCTCATATGGGTATATGAGATCTAATTACTGTCGTACTGGGTAGTAATTTCACTAGCTTCAGTGCCCTTTCCCCGAAACACAGAAGTGCTTGACACACTTCTATTTCACATTTTATAGATATTTTTTATAAGAGGTAGGTAGAGCATAGTCGATCTTTCACTCGACAGTGTGGCAACAGATTGAGCGACGCTTCTTGCGACACCATCACCGTCACCGTCGACTGCGAATAGGCCGCCGTGGCTGCTTACGATGTGGTGGCTCGCGTTCTTATCTGCTACCTTATGTAGCATACAAAATTAGCCGCACTTCTTGGGATATATGTATGTACCTCCACTTTACAGAAGACCATAGTGAAGATTTAGTGCCGTGCGGGAGCGGCACTAAAGAATACCAACTCCCGCCCCATCTCTTGCCCGTGGGTGTCGTAAGAGGCGACTAAGGGATTTCTATTTTAGCAGAACATCTGCTCTTCAGGTGGAAGACATTGTCGACCGGTTGCTGTTACCACCATACAGCTGCGAAAAACCTGCCAAGTGACTCTGACCTGTCTCGGTCGGGTCGCGTTCCAGGTTCAGCACTGTACTAACCGGAGCCAGGGGGACTGTTGTCGCGGCAGATGCCGGACCAGTGGAGCCTTAGCGGCGGTATTGTGCGGACAGAGTGGGTCGGCCCGCCGGCCAGGGAGACCCGTAGAAACGGTGGTGCCGCTGGCCGCCCGCGGCATAGTACAGGGGCCCGACGGTGGCTAACCATCTCCGAAGGCTGCCCCACCAGGTCGCGCATAATCCCGGGGTGGCTCGTCGTGCCGGGTGGTGCCCGGTCAGAGTGGGGCCCGGCGACCATCTCTGGGGGGGTACGGGGGCCCTTCCGTCCGGCGGGCCGGCTTCCTTTGTACCGTACTGTCCAATACCAAAGCAGGGCTCCTCGCTTTGTCTCGTTTTTGCCGCGGTAGCAGTCACCTTTTTCGCGCCCTCCCTTCCCCCCCTTTTTTACTTCAATGGCACGAACACGACATCGCACTCGTCCTACAGCGGCATCCTTATCCCCCACCAACTCGCTGTTTGAGGTGGAGTTCACTAACATCCGTGGACTCCATGCAAACCTCAACGCCGTCCACCAACACCTCGAGACGGCCAGGCCTGCGATGCTGTTTCTGACGGAAACACAGATTGGCTGCCCGGCGGACACGGCATACTTGAACTATCCCGGCTATGTACTGGAAGAGTCCTTCCAGCCCAGGGCCGGGGTATGCCTTTTCGTCAGGGCGGACGTCTGCTGTGCCCGTCTTCGCTGCCTTGAAGACCCATCCTTCTCCATCCTCTGTGTGCACGTGGATCTTGGCTCTACGAGCAGAATCTACGTGTGCATATACCGATCCCATAAAGGAGACACCGAGACAAATCGACTCTTCGACCACCTGAGTCAGGCGGCAGATTTCGCTCAGGCGCGGTTCCCTGATAGCGAAATGGTGTTTCTAGGGGACTTCAATGCTCACCACGATACCTGGTTGGGTTCCCCTAAAACTGACCATGCTGGCCGGACCGCCCACGCATTTGCTCTCACGCACGACCTGACCCAACTGGTACTTCAGCCCACCCGGATACCAGACATCGTCGGTCATGCGCCCTCCTTGCTGGACCTTATATTTTTCTTTCGAATGACAGGACTGATAGCCTACCAACTTTTCACTTGTGAAGATTTTATTTATGTAGTTACATAGGCTACAAAAAGGAATTACAATTCGTCAAGTAATAATATGATTTGGAATACTGTTTCTGTCCAGAAAAGACCTGCCAGAAACACGACAGTTGCTATTTTCAAACGTCAAGAGTGTTTTACAACGATTAAGAAAAAGCATAGTTCGTTTTCTGAATACATACACCCATCTATTATCCGATTCAAATGTTAATAGAATAATCTAAGTAAATAAAGCTTTTGGGATTGGGAGAAAAATAACTTCAACTACGCTTGTCCGTAATGTTAGCAACCAATAGCAACGCATTTTTTTATCTACTCCGAAAGGTCGTATCTTAATAGCATTTGAAACAGATAGTACACGTTTAGATGAAGAAGTTATCGCCGCGGACGCATTCAAAATACACTTCCGTACGTACCCACCACTCAACTAAGTAAATGCAACGACAATACACTGCAAATGAATATGAATCACCAGATGTAGAAGACAGTATTAAATTAACATGAATTATTCATACAGTTCAGTTATTTCCTCCGGTCTCAGTTATTGTACGCAATAATTTTGATGATGGAATTAATTATATGGAAATCAAATATCACATTTAGTATTGGTATGACAAACTTCGAGGTGTAATAACTAGTAACTAGGTCATCTATAATAATATCTCTCTCTCTCTGGACATTATTTAAACAGCACCATCCAGCCCCAAACTAAGCATTAGCTTGAGCTATGGATGCCAGACAACGGATAAACATTACTAATATACTTTTTTTTTCTAAATACATACTACATAGAACCCAGACCGATACAAACAGACATGTTCATGCACACAAATGTACAACAAACATTTCGTGCGGGGATCGAACCCGCGACCTCTGGTGTAATAGCCGACTTCTCGACCATTACACCAAATGGCTCGTCATAAGCGGGTTAATATCCCGGATCGGTCCTAAAATTTATAAATGGATTTTTTTTTCTATACTAGGTCAGTTGGCAGACAGATACGCAGCTCACCTGATGCGCACAGAACATATACTAAAGTACCTGATGGTAAACCACTGCGGCCTATTCCATTAAGGGAGACTTCACCAGGAAGCGTTCTCCTATGTGCTGCCAGACTGTAGGCTTATGATCTTCGCGAGCCATTGATTTTAAGTGTACACATGAATACTGCCGGAACACATCCAGAGCTGTTATGGCGGTAGATATTACTCTCAAAAAGTTACACAAACCAGACCCAAAGCGGGAATCGAACCCACGACCTCAGGGTTTTATATTCGAGCGGCAGCTTATGACCAACTGGTTTGGTTACGGATGTCAGATGGCAGTCGCCACAATGTAATAACTAGACTTGTTAAATCCTGGATGGTTGTGCAGTCAAAAGCACGTCACACTATACATACACTTTGGACTTTGTACCACTCTTATGTCGGGGGCATAAGTGCTATTATCGAACTGCAAGTGTTTACTGTGATTTGCCGTTGACCGTACGTACCCTGACTAGGTCGGTACAAAAAGCAAAAACATATTTTAAATTACTAAAACATATTTAATTATTTAAACATAATTTTAATTTCTACTCCATACCTTATTTCGTTAAATTCTTTATCAGAAATGTTCACATAAAAATGTGTTCCTCCTTGAATCAGTACTGCTCCGTTAAACTTACATCCAGGACTGTACAAAGCTTTCGATTTTTATCGCACCCCCATTATAGCGAGGCCCCTCATCCCGTATTTTCTACAAAAGGTCACAGGTCAAGTTACGAAGGCCGTTCACCCTGCCTCTCTTGAAGCCCTCTTGACACCTTTCGATGTACAATCGAGTCGAGAGTTCGTATCCGTGTGCCCTAATTCTTTAGAAATAAGTGTCATATTTGCAATGTTCTTATGTCAGAAATACAGAAGCTGTGTTACGTGGAGTATTACTTTTTTTAAATAATATATTACAGTTACCAAAAGTTTTTCTTAACATTTTCCGTAGCAGTTGATTTGTCTTGTATGTACCATTGAGCCGCAGATTTGATGTTTGCACACAGTCTTTTTTTCAAATGGAGATTGTTTTTATAAACATGTTATAAAAAAATGGTGATTATAAAAGAGTAAATTCATTATTTGACAGGCTAAAGATACGTGCTCTTTAGCCTGTCAAATAATGATTCTATTTATATTTATATGTATTACAATTTCTATAAGAAACTTATTTTAGGCTCAGTGATAATGTTGTGTTGTATGAAATGTAATATGTAAGTCAGCAGCACATCATCCTATCCTAATTTCGCCTTAATTATTAAAAACAAAATATTTAATAGTCTATCGATTGGCAAAAGCCAAATTAAAAAAGAAGAAATACTTTAGAAGGATATGCATGAAATCTATTATTTTAGACGTATTTTCAGTCAGTTATCGTAGTTAATAACGATAAAAACCAATTTAAAGATAAAACTACAAAGATTATTAAATATGTAGTTGTAATATGCATTAAATAAGGAGTAGATAGCCGTTAAAAACAAGACTTTTCTAACGTTTGGTCTGAGAACGGCCTTAAACAGAAAATTCGTTGTGGGAATTCAACACGATAGGTAGGTACCGAACATGTTGTGTCACATACACAATTTCTTCTTATTCAGGAGATCGCAACTTAGATAAAAGGATTTCTATTTATCTCCACAAATCCCTAGATACCGCCCAGATTATTTGTAATAGGCATTTCCCTAAATCCCCCCTAATCAAAGATCCTATTTTATGCCTAACGTTAATATAATTAAGATAATCTTTATTTGAAATCTATTACCTTTGAGGGTACCCGTAAATGGGTGGGGAGGATAAAATGTCTTCATAATTATGACGTTATCACAATTTTGACGTTAATGAGGTTATTTGACCCGAGATTAGGGTGGCCATGGGATAAGCTTGATTTGGGATATCGTTTTAAAAGACTTTTAAACGAGGTTCTACTCGATGCCTAGGGATTTCGTAAGATTGAATTTAATATTGTTTTTCTTTATTTCATTTGGGTTTTGAGCTTGATTTGTCATCTGACATGTCAGATTGTTGTCTCATCGAGCTATTACAGGTTAAATGGATAGGAAGTTCATCTGTGCTTGCATACTCACTTGTGCACTATGAAACCAGCACACATCTGGCAAATTATGCACTTCGTTGAGCCGCTGAAGTAGGAAAAAAGCGGCCTATGTCCTTTTTCAAGGACCTGCCAATGTCTGTACCTGTAACAATCAAAATCAATTTAGTGGTAGTGGAAGTGAAACAGACAAGACAGTTATTTTTTTTTTTTAAAAAGGCTTGGTTTCCCCCTATGCTGACATCCGTCGCATACGTAGGTAGCCTAAGTATAAACATGATGTTATAATTATGTGACACTTCACAGCAAAGTGAACGGCAGATTTTTCTACGGCAACGTTAGGAAGAAATTAAGACTTCAATACCAAAAAATAGGACAAGTACATCAAAACCTGTACGTGTGGCCCCCCTCCAACAGGACTGTGTTTATCGTCTCGCCTTTTCGATTAAATCTCAAGTTATTAAAAGTAATGAATGCCCACTTCACATCGATTCCACTTGCTAACTGAGTGGACGGTTACCCTTAAATTTTACGGTCCTTCGGAAATGTGTTAATTTGCGGTAGCTTTGATCTTAATAGATTTTTTATACTAGATCAGTTGGCAGACAGACATAACCTAATTGTAAGCGGCCACTGCGGCCTATTTCATTTAAGGACACGTCAGCAGAAAGCGTCGCTCAGTGTCCTGCCACAATGTCGCCCCATTATGATCTTCAAGCCTTAGATTTAAAATGTGCTGGATTCCACATTAATATTGCCCGAGCACAGCTAGAGCTGTCTAGTCAGACTCTAAAAAAGTCTGAAATCGAACCCACGACTTCCGGGTTTGTACCGGAGCGGTTATCCACTGTTTCATCATTAACAGCCTGTCTCAGTCCACTTTTATACACGGGATATCCTCGGCTATACGCATATTGCTAGAAATCTTAGTTTTTTTATATTCTTTGTTACGTAGTTTTTATTTAGTACTATTATATTTAGTTTTTCTAGTTTTTGACGATTTTTAAGTTGTAAGTGCCTTCGATTTTGACGTTATTGATATTAATTTGTGGCAACAAAGAAATATTATGGTTTCCACTTCCTTCCATAAATTTGGCTATTACCATTAAATTAACCACCAAACGAATCAATCTGGCTAATCTGGCGATGCATAATCAGGTTTCATTGGTCATTTTATTAATTGATGTGCTATTATTGGTCAGTGTGAGTCATTATACTGCAAATAGGTATAAATTTGTTTACATTAGCAATCAGCTATTGAACGTTTTAACTTCTCTAAAGTAGTATAGATCGACAAACTGTTCCGGTGGTGGCGTCGCTACTGTCTATGTAAAACTGTCATTTAATATCGTTTTTGCATTGAATTTCACGTAGTTCCAATTTTGGCCACCGGAACAGATAAGTTTGTCGGTCTATACCTATATTTTTTTTATTTGACTGGCCCGATGGCGCATTTGGTAGTGACCCTGCCCAATGCGCCAGGAGTCGTGGGTTCGAATCCCACCCAGGACAAACACTTATGTGATGAACATTTATTGTGCTTTTAGTAGCGACTCCATCGCTAAGGGTCATAGGTTTAAATCTTACTAAGTATAAAAATTATTAAAATGTTCATTTTTGTTTGTTCTACGTTTGGATGCCTGTGTTGATATCGATACTCATAACACAAGTGCTTACGCTACTTACTTTGGGGTCAGATGTACATACAAATGTGATGTTGCCGAGCACATTGGTAAATATTTATTTACCAATAAATCCAACGATTCGATTAATTTAAATCACTCGCGATCACGGTTTTATAATATAAAATACATATTATGTATATAGGACGTAATATGGTATGTTCGTACACAAAAACGAAATGAAAATATGATGAAATCACAACATTTACAAAGCAATAAAAATTTACGGGCACGAAATCGGTGCACCCAAACACCGGGGCGAAAGCGATTAACCGAAAACATTTGAATAACGGCATTACGAAAAGCTAGGGTTGTCAAGTCTATAAATGTAAAATTTATTTAGAAACGTACGTTTCTTCTATTATTACATTCAAAAGAGGTTGGCAAAAACAGTAAGTAAATAATTTTTAATTTTTAAGAACACAATGACACACGATAATAACCATACACCAGCAAAGAGTAAAAAACTTTAACATCAACGTGGGCATAAAGTAATAAGTCAACATTTTGGATTTGGTAGGATTATAGTAAAATAAGGTTCATGGAGTACCTATAGTTTCACATAAAAAAAAACTATTATAATATTTTATGTAGTTTGGACTTTTTAATGTCAACACACACAGCCTAGAGACTTTCCACCACGTAGCGTCTTTCAATGTTAATATTAGGTAAAAACAATGTATTTTATACGTCATTTTGTCTAGTACGCCTCGTTAGTCAGGTGGTCGTGATCTCGGGGTCCTGGGTTCAATTCCCGGGTCAAGCTTTGTATCGATTTTTCGAACATAGCTAGAGTTTGTGATCACTACTCGACATTTGGCAAGCGTGGTGATTAAGCCAGTACCTATCATTTTAAAGTTAACTCGATTTCATAGATACAGTGATTAATAGATTTATATTTTTTATATGTGTGGCAACCCTAGAAACAAGCCAGTGGTGGGATAAACCTAAGCAGAGAGAACCTTGATTGATTATTCGTTTCGGCAACAATCGGCGCGCTCTGTGAACTGTTCGTGAAGTTCCTTCATAATTTTTATCTGTCTACCGTTGTTTATGGTATTTTTGAAAAGAATTGTATTCCATATTCCATGCAAAGCTGCGAGATGTGGTAAGTGAATTATATAAAACGGTTTCAATATAGGAAGACAGTTTTTTCAGCGCAGTTTTGAAGAGAGAACATAACGTTGGCATAAACACTAGGTATTCTTTGCCCAATTGAGCTATAGAGATATTATACACCGACAGAAACGACACTACAGTTATGAAGTTCACTGTGATCTATAAGGTGGAGATAATTCCACTTACGAGCGTCTCATTTGTGTGAAAGGTACTATCTGGTCCAGATGCTATTAGTATAGGGTAGTGACACCGGTTTGCCGGCCAGCACCAGTTTCCGACCACTTCACACGTTTTTTTTGAATAATAGATAGTCTATAGACAGCTCATTTCTAATTTCGCGCCAGTCAACCTGGACAAACTCCACGGTTCTTAATCCAACAGCATGACTATATAATTTGCGAACTAAGCCCTCAGTCGCCATTTCAAAATTTGGTGTGTTGACACGCGACAAATTTAGCAAAAATAATTGCAGGTGGATCGATTTTCAAAAATAAGATTTTGCGTGTTACTATTATTTTATAGGGGTTTGATTTGGTTTGTGTGTAGGATAAGATGTTTAATTTCAATATTCAAGTGCCCAAACTCACCAAACATTTCATAATTTGTAATATTTTAGGTGGTCGGGCAATAGGTTATCGATTCATATCAAAATCTAGTTTCCGACCGGGTGGTCGGAAAACCGGTTTATTTACGTCATTTTTCTTTGCCTACATTGCGGAAACCTTAAATGAACCAACATAGATTCATTTACATTTGTGAACATCTAGGAATTTGTGACTTGACAACCAGTTTCCGACCGCCAGTATACCTCATAGTTTCAAAGATAATGACCTTTAAAAATACCAAAAGTTTAGCGGCCGACAACCGGTGAAAACGAACCCTGTTAACGGCCGTCTTTAACAGGCGGTCGTTATCTGGTAAAATTGTACCTGTTTCCGGCCGTTCAAAAAAATCCTACTTCCTACTAATCCTACTTCCTACTATATAATATTATATGTATGTATTATGTATATGTATGTATATCTTACTTCTTATCTTTCTTATCCTACTAATCCTACTAATATTATAAATGCGAAAGTCTGGATGTTTGGATGTTTAGATGTTTGGATGTTTGTTCCTCAATCACGCCTAAACGGCTGAATGGATTTAGATGAAATTTGGCACACGTATAGTTTATAACCCGGATTAGGACATAGGCTATAAAATTCCTACGGAAAACGTCTTATTCCTGCGAGAATAACAATTTTGAAACTACTGAACCGATTTGAATAATTCTATCACTGTTGGAAAGCTACACTACCCCCGGTCAACATAGGGTACTATAATTGATCCCGGAAATGTGGGGGGAAGGGGGGGGATATTTGAAAAAGGGGATTACGCGCGTGTGAAACCGCAGGCGGAATGCTAGTAAGATAATATAAAAAAGATAGAAGAAAAGAGAGAAACGTAATTAGTAATAAACAAAACTTTATTTGAACTAGGAAATTAAACGCACCCGATAAATACTGAACATTTAATTTATTTCTTTTTCTTACATTTTTTGTTTGTGTTTTGGTTTTTTCGCGCCTCGATGGTCTAGTGGTTAAAGTACCGGGCCGAGATCGCGGGGTACTGGGTTCAATTTCCGGGTCGAGCTAACTTTGTGTCGGTATTTTCGGACACTGCTCGGGTTTGTGATCACCAATCCGCATTTGGCAAGCGTGGTGATTAAGCCAGTACCCATCATTGTAACGATAACTTGATTTCAAGGATGGAGGCCTTTGCCCTACGAGAAGCATGCCGGCAGAACGGAGTTCCAAGATCCACTATATTATATGATAGGCTTTTCGATCGTGTTCCAAATCAAAAGAAATCAACAAATATGACCTTTTGGTTACTCAATTGTATTTTTAGGTCGCAAAAGAGAGTAAAAATATACCGCTTTTTAGATTTCATTAACTGTTTCACTTCCATACTATAATATACCCTATGGCTATTGAATAAGACTCATTTTTCTACCGTAAATTAGGCGGTCGATAACCGGTGCACAGGCGGTCGATAACTGGGCCAAACGGCCGATAACCGGTGTTTTTGCTATTTTTACGAATAATATTTTTTTTTAAATTATGTATCACTGCTACGTTTATAAACGTTAGGTTTTATAAAACTAGAGTATTGTAAGATCAAATGTAAATTTTTTGGAAAATCTTGACGTACAGCATCATGATGGAAATCAACTCTGAAGTCAACAAGTCGCTTAAGTGGTCGCAAACCGGTGTTCCTACCCTAATACCTTTTGGAATGGAGCGAAAAATGACGACAACTGCGCTTGTCCGTAACGTTAGCAGCGCAAAATAATAAATATGTGTATGTGTAAGTCATCGCGCAGTTGACTTAATTTTTCGCTCGATTCCAAAAGGTTATCCTAATAGCATTAAAATTTGAATTTGATAGTACACTAGCGGCCGCCCGCGGTTTCACCCGCGTGGATCCCGTTCCCGTGGGAATTGATCGAAATCCTTTCTTAGCGGATACCTACGTCTTAACATCTACCTGCATGCCAAACAGCCCGATCCGTCCAGTGGTTTGGGCTGTGCGTTGATAGATATCTATGTCAGTTAGTCAGTCACCTTTGAGTTTTTTTTAAATATATTATATGTGCTTTATATACCTTTCTTGATTTGTTAAGATAAGGCATTCGCTCCAATGACTTACCATATACTAGACCATGGTGTAAGCGAACCTTGACTATTCGGACAAAACACTCGAAGCAAGATTTTTGTAAACACTAGAGAAAACACCATTACGCACTGATATATTGCCAGCCCATGAACTCATAGTAAACAATATCTTTTTGATACATTTATCTTTAGTTTTATTTGCTTTTCCCATTTTTAGAAGACTACTATCAGGTAGAAGAAATCTTGCTATGAAAGTTTGAAGTTTCCAGACATATGAATCTTCTTTCGTACCTATTTCGAATTTTTACTCTTGTACAAATAAGAAGTGACCTATAAAGGGCCTATAAGAAAACCTTACTACACAGGGTGTAAATAAATAAAACAAGACATTTCTCTTGTTTGCCCCACATCCGCTTACAGCTTCTCATCCAAGTTTATTTGATATATATCCTCGTAAAGTAAGCGATACGTATACTTTTCTTGGGCGACAAAATGTTATATAGAAAGAGAGACTATTACTGCTTTCACAAATAGGCCGGTTAAGTAAGGAGTCTGTTTTCTACTTGTTTAACAGCTCTATGTCATTCTATGTCACGGCCACAGTGTAAAAACGACCGAGGGAGGCTTGTCTTATTAGAATCTCATAATAGAGGTCGCTTGAAAACGATTTAAAGTTAAAACGAATGGGCCGGCTCGTCCGGGGAAGTACCACCCTTTTACATAAAACCAGCGTGAAATAATAGTGACTACTATTGAGTTTCGTCTGGTATGTGAGAGTGCCGGAGGCCCACGCCCCCAAACCCCCCAAAAACCCTGAACTCCATACTGGATGCAATTGGGAATACGGTAAGATGATGATGATGATGATTAAATCTAAGGCATTAAAATTAACACATTGACAAATCTTTACGACTGTCCACTTCATGGGTGCCAAATTCTAGTATCAGTTAAGCTCATAAAATACTTACTGTAAATCTACTGGGCTCATATATCCTACTGTTTTTCGCTCTATTCTGTCCGCTCCCAACATTTGTATGGTAATGCGATATCTTACAACTAGTGCTGAGATTATTCCTTGAGCATTTATCGATAATAAAACAAGTGGCCTACAAAAGAGCTTTTAGAGGTGTGCCTGTAGAAGAAAACTGATATGTCATGTGATATGGAAAGGGTGGAATTATTTGTGGAATCACTAGATTATTCCACTTGGCTCTATTTAACCGTTAAGCAAGTGGGGAAAAGTGGAATGCTTTACAATTTGCAGTGAAATCTCAGACCTTTTTTTAATGTTATTGCCATAACCTCACAAAGCTATATTCAGGAAGATACCAGGTGTGGGAGCGGCATCTAGTTAGGTGGACTCTAAAAACATGCCACCACCAACCAAAACTATGACGAGAAGACGAGCTCGAGCGGTGTAACCACTTTTATATTACAGAAAGGTAATTTCATGGGTTCGAAAACTGACCTCCTAAGAGGAAAAACTAAATAAGTTATCTGGCCAACTTAAAAAATCCAGATTTTCTGTTATTTAAATGTTTCGAACTGCCTATGGTTTCGATGTATTTCATCCTCTAAGCATCATTAAGATATTTACTCAGTCATGAGAAAATACAAGCCTGTATAACTCACTCAGAAAATTCGTCAGTACCAGGACTGCAGGGCGTATATAGACGTCAATTCAAGTAAACGTCCGCATTCGCCACGTGTGATCTCACAAACTGTGGCTGTTAAGCGAGACTCTTCCCCGGTTGTTCTCGCGGACTCACAGACTGCGGCATTTGTATGGTAATGCGAACACCATGGCTAGTGTTGGGGTAAGTATCGATGAAATGATTTTGTGTACAATATAAGGTGATTGAGTCATTTCTATCTTGTAATTTTTTTTCCGGTTGGGGGATGTATCGATGTTTTATTATTATAATGCAATATCTTTCTATAATGTTTTAAGAATAAAAAAGATTTAAGTATTAAGGTACCTTGATAGACAAGTCGTTGACAATACTTAGGGTGTTTTACTTTTCTGTGTGCATAAATAAGTTATTGATATTGTTTGAAAACGTCATTTTAGAAAGTGATTTAGCAAAATTTTTATCTGATTCATGTTGGAGACACATTTTCACATTTAAACGGGGTTTTCAAGTTCTTAACGTTTCTCTTATCATTAGATAAATAGATATTGTTTGATCTTTATGAAGAGTCAGTGTTACAAAAACATAATTATGTGACAAATTATAGCATAATAAAAAGTATGAAAAATGTAATAAAAAAAATTATCGACAAAATTCTCTAATGTATCGATAACACAAATCCACATCACTACAACGCGCCAAACGAATTACATCGAGGAGGCGGGTGGGTCGTCGTCAAACGCCGTAAAAAGGGTTCAGTAAACGGCACCAGGTCTTGCGATGGTGCCACATGGCGGCACGCTGATGGACTAGCATGGCCTCGTGACGTCATTGTAATTACGAGTACATTTTACATGAAGCATGTTGTTTGTAGCTGAAGGTTTAGCGGTTTTATTGTGAACCTTTCACCAAGAGGTTGCAGGTTCGATCGCCGCACGGAACAAACATGTCAAAGTATCACTTTGGCTCAAGTTACTGGTATGCTCTTAATATTTGGCACAAGCAAACCATTTTCAAACTAATTGTTTCGATTTGCAACCAATGGGGGCTCCCACTACGCTTCTAAAACACCAAATAAGAACTATCCTACTAATATTATAAATGCGGAAGTCTGGATGTTTGGATGTTTGTAACTCAATTACATACGCCTTAACGGCTGAACGGATTGAGATAAAATTTAGCACACGTATAGTCTATAACCCGGATTAGGACATAGGCTATAAAGATCCTACGGGAAACGTCACACTCCCGCGGGATATTTAAAAAAGTAATCGCGCGGGTGAAACCGCAGGCGGAAAGCTAGTCAAATAATATTTTTACCGATTATGTTAAAGAAATTACTGCTTAAAAAGTCTTCAAAGTAATTATTGTAGCACTAATAACCCTAGGCGGTTATTATGAAGTTTCACCTCAAAATTTTTCTAGGAAACTTCATTATGTAGGCCAAACAATGTTTTCAACAAAACTTGGCCCTATTTTTACAATTAACTATGTTTAGCCGTTGACATCAAGGGAATAAAACTGCTGAAATTTTCGTTTCCAATTTAACTATAGTAAAAAAGAATCGGAGTGTTTATTTTTGTTTGTTTTTCCTACTTCAGAAAATACTAAATTTTTGTATATTAGAAACAAGCCATCTTGAATAACAAAGGTGTACAAACGTGCCTACGTAGTTACAAACTAAGCATTTATGTCTATTTCTTGTACAGTAACTTAAAATGGACCTTTACTTAGTATGGGAAACTAAACTAGACTTGGAAAAGGTCAAAGGCTACGTTTTATTCCGCGATAATGCTTCGCATTGGTTAACAAAAATAAAATGTTGTTTATCTTTCTGTCACGTCACAACGGAGTAAAGGATCCACATGATTTTGTGGTACAGGGAAAGCTTAGAAGCGTGAAATTGTCACCAGTTACTTTAAATCCCGGAAAATATCACTTTCCTCCGGGACAGCGTCATAAACACACACACACATACACATACACTTGAAATCAAAGGCTCGAAGATCATATGAGCCAACAGAGTACCTAGAAGGATATCGAGCGAAGCTTCCTGGCAAAGTGCCCCTTAATGGAATATGCCGCAGTGTTCGCTTTCCATCAGGCGAGCTGCGTGCCTGTCTGCCAATTACTGATCTAGTATAAAAAAAAATTGTTGGTAAGGTCATTTTTAGAGTCCGGGGAGGGGTAGGTACCGGTGAAATCTACCGCCATTACAGCACTGGCAGTATACAGCCAGTGGGAGCCAATAATCCTGCAATTATAGGCTCAAAAGATTGGATTTAACAAAGTGCCAGCACTATGGGTGATGCTAGTTATACGGACTTTAATAAATATTGCATTTAGTCCCTATAGATACCGATAGTCCGGTTCAGATGCTAGGATAATGCCTTTAGGAATAAAGCGAAAAATGACGTCAACAGCGCTTATCCGTAGCGTTAGCAACGCAAAATAATATCTGCGAATGTGTAAGTCATCCATTACGCAGTTGAAGTAATTTTTGCTCAATTCCAAAAGGTATTATCCCAATAGCATTTGAATCTGAAACTATAATACAGTATTTATAATTGTTTTTCTCTAAAGATTTCACCTAAACATCAGTGTCAAACCCAAAACTAAAAAACACACATCAATAAGTTTCCCCTACATTTGCCGCCCGAAACCTCGTAAAACCTATCTTCTATTCGTTTTCCCATGGCTCATTTAACACCAACCTATTCCCCATTGGAGCTTTTATTTATCGAGTTTATTTTTCGTCTTTATCAGTACCGTTTAAACGAAAGAGAGAGATAGGCTGGCGGTTTTCCGCTCGGAATTAACATAAGTTGTTGTGATATACGTTAACCACTCAATCCCGAACCGGCACTCGGGTGCCGCGTAACAATAGATTTTCTATTGTGTCTGGTGATCCGGGGCTTGAAAGATTAAACTGTTGCTGCTTTAAAATCGGCAGATAAGAAGTAGGACTTTAGGTAAAATGTTTTTTAAACGTGTCAGTAACAGTGTTCTTTTTACACTAGATTAGCCCACCTGATTGTGAACGACCATTAAATAAAATAAAATAATAATTTATTCAGTAAATAGATTTTAGAAAAATACTTTTGCACGTCAATTATTATTATTTTTTTTATTTATACGCAGCCCACCTGATGGTAAGCGGCCACTGCGGCCTATTCCATTGAGGGACGCTTCACCTGGAAATTTTTTTTTCCCTACCAGCACTTCGACGTCAATGGCCTGTTGAGGAAAGATTGCAGCCTTTGCCAATCTTTTACTGGAAGAGTCACTCGATGTGCTACCGGACTGTAGGCTCATCTGATCTTCAAGCCTCTGATTTCAAGCGTATTGGCTCCCACATTTATACTGCCGGAACACAACCAGAGCTGTTATGGCAGCAGATGTCACTATAGGGGGTGGTAGCTAGCCAGTCGGACAACTCTAGCGGATAACGTGAAATGATACTTATTCTTATTGCTGTGATAACAAATATCTAGACAGCAATAAATATAGGCTAGGCGTTGAAATCGTTACTAAAAACGTAAACCCAGTTGTCTGCGTGTTTGTCACACAGCTCATTTAACCCCGTTGTCCCGGGTTTTATTTCTCCCCACCCCGGGTGATTTATTCGAGTGGGGGGAATTCAAATTAAAACGGTTTTCGCCTTTTAACACCCAGTTGCTACTGACGTCACTGCGGTGACAAACACCATGGGAATTACGGTTTTTGAATCCCATTTAAAATTTATGTTATTTAGTTGCAATATAAGTGGTTAAAGGATCTCAGGGTTTTGGGTTCGATTCCCGGGGTGGGCAAAATTTGTGTCAAATGTTTCGAAAACGATTTGGGTTTGTGATCACCAATCCGCATTTGGAAATCGTGATTAAGCCATTACCCAAAGGGTTTACTATTCCCGATGACTTGTTTTCAATGATGAAGACCTTTCCCTTGCAGTGGGACATAAATTATATGAATATTTTTACTTTTTTAGGTGGTTAATTTTAGATTTCTGTGTGGTTAATCAAGAAGATTGGCCGCCATTACCGAAATTCGTATAAGCAGACATTAATAAACTTTTGATGACCAGATTTCGGCATTTATTTTCTACAGAATCTGTCAAATATCAGCATTATATCAAACTGAATACATTGACTGCCAAAGTTCCAAGCCCCATATAAAATTTATTATTTGGGGGTCACCGGTGACCCCCATGGCGTTTAATGTGTTAAACTTGAAAGGCTCGAAGAACAGAAAAGTCAACAACATAGCAGCACATTGAGCGATCATTGTGCTTACCACTGCAGGCTCATTTGATGTACAAGCCTATATTATTATTGCCAGAACACAGTAAATTTCACCTGTGGGTGTTGTAGCTAGCCAGTCGAAGTCTTACCAAAAATAACACAAAGGCGTAAAGGACACGGGCGAACATCCATAGAACGTTGGGCCTTGATTTTTTATGAATTACACTTACCGATTTACTATTATTATGTAGAAAATGAAGTAATATTCCAAATACACTAAAATTTATAAATCCACTCCCTGGGAAAAAGTAGTTATAGGATGATTTTGATTTCTACAAAAATAACCCCAATTGTCGAGTTCACTGGATCCGTTGTAAGAAAAGCTTAGGTCGTTTGTTTTAGCTGAAACCGTCATCTAAACGTAGCGAAAGTCGTCAAATATTAAACCAAGCATTCCAACAATAACGACAAAACAAAATAATTCACTTATGTTATTCAAAACAAACAGAAACGAATGATTGACAGACGTTGTATGACATTTGATTTTTTTTGACTTTTCTGTTGCCATAATTTTTTTAGAAAATTATCGTGTCTCTATTCTTAGCTGTCATTTGTATGGGATCTGATCGGAAAATCAGTATTTAAGTATCTTAACTAGCAACATTATTATTATTCTACCGGACGTACTATGCACTATGCACATAACACACCGGATGCACTACAAAACCAATAGTATTTTCATTTATTAGATTATATTTTTATCCTGGGGTAAAAATATTAATTAAAATTGAATTTAAATATTAAAAATCTTGTAACGAATATTAATTATATTTTGAATAGTGGAACGAACGCTTAAGATCGAGCCCATTTCTGCCGATGTCCTTTGCAGCTTATACTTTATCAAAACTGTCAGCAAAACTGAAGCAAATGAAACACATCTAGCAGATTAATTTCACAGCTGGCATCGCAGGCATCCCTCAGCTTGCCTAGACTTGTAACTAGTGTCCGACCGAAATCGAGATTTTGGCCAAAGCCGAAACCGAAGCTTCGTTATCGATGTCACCTTCGGCCGAAGCCGATTTGTCTTTACTTAGGAAATTTAACGAGGGAAGTTAAAAATTACTATAATATTGATTTAAACAGTGTAGGAATTGATTAAAAATACATCTCGTCAACTAGGTCAGATATGTTTGTGGATTTTTCAACATGTGAGATGGTTGTATTTTTTCAACATAAAGGATTATTCTTATTGTAATGGTAGACCCACCTCTCAATAAAAATAAAATACTCGTGAATTAATAGGTATTTCCATGCAAAATAAACGTAAGCATTACGACTAAAGTTAATAGCTGTACTTTTGGAATTATACTATTTATTATAAAAAGTCAGCAATTAATAAATATTAAAAAAATGCATAGGACACCAAATCTCAGTCTAACAAGACTGAGAAGCTTTTAACACGTCATATCTCTTAAAGTACTAACATTTGACCATTTAGTTGGTAAATAATGTTACACTTAAAACCCTTATCAAACGGTATATCACAAAAATATACGAGTATTAAAATAAATTCAAGAGTAGAATTGGTACCATTGAGAAGTAGGCACGGACTCTATATTTTTTTTCCAAGATCTTGTGAGGCCTTTGGCTTCGGCCAAAGCTTCGGCTGATTTTTGGCCGAAGCCGAAGCTTCGGTCGGACTCTACTGGTAACATCTAGATGTAATCCGGACTGCCTCTAATGACACATTCGCGACTAGCTCAGCGACATGGTAGTTGAATAGACTGCCCGCGCCGACTAGTGCTGCCATGCATGAGTCATGATTTACGTGGATATAACGATTTTGACCGCCCGAAGTCGTGGTTTCAAATTCCATCTTGGAACTGATTGGTCATAGAAATTAGGCGAGTTTATTTGGCGCGCAAAATGACAAATAAAATATTTATTTCAGACATTGTCCATAGTGTTGGTAACAAAAGTCTTAACATCTTTGTCATTCCGTGATCACGAAAGCAATCTAAACGTCGGGCGATGGTGTAATAAGAAGATTATTTTTTGCTAGATCAGGCACGCAGCCCATGTGATAAGCGTATCTACCACTAGCCACTACCACCCATTCCGTTAAGTTAAACTAACCAGGAAGCGTCGCTCTGAGATCAGAGAAGCTAACAATACTATAAAGCCTTATTAGCCTATTAAACCTTAAAGATTTAAACTGTACTGGCTCCCACATTAATATTTCCAGAACACAGCCAGAGCTGTAACGGTGGCAGATTTCACTTGTTGGGGTGGAAGTTAGCCAGTCGAATTTTGAAAAGGCATTACCACCGATACAACGCAGGAATCATACCCACGACCTCCGTGTTTTATACCCGAGTGGCTTATCCACTTTCGCACGGTCAGATTTGTCCCACAATCGCATTAAAACTGGTCACACTAGTACTATCTGGTAGCAAAATCAGCTTTTCCTACATAAACCGATTGATAAGCAATTTTGAACTCTATTCCTCTACGTAAAATAAGTAATAGTCGTCAGTTACATTCACAGAAATCTAATTAAATTTCTGTGGTTACATTGGTTGAATTAAACTTTCGCAGCAGTTTTATTATAGTCTCTGTATAGTCGATGTGCAAATACCGGATGTCATAAAGTCCCACGTTCAGTGCGCGGTCGGAATCGTTTCACTTTGTACAAATGTCGACTGTGATGTAACATTTATGAGCAATAATATGAAATGTTATGTTTTGCCAGTCGAGTTTCGGAAACATTGACCAATATCTACGAATAGCCATCTCTCCTTTTACCGAGCGTTTTGTCCCAAACTAGTCAGTACGCTTGTACATTCGACCTGCATTGTCAAATTTCTGCAACCAATTTTCAGCTTTATTCACTTCACATAGAGTTCTCTTTTAATTGAGAATTTGTGACAGAATTAGGGTAGGTTGATTTGCTGCCGTCCGTACCATGATCCAGGATTTGGACCGTTGTATTAATAAAAAAAAAAGGAAGTCAACGATTCTACTGTTTTTTTTAATTATGTTACATTTTTTTATTCGGAAATTGGTATAATTTGCTATATAAGACAATAAGCTTTTAACAGACTTATTGCTGATCATAGGTCTACCCATGTTCACACAAATAAAATTAGTATACCTATGTATATGTCAAGAACAAAATATGTAACAATCGAAACCGACTTCAAACAAAAATATGCACTGTTTTTTTTAAATTAATCTTATCGACATAATAATCGATTACCTATTTTTGCATGAGGCTAACAAACAAACAGAAATCACAAACTTTCTCGGTAATAATATAAGTAGAAAAAAGGATACACCATCTTATGCCAAAATTATTTGGATTAAGGCATCGATAATTTGTTTTCACTTGAGATAAATCTCTTTAACTCTGCTGACGCTTTACAAGTTAGTACCCCAATGCAAATATTTGTGACCCCAAGAGGGCGTCTCCACACTTTGAAAACCACTGGGTTCATGAATAATTTTCTTGGAAACCAATAAGCAAGTCGACAGTCCCTCTTTTCAATATTCCTATTTAATTATGTTTACTTGTATTAACATAAGGATTTCTTCGGGACTACATTATTTTGTTACCAAGAGAATGAGATACGAATGAAAACAAGGTACGTAACGAGTATTACTGTAGATACTCGTACCAAAGTAGAAATATATTTAATGCTATCGAATATGTTTGTTCTGTGTCTTGATGTTTATTTGTATTTAATATACAGCGTGTTAGGTAACCCGAGGGACATATTTAAGGAGAGTGTTCAGAATCCGATTAGGAGTCCAATTTGCTATAAAAATATATCCTTAATTTTTGCATTTTTATCCTAATAATTTATGTTTGCATGAACTACCTAAAAACCCGGTGTGCCGGCCGGCCGGTTATGCTCCAAACTCAAATTGTACGCGAGTACAATTTGAGTCGTGCTTAAACGAGTGCACGAAATACTGTGAAAGGAAGAGTTCCCGCACGTTATGCGGATTTTCAGGAAAATTTCGACTAAGGTTATTGACAGATACATACCAGAGTTTTTATTGATTTATAATTATTTCGTTAAATGAAAGCATGAAGTATTTGGGGTTTAAATATGTCCCTCGCATTTCCTGTCATACTGTATAATTGTGGTATCTTCGTTGTTTCTGACACCTATATCGCAAGTGCTTACGCTGTTTACTTTGGAGTCAGATCAATGTATGTGATGTTGTCCAATATTTTTATTTATTTATTTAATATTCCAAGTCCGTTTTAAGAATTCCTTTTACTCATTAAGTACTAAGATGTTTTAAAAAAATACTCGTAAATTGTCAGCCTATTATATACAATACTCGTCCCTTAAGGGCAAAGGTAATCATGTTCGAATGTATATTTATTTATTTCCATAAAAGCAGCACTTGTTAATATCTGAGTACCAAAAGTTTCAAACACGTAATGATGTCTCATAACAAATATTCCGTAAGAAACCTTCTCAAGGGCACTCTTCCATCAAGCCATCGCAATCTCCGTCCTAAACAGATTTGATTTTCCTTTCCCTGTTCTCGTAATATCATTGATACAAACTTTTCTTAGAAACTTAGCAAATAAGATTTCACGGGCCGCCAATTCCATATTCAATGCACATTGATGAAAACGAGCTTGGGACGAGTGGATGAGTGTGGGACGAGTTTTGAGCAATGGGACGGGTGGGTAATGCTCATTTCTCGAAGGTATAAGAGGTGGTTTGGTCATGAGCGGAGCGAGAAACAACTATAAAAATATAACTTATTTATAAAAGATACTGTTATTTGTATGTGCTACCTACTGATCTCAGACCAAATAAAAAACCAAGACGGAACCTTCTGAACAACGCACTGAAGCCAGTTTTTTGCATTCGATGTGTGCGTGCCGGTTATGCCATGTGACCCTCGCGCTCTGTAATTCGCTGTGACACGCACACACATGTAACAAAACTACGTCAGTTTTACGTCACGCTGTGTACATATTATTCATCCGTGACGTAAACTGATGTAGTTTTTATTGGCTTCAGTGCGTTGTTCGGGAGGTTCCGTCTTGGTTTTTTATTAGGTCTGAGCCTCTGATAGGTTTGAACTCGGATTGATATAAGCATCGCTCAATGTGCTGCCACAATTTAGGCTCCTCTGATCTACGAGCCTTTATTTTAAGTATGTAATATCCGGTTCAGATGCTATTAGGATAATACCTTTTGGAATGGATCGAAAAATGACGTCAACTGCGCTTGTCCGTAACGTAAGGCCTATTGTCCACGTAAACCGCACGTCATGCGCACGCTTTCGTCAATTGACGATTACAAGACGAATGCTTGCATTTTGCGTAGAAACCTTCAATACTGTGTCCACGCACTCCACGCTGCCGCGCCGCACCGCATGACGAACGCACGACGCGACGTGCCGCAGCGTGGACACAGTTTTAAAGGTTTCTACGCAAAATGCAAGCATTCGTCTTGTAATCGTCAATTGACGAAAGCGTGCGTATGACGTGCGGTTTACGTGGACAATAGGCCTTAGCAACGCAAATAATACCTATCTGTGTAAGTCATCCACGCAGTTGACGTAATTTTACGCTCTATTCTATCCTAATAGCATTTGAATCTGATAGTATGTGTGCTTTGTAAATGAAGGGAGTATCCTATCGTAAACATTTGGTGATTGGAATTGAAAAAGAGTTATATCGAGTTTCTTGCCTCTGTAGAAACCACATTACAAAGGCGGCGCGCGGCGGTAGAATCACATTATTATTACTTTTCTCTTTGTAAGTGCTCTTAGCCTAGGTATACTGGTATATGAATGACATTTAGACTGAAATTTTCCTTTAGTCTAACCACTCAAGTTTTACTGGAACAAAGCGAAGCTTAGAGTCAAGCTCCGTATAAAATAAATGAAATAATTATCGTATATAATATCTTATTAATAGGGAGTAGTGTTTTACCTTACTAAAAGGGTGGCTTTACTACTCACTATTTCCAAGAGTTAACATTGTTTTAAAAAGTGTTACACCCAAAACGAGTTTAATACTTTTTAAACAATGTTAACCCTCTTCCACCGCAATTTATTGAAAAGCATAACCCCCTGTGTATTGCAAGGTCAAGTTACCAAAAGGCGTACGCAGGGAACAACTTTCCACTTGGCTCGGATTTCCAAGTTCCACCAAGTTGCCAACCCTTCTACGTTCCGAAGTTTTGATTAGTGATGTAATGATTATAATTTACAGAGCGAAATAACTTATCGATGTTTTTATTAATTTGCTTAAGTTAATCCAGACGCTATAAATTATAGAATGTATAACTGAAAATCAAGGATTTTTTTTTTACTTTACTTGTATACTTGCCACCTAAATCTATTTCTATCTAAGTAACCTGCGATATGTTTATGTTTTGTACGCTTAATTTTAAATATTTAGTGTACCAATTATTTCACCTAAGTCAATACAGATGTAATTCTTGTGAGAATAAAGATCTTAAACCAGAAATGTCGTCCTAAATATAAAAATATCGATATCGATAAAATTATCTCATGCACATCACTATCGACCAAATGTGGGTAACACGATGATGAGTCTTTATCAGACGTTTTATAAGTGGAAAATCAAATGCCTCCACACGCCGGGAGTCGTACTTCCTAACATTCGTGAATATTCAAGCACAATTCGAACTGGAGTCTTGTTAAAAGTAAATGTGAAGTTAGATTTCTCGTTTACAATGTGCCTACTTTGTGTTTAAGAATATGTATTATCTTTAAAATTACGGTGGGCGGGAACAATAGAGGCAGAAAACAGATACTTTATAATTAGGTTCATTGATTATTGTCTTACTGAAAACCTCAATTTTATTGCCAAGTGGTTTAGTTACTGGGTCATGATCGGGTTATTAGTTCAATAACCGGGCAAAATTCGTGTCATAAATATAATTTCGGCAAGTGTGTTGATCAAGCCGGTAACCAATTGTGACAATGACTTGATTTCAATGACGGAGGTCTTTACTCTGCAATGTCAGCGAACTATATTTTCATAAAAACTATTTTTTTACCAAAAAAAAACCTAAGTATTCCTTAACCCTTTCAACGCCACGGTCGGATTTTTATTAAATATTTTGTGTCCAATTCACCAAGGTCATATTAATCCAACGGTGATGGTGAAAGGGTTAATGAAATCAGATGTACACGCTGTAGAAACCTATTTTTCAGAAAAAAAATATCAAAAGCATAAAGCAAATACATACTAGTCCCAAGAAACTAATAAATCCGTGCACCCAAAAAACTTACTAGTTCGCAGTAAGAATTCACAATTGCAGCGACGAGAGATACATCGGGGAGCGATCAATTGTTACCGCAAGCTTTCCTCACGAAGACACAGTACGGGAAAATAAGCAGTAAGTTAGTACTCGTGAATTTATTGATGGTTTAATAAGAAAATCTCATCTGTTTCATGGAGTACTGACGAAGATTAATAATATTAGTAACTTTTTTTTTCGGAGAAGAATGTGTTTATGCACCATAACCGCAGGCTTGCTAGACCTGCGGCCGTGTGTGGGACTCGAGACTACACACCCGATTGGGACAAGCCGGTGCCAGCCTTGTGTCTATTGACCAGCCCAATAATATTAGTAAACTTCAAAATGTTTGGAAAAGTATATCCTGAACTAGGAAAAAAAAATGCATAGATGTAAGTAAAAAAATTACAAAGTTATTTATTAATATGGTCTAAGATTACAAAAAATACTTTTGATAATGAGTATCTTCACAAATGAAACAGACTTGCTCTACCGTTTCTTACTAAACTGTGCCCCCGTTGAAAAGAAAGTTTACCATGTATTTTTCTCGAAGATTCTGCTGATATATTGGTGCCCGGGGCAGATGCATAAATCGAAAGAACTGTTACATTTTTTCCATTTCATCATAAAGTGCTGGGAGCACATAAACATAGCAGAAAGCGTACAGAGTACGTTATTTTTATGAAAACGCACCAAAAACATCTCGCCCTGTTTCAAGTTTGGAAACTTTTTTATTATGTCAGAGGTGGCAAACGAGCCAAGCGGGTCGCCTGATGGTAAGCAATCACCGCCGCCCATGGACATCTGCAACACCAGAGGGATCGCTGATGCGTTGTCGGCCTATGGGGATATGGGGGGTGTGGACCTTCGGCACTCTCACAAACCAGACGAAACACAATAGTAGTCACAATTATTTCACGTTAGTGTTATATGAGAGCGTGGTTCTTCCCTGGACGAGCCGGCCCATCCGTACTGTTAAACAGCATGGTTTTACTACTACTATTATTTATAACAAAGAGATTTTAGTTGATAGTCATAGATACTGTGGCACACATACAAGCTTCTCTCGATGTGTTTGTTTGAAGATAAGATACTGTGAACTGTATCCACAATGCACAATGTCATAAAGAAAATGTTTTTTTCGCGTTTGTTTTGCGAAGGTCGTTGAGTAAATATTGTCATGACACGTGAAATGAGTTAAGTAGAGACTGCTTTGTGGCAATTCTAATAAACATTGTTAGTTCGTGAGTTAGTTTATGTAAATCTAACGTGCAAAGGTTTTATTTGCTTTCTCTGTTCCTTTGTGTGTATAAAACACTTAAGAAATTATTATGCAATTGAGTAGGGTGAACAGAATGACCTTGGCTGACCGCCTCCGTGGAACAGTAGCTAAGCCACTCGGTTATGGAACCGGAAGTCGGAGGTTCTATTCCCGCTATGGTTCTGGTTGGTGGTAGGACTTCTTCAGATTTCGACTGGGTAGCTACCACCAACACAAATTTGCCGCCAAAACAGCTGTTGCCGTGTTCCGGTAATCAATGTGGAAGCAACTTGAAATCAACCTAAATCAAATGAGCCTACACATTGAGCGACGCTTCTTGGTGAAGTGTCCCTTAATACAATAGGCTGTAGTTGAAAAACCCGCTTAAAATTTTTGGTCTGAACCGGGATTTGAATCCCTGTCGCTATGAAGTGTGAAGTCGCTACTAGCCACTGGACAGTCGGCTTCAATAATAATATAAGCGCAAAAAGTGTCAAAAATATCTTGGCATCAAAGGAAAATTACTTTATAACTACCGAGTTATAAGTCATAGCACTGTCAAAGATTTGATGCCACTCAAAATCATGTTTTACTTGAGTGTATGAGTGGGTAATAGAGTACAATTTCCTTTGATGCCAAGATATTTTTGACTACGTTCACCGCTTTGATATTATTGCTGCCGACTGTACCATGAAGGAAGTCTAACTACCTAAAGGGTCAAATGCTGATAAGAAATCAAATAAGGTCAGTGTCGCAAAGCAATAAAAGCGAGGCATAAAATAAAGCCGTTTGCGAACAAAGACGAAAGCCATAACAAGTTTAAAAGTATCGAAAGGGATGTCATAGTATTATCGGCGTATGGTACGAGCGATCCCAATATCTTGGTCCGTTGCAATATTTAGGTACGGGTCGTACCCAGACACAACAAATAAGCGAAGGCGAGCTCACCTAGCACGCCTTCTCCGGCCTGAGGGTTGACTTGCGGCCGGGGCTAGCTCCCCAATGCCCTCATTGCACAGGTCACCTAGTTTCTCGGGTGGCCCTCCCTAGGCGCCAACCTGACTTGAGGCCTTGCAAGTCAGGGTACCCGGGGATGGCCTGGTGAATAGTCACAAGGCTGGCACCGGCTCGTCCCAATTTGGGTGTGAAGGGGAATCCGGGAGAGTTTAGTGATTACACTTTAGTCTCGAGTCCCACACACGGCCGCAGGTCTAGCTAGCCTGCGGTTATAGTGCATAAACGCATTCTCCTCCGAAAAAAAAGACACAAAAAATAATAATAAGAAAAAATAAGTAAATTAAGTTGTCACTACGATTGCCATTGGCGATCACGTTCGTAACTTAGTGCGAGATGTGTTGGAAAAATCCTGCTCTTGTTTTCTGTTTTTTTAGTAATGCTGAATGTATTGATACACCAACCACCAACTCCGGACCAAAGAAGTTCGTCCTACTACCAAGTATAATAGAACAGAACGAAGAGTTCGAATCTGTAATCTGTGTTGCGGGCAATAAAAATTGTAAAATGACCTTTGAGAAAAGACATTCGGCCAATATCGGTTCCGTAAAGCATTATATCTGTTGCATACACGTAGACACTTCTGATATCTGAAAGACGAACTACGAAGATTGTATAAGACATTGGTAAACCTTTTTTTATACTAAGTCAGTTGGCAGACAGACACGCAGCCCACCTGATGGTAAGTGGCCACTGCGGCCTATTCCATTGAGGGACACTTCACCAGAAGGCTTCACTCAATATGCTGCCAGACTGTAGGCTCTTCCGATCTTCGAGCCTTTGATTTCAAATGTACTGGCTCCCACATTAATACTGCCGGAACACACTACTAGTCAGTCGAACTCTGAAAAAGCCCTACCACCAACCAGACCCTAGGTAGGAGTAGAACCCACGACCGGGTTTTATATCCGAGCGGCTTAGCCACTGTTCCACGGAGGCGGTCAAAAAATACCTGGCCCTAATTCTACTTCTAATCTAAAATTCACCTCCACAACTCTTGAATATTAAAGTGTCCCCGTGTAAGAGGCGCGCACCTATCTGGGAGCTTTATATGTCATTTTATGACATCGTAAATCGCGGAATATCGGACTCGCATATTTGTTCCGCCATTATAATAACGTTTGACAAGCGCCCACGGCAACATTGTGCATGTTTGGAACACTTGACTTGTAATGTGGAATTTTAAAATTCTATGGAACATACACATTCTCTGTCTCTTTCCTTCTTTTGTGGTGTGTTATTGAGAGGTAGTGGAAAGCAGATCGATCCTAGATTGCAGTTTAGGTTTGGGATGATATACGAGTAAAACCTCTCTGGACTCTTTATTCACAGCGCCATCTAGCCTTAAACTAAGGGAAGCTTCTACTAGTGCCAAATACCTGATGCCTAAGTGATCATTACAGACTAGATTTTTTGATGCATTTTCCGTTTTTGAGAAAATAATTATGGAAGGAAGGAAAAAGGTTCAAAGGATGGGGAGGAGGGAGAGAAAAGGGGGAGTTCCACCCCATGACCAAGTAAGATAAGTAGTATTTAAGCCGTGCAATAGCACATCGTAATACGTTGGTCTTCTGTGACAGAATCTGTTTGCAGCATTGGTCTACCACAGTTATATGTAGTTATAGTTGTATTACAAGAATCGCTTTAGACCGGCACTTACATAGGTACTATTGAATTTTATAGATATAAGCAAAGGTGGCACTTAAATTTTCAACGCGTGAATATGAATACTTAAACGATGAAATTCCGACAATGGCTATTATAAAAATACGTAGGAAAAACAATACGACGGACAAATGTGGCCCCAAACAAACATTGCACTGTCCCGCAGTTTGTTTTCATACGAAAATGTTGGTGCAAACTTTGAATTTTGTTAGAATAATACCGTCACCTCTTTTTTGGTACCGTTATTTGGCTAGGGACGTTTAGGGTTTGTTTTCATTATGCTGCCTTTCAGGAAGTAATGTTTCAGAAACAACATTTTGATAGATATCCGGTGCACCTCTTTTCGAATCGAAAACACTTTGGAGTTTGTTAAAATACATTAAAAAGGTGATTCGCACCACTGAACCGAAAACCTAATGTGAAAAACCTGGCAAAAAAAAAGAAAATCACTTATTGTTTACGGAGAGAAGTAACAAAAAAAAAAACAAAAGAATTAGGAGAAAATTGTAACTGTTACATTTAATGTTTAACGATTCAAAAGTGCGTCGTGGAAGCTACCTTGAATCCTACCAATATTATAAATGCGAAAGTCTGGATGTTTGGATGTTTGTAACTCAATCACGCCTAAACGGCTGAACGGATTTCGGTGAAATTTACGTATAGTTTATAACTCGGAAAAGGACAAAGGAAATAAAATTCCTGCGGGAAACGTCTCATTCCCGCGGGACATTTGAAAAAAGAAAATGCGCGCGGGTGAAACCGCGAGCGGAAAGCTAGTAAAAAATATTTTTAATACGATTTTGACAAATTCTAAGGTGAAATAAAATCATATCACAATACCATATCCGGTGAACCAAAAAGATAAAAGGTCATTCTCCCAAGTTGTGACGAATGCGCAAGGGGGAGTGTGACGACAAATGACGACATCAATCCTCACCCTGGGGGACAGGTTTACTGACGACAAGGATATTGTGCTGTAATTTTCGTACTTTTAAGTATGTGAGACAATTAAGTTCGAAATTGATGCCTGACAGACAAAATATCGGGAAGAGTGGACAGTGTGTAAGTACGTGATAATTTAGTTCTTTGATATACGATTTACCAGGTGGTAGGTACCTGAACTGGGCCGCCTAGGTGGGTACCACCGCAGTGACAGATATTTTTTCCGTGAAATAGTAATGTGTCAAGCATTTCTGTGTTTCGGAAGGGCACTGAAGCTAGTGAAATTACTGGGTATATGAGACCTAATAACTGTCGTCTCTTAAGGCGGGCAACGCGCCTGCGACCCCAAGGGGGTCTCGGGTGCTTATAGGCGGCGGTGATCACTTATCATCAGGTGATCCACTTGGTCGTTTGCCACCCGTTTTATAATATAAAAATTTTTTATAAAAAAATACGAGTATTATCGGATCTGTCCAATAGCAATTATGTTGTCTACAACATGGTACTGATGACTTACATTCAGGTGTCACTTTTGCCATATTCCTTCCCCCTCTTTCATAAAAAGAGTATTTTAATTAGTGTTAGTGGTATGAGTAGTATTGTTACCGGCAAACTTATTAACCATCGGTCGACGGAGTGGGGGAAATTTTCGCGCATGTGTACTTGCGCATGACCAATAGCGCGCGCGAATCTCTCGACGCCCGCGCGCGCTATTGGTCAGAGGTATGCTTCTGACCAATGCGCAGGCATGTCAAAATTCGTGGTCTGTGCACTCCCCACTCAATAGTCAAGAAGTTTGCCGGATCCTGTAGTATGTGTTAGTTGCATGTCTGATTGAATGTATTTAATTAAAGCATATCATATTCATGTTCATTAGTCCTGCGCGTTATCTCTGGCCTTATCAAATGGCTGTGCCGGCTCTGAGAGAAAGGATAATGCAACGTGTTTCCACGTTTGTGCATTAACATGTCCACTGCTAGATTAATAGTCGGTACAGCCGGAACTAGGCTAGAAACAATTATGCAAGCGTCTGTAGGATTTAGAATTGAAGCTATTTTTAACCGACTTCAAAAAAGGAGGAGGTTATATGTTCGACTGTATGTATTTTTTTTTTTTTTTTTTTTTTTTTTTTTATGTATGTCCGTCGATTTCTCCGTCAATTGTGGACCGATTTAAATAATTCTTTTTTTATTTGAAAGTACATAGTTCCGAGGTGGTCCCATTGTCACCATGTCAGGATCTGATGATGGGATCCCGGGAAAATCAAGGGCAAACCTCAAATTTTATAGGCGCACACTACGCGTTACTTGTTTTTTCTGAAGCCATTCAAGTTTTTGCGTCCGATAGACATAATTTTATGTTGATGAGCTGATGATGGAAAGTACAACTCCTTAACAGTTAGGAGTTAGGGGATAATTCTTTCAGTATTGTAGGAATATGTAGACCGTTAGTTGTATTTCATGTACTTTTGCAGCTAAGCTGATAATGGAAGGTACAACTCCTTAACGGTTAAGAGTTAGGGGATAATTCTTTCAGTATTGTAGGAATATGTGGACCGTTAGTTGCATTTCATGAACTTTTGCAGCTAAGCTGATGATGGAAGGTACAACTATGATGATGGAAGCTACAGGGTACGACTTCTTAATTCTTATGTCCCTCTTGCGGGCTGCGTCTTTAGTTGGTCTACCCATGGTGCTGAACACTTAATGAAGAATACCTAATATTGTCAAATAATACAATTCTACTATTTTACTCGTATTTTCGCTATCATTATTATGAAAGAGTTTTACTCACTGCGTGTTATTCACACTAAAAATAGAAAAATAAACAAACTTTTTAAAAAAAAAATTAAACCGACTTCAAAAAAAAAAACAAAAAAAAATAGGTACCTAAAAACACTGAAAAGCAAAAAATAATTTTAAAAAGACATTCATCAAATGCGCTTATTGTCTAAGCCTATTAACTAAATTAAATTGTATTTTACGTGCTAGGTAGGTACCTACTAATCTGTTTGAAGTCGGTGCCAATCCAAAGAAAATAAAAAATGATACATAATAATAATGTATTTTACAGGGTAACTAATTAATCCGCAGACGGTACGTAGTCTGGGTACCTACTATTTGGCTTGGCACCGACTTCAAACAGATTAGTAGGTACCTACCTAGCACGTAAAATACAATTTAATTTAGTTAATAGGCTTAGACAATAAGCGCATTTGATGAATGTCTTTTTAAAATTATTTTTTGCTTTTCAGTGTTTTTAGGTACCTATTTTTTTTTGTTTTTTTTATCGCAATGTGTAACAAGACGAGCAGATCGTACACCTGATGGTAAGCACCACGTCTGCCCTTAGACAGTTCAGTGGCAAACAGTAACTAAGCAGTTACTGTCTGGTACCGCCCTGCACCCACTACACCGAGACGACAGTTATTAGACCTCATATACCCAGTAATTTCACTACCTATACTATTTAATGAAAGAGAGGCAAACTAGTAAGTAATATCTGAAGCAAAATGGCGAGCATTTGGAGAAGCCTATGCCCAGTAGTGGACTGCGACAAGCTGATGATGATGAATGAGTAAGCTTGGGCTGTGTTTTTGCAATATTAATGTGGGAGCTACTCACTTGAAATCAAAGGCTTCAAGATCCAAGACCATAGGAACCTTAAGTGTGTCAACACATTAAAAGACACTTCCTGGCTATGTTTTTTTTAAATGGAATAGGCCGCAAAAGTAGCTTAACATTATTTGACCTACATTTGTTATTGGCGGTGTCAAATGACGAAGTCGAAAAAAGTTATTCCCGCTTGGAACCGCGATATTATTAACGGTGTCAAACGGCCAATTCAAAAAGAGTCCTTGTGCGTTTGACACCGCGGTGTATTCGGGACCGGTGTTAAACGACGAATCCCCCGTTAGTTTGACGTCCAAACATCACCTATTCATCCAACTCCATTTCTTCATCCAACCTAATTCATCCATGCAATCACTCTTTCATCAATATACATATTTAACCAGCTTTTGCGTTGATTTTTGTATTCCCAACAGGTAGTGCGTCACTCTACCTAATGACCACAAACAACCCTTATTCACGAAGAACTGAAAAGGTTAAAAAGGGCATCATATTTTGTATGAAACCGAGTCACATTTCCCCCACAGTATTTCACTATACCTAAAATAGACTCGATGTAGAAAAAACACCATCCAACAATGCTTTGTAAGTAGCTCGCATTAATCCCAATTTTGCTCACGTTTCACACCAAACAGGGTTCGAGGGTAAACATATACAAGCTTATGTCGACGGTATAAGGTTTATAGTTGCGTAGAGGTTTGGTGACAACTGTACATGCTAAAGTGTAGGGCTGCGCATTATGTTTCAAGCTTGTTTTAGAATTTTTAAAAAGATTAATTGAAAGTACTAAGTGTTTTTAAGTTGCATAGTATTTTCTGTAGTAATTTCACTACTAAATTTCAAGTCAGTAAAAGTTAATGTCCTATAGGACACTGCAGAGAAAAAGTTTTTATCCATATACTAGCGGCCATCTCCGTGGTTTCACCCGCGCGTAATTTCTTTTTTTAATAATCCCCCTTCCCCCACATTTCCGGGATCAAAAGTACCCTATGTCACCCGGGGATTATTCAAATCGGTTCAGTAGTTTCAAAGCCTATTCAATACAAACAAACAAACAAGTCTTTCCTCTTTATATAACAGATCACTAATAAGAACTCTGAAGGAGGGCGCAGTATTAAAACCACAAGTAACTTTCACTTTCTTGTATTCTCAAAACAACACACGACTTATTAAAATAGTACAATTTTATGACTGTGACTCCAAATAACACGACACTTTAGCTTGGACCAAGCCATTCGTTCCAATGCTCGATCAAGACTGACGCTCCGTGTTACAAAACCTCATAAAGAAATCTACCCTCCATTACAAACCAATACTGACTTCTCATTGGCTATCGCTTGACCAATCAATGAGAAGTCAGTATAACAACTATTAAAATATTTCGCTTTTAAATAATAATCATTTGACATACTTAATAATTAGTTCATAACATATTCAAATATTATTTTTATAATAAATATTAATGATTTTAATAATTAGTTTGTAACATTTATAATATTCGTATACATAAAAGCGTTGTACATAAAGTCTATTAATTGATAGTAGCAAGCCCTAGCCGTGTGAGTGATTAATGACGTCACGAGCTTCCTTCCGAAGCATCGCCAGTGATAGTGCGAGGACGCGCGAGGAAATGTTTGTTGAGCGGAAAACGAATCGAAGGCTTTTTATACTACTACTAGCTTTCCGCCCGCGGCTTCGACCGCGTGGATTACACGACGTTATTCAGTCGAAAATCTAAGAAGATTTAAACAAACTTCCATCTCCTATTTTATCCCCTCAGGGGTGGAATTTATCAAAATCCTTTTTTAGGGACCTGCGTCATAGTAGCTTTATGCATGCAATGTCTCAGCCCGATCGGTTTGACATTGACAAAATTACATACAAACTTTCATCCCCTATTTTATCCCCTTGGGGGTAGATTTGATCAAAATCCTTTTTTAACGGATGCCTACGTCATAACATCTACCTGCATGCCTAATTTCAACCCGATCCGTCCAGTGGTTTGGGCTGTGCGTTGATAGATCGCTATGTCAGTCAGTCAACTTGAGTTATGTATATTTAGATTGTTTATCATTCTACATCAGTTGGTAGACAGACACGCAGCTCACCTTATAGTAAGCGGCCACTGCGACCTATTCCATTATGAGACTTCACCAGAAAGAGTTGCTCAATGTGCTACCAGACTGTAGGCATATCTGATCTTCGTGCCTTTCATTTCAAGTGTACTGGCTCCTACATTATAATGCCGGAACACAGCCAGAGCTATTATGGCGGCAGATTTCACCTGTGGGGAATTTACTTTAAGAGGATGTAAGTGATAGTGTTTTGCACCATTATTTTACAAATTATATTCTTCGGTACAAAATTGAAACTTTCGCTCCATAAAATATTCTCCACGGAACCATTTTATACGTAAAATATTCTGTGAACTAGTTTGGTCAAAATATATTGCAACATAAGCGTATTACAAAATACACTTCATATTTGATATATTCCTGGACGTAAAATGAAAGCTTAGGTATTCTGCTGTGTCATACACAAAGCAGATACTAAGTATATTGGTCTAGACAATGTAGTTAAATAAATAAATAAAATATCTCTGGACATTATTCACACAGCGCCATCTAGCCCCAAACTAAGCATTAGATTGTGCTATGGGTGCCAGACAACGGATAAACATTACTTATATACATTTTTTTTTGTAAATACATACATATTATACATAAAAACACCCAGACCGATACAAACAGACATGTTCATGCACACAAATGTTTGTACCGTGCGGGGATCGAACCCGCGACCTCTGGTGTAATAGCCGACTTCTCGATCATTACACCAATTGGTCTGGTTCCGCTGTAGAAGATTCCGTAAGCGGTTGCGGGCCCACAGCCTCTGCAGAATGTTGATTAATATGAAAAAAGTACCGCCTTTTTAGACCGCCTCCGTGGAACAGTGGCTAAGCCGCTCGGGAATAAAAACACGGAGGTCGTGGGTTCGATCCCCGCACGGTACAAACATTTGTGTGCATGAACATGTCTGTTTGTATCGGTCTGGGTGTTTCTATGTATAATAATATGTATGTATTTACAAAAAGAAAGTATAAAAGTAATGTTTATCCGTTGTCTGGCACCCATAGCACAAGCTAATGCTTAGTTTGGGGCTAGATGGCGCTGTGTGAATAATGTCCAGAGATATTTATTTATTTATTTATAGGCTCGAAGATCAGATGAGCCTACAGTCTGGCAGCACATTATGCGACGCTTCCAGGTGAAGTGTCCCTTAGTGGAATAGGCCGCAGTAGCCGTACTTTACTTACCATCAGGTGGGCTGCGTGTCCGTCTGCCAACTGATGTAGTATAAAAAAACGTAATCAGTTAACACATTCAGTGCGTTACGACCACTATTTTGACGTATTTGCCTTTCCGCCAGCGCGGCAGCCCTCTGTCCCTGTTTTACGCCTGGTGCGGGGGCTATTTTTCTATGTTCCCATACGTGTATAAAAGAGATAGTGGTATTCCCATTTTTGTTATTTCTAGTAGAACAATAATCTGCAAAAAAAATGTACGGCAAAATAATGGTCGTAACGCATAGAAAGGAAATTGTTTTCGTCTGGTGCGGTACGACCAGTATTTTGACGCACCCCCCCAGCCCCGCAACCACCCGCTTGCGCCTCAGTTCGCACTAGTTCTGCCTGTAATATCGACACGCGTATCGATAGATCTTTGGAGGCTCGCGAGAATGAAATGATCGCGAAAAAAACTTGTCATTAAATCTTATATTGTGTTATTTCTGTGGTTAATATAAAAGTAAAATTGACAGGTGCCAAATTATAAAATCGCAATTGGTTAAATAAACGCTAAAAACAAAGAATTATATAATAATTACCTCAGATTATATTAATAATGATTGAAAGTAAACTAACGATTTTCATACTTTTTTCCTTAATTGATTATATTTTAGTTAAACATATGTAACATCTTTTAGGTCTGAATAAAAAATATCGATAAAAATCATTTGTTTAGATCCCATCACTAGTATTTTTTCGCTTCTATGCTATACGCCTAATATATGGTCGTAAATCAATGATTTCGAAAAATGCTTATATTTTCCAAAATATCCTTCAGAACCCTGTGCTACGGCAGTTGTGTATAAACAGGGATATGACCTAAAGGTTTGAAAAAGAAAATCTTTGGTGCGATGAGTTTCCACGTCTGTGTAGGCCCTGGAAGTCAGGTCGTGGTGCGTCAAAATACTGGTCGTAACGCACTTCTGGCTTAGGTACGTACGACCAGTATTTGTTCGTAACGCAGTCGCGGCAAGTTCAGGTTTTTGTGCCAACGCACTGAAAGTGTTAAAACAAAACGATACATCAAACTTTTAATCAGTTACCTTTCCACTGCGACATAATGATTACAAAGCCCTTTTATTTCCGGAAAACGAACAAATAACGTTTTAATCCCACATTGATAATTAAGAATGGCATACCAAACTGACAGCTCCATAAATGGAAAACATCGAATGCTTTTCTGCTATCCGATTCATTATTTAACAGCTCGGAATGGTATTGCGTAATTAATAATCATGCAATTTTGTTTTTAAGCAGCTTTGTGTTGCTCCTGATGGAAAAAGGCTTTTGTAACCTATTTTATTGGGAAACACCGCTCTATTTGATTCCATATGAGTTTGATTGTTGGGCCCGACTATGTTCCAAGTTGGTCTGGTTTCCCTTGTAAGGGTTACGGAGGTCAGATGGCAATCGCTCCATTGTAATAACCAAGCTTGTCAAATCTAGGACCATAGTCGAAGCAGACCCTGAGCTCCATACTGGATGCAATCGGGAATACGCTGGGATGATGATGATGATGAGTTTGATTGTCTGATTTTGGCGTGCATTTGTGTTTTTTTCAATGTGTGTTTGTATCACAACCTAGTTGGTGGCGGAAAACGTTGTGTGGAAACTTGCACAGATGAACAACTGTTTCAATAAATCTATACTAATATTATAAAGAGGAAAGATTTTATTGTTTGTTTGTATTGAATAGGCTCCAAAACTACTGATCCGATTTGAATAATTTTTTCCTTGTTGGAAAGCTACACTATCCCCGGGTGACATAGGGTACTTTTGATTTCGGCAATGTGGGGGGAAGGGGGATATTTAAAAAAAGAAATTACGCGGTGAAACCGTAAGCCGAAGGCTTAGTGGTCGCCTAATATCGTCTGATTTTATTGGCACTTAATGCCGTTACCGCTCGCTACAATTTGACAATTGACAATAGGTATTGTTTGATATTTTAAGTAAACACCCGTAGTTGAATTTGACCAACTCGTACAAGTCGACGGAAATCAACAATTTTAGTAAGATTGTGACACTACAAGTGTTTCTTCAGTTTTGATAGTGACTACACAGTTTTTTTTTATACCACCTCAGTTGGCAGACAGACACGCAGCCCACCTGATGGTAAGCGGCCACTGCGGCCTATTCCATTGAGGGACACTTAACCAGGAAACGTCACTCAATGTGCTGCCAGACTGTAGGCTCATCTGATATTCGAGCCTTTGATTTCAAGTGTACTGGCTCCCACGTTAATGTTGCTGGAACACAGCCAGAGCTGTTATGGCGGCAGATTTCACATGTGATGATTTTACTGTGAATCAATCGACAGTGTCTTTACAATTTGATTGTGACGCTACAAATCCAAAACACGTAGGAGTAGGAGTATTATAGGGCGAAGCCGCGTTCGGAAGATTCGGAACTCTATAATTTGACAATTTAGTATGGTAAGTGGAAAACAGCCGCAGTCGCATTTTACCGCTCGCTCGTTGCAAGCAACTTTCCCGCAACTCCGAAGCCGCAACTTGTCGAGTTGTTGCCGGAGCTGTCATAACCGAGCTTCATGGAACCTACATCAACCCGCATTAGCTGATCTCATTCGATTTACTTTTAGGGCTGCTGTCAAACTTAGAGGACTTATATTCTATAGTAATATTGTAACTATTTTTGACGAGCCATTTGATGTAATGGTCGAGAAGTCGGCTATTACACCGGAGGTCGTGCTGCGGGTTCGATCCCCGCACGGTACAAACATTTGTGTGAATGATCATGTCTGTTTGTATCGGTCTGGGTGTTTCTATGTATAATATGTATGTATTTACAAAAAGAAAGTATATAAGTAATGTTTGTCCGTTGCCTGGCACCCATAGCACAAGCTAATGCTTAGTTTGGGGCTAGATGGCGCTGTGTGAATAATGTCCAGAGATATTTATTTATTTATTTACATTTTGAAGTTAACCTTTAAAACAAATTAAAGCGTGACTCCAAATTCAATTGACTCTACAATTACAAGTGGCTCCGAAATTTCAAGTGCTCTACAATTTGACACTGCCTCTACATTACTAGCTTGTATTTGGCACCAAGAATGACTGGTAGAGAATGCCATGAAGCATTAAGTCTGTACCCTGAGTTGAGCAAGGAAGTTTATAAAAATAAATAATAACAGCGAGGCGTCTGAATTCTTTAATTAACTTTATTTCCAAATTCACCTAAGGCGTGTTCTACACATGCGGTTTATACACATCCCTGTTCAAACTGTTAACTTTGAAACTCACAAGAATTGTTCACATCAACTTGTTATAACAGGGCAATGTTCGATCGGTTCCGACAAGGACCCTATCTGTAATTAGTTTAATATGTTTTTGTACAAAGTTTAGCGGTTAAATTAAATTACTTTTTGAAGTAAAACTTTGCGCTTTCATAACTGTTCGGCTGTGTTCCGGTAACATTATGTTAAAAGTAATTATGAAATATGACTGGCCGATGGCGCATTTGGTTGTGACCCTGCTCAAGCCTTAGGTTGCGGGTTTGAACCCCACTCAAAATAAACATGTATGTGAATAAAATATGAGTTTGTCCGTATTGTTGGACATAAATACATTTCTCTTGATAATTACAATTTAATATACTTTTACAATATTAGGCATTAATCGGCATTATACATTGCAAGCGCGGTAAAATCTATCTGTCAATCTCCCCGACTAGTGCGGGGCACCGTACGCGGTGACCATAGTGATGTGTTAATCGAGTGAACCAATTATTCGTCTAACAGTATACCAACACACAACACTTGAGCACTTCTCAAGCTTCTTAACTCAAGGTGAAGATCAATGTATGTGATGTCCAATTATTTATTTATTTATACTGTATCTTCTGATCTCGTCTGACCTTTGATTTGAAACGTAATATCAAAGCGTATATAAATAACTGTTATATGTATTAATTATCCAATAATTTTATAATGACGACTACAGACTATATACTTGTAGTAATAGACCTATTTAGAATTAACAAGGGAAATCTGATATATGAATATTAACAACCAACTACTAATAGATATGAAAGGTACATTGTTATTGCTGTCAAAATTCGACATGTTTCATTGATGAGTAGAGCACAAAGATATGAAAGATACGTTATTGGTTGTCCTAAATAAATAAAGAGAAATATTTAAGTGTATATCCAAAAACGGCTGAAACTCGCACCAAAATAAACCAAAGGCACTCCAAATTTAGCGACGTTAGAACCATAGGGATCCAAGTCACATTTTCAACTTTTGGAGAAAACGAGGGAAACGCGTTTGGATTTGTTCCTGAAATTGTCCTATCCCAAAGTGACCGATATGAGTTTCCTTATGAAAATTGCTATAATAAGCACTTGGATCAGTGTGGCATGAAAAATGTCTTTTTTTTGGACGTTTTTAACAAAATATCGGTTTTGACAAAAATGTGACTTAGATCACTATGGTTCTAACGTCGTCATTTTAGGTTAGGTTAGCAATTCAATTTTTTTTGTGCACGTTTCAGCCTTTTATGGTGTACGCTTAAATACAAGAATAAATACATACATACATCACGCAAGAGAAAGAGATTTTTTTATGCCTGATCAGTTGGCAGAGAGGCACGCAGCCCACCTGATGGTAAGTGGTCACTGCGGCTTATTCCATTGAGAGCTTCACCAGGAAGCGTCGCTCAATATGCTACCACACTGTAGGCTCTTCAGATCATTTTCAGCTTTTATTTTAAATGTACCTATTACCACATTAATATTGCCGGAACACAGCCAGAGGTGATAATTATGTCGGCAGATTTCACCTGTGGGTGGTAGCTAGCCAGTCGGATACTAAAAAGTCCTACCACCAACCAGACCCAAGGTTTTATAACCGAACGGCTTAGTCAATGTTCGTTGGAGGCGGTCAAAGTAGAGAGATGGCAAAATTCTAACATTGGTGCGAATTTCAAAATAAGCGCATTAAATATCTCTGGGCATTATTCACACAGCGCCATGTAGCCCCAAACTAAGAATTAGCTTGTGCTATGGGTGCCAGACAACGGATAAACATTCCTTATATACTTTTTTTTGAAAATACATACTTTTTATACATAGAAACAACCAGACCGATACAAACTGACATGTTCATGCACACAAATGTTCGTACCGTGCGGGGATCGAACCCGCGACCTCCGGTGTAATAGCTGACTTCTCGACCATAACACCAAATGACTCGTCAAAAGCATTGGTGACATAATAAATCTGTAACGAAATATAACTGCCCCCTACTCGTCCCAATAAGTCAGAATGACATATTAAACATTTATGGGACAAGTTCGATTAGTTCGGGTCGAGTTTCTGTATTTTTTCGCCTTTTCCTCGTTCGAAGGTGGGAAATGTCACATTGTATTGTTACACGAGTTTAACTAACTTTGATTTACGACGTGTTTCCGTGTTAATATGATTTGTGGCGTTGTATTTTTCGATGTTTTTATAAGATGTTGTTTTAAGCGATGGTCGATAGTTCGAAGTCTAACTGGGCAACATATAGGCTAAAATTTATTTTGGAAACAAGAACAAGTGGAGCAGAAGAACAGACTTGGTAAACTACAAGAATTATAAAAATGGTGCCCTAGCAAATATGTCTATGTACATGAGCGTTTTCTGCTGAGATAATAAAATTGATGATCTGCCACATCTGATGTGGAACTCTAAGTGCCCTGCTATACTGAGATGTCATTTCTATATAAGTATAACTTAATGGTCGAGAAGTCGGCTAATACACGAGAGGTCGCGGGTTCGATTACCGCTCGGTACAAACATTTGTGTGCATAAACATGTCTGTTTGTAGCGGTCTGGGTGTTTCTATGTGTAATATGTATGTATTTACAAAAAAAAGTATATAAGTAATGTTTATCCGTTGTCTGGCACTCATAGCACAAGCTAATGCTTAGTTTGGGGCTAGTTGGCGCTGTGTGAATAATATCCAGAGATATTTATTTATTATTAAGAAGGCCGAAGTTGTTCAGACTGATGAGCATATTCTACTGGCAGATTGAAACTCCACGCAAACGAAGTCGCAGGCCCCAGCTAGTCATTTTATAAGGGCATACATTAGATTTGTGTGTGTGAGCTAAATTTTGGACTACAAATGTCCTGTGTAGTAGGTTTAGTTCAGGTTACAAAGCGGAACTACCATTATCAAGTTACCTTAACTTGTAATAGTCGAAAATCGCTTCTAAACTTACACAAAGCTTAACCAAACGTGAACTATGAACTTAGAAATTAGTACACAATATTGAGATGCGATCAAAGATAAATCAAGTTGTCGTCTGTTTCGCTTCGGAAGAAGGACGCTGAATCTTCACTTGATCCCACTTTAATAAAGTCAAATTGCTATCTATATACTCGTACTAATATTATAATAAAGGGGAAAGATTAGTTTGTTTGTTTGTATTGAATAAGTCCCGAAACTACTGAAGCGATTTTAAAAAATCTTTCAGTGTTGGAAAGCTACACTATCCCCGGGTGACATAGGGTTCATACTTTTCTTCCTGGAAATGTGGAGGGAAAGGGGGATATTTGAAAAAATAAATTAAGCGTGGGAAGACAAAAAATCTTCAGTATAAGTAGTAAAAATGTGATGTGTGAGTTATTTTCTATGTCAAAATATTTTCCAAGATAAATAATATTCACGCCAACCACACCCGGTATATTTCAGCCATTTGCATTTTAGCAAATCACACGTCAGTACCTCGTACATTTAAAACGACGGCACATAGAAGCGGCTACGGCGTCGCTGCTACAAGCGGCTACGAAACGCTACGACGCTTTCCACTCGGCTACGCGCGTCGTCATGCGCATATAGTGTGTATTTATTTTATTTTTATATGTGTTTATCTGTTGAATTTAATTTATGTAATCTAAGTTTATTAGTTAATTTTTTTCTGTTACATACCGAATAAAGTGACGAGTATTGGAAGAGGCCTATGTCCAGCAGAGGACTAAGACAGGCTGATGATGATGATGAATCTCGTTCTATTCAGGGAGCGTTTGTTAGTTTTCGTGTGTAAAAAATATAGTTATGTTGTAAGTCTTTGTGGTTGGGTTTGTTTCATTTTTAGTTCTCGGGACAAAACTTGGTAGTTTTCGGTATTCCTTTCCACAATGAGTGGGGAAGAGCCAAACACTAACTTCCGTACCCCGTTCGAAAGGTGTGCTTCAGGGTACTGTGCGACTTGTGGCGAGGTCGTTCTACTCTGAGAACAACTGGAAATGGCGACGATTTCAAAGCGAGCCAAAAAATGTTGGGAGGTAGCCTAACAAACACGCAAGCTGCTTAAATTGCTTCTGTACCACCTGAAGGTTGTATAACAGCCGTTCAAAGGGTTTATTATACTTCTTAAGTTGTACAGTAGCGTATTTAAAAGCGCTTTAACAGACGTGCGGTACAATGGTCGTAGAGCGGTAAAATAATCCCCAAAGGAGATACAAAGTCATATTATAGAGTTATTGTACAGGCATTAGATGTAAAGAGGAGGTATAAGTAACTTTTGTAGCGCTCTGAGATCTTGTAGAAGGTTTTTGTAGTTAAAGGCGTTAGAACAGAGTTATTAACTTCTTTTGAAACGCCTTAAGTTGTATATTGTATACTTGTATAGGCTTAAGCTGTTGAGTACAGTTAATGACATCCTTTGTAATGCTGTATCTACAGCAGATACATAATACTCTATAGTAGCGCCTAAGTCGCTACAATTAAGAATTGTACAGCAACTTTATGGCAAATAGCTGGATAAAGCATGGCAAACACTCCTTATACAGGTAAAAGTGTATAAATTCCACTACTATGGCCATTAAACGGCTGAAGCCGGACTAGAGAGGGGGACTAAATAAAACATTTAATATAATTAAAAGATGTTTCATATATTTTGCAGTTCTGAATTTGGTTCCGATTCTGTCGGCACTTGAGCTCCGGCGTTGTCTGAAAGTATTATATACGTAGGTTCAGATGCTTTCCCGTAGCCCATTGCAGCTGTTGAAATATTTCCACAGTTTTCTTGTAGGACCTGAAAAACACGAATTTGATGCAAAAGTCTCCAGATAATAAGTCAAGTGTAGAAGGGTTTTAAGATTCTGACCACGGACTCCTAAATAAAACGACCTCTATAATAGGGTATCAATTATCCATTGTACAGTCTTGGGTTCTTAAAAGAAGTATTAATTGCTGCTGTACACCTCATAACGTTTAATAGCACGTTAATACCACAATTGTAGAACCCAAAGGTCTAGAACGGCAAATACAAGCGCCATGAATCGGTAGAAAGGTTCTAGTAAACTCTGAAGGCTGTTGTAGCTGAGACGCCATTTAGCTTTTATAAAATTGATTTTCAGAATACTAATTTATAATTTTTAAATCATAAATATGTACAAAAAACCGAACTCACGTAACTATTTTTCATCCATGACACTACAAAAACTACAAACAAAGCCTAAATATCTTTTACAAGCTAAATTCAGAATTCACAATCTATAATTAAATGTATTTTTTATCAAAAAACTGCATATATAGAAGGGCGCGTGAAAATATTAGCTAAAACATATGTATATATTTACAATAAACTGTTACTCGCACTTGTATTTCATACGAATAGAAGGAAAAAACAACACTTGACTTACCTGTTTATTATTTTTAATTTACTTACTGCAATTCACTGTCATATACTTTCCAAATGGCTAATCTTATTAAAATTATAGGTTATGTTTTATTAATTCCTCTGTATCGCCACTGTATATTCAATAAAGAACCGTAAACTTTAAATCGGAGATACAGACGCGGTATAATAAGGTGCGAGCGCTACAGTCGTGCTATATAAGGTGCGAGCGCTACAGTCGTGCTATTACAACTTATTTTAGATACTTAAGCGTATACTATCGCTCGCATACGCCACTGTAGACCCTATAGCCGTACAAAATGGGCCCTTTTGGGGGTACAGCGGTGCTTTAAGCGCTTGTACATATACTGTAGATCTTACTTAAGGAACCCATGCCTTTATTAGTAACTTCTAACCGACCAGTATACGGCTTGTTATAGAGCTTGTGTGCTAGTTGGGAGGTATATAATAATTATAAATAAAGGAGGACCAAGAGCGATTATGGTATGTGATCACGAACGTTAACCGTTCGAACACTACGATAACAACGCTTAATAATGTCAGAGTTAAAAATACATGGTACTGGTAGTATCTTAAGAACTTGTGTTATGGTATCAAACAACTCGTCTCGCTTCTGAAGTTAGTTAGCTTTTATAAGTTGTTGTTTAAAGTTGTTTCGTTTTGATAGCCTGTCTACTGAGAAGATATTTTTATATAATTTGTAATCTTTTGAGGCTAGATGGCGCTGTGTAATGTCTGAAGTGTATTTATTTTACAAGATTACCAACAAAAAACTTTTATAACATAATTAAATTAATGATCAGATCCCTTGGATACCTTTAGGAACTCAATTTTAACTTAACAGGAGGCCCTTTTGCAATTTAAAATACCCAACTACTTTTGCTATTGACTGTACTCTAATGAAAATACCACATTTAACCATAACACTTAACATCAAAAGATAGTGAATTTGAGATCAAAAGATACTAATTTTACATAGAAAATCTTCATTCAGCGTGTTTACTAAACCATTATTACACAAACCTTTTTATACTATTTTTGGCTGGTCATCTTTTTGCTCGATTTTAATGGGCTGGTTTAATGGGCTGGCCGAATGTTCGGAAGCCAGTCAATTACTCTAAAAGCACTCTTAAAAAGATAATAGAGGTTCAAACCGCAGACGAAGGTATAAAATCTAGATTTTAGTACTTTCAGCGTTCTAGATTTTAAAGTAAAATGCGCTATTATGAATACCTCATTGGTTAAATGATGATGAAACATTGGGCAGTGATCGCGTTGTCAAGGTTTTAATTTAGAGTTCGGCCAAAATTAATTCACTAAAATAAAATATTAAAAAGGTGGATTTTCTAAATGTAAAAAAAAAAACAAAAAAAATACTACCTAAAAACACTGAAAAGCAAAAAATAATTTTAATAAGACATTCATCAAATGCGCTTATTGTCTAAGCCTATTAATAACATTAAATTGTATTTACGTGCTAGGTAGGTACCTACTAATCTGTTTGAAGTCGGTGCCAAGCCAAATAGTAGGTACCCAGACTACGTACCTACGTCCGCGGATTATTTGTAACCCTGTATAATACATAAATTATTAGGTATGTATCATTTTTCATTACTTTTGGCTTGGCACCGACTTCAAACAGATTAGTAGGTACCTACCTAGCACGTAAATACAATTTAATGTTATTAATAGGCTTAGACAATAAGCGCATTTGATGAATGCGTTATTAAAATTATTTTTTGCTTTTCAGTGTTTTTAGGTAGTTTTTTTTTTGTTTTTTTTTTGAAGTCGGTTTAATTTTTTTTTAAAAAAGTTTGTTTATTTTTCTATTTTTAGTGTGAATAATACGTAGGAGTGAGTAAAACTCTCTCATAATATTGATAACGAAAATACGAGTAAAATAGTAGAATTGTATTATTTGACAATATTAGGTATTCATTAAGTGTTCAGCACCATTCAGTAGACAACTAAAGATGCAGCCCGCAAGAGGGACATAAGAATTAAGAAGTCGTACCCTTTAGCTTCCATCATCATAGTTGTACCTTCCATCACAGCTTAGCTCCAAAAGTACATGAAATACAACTAACGGTCCACATATTCCTACAACACTGAAATAATTATCCCCTAACTCCTAACCGTTAAGGAGTTGTACCTTCCATCATCAGCTTAGCTGCAAAAGTACATGAAATACAACTAACGGTCCACATATTTCTACAGCACTGAAATAATTATCCCCTAACTCCTAACCGTTAAGGAGTTGTACCTTCCATCATCAGCTTAGCTGCAAAAGTACATGAAATACAAATAACGGTCCACATATTCTTACAATACTGAAAGAATTATCCCCTAACTCCTAACCGTTAAGGAGTTGTACCTTCCATCATCAGCTCATCAACATAAAGTGATGTCTATAGGACGCAAAAACTTAAATGGCTTCAGAAAAAACAAGTAACGCGTAGTGTGCGCCTATAAAATTTGAGGTTTGCCCTTGATTTTCCCGGGATCCCATCATCAGATCCTGACATGGTGACAATGGGACCACCTCGGAACTATGCACTTTCAAATAAAAAAAGAATTATTTAAATCGGTCCACAATTGACGGAGAAATCGACGGACATACATAAAAAAAAAAAAAAAAAATACATACAGTCGAACATAGAACCTCCTCCTTTTTTGAAGTCGGTTAAAAATATATTTGACGATTGAAAAAGTAACTATCGTAATTCTTTCAATATTCCAAAGTATTATTTTGATTTTTTTTTTATGTAATAGGGGGGCAAACGAGCAAGTGGGTCACCTGATGTTAAGTGATCACCGCCGCCCATAAGCACCCGAGACCCCCTTAGGGTCACAGGCGCGTTGCCCGCCTTTAAGGGTGGTGATTTCGATGTTTTTGATTTTGGTCTACCACGTAGGAGGCCTACCACGGCTGTGTAGCCGTGGTAGGCCTTATACATGATATTCGGACCAGAAAACACATTCTGGTCAAAATCTCGCTGTAGACAGACCATTTTTTTTTTCTCGGAGGAGAATGCGTTAATGCACCATAACCGCAGGCTAGCTAGACCCGCGGCCGTGTGTGGGACTCGAGACTGAAAGCGTCCACTTACTCACTAAACTCCCCCGGTTTCCCCTTCACACCCGATTAGGACGAGCCGGTGCTAGCCTCACGGCTATTGACCAGCCCAGAAACATCAGAAATTATAATAGACTTGTTATGAAATCTTGTCCAAAAACTACACTTTGTCAAAAAATGCTATTACATGTGTATCAAAGTTTACAACAAAGTTCCATGTATGTTTAAGATGGGATCGGTGAATGTAAGGATTAGAAGCTTTCGAGAGTGGCTTATTGATTGCTGCTTCTACAGTCTCAATGAGTTTCTCACTGGAAATTTTGCATGCTAGAATTAAGCAGAATAGTGAATTGTAAGGTACTATTCTTAGCAAATAAACGATTTGATTTGATTTGACCGTTGAAAACATGAATAAGATATAATTTAATTTTGATTAGACAATCGGCGGTACATCTAATAAAACTCAAAGGTGACTGACTGACTGACTGATTGACATAGACATCTATCAACGCACAGCCCAAACCACTGGACGGATCGGGCTGAAATTTGGCATGCAGGTAGATGATATGACGTAGGCATCCGCTAAGAAAAGATTTTAATCAATTCCCTCGGGAACGGGAACCACGCGGGTGAAACCGCGGGCGCCCGCTAGTTGTTACATATGAGACGGCTAGCGTCAATATACAAGGTGTTACATGATACCATTGCTAAATAAATCCTCATCACAGCCTATAAAGTATTAATTCAACCCTAATAAGACGTTACCTTACATCTCTATCCTCTGTATTGACTTTCCATTTGCGTTATCTGAGGCCAAGTTTACTACACGCAATAACCATCTCTAACTCCTGATAACAAGGGTCATAACCGCTTGAGACGACGCCCTGACACTTACGTAATGTTACGTCCGTATTCTGTTACTGGAATGACTGTTTTTGTTAGTTTCTTGGATGGTTATTTTTCTTTTGAGGTATTTTTGCAAGTTATGTATACTGAAATAACATTATTATAAATGTGACACTCTGTTTGTCTGTATGCATTAACGCTTTAAAATTAAGTAAGGACATAAAATAAATCTTTCTTTTATCTTGGAATAATGGTTAGTTCCCATAAAAAAACACGAAAGGCTTTTATTTAGACAGTCTTACTGTGAAAAAATGTCCTAACATTAATAACGAACTATACGTGTGTTGTATACGTGTGACCAAGAATCAATCTCATGTCCTCCTGTTAGGAACCGTGATGTATTAATAACCACTATTCTACGAAGACTAATCAACATCTTAAACAGCAAAAAGAACCGATCTGTAAGTCAAACTGTGATCCAAACCAATAACCTTTCAGCTGCCATCGAACAAGCGAATGTATTAAAATAGGATTTCTTGTGAAATACTGTAAAAGTATTTTAATTTCACCTCTTTTCCCGTAAAGTAAGCAAAAAAGATTTCAAATATACTTAAATCCACAAGCAAGCTTCCTTATATTTGCATCTAAATATGCTACGACTCAATCCAGTGCTACGTTTGCGTAGCAAGTGGAAATCTCGTAGCGCCGTAGCAACCATGAGACGCCCCATTTAGAATCGGCTACGAATATCTGTCGCATACTAAATGATCATAATAATATTATAAATCTGCATATAATTTCACTTATTGTACTATCTGGTTTAAATGCTATTAGGATACGACCTTTTTGAGTAGCGTGACGCGTTAGTGATGGCTTACACATACACAGATAAATAATGCGTTGCTATTGGTTGCTAACGTTACGAACGTCATTTTTCGCTTAAATTTTTTTTTTATTATAGGGGGGCAAACGAGCAAGTGGGTCACCTGATGATAAGTGATCACCGCCGCCCATAAGCACCCGAGACCCCCTTGGGGTCGCAGGCGCGTTGCCCGCCTAGACGGCCTTGAATTTCGCGGCACGGGGCGGCAGCGGGAGGGACGGCGCACTGCGGTCACCGCTTAACGCGGCCGCCGCTCCCGCTCCCCTCCCGCTGTTTTCGAGAACTGGTCTATGGCGGCAGATTTCACCTGTCAAAGGCTTTTTTTTTTGAAGTCGGTTTAATTTTTTTTTTTTAAAGTTTGTTTATTTTTCTATTTTTAGTGTGAATAATACGTAGGAGTGAGTAAAACTCTCTCATAATATTGATAACGAAAATACGAGTAAAATAGTAGAATAATATTATTTGACAATGATTTTCATTCCATATTATCCCTTTGATCGGCTCTCGTGGACTTCGTATAAACACAAAAGGCATTTTCGTAAAACCTTGTATTAAAAATATCACGTAGTTTGATAAAATCGGGTCAGTAGTTTTATACGAAACGGAGACAAAGGAAATGAATATTCTTTTCAATTTATAAATATATATTGCGAAGGAGCTTTTGAAGGATTAAATGTGTCCAAAAATATAAAATACTAGCCTCCCGACCGCGGTTTCACCCGAGCGTAATTTCTTTTCCCAAATATCCCCCCTTCCCCCCAAATTTCCGGGATCAAAGTACCCTATTTCATCCGGGGATAGTGTAGCTTTCCAACTCCTCCTTAAGTCGGTACCTCAGTGCTGAGGATCGTGGCTCCGACGAAACCTTTGTATTTCTTTTGAAATTGTGGTCTTTCCAAAACTTTCTGAGCTGAGTCATAGCGGTCTTGGCCATACCTATGCGTCGCCGGATTTCCTACAGTATAGCTTTCCAACACTGAAAGAATTATTCAAATCGGTTCGGTCAATGATATTATAATAAACAAGAGGTAGATAGGTTACGTTAGTACTGAAGCGAAGTCAAAAATTGTCCACGGCGTACGTATAGACCGACAAACTTATCTGTTCTGGTGGCCAAAATTGGAATCGTGAAATGTCAGTTTTTGCAATGCAAAACTTATATTTAATGACAGTACTAAAACGACAGTAGCGTCGCTGCCACCGGTATACTCGTTTATGTTGGTCGGTCTTTACCTATCAAACTGTCATTGCTTTCGCGAGACTGAGCTCGGGTTTGCTAATTAGCTTAGTTTTTGGGTGCCACTTTTTAGGTCAAGTAACCTATCTACCTATTTTTTATTAAAATATCATTGGGTTCGGTAGTTTCGGAGCCTATTCAATACAACTATAAAATCTTTCCTCTTTATAATATTAGTATAGATGTGAGGTTCAATTTTTGATACAAATATATTAGAAAAAATTCAATTTGTCCAGGTATCAATTCAATTTTTGGTTTGGTTAATTTTGACGACCGATTTTAGACGTCAGATTTTTCCAGTAATAGGATTAAATTTTGATCCCTACACATTACTTTGTAACAAATACGTCCTTTTTATTAATATACTTCTTTGATCTGATATACCGAGAACTCATTAATTAAACAAAATATGTCTCAAATTATTAACATATTTAATTTTAATTCTGTAAAAGGCACAGCTGAAAAAAGTATTCAGAGTTTGCTGTTTAATCTGATTAAAAGGGAAGAAAAAAGGTTAATCCTATTAACATTGTAAATGCGAAAATTTGGGAGGATGGATGGATGTTAATCTTTCATGGAAAAAATAATTAAATAATCAACATACTTTGTTAAATTTTGTTACACTGATCGTTTTTTTGTTAAACAAAACTCATATTTTTTATACTTCAGTTGGCAGACAGACACGCAGAATCATCATAAAGATCATATAAAGAATATTGATTAGCTGCTTAGTGTAATCTCAATTACAGAAAACATGCACCTGCTTAGCCCAAAAGTTGACTAGTAGAAAATACCATGTAGCATTAAGTCCGCCTTTCGTAAATTTCTTTTACTGTGCAATAAAGATTAAAGAATTGCACTACAGATAAAAATAATATTTAGTTTACACTAAAATGGTTACAAAGTGGACTTGTACATCTCATGGAAGTTTGACCAGGCATTTGGATTAAAATTAACTTAATAGTCTCAATAAATTTAAATCACATTATTGGTAATAATAATAAATATCTCTGGACATTATTCACACAGCGTCATCTAGCCCCAAACTAAGCATTAGCTTGCGCTATGGGTGCCAGACAATGGATAGACATTACTATATACTTTTTTTTGTAAATAAATACATATTTTATTTTAATACTGATTTGTATTGAGTTTTAAAATAAATTTACCAAAAAATAAAAAAATGACCTACCTCAATCAAACTTGAAAAACAATTCACTAACGAAACATATCACAAACCAATAATACCTAGTCGTACTTCTAAATACCTACTTTAAGCGTACAAAATTACATTTATCTACATCCATACCATAATATGTCTATTTTATATTCAGGAGCGATGAGCAAACGCCCTACATTTAGATATAAGTATCTGTGGCTGCATTGAAATGTTTACATTTTAGTGTCGGTAACCGATACTTAATTTCGTTCAAATTTCGAACGTCTTCTTTAAAAAAAAAAAGAAACAAAAAAAACTAACTAAAAAACTGAAAAGCAAAAAATAATTTTAATAAGACATTCATCAAATGCGCTTATTGTCTAAGCCTATTAATTAAATTGTATTTTACGTGCTAGGTAGGTACCTACTAATCTGTTTGAAGTCGGTGCCAAGCCAAATAGTAGGTACCCAGATTACGTACCTACGTCCGCGGATTAATAAGTAACCCTTTATAATACATAATATTATTATATATCATTTTTTATTACCTTTGGCTTGGCACCGACTTCAAACAGATTAGTAGGTACCTACCTAGCACGTAAAATACAATTTAATTAATAGGCTTAGACAATAAGCGCATTTGATGAATGTCTTATTAAAATTATTTTTTGCTTTTCAGTTTTTTAGGTAGTTTTTTTTGTTTCTTTTTTTTTTGAAGTCGGTTAAATTTTTTTAAAAAAAAGTTTGTTTATTTTTCTATTTTTAGTGTGAATAACACGTAGGTAGTAAGTAAAACTCTTTCATAATAATGATAGCGAAAATACGAGTAGAATTGTATTATTTGATAATAAATAATAATATTAGGTATTCATTAAGGCTGTGTAGTTCCGCTGATGCCGCGCGTATGGTTTTTAAAAGCCACCTGAGACATACAAATCAGTGTTTTCAATTCTAAAAAAAATATATGTATCAGTTAAGGATCTGATCTAGTTAAAATCGCATTCAATTACATGTTTTTATAAACTTCACTCGATAGAAAAAAATCCCAAAGTTACCCCTTTTTTTAACGATTTTCGTATTTTATGTCTAAGCTCCTGCCAATTAACATTTGAATTTTCACTCAATTATAGCCACTAAATATTTACAGATAAATTCGCAGAGTTTGACTTGATAAAATTAGTGTCTCGTTTACTATGTTTAAAAAACTACGAAATGTGCGAGCGCGGCGCCATATTTGGACGTCGCATAATACAGACCTACAAACTTATCTGTTCCGGTGGCCAAAATTGGAACTACGTGAAATACAATGCAAAAACGATATTTAATGACAGTTCTAAATAGACAGTAGCGACGCCGCCACCGGAACAGATAAGTTTGTCGGTCTATACCTCTTTTATGTACTCCCACCCCCCCTTAAGTGTTCAGCACCATGGGTAGGAGGAGAATGCGTTTATGCACCATAACCGCAGGCTAGCTAGACCCGCGGCCGTGTGTGGGACTCGAGACCGAAGCGTCCGCTACCCACTACACTCCCCCGGTTTCTCCTTCACACCCGATTAGGACGAGCCGGTGCTAACCTTATTGGCTAGTGACCAGCCCATCCCCGGGTAATCATCAGCTTAGCTGCAAAAGTACATGAAATACAACTAACGTTCCACATATTCCTACAACACTGAAAGAATTATCCCCTAACTCCTAACCGTTAAGGAGTTGTACTTTCCATCATCACCTTAGCTGCAAAAGTACATGAAATACAACTAACGGTCCACATATTCCTACAATACTGAAAGAATTATCCCCTAACTCCTAACCGTTAAGGAGTTGTACCTTCCATCATCAGCTCATTAACATAAAATGATGTCTATCGGACGCAAAAACTTGAATGGCTTCAGAAAAAACAAGTAACGCGTAGTGTGCGCCTATAAAATTTGAGGTTTTCCCTTGATTTTTCCGGGATCCCATCATCAGATCCTGACATGGTGACAATGGGACCACCTCGGAACTATGCACTTTCAAATAAAAAAAGAATTATTTAAATCGGTCCACAATTGAAGGAGAAATCGACGGACATACATAAAAAAAAAAAAAAATACATACAGTCGAACATATAACCTCCTCCTTTTTTGAAGTCGGTTAAAAAGTAAAAATTAATAGGTTTTTTCGATTATCGAATAAGTCGATTAGTAATTTTATGTTCCATTCCTACACATTTAATTCGATGCTGAAATTATAACAATCGATTTGAGAATCGAAATCAACTCGAGTCTAGATTGTTTATGGATTTTAAAAACTACAAACGTCAGTCATTATGTCAGTACTAACTTTTACATACAGATTTAAGTTGGTAACTAGGGCGTTTGCTCATCAATCCTGACTATAAAATAGACATATTATCGTATGAATGTAGATAAAGTTATGTACTATGTGACTGTACATAATTAGTCATTAAAATACTCATGTGATTCTTTTATGAAACTCACTTCCACATTCGTATTTTAATGACCCTCATTATGCAGCAGTCACATAAATAACTATACTTCTATGCGAGCTGCATTTCAGGTTCGACCTAGGCGGTGATTTTGTGCAAAATTAATTACAACCGGTCCAATGGGTTGTTCGGCTTCCATAAATGCAGATGGCAGGTAATATTACATATTGGAATATTAAATTACTAGTATGCATATCCCATATTAACGGACGGTTTAAATTGCACTTGATTATATTATAAAAAATCACAAAATATTATAAGGGGGAGTGTAATAATTTAACACTATTATGTTACGTGTATTTATTTTTTCGTCAAACGCGTACAAAATCAAAAACAGGAGGGGGGGTTAAAAAGGCAAAAGAAAGACGGTCTTTTAGTACATCTTTGAAGCCCATTATGAATAAAGAGTATTGTGATTTTGAGTTACTTACAACCCAAAAATATAAATTTTCACTCACAACGGTCCATAAACCGTCCACTTTATGGTCGAGTGAAAAATGCAGGAATAACGGTGGACACAGCATTTTTGAGGTATTTGGTTTTTAACAAAGCACAGCGTAAATTGACCACGAGTTCCTCTGTATAGATTTTTTTATTATTTTTTATTCGGTGGAAATGTTTGCGCTGGATACTGAGTGAAACATGTGGTATATTTTTTTGCCCGACAATTTTTTATCGATGTCGGTTGTTTATTACGACATTAATAATAGTGAAAATACTGATCAAAAATAAAAATAATGTTTTAACCACTCAATCCCGAACCGGCACTCGCGTGCCGCTTAACAATAGATTTTCTATTGTGTCTGGTGTTCCGGGGCTAGAAGGATTAACAGCTTGTATTAATAATTTTTATAATTTTTAAAACATTTTGCCTGCTTAATGGCGATATAAATATTAATTAGAAAAAAATCAATTTGTCCAGGTATCAGGCAGGACTCAAACCCGCGCCCCTCGCCAGCCTGGTACCTGGACAATTTTTTTTCTAATATATTGATAACTTGTATAAATATCTCAAAGATAAATTATCGGATTTATATGTGTCAGAGGAAAAACAGGTCATTATCCATATTTTGTTTTTATGTAAAAGAAGAAAATTAACGCAAAAAGTTAAGAAAGCCGAACGCACAAAAATTATGTTAAGTGAATTAATCTGAATTTGACAGGTGCGCCTAATTCACTAACTTCAAGTAACAAAGTTGGCTAAGAACATAATCTGGAAATGTTATCCTTAGATTTATAGAATGATTAATTCATGAGATATTTTCATCGAAAGAAGATTTTCTACAACACAAGTTGATGTTTACAAATTATAATTATATCAAACTCATAATCATATTTTGTTTATAAAATGTAACAGGCATCTCTTTCTCGCATTTTACCCGTTCTATTCAGGGTATACACCATTCCCTGGAATAATGGCCTCAAGCATGGAACCAGAGAGTGCTACCAATACGACCATGAGGGACCCGATGGGGTTTAGTGGGTAGTCCGTTAAAAAAGGGTGTCCACCATAATCCAGGATTTGAAAAGTCTTGTTATTAAATTAAAGCGACTGCAATCTAGCATCCGTAACCATTAAGAGAGGAACTAGACTAATTGAATCATGGCTACACAGCCATTTTGAACTGTGCTGTGTCTTGTGCTGTGTACTGTGCTGTTATCCATATTAACCTCGAAAAAACGTGGCATATTGTCGAAGAGATAGACAGATAAATCCCTTATTTGTACCACTACACGACACATTATATGAAATTTGTGAAATGTGAAAAAAAAAAAACGATAATGGCGGAAATTCAGACAAGCTTTGTTTGTCAAGGTTTACTAATTCAATATTGTATGTGTATTCTCCCTACTTCAATATTCTAAGCTAAGCTAGCTGAAGCTAGTGAAATTACTGGGTTTAATAATAACTATGTCGTCTCGGTGTAGCGGGCGCAGGACGGTGCCAGACAGTAACTGCTTAGTTACTGTTTGGCACTGAACTGTCTAAGGGCAGACGTGGCGCTTACTATCAGGTGTACGATCTGCTCGTCTTGATACACATTGCAATAAAAAAAAAACTACTCCGCAAACATTTCCTTGCAGACTCCAAACTGTGACAGTTATCTGAGTTCGTTATTATATTTTTCGTCCCGGGATAGAAACAGCCATTGATTCAATCAAGTTTCTCGGTTCGCACCAGCGATCTCTAGATATTGCGGTATTGCCACTTGTGACATAACAGCGCCACCTATAAGAGGGACTTTTCGTGATATTACTAACAGCGACGTGTGTAGAGGCTTCGATAGATAATAATGTCTATGTCATAATAATGCGTTTACCGAGACGCGATCTCCACTCTAGAACCCATTTACCCCAACGGTTATCGGTTCTACGGCTGATATGGCCAGGCAACTGCCATTTCAGCTGGCTAATCCGGCGAGCTATGTCAGTAACTTTGGTTCTCTGCCGAATCACCTTATTTCGGATGCGATCCCGCAGAGAAACGCCGAGCATAGCTCTTTGGAGAGAGCTATGTCTAGCAGTGGACTATTACAGGCCCATGATGATGATGATGATGATGAATACTTGTCAAGTTTTCGGTTAATGTGGCTATCTTTACGATCAACCAACAACGCAGGATAGAGTGCACAAGTTAGTGCGCAAGCACAGGTAATGTACGCGACAACTTAATTGGCTTGTCTAAAGTTAGCTGCGAGCGTCGTTTGCGCATGTCTCATCCAACCTAAGGGTGGATGGGGCAGCGGGAGAGCCGGAGAGTCCCACATATCCCCCCCCCCCCCCCCCAACCACCAACGGGGTGGGTAGTAATGTGTAAACGCATTCTCCCAGTATAAAAAAGGAGCCTCTGACACCTACATTTGTGTTCTGCGCAGGTTCTCGCACGTATTCAGACAAGCCGATTAAGTTGACGCGTATTATACACTCCCTGTTCCCTCTCATAATACGGGTGGGACAGCAGTCTGACAAGAACGAAGAGAGATCAGGCGCAGGACCAACGGCTTAACGTGCTTTCAGAGGCAAAGAGTCGTTCTATCAACTTTCAGACTCCTTCTGTACGCATGGATCGAATATTATGTTGCTAATATTTCGTACAATAGCTTACTTGATTGTAATAATAACCATATTTTTTTCTGGTCAGCTCGTAATTTTCTATTCTGCTTACCTGAAATAAAGAAAGATAGAAATAAATAACATTGTATAAAATTATAGCACTTACACATTTGCGCAACGCTTAAATGTACAAGTTACTTAACGAACACAGTAACAGATTTATAGGCAGAACAATTGATTGCAAAATGCCAAACGAAATCTTCGCTAAAGAGTATTCTGAAGTAAAATCTGCTTGAAGATTTTAAAGATTTAATAATATAGAAACTTTAATTTGGGTTTTGAGTGATTTGATTTGTTATATACAGAATATGGGTTATATTTTATTACTAGGCTTTCGCTCGCGGTTTCACCCACGCGTAATTTCTTTTATCAATTAACCCCCATTCCCCCCACGTTTATTTATTTATTTATCACATTACCGGGATAAAAAAGTGCCCTATGTCACCTGGGGATAATGTAGCTTTTCAACAGTGAAAGAATATTCAAATCGGTTCAGTGGTTTCGGAGCCTATTTAATACAAACAAACAATCAAATCTTTTCTCGTAATATTAGTATAGACTAGGCTTCCGTATGCGGTTTCGGCCTCGTGAACTATAGGTTATTATCCCGCAGGAATAAAATATTTTCCGGGATGAAAAGTAGCCTTTGTTACCAAATTAAATTATAACTATTGTAAAAGTACTCCCGTTGCTACATTGCGAGGTGAAAGAAATACAAAGTTTTTTTTTTTATTTCTATTATATTTACTTAAGATCTGAGCATTAGCATTAGTGTTTCGCTTAGGTGTATTCTTAAACTGAACTTATAAAATTTTGTTGAGAGTAATCAAGTAAGAATAATCAAAACCGAAGTTAAAAACTCAAAAATAGCTTTGCATGAAGATTTATATTGTGTGTTTGACAGCCCTATCTAGTAGTAATCGGTGTGGAAAATTACAATTTAGTAATCCTGTAATTCTGATTACACCCTAAAAGCTTATCTAATCGATTATTGACGCAAATATAACAACCAATTGCTTTATCCCAAGCCTAAGCAGGAATCTAGGTCAGACATATATTAAGGGCACCTAGGTTCGCTTTCAAACCTGACTTATCACACCAGATCAGTGGTGAAGGTGAAGCAGTTCAGCTACAAGGGTGTTTCTTAGCCGAGCCATTTGGTGTAATGGTTGAGAAGTCGGCTATTACACCACAGGTCGCGGGTTCTATTCCCGCACGGTACAAACATTTGTGTGCATGAACATGTCTGTTTGTATCGGTCTGGGTGTTTCTATGTATATTATGTATGTATTTACAAAAAAAAGTATATAAGTAATGTTTATCCGTTGTCTAACACCCACAGCACAAGCTAATGCTTAGTTTAGGGCTAGATGGCGCTGTGTGAATAATGTCCAGATATATTATTTATTTATTTATTATTAGCCGTGAGTTCGAATCCTTATGAGTCCCCAAGACATTTTTTAAGACCAATAATACTCTTAAATATTATAAAAATACTGTGCGGGGATCGAATTCGCGACCTCTTGGTGTAATAGCCGACCTTCAACATATTGGTGATTGTTGGAATAAATATAGAAAATGTATAAATTTTAAGTAGCGGGCCGTGATCCTGGATTCAATTCCCAGGTCGAGCAAAATTGTGTCGGTTTTTCCGGATAAAGCTCGGGTTTTTTTCCACGCTTGCCAAGTATGAATCACCACTCCGCACCTGGCAAGCCAGTGGGACATTAAAATGGCTGGTAAAAAGTATAGGTAATTCATCAGATTCATATCAGATATAAAATTCAAGCAAGTAATTTTCTTGAAGGATATTAATGTAATGAATACGAAATTCTGGGGAAATTTTACAAAGGAAACTAATTTAAAATAATTTTCCCAAAGTTTTTTCGTCATTATGATAATTTATGAATTCAGTTTTCTTCAGACTTTACGAAGTAATTTTCTTGAAGTGATTTAAAAAATCTTGTAAGTAGCTGTTGTATACATATTTCAAAATGAAATTTAATTTTACTTTCCACCACATTCAATCAGTCAAAATTTATTTTGATATTCATTAGCAAATAATTCCAAGAATACTAGTTACTTTATTAGGTTTGATTTAGGCTATCATCACCAATTTGATGGATTTTACATTTCTAAAATAATAAGGTTTATCCTCAGTGATCTAGCACCGAAATGTAATGACCAAACAATATGATATCTATTCTATAATACGTAGATCAGTTAGTGTATAGTAGTAGTAGTAGTGTAGTGTATTAGTATAATATGTAGGTATTTTTTTTTTAATTAAAAAGGATTCAGGGGTTTAAAAAAAACGTTTCCTTAGTATTTTCCACATACATACATACAGAGTTATCATATTGCCTACATAACTTGTATAGTAATTGCAAAAATGTACGCGCAACCTTTAAAACATTCTCCTAAAACAACAAAGAACAAAACAATAAAACCAACAACTGACGAAGAGGGAACGTTGCAAAATCCCTATCTTCTAATTGGCAGATGCTATTTGATTTTATAGCCAGGGCGAAGTCCGAATGACATCTCGGTTTACGATGATTGGTGCGCGATAAATTGCTACTGAATTAATAGTCTTTTTGACAAAGATAAAAGGACGATGGGACACGTAGAAAGTAGCAAATTTGCGAAAAATGTCATATACAACGTGGAATTTTAGTCGTTGTTTTTCCGCAGTAAAATGATTCTATCTTAATAGTAAAATAAATTAATAAAGTTCCTTTTTAAAGTCAAATCAAAAGTTTTACGATTATGATAGCCGAAACTCGAACCAATAGTACTAGCTGCTCACGGACGGTCACCGGCCCTTCGCGTTTATCAAAAAAAATATTCTTTACTATTTACTAACATTTGGTTTCCATTTTCCCATTAAAATTTAAGAAAAAAAAAACAAAAAATGTTTTAAAAAAAATTCCAAAAAAAAAATATTTAAAAAGAAATTACTTGCATAAATCGATAGTAGGTACATACTACTGAAGGTAAAGCGTTCTGCTGCGGGAAAACAACGACTAAAAAAACACGCAGTATAAAATTTCTTTTTGGTCTAGTGTCCTCTTTGGTCGAGAGTGACCTCTTTGGCTAGAGTGACTTATTTGTTTTGGAATGACCTCTTTGGTCTATATTGACATCTTTGTATTGAAACCTCTTTAGTGTAACAATATTTTACGAATTCAGTAAAAGGTTACATCAAAGGGGTATCTTGATAGCCTCCGCCAATTATCATTATGCTTAGTCAAAAAACACTCTCACTCTTGAACATAGGCCTCTTTTAATAATATCCAAACTGTTCGGTCCTAATTGCCTCCATACATCGCTCTAAAAAGTAATTCTTCAATCTTCCCCCCATAAAAAACCTTGCCAAAAACTGCCCTAACTACAGCCTAGTCGAGACGTCATTCACAAAGAATTGGCCTCGCAAATTACACGACGTCCCGACACCCACATATATGTAACGCAGTCCACAGACTGGGGGCTTGTTTCACTGGTGTACCTGTGGTTTAGGTTAAATATGTAAGTTTACAATACGCAAAAAAGCGGAAACGTAGTAACCCACACCCAGGCCAATTTTTTTTTATTGCAGATTCGGAATGAGAAAAAAATCCTCTTTCAAACGGTCTAATACTCCTTGCTCTACGACTAATAGAAGTTTTTATACAGCATTGGAAATAAGCCTGCTTTTTCGAAAAAGTAACGGAAAGATTGATGTAAATTGCATAAAAAAGAGTGTTTTTTATCACTTTACATTTACTTCAATTCATATTTTTCAAATGACATGATCTCGGTTTGATTTTGGTAGTTACAGCGCGTGAATATTCTGACCAATGTGGGTTACAGCGTTTTTGCTTATAAGGATTTAGTAACGCACCACGTTCACTACATTTCTACGAAAATAAAATGGTTATCCGTGGCGGTTTACTACAATCCTCGCATATAATAATATACGAAATCGTCCGATACGCCAATTTAAAACTTCATTAGTTTCCCCGATTTTGGTCGATTACCACGTCGCTCAGTCACTGCGCGACAGTTGAGGGAGTATGATTTGTGTGTCGTAAACGGATTTGACTGCGTGACTCGACTCGTTTACAATATATTAAAATATATATTATTAAAATATTACAATGATAATAAGGTTATGATTGTGTTCGTAATAAATGGCTTTGATTGGTTTATTCAATAATCATAATTTTATTTGACTTGTGACTTACAGTAGAACCAAAACGCACACAAGCTTAAAATTAACAAATTACAAATATCACCCTACACACTAATTATAACAACACAAAAATCATTTGAAAAGAAAAAAACCAAACCATACAAATAGAAAGAAAAATTTAATAATTAATAAAAATTATACCATGTCAACTAATCAAAAATGAATACTATGTCAGAATAACAAACAAAACCATACAAATAAAAAGAAAAATTAAAGTATCAATAAAAATTATACAATGTCTACTTATAAAAATGTCAAAAAGAAACAATATGTAAGTTAAGTCCATTCAGTGTAGTTGTTAACATAGATATATTTCATTTAAGTCAAAATGTAGACAAATAAATATGTATGGAACATAGTTACAACAAATTTGCTATAAAGGAAAACCTTCGGTTTGTAGTCGCCTATACATTTATCTCGTTCATTTACAGCGTTTTTGCGTAACAGAAAAAAAAGTGCTATTGCTGTAACCCACACAAACATAGATTAAAAGTAACTTCTAAAAGATTTAAAGTATTAGGTTTGATAAAAAATCCATAAATATATTTATGTTAAAAAAATCACATGTGTGGCTTTCATAGTTACGGAGATATCATTTTTTTTCTGAAATTTCAAAATGTTTTTGGCTCTGGTGAACATTTTGCATTTTGTGGGTTACTACGTTTCCGCTTTTTTGCGTCGACATGTAAAAATTATAATAGTATTTATGCATTAAATTAAATAACTCTACGAGTGTCGGCACAATCTTTTGTCAAAGTTTTTTTAATTGTGAGACAATGGCGTCTTTCGATGGATAGGCTATAGCAAGTAAATTGATTAGCCTGTTTCCTGCCTTTGTGATTTAGGCTCTTTTTATTAGCTACATAAAAAAGACACGATTATCGAAACACACTTATTTATTTCTACCTTTAGATAATTGCTACACAGCGCCATCTAGCCTCAAACTATAGGTACTGGGCATAAGAATCTTCAAAACTTTTTATACATAAACACACAAATACTACAAACTGAAAATACCTAAATATGTACAAAAATATATATTTATGTACTAAATAAAGTGACTGTTAATATTTGCGCGATTCATTATACTGTCAGCGCCATCTGTTGACGATTCTTACATTTTACTTCGTTTTACACCAGTGTCTCAATGTAACAAGCACTGATGTAGCCCACAGCCCAGCGCCGACCAGTAGTGACGTATAACCGCGGCATTTGTGATTCAAATGCCTCCGCCCTCTGCATTGACGTGAGCTTCCTGCCGCTCTGCGACCCGAGTCTCACTGCGATTAAACGAGTGTGCGAGCATTGAAATGTAACCTAAACGGACCTTGTGGCTTGTGCATAAGACCTTTCATTGCACGTTAACGTACCTAGTGAAGTGATTGGCCTGTTGGCTTCCTTTGTATTTGTTGCTTTTTTAGTTTTGTGACTAAAACAGCCATGTTAATTGAAGGACACTTATTAATAAATATTGAACAATTATTTGCAGCAACATCTAATTTTCTGCTACATTATCGTTTAGATACTGTGCAAAGGTTCTTCCGTGTATTTATAAACACACTTTATTACATATGTGTGTATAAAAAGACACCTAAACTGTTTATATTTGCGTGACTTATTATACTGTTAACGCCATCTATTGTCAACTTTATCTAAAAGCAGTGTCTCAATGTAACAAGCACTTATGTAGCCCACAGCCCAGCGCCGACCAGTAGTGACGTATAACCGCGGCATTTGTGATTCAAATGCCTCCGCCCTCTGCATTGACGTGAATATTATATGGAGCAGAGCTTCCTGCCGCTCTACGACCCAAGTCCCACTGCGATTATAGTGTGCGAGCATTGAAATGTATACAAGATCATTCTAAAATGAACCTTATCACGTTGGCATACGATCACATGTGTACATTTCATTGCACGTGGCTGGACCCAGTAAGTGATTAGCCTGTTGGCTGCCTGTATGCTCTTTCAATCTTGGGGTAAGGTACAAGAAATAACATATTATTTGGTGTAATTGTTTAAAAGTCAGCTAATAACACTATATGTTAATAGGCGGCTTTTAAAGCGTTTAATGTGTACATTAACATGTCTGTTTGTATCGGTCTAAGTATCCATATTTGACGAGCCATTTGGTGTAATGGTCGAGAAGTCGGCTATTACACCAGAGGTCACGGGTTCGATCCCCGCACGGTACAAACATTTGTGTGCATGAACATGTCTGTTTGTATCGGTCTGGGTGTTTCTATGTTTAATATGAATGTATTAAAAAAAAGGATTAAAGTAATGTTTATCCGTTGTCTGGCACCCATAGCACAAGCTAATGCTTAGTTTGGGGTACATAGTTAGAAAAAAAGGATAAAAAAAATAGTGCTTATGATATACGAGTTGTGATGTTGTTTAATTTTTATTTATGAGCATCTAATTGCGACTGAAAACTTTAACCTTATTGTACTGTTTGCTTATTACATGATATCGGCTCACTGCTCTGACGTCACTCGCACGTCCGTCCCGCTCCGTGTCCACCAATGAAGTGCCTCGGCGGGCGGGCTGTATGCCCTTTTATAGGGAGAGGCCCCCACTCGCCGCTACCCAGGTAAGCGGCGTGTGGGCATGAGACGATCGTTCTTTTAAGTATCATATTCACATACACTACATCTCTTCCTTATTTTAATGAATTTGAATTAATTGCATGAGTTTGTGGTTTAAACAGGGGATCTCTCGTTCTAATTCCGTTTCAAAATGGAGATGAGCGTGATATCGCTGGATGTATTCACTTGTCGGTGATTGGAAATAGAATGTCCGCAAAATGGGTTATATTCTCAAAAAAAGAAACTAAACTGACTTCCGTTTAGATATGCAATAGTGTTGCCCCTCAAATTAAAATCAAAAATGAACGGACGTCCTCTTTCTTATTTTAATTAATTTTAACGACGTCCGGCAAGCCAATACTACCATTAAAAAGAATTTAAACTTTAGGTTAGTGACTACTAGTTAGTACTAGTGCTGCCACCATGAAGTTAAAAGGGAATTACACTGGCTTCCGGTTACTGTCAGTTAAAAAGAACTAAAAGTAACGATTATCACGCCATCTTTACAATCGAGTTGGAACTAAAATAAGAAATCAAATCGATTATAGGATTGAAATTTTAACGGTCTTGTAGTCATCAAGGTGGACGTTCTCCGACACGGCCATTCTGACAGCGTCACGCGTCCTCGCGTTGGTGTTCAATCTGAATAAACCACAACCTCCCTGCCATGCAGCGACGGACTGCTGCGCTACCGCAGCTCGGGCAGCGGCCTTTCTCTTTGGCCTCGTCAGGAGCGGGGCATAGGTGTCCTCCGAGGTCATCCCCCGCCCGCCGCGCTGCAGAGGTGGACGACAGCTCGCTGGCCGGACTGGCAGGAGCAGTCTCTCGTCCTTCTCCAGCACCTCGAACCGGACGTCGAGCATGGCCCCGATCTGGGACACAATGCTGGACTGCTCCGTGGGCGCCTCAGACACGCCGACATCCGTGGGCATGTGCCCGGACGGAACCTCTGATCGGATGGCCTTAAAGGCCTCGACTTCGCGGCAAAACTTCTGATACTCCCTCTGGAGCCGCATTCAGCTTACGGACTTCGTTGTCCGTGGTACGAAGCCGCAACTCCTCTACGGAGGCCCACTGCACGATGGTGTTGGTGGCGGCCGTGACGTTCCGCACGATCTTGTAGTCTCTTAATCAGCGATTATTTTAAAAACTTCACTTGACCAGCGATACCACATAACCAGTAATAGGTTGTATTGTTGGACTTATTTATTTATTTATTTATCAAACATCTTAAAGCTAACAGAATTAATTCCAAAATGCTTAAAGATAAATGACATTACAAATTAAATTAAATTGAATTAAATTAACAAATTAAATTAAATCAAATTAGAACGTATATTACAATTGAAATTAAAATAAATATAATAAGTACAACGTCAATCAAAATCATTTCAATTAATTTCATGTTATACAAATAAATATGTCAAAAGTATAAATTACATTACAATTGAAATTAAAATAGAATAAAATATAATACTTAGGCACAATGTCAATCTAAATCATTTCAATCAATTTTCATGTCATACAAATAAATATGTCAAAAGTATATAATAGTCAATAATTGTCATTTAATATTTTCCAAAATTGATAAAAGAGATGTCCTAAACTATCTGCAACCAGATCGATTGCATAGTGGATGTGCGCCGCACACTCTTCGTTTGTACCGGAGCTACGACTACACACCAACATATGCAGCTAGAAGTTATGAAACCAGGTTGAAGAAAGGGACAAATAATTTTGACATTAGGCATTAAGCCCTTTACGCTCAGCAGCTTCAGGGGGTCACTAACCGGTACAGACACCCCTCGAAAATTCAGAGTTAAGTGTAAAGTACTCCGTTTACCAACACTGTTAACCATGGTCTCTCTCTCTCTGGGACTGGATCTCAGCCACGCTGGCTCAGGCAGTGGATAAATACTGCAGAAGAACAAAACCACCTACAGCAAAACGTTGAACTTTCGCCTTTGTGCTGTCAATATGAGACTTGTCATAGCTAGAGTTTTTATCCATGCTCGCTGTTACTACAGCTTGTTCGCGAACAGCATCGGTGTCTACGATAGGCTCATCGTTAAGAAGTTCCAAAGGCCTAGCAACTTTTCCTATAAACAGTTCAAGGGGACTTGACTTAGTGACCCTGTTGATGGTACAACTAACTCCACGCAAGCTGAACATCAGGGAGAGCATCTTGCCATGACGCTCTTTGCTGGACTCGACAGCGGTCGGCGTTTTTTTTTTTTTTTATTTTTTTTTTTTTTTTTTCAGAGTGCTCATGACCCGTTTGACCTGACCTTTCGCACAAGAGTTACCACTAGCAATGAAATGCAAGGTGATACCATAAGACTTACAAAACTCCTTGAAAACAGTACTCGCAAAACACCGGCCCTGATCGGCAATGATACGCTTAGGGGCACCAAATAAAAAAGGGTGATTTTTCCTAACGACTTCATGTACTTGTGGACTCCACTTATACGGCATACGATACACGGTCTTATTTGTATCTACTAGTCGAATCTCTAACGGGTTCACGTAAGCATGACCATAAGGTGTTCCAGAGACGAATATTCCTGAAACTCCTTTAGTAGGTTCACAAGTTTAGGCTTGGACTCTATGGGAACACCCGTGCCTATCTTATTAAAATCAATTATACTAGAGCTAGAAGTAACACAAAAGTTAACTATCAATGATAGTAAAATGAAAATGTCAATAATCGAACATAATTTGTCGTAAGTATTTGTCCAGAAAAACGTGAAAAAGAACATCATCTTGGTCTTATCTCTCCACTACTGATAACGTATCCTAAGTATTCTACCTCCCGTTTTAAGAAGGAACACTTCCTCTCAGTAGGAATCGAAAGAACAGTTGAAAGACCCTCAAGAGCTTCTTCAGCGGTCGTGGCCAGCACTAACACAGTAGTGAAGTAGCCCACCATGCAAACGAGCTATCTGATCGGAAATTAAGGACAGCGGAAACCTATCGGGAACTGTGTTATCGTTGAGTTTTCGATAATCGACACAGAGTCTATCACTTTCATTATTTTCCTTTACAAGGAGAATGGGGCTCGCAACGGCGATAAACTGAGGCGAACTACACCGGCCTGCGGCATCAATACGTTCGCGTACCACACTCCGTTCTTCAGTCGACAAACGGTTTTATTTGGATCCCTTAATTCAATCTGCATAGGTTTAGTCTAGCCACGGTGATTAGGGATACCGGAAGCAAAGTGGTGTTAAATTTATCTGTAATAGCATCAAGTTGAGGTCTTACATCGGGGGAAACATCTGTGTCTATCAAAACTAAACCACTATCACAAAAGTCTTGAACTTGACAGGTATTTAACAACATTCACTTTCGCAAATGACCAAACGCCAAACGACGACCTCCGCCCAAGCCCGACGATCAACATCTATGTACATACATATATCAAATATTAGCCGGGACCAACAGCCCAACGTGTCCTCCGAAACACGGAGACACTCAAACAAATGTCACTAAATGCGGTCAGGATGGCCACCCATCCCTTCACTTTCCGCGGCGATACAGCTTGAATTTCGCTATCGCAAAACATCTAACCACAAAACGGGCACCTGTAAATAAAATATCAATGGTTAATCAACGGGCGTCACCCGGAACTTGCAGTCATAACCGGGTATTACCCGCGTTATGCCGCTTTAACGGGCGTCACCCGCGAACATGCAGTCATAACCGGGTATTACCCGCGTTATGCCGCTTTAACGGGCGTCATTCGTGTTATGACAATTCAACGGGCGTCACCCGGAACTTGCAGTCATAACCGGGTATTACCCGCGTTATGCCGCTTTAACGGTCGTCATTCGTGTTATGACACTTCAACGGGCGTCACCCGGAACTTGCAGTCATAACCGGGTATTACCCGCGTTATGCCGCTTTAACGGTCGTCATTCGTGTTATGACAATTCAACGGGCGTCACCCGGAACTTGCAGTCATAACCGGGTATTACCCGCGTTATGCCGCTTTAACGGTCGTCATTCGTGTTATGACACTTCAACGGGCGTCACCCGGAACTTGCAGTCATAACCGGGTATTACCCGCGTTATGCCGCTTTAACAGGCGTCATTCGTGTTATGACACTTCAACGGGCGTCACCCGGCAACATCAAATCACAACACGGGCATCATCCGTGTTATGACACTTCAACGGGCGTCACCCGACAACATCAAACCACAACACGGGCATCATCCGTGTTATGACACTTCAACGGGCGTCACCCGACAACATCTAGCCATAACACGGGCATCATCCATGCTATGACTGATGTTTTTTTTTTTTTTTTTTTTTTTTTCCATTCCGTATTATTAAAAGTTGAACGAATCCGGGCCGCGCCCCAGAAATTAATATACTGGTTTACTTGTAGTAATAGTAATTTTACTGTTAAATTACAAAGCAATATTTACATTTTAATTTTAATAAATTCAGTGGTATAATTTTTCTTTACCCGCAATAAACACGGAATTCGAACTATTTATTGTTCTAGTTCACATTATGTATTTTAGTCAATGGACAACCGACAGTTTGTTCCATATCATAGTAATTAGCAGGTTGGTGGCCTATTCGGGATAAGAGTTAGGTTCAGTTTAGATCAAAACGAAGTGAAAGTTGACAGGGGAAGCTTCAGCAACTTTTTGTTTACATGACTTTGATCTCTCCCGCAGTTTATGCTTACATAACTTTGTAATATTCCGTCTTTCAAACCGGCGCATTGAGACTGGAGTTGAACAGTAACTGTAACTTTCTTCGTTATTTAGTACTTCTTTATAATTGTACACCCAATTATTTTTACATACGTGAAGCCAATCTTAATCGATTACTCACAAACTACAAAATTGAAATTGTGTTCCAGTTTTTCATTACTTTTATACGTCATAATTATGCAACATAGAAATAACTACGTTTATGTTTTATACAACTTGCGCTTCCAATTCTATGTGATAATTAATTATTTATGCAACTTTGATACCGATATATTGTAAACGGAGAGTAATTACACGCCACACACAAATCGAGAGTGAATTCGCAACTTATTCCCTTGGTTTAAATACCGCTTATCGGGCGGGAAAGTATACAAAGCAAAATGTACTTCAGGTACGTTTTAGTTAATAAATTATTTTACAAAAAAAATATTATTATATAAATTGCATTATAATAGATTATATTCTGTATTTTTATTAATTTTTTATCGAACATCTATTATAGTTTCAGATTACTCAAACATTGAAGAATATATTTACTCCGTACCGGAAATAGCCGCCATTACAAAAATATTTTAAGATCTGAAACATTAATCATATATTTTTCTATCAATTCTTGAGAATAATTAAATGATCATATTTACTTTAATATTTTATGACCTTATAACAAATAAAATACTAGCATTTGCTATGTAGTGATTTCTGATATTTACACGGTTACTACTCATATACGCGAGTTTTCATCCGTTTAAAGTTGTTTTTATTTAATGAGCATTCGCTATGACTTTTTTTTTTTTTTTTTTTTTTTTTTTTTTTTTTTTTTTTTTTTTTTTTTAACGGGTATTTCTGTTTTAATATTTTTCAGTAATAACATAAACACTGGGTACTCACGGACTCGTCGCCAAAATGTACTGTTTGCTTATTACATGATATCGGCTCACTGCTCTGACGTCACTCGCACGTCCGTCCCGCTCCGTGTCCACCAATGAAGTGCCTCGGCGGGCGGGCTGTATGCCCTTTTATAGGGAGAGGCCCCCACTCGCCGCTACCCAGGTAAGCGGCGTGTGGGCATGAGACGATCGTTCTTTTAAGTATCATATTCACATACACTACACTTATAATAACCACTTCGCACGAGGGCATTATTATTAGAATTCTCAAACAGGTTGCAAATCCGAAGACCTGTTTCGGATTGTGGAGTCAACTTCTGACAAACTTTAAGGGAGGTAAACGGAGGGGGAGGACGAGAATACTGCCTGTAGCAATTCTGTCTACGAAACTTTCATATAAACTGAGACATGTTCTAAGCCTTACCTTCCAGACTTAAACTTAGCAATTTGATTTATCTATAAAATTACAGAACAACTTATTCCCAGACCGCGTCTCGGAAAACGTAGTGTACAACGAACTCAAGCCGGGTGGAGTGATAATTTGCGCAGGATGGCTGGCAGGAGCTGGATGCGAGTAGCCAAAAATCGAACAAAGTGGCAAGCATTTGGAAATCCTATGTCCAGCATTGGACTAAGATAGGCTGATAATAATAAATAAATAAATAAATATCTCGACATTATTCACATAATAATAATAATGATGATGATAGATGATGATGGTGCTAGATGGAGGCCGTGCAACCGGTTCGAGGGTTATATTTTCGATTCTTCCTTACGCGTCGGTGGCGAAAGAAGAGTTCTTGGGCGATTCACCCCGCGGCCCGGGTCGAATAACTCGTGGTTCGAAAGTTCGAAACGACTAAAAACCGAAAGCGGGATCACATTGGGATTTATGGCATGATGGAAGAGAGGAAGAGAGAGGCTAACTCGAATCTACCAGACATAAAAAAAGCTATTTTAATTAGCAAAAGAATTATTCCTTATGTTTTGTTGCGTACAGATACTGGCAGCTGTAATGTACCGAAAAGGCTACGAAAGCAAAGTGGAAACCTTAAGACCGCCACTGCAGTCGTAACTTAACTCGTGAGCATTGCATACGATAGCTCTCCCCGTAAGTTCTCAACTTAGCGCTCTTCGAGTTGGCTTGTTCTCAACTATAGTGTGATACTCGGGTTTGTACGGGACTTGATAGTTACCAGATGCTTGGGTTACGACTAGGTTTTGGTTTTCCGTAAGATTTTCCAATTTATGTTTGCGTTACCCCTGGAAATTCAAATGTATCGCTTCCCATCGTTATATTAACACTGGCCGATTTCAGCTGTATTATAATTGCTAGCCAGTCAAACTTTTAAAAAGAAGAGACGCAAGGTAAAAATTAAAGCTAAAACTTCTAGACTAGATTGTTCTACCAAAGCGGTTGTCATGATATAATAAATTTATTTATGCCAGTCTGTAGACAGTTGGTAAACAACCAATATCACTGTTCTATTGTACATACACCTAACCAGGAATCATCGTTAAATATGCGGCTACACTCTGGGCTACTCTGATCTTTAAGCCTTTCAAGTGTACCGATTGCCAATCAGCAATATTGGAACCCAGCAAGATTCAAAGCAGCAGAATTTGCTTGTGGTGGCTAGCCGGTCGGACTCTGAAAAGCCTACGAGACATAAGGCGAAAATTGAAGCGACGACCTCAATTTTTGCACCCGACCGAATCACGAGTAATCAATGCTCCACGGAGTCCTGGAAAACCTTCTATAAACTAAAACAAAAACCTAGATCAGACCGTATCAGTATTACTCTGAAAAACTTAGCGCATATTATAACAAGATCCGTGCTCGTTGAGAAAGTAAGCTGAAACTGATTCTTCACTGCAAACTTCTTTAGACCAACTTTAAAGAGATTTTAAGGGAGCAGGATTATTTTAAATCGGTTCCGTTGCGTCTTAGTTTGATTTTTAGTTTTGTTCTTGTATAGAGAGTTGCGGTGATTTAGTAGGTCGCCGTCAAGTATCCACTGAATTACTAATGTAGGTATTCAACAGTTTTTTATTTATTTATTAGCTTTCTGGTGGACTATACAATGTTATCCCGCATGAATGTGTCGAAGCTTATGTCTCTAACCAGCTCTTAATCTATCCACACATCATGAAAATCATGTCGACCCGTTACTACGTTGTGATATGAAATACTAGCCTTCCGCCCGCGGTTTCACCCGCGCGTAATTTGTTTTTTCAAATATCCCCCCCTTCCCCTCACATTTTCAGGATCAAAAGTACCCCATGTTCACCGGGGATAGTGTAGCTTTCCAACAGTGAAAGAATTATTCAAATCGGTTCAGTAGTTTCAAAATTAATATTCCCGCGGGAATGAGACGTTTCCCGTAGGAATTTTATAGCCTATGTGTGCCAAATTTCATCTAAATCCGTTCAGCCGTTTAGGCGTGATTGAGGAACAAACATCCAAACATCCAGACTTTCGCATTTATAATATTAGTAGGGTTAATTTCATATAAACATTTTTTTCTGTTATCCCATTAGAACTTACAACAGTAAGTTATCTACTCCATTCCACACTGAGACAGTGCATTAACAATCCCTAAACTTATTATTCAACAGGATACTTTTAATAGTTTCCTCGATATTTAATTTGTGCAAAAGCAGTGATGTACAGTTATGTAACAGCTAAGAGAGTCTTAGGCCAAAATGTTAGGGTTTATTTTGTACCTGTCTACCAACTGAATTGTCATTAAAAACAATTAAAAAACCTTCATTCGTCACACTAACATTTCTTCATTTCTTGTTCTTCCTAAGTATGCCAGCTCCACAAATATCCAATTATATTATGTTTTTGTGCTACTTGTTGCAGTAAACCGCAAAACAAGAATGAAAGGCATTTCATTTCGTGAAGTATCCGTTCCTTGCTTTATTTATCTGCCCGGAAATTTTCATTCAAACTCGGTTGTTATTTTTGACTTTCCTTTGCAAATGCAGTTCATAATCCGTTGTCGTTTTAACTTGGAGATTAATGACGTAGTGCTTGAGTTTTTGGAGCGTGGCTTCGCAAACTTAATACTTAATATTTGGCTATTCTCTCTTTGGTCTCACAGTTGAAATACCTACAGAAATAGAAGGGAAATACTTTAAATTTTGAATACGAACTGACTAGTGTCTACTAGTCAGTTGAACGTAGTTCTACTACTAACTAGTCTAAGTGGTTACCGACGCCTATACAGGATGTCCCAAAAATGACACGCCACAGTGACTCTGGAGGTAGGCCAGCACAAGAGGCATCGAACAAGCCTAACATGACCTCAGTAAAAGTTGCTCGGTTTTCAAGATATTGCCACTTTTAACTTTTTCTAAATTCTCACGTTTTTTAATATTTTAATTTATTTAAATGTACTTTTTTCTTTCAGAATTAGGTTATTTGAATTAAAAATCATTTGGGTGCGTGAGGTTTTGCGCATTTAACGTAACACGTAAGTGTAGTAAATCATTCCTAATGTAATGCTCTCTACGCAAGAAGTCTCACAACACGGATGTAAAATACTTCAAGACTATATGCAATGATTGTTGTTTTAATAATAGAGTAACTGTATGTCTAAGTAACGTCACATCTACATCACTAAGACGTACAGCAGCAATGCAAACTTGATTCCCTCAAGCAAAGTAATTAATTTCACTAGCATAAACACAACATATCAGGAAGACAAATGATGCCATGCTCTAATTGTATATGTAATTTCTTAAGTGTAGAAGTCAAGAATGAACACATTTATTTATTTTTAGAGAGTTACCGTATCTTTTTTTATACTACTAAAGTTGGCAGACAGACATGCAGCCTACCTAATAGTAAGCGGCCTATTCCATTGAGGGACACTTCACTTAGAAGCGTCGCTCAATGTGGTTTGAAGTGTACTGGCTCCCAAATTAATACTGCCGGAATGTGTACCAGCAGTTTTAATTTTTTCCTGTAGGGGTGTTAGCTAGGCAGTCGGACTCTGAAAAAGCCATGCCACCAACCAGACCTAAGGGGGGAATCGAACCCACGACCTACGGGTTTTATACTCGAGCGGCTTAGCCACAGTGTCTCGGAGGCAGTCATAATATGTCTGGCATGAATGTTTTTTATTTCTTTCTTTTGTTTTTTAGGACTTAGTTGAACTTGCCACTTAGTTTCAAATGTACTGCCATACCGAAGGCTGGTCTGGTTTTAGAGACACGCTGACAAGCAAGCGGTCAGCGCACGTATCAGCAAGTATCGCTGTTCTTGTAAGATAGCGACGATTTTAACAGCAAAGAAAACCGGCAGTGTATATCGCTACGCGCGCGCGTAAGCGTGACTCTAAACTCTAAAACCAGCCTTAATCTAAAAATCAGAATAATAAATCAAGTAATTACTTAACTTTCCTTCAAATCTTTAGCAAAAATTCACACCATCTAAATCCCGATCCTCCATTCGCTTTAACGGGAGTAGTTCACACAGATTTATTCCCGAACAGTTGAAACTTTATATTTTCAACATAAATCAGTTTCCGTAGACTTTCGGGTCTTAATAAAAAAAGAAGTTCTGTCGAAGTTCGGGAACAGCTGTTGTGGCAATACCGATAGGTATTGCGGGGCAGGTGGGCTAAAGCACTTTGTAAGTGCGGAATGGTGCAATATGGACGCTGGAAGGGACATTTGGGAATAAAATGTAGCGGTGGCCGGTCGGAGAAAATCGATAACTGCACGATGTGGAAAGTTGTGATAACATCTTTCAATGTGAGGATTTGTCGTCGAACCGATGTATTATATAGGGATATTAATTATTCATATATATATTTATCTATACTTATATTATATAAACTAATAATATAAAGAGGAAAGATTACATTCTTTGTTTGTTTGTATTAATACAAATACAGAACCGATTTGAATAATTCTTTTACTGTTGGAACAGCTACACTATCCCCGGGTGACATAGGGTACTTTTGATCCCGGAAATATGGGGGTAAGGAGGGGATATTTGAAAAAAGAAATTGATTTGGTGTAATGGTTAAGAAGTCGGCTATTACACTAAAGGGTTCGATCCCCGCACGGTACAAACATTTTGTAGGCATGAACAATTAAAGAACATGTCTGTTTTTATCGGTCTGGGTGTTTTTATGTTTAATAGATAAGTATACACAAAAAAATATACAGGTAATTATCCGTTGACTGGCACCCATAGTACAAACTATACATACATTGCGGCTAGACTGCGCTGTGTGAATAAAGTCCGAGGATATTATATACATATTTATTTATTAAAGATTCATAAAGGAACAAATCCGCTTTACCATGAAACGAGCGTGGAATGAAAAAGGATGGGAACCTTGTTACGTAAAGTCATGAATTTTAATCTTCTATAGGGTGAGTTATTAACAACCGAAAAACGTGAAAGGATGGGAAATGTGTATGATAAGTTACTGGATGAATACGGTGCCGAAACGCGTCATCCAACCATGGGATTATAGAGGGGGGAAGAAAGTTACGCATATGTGAAGTAATAACCAAGTGGGTTATTACTACTTTTAGCTGTCTTAATTTAGTTTTTAAAACTCAAGTGAATATTTTGTTCCATTAATTATTTAAAAAGAAACAAGGACTTTGTATAAACCCAGATTCAGGCTATTGGAAAATTGCAGTTGTAATCCTAAAACCTGCGAGAAAAAAGATCAAAGATTACCTGCCGTTTTTTATTCTTGTATTGTAGCTGGCAACACAATCCTCTGTACGAGGATTAAACGTGCCATTTTCATGTAAACTACGACACAGGTGTTCTTAACACACCGCACTTTAAACTAATGTTGCAAGTTGACGCATTCGAAAATATCGGGAAATACACACATCATTCCCGCTAAAACATGCTATTTTCTATTCAGTTTTAGGAATTTCTTGCTCAAAAAGGATATTCAAAAGAAAAAACTATGTTCAAAAATACTACATCAGTTTGCAGATACACACTCAGTCTAATTGATGCTAAGCACTGTGGCTTATTCCATTGAGGGACACTTCACCAGGAAGGTCGCTCAATGCGCTGCCATAACGTGGGTTATTTCCTTTTTTTTGTCTAAAGGGCGTTGAAGATTTTGGCATACCTACTGGTCCGCCATATTGAACTTTGGTTGCTTATATCTTAAAAATTTTACACTTTACGGGTTTCGTTTTATACATTTTATGTTTGTAATAATACTTATTATCCATTTTTGAAAGAATTTTAATAGACGTTCTATGTTTTATAAAAAATAAATACAAAATAGCGGGACTAGTATAGGTAAGCCAGACTCCATACAAAAATCTTCATAGCCCTTTGATTTGTGCATGAGTTTTTTTGTTAAGTATCTTTTGACAGCCATATCTAGTTTAATATACTCGTAAGTCTCTGCAGTATTAGGTTCAACACCCAACTTTCCTCGATTTACGGGTAATAAACGTCATCGAAAAAGCAACTTTATTATCTTTTCAATAAAGGTTCAGCGATTAAACTTAATTGGACATGTCGATTGTTCTACGAGTGATTAAATTCTGCTGATTGTTATCAATTGTTATAACACATATAGTTAGTCGGCTATTACACCGGAGGTCGCGGGTTCGATCCTCGCACGGTACAAACATTTGTGTGCATGAACATGTCTGTTTGTATCGGTCTGGGTGTTTCTATGTATAATATGTATGTATTTACAAAAAAAAAAGTATATAAGTAATGTTTATGCGTTGTCGAGCACCCACAGCACAAGCTAATGCTTAGTTTGGGGTTAGATGGCGTTGTGTGAATAATGTCCAGAGATATTTTATTTATTTATTTTGATGAATTCTTAGTGACACCAACCAGATAAAATTATTGATTGACGAACAATTAAATGAAAATTGGTAGATGATTTATAGCAGGCAACGCCTGATTCACAATTCCTCGACGGTAAACAAACATAATAAGACTCCTAATTAAAAACCAATTAATTTACCTCTGTTAACACTCAAAGGAAGAATTTTCTTGATTTAAATTCGAGAGCGAAAATAAATTAACAGCGTATTACTTTCGCACGAGCGATCAAAGGGAAATGACACGAAGTTTAATTCTTCTATCAAAAGCTGCGCATGGTCTGAAATATTAAGGAAAAATAAAATAAACACTCAAAAATAAAAAAAACCAAACAATTTAATTCAATATTTATGTCATTAATTTGACATTATTTCAGTGCCATCTATCCCCAAACGTATAGCTTACCTACGAAGGCTGCCAGACAACGGATATTATCATTACATATGTATATACATTTGACCGCCTCTGTGGAAAAGTGGCTAAGCCATATAAGGTTATAAAAACACGGAGGTCGTGGGTTCGATTCCCGCCTTGGGTCTGGTTGGTAGTAGGGTTTTTTCAGAGTCCGAATGGCTAGCTACAACCCCCACAGGTGAAATCTGCCGCCATAACAGCTCTGGCTGTGTTCCGGCACAATTAATGTTGGAGCCAGTACACTTGAAATCACAGACTCTCATTGACGGACGCTTCTAGGTGAAGCGTCCCTCAATAGAATAGGCCGCAGGGGCCGCTTATCATCATGCTGCGTGCCTGTCTGCCAACTGACCTAGTATAAAAAAAAACATTATAACCTCCAGACAGATGAAAACAGACACAAATATTTGTACCGGGAATCGAACCAGCATGTCGGTCGTCGAATATTGAGAAGCATCGAAAAACTTTTTGTGTTAGTTCCGACAAATTGTGGGAGGGAAAAAATTGTAAGGATAATTTTTTGTGGCGAGGGGAATGATTGGATGTTAACTGGGTGACGTGCTAATGAGAAGATGATTTGGTGTTTCTTAAATACCATTAATTATTTAGTAACTAAAAATAATTGCAACTTGCTTGCAATTAGAAGGATGAAATCTCTCTTACAAACTTCATAAATTAAATGAAAGGAAAACAACGCTTGATTTTTTTTTCAAAAAAGGGTACTTGGTATCAAAACAAACTTAAAATGTCATTTAACGAAAACCTTTAAAGTGTCACACTTCCAAGATGTAAGCCGAATCCAGATATCCATATTAAAAGAATTTTAAGTAGGTAAACGATGTGTTGAAAGAAAATCGATATGGCGGACCAGTAGGAAGGCTAAGATCTTCAATGCTCTTTACGAGGAAGACGGTAGTACTGCAGCACACTTAAATACGTTCTTTCCTACGTTGGCTAATCCTTAAGATTAATCGCTATAGAAGGAATCCAGCTGAACCTTCATTATATTCAAGTCTCTAGCGTAAGCCGCTGACAACCTTTATTTTATGATTGATAAAGGATATCCCATTCCATCTTTTCTATCTTGTATTCCGCAAAAACAGAAACGCAGAGCCACAACTAATGCCTTTTCGTGAACGAAATATTACATTCGTGACCATTTCATTCAACGAGGCGACTGTATCCTTTTAATCTGAAGGTTCAGAATGGCTTAACAAGTTCAAATGGGTTTGGTACGTCCATCTTTTTGTCTGACCCATATTCGTCCCGTGTCAAAGAGCACAATGGAACAATTCTGCCGGATTCCATATGGCATATAAATTTGCGTGTGTTTGCGTTTATTTGCTGGTTTATTTTGTCGGAAGTTTCTGGGTTTGAATGCCTGACATTGTATTTAATTGGTTTTGATACTTTTATTAGATGTATTTAATATTTCACTAACCTTGGCTGTGTTCAACTGACTTCTAATTTACTAAGATTTTTGAGGCTCAATTTCTATTCTAGATGGATAATAGTAGTCTGCTCCATATTAACTTCAACCGCAGTTTGGTCTTCTATTTCCCATGGGAACTAAGCGATATCCTTGGATGAAAAGTAGACGTCCTATATACGTTAACCTACCTTAGTTAGTGTGCATAATTAATATATAATGTTATTGAAATATCATTAAAATCAGTTTTGTTGGGTTGGGCGTGAAAGCGTAACAGACAAAAAGAGAGTGCTTTTCGCATTTTTATATGAATAGATATTTACGTTTCTTCTGCGGCTAAATGTTGTCCAATCATTGTACATACTTTAGTTTAATTGAAATGAATGAACGCCGCTGCTCCCGCTGCCGCGAAATTCAGAATATAAGTACGGTACGGTATGTTCTTGCATGTATCCTAATTCTACAGATGAAATATGAATTTATCCTCTTTCATTGACTCCGAAGTGTGCCTAAGGGGTGGACTTTCGGGCCTCTACTATTTCTATTGTATGTAAATCTACTTGGCAATTTCGTTAACTAGAAAAAGTATTTTCGTATTATTACATTTTGTTCGTATACGACCTTGTGACCTTCAAGAAAAGAGATTTTTCCTTCTTTCAGGGTCGGCAGCGCTTATGCGATTCCTCTGGTATTGCAAATATCCACAGACCGACTTACCATCAGGTAGTCCGTTTGTTCGATTACGACTTTTTTAAATCTACATATACATATAATAAATTTGTAGAAAAGTGGTGTCTGTACAATGGAAATATATTTAAAAAAAGTAGCAGGGGTTGTTATTATATCGATACCGAACCCGAAATTGTAATTAAAAATTTTTTTTTCTGTTTGTCTGTTTGTCTGTGTGTTTGTGCACGCTAATATCAGAAACGGCTTATTCGATTGAGATGCGGTTTTCACTAATATATTGTGGTAAGCTTCACTTAACATTTAGTGTTTATTACATGTCAATCGGTTCATAAATAAAAAAGTTATGTCAATATAAAGGTACACGCCTCGCGCCTGAGCTGCGCGTCCGTATATAAAGCGCGCTGAGAGTATGGCGAATAGGTAGTTGCATTCGATTATCTAGACACGCGGCAGCGTGTCAAGCCAAGTTCAAGCAAAGGAACGGGCTAGCCAGCGCTAAGGTATATTTACACGAACCATTTGGTGTCACTTTTGACCCTTCTATAACTTAAAACCTATTTAACCGAAACACATGAAACTACGTGAGTTTAATCAGATCCATAAGGACACCTAGAAGCCCAAATTTCATGAAGCTAGCTCAAACGGATATAAAGATATGAAGGTCAAAAAGTCGTAAAAATTAGTACTGACTGACTGACTTATAGTAGCAAAACCTAACCTACTTCCAGATGACCTAGAAAGATGAAATTTGGAATCCAGCTTGGTAATTGTGTGTAACCGTAGGAAAAAGTCCAAAAATAGAAAAAAGTTAAAAAATAGGGGGGAGGGGGGGACGTTCCCCCCCTATATTTTCACTTTTTTCTATTTTTAGATTTTTTCCTACGGTTACACACAATTACAAAGCTGGATTCCAAATTTCATCCTTCTAGGTCGTCTGGAAGTAGGTTAGGTTTTATCTGACTTATAGTAGTAAAACCTAACCTACTTCTAGATGACCTAGAAAAATGAAATTTGGAATCCAGCTCGGTAATTGTGTGTTACCATAGGGAAAAATCTGAAAAAAGAAAAAAGTTAAAAATTAGGGGGGGAGACCCCCCCTCCTCCCCCTATTTTGTTATTTTTTTCTATTTTTCGATTTTTCTCTACGGTTTCACACAATTAGCGAGCTGGATTCCAAATTTCATCCTTCTAGGTCATCTGGAAGTAGGTTAGATTTTGCTACTATAAATCAGTCAATCAGTACTAAAACCTAACCTACTTCCAGATGACCTAGAAGGGTGAAATTTGGAATCCAGCTTGGTAATTGTGTGTAACCGTAGGAAAAAAAATGAAAATAGAAAAAAGTAAAAAGTCAAGGTCAACCCCCCTCCTCCCCCTATTTTTTAATTTTTTTTCTATTTTTAGATTTTTCCCTACCGTTACACACAATTACCGAGCTGGATTCCAAATTTCATCTTTCTAGGTCATTTGGAAGTAGGTTAGGTTTTGCTGCTATAAGTCAGTCGGACAATACTACATTATTTTTATTGTAGCGTTGGAATTGAAACTATTCCAATATGTTATGTATTATTATATTTTCTATATAACAGAAATAAAAAAATAAAGTTAAGTCAAAAAATAAGTGGTGTCCCCATACAAAAAACTTGTAATACGCGCTAAACAACCGGCCAACGCGATGGTGCGTGTCGTCGGCGGCGCGTGGTACCACATTAAATCTCAATACTTGCCTAGTTCTTTACAAAAAGTAATGATATCCCACCAAAAACATAAATGTAAAAAAGGAAAGCCAAGTTCAATACAAAAATTATGTTTGGCTGTGGGCTTCGCCGCAAAAAGAATGGAGATCTTAATGAGTGCCAAGTTCTATGATCTTAAAGTAGGTAAGATTTGACTTGGCCAGTTTTTATCAGAATTAATTTAATATAATATGTTGAATAACTTTATAAAATGACTGATATAATGAAAACTGGCCAAGTCAAATCTTACCTACTTTAAGATCATAGAACTTGGCACTCATTAAGATCTCCATTCTTTTTGCGGCGAAGCCCACAGCCAAACATAATTTTTGTATTGAACTTGGCTTTCCTTTTTTACATTTATGTTTTTGGTGGGATTGCGATTTACTTGAATACTGACAGTTTGGATATTTCATTTATTTATATTTAAGGGTTTGTAGGTTAGGTTGTCTTTCTTAATTTTCTTTAAAAATTTATAAATAAATATTGTAAGCATTTGTTATAGGTTAGGCATTTCTTTCCTTGATTTTTGGTATACTTATCTTAATTTTTTATTTAGGGTTTGTATATATGAATAATTTATAAGTATTGGGTATAGGTTAGGCAATTCTTTTCTTGATTTTCTTTATTTAAGTACAAGTTTATAAGCTCAGGTTATTAATTAATTTTTCTAGCAATTCTTTTGTTTCATAAAATTTGTACGTTTAGTTTACACATCTTAACACTTTTTGCAGTCAGCCTATGTTTTGCGATGACAATTAATAAAGCCCAAGGTCAGACGATGAAAGTTGTGGGTGTAGATCTAAGTATCAGCTGTTTCTCGCACGGTCAGTTGTATGTGGCTCTGACACGGGTTAGCAATCCTAGGAGCCTGTATGCTTTCATTCCCGATGGCCATACGTCACATATCGAATACCTACAGAGAAGCATACTGTAAAGTAAATTTTTGAGTGTTTACCCGTGGTCCCGTTGGGTCGACCCATTAACGGGTCCACGGGTAATTTTCATTCCCCGTGGTCCCATTTTAGCTACCCAAAGGACGGTATTTGTTATTTAAAATATGCTGCCCGAAAAGTCACTATTCCACGCGGACGAAGTCGCGGGCACAGCTAGTACATAATAAAGATACTTCTGATGATACCAACAACACAACGAGCAAAGTTGTTAAAACAACCTTGATTATACATAAGGCAATAAAGGATCGTAAAGAAACCCAGTAAAAGTTTTCTGTTTCCACCACAAAAGAATAAAAGAATGCAAGTTTTAATGAAGATGGATTCGTAACCATTAAATCTGAACGATAACATTTAACAGCTTAAAACGATAATGGCCGAAACTCTTAAAAAGTCATAACTTCTTCCCCCAAAGCCTGTAATGAAAATAAAAACGTAATAATTGTTACCTTTGAAAGCAACAGTGAACGATTAATTAAAAATTAGCGGAGGGATATTAGTCGAATAAGCTATTAAGTCCAGCGAAAAGGGTATTCAAGAGTTATGTTGCCAGGTAAATTATTTTTGTACAATTTCTGCAACTTTTTAAGAAACTTAAAGTATCAACATAATATTTAGAATTCTAATCCTTATTACAACTGTAATACTTTTTCCTTAGAAATAAGCATTTTTAATTTTTGTTAAATATTCCGGCAAAAAATATCGATACCTTCATCAGTAATAGTTCTTTAGAGCTAGGAATTTAAAATTATCGGATTTGAATAAAGTCTAATTTAAAGATGTCTATTAAAATAGAAAAGTAAATATACTTACTAAATAAGTTACCCAAAAACCTTTAATAATTATATTAGCTGCAATCATACATAATCTGACCATTGAAAATTCTAAACGCTACAAATTCTCTGAATGCAGTCACTTGTCATTTATTACTTCTTGCCAACCTTAGCCAAGGTGTAATTTTCCTCAAGATGGTAATGGCAACACTTCGCCGGCCCCTCTATTGAAAAATGTATTTCTGCAGGTCGTTTAAAATGTTTCAGGTCGTGTTTGTAAAAGCTCTCTTCACAAATAGGATATAAAAAGACTTGCTATGCACTTTTTATGTTTTGGATGGACAGTTTTAACCAACTGCGTTTATAGGAGGTTTTCTTACAGTATTTAAATTTGGAATCCAGCTCGGTAATTGTGTGTAACCGTAGGGAAAAATCTAAAAATAGAAAAAAAATTAAAAAATAGGGGGAGGAGGGGGGTTGTCCCCCTTGACTTTTTACTTTTTTCTATTTTCATTTTTTTTCCTACGGTTACACACAATTACCAAGCTGGATTCCAAATTTCACCCTTCTAGGTCATCTGGAAGTAGGTTAGGTTTTAGTACTGATTGACTGATTTATAGTAGCAAAATCTAACCTACTTCTAGATGACCTAGAAAAATGAAATTTGGAATCCAGCTCGGTAATTGTGTGTTACCATAGGGAAAAATCTGAAAAAAGAAAAAAGTTAAAAATTAGGGGGGGAGACCCCCCCTCCTCCCCCTATTTTGTTATTTTTTTCTATTTTTCGATTTTTCTCTACGGTTTCACACAATTAGCGAGCTGGATTCCAAATTTCATCCTTCTAGGTCATCTGGAAGTAGGTTAGATTTTGCTACTATAAATCAGTCAATCAGTACTAAAACCTAACCTACTTCCAGATGACCTAGAAGGGTGAAATTTGGAATCCAGCTTGGTAATTGTGTGTAACCGTAGGAAAAAAAATGAAAATAGAAAAAAGTAAAAAGTCAAGGGGGACAACCCCCCTCCTCCCCCTATTTTTTAATTTTTTTTCTATTTTTAGATTTTTCCCTACGGTTACACACAATTACCGAGCTGGATTCCAAATTTCATCTTTCTAGGTCATTTGGAAGTAGGTTAGGTTTTGCTGCTATAAGTCAGTCGGACAATACTACATTATTTTTATTGTAGCGTTGGAATTGAAACTATTCCAATATGTTATGTATTATTATATTTTCTATATAACAGAAATAAAAAAATAAAGTTAAGTCAAAAAATAAGTGGTGTCCCCATACAAAAAACTTGTAATACGCGCTAAACAACCGGCCAACGCGATGGTGCGTGTCGTCGGCGGCGCGTGGTACCACATTAAATCTCAATACTTGCCTAGTTCTTTACAAAAAGTAATGATATCCCACCAAAAACATAAATGTAAAAAAGGAAAGCCAAGTTCAATACAAAAATTATGTTTGGCTGTGGGCTTCGCCGCAAAAAGAATGGAGATCTTAATGAGTGCCAAGTTCTATGATCTTAAAGTAGGTAAGATTTGACTTGGCCAGTTTTTATCAGAATTAATTTAATATAATATGTTGAATAACTTTATAAAATGACTGATATAATGAAAACTGGCCAAGTCAAATCTTACCTACTTTAAGATCATAGAACTTGGCACTCATTAAGATCTCCATTCTTTTTGCGGCGAAGCCCACAGCCAAACATAATTTTTGTATTGAACTTGGCTTTCCTTTTTTACATTTATGTTTTTGGTGGGATTGCGATTTACTTGAATACTGACAGTTTGGATATTTCATTTATTTATATTTAAGGGTTTGTAGGTTAGGTTGTCTTTCTTAATTTTCTTTAAAAATTTGTAAATAAATATTGTAAGCATTTGTTATAGGTTAGGCATTTCTTTCCTTGATTTTTGGTATACTTATCTTAATTTTTTATTTAGGGTTTGTATATATGAATAATTTATAAGTATTGGGTATAGGTTAGGCAATTCTTTTCTTGATTTTCTTTATTTAAGTACAAGTTTATAAGCTCAGGTTATTAATTAATTTTTCTAGCAATTCTTTTGTTTCATAAAATTTGTACGTTTAGTTTACACATCTTAACACTTTTTGCAGTCAGCCTATGTTTTGCGATGACAATTAATAAAGCCCAAGGTCAGACGATGAAAGTTGTGGGTGTAGATCTAAGTATCAGCTGTTTCTCGCACGGTCAGTTGTATGTGGCTCTGACACGGGTTAGCAATCCTAGGAGCCTGTATGCTTTCATTCCCGATGGCCATACGTCACATATCGAATACCTACAGAGAAGCATACTGTAAAGTAAATTTTTGAGTGTTTACCCGTGGTCCCGTTGGGTCGACCCATTAACGGGTCCACGGGTAATTTTCATTCCCCGTGGTCCCATTTTAGCTACCCAAAGGACGGTATTTGTTATTTAAAATATGCTGCCCGAAAAGTCACTATTCCACGCGGACGAAGTCGCGGGCACAGCTAGTACATAATAAAGATACTTCTGATGATACCAACAACACAACGAGCAAAGTTGTTAAAACAACCTTGATTATACATAAGGCAATAAAGGATCGTAAAGAAACCCAGTAAAAGTTTTCTGTTTCCACCACAAAAGAATAAAAGAATGCAAGTTTTAATGAAGATGGATTCGTAACCATTAAATCTGAACGATAACATTTAACAGCTTAAAACGATAATGGCCGAAACTCTTAAAAAGTCATAACTTCTTCCCCCAAAGCCTGCAATGAAAATAAAAACGTAATAATTGTTACCTTTGAAAGCAACAGTGAACGATTAATTAAAAATTAGCGGAGGGATATTAGTCGAATAAGCTATTAAGTCCAGCGAAAAGGGTATTCAAGAGTTATGTTGCCAGGTAAATTATTTTTGTACAATTTCTGCAACTTTTTAAGAAACTTAAAGTATCAACATAATATTTAGAATTCTAATCCTTATTACAACTGTAATACTTTTTCCTTAGAAATAAGCATTTTTAATTTTTGTTAAATATTCCGGCAAAAAATATCGATACCATCATCAGTAATAGTTCTTTAGAGCTAGGAATTTAAAATTATCGGATTTGAATAAAGTCTAATTTAAAGATGTCTATTAAAATAGAAAAGTAAATATACTTACTAAATAAGTTACCCAAAAACCTTTAATAATTATATTAGCTGCAATCATACATAATCTGACCATTGAAAATTCTAAACGCTACAAATTCTCTGAATGCAGTCACTTGTCATTTATTACTTCTTGCCAACCTTAGCCAAGGTGTAATTTTCCTCAAGATGGTAATGGCAACACTTCGCCGGCCCCTCTATTGAAAAATGTATTTCTGCAGGTCGTTTAAAATGTTTCAGGTCGTGTTTGTAAAAGCTCTCTTCACAAATAGGATATAAAAAGACTTGCTATGCACTTTTTATGTTTTGGATGGACAGTTTTAACCAACTGCGTTTATAGGAGGTTTTCTTACAGTATTTAATGAAGAGATTTTATGTATAGAAGATATGCAGAATTTTAATGATTAAGCCTGTTAAGATGTAACTCCTTACTATCAGATTCAAATGGTATTATGATAATAAATAAATAATACCTTTTGAAATTGAGCGAAAAATTACGTAAACTGCGTGATGACTTTACACAGCTTTTATTTTTCGTTGCTAACGTTACGGATGCGTTACGGACAAGCTCTGTTGACGTCATTTTTCGCTCTATTCCAAAAGGTATTATCCTAATAGCATTTGAACCGGATAGTACCTACTTATTATTTTTACTTGAATTTGTTATCGATTTGAATTTGATATTATTTCTGAACTACGAAAAGAAAATCAAACATCATTTAAATTAAAAATTAAAGAATGCCTTATGAAGAAAGGCTATTATAAAATAGAAGATTATTTTAATGATAAAAATTGGTGGACACATTAAGTTGCTTCCTAGCACATGTACTCTGCCTGCGCCTTTGTATCCTCTGCCTGCGCCTTTGTATTGTTATTTGTATTGACATGATCCTTTGTATTGACATTATTATTCATTGTGACTTAAATTATTTTTGTAATGTTAAATTTTTGAATTTTATAATTTTTAATTTGTAATATTTTTTTGAAAAAAGGCAAAACTGTTGAGTTTCTTGCGGCACTTCTTTCCTCAACAGGCCATTGACGTCGAAGTGCTGGTAGGGAAAAAAAAGATTGACGTGTAAAAGTATTTTAAAAAAAATCTATTTGCAGAATAAATTTATTTCATTTCATTTCATTTCATTTCAAACAAGGATGGATCGGATGGAATAATCTTAAAAAATAGAAGAATTCTCGTAAGTAAACTTAATCCTTGTAGAAAATATTTCAAGCTTTCTTCGATCGTCTGTTCGAATTCCAAAAATTGTTTCGTGCGATTCCTAATTTAATTAAAAACTGCATTGCATTTTCGTTGCAGTTCCAAGACTGCATTCTTGATTAAATGTAAGAAAAGTTTTCGGTGTCAATATCTCTTGACTTCGATCTAGATCGTTTGGCAGCAATTGGTCGAACTTTTCCTGTTTTTTCGTTGAGAATACAAGTGCCAAGTGATATGTAATCTTTTTAAGGCAATATAATTTTTATGACGAGACATTAGGTGTAATGGTCGAGAAGTCGGCTATTACACCAAGGGTCGCAGGTTCGATCCCCGCATTGTAGACATGTTCATGCACACAAATATTTGTACCGTGCGGGGATCGAACCCGCGACCTCCATTACACCAAACGGCTCGTCAAAACGTTGTGTGAATAATGTCCAGAGATATTTATATTTATAGTATTTACTCGATAAATAGCCCATAAAATACCCGCTCATGCTTTTTTTACCTACTTTACCACACACCAAACCCACATTCATACTGTGTACCGCCCCTGGTCAGTTAGACAAATACTGCTATCAATACTGACGTATAACCCCCATGAGAAATACCCCTTCTATCCCTTTCACACATACAAAAACTTTATATACCCATCCCGCTCTTGGGAGCTAACGGTATGTGCGAATTTGTCGCCTGATGTAATATTTGGAATCCGATTCGTTGCCTTAGGAAAAGGCCCATTTACGATTTATTATGATTCATTTAAGATAAGTCTTGTTTGGATGAAAATGTCAGTACAGAAGGGAATTAAGTCTCTGATCAAAAGCAGTCCAACCTCGGTGAATATTTTTAAAATAAAGAGAGAAAACGAAATAACCAGTTGATGTATTAAATGCATATCCATATGTACATATTTACAAATAAGTATATAAGTAATTTTTATCCGTTGTTAACATCAATACAAGTTACGCTTAGATTGGTACTAGAGCGCGCTTTAGATAAATATTATTATGTTGAGAGATTTTTTATTTTCATTTCAGTATAAAATGGTCAAGAAAATATATGCTCCCAAATTGACAGAGAGAAAAACAATAACGACGGAATATAAATACTGGTACTTAATAAGTTTATAGTAGTTTTTCATGACCTCAAATTGAACCACTAAACTCACAAAACTCTTAAAAACAAAGGTTACTTCATTTTTACGACAAATTTTTTACGGGTCTTGAACTCTTGAAGATTTTACAACCAAAATATGCGAAAAATGAAAACTTAAGTATCATTCATAAGTTTATAACTTGGTATGTGGAACGTTATAACCGACCGACTAGACTCGGACAGAGACTCCATCTGTATGCAATTGAGGGAGATACCGCGTGTACGGACTAAGAGATTTGCTTCGTCTTTTTTGATACGGACTGCGCGGGAGTGGAACTCTCTGCCTGGATCCGTATTTCCTATTCATTATACCTTGGGGCTCTTCACGGCCAGAATTATCGGTTGTTCCTAAAGCAAGCCTGCTCCATCGTTGACCGTATAGATGTTTAATATCAGGCAACTTTCTGGTCAAGTGCTTTAAATATTAAAAATAAAGTAAAAATTTAATAACTATGGGCCTTATTGAAATAACTAGTTACCAATCTGTCGATTCGATCGATCTATCGGTAGATGAGTAGCCTAAAGTTTGACCTACGCTTTACATTCCCTTTATGAGTCATAACTTGTATGTAGTGAAGTGGGTAATGTTAAGCGTTATAATAAATTTGGGTCCTAACCAAATCTATAACATGGAACTTTGTGTGCAAATGAAACAAAAATACGGCAGCGTAAGCGTTTATGAAATAGATATATGAGTAAATGTGATAGAGATACATAGATTAATAGCTTTGACATGAGAGCATAGTGTAATTAACTACATAAAAAGGGTTATGATAGTGGCTACTTGTGATTCGATAGCACTTACGTTACGTGATTTTAAAAACCAACAACGATACATCGCTAAATCTGAGACATCAAAATTCCATTACTGTATGCACTCCAACAGAGAATATAACTGCTCAAGTAAATTCTAGTCGTTGTGACAATGTAAGCATTAGTGCAACAGGAACTTTTAAGGCAAGTTGCTTTTAAAGTTAAGACCGGAGGGAGAGGATTTTTTAGAATTTATTGCAAAGTTTAGGTTGAGGATTTGTGTAGTAAAGAATAACATGTGGGTCTCTTAACTGGTTTAAAAGTTTTCTCATTTCTTTCTCTTTAGAAAATATCTCATATAGTTTTGTAAGAAAATCGATACTTGTAATCTCAATTGACGTAAGGCTAAGGTAAGGCCTTGTGCCTTACGTCAATTGAGATTACAAGTATCGAAATATTACGTGCATGTAACAATCATCCTTGGACAATATTCACTCCGCTTTTTAACCGTAACGGAAAAACCAGGGAAGGTAAGTAGTGGGTATTGAGACAGAAATTAATCCAAGTCCCACACACGGCTGCCGGTCACACTCGCCTTTCTTTTTTTCTTTTTCAAGACAAAATTCGTCTACAAACTAAACTCCCCTGATTTCCCCTTTCCTTGTGATTATCCTTAAAACACTGGTAAGAGCGACAGATATATTCCACAAATCACACAAATCATACTAAAAAACTGATATCACAAAAGACAAAAAGATGTAAATAATTATTGCAATTTTCACTACGACATACATATTGTGTAAGTTGAAAGCCAACCATCCAATCTTAAATGCACTTTCCTACGTAACTCGTCATTAGGCAGTCACAAAACATTTCAGCACGACGAAATTTCTCTGAAAATTTTCCGCCATTACTCCCCAAAATAGGTCAGCGCTGAAGGAATTCTTAATTGTGCTGAAACGCCAAATTGAATATATTATGATGAGGAAACTGCAGTGTTGTAGCATAGTAGAAAGAGTACAAAGTACGTTATTTTCAAACCTAACGCGCTTTTTATCTAAGCATCACCCCGCACATACTCAAACAAAATCTCGACCCGTTTCTCAGTGCGCTAGTCGAGGCTAGGGCTTTTTGAACGCGCGGGCGCGGCGACGGGTGCGTTCGCGGTAGACGTTGCAAGCTCGTGTTCACATTAGCCGACAGGTAAGTTCAAACTGGTTGACCGTACCTGACGACGCGAGTGAACCGCGTGCTCCGCCGCGAGTTCAACGTGAACACACACAAACGTCTCACGTGTTTGATACTGCCGTGAGCGCGCCGTGCGTGCCAGTCGCTAGTTTGCCCGCTACTTAAACCGCACGTGCATTTCGTACGTGAACACTTGGGCATCTCGTCAAACGTTTGATATTTTGTGACCGCGCCCGCCACCGCGCCCGCGACAACGTGATCAATCGCTAACATCGCACATGCCTCACGCGTCACGGCTTTTCGGTACCGCTTGCGCGGTACTTAATTAAAATTGAGCTACAATGAGGCAGGCAATTATTAGGCACCATAACCGCATGCTAGCTAGACCTACGGCCATGTGTGGGACTCAAGACTAAAGTGTCCCAATACCAAACTCCCCCGGTATCCCCTTTACACCCGATTGGGACGAGCTGGTTCCAGTCTTGTCATTATTACCAGCCCATCTCTGAATACTCCGATTTAAGAGGCCTCACGTGAGGGTGGCACTTTAGGAGGGCCACCTGAGAAACTAGGTGACACCTAGACTTGGCTCGGGCGACCTGTGCAAAGAGGTTCAGTCTCAAGCTAGAGAAAGGGAGCCGGAGGCCTACTGTGTACTATTTATACTATGGTTGCATGTTCTGGCTTGTTGCAGACTGTTCTAACAGTTGAGTAGCACCTTGTTGAGTTTGTGAGGCCGGAATGCACAGAAAAGCTGTTGTTTCGATGTGCATTGTGTAAGCGGGTACTTCAATTAGCCTTGTGAATAAATTGTTCGCTGCATACGGTTAACCATTACAGTCTAAAATGGGTGGGTTTCCCCATTGAACTACTATTACGTGGAACTTGTAACTCAATAGGGTTTCCCATTATATTGTACGGAATATAATTTAGGAACTGTAACACATATTTTATCAGGCTCTTTAATGTCTCTCTGCAAAGTAAAGGTCTCTTTTATTGAAATTAATTAATCAAATCAATCAGAGCTAAAGAATTTTTTTATTAAATTCAAATGACAAATTAATTATAGGACAACATCACATACATTGATTTGACACTAAAGTAAGAAGCGAAAGCACTTGTATTTAGTACTAGCCTTCCGCCCGCGGTTTCACCCGCGCGTAATATTTTTTCAAATATCCCCCCTTCCCCCCACATTTCCAGGATAAAAAGTACCCTATATTCACCGGGGATAGTGTAGCTTTCCAACAGTGACAGAATTATTCAAATCGGTTCAGTAGTTTCAAAATTGATATTCCCGCGGGAATGAGACGTTTGCCGTAGGAATTTTATAGCCTATGTCCTATTCCGGGTTATAAACTATACGTGTGCCAAATTTCATCTAAATGCGTTCAGCCGTTTAGGCGTGATTGAGGAACAAACATCCAAACATCTAAACATCCAAACATCCAGACTTTCGCATTTATAATATTAGTAGGATTAGAAACAATGTGGGCATGTAGCCTCGAAGGTACTACAAATATACCTAAATACAAATACATCCAGATAAATCCAAACATAAATGCTTGGATAGGATTCAAACCCACGACCCCTGGCGCATAGCGACAAACGACTATGCTTCAAGTTGAGAAAGAAAAATACAGTCTGCAATAAAATTGAGCATTAAAACTCACATACACATATATAAAAGAAAGTCGTGTTTGTTACAACACTTATAACTCGAGAACGGCTGGACCGATTGCCATGGTTTTTGATTTGTTGGATTTGATTCCGTCCCGAATAGCAGAATACATCTTAAAAAAGAAAGGATTTTGATCAATTCCCACGGGAACGGGAACCACGCGGGTGAAACCGCGGGCGGCCGCTAGTTATGTATAAATAGAAGAAAAAATAAAAAAAATTAATAAATTATTTTTCCAATACAAATATATTAGAAAAAATTCAATTTGTCCAGGTATCAGGCGGGACTCGAACCCACGTCCCTCGCTGTCCGGGCGAGTGCACTACCAACTATGCTACCGAGACCTTAGTGGACCCGTTGAATTTCTTCTAGTATTGATTTACGCTACGGCAGCGCCATCTCTTCAACGTTGCAGTAATTACTACTTACATTTAATTTCAAAACAAGTATCTTTAATACTAGGATAGTTAAGATAATAATAATAAAACTGAAAACGATACAATAAGGGAGAACTGGATCTGGTCCGAACTAATTTCACAGTAAAAGCCAATGTAATAAGGCTAGCTCGAAAGCCTGCACAAGTACAGTAGTGCAAACAGCTTACAACTACAATATTACCGTTCAAAAGTATACTGAAAACGATAATAAGTTGAGCGTAACGAAGTTTGTTTTACATTGCGCGCTGCGAATGCAAAATGGACTGGGCAAACAGTGCGACAGCGTTAATACTTGTGTACAATGCGATACACACGGTTACGGAAAATGGTGCGCATACATTGAATACACTATCAATGTGCCCATAATCTTGACGGGATGTCTCTCATTGTTAATTGGCTTAGTAACACGTTTGGTAGTTGACATGTCAGTGACAGCTATCCAAGTTTTGCGTATATGATATAACTATATTACGGCTTTATCAATCTTACTGCGACATGTAATTATTTTATTTATCCAACATATAAACGCAGAACCCCAAAATCTTAGTCCGGTACTCAAACCACTAGACCATCGAGGCTTACGAAGGCGTATTAAAAAATGAAGAATCATAATATAAGGATTCCTTAATACATAAGTATAGATAAACCTCATAATAAAATTCTATTATTAGTTTAAGGGATTACATAGAATAAGGATGGCCAAGCTATCGCATTAGGTTAAGATACCTGTAATGTTAGTTTAGGTTTTTTGTTCATAAATAAATAAAATTAAGTGAGACAAAATGCCATTCCAATTTAAGAGATTGCGCAGAAGATTCTTTTTAATAGAAATCCCAATTTTCATATTAAATTGCAAAACCACAACCCGAATCCAAAATTTAAATTTAAATGCAAAACGTGCAAATTTAGTGCACAGACCTTCCAATACCATGTTTCTTTAAAGATGGTGCTCAGGCATCTTAACAAATTTCAAGCACACTCGAATCCGGACGAAATTTTCCGTTGCATTTAATTTAACATCGTCACTATGCATAAGAATTTCTGGAATGCACTGGAGCAGGTATCAGCAACCTTTTCAGTGAAACGAATAAAAAATTACGAACATTTCAAAGGTTTCAAGGAGCTATAAAATTGGCTTGATAGTATTCGATGGAACTGACTTTTTTGATAAAAACTAATCTTTTTATTTATAAGAAAAATATTTATGTATAAATGTCATCCTCATAACAGTATTCAGAACCATTTTCAAATGTTTTCTTAACAAGCTTTTTTGATCCCACTGCTAAGAAAAGGCCTCAACCAAATCCCTCCAAATTTCTTGATCTTTTGCTTTTTCTGACCAGTTCCGGATGTAGTCAAAATCGTCACGTCATCTGTTTTTGGGCCATTGGTTTTTTTTTAGTTATAAAACAAACAATATTTTTGTACGAAACTATAGAGTTTCATATCCTAAGAGCCGCAGGTTACCAACCCCTGTTTTAGAAACGTGATATTTCAGACGAATCGCGGAAAAATGTTTCACCGAAGGCTGGAATTACGTACGGAAAACATCGGCATGTTTTTGGACCGTAGCCAAGATCTTGGTGCAAAATTGATACCTGAAGCAGACACTTGACGGTTATCGGTAGTGACGTGCACCAGAATATTGCTGGATATATCCCTGGATAAATATCAAGACACTTTTCACACAACGCCGAACAAGCATTGCTTGTACTATGGGTCCCAGATAACGGATAAACATTAATTATCCCTTTTTCTTATTCTTTCAAGCAAATGTAATGAAAATGGACGGGTCAACAAATACGGAATTCCCTTGAGAAGTTTGTCAAGCACTTCTGTGTTTCGGGGAAAGGGCACTGAAGCTTGTGAAAACTGGGTATATGAGACCTAATAACTGTCGTCTCGGTGTAGCGGGCGCAGGGTGGTGCCATACAGTAACTGCTTAGTTACTGTTTGGCACTGTACTGTCTAAGGGCAGACGTGGCGCTTACCATCAGGTGCACGATTTGCTTGGCTTGTTACACATTGCAATAAAATTTAAAAAAGACCTATTGGTATACTAGAGACGGAAAAAGGGAGTAGAGAAAGACAAAGAAAGAGATGGGAAGATGAGATGAGAGCTGCAAAGCCTAATTAAAGCAGAGTTGGAATTGTCACACTGAACTGAAAGACATTCTGTAGAAACCAAATACACTGTTTAAACAAATGAGTTAACGAATACGGGGTTATCATTATTATACAGGGTGTTCCAAAAAAGACACGTCACAGTGACACTGGAGGCAGGCCAGCACAAGAGGCATCGAACAAGGCTAACATGACCTCCGTAAAAATTGCTCGGTTTTCAAAATATTGCCAATTTAAATGCACGTTTTTTTTTAGTTATCGACTTGTGCTGGCATACCCCCAGTGTCACTGTGACGTGTAATTTTAGGGACAGCCTGTATATTAAACACAGCCTTTGTTTTTAATTTTATCTCTGTCGGCTGAACGTGTACAAATAAAAAACATGTTTTGTTTCCTCAGTCAAAGTTTTGCAATTAATTTCTCAGACAATTACCGATATGAAGTATTCATTCGTTGCATCACTAGTTATAGGGAGAAAATTCTCGACACGTTAAACATTGTATAAAAGCCGTAATATATCGCCTGAGGCGAGATTCAGGCTGTATTGAAGTGATAAATGGATATACCATTTTACATCTAGTTTCAGTATTAGTTATTCTAAAGGGAGATCGGTCTTGTTAAATTTTCTTTTTTATTCGGCAGCTGTTTCATGTGATTTATAATAGACTTATTTGAATTTGAACAAGGCCTGACCATGTATTTTTGAAATAATTCTAAATAAAGAGTATTGATTTTACTCTTACGTTGATGATGTTTTCGTTGAATTCTCATTGGTAAGAAAGCAATGTCTCATTTTATGAGGTTTAATATTTAGATTTACTCATACTCACATTATTTATTAAAAATCAAGAAATAAAACGAAAATGAAGGAAATAAAGAACCGACTTCAAACAAAAATGCGCTAAAAAGAAAAAAAAGTAGGTATTTGCTCCTTACGTATTTATATTTGAATGTACAATATAAATACATAATGTAATTTTATTTTTGGAGTCAGTATCAGCCTAGCCAACGTTCCGATGTAACCGATACCAAAACCAAGTCTTTGCCAACCCAGTATGACGTATGAGTTGTATGTGAGCCCAGTTTAATGGTGTATTGTATCTTTGTCCTGTGTCTGTATATCTATATAAATTCGAGTACACAAATTGCGAATTGTCATTGATTCGTTTATGTTCACAAGCTACTTACTCAAATCAAATCAATGTAAGTGATCTCAGATCTTAATATTATTTATATTCTTCATTCTCTACATCTTTATGTATCACAAGTGGCCTTAGAAAGTACGCATTTGGAGAATCCTATTTGAGTAACTTGACTGGGATACACCGGGAGGATTATAATCTACAAAGTTAATTTGTAAAATTGTTAGTTTTTAAAGTGAACAAACTGTGTCGCATTAGAAAATGATCTTTATTCAGACGGAAAAGATATTGTGTGATAAAATCAATTCAAATGACAAAATATAATTATGGCTACAGAGATAATAATAAGCGGAGGTGTCTTATTGTGAAGGAAGGGTTTTGCGGGGCGGTACGCAATTCAACTTTCAATTTTTTTAATCATGAAGTAAAATGAAAAAAAAATCTATCATCTTTTTACAGATTTAGAATACTGTTCAGTAAAAGATCTCAAAAGCGTTAAGATCTCTTAAAAGAAAGGTAGACTATATTGTGATCCGGGATCTCGTGATCCGAGGAAAGACATAGCTAGTCGACATAGCAAAAGTGATAGCGGAAAGGAAGTGGAGGTGGGCAGGCCACATATGCCGTAGGCTTGATGGTAGATGGGGCAAGAAGGTGCAAGAGTGGAGACCACGAACTGAACGCAGAAACGTCGGCAGACAACCGGCCAGATGGACGGACGATCTGGTGAAAATCGGGGGTAGGGATTGGATGAGGAAGGCACAAAACCGTCGGAATTGGCGCTCTATGGAAGAGGCCTACACTCAGCATTGGGTGGCTACAGGTTGAAGAAGAAGAAGAAGACTATATTGCATACAACTCTTATTATTAAACACGCTCTTACATCCTGCCATATAATATTATTCACGTCTAAGCATATTTTTTTGCTTAAGCTACTTCGATACCGAGTCGATATACTAATTAATATTAAACATTCTCCACACTCCACATCTTTATACAAGTAGCCATAGAAAGTACGATTTGGAGAATCCTATTTGCGCGACAGGGATACACCGGGAGGGTTATTCTCCCACAAGTTAAATTAGCTGTTAACACTAGTGTAAACAAAGTTTCGTTTGACGTCGATATAAATAGCATTAGTTATCAAAGGGAGAGCGAGATGTTCAAGTTTGTCTTTTAGTAATTGACTTCATGGCTTAGTGGTGAATTAGTAATGTAGATGTCAGTTTGTTTGCTTTAGTTTGTTCAGTCGCTGTGTATTTAGTGGTCGGGGTATTTGCGTTAGTTTAACTTCTGCCCGCGGGCCTGTAGGAGTTTGATCTGGCACAGTGTTTAATATTGGGTACACTGTGTTTCTAGTATATTGAGAAATCAAATTATAACCTCACTGGTCTGATTTGGAAAATCAATAGTTCTGTAACTGATTCTAATTATAGAATATTTTCTAGAGCCGTAATTGAAAATTACTTTTATTAAGTTATACGTACAAAATAATGAATAACCCAAGCGAAATGTTTAAGGGAAACCAACTCATAGACTCAACATAGAGTTGGTCCCTCGGTCATTTCGATTCCCGTGGTCATCGAACAAAAAAGAATTATTTAAATCACACATAAAAAATACCAGCCGAATTGAAAAAGTTCTTGAAATCGATTAAAAACATACCACCCGAATTGAAAACCTCCTGTCTTTTTTTAATCGGTTATTATAAAAAAGGGAGAAGTGAATATTTTTTACTAGTAAATGCAAAACAGCGCATGTTTACCAATGTAATATCCCAGTGTATCTACCACCTTACTCTCCATTGTGCGAATTTCCGCCAGCACTCATTCGCTCACGTGAAGTCGTCTAGTACTTATACAAATTGGATCCTATGTTTCGTTCAGACGTGAGGCATTTTGTACGGATTAAAATGTACGTGTACATCTTATTGTACATGTACATTTTATTCCGTCGTAACAGTAATTTTGTTCTCGTCAGTTCGTTTCTAGCGGAGCAGTCTGACGTTTTTGAGGAGTGTGTTACAATTTCGTTAACCTTTTTTTTTGTGTCAGGGTTATGTTTCATTGCTAGTAAAGAGTTTAATTTTAAGTCCCTATAACTTTGATATGTATTGGCTGTGTTATCACGCTTGCCAAATTTAAAATTTCAATGTGGCTTATCGAATACTAGCCTTCCGCCCGCGGTTTCACCCGCGCGTAATTCCTTTTTTCAAATATCACCCCCTTCCCGCCATATTTCTAGGATCAAAAGTACCCTATGTTCACCGGGGATAGTGTAGCTTTCCAACAGTGAAAGAATTATTCAAATCGGTTCAGTAAAAATGCGGAGCCTATTCATTACAAACAAACAATCAAATCTTTTCTCTTTGTAAAATTCGTATAGATTTCTCTGTAATGGTTATATGGTTATATATTTACCTTATTAATGACAGGGGTGATTATACTTGAAGATCACAAACACCAGTTGTTTTTAAAAATAAGAAAAAAAAATTTAGCCCAAACTGGTTGGGCCAAGTTTCACTCGACAAATAATTCAGACAGCCTGTGTTACTTTTATTATGTGACATATCACATAAATGTCATCCCTCCCGCATCCCTCTGTTACCTGTTAAATTGGTTACCAAACACGATTAAAGGATTCAGAAAGTTCCAAGACATCATTTCAGAGGTAAAAAAAATATTGTTGAAATACGTAAACCTTGCATAATTGCATACACTAATTTATTATCCTAACAAAAAGGCAATTAACAAAACAAACGTCCTGGGAGTTTATTAGGCGAGATGACGCTCCCAAATGTGGACTAACAAAGGCTAGGATGGGCTATAATGGACTGGACAAAGTCCCAGTACAAAACGAATCAGTGAAGTGTTTTAATTGCCTAGAAAGCAATTCTATGTTTTGGGAAAAGGGCACTGAAGCTAGTGAAATTATTGGATACATGACACCTTATAATTATTGTTGTCTAGGTGTAGCGGACGCAGGGCGTTGCCAGTCAGACTGCTTAGTTAAAGTTTGGCACTGAACTGTCTAAGGCTAGACGTGGCGCTTACCATCAGGTGTACGATCTGCTCGTCTTGTTACACATTGCATTAAAAAAAAAAGTGTCGCGATGAGTGAAGGTCAGATTTGGGTTGTGGAACTCGTGATTTAGGTAATGCTTTGCACTATAAAAAAATATTGTTTTATTTGTTACTTAGTGGGCAGACAGGCACGCAGCCCACCTGATGATAAGCGGCCACTGCGGCCTTTGCCATTGAGAATTTTATTATCATCAACATTGCTTTCATAATAAGGTTCTTTAAGGTTTGTTATGTCAGATCATTGAGAATTTAATTTCAAGCATATTGGCTCTAGTATCAACACTTTCAATTATCGAAAGAAAAATGCGTTTAAACTCCACAACCGCGGGCTAGACTTGCGTTCATATGTGTGACTTAGAAATAAAGCTAGTACCTCCGTTTCCCCTTCCCACTTTGTAGTCTCATGTCCACCTACACTTTCCTCACTGCGATTTATCGCACTGTGTCGCAAACCATCTGGGACGCGTCACTTCTTTAATTACCGGATAAATTAATGGAAGTGCTTGGGACAGCGTTTTAATTGCGTTCAGGAGAGGCTTGTGACTTGGGGTCTAGAATTTACTTTTATTAACCACCATCCACCACCCCACAGATAAATAAAGCATTCAAAATTATTCATAATTCTAGCTCTGTTAAGGATAGCTCGATGGAAGACCAGAAATAAGAACCTTAAAGGTTGTCAAAACTTATATCGTATGGACATTATTCACGCAGCGCCATCTAGCCCCAAACTAAGCAATAGCTTGTACTATGGGTGCCAGACAACGGATAAACATTACTTGTATACTTTTTTTGTAAAAACATACATATTACACATAGAAACACCCAGACAGATTCAAACAGACATGTTTCTGCACACAAATGTTTTTACCGTGCGGGGATCGAACCCGCGACCTCTGGTGTAATAGCCGACTCCTCGACCATTACACCAAATGGCTCGTCGAAGACCTATTAAAACAAAAGAATATTGGACAACATCACATACCTACAGTGATCCCAAAGTAAGTTATTGTATTATGAGCAAACATACAATCCGCGTGTGGTTCGTTGTATGAAGATACTGTATACTTTTTCTCCTATGTTGATGCGGTCACTCCCCTCAACCCCCCAATATTTCAGCTTATAATTATACGTAAATAAAACATGGGTCAAGTGGCAACTCAAATTGAAAGCGAAAACGTCTCGAGAGGCAAAACGCTTAAATATAATTGTTTTTCGAGTCACGTCGCGGAAATGTCTCGGAAAAAATAAAAGAAACGTCATTTTGTTAGAAACATCCATTGTAGTTAGCACCACAGACATTTGCGACCTCGGTTGCAAAGTGGTGTGAATTTTAAGTGCGAAAGGTTCAAGGTTTGAATTCGGGTTATGTAGAATATTATTTTGGTCTTGGGGGTTCTACACCCAATGTAGTAATTTCATAAAAGTTGAATGAATGTCAAATGTTTATTTTCTACGCTTATGTATGTCGTATCTAGAGCCCGAGTCTCAGGCAACCCAAAAATAATAATGTTTAGAAAGTAAAGTAAATAAAAGTATTAGCCAATTAATATACCACTGCAGAGCAGAAGCCTCTATCACTGAAATCAAGTCTTCGCTTCAATTGCTTAATGGCCGACAACCAATGCAAATTGTACTAGACTCGGGAAATAAACCCAGAACCCTGTGATCTCCGTATCACTAGACCAACGGGCCTTTATTCATAAGCAGTATTTTTTCAGTGCCTTTCTGCCAATTGGTCAAGCATAAGTCATAATTCTATGAGGAACCATAATATTAATTATAAGAATTCTATAGCTCAACTAGCGGTCGCCCGCGGTTTCACCCGCGTGGTTCTAGTTCCCGTGGGAATTGATCAAAATCCTTTCTTAGCGGATGCCTAAGTCATAACATCTACCTGCATGCCTTTCAGCCCGATCCGTCCAGTAGTTTGGGCTGTGCGTTGATAGCTATCTATGTCAGTCAGTCAGTCAGTCCTTTGAGTTTTATATATATAGATATCGTCAATAAACTTCCCACTTAGTCGAGTATTAGTGTAAATTTACTAATACTGCAATATCCAGGTCAGCTTTGTTTACCTAAACAATAAATAACACTTAGCTCGTTTAAGCACCATCCCATCTATTCCCTAGTGTATTAAATTGTATTGTTTTAAATATTGCATCGGTTTTTAGTTAGCCATATTACGAGGCTTTATTGGTAGTCAAACTTTGCTTATCTGATGAAAATGATTCACCCAATTGTTCTATTTGTATTGATACAATAGAAGGCATGGAATGTACTAGAAGCGAATAATTTCGATCTACCTATATACATTAGGTATTATTATTTGATGATATTTTAGCTTACCCTACATAAGACTTGTCAAAAAAAGTGCGAGGTGATTCGACGATCACCGCTCGACCAGTGCGAAACATTCGTTTTTCCCAAAGGTTGAATGGTAGAGAATGCTTTTAGCGTTAAGTCCGCCTTTTGTACGCAATTTGTGTGGTCAATAAAGTTTTTATAAATTAATTAATAAATAAACATATTCTCAAAGACCAATTTGATGTAATGTTTGAGAAATCAACAGAAGAGGTCGCGGTAATTGATGCTTGCTGATAAAGTTAGAGGAAGCCATAGATGCTTAGACAGTTCCTATAATATTAATATGGACAATCCAACTGATACGTTAACAGGACTCCTTTATTCCTTGACTCCTCTTTTCCACCGGTAAGATAATTAATATTAAGTGCTTAATCCCAGACTTTTTCTGCAACTAGAAAGCCGTGTCGCCACTTTAGATATCCACTGCTCGCGCAGACAGCGCGGTAAAGGTCTAATTACAACGGATTAAGGATCGGACCTCGCTCTGCGTAGATAGTGTTGAGTACAAGTAATAGGGGACCGAGGACAGCTCCTTGAGCGACACTCCTGGATACGCACACCTAAACCTGGCATGTTTTTAATTAATCATATCCAACGGCTTCCAAAATGCAATAGAAAACTATACATTTCGTAACGGACACAAGGGGCCACTAAGTAATGAAATCATTACAAGTATTAGAGTAGGATAAGGCCACAGTACTCCAAAATTGGTAAGTAACAAAATTATAATGGATTCGAGTCTAGGTGTACAGATCATAATAGCTTATCAGGCGATGAGGTGACCAAGACGCAATTTATTCAGTCTGTGATATATCCTTAACGATGAAGACAGAAATTCTATTTTTTGTAGAAGTCTGGCATGGTGTTGGCGGTAATAGAATATGCCTCAGGTAAGCCCATAAAAGCACATAACAGCGATTGCCTTAGTTGGAGATTTGTAAGTACATATAAGCATTATTGCGTTCTTGGTATTGCTTAGTAACTATTTAATAATCTGTGGTATTGCTCAAAAAATTATAAACACAACACCCGAAGTTATTTGCTCCATACTAATACTGAATCTCATCCAGTCCATTTTCGTCAGCCTTCTTTCGTTAGGCACGCCTTGTGTTACATAAAACATGTTCCGGATACTCTAGTCGAATTCAAAGGCCTAACTACACGGATTAGGGTTTGAACTTCGCTCATAGTGGGCAGTGTATGGCACAAGTAACAAGGGAGCGATTTCACTTCCCTGAGTTAAACTTTTGTACAGTAGTAAATTGCTTCTGAAAATACGGATACTTATCATAATCATAAAAAGCAGACCACTTCTCAACACTTAAGCCTTGCCAAAAGATCTCCAAACTGATCGTACCTGTATATTCCCGCGTAACTGCAATACCTACTGGTTTTACTCGAAGTGAATTATTATCTTCAGTACCTGCAATAAAAGAAAATATATTAGAAAAAACGTTAACACTTTTTTTAATAAATAGAATTTTTGGACAATTACACGGTCAAAATATTTTCTTATTTTTCATTTATTTATTTGCTAATCACGTCATGTTGTTCACATATTTGTGCTAGTAAATTAACACGTGCCACCTTGCATGGGTAATGCAAGACTAAAAATATTATAATTATAAAATACAGTTACAGAAAGGCCCCTCTTTTGTGTGCATCTTTCTCATTCGCAAAACCTAATCAGTTTGCCATCATTGTCAAGTCGATTTGCAAAAAAGTTTCCAATAAAAACGCTTCAGCTTACACCTTGAAAACTCTAAACACAGCTTGTAAAACGCAAAGTTAAAATTGCCGCCTCGTAGACCCCACAACCTAACGACAGCGCCCAACCACCAACCACTAGCTCCTTTACGTCCGATCCCAACTACCCTTTGTTTATTAACAACCGGTGTTAATGAAAAAGGGCAAGGGCGGTGCTAGTTTGACAGTGAGTTCAGTAGGTAACACTCGGTAAACGTAGCGGTCCTACTAGGTGGAGTGACAATGTAAGCAGGATGGCTGGCAGGAGCTGGACGCGAGTTCTGAGGATCACTTTGTTTCTCGGGTGGCCCTCCCTAAGCGCCACCCCGACTTGAGACCTCTCAAGTCAGGGTACCCGAGGATGTGCTGGTCTATAGCTACAACGCTGGCATTGGCTCGTCTCAATCAGGTGTGAAGGGGAACCGGGGGAGTTTAGTGGATAGTGGACGCTTTAGTCTCGAGTCCCACACACGGCCGCAGGTCTAGCTAGCCTGTGGTTATGGTGCATAAACGCATTTTCCTTCGTATAAAAAAGGAGCTGGATGCGAGTAACTGAGGATAGAACTAAGTGGTGAGCATCAGGAGAGGCTATGTCCAGCAGTGGGTGACGAACTGACTATTACTATGATGTAACACTGTTGAGCTGCGAGGGAGCTCTGTATGCTTTGTACAAGGACTCCCAAGCCATGGCTGGGTATCGCCCAAGAACGTTTCCAGGTAAAACGTCCCTCAATGGAATAGGCCGCAGTGAACGCTAATTATCAGGTGGGCTGCGTGCCTGTCTGCCAACTAACCTAGTTTAAAAAAAACATTATTGCTATTGAAGCTGATACGATTGCAATTTGCATCCTTTGCGGCAATCAAGAACTTCACTTTTTTAAAACATCTGACTATGCGCAATATCCAGTTTGTTGTTTTATTTCAGCAAGAGATTAGCTCTCTAGATAATTGGAGCACCAAAACAAAAATTGCTGACGCGTTTCACATCGCTGCCAAATTTTGATAGGACTGCACTAGTTATAGTTTGAACGCAGCTATAGACGTTTTATCTCACGAATGCGGTTGAGCCACACTTGTGTGTGAATATACATGCTCATTTTCTTAGTGTGCGTAGCAGTCTCGACCGATCCGCTATAGGTACCGGCAAACTTATTGACCATCGGTCTACGGAGGGGGAAAGTTCGCGCATGTGCACTTGCGCACGACTAATAGCTCGCGCGAATCTCCCGACGCCAGCGCGCGCTATTGATCAGAGGTATGCAAAGGTATGCAGAGGTATGCAATGCAAGGTATGTATGGTCTAACAAAGTTTTACCAGTTGCACGCGCTGTTCAGTCGTGTAACTTGCCATGGTGATTTGGCATGGGTGGCTGAATGATGGACAGAAGATTTGACAAATGTTACCGGGATAGGATGGCTGCCACGGGCCACCAAAATCTACCCGACCTTATTGAAAAACCCTTTATATGAGCATGTTGAGTTAGTTGTATTCTCTATACAACAGATAAAATGATGATTTATGAGCCTTGCCTGGATATTAATGAGCACAAAAAATAGTTTTGATAGATGTGCACGAAAGCGATTAATTTTTATATATTCTTTTGACTGACGTTGATGATTATAAGAAACTTTCAACCTTTTTGTCTCTTAGGTTTTTAACATCGACAGATTTTTAACATTGATATTTTTGTGAATAAATCTTGTAAATGATAAAAAATGTGACTGTGCTGGCGTATAAAACGACTATACCAAATGATGTTTTTCCTTCTCAATGAGGTACCCTAAAGGGGTGATATATGTTGTAAGCGGAAAATTTTGTACCTAAATTATTTCGGTAACCAGACCTAAATTTCACGGGAAAACTCGATTATTTATGAACCCATATTCCGTAGGTTTGTGAGTAAAGGTTTCATATAATGGGACTTCTTGTTTTAATAGTTATCCAAAAACATGTAATGCTAGAGTTTTATTAATAAACTTGGTCAGGTTCAGTTCAAGGCCCGGATCGGGCGATAAGTAAAAAAACACCTATCCAGATTACAAAGGGATTTTGCCCTGCAGTGAGAAATAAAGTACACCAAAAAATTGTTTTATGTGTACAGTAAGCATCACATCGTGCTCCAGAAGGCAAGGCACGTTAAGCTGTTGGTCCCGGCTGATATTTACTACATGTACATGATGATAAGAAATAAAGTACGGTCAACAGCACATCACGATAAACACTTGCAGTTCGATAATAGCACTTATGCCCCCGACATAAGACTGGTACAAAGTCCAAAGTATTAAAGTCCAAAGTATTAAAGTCCAAAGTCCAAGGTACAAAGTCCAAAGTATTAAAGTCCAAAGTATTAATATATGTATGACAACGTAATATAATATGTAAAAACCCCTTAATATGAAAAATGAAGAGATTTCTTTTTGAACCTAATGCTGTTTGTTGTACTGTGGCGCTCGCGCCGTCTCCAACTTGGCCTCCGCAGAATACCAGTGGCCGCGGGCGGCTCCTTGCGGACCTAGCGGGGACCTATTTGGTTCTTATAATACCTAATTTAATTATGTTGAAATTGTTTTTGTTTGTATTGTTTCCTTTGATTTTAAGTATTTTAATGTACCATGTGTAAGGAACCAAATAAAACTTTTTTCTTTCTTTCTTTCTTTCAAAGTGTATAGTCTGACGTGCTTTTGACTGTACACCGAATTTTTTTTACGTGTACAGTAAGCATTACATCATAGTAATTGTTAGAAATCGGTGCGATGGACATAAGCTCAAAAATTTGGGTTAGTAGTCGATTCGCACGAAAATAATTCGCACTAAAGTGCGAATCGACCACTTTCAAGAATAATATTATTTTTAGTAGTCGATTCGCCCGAACGAATTTTAATCGCGTGCGAGTCGACCCCTTTAAGAATTGATAGTAGGCGATTCGCACTTTTGCAGTATGTGGATAAAAAACAATCAAAGTACAGTCGTGTACAGGAAATCTTTATAATATTATTAACATATTCCTTGTCTATATATCTTACAGCATACAGAATCCATTAAATTTCAAATGTTATATTTTTTTCGGACAGGAAACATGTTAAATTATAAACTAATATCATTAAGCGTTAAATTATATTTGAACACTTTAATATTAAAATGACACCAAAAATTTGTTCTGCGACTTAACCACAATAGATAGTTCGATGTGTTACTGCGTACACACATTTCTATACAAAAGATAAAAATAACCTAAAATGTTTGTTCCATAGCGGTGTTGAAATGTCGAACAGAGATCGTCAATGTCACGCGACAAAAGTCACGTTCTATTTGCCGTTTTAGTTACAATATTACATTGACGCCGCGAATCCGTGTTGCGTGATAGGGTGAGGTTATAGGAGGAGGTGCAACCGGATATCGAACAATTTCTTTTTATGTAAGACGTGACGATGAAGTGGATGTGATCATTTCTTCAGATCAGATCACAGTTGCATTGCCAGTCTTAAGGGAAAGAATACATTCGCTTTTTGAGGGATCTCCATGACGTATTTGCTTAGGAAACACGGCTGCCGGAAGATATGCGACTAAATCTTAATAAAATAATAAGATTAAATGTAAATAATTCCAATTTTATAAATGTGAAAGTAAAATGGTCTGCCTAAGCCCCAGAATAGATTAATTTGCAATCCAAAATATTGAAAATCTGTACAACAATATTTGGATAAGTATAATTTTATACTAAGACGACACATTTGGAGGCTAAAATGACTATCTGACAGTGATTTTGGTATTTTTTATATTTTCACTTTTGATTATCTCACTTTTTTTTTGCAAGCTTTTCTGGTAAGTTCATTTTTGTTTTTATCAAGCTGTACAATGTAAAATGTAATCGCCTCTTCCCATTCCCTATGCTCACACCCGAACCATTCTCACTTTACCTATGCGCGCTCGAGCCCTGATTGCGAACATCGATTCCGTGGTGTAGGCCATTCGCCCCGCCCATCGGGGTCCATTTTTCAAAGGCCCACTCTAGTGGAAAAGGAGATTATTGACGAACTGTGCGTGTGTTCGTTCTGAATCTTGTGTTTTGGAGGATTTACTGGGGGGATATATCAACTCTGTGATTTAATGTCATATGGGGGGAAAGGGAGGTAACAAAGGTCAGATATTTGGGATACTTTTACATAACTATTCGTATGAGACTGGGTATTGTTTGAGCGTTTGTGTGTAAACACAGAACTTGCCAGTTTTTATTTCTTGGAAGTACCTATAAGTCACTTTTTTTATTGCAATGTGTAACAAGACAAACAAATCGTACACCTTATGGTAAGCGCCACATCTGCCCTTAGACAGTTCAGTGCCAAAAACTAAGCACCCGCGCCCGTTACACCGAGACGACAGTTATTAGGTCTCATATACCCAGTAATTTCACTAGCATGTGCCCTTTCTCCGAAACACAGAAGTGCTTGACATACTTCTATTTCACGGGAAAATATCTGGCACCCACCTAGACGGCCCAGTACAGGAACCTACCGCCTGGTAACTTGGTAAACACTTGTATGTTATTAGTAAATTATCAGCCTGTTAATTTACCACTGTAGGATAAAGGCCTAATTATATTTTATTTTGAAATCTATTGAATGTACTGGCTTAATCACCACGCTTGCCAAATGCAGATTTATTTTATCAGTAGTTTGTTTAAAAAAGTACTAAGGGCCTGCGCTGCGTAGGACAGGAGCCGCGGTCGGATTTTACTACATTGCGGGTTTAGTACAGAGCGTGTGCGACGGAAGCTTTTAAACGCCAGCAATGGATTACTATCCGCGCGCGGGTCCCGCTTCAGACAGCGCAAGGCCTAAAGGCTAAACAATATTAAGACGTAATCATTATTGTGTTTGTCGGAAGAAATTTTTTTTTTGCTACCAATGTTAAGTTAATCCTTTGATGGTGCCCATGGTGTTACGACCATTCATAGGCGCGGCCGGTAACCTCTAGAATAGAATAAAAAGAATAAATTATTTTATTTCGCCAGAATGTGGTACATTTATAGGTGGAACTATTATTGCTAAGTACACAGCACATTTACCCGATTGGGCATGCAAACATGAAAATAAACATTAAAATCACTCTAACGCCACACCACTCTTCTGGAATAAAAACCTTTTTCCAAAAACTTCCCGAAAAGAAATAACTTCCGATTCTTATAAAGCCCTCGGTGTAAATGGAAACTTTCCGTAAATTCTCAGCGAGCACAAATTAACCAATCCGAATTCTTCATTAATTAATAAATTCGAAGTTTCTAACCAAAACAATTGAGGAAAACCGGCAATTTTAGACTTTTATTTTTATTGTTTCGTTGATTGTGATGGTTTATTAGAAGTGCTGTGGTATAGCCGAGTGGTTAAGCTTCGTTTCACATGCGTGAGGTCAATGGTTCAACTCTCGATGCGCACCTTGCGTCTTATTTACCACTAGCTCGGAAGTATTGCCACATGCGCTAGGGGTCGTAGGTTCAATTCAAACTTAGAAAAAACACCAATATCACGAATTAATTGTCTGGATGTTTATGTCTGTCTGTATTATCTCGGTACCATTGTTGATTCTGATAACCATAGCACTAGTGCTTAAGTTACTTACTTTGGGGTCTGATCAATTTATTCGATGTTGTCCAATATTTATTTCTTTTGACCTCAGACCAGGTGGAATGAATTCCACAAGATGGCAGGCTGTAAGGAGCTGGATGCGAGTATGCGAGAATCGAAGAAAGTGGGAACCGTTAAAGAGGCCTTTGTCCAGTAGTGGACAGCGACATTCTGATGATGATGATGATGATGATATTTACCTTTAAACTTTAGTACATCAAGTGTGTTACTTTCAAAGTGACCCACTTAACATTCTGTTTACGAGCCCGCAAACATTCTAATTACCACTCACACACGGTTAAATTTAATTAATAATTTGCCGCTTCTTTACTCATATGCCTAATTAACGGGCTGTGTGACGAGCTAATTATGTTAACACATGTCTTTGTGACCTTTAGAACTTGAAAGCATCTGAATCTTTGTAAAACCTTTTCTAAGAATCTTCCCATTGTACACTTCGAAGAAATACCAAAGTTTTTTGACAGAATACCTATTCAGCCATATTTGTATAGCTTTGTGGTGATTAAATGGCATTTGTTACATTCAGAACAGGGTTTTTTGGGAAAAGAGTAAAAAAAAATATTTCGTTACATGTGCAATACATTTCACATGTAACGAAATATTTTTTTTTTACCTAACAAGGTATGAAGATCAGTTGAGCCTACATTGGGGCAACACATTGCGCGACGCTTCCTGGTCCTAAGGCATTAGCCCATAAGACACAAATCTCTTGGTAAACTTTAATTTCAGTAAGTGGCTAACTTCCTCCGATTTTACGGGAATGGTTCGGAAAAATCGGAAAGGTAAAACAATTCCGTAGGGAGCAATTTGGATAAAGAGTCCTGTAACGGCTGAGATTCGGCTCGGGCGCCCTCGGGATACGATCGGAACGTTTTAAAGGTTTTTAAAGGCACAAACAGTTCTTTGCGACTACTTTCTGTCGCCTGAATTGATTCAGCCTTTTGTTTATTGGAAAGGGTTTTATGGCAGTTCTTTGTTTTTAACTCCATTAATTATAGATTTACAGTTGTGGCTCAGGGCATATACTAAGTGGAGTTACCGAATTGTTTCTCAAAGGCGGGTATCGCATTTGAGAATAAATTCTCGCACGGATGGAATAGGCCACCTCGTTGCTTATAGTTAGGTGGGCTGCCGTGTGCCGTGCTGGTAAGGAAAAAAATTTATGACGTGCAAAAGAATTTCTTGGTAAATCAAATTGCAAAATAAATACTTTGACTTTGTGTACTAACTGACATAGCATTTATTTCGCCTATTAATGTCCCACTGCAGGGCAAAGGCCTCCATCTTTGAAATCAAGCTATCGTTATAATTGTGTGAAGAAAACTGTGTTTACAATTGTTTAAAGCATCCGACACCAATTGTGTTTACATTTTTCTGAAGAATCCGACACCAAGCTATGTACCCGTAAAGATGGGGAGAGAACTGAAGGATACATTTTATTTTAATTCAAGTTTTATAGCGGTAGCAACATTATATGCGTTTAGTACAGTCTGAATATTCTAACTAACGAATATTGCATTGGTTCTGGGTTCAGTTCCCGGTACGAAAAAATATGTTAGATTTTTCAAGTCACTAGCAATAAAATAACGTATTCTAATAATTTTGTACAAATCAAAATAATCCTTTTCACTTATCCTTGATTTAAGAGTAAACATGTTCAAAATCCGTTCTTGCATTTACTAAAAGTGCAACTTGCACAAGCTTCGCTTGATACAAGATAGTTGCAGTTTGAACAACAGGGGGTTGTTTTGTTTACGTGTCGAAACGTCGACTTCCTGATAGTTTGCCTAAGAAATACAAGAGAAAAGAAAAACGGCGCTTAATGTTTTCGCAAATTAGCATACCTACTCCAACAACCTTCATACAATTATTACGAGATATCGTAAGCGGAATTAACATTTTCTGAAGAAATTTTTTTCGCCCCTTTATTTTTACACGAGCTTGCAACACCAGAGGCAAAGGGAAAATATTTTTTATCCTCGAACCTATTATTAGTCTAGTTCCCCTGGTCTTTTTACATGCTTTATATTAGCTTCACTTGTAACTATGTATGTAAGAAAATCTTGGAATCTTGATTTGACCCACTTCCCGGTCTTCGATTAGGATGAAATTTTGCACACGCTCTGAGTTCTGATGACAATACATGAATATCTAAGAAAAGTCAATATTATTATTATTATCATTAAATTAGCTTCACTTGCCAAAAAAAATCTTGGAATCTTAATTTGACCCACTTCCCGGTCTTCGATTAGGATGAAATTTTGCACACGCTCTGAGTTTTGATGACAATACATGAATATCTAAGAAAAGTCAATATTATTATTAAATTAGCTTCACTTGCCAAAAAAAATCTTGGAATCTTAATTTGACCCACTTCCCGGTCTTCGATTAGGATGAAATTTTGCACACGCTCTGAGTTATGATGACAATACATGACTAGAGCTAAGAAACGTCATTAAAAATCCAATATGGCGGCCTCCCCAAGATGGCGGACTGGCTGTTTGAAATGCACCCCCATGATATGGGTATCAAATGAAAGGGTTTGCTGTCAGGAAGACGAAAAAAATAGTCACGTGACTTAAATCCAATATGGCGGACGTCCAAGATGGCGGACGTACTATTTGAAATGCACCCCTATGATATGGGTATCAAATGAAAGGGTTTGCTGTCAGGAATATAAATAAATATCTTTAAATACCTATTAATATTTTAAATTAGTAAGTAGTAAATTAAATAATAAGAAGACTAAAAAGTATAAAATTAAATTAATAGTTTAAAAAACTAAAAAACACGCTTTTAGTACGCACTAAATATGAGAAAATAATTCGAACATTTAGTTTGATGACTCAAGAGTTTTATTATGAAAGAAAGCGTGGAGCGTTTGGACAAAAAAGTGTAAGGATTACATAAACGCTCCACGCTTTCTTTCATAATAAAACTCTTGAGTCATCAAACTAAATGTCCGAATTATTTTCTCATTTTTAGTGCGTACTAAAAGCGTGTTTTTTAGTTTTTTAAACTATTAATTTTATGTCAGTGGCGGCAAACGAGCCAGTGGGTCGCCCGTAAGCAATCACCGCCGCCCATGGACATCTGAAATAAATAAATTTATTCTGCAAATAGATTTTTTAAAAAATACTTTTTTTGCAAATAGATTTTTTAAAAAATCTGCAACACCAGAGGGATCGCCGATGCGTTGCCGGCGTTTTAAGGGGAATTATGGGCCTCCGGCACTCTCACAAACCAGACGAAACACAGTAGTCACTATTATTTCACGCTGGTGTTATGTAAGAGGGTGGTACTTCCCCGGACGAGCCGGCACATTCGTACTGTAAAACAGCATGGCTCTACCACTACTAGTCGCCCTATTGTAACTGGACTTACCAAATACTGGATCATGATGCAAGGGTGAGATAGTGACAAAACGCTTCAAGAAAGAAAGATGTCTTGTAGAATACGCGCTTTAACACTCTATTTAAAAACATAAAATTAACTTGATTTTACGATTCACGTATTTTATACTTGAAAATTGTCAACATCAAATATTTTAATGACTGTCTCAAACTAATTTCATCGCAGTAGTTATTTCATTTCGGTGTGCTTCGCCGGGGAACTTCAAACGCAGGGTGTAAAATTCTAATAACTATAATTTGAAAGTACGGTCGTTAATTGGGAAAAATTTAGTTCTTACCCGATTTTATGGGAGATGTCTTTATGAAGTCTTGAGAATAGTTTCTTTTTCTAAAGCTTTTTTATTGGTCATGCATAATTACACGTTATATTATATAGTAGAATCTTAATAAATTCGAATTTAAATCCAATAAACATCTTTGGTACGCAAGCTACGTCCTTCGACCGTCAACCCGTAGCAATTATAGGCAAATCCTTCTAATGCTAGCAAAGTGGCGAGTGTTTTTTTATATTATAGGGGGGCAAAGGAGCAAGTGGGTCACCTGATGATAAGTGATCACCGCCGCCCATAAGCACCCGAGACCCCCGTGGGGTCGCAGGCGCGTCGCCGCCTTTAAGGGTGGAATATGCTCGCTTCTAGAAGGTTTTCATTTCGTATTGGTTTGGAAACACCGCTGCGGGAAGCTGGTTCCATAGAACAGTCGTACGCGGCAGATAATGTCTGCGGAAACGTACAGTTGTTGATGGCCACTCGTCCAGGTGGTTTGGATTGAACTGCATTTTGTGGCGGGTTGTACGGTAGTGAAATTTAGCAGCAGGAATCAAACCAAATATGTTTGGAGAGTTTTTGTCCAGCAGTGGACACTTTGTCCGAATATAATGTGTCGAGTCGAAGAATCTTCAGAAAGTCGATAATTCTCTTATTATATACTCGGTGGTCTGGGAGTCTTATATCACCATCAGCTGCCAGTTGCCATACAAGCAAGGTTTTATATTTTGAACAATTTACACCATTTTAATTTGCAAAAAGGTGAGCAGCCTAACTGATTATAAGTTACTACGGCGTAATTCCTTAAGGGATATTTCATTACGAAACTTAGTTGAATATGGTGTTAATATGTGATAATTACATTCAAGCGTTCATGTTAGAAGTCTGTAAACTTTGGATGTATGAACCAGTCTAATTAATGTCCCACTGCAGGGTAAAGGCCTCCATTATTTCAAGTCATCGATACAATGATGGGTACTGGCTTAGTCAGCCAGCAGTTTGTCAAATGCGGGTTGACGATCACAAACCCTAGTTGTGTTCGAAAAACTTAACAAACTTTTGCTTGCTTCGGAAATTGAAACTAGAATCTCGAGATCACTAACTGAATACCTATACATATACAAAAATACAGTAAAAAAAGGAAACAAACTTATAAATAAAAAATTTGGCCGAGATCTTTTGCAACGTTTCCGCGCTGGATGGCCAGGCTGATACGCTGCCCTAGGTACATGCCAGCTTTGGGATCTTGAGATGACTCCAGCAAACGCTTAGATATCTCACGATACAAGCTTGGACCCCAAGGACACCAGCGTTCCACCCCAAAAGGCTTAAATAAATAGGCATCACTGAATTTTATATTTCTATTGTTTCTAGTCACATTGCTTTGTGTGTCTAGTACACAATAAATAAGATCGATTCTATAAAGCTGCTACAGAAACCCCAGCAGTGGCACTTTATCAGAATTTTTTTTTACCTTTACTAACATTTTCAATTCTTAAACTTTATTTAAAGCCTTATTTGAAAGCCGATTACAAGAGCCATTAAAGGAATTAATTGTCAAAGACAAAGCCAAAAGAAAAAATTAACCGAAACAAATCAAGAATGAAACCATTTCGAAATTGTATTCCTTTTTAAATTGCAAAGTTAACTTTGATGCTGAAATAAAACCCGTTACGTAAATCATTTATGAAAAAGGTAATATTTTTTAATTAAAAATTTTTCATCAACGCTTTATTGAGAGATTCGCCGAAGGGTGAAAAGTGATTTGTGAATTTTATGAGAGAAATGATAAGTTTTATATTATTTCTTTGTATTTACAGACGTTCGTATGCTCATTTCTCCCCTGCCACGTGGGTTCATACAAATCTCACAGACAAATTCTCTGCCGAGATCTGTCTTTCCTACACATTACAACTTGGAGCTCTTCACTTTTCCTAAGCAAGCGCGCTCCATCGTAAACCGCATAGTTGTTTAACATCAGGCAACTTTGTGGTCAAGTGCTGGCTTAGTCCAAATTTAAAAAAAATATATATTTAATGATGCCGATACCCGATGTGCCTAAAGCCTACCTGCATCTGCAGTCCCAATGTGCAGCCACACTGTAGGCTCATCTGATATTCGAGCCTTGATGTCAAGTGGAATGTCTCCCACATAATATCAGAGCCAGATTAGGGCATTATTCGAATAACTTGTTATCTGGATAATTATTCGAATAAAATTTTATTCGCAATATAATTATTCGCGAATAATTCATTCACGGATAAATTATTCGTAAATAAATTTCCTACGAATAAATTATTCGTGATTTTATTCGTGAATAGCGAAATACATTGATAGTGTATTTAAAAAAGAGGTAGATATGCCATCCTTTGACGCACGGCGATTAGAATTTGATCCGTCGAGATATACTAAATCTATGTGCTTCACCAACCGTTGACATTATGCGTCTAAAATGATTTGTGTCAATTAACACAATATGAGCGGAGCATTTTTCGAGCGCTAGTGCCGTATCTACCTCTTTTTTAAATACACTATCATTGGCGAAATAGCAATTTATTCATTCGTTATTCGTCATTCGAATAAATTTTGCCCCACTCTGATCAGATCTGTTATGGCGGCAAAAACCTGTGGGGATGGCAACTGGCCAGTCGGACTCTGGAAATGTCCTACCACCAATAAACATTACGTATGTAAAGAAAGAATGTGAATTTATGCAATGAACATTTCAAAGCGAGGTGATTAAGACAATACCCATTGTTGTGACGATAACTTATAAGGTGGTAGGTTCCTGTACTGGACCGTCTAGGTGGGTACCAACACAGTGCCAGATATTTTCCCGTGAAATAGAAGTGTGTCAAGCATTTCTGTGTTTCGGAGAAAGGGCACTGAAGCTAGTGAGATTACTGGGTATATGTGACATAATAACTGTCGTCTCGGGCGCAGGGCAGTGCCAGACAGTAAATGCTTAGTTACTGTTTGGCACTGAACTGTCTAAGGGCAGACGTGGCGCTTACCATCAGGTGTACGATCTGCTCGTCTTATTAGACATCGCAATAAAAAAAACTTGATTTCAATGATGGAGGCCTTTGCCCTGCAGTGGGGCATTAAAAAGGCTGATACTACAATGTTAATGATATAGACAAACATGGAAGGAATGTGGAATTGAGAGCTGATCAGTGAGCGGAATAAAAAAAACATGATGCGCCGACCCTACTTAGTGTCGGGTAAGGGTAGGAAAATGATGATGATGACTTCTGTGTTAACGTATATTCATGACTGCAAACGACTTTGTACAGATGTAATTTTCATTGTACAAATCTATCAAAGGTCAATCACATACATACTCAAATGACAATAGATAAATGGGAACTGTCTATATCTCACATTGTGGCCTTTTATTTCTTTCTTAACTTACCTACCTGTATGTTAAGAAAGAAATAAAAGGCCACAATGTGAGATATAGACAGTTCTCATTTTATATAGACAGTTTTTATTTCTTTCTTAACATACATACAGGTAGGTATTAAAGAAAAAACATTATGTTTTGATTTGTTTGTTTGATCATATGAGTGAAATATGTAATGTTCATCCGTCTTTAGTCTTAATATTTCTCTTGAAAGTAAATATAAATTCTTTTAAAGAAATAAAACCTTAAACCTTATCAAAGAAGACATAATAAAGAAGCCAAAATAAACCAAAAAAGCTTGCTCCTTTTTCCAAAGCTAATCGTCATACAAAATGGCAAATACACAAACCGCCAGTGACATAAACATCGCATTTATTACAACAAAGTCCAATTTGCAATACATCTTTCACAAGCTATTCCTACCCACCGTACAAAAACAAGCATCCCTTTTCACACAAAAGTGACCCTTCTGCTATTCTGAGGTTGCACAACTTATAATAAGCGCTCACTGATCTATGAAATTTCTGGCCTATTCTACCAAGTTAATGTAAAACAAGTTTCTCTAGACCCTGCTGTCCGAATTTGAACCTTAACTTCATATAAACAAGAGTCTTTGAGGCTGTATTGAGATATGTTATTAACAGGGGCATCCCCAAGGAGTGCCATACAAAAAACGACACAACAAAATGCATAGGACTTTCAACCTTATCTCAAGGAAGTAAGAGTTTCCAGGAAGAAGGTCAACACTAAATTATATTTGCTACGGTATAAAATAAAGACAGAATTTGCTGCGAAGTGCGAAACCCGTAGTGGACTTAGATTGAAAGCATTTTGACGTTCGTTTTTGAGAACTTTTCCAATAAATGTTGTGATATTTGTTTAAATTGAAGTTCAAATTCCGTGTAATTTTGTCTGATAGGTTTTTGGGATTTGTTACACACTTTATGATTATTGGTTCAGTTTATTGGTTATCCCATATCCCTTTTCAATTCTAATCACGGGACTTGTTCATCAATGTTTGTTGCTTTTATTTACTTAGGTATTCCATTTCATTTGATATAAAGAGAAATGAACCGCGAAATGATTCGTTAAATTTTCTTTCCTTCGATAAAACATTTACTTTACACCATTTCCATATTTTCGTGTTATCCGAGTGGTTAATAAACACTTTCTTCTTTTTCTTTAAAATGAAATGAAATAAAATAAGTTATTCAGCAATTTGATTTAGGCATTGTAAATTTTGCACGTCAGATTTTTTACTCTACCAACACTTTAGTATATATTCTGTGCTACCAGCGCCTCGACGTAAATGGCCTGTTGAGAAGAGGCGCCGCAAAAAACTCAACAGTTACATAAATATGCCTTTTTAAATCTGTGTCAAGATTACAATTAAGCATGTCAAATATATATTAAGATAATGAATTTTGGTAACATAAAAAATAACAATTAAATTAAATAAAGTAGTGCGGCAGAGCAGATTTCATGTCCATAAATTATTGTCCTTTAGATATTCATCTAGATCCTTTAATCATTTGCTCAAACCTGGAATCAGTCAGAACCCAGAACTCCTGGCATAGCTGGCAACCCGATACAGCTACCAAAACTATCTCTAGGCAATCCAATATGCTGAAATTATAATAAGGGGTAAAAGGATACAAAGAAAGGCCTTTCACACGTTGTTAGCCTCACTAATATAACGCAGAGTGCACATTTCGGGACTTTTTACGATTATAAGGCAGTTCTATAACATTTTATTAGGGACGGTATCGGTGCGAATGGACTGTTAGTATCGGAACTGCTTTTAAATATCCACCGGTTAGGAACGTGACTGAACGCTGGAACTGTGACTTTTGTACTAGGATAGGAAATATTGAATTCCATAATAATCTTTCGCTTCACTTAGTTCTGGCTGGTTTAGCCGGCCCATTGAAAATCAAAATATTATTTCATCATGTAGCCGTGAAAGATGTACTTATGAATCCAGATTCAGAATATTGCTATCTATTGAAAAGAAACGGCAAGAAAAAATAATAAAAAAAATTGCTTTATTTTTTACACATGTTAAAAACAAGTTACAGTTTTGAGATAAAGTGATTATAAAGTGATTAGTAAGAAACTCGATGGTTAGGTACTCTTTTTTAGCACCAACATTTTTTCCCCATTTAAATACTCGGTCATACAGTTTTCCGGTTAGGGTAGAATTTACAATGATTTAAAAAAATATACTGTATTGTAACATTCATCATCATCATCATCAGCCTATATACGTTCCCACTGCTGGGACACAGGCCTTATCTCAATTGTGAGATAGTGTGGGCCATACTCCACCACGCTGGCCTAGTGCGGGTTGGTGGAGGGGTGCGTAAGGCAAGTGACCAACCTTAATGTCAGATCCAAATGGCCTCTGACTAGGCTTAACGACCAATATCTACATATTATAGTAAATATCAGCCGGGACCAACAGCTTAACGTGCCTTCCGAAGCACGGAGACGCTCGAAATAAATGTCACTAAATGTGGTCAGAATGGTCACCCATCCATTAACTGACCGCGGCATGGGTAGCTTGACTTTCGTTATCTCTAACGAACCACTGTCACAGCTGCACCACGAGCGCCTCTAACATTGTAACATTGTCCCATCCCTATTTGAGTGTTCGCTCGAACATCAAAGGTCGAGTGGAGGTTCATCCTGTGCCCACCACTTCAAGTCTTCCTCGAGTGTTACGTTCCACGAATATTTTGTAAGAGTGAAAAAGTTACATTTCCTTACAGGGGAAAGGTCTATGAAGATTTTTGTATGGAGGCTGGTTTACCTACTGGTCCGCAATTCTTTTTTTTGAGCGTTTACTTGAAATTGAACTGCCAAATGATATATTTTTTATGTTTAGTAGAAGCTGAATATGTGGCTGGGCCATTTCGTTATTACAAGAACTATTGTGTAGCAGAAAAGTAATGATCAACAGTGAATTAATTTTTACCTTATGTTTATGTGAATGTAGCGAAATGGCCAAACCGCATATTTTGACTAAGGTGTAGAGTTTGTTGGTAGAGTTAGGGCGTGTTGAGTTAGAAATGATTTCAAATGAGCGTTTACTTGAAATTCTTTTAAAAATGCATACCTTATATCAATATAAACGAGAATCCGCAATGTTGTCACATTGCAAAAAGAAACAAAAGTTTACCTTTTATATCTTTAAAACGTGACCATTTACGGCTTTTTATATTGATAATAGGTATCCATTTTGGAAAGGGTTTTGAGTGAACGCTTAAAAAAAAAATTGTCGGATCAGTAAAAAATCTTCCTAGGCCTACGTGGCCCTATGACATACTTTTTGACAGTTGGTTTTAAGCCCAGGGCGGGAAATGTAAATAATTCTGACCGGTGCACGTTTTTTAATTTCCATTTTTTTTCGTTATGGCAATGGGGCGCTGGCTTTTGAGGAAGGGTCAAATTAAAAATAATTTTGCAAGCAGGAAGTGCAAATGGAAGCGCCATTATTTTTTAATCAGGACGGTTTGCTTTGAAATATCTGTTTTTTATGCAGATAAGGTTGGCATACTGATACAGATCTATCTGATTGCATAATAGTGAAAAAATATTTGGAGTTAGCGGTCCGTCTTTACGACCAACCAACTAGGACGACCGCTTTCAGGAATCGTATAAATGCATCAATTAAGATAATCTAGAAAAACCAAAAACGGGTTAGTAGTCGATTCGCACGAAAATAATTCGCACGAAAGTGCGAATCGACCACTTTCAAAAATAACATTATTTTTAGTAGTCGATTCGCACGAACGAATTTTAATCGCGTGCGAGTCGACCCCTTTAAGAATTGATAGTAGGCGATTCGCACTTTTGCAATATTATGTGCATGAAAAAAAAACAAAGTACAGTCGTGTACAGGAAATCTTTATAATTATATTAACCTATTCGCTGTCTATATACCTTACAGCATACAGAATCAATTAAATTTCAAATGTTATATTTATTCGGACAGGGAACATGTTAAATTATAAACTAATATCATTAAGCGTTAAATTATATTTGATTACTTTAATATTAAAATGACACCAAAAATTAGAAACGAATATGTATAAACGTATTACGTAAAGCATGTAATAAATAGCGCTCTCACGCTTATTACACTGCGGGTGCAGGGTGCAACGAAATACCCTGCTCCTCACCCCCCTAGCTGTTAGCTAGAAGCACGGCGGCAATAAGCCGACCAAAGCTCAAGTCGGTATCCTTCGGTCAAATTTGTTTGATCTTCTGTTTGTTGATTGATTGGTTTGTTGATTGTCTGATCAAAACAATGTACCTCTCTTACAAACTAAAAGTAATTATCTCACTCGCTGGCGCGAATATTAAAAAAAGAAATTGTACCTACGTAAATAAATAAAATGTTACGATAAAATTATCAAAGTATTCGTATATGTTGTAAAAAATAACAGACAAGCAATACATATTCGTTTTGTTGGGGACTGAAGGAAACACATGTTTTTTCCAAGAAGGTTCCTCCTTTATTCTTCTTCTTAATCCTATCTTGATGGTCGTACACTAAGGAATGATTTTTCGACTAACCAATATCGCTTAAGTACCTCGGAGCAATACCTTAAAGAGAGCCCCGTTAAACTTACACAATTTCGCTTGCATTTTCACTATGCAAGTTGACATTATTTGCTTATTTCTATAATTTTTCCAATTAGAATATACATGTATCTTACATCGTTCTAAAGTTCGCGTTAATTCTAATTAGAAAACATAACTTACATATTGATTACAACAATTTTTCTTATTAGAATCTTATCTCTACGTAAAAAGTTCTTACAAAACTATGATTCTTACACATTCTATGCCTAATACCTATTACAGTTCTTACTTGACTAATTGGATTTATATTTATTTCACATAAGTATTTACAATAAATCCTAAGTAACAAAATAAAATTTAACCTAGTATAAGCATAAATTGAGATTTTGTCTCCGCTGTCCTTAACACGTTTCTAATTTGTGGTGTCATTTTAATTTTAAAGTTATCAAATATAATTTAACGCTTAATGATATTAGTTTATAATTTAACATGTTTCCTGTCCGAAAAAAATATAACATTTGAAATTTAATTGATTCTGTATGCTGTAAGATATATAGACAAGGAATATGTTAATAATATTATAAATATTATAAAGATTTCCTGTACACGACTGTACTTTGGTTGTTTTTTATGCACATTCTGCAAAAGTGCGAATCGCCTACTATCAATTCTTAAAGGGGTCGACTCGCACGCGATTAAAATTCGTTCGGGCGAATCGACTACTAAAAATAATATTATTTTTGAAAGTTGTCGATTCGCACTTTAGTGCGAATTATTTTCGTGCGAATCGACTACTAACCCCCAAAAACAATTAAATAAATCCTTAAAAACTTTTGCGAGCTCCCTTAATGACGATTTATAAGTGCTTCTTTGAAGCCTACGTGAATAAATTATATTTTGATTGATTTTATTTGATTTGTTTGACATAGTCGGGACCAACGGCTTAACGTGCCTTCCGAAGGACGTAATCATCATTCTTTTCAAAAATTCAGGTGATACAAGCCTGCAATGTCCTAACCAAACTGAAAACAATCACACAGTGATGTTCTCCGCGGGATTCTAAAACTTAACCTCCGGGTTTTAGAGTCCAACGCTCTAAGCACTTTACCACGGAGGCAGTTACTTAATGTCAATGAATATATTTATAACATATCATAGTAGAGAGGAATCAGGGCAACCCTCGCAACACCTACGCAATAGTTATTTATGTGACTGTTGCATAATGAGGGTCATTAAAATACGAATGTGGTTTTATGAAACGAACGAAGTGAGTTTCATAAAAGGATCACATGAGTATTTTAATGCCTAATTATGTACAGTCACATATATAACTTTATCTTCATTCATACGATAAAGTCAGGATCGATGTGAAACCGCGTGGAATATAATCCGTAGTACCAGGAGAGCAGAGAAGAACAAGAAGCTAGGCTAGCTCGCGTCTTTCAAACTCTTTGATTTAATATATAGTTACGCTGCGGTTATGCTCTCCGGGTACCTTTGAAAATACATCAAGATGTTTTGCTTACATATGTTAGCTTCAAATCCATTAATTTTTACTTTTTAAGAAGACGTTCGAAATTTGAACGTAATTAAAGTATCGGTTACCGATACTAAAATGTAAACATTACGATGCAGCCACAGATACTTATATCTAAATGTAGGGCGTTTGCTCATCGCTCCTGACTATAAAATAGACATATTATGGTATGGATGTAGATAAAAAAAGACTTTGAAGTGTTGTTACCTTTAACCGCACTAACTATAGTGGAGCCGCATCAAATAACTATGGGCCTTTAAACGACCACAGGGATAGCTCCCGCCCATATTTTCACAACTTCAGCATAAATTAGTTCAAGAACTATCAAATATGAGAGCAAGCGGGAGCGGACTCTTTTTAACCGAACTAAGAAGCTGGTACATACGTTATTCGGTTGTTTTTTTTTTTTTCAAGAATGTAATAAAAGAAAATTTTCATTAATGTTACGAAAGTTTGTCTTAATATATTATTTTGTTACATTGTTTCGGTTAGCAGACAGGGACTCGGACAGGGAGGGATATTGGACAGATTAATTAATAGAAACTTTCGCTGAAGGGTTTTCGATGTCAAGCACAAAATAAAAATAGGAAAACAAAAGCAATAGATTGTGTCCAAGCAGACCAGTCCTCAAAAGTGGCACCGTTCGAACATTTCTACCAAAACGCTACCGCTCCTATCCCACCGTACAAAGTAACTCCCATAATTCTCCAACTCGCTTTAGTTATAAACACCCCTTGATAATTATTAACCCCAAAACGGCTCCTAAATACGCCAAAGCAACCCTTGGAAGCAGTTAAGAGATGACCAGGTGGGGTGACAAATAGGCCGATATCCGTAAGTCGATATCTATAGGACGGACTTACGGACATTTTAGATCCCTTTGAAGGTGTGACTGATCCCTTTGTAGTAATTAATAATGTTTCCTCAGAGTTTCTATGGCAGCCGCTCTAAACAATTAGCTAACTATGATAAATTATAGTTAACAAGGGACGCAAGTACAGGTGTACCTTCAAGTCTATTTTAATCCTATAACTCGGTATATAGTTGGGTCTGATGAAAGAAAAAATATTAAAAGCTTTGGTAAATTGAATGTATTATTTAAATGTCAGTATGTTTGTTTTTATTGGAATCTAGCTTTCCGCCCGCGGTTTCACCCGCGCGTAATTTCTTTTTTCAAATATCCGCGGGAATGAGACGTTTCCCGTAGGAATTTTATAGCCTTTGCCCTAATCAGGATTATATACGTGTGCCAAATTTCATCTTAATCCGTTCAGCCGTTTAGGCGTGATTAAGTAACAAACATCCAAACATCCAGAATTTTGCATTTATAATATTAGCAGGACGTTTATTCCGTTCTAATTTGTTAGATATTCTACAGCTTGCCAAATGTGGATCCCGAAATATGTTCAATGTATCCGACAAAAAGTTTGCTACACCCAGTAATTGAATCCAGGACCGAGAGATCATGGCCAGGTAATTCGTCGCTATACCAACGAGCCGTAATTAATATATTATGTGTGCATTGTATTAATTATTTCGGGCTCTATATGCTTCCACGATAAAAATAGATTAATTTCAATTGTTAGGCAATATCGTCGTCAGTTGTTACACGAGCTCGTTGTCCTATTCTCACATAAAAAGAAATTAAAAATACCATACAATAGCCGAGTACCAATAATAGGCCATTAAATTGCCACGTGTCTTTCAAGGCCATTCGACAAATAGGATATTAAAGGCCTCTTCACAGTACACAGTTATTGAAGACTAGCCTTCCGCCTCCGGTTTCACCCGCTCGTAATTTCTTTTTTCAAATATCCCCCTTCCCACTTTGCCGGGATCAAAAGTACCCTATGTCACCCGGGGATAGTGTAGCTTTCAGAAGGTGAAAGAATTACTCAGATCGGTTCAGTAGTTTCGGAGCCTATTCAATTCAAACAAACAATCAAATCTTTCCTCTTTATAATATTACACAGTATAGAATGTTTTAAATATTCCGTCATCCCACCCTCAAAGCTATAGCCCCAATTTCCTTTCCCATTATAAAAACAATCGTTCTTAATAAATACCGGAAAATAGATTTTTTTCCAATCAACATTTCCAATCACCTTCTCCTTTTGTCTCTGCCAAAGAAATAAAACAATTTTTAATATGCCAAAAAATATTAAGGTCGATTGACGAATGATTTGCAGTTCAGAAGAATAACCGTCTTTGTTGCAAATCAGGCTGACATTAAATCGTCAAGTCTTTTTTCTTTCTGTTCAGTTGGTAGACAGGCACGCAGCCCACCTGATGGAGCGGTCACTGTGGCCTGTCCCATTGAGGGACACTTCATCTGGAAGCGTCCCTCAATGTGCTGCCAGACTGTAGACTCATCTGATCTTCGAGCGTCTGATTTCAAGTACTACTGGCTCCCACATTCATATTACCGGAACGCAACCAGAGCTGTTATGGCGGCAGATTTCACCTGTGGGGGCGGTATGGCTAGCGCCAGTCGGACTCCCTAATCAACCAGACCCAAGGCGGGAATCGAACCCACGACCTCCGGGCTTTTTTACCCGAGCGGCTTAGCCACTGTTCCACTGTTAATAATTAACACAAACCGGATCTGAAGCAGGAATCGAACCTACGAACTCAAGCTATTAATCCAAGTGGTAGAGTCATTTTTCATCGAAAGCAGATAGATAATAGATTCTTTTACTCACGCACATTGTCATATTATTATATCTATCTCCAAACCGTATTTCATTCTCACAAAATCCATTCATTCATTATTCATACATAACCATTCACTCACGTGTGGCCACTCACTCATTCCGTCAACGAAACAAAAAGTCTTCATTCGCAACTCCAAGTCTTTATTGATAAAAGAAATACTTTCAGATCGCACTTGCTTAACCCAATTGTCTCTGTCCCTCTCACACCAGTAGATAACAATCTTCTATCTCCCTCGCACCTTATCAAGATTCCAGTTACCACTCATCCCGTTTCCTTCCTTATTTTGTGAGAGAACATTTTAGAGTTCCGTATTGGGTTGATGGAAAACCTGAAATTAAGTCACAAAGGGACGTCAACAACATTTTAGTTGTATATGACCATAATTTATATATTTATTTAAAACCTTTTCTTATTGCAATGTGTTACAAGACGAGCAGATCGTACACCTGATGGTAAATGCCACATCTGCCCTTAGACAGTTCAGTGCCAAACAGTAACTAAGCAGTTACTGACTGGCACTGCCTTGCGCCCACTACACCGAGACGACAGTTATTAGGTCTCATATACCCAGTAATGTCACTAGCTTCAGTGCCCTTTCCCCGAAACACAGAAGTGCTTGACACACTTCTATTTCACGGGAAAATACCTGGCACTGCGGTGGTACCCACCTAGACGGTCCAGTACAGGAACCTTCCACCTGGTAAAAGTAGCCTAAGCTCCAGCTCTCAAACTACACTCACCGGCAATAAAACTTGGCCACTGGGCTTTTTTCATACAAACATGGTAACTTTAACGTCTCTTAGATGGAAAACTATTTGCAGCTGTGCAATGATTATTACGTCAATGGAGAGGCCCAACGCCCAATTGTCGAATCACAGTTTGCACAGCTGCAAATAGTTTTCTATCTATGAGACGCTAAAGTGACCATGTTTGTATGAAAAAAGCCCAGTGGCCAAGTTTTATTGCCGGCGAGTTTATCTAAAAATCACGTCGATCTATTGTTTCGAAGCGACGTCAAGTCGATCTGTCTGTCGAAAGAAGGAAAAAACAAAAAAACTTATATAATTTCAATCTATCACTTCACTAAGTCTTGTCTTTATCTGTACTTTTCATCAAAATCGGAAAATTTTGGGAACTGAAGATTGACATAACCTGATCTTATCCTATATAGAAGTGTTTTTGTCCTAAAAATATCTCAATCCTATGGAATATCGTCAGATAGCAGGTGAAGCCGCGGGCGGAAAGCTAATTAAAATGGACATCAGCTAAGATCATGATCGCCGTTTCGAATCCCTCAAAGCCTCGGGCAAGAATGCCTTCGCCAGTTTGCATATATCAGATACTTATCTAACTACTGATGTAATGGCTTGAATTTGGCACAGTTGTGCGACAGGAATGTTAACAGCGATATTGTGTTTGTCAGTGGTACTCAAACTTTGCCAACAACTATCTTCTAAGCCCATCGTATCCAATAGCACGGGCTGAAAGGGTAATTTGTATGGCAGAACATTCGCATTTGGTTAAGTCTTCTACAATAGAAAGAAGGCAGTGACTAGTTATTTCCAGGTAAATGTTTAAATACTTTGTTACAACGCTCCTATGAAGCATACAAATCAAGATTTGTACTTTAGAAAATGTATGAGGACCCCGTGACCGAGAGACACAAAGAATTATGCAAAAACTAAGAATTGTATGAGAAACACGTACACTACGACTATGCTGATACCAAGTTATAAAAAAAACTATTTATTATTTATCAAGCAAAACCAACGCTTTGCCCTATTACTTTGGTACAAAATTTCAATTAAGATAATGCGGTCGGATATATTATAATATTGTTAATATTTAACGCACATCCTTGGTCATACTGCCATCATACTAAACAGGTTAAAGTGATTGAATTTTTAAAAATTCTCCGTATTTCCTCGTAAACAAAATTACCGTCCGACATAATGTAAACACGTTTTGTTGACAAAATCTGCACACATAATTATTGTAATCTGATTTTCTTTAAAACTTTGTATAGCATAGAATTAAATATTTTTATTTATAGAACATAAAAAAATCAAACCAAAAACAATCATGACGCTTAATTCTGAGGACTTCTACACACTTCTATCTCTTCTACACAATAAGCTAAGACTGCGTAAAAGAAATTATTTTTCAACTTTGTGTATTCTCAATTGAATAAATATATGTATTATCCTCGGGGGCAATGTTCAAAATGTTGGGGACCTATGCCTCGGACTAATAGAAGCTAGTACACACCGCTGAAGCCGCAGTAGGCAACGTGACAAGTGATATAAGGACGTTAGTGCCGCCAAACATGCCAAGTCTCGACGATGTTATTAGATCTGCAACTGTACGTAGTAAGGATATTATCTGTTTATTCATTTCCCACTGTCTAACATAGGAAATCACATTAAATTTGTAACATGGGAATAAAACCGATTCCTTAGATTTCCGCCTTGGCAGCTTAGGTCTGTTTGGTGGTATGTTTTATTTTTGAGCTATAAAAGAGATTATTTTTATAACATTATTTTTATAATTTGTTTTAATATACCCACGTCCCTCGCTGTCCGGGCGAGTGCACTACCAATTATGCTACAAAGACCTTACCCGTTGAATTTCTTCTAGTATTGATTTTACGCTACGTCAGCGCCATCTCTTCAATGTTGCAGTAATTACTACTACAACATCCGAAAGGAATACTTTTACAAGTATTTACCAATCGTTGAGAAGAGATTATTTTTACCTCATTATTTTTATATTTTTTGAAGCATTAAATAGCTACCAACCCAACAGATTTAATAATTTAGTAATTTTAATTTTCTATGTTTTTGTCTGACATTGTATAATAATTATAATAATACTAATTTAATTATAATTTTTATTCTAACATTAAAATAGAAATAAAAAATAAATAAAATATAAATAGTCATAAAGTAATTAACTATATCTATATGTATAAAGTTAAAAATTTTGCATGCTGACATTTCGGCAGAGCACGTATGTACCTAATACCTATCTATACATTATTATGTCCAACAATATTTACCGTAACAATTTCATTCATTTAATTCATTTCAGGTGAAGTCTGCCGCCATAACAGCTCTGGCTGTGTTCCGGCAATATTTGGATACTTAAAATCAAAGGCTCGAAGATCATCAGATGAGTCTCGTGTGGCAGCACATTAAGCGACGTCTCCTGGTAAAGTGTCCTACAATGGAATAGGCCGCAGACACCGCGGTGGGTTGCGAGCATGTCTGCCAACTGATGTCATATAAAACATGTCTTAACAATTAATGTTTTTCTTTCTCTCTTTCTAATCTTATGTGACAGCGAGCAAGAGGAGGACCTGAGTCTAACTGAACTAGCATAAATGAGTAACTTTACTTCTTCGTGGTACAACCAGTTGGACATCGCAGTTGTACAACGGGTCAGGAGCGAAAATCCTTAACTACGTCAGAGGGATTATGACCCGACACTTATATCATCAATTCATCACCCCAGAGACATTTTAGTCATCCTCCATCGGGAGCGGAGGTGGTGTGTGGGACTGCCCCACCCTAGAAAGGGCGGAGTTTACCCACTAAACCCTGGGTTACTCCTCCTGGATTGCTGGTATTGTCACGGGTGTCCCTTAAGCCGCTGTACTCTGTGGTCCAGTGTACAGAACCAAACTATTTATTTAAAATCTGACTTTCCTTATTTTTTGTGTTGAACTGAATATTTTCTTTGCGCCTTTGCAAACTTGTGTTTTAAAGACAAAGATAGAATTAACAAAGCGTTTAGAGTAAAAGGGAATCAGCGAAAAGGAATATTTTTGAGTTAGCGTTTTTATGTTAATTTTAAGACTTGTGGTAATAGAGTGGCTTCAAGCGTGAGGTCGATGGTTCAAGTCTTGGCGCGCATCTATAGATTTTACTTTGTGTTTATCTACCACTAGTTCGGCAGTGACGAAAACATCGTGAGGAAACCTAGCACAGGCGAACTGTGTAGCCATTTTATGTTTCCGCGGAGGAGAACGCATTTACGCAACATAACCGCAGGTTAGCGACGCCTGCGGCCGTGTGTGGGGCTCGAGACTAAGTCCCACTACTCACTAAACTTCCCCGGTTTCCCCTTCACACCCGATTGGGACGAGCCGGTGCCAGTCTTGTGGCTTTTGACCAGCCCATCCCCGGGGACCCCGACTTGAGAGGCCTCAAGTCGGGGTGGTGCCTAGGGAGCCACAGCTACAGAGCCACCCGAGAAACTAGGTGAACCTCAGACTAGGCTCGGGCGACCTGTGCAATGCACGCGTTGTGGAGGCCGGAGAAGGCGTCCTAGGTGAGCTCGTCGTCTCCGGCCCGGCCGGAGGGGAGCTGCGGGGGAGTCCTCCTCGCGCTCCCGCTCCGCAGCCTTCTTCTGCGACATTACTTTCTCCCAAGGGGAGGCGGCCGCCTCCCACGCACACCTGTTGGCGACCATGTCACGAAACATGGTCGCCAACGAGAGGCGTCCTCCGCCTAGCGCCGCGATTAGTTCGCGCGAATAGCTGTGTAGCCATGATCTAATTCAGGCTTCCTTGTAACGGAGATTAAATGGCAGCTGCTCCAATATTCCATCTGAACATGCTTAATTCTTGATTGTGGAAGCGTACCACTGAGATGAAAAAGCCTCCACATAAATACACTACCATGACATCACATTTCATTATTTGCGTTGAACTCGCTCGGAAAAGGAAACGCATTTGTACGTATTTAAACGACGCTCGAGGTAAGGGTGTATGAAAGCCCTTCAGGTTCAAAGGGTACTTTTTAAGGGTACGTTTGAGAAAAACAATGAAGGAGTGACAACCGTGGCGACCCGAACGGGGCCCGGTCTTTTCGCTAATTAAAAGTAGAGTATGTGTATATAGGATGTTTCACATACCGTTTACTTTGGATTAATGGACTGGCCCGATGGCGCATTTGGTAGTGACCCTGCCCTATGGGCCAGGGGTCGTGGGTTCAAACCCCACCTAGGACAAACATGTGATGAACATTTGTGTTTGTCCTGTGTCTGAATACCTGATACTTGTTAAAATTTCATTTTACAAATTCGTTTTTTTTTTAATTTTATTTCTACAGTGCACAGGATCTGTGACATAAAAATAAGTTTTCTTTTATTCCAACAAATAAATTGGAACACAATCATATTGTGACCCAAAATGCAAATACCTGTAAATAAAAATCGGAATCGAACGCTGTATAATTTTAGTTTCGTTTTGTTTTGTAAATTCTTTTTTCAATTGAATGCTAATTGAAAAGTATAAAACGTGTGCAGATTTTTAATTTATTTATTGGAATACCACGAATATTGGAATGTCCTTTTTTTGCAACTAAAATGTTCTTTTAGCCTATTTTCAGCAATGGCATATTGAAAAGCAATGAGACAAAACCGATGAGAGATCATCAACGATAAAAAAAAAGTCAATTAATTTATATCTGTACTTTATTTATATTATTTTATTTTATTATAATATATTATTCCCACAGGCGCCCTCTAATCTCAAACTAAGCATAGCTAGTACTATAGATGCCAGAGGTTCATTCCCATTCGTACCACCAAGCTTTGTCCCACCAATGGGACGAACGGGAATTGAATAAAATATTTTATTTTTACCAGACGACTGATAAATATTACTTAATATTTACTTTTTTTGTGCAGGGATCTAAGTCCGCGAGAAGTCGGCTATTTATAACTCCAATATACTTTAGGACTCCAACAGATCGCGGGTGCGATTTTCAAGACTTAATTAAGGCTTGCTATCAAAAGCGCATAACTAAAAATCTACGCATCAATCCCACTAGTTAATATTAGCACAGCTTTCAGTGAACAGGCAGCATTACGCAAATAGAATACCTAAACATCAAGAAGATCCTACCCCCCAATAAATATTTAATTATTTAGCCGTAAAATACGACTGAGCTGTTTCTAAACGGCTCAAACGTTCGTAGAATCTGTTCCCTCCAAGAAGGCTGCCAATAAATTACTCGATTCATGTGACAATTGGGCTTAAATAAAAGTCTCAGAATAGCTGGTTGAGGGAATGCGTTTGGAATCCACGTTGGAGCCTCATTTTCTCAATTCGCCTCAATTTTCGGGGCAATCCGGGATACTGTGGAGTAATCCTGGATTTAATATCCGGGTTAAGTCACAGGAGGATTGATTGGTTTATGTTATTAATCTTGTGTGGTGGAATTGTGTTGGTGTTGTTTGTGTTACGATCGAAACAGGTAAGTTTGTTCTTCTTACTTACATGTTGTTTCACAGCTATACTGCGTGACATTTTAGTCGTTGTTTTTCCGCAGTAAAATGATTGTATCTTAGTAGTACAATAGTTTAATGAAGTTTTTTTTAGTCAAATCAAAAAATTACGATTTTGATAGACGACACTAGAATTACGAGTATTACTACTAGCTTCGTCGTAGCTTCGGACGGTCACTTGCCGGGATCATTGTCCTTCGTGCTTATCAAAAAGATGATAATTCACTATTTCATAACATTTAATATCTATTTTCCCGTCAAACTTAATAGTTTGACGGGAAAATGGATTTTTGCATTCAATGCATTTTTTTTTTAACTTTTTTAATAAAAAAAGTAAAAAAATGCAAAAAATAATAATAAAAAATATAAATTAAAAAAAAACTTGCAAAAATCGATAGCGCTCCTAAAGGTAGCGTTTTGCGGCAGGAAAACAACGACTGAAAAAACACGCAGTATAAAAACAGTTTTTTTTCTAAAACAACCGATTTGGTGTAATGGTTGAGAAGTCGGCCACTACACCAGAGGTCGTGGGTTCGATCCTCGCACGGTACAAACTTTTGTGTGCATGAACATGTCTGTTTGTATCGGTCTGGGTGTTCTTATGTATAATGTATGTATTTACAAAAAAAAGTATGTAATTAATGTAATATCCGTTGTCTGGCATAGCACAAGCTAATGCTTATTTTGGGGCTAGATAGCGCTGTTTGAATAATGTCCAAGGATATTTATTATTTATTTATTTAAATACTTAACACACGCGGTCTAAAGCATTGCCCTCATATTAACAAGTCGGTTAAAAACCCCAAAACCGCTTTTTCTGAACCCTTGAGCCAAATCGCTAGACTAAGCACGTAGCTTCATAAATCCGCGAATTCTTAGAGAACGCGCCTCGAATAATTTATATTAAAGAGTTACTGCGTAAGTGCGATCTAAGGATCTGCGGACATGCCGTAATGCCGAGATAAATAGCCTGCTTACTGTTACGCTTATGGCACATTCACAGTTGTGAAGTGTTTTTACTTTGTCTTTATTCTCTTTTTTTCCTTTCAACCTGATTGCTGTGATCACTATCTGACCCAAAGGTGAAGAAGCTTTTGAACGGCACGTATCGACTGACGTATATTTGGATATTTGCAGTTGTTTTACCGTCCTGATACTAAGTTGTCACCACAGCATTTTAACCTTTTGGACGCCAAAGTCGAATCTGCGGGCCCTGTGCGCCAACGATGTCTATACCAATAACCATTACTGGTATTTTTTCCATAAATTCGACAATAAAGAATAACCCAGCTCTGGCGTACAGGACAGGACACAGTGCGTTCGTAACTTGGCGTTTAAAAAGTTAATGAAATAAAATCCTTACAAGATATGTCGAGCTCGATCTAATGTACTCAGGAAACGTGGTCCATCGTGCCATCTTTGAAATGTACCAAGTTAGCATGGCCCTCTTTCATTGTCATAGTCATGAGTAGGTACTGCTGGCTTAAAATCACCAAGCTTTCCAAAAGCTGCCGATTGGTGAACACGAACTCGAGCTGTTTGAAAAATAAAATTTGCTTGACCCAGGAATCAAATCCAGGACCCCGATATCATAAAAAACACTTAAAGATCTACCACGATTGCCCGAAGATCGAACCTGTGACCCCCAGGTTTCAGAACCGAGCGGTGTTACCACTGCTCCAATGAGACTATTAAAAAATCTGAATAACACTTACGCATCTTAGTATAACACATATCGTGAGCATGTACGTCCATGAATCATTCACAACCAAATGGGTTTCCATCGTCCACTAGAGGGACACAAAGAGCTTCGCGATGGACGCGCCCACTTGATTTTTAGTTCGAGCTCGTGGTAAATACGCCTAATATTCTTAAAGAAAACACTTATTCATAGAAAAATCCTAAAGTAGGCACCGGGATTCGAACCATCGACCTCTAGCGTGTTAAGTGATGTTTTATACCACTCGGCCACCACAGCTCTTCGACACACATTATATTAGTTTACTAGGTCAATTTATAATTCGATGACTCGAAAAATGAAATAATCGATTACTCGAAAAATTTAATGATTGAACGAACGCATAAACGTGTAATCGCAAAATCAAATAATCGATAGAATGCATAAACGAATGAACGAATAACCGAATAATCTAATAAACTAATAATAACAAAATAATCAAATAATCGAAAAAAATAGTAGTCAGACACGCAGCCCACCTGATGCAAAGCCGCCATTGCGGCTTATTCCATTGAGGGACACTTCTCCAGAAAGCGTCCCTCAATGTGCTGCCAGACTTCAGGCTTAGCCGATCTACTGGCTCCAACATTAATGCCGGCCGGAACACACCTGTGGTAGTTAGCCAGTCGGACTCTGAAAAAGTCAAAACACCGACCAACTAAACCTCGGTTTGATAAAATAATGCCTTCTAATTTATTGTAAGTCTGGCAGGGTGTGGTTTTGAGCTAATTCGCATAGAATCCAACCTTTCTATTCCCGAAAGCTTGGATTTTCTACTGTACGTGATCTCCACACGGGTTTACATCTCCAATAAGGTCATGTTGCCTTGGTACATGTGTAAAATATTCTCTTAAAATTCTCTTTATCTACCCCGAGTGGACAGCGTCACAATTTTTGCAATTTAGTTTCGATGTCCACCCCCGTGGGACAGTGGGAGACATATGCAAAGTTTTGTCACTGTCCACCGGCGGGGGCAGAGCTGTGGGTGGACAGCGGGAATGAACCAAGAAATCCCCTGGGATTCTTTACAGAAATCAAAAGTAAGGTTTCCTTCTGTATCTTTCCAAGGCAGCAGATGTTAACGTTAATTCCACTATCAGGTTGTCTGTCACCTTTCCTCCTGAAAAGCTGAAATGAGGACACGTCCTATACAGGAAGCAGACGTGTCCAGAAATATAATGTATAGACAATACCTCGCAATAACTGAGTCACGTAGAAGCTCGCTAATAGGAAAAATGTCTGTGTTGGTTTTTAATCGGTCTGACCTCTTTTTGTATTAATTTTCCTGTTGCAATATTAGATTTAGAGCTGATTAATCTTGTGAAGCCTCTTTAGTGGCTTAAGTACCTGTCTAAGATCTAAGGTCCTAAGGCCGTTTTTTCACAAAGCGAAACCAACACAACATCAACACATCATAATGTTGTGGCAACTCCAACCGCCATACTAATGTATGCGCCGTTTTCTCACACACGAGGACAACACAACACCAACTAAGTATGGCGGTTGGAGCTGTCAGAACATTATGTTGTGTTAATGTCTGGTGTTGGTTTCGCGTAGTGAGAAAACGATTTAAGTGCCACACAAATGTTGGTTTTGAGCGGGGTTCAAAGCCTCAAACTCTTGTGTTTTAGCCAACTTTCAGCATCTTATAATATGTTACATCTTAGCAACAGCATTTCCGAAATGTTTCTATTTTCACATTTAAGGATTTCTTTCACCTTCTCATGTTACATAACTTAAAAAATTACTTTTTATAAATAAAGCAAACGAAAAAAGTTTAAACATTCTGGCGTCGCAACTAAAAGATTTAATCGTCTTCTATGTAGACGCACTTGATCAATAAATGTATTGTAGTAATTGACAACCGTTTTTGCTCCTCAGTTGTTGGGAAACTAAAAGTTACGTTTGCCTTGTAAATATTTAAGTTTTAGCCCTTCTATTTTATAGTCTTTTACTGGCACCACCGCTTAGCACCCAATATTAGAAAGATCTTCACCCCCAACTGCATACAACAACGAAACAGACAAGTCGTTGACAAATCCGTCAAGTGCACTCTGGTGTCGCGTCGAGCTCTCCGTGTCGCGTCACCGATCGCCGATGGAAACTCATTTAGGCCGTTTTCTCACTACGAGACACCAACACGACATCAACACAACATAAAAAGTTGTGTTGATGTCGTTTTGTCCATCCCTTTTTCACTAGCACGACTCCAATACGACTGTCACATTTTGTATGCGGGCGCGCACTCGCAAGGAATGTTATGTTGGTGTCGTGTTGCCTGCAGCGAAATAGTCCTTATAGAGTCTGCAAGGCGGCTATGTTGTCACAACAAAAAGTTGATCCGATCTAGCGGACAAGACAACATAGCCGAATTGTTGGTTAAAAGGTTGTGTTGGTGTTGTGTTGTCTTCGTGTGTGAGAAAACGGCGCATACATTAGTATGGCGGTTAGAGTTGTCACAACATTATGTTGTGTTGGTTTCGCGTGGTGAGAAAACGGCCTTACTGCGGATGACGGATGAACCGACATTCATTCTCGGCTGTCCGGTGAATACTGAACGACTAGTGTTGCCAGTGACCGAGAGTAAAGTTAAATGTCACACGCTGAAGACACGTTTAGATGACAATAGTGGGTGCTAGCTTAATCATCACGCTGGCCAAATTCATTTTGGTGATCACAAACCGAGCTGTATTCGAAATTCCTACACAATATTTCTCGACTACATGATCAACTTGTTGTTATCTTACCAATAATATTATCGATATATTTACCGGTATTTCTACATTACCACAAATAACGTTACTTTATTATCTGTTCTATCAACGTCAGAAGTAAGATTTGAACTGATCCAGTACACAACAAGTAAACAGAAAAATCATTGACAAATCCATCAAGTGCACTATCGTGTCTCGTCGAGCTCTCCGTGTCGCGTCGAGCTCTGCATGTCGCGTCGAGCTCTGCGTGTCGCGTCGCGATCGCCGATGGAAACTCATTTACCTACTGCAAATGACGGATACACCGACATTCATTCTCGATTGACCGGTGAATACTGATGCTTGTGCCTTGACAATAGAGGGTAATATATGTATATCATAGGACACTATAAAATTTACATGAAGTGAGCATTTCCTATCCAACACAATATTAAAATAAGCTCAAATGAACCATTACTCAACTACCTACACCATTAACTTGTTGTTATCTTACCGATACTATTATCGATATATTTACCGGTATTTTTACATTACCATAAATTACGTTACTTAGTTATCTGTTCTATTAACGTTAGTACGATTTGAATTCCCAACCGTTCCGGTACACAACAAGTAAACAGACAAGTCATTGACAAATTCATCAAGTGCACTCTCGTGTCGCGTCGAGCTCTCCGTGTCGCATCGAGACTCGTGTCGCGTCGACGATCGCCGATGGAAACTCATTTACTCTGGATGACGGATGAACCGACATTCATTCTCGTCCGGTGAATACTGATGCATGTGCCGTTGACAATAGAGGGTAATATTTATATCGCAAAAGTCCAATGCGATCATTCGACACAATAGGGGGGTATGATTGAGCAATTGAATTATGAATATTTGATTTTAAATAAATGAAATAAAAGTTTAATGAAAAAAGCCAGCCAAACGACCAAGCTTTGAGTGCCAGACAGCAACTTTTTTTGTAAGCACTCAGATATTTTATTCAGAAAAGATCTTTTTTTATGTCAGAGGCGGCAAACGAGCCAGCGGTTCTCCTGATGGTAAGCAATCACCGCCACCCATGGACATCTGCAACCCCAGAGGAATCGTTTATGCGTTGCCGGCCTATGGGGGTAACACCCCCCGTTAGCCTCCGGCGCTCTCACATACCAGACGAAACACAATAGTGGTCACTTCTTAATCAATTGTACAAACATTGATGTTCATCCACACATTTTTTTACCCGTGCAGGGATTGAAATCGCGACCACTGGTGTACTTAGCAGACACCATCAGTTTAAATCAGCCAAGGGTAACATAAAAAGCCATTTTATTTGAATGTCATTTCAAATTATAAATTTTATTTTATCAATTATCAAATACTCAGTCTGTTTTCCAATATAATCAGAGCACTTAAAACAAGTAACTGAATAAACTTAACATTCGCATCAATATAATAAAATTGGTGAAACCGCATATTCAACAAACTTCTAGGGGTAACCTCCTCGGTATTCGTACAATTATTTCACAAAGTTACTGAAAGTTAAAGCCGAATCAATTATTATAACTTTTAAAAATATAATTGTTATACATAGCACAAGCTACATAATTCCAGAGATATTTATTATTTATAAAAAAAAATTACAATCATTATCTGCCAGAGCAAGTCATCGAACCAATGATAAGTAGGTATAGCTAATGATCTTGCTACCATATGCAGATTAGTGACCACAAACCCGACCTGTGTTTGAAAATTCCGAGACAATTTTTCTTTACTTGGGAATTGAACCCAAGATCCCGAGATATTGACCTGATATTGAAACCACTCAGCCATTAAGGCTTTGTAATCGTAGATATACAATTATCTAAAAGACTAAAAAAGTAGAGTTCCCAAATTAATAAAGATATTGTAATAACGATATCTGATCTGTCTGTCTGCAACGGTAACGTTGTCAGTTATTTAACGTGTTTCAAACCCTTGCAACGTTCTTTTTTTTAAACTGGACTAAGCTAGCACTTGACCACAAAGTTGCCTGATGTTAAACAACTATGCGGTCTACGATGTAGCGCGCTTGCTTAGGAAAAGCCCGTTAATTCTGGCCTTGAAGAGCCCCAAGTTGTATTGTATAGGAAAGACAGACCCGGCAGAGAATTCCACTTTCTCGCAGTCCTCGTTCGTTTATCTAGCCACCTGATATATTGTACATACAAACCGGATTGTATTATACTATCATATGTATAAAACCTCAAAGGGAGTACAACATTTCAAATATCACTGGCACTTGGATTAGGCTGAAACAAGATCTAGGGTTCGTCGTTAGGATGTCTACTTGTCTGGTTTTAGAGGATTTTTACGTGGAATGTTTCACATAGGGAATTATTTGTATGATGAAACATATGTATTTGTCCAGTTTCTGGATGTTTGTATATATTTAAAGTGCCTTCATTGTTTTTGACAACCATAGCACAAGTTAAACACACACACACACACACACAGCTATTTACATTGAGATCAGATAAATTAATGTAATGTTGTTCATTATTTTTTATGCAATATTATAAATATTATGCATTAATAAATATTGAACAATTCAGCAATAATTCGGGAAGATGTAATTAAATTTTTTTTTAATATTAATCCGTTTTGTAAGCTTTGAGAAACTGGTGTAATAGCCGACTTCTCAATCATTACACAAATACAAATATCGTAAATAATAAATCGTGAATTCTTCAATGTCCTAAGCTGCCGCATATACAAATATGGACACCATGTTTCCTCAGTACCTTTTAGGACATAAGGCTGTATTTGTTTAGGCAACTGAAAAGCTTTTTACTGATTACATTTGCGTCCAATCTAAATAGGATTTTATAAGTAAACCCAAAGGTGGATTTATTTATTTTGTGTAAAAGGTTCAAAACCCGATGTTAAGAATAAAAATAGTTTTTGATATCCAACGACAGTAGAAAGTTAATCTTTTCCGTTTTAAAATGTAGAATTCTACTTATTAATTTAAATATTCTACATAAAAGTACTATACTAATTCACTATGACAGACTCTTGCTTAACCCTTTGGACGACTAGCTATACTTATAGACTATACTTGTCAAGCACCTGCGGGCCCTGTGCGCCAACGATGTCCTACCACCAACCAGACACACGGCGGGAATCGAACCCACGACCTCCAGGTTTTTATACCCGAGCGGCTTAGCCACTGTTCCACGGAGGCGGTCAAAATTTGAAATAGACTATAAATTATTATGTCCAACATTTTCTCTCTCTTTTCCTTCCGACAATTTTCTTGAAGTCAGCTATATTTATTAATTCCCTGGGGCCAAATAAAACACATTAGTAGTTGTCCCATACTCCGGTTAATCCCTATCTGGAAGAGGAGTAATCCCGACTTAGTCGTCTCGGATCCAGATAGTATATTGTTTTTGTTAGGCCAGAGCTGTAAATAAACAAATAAATATAGTTCCTACGTCAAACTTCCACAAACGATTGCCTGAAAATTTTAATTCGAAGTATATAATATTCCATTTAATATTATGAATGTGAAAGGCAATCTGATTGCGGCATATTGTTGGGTAATGCTGATGGGCGATGGGCGCCTACTGGGCCAATAGTCTGATGGGCGATAAGCGCCTACTTGGGCCCCAGCATCTCCTCGGGCTTGACCCACTGGTCGAACTGCTCTGCGGTATGTTGCCAATCCTTTTATTTAAAGTAACACAATTTATTGACTAGTGATTAATTGTGGTAAATAAATTATTTTGTATTTTTAAAATATAATATATAATACAACATCAGTTGGCAGACAGGCACGCAGCCCACCTGATGGTAAGCGGTCACTGCAGCCTGTTCAATTGAGACACACTTCACCAGAAAACGTCGCTCAATGCGCTGCCAGACTGTAGTCTATCTGATCTTCAGGCCTTAGATTTTAAGTGTACTGGCTCCCACATTAATATTGCCGGAACACAGCCAGAACTGTTATGGCGGTAGATTTCACCTGTGGGGCTAGCTAGCCAGTCGGACTCTGAAAAAGCCCTACCACCAACCAGACCCAAGGCGGAAATCGAACCCACGACCTCCGGGTTTTATACCTGAGAGGCTTAGCCACTGTTTCACGGAGGCGGTCAAGATATATTATTCTGTCACGCCTTTTTCCCGTAGAGGTGGGTAGGCAGAGACCAAAATCCTTCCATTTGCTACGATCATGGCTCACAACTATTGCTTCTTGCACATTCATTGATCTAACCAAACATGCTTACGGTACTTCTGACCTGATATTTCTTTGAACATTGCCCAAATAAAATAAAAAAAAATTTATCTGGACACTATTCACACAGTGCCGCCTAGCCCCAAACTAAGCATGGAATGGGTGCCAGACGATGGATGAATTTTACTTTTTATTTTGTTAACTCTAACATTATATTATTATATAGACACACCCAGACCGATCAAACAGACATGTTCAGTTCATGTTTGTAGGTACCGTGCGGGGATCGAACCCGCGACGTCTTGGTGTACTTCTCAACCACAACACCAAATCATTCGTCTATTAAAATTAGTAAATATCTTTGGACATTATATACCTAACTGTCTAGCTCCAAATTTAGCATACTCGTAGCTATGCTAAGTGTTATCTTAATTACATATGACAACTGCATGCACAAGAGATAAAAGTAATTTAATTTAATTTAAACAATTGTTTCAAAGGTATGCTTGCTTTTAAATTTACATTGTCCGTAGATAGCCAAAGCAAAGAGATTTTACCTTTGGGGCAGAAATGATTACATTATTTGTGGACACATTAAGTTGCTTCCCTGCCTGCACATGTCTCATGGACATTATCACCAACAATTGTGTATTTTATAAATGTTGTATATTATTAATTAGATTTTAAAAGAGGCAGACTGTCGAGTTTAGAGCGGCACTTCTTCTCGACAGGCACGTCGAAGTGCCGGTAGGTTAAAAAATACTTTACATGCAAAAGTATAATTGGATTTATAAAAAATAAATCCAATTGCTGCTATAAATCATTTCATTTCATAAATCATTACAGCCTTGCGTACGAAGGGCCTTACTAAACGTACCTAACATACAAAATATTAACATTATTGCTTGAAATAAACGTTTCAACTAGTGTTGTTTATCGATAATCGATAGTTTATCGATCATCGTAATGACAATATAAATCCTATTGAAAACTTGAACTGTGCCAATAATATTTAAGGGGAATATGAACGATAGTATCGACGTTGGCAGAAAAAACAAAATCGATAGTAACGATACTCCAAATTACATACTATCGTTAGTTTGAAGAATGCGATAGTATAGATAGTGTTGTTACTAAAAATATATTTATAGTACTAGTGGCTACCCGTGGTTTCATCCGCGTGGTTCCCGTTCCCGTGGGAATTGATCAAAATCCTTTCCTAGCGGATACCTACGTCATAACATCTACCTGCATGCCAAATTTCAGCCCTATCCGTCCAGCGGTTTGGGCTGTGCGTTGATAGATATCTATGTCAGTCAGTCAGTCAGTCAGTCACCTTTGAGTTTTATATATATAGATAGATGTACATATCGATAGGACTACAGATATTATCAAAAGTTTGCTATTTGATTACATCAATAGTATTCAGAGTATGGCATACTTTCAGTAGTATTGAAACGTCAAAACAATAGCTCAAAAGTATCGTTATGACGATAGATATTTTTATCTAAAATATCGATATCGTCTATTCGAAATGGGAACGCTATTTTCAACAGACAGTACAAAGAACTAAACTCTATGAAATTCACAGATCATATTACCCGCTTCCCCTTTAAACTTAACAATTCTTGTTAAATTACTAGGAAAATTCATTATAACGAACGGATTCAAAGAAACGGTTTCCTTTTACATATGTCTTTATTCCCGTGTGAAGAATTATGGTTAAGAAATGTGTTTGAAATCATATTATGCAGATATAGATTGACTATTTTGGCGACACTAGAAGTCGCGGGTTTGATCCCTGCACAGTACAAACCTTTGTGTCCATGACCTAAACATTATCTGTTTGCTCTGTCAGAATTTTTATATAAATTGATTTTTAAAGGAGAATGCAAAACTGAGATGAGATGTATTCAATTTATTCTACGTGAAAGATCACAGACACACCATCAACTTTGATGATGACACCATAATCGGTCGGAAAAAGTTATCGTCCATTATAATATATTATTTTTATATAAACATAAATAATTTACATAATAAACAAATTTTTTTTCACTAGGACCAATTTTGTCAATAAAAGTTTAAGGTGTTTATTGGCTCTACATCGTAATCTATGTCCCAAATCTGCACAACATTAGGTATTTTTTGGGCCCAGTCTTTTGCATTGTCCTTTGGTAATTTTGAATTTTATATGTGCGTAATTATCACTTGCTCAGCGGTGACGGAAAACATCGTTAGGAAAACTACAGTCGAAAATCCAAATATCCAATCGTGACAAATCCTGGATCGAAGTGCAAAAAAAGTAAAAAAGTAAAGTATCAGCTTATTAATGTCCCACTGCAGGGCAAAGGCCTCCATCCTTGAAATCAAGTTATCTCTACAATGATGGGTATTGGCTTAATCACCACGCTTGCCAAATGCGGATTGGTGATCACAAACCCGAGCTGTGCCCGAAAAAACCGACACAAAGTTAGCTCGACCCGGGAATTGAACCCAGGACCCCGAGATCTTGGCCCGGTACTTAAACCACTAGACCATCGACCATCGGCGACCATCGAGGTGCAAGCGTACCATTATTAGTTAGGAAAAAAACACTCGGAGAAAGAAAAACCCGCACAAATAAACGTAAAGGAAGTATCAACCGCACAGTTCCAAGGATTCTAAGCAACAAGAAATCATCGGGTTTCTTTAGAATTCCACGTAAGTGTTTTAGAAAGACCGTGAACTATTGATTTTCAGTCCAAGTAACACTTCAAACTTTCCAATCAAGTTGGGGAGACCTGTTAGTGCTTAAGCTTGGTCAGAAGTAGTTTTTTTGCACGGATTTATTTATTTAGTCCCTATTGAACAACAAAAGAAAGTGCAAAAGGCGAACTTATTTCCACTTGACATTTTTTAACAGTCAACCTTTGGGATAAGCGGAAAGGAATATTTGGGTAATGCTTAAAGGCAAATAAAACAAAATAAAAACATAAATACACTTAATACATTATATGTAATGTAAACAAATATTAATACTGCAAAAAAATATGAATAAAAAAAGATTTATTACAAAAGATTGCAAAACCTAAGCCACCTTTACGACTTTTGACAAGCCATTTGATGTAATGGTTGAGAATTGGGCTATTACATCAAGAGGTCACAGGTTCGATCTCCGCCCGGTACAAAATTTGTGCCGTATTAAATATTGGGCGCCGAAGCCGAAACTCGGCTATGAGTTCAATTTCAAAGTGAGCGCAAAAGAATGAAATCACACAACCGTATTCAAAATATCTATCACACACGAATATCGCCTCCATTCAAATGAAACGCGATAGTTCCTCCATAACAAATATAATATCTCGACGCATAAATATTATAACAATCGGTGTCAACAGCATTCGCTTCGATCCGCAAAATGCTCGTAGATTCTGATCTTTTCGTCTACAACGGAATCTTATCCTTCAAACACAATAAAGCCCATATATTTACCATGGGGTAAACAAACCCGCCTGTTCAATACGAGAAATTCGTTTTTTAGTGATGGGAATTTAAAGTATCGATAAACAATTGTGATGATGTGTCATCTGCCGCTCAATCGCCATAGAGCACCAGCTTGTCGCTTCTAGGTGTGAAGGGGAAACCGGGGTTTTTATTCTGTTTATATGTGTTATTATAATATGTCATTTAAAACCAAAAATGTAGATAATTTTGGCGATTAATAGGAGTAATTACTCGAGTTTTTTGTTGGTGTCTTTTCGGCAAAAACAACATTGCGAATGGAATAGTTTCACCACTGATAGACAAGGTACTTATAGGTTAACAAACAAATATATGTATATCAATGGTTAAACTGAGTTTTATTCCATTTGTAATGGCATTTTGACAAAAATATAAATCCTACAAATGCGATATTTTAAATCAGGTTACCTTCAAGATTTCACTTAACAATTTTCACTAAACATTGGCCCAAATTGGAACACTTAACAATCTATGTGATTTATCGATACCCACTTACCGTTTGTCGCGTCCCTATTTCTAAGGAAATCGGAAGGGTTACCCCCAAATTCTGCCCTTTATTCGGATCCCCAAACATCCCGGATTTGGCTTCGATCTCCTGAATCGTTTTATTAAGTGCTTACGACTTAACGTGTACCTGTAAAAGAGATAAGTTTTTTTTTTATATAAGTCGGGATAAATATCTGGATGGATAGGAATATTAGTAGACACAATGGACTATTTATAAAGGGTTCAATCTTGAATAACTGCCGCGTTTTCTGTATTGGAAATGTTATCTATATATATATTAAACTCAAAGGTGACTGACTGACTGACTGACTGAACTGACATAGATATCTATCAACGCACAGCCCAAACCACTGGACGGATCGGGCTGAATCTATATATATAAAACTCAAAGGTGACTGACTGACTGACATAGATATCTATCAAAGCACAGCCCAAACCACTGGACGGATGGGGCTGAAATTTGGCATGCAGGTAGATGTTATGACATAGGCATCCGCTAAGAAAGGATTTTGATCAATTCCCACGGGAACGGGAACCACGCGGGTGAAACCGCGGGCGGCCGCTCGTTATAAATAAAACTCAAAGGTGACTGACTGACATAGATAGATATCAACGCACAGCCCAAACCAAGAAAGGATTTTGATCAATTCCCACGGGAACGGGAACCACGCGGATGAAACCGCGGGCGGCCGCTAGTGTTATTATAATTTTATTGAAATAGTTGCCTCAAAAATGCCAACCGGCTAGTGTGTTTCTTTAGGCCTTTACAAAAGCACAAATCTTGTTATAAAATTAAAAAAACTATGTTAAAAATCATATTAATTAAAGTTTGAAAAACTGTGTCAGTACGGAAGGGAGTTTATTAACAATGTCAAGACATGATTAACATATTGCTTTGCTTTGTGTTATTTTATTGGTCAATATATCTTAGCAGAACCTTTTTTTTTTCGCTGACAAGAAAGATTTTGTAAACGACCTCTGTCTAGTGAGACCTGGAGGCGTGAAAGAAACTCAGGATCTAAGACGTTCGTGTCACTACCCACTAAACTCCCACTGTTTTCTATTCCCCGAAAAGGACGAGTCGTTTAGTTGCACTTTCTGAGACAAGCTAAGACATTATTCACACAGTGCCGTCTAGTCTCAACTATAAAATACTAGCCTTCCGCCCGCGGTTTCTCTTTCAAATATCTCCCCTTCCCCCCACATTTCCGGCATCAAAAGTACCCTATGTTTACCGGAGATAGTGTAGTTTTCCAACAGTGAAAGAATTTTTCAAATCGGTTCAGTAGTTTCAAAATTGTTATTCCCGCGGGAATGAGACGTTTCCCGTAGGAATTTTATAGCCCATGTCCTATTTCGGGTTATAAACTATACGTGTGCCAAATTTCATCGAAATCCGTTCAGCGGTTTAGGCGTGATTGAGTAACAAACATCCAAACATCTAAACATCCAAACATCCAGACTTTCGCATTTATAATATTAGTAGGATAGGATATAGGATAAAATTAAATATAAAAAAGGGCCAAAGAAAGTAAACCACGTCTGCATGTTATGTGTAATTTCTCACATTTAATAGTTTCTATGACGAGGTATAACAAGCCGTCCCGTGAACGGAAGCTGCTATAAAAAGATTTGAAATCTCCACCGCATTATTACAGACCATCTTCCAGCCACGTTAAACGGTGGTTACCGCTTGTCTTTACTTTTTGACGTTAGGGTTGCCACATTAGGTTTAAAGATCTTTATTCTCATACGAAATTACATTTCATTTATAATGAGATAGAAAATTATAACAATTCATACTAATATTATAAATACGATTGTAACTTTGTCAGTATGTTACTCTATCACCTGTAAGCCATAAATAAAACCATTTGAAATTTTGTACCCGAAAATTGTCTGATTCCTACGAGATAGGGTTGAGTCTTCGCGGATGGGAGGCAAAACTAGTACAAAATAAATGGTTTATAAAACTGTTTTTTTTTTTTCTGAATCATACACAGTGTAGCTTTCATGAAGTACACAGTTTAAGCATAATTTCATACTCAAACCTTTGTTTACGAAGGATGCGTTTAAGCATCGTTACTGCAGGGTACTAAGACCGGGTGGCCCTCCCTAGATGCCACCCCGACTTGAGGTCTCTCAAGTCGGGGTACCCGGGAATGAGCTGGCCAATAGGCACAAGGCTGGCACCGGCTCGTTCCAATCGGGTGTGAAGGGGAAACCGGGGGAGTTTAGTGGGTAGTGGACGCATTAGTCTCGAATCCCACACACGGCCGCGGGTCTAGCTAGCCGAACGCATTCTGCTCCAAAAAAAAAGGGTAGGTAAGACCTGCCCGGCCGTGCGTGGCACTCGACATACACAAAATGAGAATCGTATAATGATCCGTGTAACCGAAATAGAAACCCCAAAATAACAACTCCATACGATAAGCGAAATAACTAATTCAGGATACAGACTGGCCTAAACAAACATTGTATGCTCCATAATTGAATTTGACATCCCTAGTCCTGCTATTATAACTAGACAATTACGGTTCCTTATCACAAAGGGTTAAGGTCCAGTTTCGCTAAGCAGAAATCCTCGCGTGTTTGACGAAATGAGAGGTTTAAAGTCGGCTTGTTAAAAACCATTTCTATAATTTTACAAAATTATCCCGGATCGTTCTCACAGCGGTTATGTTGGGATCGGATGACAACTATGAGCTCCGATTGCCAGTTTGTTTTGGTCTGTAAATAGAGTAAGTAAGTATCTTCATATTAATACACTAGCGGCCGCCCGCGGTTTCACCCGCGTGGTTCCCGATCACGTGGGAATTGATTAAAATCCTTTCTTAGCGGATGCCTACGTCATAACATCTACCTGCATGCAAAATTTTAGCCTGATCCGTCCAGTGGTTTGGGCTGTGCGTTATATAGATATCTATGTCAGTCAGTCAGTCAGTCAGTCAGTCACCTTTGAGTTTTATATATACATATAGATTTTGACTGTTTCGATCTCACATTTGGTGCTCATAATGAGTGCAATTCGTGTCGTTAATCGTATTGTCAAATGCAAATAGCTAATTTTGCCATTGCAGGGCAAAGGCGTCCATAATTAAAATAAAGTCATCTTCATAATTTTATTGTTAATACAAGCTCAATTATGCTGTTTTCGGAAATTCTGAAACTTTGCCCAACTTTAGTGAACCTAGTTCCCCAAAACCACAGCTAGGTACTTATACACTCCACCATCGAGGCGGGCCTTCGGCAAACACTTATATTAGGGTGTCCCTTATATAGGTGAAAAATTTTTTTTTCAGATATCGAAATGCATACCCCTTCATTCTTTTTAAACTACCTAAACTTAATCAAATACAAAATTTTATCTTTATATGTTAACATTAACCCGTGCCGACAGAGCCTTGAAGATTTTAAAAATCGTTGTCTTTAACGCTTATCGTTGTGCTTATATCCAAGGAAACATAAAGGTACTATTCATACGTCGGTCTTCTATACTAATATTATAAAGAGGAAAGATTTGATTGTTTGTTTGTTTGTATTGAATAAGCTTAAAAACTAATGAACCGATTTGAAAAATTCTTTCATCGTTGGAAAGCTACACTATCCCCGGTGAACAAAGTGTACTTTTGATCCCAGAAATGTTAAGGGAAGGGGGGATATTTAAAAAAAGGGATTACGCGGGGGTGACCCCGCGGGCGGCAGGCTAGTCTGTAAGTAAATATTGGTTTCCCGGTCGAGTTCGACTGGAACTGTCTGCAACATTCTATCTATCTATCTAATCAGCCCGTTTCCACCCACTGTTAAAATAAAAATAAATAAATATCTCTGACATTATTCACACATCGACATCTAGCCCCAAACTAAGCATTAGCTTGTGCTATGGGTGCCAGACAACGGATTAACATTACTTTTATACTTTTTTTTTGTAAATACATACATATTATACATAGAAACACCCAGACCGATACAAACAGACATGTTCATGCACACAAATGTTTGTACCGTGCGGGGATCGAACCCCGGGGGTGTTGAGAACACCGGGGGTGTTGAGTATAGGCCTCCTCTTTGTCACGCCAAGTGTTCCGGTCCTGAGCAAGATTCATCCAGTTTACACCGACGAACCTGACTATATCACCCGACAAACTGACTGGTGGTCTGCCACGTCGAAATTATTTATTCCTGTTTCGTCATGTACCCCTTGGCCACCACTCTGTTGTTGCCTTTGTCCTCCTTTGGCCGTGCCGTCTTGCCAAGTGACCCATACACTTAAGCTTTGCTATCCGCATACCTCTGCAATATTACTCTACTACACATATTATGTAGGGTCTAGAAGTTAATAAGACTGTCACAAAAAACCTTCGCACAAGGAAGTCCACCAAAATATGCCTAAAGGCAAGCAAAAATAATTCCATACAAATTGCCAGGTGTCCTTAACTGGACTAATTGTACCTTATTCCCTTACCGTTAAGGTTCAAGATTGTTAACTTGAAGTGCCCTATTAAGGGGTATGACAAAAGTATTCATTAGTGCTGTCTTTACAAGTAACGGTTTCAGTTTGTTAATTTAAAGTAATTGGCATACAAATTAAGATTGATGGATTTAAAATATACGAATAAAATAAGAGAAATTAACGTATTTTTAACAGATAAAAATACAGCCATTGCAGAATAGAGGTTTGGCCACCAAAGTCAATTTCGGAGATAGTCGACTCGATTTTTACTTTTTGTAATATCAACCCGTGTTTGGTAAGCGTGGTGAGCTGGTATAATGGAGGCGTTTATAGCGTTCTAGTCAATCGTCCACAGCTTTGCCCACAGAGATATGATGTACAGGCTCCGGCAAGCTTCTTGAATATCGGGTGGGGAAGAAGCATACCTCTGACCAATTGCGCGCGCGGGCTTTCGGGAAATTCGCCGCGCTATTGGTCACGCGCAAGGGCACATGCGCGAACTTTCCCCCTCTCCATCGTCCGATACTCAACAAGTTTACCGATAGCAATAGTTTCGCGGGGGTTATTTCGTCAGAAGCTCTCTAAATCCCAACTATTTGAAAAAAATGGAGGGTAAAGGGAGGGGAAGTATTTTTTTATTTTATTTTAAAGAAAATAATAGATAATAAAGACCATCTTATTAATAGAACTCAGTAGATATTAGTTTGCTAGACTCCTCAAAATATCCAGTAAAATTACAAAAAAAGGATTCCCACAAAAGTCCCAAACAAGTTCAGTAGTAATTTGTATTATTTCGCATACGTTACTGTCTGTGTCATTCCCATCCATTCCATTCCATCCCATATGTTGTTTGATTACAGTTATTAGCGTTGAAGCCTAGGGGCTACTTTCGACACATTGTTTTGGGGTAATCGCCTTTACCTGCAAAGGAGTTACTTTTGTTATAAACGGCGTACAGATGAGTAGAAAAGTGACTCGAGTTATAGTAAATTTCGGTTTTTTTAATTGTTTTTTTTTTCTATTCATACAGGCACATGGAAGAAGTATAAATAAAAATAATAAGTTCAAAATATATGTACGTATTATAATAAATATAATTTAAATAGCAAAAAAATATAAAAAGACGTTAATTACTTTATCCAATTTAGAGCCACTTTCACCGCCGCCGCTAGATACATCTTAGATAACTTTTTTTGTCAATTAAAAAAAAAACAAGTCTGTGTGATTGATTGATCAATTATTATTATTGTTTTAATAGTGATGAGAATTGCCTACAACTTTTCAATTAAGACTTTTAGTTAGATTTGGGTAGGCTGCTGTGCTCCTTACTGGATACAAAACATTTTTCATTAACTAAATTAACGTCCAATGTTTTTTATTTATTTAAACTTATTAACAATCAAGAGTACATAAGGTGGACCTAATGCCAAATGGCATTCTCTGCCAGTCAACCTTTGGGCCAAGCAGATTTTTTTTTTCAATTTTTTTGAATTTCTTGATCACAAAGGTTTACACTGTTTATTCTCGTCGACTGTACATCAAATAGGTACTATTTAGCGGTCCATAATCAGAATCTCGGCCTGTCTGTCTGTCCCGTTTCGGGTGTTTAATGTAGACTTAAGTATAGTATCGACCCGTATAATTGGCACTACGGATGTGCGAATTCTGAGAATCAAGTTGTGTTTGTGTAACCTGTGTATAATATTGAGATTGGAATCTGTGTTGCCAGTGACCGATGGTAAAATTACACATGAGAGCTACAAAAGTCATATTTTCATGGCAAGGGTAACATTTAACTGTCTGAGGAGCAAAAAAAAAGGTTGTCATTTCCGCACATTTATTGTAGTTATCTTTTTAATCAAGCGCCAACTTCAATTACGACAAATAACTTTTTTGGGCTGCGGGACCTAATAAGGTCTAATTAGGTTTTTTGCTCGAGGACTTACCTACTCAAAAAAAACGTAAATGTAACATTAAATCGTACAAAACAAAAGTTTATCTTTTGTGTCTCTACAGCTGGTAGACAGGCACGGAGCTCGCTCTACGTGTTGCCACAATGTAGTAAACTCTAATCTAAAACCTTTAATTTTAAGTTTACAGGCACAGCCATAGCTTTTATGGCGGCAGATTCCATATGGGCTAGCCGAACTCTAAAAAAGTCCTACCACCAACCAGCCTTAAGGTAACAATAGAACACACGATCTCCGTGTTTTATAACCTGAGCTTAAACACTGTTAGAAAATTATAATGAGGTCAAAATAAAAAAAAAACATTTTTTTTATTAAAACTTACAAGGTATATTTTTTTACAATGTTTGGGGGTGTCCATTTAAGTATAGTGTTACTTGTGTTAGGAGACTGTAGCGATGCCTTTATCGCTAATGTTAAGTCAGCAATTTCGGTCTACAAGGCGCGAGGGGCGCCGAGGCTCGCCAGTCGCTCGTCACATCCCACCACCCGTGTACCGTCCGGCTGTGGACGTGAATAGATTTGTATTTAATCGGTGTATTGTGTGTAACGGAGTTAAATAGACAATTGAGTGTATATAAACTTTATTATTCAGTATCCCAAGAATTACCCTAACTAGATGAACACAACTAAATTGGTGACCCTCGACAAACTCAGTGATTATTTTTAGTGACTTTGTAATTCCGTGTTAGTGTCGTGTAATATAACGCGAGCGGGCGACTCACATAGTACCGGGTGGCAAGGGCGTAGGGAAATTTAAGACTTTGTATAGTCAGTAGTAATCCACGAACTTTTAGTACCAGTGACGTCCAAATCGATCTCCAAGATGACCGGAGCGGGATGCTCGCACAACGTTAAGGACAGCACAAAATTAAATCAACCGACCGGGAGCACCGAGGGAGAAGGGATGGCGGACGTCGCGATGGTTACAGTACAAATGAGGACACCGGATTTTTGGACAGACATGCCGCGCTTATGGTTCTCACAGTTTGAGTTAATCATGGCACCTCAAAAACAAGGAGATTCAGTGAAATTTGAATTGGTTGTGGCAAAATTAAACAAGGATGCACTCAGGCAAGTTAGCGATTTAGTTCAAACACCTCCAGAGACCGGTAAATATGCCGCGATTAAAGAGCGGCTATTAAAAGTCTATGAAGAGAGTGCGGAAAAGCAGTTCAATCGTCTTGTAAGCGACATGGATCTCGGTACCCAGAAACCAACCCAACTATTGAGACGGATGAAGGAGTTGGCAGAAAATTGTGGCATTACAGAGGAACCACTCAAGAAACTGTGGCTGGCGCGTTTGCCGTCGAGCGCCAGGGCGGTGCTCGCGGTAGGCGGGACTACTACACTGGAAGATATGGCAACCATGGCGGATAAAATTGTAGAGAACCTGGGATCGGGACACATAGCGGAGGTAGCATCAGGAAGTAATTCAGAACATTTAGACCTTGCACATCAGCTACGTACCTTATCGCTGGAAATGAAGGAGTTACGCAACGAGGTAAGCGCCATTCACAGACAGGGGCGCGAACGGATGCGGGGTCCGGCGGGAAGAGATGGATCCAGGTCAAGGAGCATGTCCAGACCGCGGCGCACACCATCTAGTCCGGATTGGCTTTGCTGGTTACATTACAAATATGGAGCAGCAGCGCAATCGTGCAGAGCGCCATGCAACTGGGGCAGTAGGCAGCCCAGCAGTCACGGCAAGGACCAGGGAAACTAAACGCGGTGAAGTCGGAGTCGGTGGCTGACTACGCCGCGGGTAACCACCGGTTATGTGTAAGGGACATTAAGACTAACCTTTCCTATTTAATTGACACAGGGGCAAATGTGTCAGTTATTCCAGTGTCGAAAGTAAAATCTGACCAGATAGATCGCGAGTGTAATTATAGATTGTATGCCGCTAATGACACAGTAATTAAGACATTTGGGGTGATAACGCTAGAGTTAAGCCTCGGGTTACGCAGGAGCCTCAAGTGGCCGTTTATAATTTGTGACGTTAAGCAACCCATTATTGGGGCAGACTTTTTAAAAGCGCATAACTTAATGGTAGATTTGTGTAACAAACGGTTGATTGACGGTACGACTAACTTATCGAAAAAAGCTTCTATAGTTGAGTATGTAGAGTCGTCTTTATCAAGTATACAGTGTGGCAATCCGTATCGTGAGTTGTTGCAGGAATTCAATGAGATTACTAAACCGGTTTCATATAGGGAACCCTCAGTTCACAGTACCTACCATCATATAGAGACTGTAGGACCGCCAGTTTTCGCGAAGGCTAGACCATTAAATCCCCAGAGGTACAAAGCGGTTAGGGAGGAGTTTAGGCTAATGCAGGAATTAGGGATTTGCAGACCGTCCAGGAGTGCTTGGGCCAGCCCACTACATGTGGTGCCCAAGAAGGATGGGCAGATCAGGCCCTGTGGTGACTATCGTGCACTCAACGCGATCACGAAGCCAGACAGGTACCCGATCCCCAGGATTCAAGACTTCACGTATGGATTGGCAGGTAAGACCATATTCACTAAATTAGACATAAATAGAGCTTACCATAATATTGCAGTAGCCCCAGAGGATGTGGAGAAGACTGCAATTATAACACCTTTTGGATTGTATGAATTCCCCAGAATGACCTTCGGGCTTCGAAACGCAGCTCAGAGTTTTCAAAGATTCATTAATAATACGGTTTTGCAGGGGTTAGAAAATTTTAAAGAGTCAGAGGAAGAGCAGGAAGAGTCCTGTCTCTTCGGGTATATCGATGACGTCATTATAGCAAGTAGTGACGTCACTCTGCATCAACAACATTTAAGGAAAGTTTTCGAGCGTTTTGAAAAATACGGGTTAACAATTAATTTGTCAAAGTGTGAGTTTGGACAGCCCACCATTCAATTTCTGGGTTATCACGTTTCTTCTGAGGGTATAAAACCGTTAGCGGATAAAGTTGACATTATCCAGGATTATCCGAGACCGGAAAATGTAGAACAGTTACGCAGGTTTCTCGGGATGATAAATTTTTACAGGTTACATTTAAAACAAGCAGCACAGCATCAAGCGGAGTTAAACAGTTTTTTGCATTGTTCCAAGAAGCGTGATAAGACTAAGATCGAATGGAGTGATAGGGCTGTCGCAGCGTTCGAAGAATGTAAGGCTAGTTTAAAGAACGCGGTCACTCTTGCGTATCCAGATTCCGAAAAGCCTATGTCGTTAATGTGTGATGCCTCAGGTAAATGTGTAGGAGGTTGTTTACAACAGCAGACCGCAGAAGGGTGGAAGCCCTTAGGGTATTTTTCAAAAAGGCTTTCGGGTGCGCAAGAGAGATATAGTACCTACGACAGGGAGCTGTTGGCGATTTACTTGTCTATCGTCCATTTTAGGTCATTAATTGAAGGTAGGGAAGTAATTATTTTTACAGATCACAAGCCGTTGGTATATGCATTTTCAAAGATTGGTACAAATCGCGAAACACCCAGGAGGACACGACAGTTATTATTTATAAGCGAGTTTACCAGCGACATACGTCACATCAAAGGCAGTGACAACCCTGTGGCCGACGCCTTGTCACGTATTGTCGAGTCAGTAAGTAGTTTGGCACCGATCGATTTCGCCGAAGTGGCAACAGCACAGGAAACAGACGATGAATTAGCATGCCTGTTAACTAATCAACAAAGTGCTTTGTTGTTGAAACGGATGTGTTTGCCATCGAGTAACAAAGAAATATATTGCGACGTATCAAATAATCTTGTTAGGCCATACCTACCAGTTAAATACAGGAAATTAGCTTTCGATTCGGTTCATAATGTAAGTCATCCAGGTGTGAATGCAACGCGAAAGATGATGAGTACCAGATATGTGTGGCCGGGAATGAACAGGGATATTGGTAACTGGGCAAAAGGCTGTATTGAGTGTCAGAAGGTAAAAGTTCAACGTCACACGGTGTCGAACCTAGGTAGCTTCGAGGAGGCAAATAGGTATCAACATTTACACGTTGACATTGTAGGACCTCTGCCGACCACACAGGAAGGTTACCGTTACATTGTCACTATGATAGACAGAGCCACGCGGTGGCCTGAGGCAATACCGGTGGAGGACATGTCGGCAGATACAGTAGCAAAAGTCATTTATAGGGAATGGATCTGTAGATATGGTTGCCCTAACAGAGTGACCAGTGATCAGGGAAGACAGTTCGAGAGCGAGCTGTTTTCCAAGTTAACTAGAGTGTTAGGTGTACAGAAATTTCGAACAACGGCTTACCATCCACAGGCAAACGGGATGGTCGAAAGATTTCACCGAAGCATGAAAGTGGCTTTAAAGGCTCGTCTGTTACAGAATGAAGATCGTTCATGGGCTGAGGAACTACCAACGGTGATGTTGGGACTTCGGGCAAATTACCTAAATTAATAATTAAATTAATTATTTAGTAGGGAATTACTTCCTGATGCTACCTCCGCTATGTGTCCCGATCCCAGGTTCTCTACAATTTTATCCGCCATGGTTGCCATATCTTCCAGTGTAGTAGTCCCGCCTACCGCGAGCACCGCCCTGGCGCTCGACGGCAAACGCGCCAGCCACAGTTTCTTGAGTGGTTCCTCTGTAATGCCACAATTTTCTGCCAACTCTTTCATCCGTCTCAATAGTTGGGTTGGTTTCTGGGTACCGAGATCCATGTCGCTTACAAGACGATTGAACTGCTTTTCCGCACTCTCTTCATAGACTTTTAATAGCCGCTCTTTAATCGCGGCATATTTACCGGTCTCTGGAGGTGTTTGAACTAAATCGCTAACTTGCCTGAGTGCATCCTTGTTTAATTTTGCCACAACCAATTCAAATTTCACTGAATCTCCTTGTTTTTGAGGTGCCATGATTAACTCAAACTGTGAGAACCATAAGCGCGGCATGTCTGTCCAAAAATCCGGTGTCCTAAAGAGAAGTAGGAAATTTTTCAAAATACAGCAAGACGATCGTCAATCAACTGTGTCAATAGATAGGCTTAAGCCAGCTCATTTTTTAAACATAGAGGAAAATCAGGGAGATACTCATTTCGGAAATATAGCCCAGAACCCGGGGGAGAAGGTAAACACTTCTAAGTCGAATGAAGGGATGAGCGAGCAAGAATCGCTACCGCCTGTCAATAAGTGCACGCGCTCGGGCAGAGTGGTAAGGCAACCGGTGCGATTTTTACTCGACTCATAACCTAGATTTTATTAAATTGTAATCTTCGATCGCGTGATCTCACTGCATTCGTATATTTACTATCGCTAAGAGTAATCGGCATCAGAATTAAAATAATTTAATCAATTTGTAATTTGTTAGAATGGGAAATTACAATACGAAACAGGATTCCGCCACAGTACAAGGGCAGTTTATAACACAACGGATAGAGTCCAAGTTAAACTATTGTGAGATAACGGTAATTGGTATTGTAATAGTATTGGCAGTGGCAACAGTGTTCATGTTACGAAAAATGTGTATTAAAAAATTTCGGAAGGGCATACAGAAAGTTATTGCGAACGTTGGACCTTCCGGCGTAGCGATACGCAGCGAGCCGGTCTGCGCCAACAATCATGCCTGCACTAACAATCATGCAGGAGCCGCGGGACACAACATAGTGTAGCAAACGGTGCAGTGAGGTCACACGACTGCTAATGGTGTTACGTTATATGTATTAAGTGTCTTAGTAATTTAAATGGTGTTACGGCATATGTATTAAGTGTTTTAGGAATTTAATCGTCTATTTTTTTTTTAACGTGAAATTGGTTTTAATTTACATCTAAAATAGTTGGTTTAAAGAGTCTTTTATGATGTTGTATTGTATACAGGTAAATTATATAAAGTGAGTAATTGTTCTTATGTATAAGTGTGTCAAGAATTTCTAATAATTTTCATTATATTGTATAAAATGTATCAGCGTGTCGAGAATTTCAATAATTTTCAGTATAGTAATAAAACAAGGTTCGTTCATACCATGACTTACGGTCATGTATGATTATACTGTGTTGGAGTATATTCAGAATGTTATTAATACAACACAGAGCCAACAATTGCAAGCGCAGCGTTTCCTAGCGCGAGTAGGTCGCGCGATTGCAACATTGTAATAGGGTTAGGTGGATTAGTGGTTAAGAAATATTCTTTTTGGGTAAAACCTTTTTATTTTATTTTTTAACAACAGATTTTTTTAAAAAAAGGGGGGGTGTGATGTAGCGATGCCTTTATCGCTAATGTTAAGTCAGCAATTTCGGTCTACAAGGCGCGAGGGGCGCCGAGGCTCGCCAGTCGCTCGTCACATCCCACCACCCGTGTACCGTCCGGCTGTGGACGTGAATAGATTTGTATTTAATCGGTGTATTGTGTGTAACGGAATTAAATAGACAATTGAGTGTATATAAACTTTATTATTCAGTATCCCAAGAATTACCCTAACTAGATGAACACAACTAAATTCCCGCCCGCTCTTTCTAAATGTATCGTGGAGGAAAGTTTAAATATAAGTACAATTTACTTAATGCTAAATTATGGTAAAATTAACCAAAAATATCTGTGATGTTGTATGCATGTTTGAAGTGAGATTGTGTGTGATTAAGTGTGTGTGTGTTTGTGAGTTTGAGAGAGTGAGTGTGTTTCTGATCCTGCTACCCAATTTAGAGAGGAAGAATTAAAAACTGTTTGATCTAAAAGCAACATTCTAGCAACACTGATTGGTGTTACAGTATGAAATGTTTAATTAGAAGTTTCTAGGAACACATATGAGCTTAGTGTCCCACTACAGAGCAAAGGGAGACGTTTAATTGGAAGTTATTGATGCCATACATACCATTGATCAACTGCATTGCAAAGGCATACTTGCAATCAGGTGCCAACTTTGGAGACTGGTCGGCTGAGAACCAATATTTGTTAATTATAATCTTTGACACTGGATATGTATGACTGTATCAAGAATCAAGAAAAACATTCATTGACTGAATATATGCAAATAAAGTCTAAAAATAAACGTCAATTTGTACATAACAATGTTGTGCCTACCTAATAATTTAAATACATATATGTACACTTTGTTTTGTGAACGATTTTGTAACTGGCTTGTATGTATTTAGTTGGTAAGCCTTATCAATAAATAAATAAATACATGTTACAAGATATGTCAAAAATAATACTATTAAAGTCAAAGTCAAAGTCAAAGTCAAAGTATTTATTTTGCAATTTGATTTACCAAGAAATTCTTTTGCACGTCATAAACTTTTTTTCCTACCAGCACTTCGACGTGAATGAATGGCCTGCTGTTGAGAAGAAGTGCCGCAAGAAACTCAACAGTTACATATGATAGCCTTTTTTAAATCATTTTGTGTTGTACAATAATAACTTAATAATAATATAATGTCAAATTAATAACAATATAATGTCAACTTAATAATAATATATGTAATAAGTACAATAAATAAGCATAAGAGTAGATGTGCAGAGAAGCAAATGTGTTTCATGTCCACAGAGTCTTGTCATTTAAGTAATCTTCTACTTTATAGTAACCTTTCCTCATAAGGTAATCTTTAATTATGACTTTAAATTTATTTAAAGGTAATTCTACAAGACGTTGTGGTACTTTGTTAAATAGTTTAATGCTCAGTCCAACAAATGACTTTCCTGTTTTATGAAGCCTGACATTAGGAACGGCAAGTCTGTGCTTATTCCTTGTGTTAAATTTGTGACAGTCGGATTTTTTTAGAAAATTATTGTAATTCTTCCGAACATACATTAAACAATCAAAAATGTATTGCGAAGGAACGGTTAAAATGTTAATTTGTGTAAATAGACCTCTGAGCGAGTCACGAGGTCTAAGGTTGTAGATTGCACGAATAGCTCTTTTCTGTAATATAAATATAGACTCGATGTCAGCAGCAGAGCCCCACAACAGTAGACCATATGACATGACACTATGAAAATAACTAAAATAAACCAATCTTGCCGTTTCAACATCAGTGATATATCTTATTCTTCTTACTGCATAAGCAGCTGAGCTAAGTCTTGCTGCTAATGCAGTAATATGAGGACCCCATTGAAGTTTGGAATCAATATTAATTCCTAAAAACAAAGTATCATTAACTATTTCTAATTGCTCATCATTCATAGTAATGAATGTATCCATCTGTTTTACATTAGGCATCATAAATTTAACACATTTCGTTTTCTTTGCATTTAGTGATAAGTTGTTTGTGTTAAACCATTGTGACACTCGCGACAGAGCCCTGTTTACCTTGTCAAATGTTTTTTCATTTCTATCTGTTTTAAATATCAAAGAAGTATCATCAGCAAACAGAACTATCTCACAGAGGTCCCCGGTGTAGTATGGTAGATCATTTATATAAATCAAAAATAGCAAAGGGCCCAGTATAGAGCCTTGTGGCACGCCCATTCTCAGTTTAGCACCACACGAATTAATATTGTTGATATTGACTCTTTGTATCCTGTCAGTGAGATACGATTCAATTAGTTTCATGGCAGCGTTGGAGACACCGTAATGTTTTAATTTATCAAGTAATATTGTATGGTCAACACAATCAAATGCCTTTGATAAATCACAAAAAATACCTATTGCGTTCTGTTTACCTTCCCAAGCATCAAGGATATGTTTAATAAGTTCAATTCCCGCATCGGTTGTACTTTTGTTCTTAGTAAAACCATATTGCTTTTTATGAAGTAAATTATTGATGTTGAAATGTTCAAGTAATTGATTAAACATAATTTTTTCAAAAATTTTACTTAAAGATGGTAAAATAGAAATTGGCCTGAAGTTGGATGGGTCACTTTTATTGCCCGATTTAAATAAAGGTATTATTTTACTGTACTTCATCAAATTGGGAAATTGACTTTCATCAATGCATTTGTTAAAAATGAATGCTAAATGGGGTGAAATAACATCAATTACTGTTTTCATTATATCAGTAGAGATGCCCCATAAGTCTTCGGTTTTTTTCATGTTCAGTTCTTTGAACGTTTTCAAAATTGTGTTTGGGTTTATATAATCAAATTTAAACGGAATCTGACATTCAGCTACACTCGAAGCTAATAAAATTTGAGCTTGGTGTGAGCTAGAATTTAATTGACTAGTTGTTATAATAGGTATATTTGAGAAAAAAGTTTCAAAGGCATTAGCGACTTCTATATCAGATTTAAGAATTTCATTGTTAACTTTTAAGGAATAGTCGCTTTCGTATGGCTTTAATTTACATGTCTCTTTATTAATTATATTCCAAGTAGCTTTGACTTTGTTACTTGACTTATTTATTTTGTTACGCAAGTAAATAGATTTTGCTTTATAACATACTTTCTTAAAAATCTTGGAATAGTTTTTAACATATTCTATGACCTTTGGATCTTTAGAACATGCTTTTAAACCATACAGTTCATATAATCTATGTCTACTCTTATAAATACCTTTAGTTGCCCAGTCATTGAATGAAGCTTTAGAATTATTAGTTTTTATTGTCTTTTTAGTAAATATTGAGTCAAACTCAGAAGTTAGCAAGCCAAATAAATTTTCATAAAGAGTATCTACATCACCACCACGAAGAGAAATATCAGATATTTTTCTATCAATGTTGCTTTTAAATTTATCTTTACGTCTCTCAGTGACAGGCCTACAAATGATGTCTACAGATTTAGAGGCAGCACAGTGTTCAAATTTAACTTGCTGGCCACTATGATCTGATTGGATACAGTTAATAATTTTCTTATCAATTACCTTATTATTACAAAATATATTATCTAAGCAGGTGGCAGAAGTGGGTGTGATCCTGGTAGGTTCAGTAAAGAGATTTACTAAATTAAATGACTTAAACAGGTTAACAAATCTTACGGCCAATTGTGAACCTTCCAGAATATTTACATTAAAATCTCCACATACAACAACTTTTTTATTTGACATACAGGTTTTCTTGAGTATCTCCTCCATTGTGGTTTCAAATATACTATAATCTGAAGCCGGGGGTCTATACACACAAACTATAATATATTGTTCTAGCTCTGCACATGCTACTTCTATAGTTCGCTCAATTGAAAGTGCTACTATATCTTTACGTTCTTTACATTTTAACTTGTTATGTACCAATAAAAGTGACCCACCACGAATAGCAGATTTTCTCATGAACGAACTAATTAGCCTAAAATTATCTATACTTATTAAGCAATTTTCTTGTCTTAACCAGTGTTCGGTTAAACATAAGACATGTATATTCATACAGTCTAAGAATAAACCTATTTCAAGTTCCTTACCAGAGAAGCCTTGTATATTTTGATGAACTAAATTAAAAAAATTACAAGACTTATCCTTCGTCACTGTAATAGGTTTGCAAGAGATGTCCTCTTTTGTCTTATGATTTAATTTAAATTACTTGGATTAAAATCCAAAGTCTGATTGATGTCAGATCTACTGCTCTGCTCAATAGAAGCAGGCTTGTTAGCCAAGTTCTTGGCTGAATTAATAATAAAATAAGATAGCGACACAGCTATCTGTCGTTTACAATAATTACTAGGATAGTATTTATCCTTTGTCGCATGTATACTATAGTTTTTAATTATTTTATTTATGTCAATTAAATGAAATTTTTCATTAGAAAATGTCATAGTGTCAAGGCACATATTTAATTTATATCTTAGGTCGTTTTCTACTTGTGGCACACCTGATAAATAAGGTAATGTGAACAAGATAATTTTCTTTACATTTAGAGAACATAAGTTATTAAAATGATTTATTAATTTTCCTTTGTTCAGATTACCCCTGTTACCAATTAATATTATTAAGGTTGTATTAGGATTAAATTTATAATTAATAATTTTATCAATAATATAATCATATGAAGATTCTGGTGAGCAGTAATTGATAACAGGCTCAATTAATTGGGTACTTAAAAATTGGCCCATATGTTTACCAACGTCATCACTAAACATAACATAATTGGATTTATTACTATCCAAGTTAAATGGATAGTGAGAGGATGATGACTCATTTTCTGACCGAGTACTCAGTGGACAATTGTTTTTACTAATATTATGATGGTTTGAATCTGAATTGTCCATGAGCTTCTTCAAGGCCAAAACATGTTCCTCATACTCTTTTTTATTATAATTATATCTACTTGTAATTGTTTCTAATTTTTCCTGAAGGCTGTATATTTCTTGTTGGAACAATTTTACACTTTCTTCATGTGACACTTTATTATTCTCTAACATTATAGAATAAACATCTAATTCATCACCTAAACGCCTCCTCTCATTAATATATTTTACACTTTTAAACATACATTTTTGTTTCTTGATTAATTTTTGTGTTCTTTTTATAAACTTATTGATTTTTACATATTTTTTATACTTGTTTTTGCTGCATTTGACTATTCCTACTGAGGGCAAGGAATTTAGTTTTGATTCATTTGTTAAATCAATTGTAGGTATGTCAGTAGCAGCAGAAACCAGGCTGGGTGCACTGTTAACTAATTCAATCCAAAGAGCAGGTATGATCATCTTGTGTATGGAGGCTGGCTTACCTACTACTACTGGATGGTAAAATGGATACTGAGTATCAATACAAACATAAAATGTTATTAGACGAAAACCCGTAAACATTTCCAAAATATGAGCAACCAAAGTTTTTACTTTTCCATGTTGATTTTCATAAACAACACTTAACAGTTATTTACTTACTAGCAAGTTAAAAGAAAAACAATGATTCACTGAACCCTAAGTAATAAAGAGAGGTTCGTTTAGCTAAGTATTCCGAATATTCGCACCAACTTCCGCATCAGAGAAAAATACTTATCGATTCCGTGTGGGAATTCGCGTTCACACTGTATTACGTGACATGTTTTGTTTTAAGGGTCAAAAGCGACACCCTGTATACGTGTTAGGAATGTACAACATGACCTCTTGATTCAAAATGAAAGTGAAAGTATTTATTTTGCAATTTGATTTACCATGAAATTCTTTTGCACGTCAAAAATCCTTTTTATCCTACACAGATCGGGAAGATTTTCAAGTAAATCCATATAAATAGTTTTCGGCTGTAAAGTAAAATGTACTTGTACCTATATATTTTTAAAATACTTGATCAGTTGGCACGATCAGAAAAGCACGCAGCCCACCCACCTAATAGTAGGCTCCTCTGGTCTTCGAGCATTTGTTTTCAACTGTACTGGCTCCCACATAAATATCGCCGGAACACAGCCAGAGAGCAGCTGTTATGGCGGCAGATTTCACTTGTGGGAGTGGTAGAAAAAAGTCCACCACAAATAGACAAGTTTTGGCTTTTTACCACCATCATCATCCCAGCGTATTCCCGATAGCATCCAGTATGAAGCTCAGGGTCCGCTTCGAGTGTGATCCTAGATTTGACAAGCCTGGTTATTACAATGGAGCGATTGTCATCTGACCTCCGTAACCCTTCAAGGGAAACCAGACCTACTTGGAACATAGCCGGAACCAACGGCGTAACGTGCCTTCCGAAGGACGGAATCATCATTCTTTTCAGACATTCAGGTGATTCAAGCCTGCAATGTCCTAACCAAACTGGAAACAATCACAAAAAGTTATGCTCCCCGTGGGATTCGAACCCACGAACTCCGGGTTTTAGAGCCTTACGCTCTAACCACTGTACCACGGAGGCAGTTAACTGGCTTTTTACCACCACGCTTGCCAAATGCGGATTGATGGTCACAAACCCGATTTGGAAAAATATTGCTCGACTAAGGAATGGAACCTTGGACCTCAAGATTTTGGCCTGTAAATCTTTTTAGTTTCTTTTATAATTATAATGTGGGCAAATCGGCTACTTGAGAACTATTGTTGAAATTGATGATGTTGATGAAAAATAAATAATGTTTTTATTCTACTTATCGTTTGATTTTTTCTGCTGTCTATACTGAAAATAACGACGTGACGAACTTACAATAATCAAAATTAATATGATGAAGAATTTACTTTAGAAAATTAGAACTGTGACGACTTTACACATACTATTTTCTGTGACGAATTTACTTTGTGACCAATATACAATAACCCTTACTTACCTTACCACTAGACCATTAATGCGTCCAAGGATTCATCCGAGCATTGACCTTTAGAAAATAGCCAAGTTTTTCCTCCCTCGACCTCAATCAATCCGTAAGCAGGAACGTTATTAACAAACCTAACGAATCGGAAACGGGTCCCAAATAAAATAAATAGTCCTCGAACGGGAAAGAAAAGTAACACATATTCAAATCGACCGAACCAGTACTAATGTTCTTCAGTAGCGTGCGATTTATAGACCACTCTCAACGGGAAATGACCTGGCTTGTAAAAACGACCCGTCATTTTCAACCTTATCCCGAGGAGTTAAGGTCGTGGGTGGTGGAATGTGGTCCGTATTTCAATGGCGTAAAGAAATGTAACGTTTATTGATAGTTAATGCGGTGAAGACAAGACCTTTTAACTTTTGTTGGGAGTTATGGCTTATTAATGAACGTTGAATGTGGCTCGGGTTTAGTTCGCTTATAAGGTTGAATGTAGGTTAGGAAGGGTACATTACGAACAGCTATCATTATGGTAATATTGTGAAATGCACGAAACATATTAATCAGAACATTGGGGGTCAGTCCCAAAGGTTGTAGGTTAGATTTGGTTAGATTCATCTTCATTTTTATTGACGAACTATCGGACGCCCCCGGTTTCACCCGCGTGGTTCCCGTTCCCGTGGGAATTAATCAAAATCCTTTCTTAGCGGATGCCTACGTCATAACATCTACCTGCATGCCAAATTTCAGCCCGATCCGTCCAGTAGTTTGGGCTGTGCGTTGATAGCTATCTATGTCAGTCAGTCAGTCAGTCACCTTTGAGTTTTATATATATAGATAAATGAGTATTTTACCGCAATCTTACCTGATGGAAAGCGACGATGCGGTCGAGGGTGGAGCATACTCACCTATAACCTATTTACTCCGGCCTTAAAAACGCCAAGGTCATATTTTCCGGAAAAACAGAGGCCGGCAAGGAATTCCATTCCTTGGCGGTTCGCTTAAGGAAAGAGGAGGCGAACCGATTCGTTCGAGCAGAAGGTATGTCCTATCCCACCTTTTATATGTAGATATGTATACCTTGGGTGAGAATATGGGACTCTGGATTAGTACCTTTATAATGCGCTTTGTAGAATGAAAGTGGCGGAGGCCCACGCTAAAGTATTTTTCTTATTTATTTAGAGGTACCTATACTACGACAAATCACTTATAAATTGTGATGACATCATGCTTTTTAATAATGCACTCTTTTTCTCTTCAAAGATTCAAAGATTCAAAGATTTATTTTTGCATAGAATAGGTGTTACAGTACAGGGTGTTACAAATAATGGTCGTTCTCTATTCTGCTAAAATACATTAACATGCAAAGTTAGTATTGAGGAATTCTTGGACACTATAGAAGCAAGAAGCTGTCAGCCATTCTCGCAATTCTTATTCTTCTCTTACTTTATTTATTTATGTATAAAGCTCTGTCTATTTATCTTCTAAGCTTCTATCACTGTCTACGAGTATGTTAAAAGTCCCTTTGTATCTTCCTATGGGGCCGTCCATAAATTACGTCATCGATTTTTTCAGATTTTAGACCCCCCCCCCCCCTACAATCATCCTATCGTCATTTCTTAATGACCCCCCCCCCCTTCTCCCAAAATTGACGTCATTACCAGTTTGACAAAATTAAAACATTGCAGATTTGAGAAAAATAGGGTATTAATGATTAAAACACTTGATTATAGAATCACCTTTTATTATTTTTACTTTGGCAATAATCATTGGTATAATATAATATACATCTATGTTGCATTATGTTTGTTTATTATCAGTTATTTTAGTACTGTACGCGCCTTAGCCGCCTCTCACATTTGCAGTCTCACTTACTAGGTGTGCTGGAAGAAATTTCTTTTTAGAAATAATCTTTTTGTACGTGAACAATAAACTATAAATAAATAAATAAGAATGACGTCAATTTTGAAACACCCCCCCCCATCTATCATTTGCCGTCATCCGCAGACCAACCCCCCCCCCCCCTAATTTAGAATGACGTAATATATGGACGGCCCCTATCTCAGTCTTTGTAAGAAAAGCCACTTTATTCGTTTTTACCTCGTTTGTAAAAAACAACTTTATCTTACTCTTTGTATTGCTATCTATGTAAAAAGACATGATTTTTCACTCTTTCTATCTTCATCTATGTAAACCCCAAAGTTTCCAGCGTTAACAACGACTCTAATCCCATTGGATTCATTGGATTTGCGTTCGTTGGAGTACATATCACTCGTAAGTGATTTTTCCATTGTCTCTTTCACTTCTTCTATCTCCGTGTATGTAACAAGTCACTCAATCTCCCTCTAAAGTTACTAACTGAAGTGACCGCACCTGTGTGTGCGTTGACGCGTATGATTTAACCCTGTTTTGGTTAATTAACATAGTAACAACTTCTCTTGGGCGCTGTTGCCTCGCCTCGACGCCTGTTTTGTTGACGCCAAATTAAAAACAACATTGCAGGTGAAAGGTCTGGTTAGAAGTAATATGTATATGGTGGGTGTTGTTGAGATAAACATTTTACGTGAAGACTAGATTAGATTTAAGTTGGTTTTGTATGTAACTTAATTTAGTGGATTAACATGTAGCGATATGGGCAATGGCAATCTTCGCATCGTCAGTCTTAAGTAAAAAAACACGGAGGTCGTGGGTTCGATTCCCACCTTGGGTCTGGCCGATGGTCCGACTGGCTAGCCACCACCCCCACCTGATAAACAAGAAGTTTGCCGGGGCCGGTAACAATTTTTTTTTTCTAAAAGAAAATGGATTTTTTTACTGTTGACTTAATTTTATCTATTCCTATTCCAACTGACCTTAAAATGAAGACCTACATTTACCGATATTAATGAAACAAACGGTTGACCTGGTAAACGTGTTTCGGATTCTATGCAGTAACGAACCCGCGCAATTAACACTAATACACAATGGTTCCTCTGTCGAAGTGTGAAGTATGTAACTTAACTTTTATGATGTGCATAGAATAGACTCTTGAAGTTCTGTTATACTGAGACACCAGCTTCACCAATGTGACGTATGAAGGATGTCGTTTTAATGTCAACGAAAAGGGAAGATCTTCCTCCGAGCTAGGTGTCTGTGCTCGGGGACCGCGGCCTAATAGACCGTCTTGGTGTGTTGTATTTATGTATATGCTAGCCGAGAGAATAACTCTGCTAGCGCGACGCAGGATCGAATATTTGATTGGCTGTCAGTGACGTGCGAGTGACGAGTCTCGAAGCCAATGTTTGCACGTGCACTTTTCGCTGACTTGCAATCTTGAGTTGTTGTCGTCATACTGCCGTGTAGCGCATTCCGATAGCCGCTACAAAAAGTTACCAGATTTTTATTTCAGTTTTAACGCCTCCGGTTTAGTTATACATATTTTGTTGAACATAGCTCGGGTCTGCATTAATTTGTCAAGCATAGTTGTTAAGTACTTAAAACGATGACTTGATTTTAATAACTTACTTAAACTGTTTTTTTTTAATTGAACTTACTTTTATGTAGGTATAATTCATACAACTTATAATTATACATGTACCTATTATCCGATTCAAATGCTAGTAGAATTAAACTTTTTGGAATTGAGCGAAAAATTACGTCAACTACGCTTGCTATTGCAAGGCATTATTTATCTATGTGTGTGTAAGTCATCACTGTCGCGTAACGCCACTCAAAAGGTCTTATGCTAATAGCATTTAAACCAGGTAATAAATACTAAAACTGTATCTTTCCCAAATCACTTACACGATTTTGATAAAGTTTGGTATTGACACATCCAAGACATACGACAGAACACAAGCTACTTTTGATCGTGATATTATAATGCTCAGTTTCCATGGGATAACAAAACTAGAAGTTTTTCTTTGTAGGCTAGTTTATAATTTGAATGATAACTAACTCACCAAAGAACCTCAGTGAGACAGTGCCTTCACTCCCTGGTAGAGACGTGACCTCATTCGGACGTCCGTGAACATTGCTACTTGCATACTTCTTCTCGAGACCTTGTAGCGTCAGCATATTCGCCAAGTAGATTATATGACGTAACGGCCTATTTTCTGAGCGATTCTCCTACCTACCTCCTACCTACAATGCCTCGGTAATGAAAAACATCGACTAGTTAAACTAATTGAAATTGGCAATATCTATAGTAATGATAAAAAGAGGAAAGATTTGTTTGTTTGTAATGAATAAGCTAAGACCCCGAGATGACAGTCAGGACCTACCTTAAACTTGACCAACGAGGTCAGAAAACGAGAGTTTACCAACACTTTTTTTGTTAACTGTACTCAAGTAACGAGCGATACAAAAGTTTTCCATTACCGATTCGCTTCTAGCTTCGATTTCTCGGAGTCACTAAGTCAAGTCTCAATAAACAATGTACTACAACAATAGTGCTTCTAGCTAAACAAAACTCTTTTTATATCACGAGTGTGGCACATAAATCTACGGCCTGCCTGATGATAAGCGGTTAGGCCTCGGCCTCAAATTTCGCGGCAGCGGCAGCGGCGGCGCACTGCGTTTGACGCGAGCCGTCAACAGCGGTACGATGCTGTCAAGCGGTGAACCGCAGTGCCCCTACGTGAGCCGCCGCTCCCGCTCCCGCACCGCTGTGTTCGAGAACGGGTCTATGAGATTCCATACAAAACATCTCGCCGCTGCCGCTGCCGCCCCGCTGCCCGCGAAATTCGAGGCCGAGGCCCTACCGTCGCCTTTGGACGCTTGTCACACCAGAGGCATAACTCACGCGTATGACCAAATGTGTAATTGTACCTGTGCCTTTTCCTTCTACGGTTTTCTAGGCCTCTGCCTTTTTCATTTTAGCTAGGCGCGGGTAGATGAAATTTTTCATTGGTTTTCGCCGGTATCACAACTACATAAGGTTCAAATTATGGTGGTCACTATTTGGCCACTGTCTGGCTAAGGGTTAACCATAAGCTAACAGTGAGGAGTATAATTAGGCAATCAGTTTTGATATAAAATCTATAGAACGGAATTCTCGTAAATCAAGATGCTTTTTGGAGACCCTGGTGGTTTAAATTCTACTCACCAAGACAGATTTCATTTACATGCACGCACAGTACCTGCAAAAAGAAAAAATGTTTAAAAATACGTTTTCGTTATACATAAAGAGGAACGTATGAAATTGGTTATCGGAATGTGCTAAGCGCTTCATATGACGGGCTGACTAAGATTGCCAGTCAGCGAAAAGTGCACGAGGAAATATCGCCTTCAAGACTCGTCACGCGCACGTCATTGAGACAGCCAATCAAACATTCGATCCTGATTCACGTTAGCAAACTAATTAACTCCGTAAGCATATATACTCCGCACCAAGACGGTATATAGGGACGCGGTCCCTGAGCAAAGACACTTACCTCAAAGGCAGATTTGTTTGGGTGACGCAACGACTAGAGACCTTATAATATGTCACAACTCACACCGTTTCCTGTGACACTGCCACCAAAGCAAGGATTTAGTGGATACAACTGCCCTCTGGGTAGTCGAGTACGACATTTACAAATAGTTAATTAATATTGAACAAAATCACATAAATTGATCTGACCGCAAAGTAAGAAGCGTAAGCACTTGTGTCATGGGTGGGTGTCAAAAACAACGAAGGTACCGCAAATATAATTATAATTAAATGCGATATATCCAGACACAGAACAAACACAAATGTTCATCACATGTGTTTGTCAAAATCAAATTAAATCAAATTGTTTATTTGCTAAAATACAGTAAACAAAGGTCTTGTCAAGATTATAATGTGCGTTTATTCAACCTGCATGCAGGTGTGCAAATGTACTTACATAAATTGAAAACAAAAATTATTAGACATTATTATTATACATATTACAAAGGTAAATTATATATATTTTTTTTTTAAGTTTTCATACAACATACAAGGTAAATTATCATAATTATTATTAATATATTCAGTAACAGTATAAAAACAGTATTCAGATAGCAATGCAGAAAGTTTTATCCTAAAATCTCTATCATTTAAAATTTTAATTCTTTCTGGGAGATGGTTAAACAATATGATACACATGTTATTTAAGCATTTTTTTTTGTATTGTGTCCTGGGTGGGATCCGAACCCCTGGCGCATAGGGCAGGGTCACTATCAAATGTGCCATCGGGCTGGGTCACTACATTAGCGAGGGAGTTTTAGGGTGGGTTTGTCTCCAAAACTACTCGGCCGCAAGATGTAAAACATATCCCCGTAAAAATAGGACTAAGCATTTAAAAGTGATCCCTTTGCCTAACCAACTGAGGCGTCACTCAACAAACATTTATTGGAAAATTAACAAAATTAATTTAGCAAAAGCATTAAACAAACGCAAATACTGGGATAGCCCAGTGCGAGTGTGGGGAAACTTTTTCAATTTATCACTGAGCAAATAAGTTTTAATTGGTGGACCAGTTTACCGATGAAACTGCTGATGTAGACTGGCAGTGTATGTCACTCCCGACCCAGGGGTCACTGGGACCCAGCTCAATTGGTTTTTAATTAGAAACATCGGTTTTGGTTTTATTTCACACTGAATTTGGAGAATATGTGTCAGTTGTTTGTCGTTTGATATTACTTGTTTTTATATCAATATTTAAAAAGTTTACATAAGTATAGTGAGCAATAAAGCGCATTAACCTACCCTAATTTGTCTAAAAATCATAATAAAACAGAAACTTAAGCGATGATATTAGGCTAAAAATTGGGTGTGGGAATTCGTCCAAAAACTATAGGTGGCAGATTTTTTGGCTAACAATTGCTGAAATACGTTTTGCTTTTGTAAATACATACATACGTATATTATACCTACATACAAACCAAATATTTGTAATAAAATGTTGTACCAATTTTTTCTGATTCTGTGGTATACCAATGATCAAATCCGTTACTATCGACAATATATTGTTACAATTATGTACACAATGTTTTCTTGTACTGCATAAAACATATTTAAGCCTCTAGTCCTGGAAACCACCGCAATAAGGCAGTCATAAAACAAACCGCACAAAAGCCTAGACTTAAAAAGAAAGTTATCTTCGCCATACATCGCAAAGAACATTCCTTGAAAGTAAAATAGTGGAAACTTTCATAATGTTACTGAAACTTGAAAACAATTCACAAACTTGCCGACATATTAATCAAGCACAACGTGTGGTTACAAAGCGGCAACACCATTTAATTTTACAGAAACACCAGTTATAAATGGGGTCGTTACGGTGTAACTATAAATTATAGTAAAACTACCACAGAGAAATTTATAACAGTAGGATACGTCTACGATCTTACAATTAAGAAGAATGTCCTCCTAGCCGAATTTTCGGCTACGGCGGCCAATCTTTAAGATCAGCCAACTACGCAGGATATATTACAGTGCTGCAGTGAGTGCGCAAGCACAGGTGCACTCCCTATTCCCTCACTCCCATAACACGGTGGGACAGCAGTCTGACACGACCGAAGAGAGATCAGGCGCAGGACCAACGGCTTAACGTGCCTTCCGAAGCACGGAATCATCATTCTTTTCAGACTGTATATTTTTTTTATTTGTTTGGAGAAATATGGGGTGTGACTGTGCAATCTTGTTGACCTTTCAGCCAAGGGGACAACTGAGTTATGGGATAAGGTCTTTACTGTTACCCCCAAATAAGGTAAGCCCCTGGACCGTATGTTTGATTTACATAGAAGCAGTCGAGTTTTTTCATTATTTTTTATTATGGTGCCTCTGCCATGCAGTGGGACTAAATAGGCTGGTAAATTAAGTTATACTTACTTATTACTTATAACAAGCCAGCGCTTAACAACAAAGTTGACAGATGTTAAACAAATATGCGGTCTACGATGGAGTGCTTGCTTAGGAAAAGCCCGTTAATTCTAACCTCAAATAGCCCTAAGTTATCATGGGAAGAAAAGACGAATTCATGCAGAGTTCCACTTCCGCGCAGTTCGTATCAAAAAAATTCAACCGTCTTTTCAAGAGAACCGGGAGTCCCACACACGGAATCGTTCGTTTGTCCTTTATAACAGGGCTACGGTGCGAAATGCATTTCCAGCTAGAAGTAGGCGCCATCCACCACGCCTCAATGAAAGTTATAGGTGCAAAAGTGAGTCTGGCCTTACTGTTTTCAGCATACACTGTGAAAAAATATAGGTCATTCAAAGCAGCATGGTATGCCCTATTTCGCATCGACATTCACATTAATATAGAATAATTTTGGAACTCAATAGGTTAAGGGATGAGGTTTTATTCAAATTCTTATCCTTTTATTCTCAAATGCTACCAAAAGGTCGAGGTCGTCTACCTATTCATTTTTAACAATAGTTGGGTTGGGTCACATTTATGTTGTTTATGTACGAACTCACTGGTTGTAATTTGTATAAATTACCATTAAGTGTGTTGATACCAAGGGATAGCGCCATAAAGTACCGGCATGTTCCTTTCAAATGTGAGAGGGAAACCAGGGGACTTTAGTGGGTCTTCGGCCTGAGGGTTGACCTGCGGGCGGGGGTAGCTCCCTAACGCCCGCATTGCACAGGTTGCTCGAGCCAAGTCTGAGAGTCACCTAGTTTCTCGAGTGGCGCCACCCTGACTTGAGGCCTCTCAAGTCGGGGTACCTGGGGAATTAACCACTAGCACCGGCTCGTCCCAATCGGGTGTGAAGTGGAAACCTGGGGAGTGTAGTGGGTAGACAAGTGGACGCTTTAGTCTCGAGTCCCACACACGGCCGCAGGTCTAGCTAGCCTTTTTTTTTTCTCGGAGGAGAATGCGTTTATGCACCATAACCGCAGTGTGTGGGACTCGAGACTGAAGCGTCCACTACCCGCTAAACTCCCCCGGTTTCTCCTTCACACCCGATTGGGACGAGCCGGTGCTAGTGGTTAATTTTCTATTACATAATGTAAACTTTTTCGGTGTAATCGAATTCGTTGAAACGTAGTACGATGTAATAATATAATGTACACTTAATACTTAGCAAATCCCACTTTTACCAGTTCGCATAAGACACAAAATCGTGTATCAATTAGTCACCAAACCTCTGCCTCCACACGAACTTCAGTGTCCCGGGCCCTAACTTGTTGACTCCCAAATCGCTGTTTCATAGTTCCGGGCCTCGCCTTATCTTTCTTGCTCCTTGTTAAGACGTCTTTGTTAGTCCATCTTTCAAAATTACGGCTTTAAAGTTTAGTCCGTCTGTAGGGGAATCTGTGAATAACGAATTACCAGAATGGTTTGAAAATTTGCAACCTTATAGACATTTTCGTTTCATTCAGCGTAATTAAAAGCTCATTTGGTTGCAAACGCAATTATAACTTAGTACGAAGTGGATGTCACAATAATAAAGCAACAATCTACCGAAATATCTATATAAATATAATGAATTGCTGTTCGTTAGTCTCGCTAAAACTTGAGAACGGCTGAACCGATTGGACTAATTTTAGTCTTGAAATATTCGTGGAAGTCCAGGGAAGATTTAAAAGATGAAAAAATATGGAAAAATTGCGAAGTAAATACTAAAGTAAGTGATGCGAAGTTCACCGGGTCAGCTAGTATTTTATTAATGTGTTGGCTGCATAGGGCAGTTTCAGATTAGCGTATCTGTTCGAATACGGTCGAATCAACTAAGCAATGTGTAATACTGCGCTGCTGTGGCGAAAATATATAATACTTTCAGACAACGCCGGAGCTCAAGTGCCGACAGAATCGGAACCAAATTCAGAACTGCAAAATATATGAAACATCTTTTAATTATATTAAATGTTTTATTTAATCCCATTCTCTAGTCCGGCTTCAGCCGTTTTAATGGCCATAGTAGTGGAATTTATACACTTTTACCTGTATAAGGAGTGTTTGCCATGCCTTATCCAGCTATTTGCCATAAAGTTGCTGTACAATTCTTAATTGTAGCGACTTAGGCGCTACTATAGAGTATTATGTATCTGCTGTAGATATAGCATTACAAAGGATGTCATTAACTGTACTCAACAGCTTAAGCCTATACAAGTATACAATATACAACTTAAGGCGTTTCAAAAGAAGTTAATAACTCTGTTCTAACGCCTTTAACTACAAAAACCTTCTACAAGATCTCAGAGCGCTACAAAAGTTACTTATACCTCCTCTTTACATCTAATGCCTGTACAATAACTCTATAATATGACTTTGTATCTCCTTTGGGGATTATTTTACCGCTCTACGACCATTGTACCGCACGTCTGTTAAAGCGCTTTTAAATACGCTACTGTACAACTTAAGAAGTATAATAAACCCTTTGAACGGCTGTCATACAACCTTCAGGTGGTACAGAAGCAATTTAAGCAGCTTGCGTGTTTGTTGGGCTATGTTTGCTACTGAGTTAGCGCAACGAAATTCACTGAGTTACATCTACTTTCAACATTGGATTTTACAAAATAAACGCTGCGAATCGGCCGTTATGGCGGCAGTAAATTATCTCGTACATGGAACAGCTTGCGTTTACAGATAAATGTACGGTACTTAGCTATTTTATAACCATACGTGCTACCTTCAATAATTTTAGATTCTAGCTTCAGCTAGTGCCTTTGTTTGCGTATAATTTTTTTTTTTTTAAACATCTAGCCCCAAACTAAGCATTAAGCTTGTACTATGGGTGCTAGACAACGGATAAACATTACTTATATACTTTTTTTTTGTAAATACATACATATTATACATAGAAACACCCAGACCAATACAAACAGTCATGTTCAAGCACACAAATGTTTGTACCGTGCGGGGATCGAACCCGCGACCTCTGGTGTAATAGCCGACTTCTCGACCATTACACCAAATGGCTCGTCTTTTGTAGGCTATATGTTATTCTTGACTAGGGTGTCGCGATGTCACCGGCATGGGCATCTTTTTCTATTATCCCATGTGAATCCGGGATAAAAAGTACCCTGCGTGCCTTCCCATGGTTTGGTCTATATCACCATCATCATTTTCTTGCCCTTGTCCCACGCTAAGGAGGGTCGGTTTAGTCTATATAGGTTCCAAATTTTATTAAAATCGGTTCAGTTATTAGGCGTGGAAGTGAAATAAAGTTAAAAACAAACAGGCATTGTTACTATGGTATTTTTATTATATGAACAACTTTATTGTTCTTCATCTAAATCCATTCAGTAGTTTTTGAGTGAAAGAGTCATCATCAGCCTATATACGTTACCACTGCTGGGACACAGAAATTATCTCAATTGTGAGATAGTGTGGGCCATACTTCACCACGCCGGCCTAGTGCGGGTTGGTTGGGGGGTGCGTAAGGCAAGTGACCAACCTTAATGTCAGACTCAGATGTCAAGCCGCCAAAATAATTATGGCCCCTGACTAGGTTTGACGACTAATATCTACATATAATAAATATCAGCTGGGACTAGCAGCTTAACGTAACGAAGAACGGAGACGCTCGAAAAAAAATGGTCACCCGTCCATTAACCAACCTCGGTGTGGGTAGCTTGACTTTCGTTATCTTTAACGAACCACAGCTCACACAGCTCACAGCTGTGCCTCCAGTGCCTCGAGTGAAAGAGTTTCTCCCCTTCTTCTACCTTCTTCTTCCTATTTGCCACATATTTTGACTAAGGTGTAGAAGGCGTGTAGAGTTAGTTGCTCTACATGAGATCTGTTAACTTTTGACAATGCGAGTCGTATGTTCTCTTGTTGGCAACATTTTACATTAAAATGTTTTTGGTGGGATCACCACATTCTTTTATCAAGGGCGGACGATGCATCCAATCTATTTAAAATTGTCCACGGGCGGCAGTGATCACAAACCAACTTACCATACATGCTCGTTTTCCTCCCACTTTCATCAAAAATACCATCCACCGAAAAATCGGTACACCCATACCATGTTGAACATAATTAGCAGATTATTAACTCGTAACGTTTAATGCCTTTGTTAGCACATTAACCCCGGCTTAGCACTTCGCGCACATCCTAACGTCAAGGGGTTGTTAATAATTTAACGGCCTGTTAATTTAACGATACTTTACAAAGATTTGGATTTAAGGGGATTACTTACTAAGTGGCTCATTTAATAAAAAGTCGTATCGTCCATTTTAATTTTACATGCGAAAGTTACTCTTTCTATTACGCTTTCACGAAAACACTCATGAACCGATTTTGATGGGTGCATGCAAACACTAGACATTGAAAAAACTTAGGCTATTTTCTCTCAGGGGTAATTCTCAGTTCCCATGGGATAACACACGAATACATTTCCGCCTTGTGATCAACTTTGGCGATTTAATATTACTCATAAGTTCGCTCAATAGATTTGTTTAGGGAAATGATAAAATTGTGTTCATATTTCAACATCCATCTTGACTTGATCAAATCGCTTAAAGAATCAACCAAATCTCTCTTTTTATCACATCCCTACGACATTACATCAATTTGAGTAATTTCAAAATTGTGTCTTTCACAAAATCTCTTTTTTGTTTCATATCCGAACCATTGTATTACCATTACTCCTCTGATCTTCGAGCCTTTTATGCCGAAATGATTAAATTTCTCTTCTCCGACGAATCGTGTCTTCTTGGCAATACGAAAACAATTCTGCAAATTGAATTATCCTTCGAGGACGCCACTCTTAGAATTAATTCGTGGCCAGACATTTTTTTTAAATTAAAAGCCAAGTTTAGTTTAGTCGTCACTATGGAAATGTAGTATCAGGGGTTTAAAAATTAATTTTGGGGGTCGGGATGAAAATACATTGGTTTCGCCAATTGGCGCCCTAATTAAATAAAAATCATATCATATTATTAATTTAAAGATTAAGAAATCCTATGTTGCGTTTGTATTAACCTGTTTTTATTTGACTGTACTTTATATAGACGCGCGAGTTGACGACAAAAAAGTACGTAAAATCGAAAAGTGCCAACTCGCGGGTTCCCGTGAGTTTCACGCCCGCAAGTTGACGACTAAGTCTATAAAAGAGGATAAAGATTTTTATTCAAACGGGGCTCAAAATGTTTCTTATTCGTTGTAGTAGCCATATTTGACAAAACGGCCATTTTAGGTACTTTTGTAAACTACAACAAAAGAAACACGTCATTTAAGTGTTATTTTGATAACGTGACAATACCTTATTATTTTACTGTATTTTTACAAACGCAACATAGGATTTCTTAATATTTGTATTAAATGATAAGTATGATTTTTTATTCAATGTGGGCGCCACTTGGCGTCTCTTATTACTTATGTATTTTCATCCCGACTCCCCCAAAATCATTTTTAGTCCTCATTACAAGTATATTTATTTACAAAATCAAAAGAAGAATATTTTAAAGTCTGTTTTAATTTGTTTTCCGGTCATCAGTATTCGAAGCTTTAATGCATTTTAGAAATCTACAATCATTATTTATTATTCAGTTTAAATTCTAGGACACTATTTACACAGCGCCGTCTATGTTCTAAGGAGCCAGACAGCGGGTAAACATTGTTAATGTAAATAACTATTGAAATACATACAAATTGTACATAAATGTAATAAATGTCCAGAGATATTTATATTTATATAAACACCCAGACCGATATGTGTACATACATTGTGGGTGTTTCTAATACCCAAAACAATAGGATAGATTTTAATGCACAAATACAGGCGACTTCTCAACCATTACAGCAAACGCTTGCCAATGTTAAACGTTACACTTTCTTACAGGCCCAAAAAAATGTCTCGTTAATAAATTACAAGGAATATCTTATGATTTCCTCCCTTTATCTTAACGTAAGCAGAAATGTCACCGTCACCATTAATTGAAACTTTTGCCAACTCGAAAATACATTTTTGATGCAATTAAGTCTCGCAATAATACCTTCTTTCCTTGTTTTATCGTCGACGCTATGAATGTAAATTGCCTGTTTGTCTCCTGATAATTACAATTAAGCCGGGAATTTCGTCATAATCAACCATTAGACTTCAATCTACGACTTAAGAGAAGAGATAAGATGGATGGAAGGCTCATTCAAAAAAAACTAATTAATATCCTAGGAAATAATGCACCGAGTACCATCTAGCAAACTAAACAAAGCTTGTATTGTGTTTGTGAGTGGTAATGGCAACTTTTTCTCACCTCTGGGGAATAGAAATTTATTATGATATTAAGAAATACCATTGGTATTAGTTTTTGGTATTAGCAAGGAATAGATCGATGGATTTTGGAGTACAAGGACTTGACTGAAGGTTTTTTTAAACTACGACAGTGGCGCTCGAGTCTATGGCTCGCTGATGGTAAGCAGTAAAGTAACCATCACATTGGCTACGTCATGTCACTTTGGCGGCTCATTCGTGTGGAAGATCTACCTACTACAATCTACCTCTCTTTTAGGACGGACTTATAAGAAGTACCTACTATACCATAAAGAAGTGGAACTCTTTGCCGGCTCATGTATTTCCCCCTTCCTATAACATGGATTCCTTTAAACGAAGCGTGATGAAGTACTGCGGTGCCAACGGATAGAACGCCTCGGTGTTGCGTCCGTTGTCGTGGTAATTTGGGTTCCCCTTCTGCTTACCATCAGGCTAAGTGGAACCAATGTACTCAGCTACTATAAAAAAAAGTCTTTAGTTGTACTTCGAACAGCAATGGAACGCTATAAATGAAAGACTCTAAGATCAGAGAAGTCGATCTAGTGTGTGTGTGTGTGTGTGTGTGTGGCATCACATTGAGCGATGCTTCGTTCAAACTATTCGAATTGCGGCTAGATGGAATTCGAATTGGCTGCAATGGCCGCAAACATCAAACCAAGCAAAGCTTGCGCACAACAGCTGTTAATTTAAAATAGCTAATAAGTACCTTATTGTTATGTAAATAAGGGTTCGTACAGTAAACAACAGAGAGAAGCATGAATCGAAAGTCTAATTGCCTGAATTGTGTTGTTTGTGGATGTTCTTCGCAAAGATAATTCCTCATATCAGAAGCTAATTGCGCTATTCATGCCATGTCGCTAGAAGACAATCAACTTAAATTATTGAAATAAAAATACTGTCCATAAACAAACTAAACAACTTATTTTTTTATTTCAAGTGTCCAGTACACTCCCATATTATTAATATTGCCGGAACACAGACAGAGCTGTTATGGCGGCAGATTTCACCTGTGGTGGTGGAAGCGCCGGTCGGACTCTGTAAACCAAGGCAAAACCTACCAAGGAGCGAATCGAACCCACGACCTCTGGGTTTTATACACAAGCGGCTTAGCCGCTGTTCCACGGAGGCGGTCTAAATTTTGCTATTCAGTACATAAAATTTTTCGGTCCCACGCTGCCTTCAAACGCTTCTAGATATTACAGCAGCGCTCAACCTTTGAATAGAGCTGAAATGCTTTAAGATAAGTATACAAGAACCATCTATCAAGAACTACGACCCACTTTAGAAGCTAAATGCGGTAAAATATTCAGCAAACTAACCTCAGTTCGAGACCCTCACAAATATTCATAATTCTTAATAACGAAATTTTTAATATTACGTTTCGCCACTTATCTCACCATCCTAAGGGATGTTTGAAGTAAAATTAAATAGATATTAATTTATATTTGGCCGTGTGTTTTGATACCAATTCTAACGCTGCAAAAAAAGAAATACATTCCTTCAACTTTTAAAGCCTGTTTATGGTGGGATTAGAACTCTCTACCGTTATATTTCATACACAGGCGCACTAATAAGTGGCCACTGCTGCTCCCTATGTTATTGATGAGAAACTTCTCCAAGACGCAACGATTTCCGATTTAATGATTTTCAAGCATTTGAATATCTCTCTGAATCGAGGATTCAGGCGACTGGGACCAAATAAAACTGGGACCGCGGTCCCAGTTACCTGATAACATTTTTGAATCGGTCGACTGGGACCATATACCTAATTTCCTTTAATGTACAGTTAACAGAAAAATCAAGTTATAACTCAGGATTTTATTTTATTTAGTATTACGGTCAAGTATTTTTGAAGTGAAAACTTCTGACTACACTTTTTTTATGGGGAAAAAATGTTAAACTCGCGACAGATTAGTAAGATTGATTCGCCATGCTCGTCGAAGTTATAGGCGCCCAGAAACACCAAAGAGAAGTCACACGGAATATCTAAGGGCGGAGTAGAATTTCATGGAAATAAAAGCGAGTGATGCAAAACTTCTATTTGAAGTACCAGGCGCCCATAAGTACCGAAGAGTAATCACACGGAATATTTCATCCTAAAATGGCAGCGTAGTGAATAAAATTCATGTAAAATAAAAGCGAAGTGATGCACAACTTCTATTTGAAGTACCAGGCGCCCATAAACACCAAAGAGTAGATCGAAAATTCGTAAGACGGATGGAGAGTAAACAGGCGGTGCGGCGTTGTGTCAGTATGGATTTGTCATAAAAGTGACATTCGGTTGCTAAGTAACTTTGTTATGAGGAGATGATTGTCATTGCAAATAAATATTACACCACGATATGTGCATCTTCTGACTTTATTATAAATATATAATAGGAGTAATGAGTACTTACTTTATGGTGTATAAAGTTAAGAGACATTAAGACTGATTTTTATATTATTGTTTTGAGGAGATTTCTGTTGAATGTTTACTTAGAATTACTAGTTAAGTAGGCATATGAGCCAACGTGATTTTTAAAACATAATTAAGTAGGTAATACAAAAACTAACTTACCTTTGCAAAAATTAACTTTGTTTTATTTGTGACACCTTTTCTCCTAACTGTACTAAATCTTGTATTTCAACAATGGATTTGTGGTTAAAATTACGGGTGGTCCCACTCGCCTGACGAAATAAACAAATAAAAACTAATCAGGCAACTGGGACCGCGGTCCCAGTTATATAGTGGTCCCAGTCGCCTGAATCCTCTCTGAATCGCCATCTAGCCCCAAAATAAGCATTAGCTTGTGCTCCGGGTGCTAGACAACGGATAAACATTACTTATATACTTTTTTTTTGTAAATACATACATATAATACATAGAAACGCCCAGACCGATACAAACAGACATGTTCATGCACACAAATGTTTGTACCGTGCGGGGATCGAACCCGCGACCTCTGGTGTAATAGCCGACTTCTCGACCATTACATCAAATGGCTCGTCAATGGAGTATCTAGCCTGTCGAACACTTTCCAACATCTATTATAGTTCTGGAGTGGCAATAGCTCCCTTTATGATTCTATACAACTGACGGAGCTACTTAGGGGTCAAAGTCTCAACTGAAGTCTAAAAAATACAAAAATTGACATCTAACTTTGCCATCATATTTCTAAATGACATTCGCGTGATGAGAACTGTCCCGAATAAAAAGTGTCCACTCAGTGAACGTTGATTGCTGCTAACAATCAGATATGGGGTGTTCCATAGAAATGTCATTTTCTAATCATGGGCCGCCGGCGATGGCTAATGGTTTCCGATGAAGGTAAATTATGGTGGTAAGTTTTCAACTTGAAGGAAAAAATTATTATCAAGGTTGTTTTATATAATTTACTGTTAGTTAAGGCAACTATCGAAAAGTGAAAAGTTCTTTTTTTAGTAGGTAATTTGTTTATATTAAAAATTCTATTATTTACTTCGTATTATCATTTTTTTTTATGTCAGAGGCGGCAAACGAGTCAGCGCGTCGCCTGATGGTAAGCAATCACCGCCGCCCATGGACATCTGCAACATCAGAGTGATCGCTGATGCGCTGCCGGCCTATGGGGTATGGGGGGTATGGGGGCCTCCGGCACTCTCACACACCAGACGAAATACAATAGTAGTCACTATTATTTCTCGCTGGTGTTATGTGAGAGGGTGGTACTTCCCCGGACGAGCCGGCCCATTTGTAATTTAAAACAGCATGGCTACCACTACGTTTGCCGCCTCTGACGAAGGTCTTTAATCCCGAGTCCCACATGCAGCCACACACCCACATGTAGGTTTACGGTACTTATATACGGTCTTAAAAAAAATTTGAAATAAAGAAACCCAAGATCATGGCCTGATACGTAAACTTATAATATAGAGCATCAGATGTTATGCGTGCTAATAGAATAACTTAGCTCTAAAAAGTCCATATTAAGTAACTTACAGCTAATACATATTAGTGTTAATACCTACAGTCCCTCTGAAGGGAAATTTCGAGGATTCAGGCGACTGGGACCACTACATAGCTGGGACCGCGGTCCCAGTTGCCTGATTAGTTTTTATTTATTTATTTCGTCAGGCGAGTGGGACCACCCGTAATTTTAATCACAAATCCATTGTTGAAATACAAGATTTAGTACAGTTAGCACAAAAGATGTCATAAATAAAACAAAGTTATGGTCCCAGTCGACCGATTCAAAAATGTTAACAGGTAACTGGGACCGCGGTCCCAGTTTCATATGGTCCCAGTCGCCTGAATCCTCGAAATTTCCCCGTCCCTTACATTTTCATTCTATTTTCGCTTCGGGTACGGCCCGGTAATAAAGCAAGTCCGCTTCTATTCTCGCTGTTCATCTCGTTAAGTAAGCATTCCAAATATTAAGGGGAATGGTGTTGCCTGGGGTGTTGGGGCCTAAGTCTGAGTTAGTTTGGGTATTTTATTCATGAAGACTCAATATTTAATAAATAAATTAGAAAATGTCTGCGTCAAATACTACACAGCGCCATCTAGTCCCAAACTAAGTCAAGCGTATGTGGGCTAAATATCGGTTAATGGAAAATAACAAAACCTCACATACCTACCTACATTGATTTGACTGCAAAATAAGTAGCGTAAACACCACAAATAAATACTTAAATACAAATAAAAGTCCAGACACAGGACAACACAAATGTTTGCTATGGAATTCGAATCCACGCCCCCCAGGCACAACGTGTGTGTGTGTGTGTGTGTGTTTGAATGTGCCAACGGTTCAGTCAATATAACTTCATTTCATACCACCACGGCCAATACAAACAGACATTATTCAAGATCACAAAGGTTGGTAGGTAGGTACAGCGAAGGAATCGAGACCGCGACCTCAACATAACCTAAAAATACTTGCCGAAAGAGTAATGACACTCCACACCACTAAAAAGGTAGCCATTTTGTAACCATCAAATCATACTTAGCATATTAGTATGGTATGGGAGAAAGTACGAAGAATATAAGATTTATATCTTCATTGCCAGTCGTATATTTAAGAATAGTTTTTTTTTATAACAGCAATGCCATATTTGTAACACCATCAAAATACCGCTGATTCCCATTGATCATAGAATTCTGATGTCACATGTTCTTTTATTACATTGTAAAAGAAATAAAGGTAAGGCAACTCCACAAAGTCAATACTACACTACAAGAGTAGTGTGTGCAGTGTAGTCTACTTTCTTTTTTTAGTGCCAATGTCATTCAGATTTAAGAACTTTAAAATAAAGAAAAAGCGTCTCTAATTTATATAGAAAACCACTTAAAAGATAAACAAAAAGTATTGGTTTTATGTAAATCTTTGAAGTCCTATTTCGCTGGTTTCAAGCAAAAAGTATCTTAACTTACTTTTAGTACTAGTAGTTGTTAGTTTTTAGTTGTAGTAGAGCAAATAAACAAATACATTTCTAAAAAAGAAATTGTCGATGTCAACGGTCCGTTGAATATTGACTGATCAAATACTAAAACGTTACACTGAAATAAATTAATTAGTGAGGAATATTGCTGAATTAAATGTCCAAGTCGTATTATACTAATATAAACTATAGAATCGTATTATTTATTTCTAGGAAAACTAAAAACAAAAAACACATTACTTAATCAATATGTTTTAACAGAATCATTTGTGTCTAACAGTGTTTCTTTATAATCAATAAGAAATTGAATCAAACAGTCAGTTCAGTCCTTGGTCAGTAGACAGATATAATTAGAAATAAAGCTTTAGTAATAGTTTATATAATTGAAAGATCCAATTGAAAAAGACAGTTCGTCGTTGTAATGGCTTAAGATTTAAAATACACAGATACAAAATTCACAATTAGTTTGATGTGTTTATAAAAATAAAGAAAAATCAACAGTTGAAAACAAAAGCAATAAAGAATATTATTATTTAAAAAAAGAACAGTATCAAAAACATAACCGTCATTACATTACTGTTAGCTTCCATTGACTGTGCCAACACATTTTGAAGCCGCGTATTCTATACCAGCAATGTATCAGGACCGCGCCTTAAAAGGTCGAACACGGCTCAATAAAGGTCCAGTGGAGCCATGGTTTGATTTCCTGCCCAATTGTGCGAATGCGTGTCGAGATCATGAATCATTGGGCTCGTGGAGCGTGTCCGTGTGGAAAGGTAAGGTGTATGGAACGGCCGTTGGTCGGCCTTGCGAAAATTTATAACACCGAGGAATTATTTGAGTCGAAAATGCCGGGCAGTAATGTGTGTGACACGTGGGGTGTGTTCTCGAATCGTACCTAATTAGATATGCGCAGAATATAACTTTTAAAATTTACAGAATCTTTAATTTTAATTAATTTGTAGAAAGAGTTATGTATTTTTTTTTATATCTAATAACTCCGTAACTCAAAAAGTAATCAAAGGTATATTGTACAATTTGTATTGACTAATTTACAATTGTAAATGAAGATTAACTAAGTAATTTTGGTACCGATATTCCTGATTTTACTTCATACTTAACAGGATAAGGACAAGGAAGGATTAATCTATCTAGTTTAATATGAGTCAAGCGATTTCCATCTCTTTTCGACACACACAATTGCACGGTATGGCGTTTTCACTCTATATAAAACTGAAGAATTCTTCAAAGCAAAAATGCGTGTCTTTCGGCAGTATATGTGTGTGACACTTATGGTGTTTTATGGTATCATAATTGAGGTGTAGGCGCGTAACACACACGGTGTGTTATCTCTGATGTGTAGGCGTGTCCCACACTTGTGCTATCGTTACAGTAGGTGTCTAAATGGATGGAGATAGTAAGTAAAAGTGTAGAATCGGCTGTTGGTCGAGCTAACAAAAATGTATGTAGGAAATGATTTAGTAATTCTTGGCGGGACCTTTTTCTGTATGTGACACGCTAGGCCTAAATTACCGGAACCGTATATTTGAATCATAATACGTACACACGTTTTATGATTCAAATATACGGTTCCGGTAATTTTTAAAGATTTATGCAATTCGAAAACAGGAAATAAGGAAAATTACAATACCAGTAACTTTTCACGGGGTCTACTAAACAACTCCCATATACCTGCATCAAATTGAAACGTCAATGGCTCAGACAAAAAGAAAATCAAAGCTAGAGAAGGGTTACCTATAATACTTTGCAACAACATGTCTATATAGACGAATTCAGTCATTGCCCATGGTCCACCTCCATAGTTCACCCGGGTGTACCAAGGGCAATTATTACTTCCCTTAGTTCACCTCAAGATAACTGGGTGTACCAGGGGCTTTTCTTTTTTCCCGGATCCGAACCTAAGTCGAGTCTACACATATATCTACGTTTTCTATGTTGTCAGGACAAAATTTTCTTATTATCTTGATATTGCATTATTTGTTTAAAAATCTGTTTTTTTTTATAATTAAAAATATCTGTCGAGGAATTTTGAAACTAATACATTGACTAATATATTTTAGGCGCATTTGCACTCAATGATCCGTGTACTGTATACTCACACTCTTAAGAATTTAAGTACACGCGCACTCAGCTGCGTGAATTTTAAGTACACATGCACTCAGTCGACCGAATTTTGAACGTCGCAAGTTTATTCCCTCTTAAAATTCGTTTTATAGCTGTTGACTATTTCCCTAACGTTTACTAGTACTCCAAAATGGCAAACAATATCCATCATTGAAATTAAGTTTGTTTTCTACAGACCATTTCATTCAACTACGTAACAAACTAAGGGCCCTTTTTCCACTCAAAATATTGCGTTACAAGGTAATAAAATTAACATTTTATGCATTCAGAGCGAACCCTGTATAATTAACGAAAAGTCGATATTTCTAGTACAACAAATAAATTAAAACAACACGGTCAGCAAATTAGCTCTAGACGAACATTACTTTATCGAATGTTCGATTTGCGTGCGTACGTCTCATTCGAGTTGTTCTGCTATCGCTACAGCGTGGGACGAGTTTATGTTGTAGTGAACAACGATTTGATATTAATTTCTAACGGGTGATAAATATCAGTTTGAGCTTAAATATTAAATGGGAATTGTGTAGAAGTGGATTGGCTCGTATTAATTGTTCGACAATTAACAATTTATTCCTAATTGCTTTTAGGTTATGTCATTGAGTTATTACATCTGTTTTCGTGTACTTAATCATTTATATCACATGATCTATTAAATAGTAAATAGTAAATTGTGTCTTGACTGCCCACTTATATCCAATTGGGCCATTTGAATTCAAATCTTTAGGTTATTGGTTCGACTCAGGTCTAGGTTCAATTGACAGCCATGAGTGTTTTATCTTTTTTTCCTTTGAAAATTTGTTAGAGCACCATAACTGCAGTCTGGCAAGACCTGCGTCCGTGTGTGGGACTCAGGACAAAAATTCCGCCCAGTACCCATAAAACTCCTTATGGTCTACCACTTAACTCCACCAGTTTCCCCTTCCCTCCCGATAGGGACAAATTAGTGCCCACCTTAGGGTAATTGACTAGCCAATCCCCATCAGATTCTGAAACCCATGTCATAACAATTAACCAAACCTGAAAAGTTTTGCTACATATAAAAAGAATTCAGCACCTGATAAATAATGGATAATAATCTATAATAAGGCTACATTAAAAATGTCAATGTCTCTCGGACTATCATTAAAACACAATCAACTGAATGCTTTTCGACAATTCATCAAAATGTCAGTTACAGTCCATGATAATCGTTTCCGATAGGCCTGGATAAATTTCCTCTCATTCATTTAAATTAGGAACAATTGATTATCTTTCGTTTAAAATATGTAACAAAACCTATTGATGACTTTTATGAAATGTTAATGGCGGACTGATGAACTTGTGGCACGGCTAGGTTTTAAGACTACCCCTGCTCATAGACATCTGCAACATTATATTAGTTATACAAGTGCTCTTTTCTTAAGGTCGTATAGGTTAAAAAATACTGTTGGAATAATGAATTCCATATTGTGGTCGTACTTGGCAGAAAATTTCACAATTACGTTCTCTAGTTTTTTTTAAACCACGTAGCTAATACCACAGATTAATAAATAGTTACTAAAGCTAATACGAGAGAGGCAATGACCTACAAAATAGGTTGGTCAATAATTCCGTCAAAAATGGCAGTGGCTGCCGCGTTCTTTAATACTGATTCCTTTTTCTTTCAAGCAACGAAACCCTCAAAATGGCAGCTGGTCTATGGTACAAAAAGAATTTATGGGCCTTAGTCTTAGACTAATAAAAATAGACATCAACTCTAAACATAAAAGAGACTTATAAAATTTCAAATAATTTATAGAACTCCATTTTGTTTATTACTGTTTTATTTTCCGTCGTAAAATTCAGACTACATTGTCTCTTTGGCGTCGCCAATAGGAGCCTATAGTGCCACTATGCTCCTCCTTGCATGGGTTAAAAGCCTTATAAATGGGAGGGGGGAGGATATCTAGGAACAAGAACTGGATCTAAGCACAGCATGGGGCCAATTTTTTTCGGAGATGAGAATACTTTTACGTACCATAATCAACGGACTTTTGTGGGACTAGGGACCAAAGCGTTCCACTATCCATAAACTCCCCCGATTTCCTCTTCACACAAACAAAACTATCACATACTTGCTTTGAACTGATCCAAATGTAAGAAGGCGACATTCCGGTGAAGATCAATCTGAGTATCAATACAAAAAAAAATATCAAACATCCAAATTCAGAACGAAAACACAAATGTTTACCACACAATCACAGAATTCGAACCCACGACCTCTAATACAGTAATAGGGTCACTACCAAACACGCCATGTAGCCTTCCAGCTTAGATCGTAAAACTTAGGACACAAACAAAATCTACGTCTGTAACAAATTACTCATAACATAGGTCATAAAGCAAAACTAAGTCAGCATGCTTAGAATTTCTTCATATACCATACCATCCAAGGCTTAATATTATTACATCTGAACGTATGCCAAAAAATAGCAAGTCTGTAGCTCTATACGAATGTTCATGACAAAACATTCTTCAGAGCTAGTGATGTGCCGTACCAATTAAAATGTATATCCGCGGATACCGTATAGGAACCATTAGTGTATGCGAACACGGATCTTATATTTTACTCAATCGATAACAACAAGTCTCAGTTTGTTCTGAATACAGTATTTAATAGCATTACGTTTTTATTACAGCTAGATTAATTAAGTTTAGTAGTGGTAGTGCCATGCTGTTTTGCAGTACGAATGGGCCGGCTCGTCCGGGGAAGTACCACCCTCTCACATAATACCAGCGTGAAATAATAGTGACTACTATTGTGTTTCGTTTGATATGTGAGAGTGCCGGATAAACTTATAAATACTATGGCTCAAAGGTTTATTAATATTGTATTATACTCATAAATCAACATCTTCTTGTTTTACGTAATACAAATATATCCAATATCCGTCCCATCACTACTCCTATACAGAACATCTGTGACGTCTCAAGCTAATTGGATGGAATGGAGACGCCGAGAGTAGACCATCAATAAGACTAACTAGGCTAGCCTAATTATGCCCTAACATAATATTCACAATACTTAATGAAATTGAAGTGTTCGCTTGTGTTTTGTTTATTTGTGTACTCAAAGTATTATTAACATCATTAAATAAACAAGTACCTAGGTACTTTCAATTGGATGTTATTGTTGATAGTATCTATCATATTAAGTAAATGGCTTATACACCACGGTTGCCATGAGCGGGTTGGTAATAAAAATTCCGAAAATTGTAAGAAAACTTGGAAAATAAATTTAATGTAAAAATTGGAAAATAAGTTAAAAATTTTGAATTAATTTTACTGAGGAGTAGGCCCGCAACAAATTTTTGATACCCCTACTATTACAAATGTGTACTTAGCGTCGGGTAATCTGTTTTGTTCCATTGTCTCCTTTTTCATCAAAAAACTAAATGCCACCTAATTTTATACCATTTTTATTTGTGGAGTAGAATGCGTTGATGCACCTTAATCGCAGGCTCGCTAGACTTGCGGCCATGTGACTCGGAACTATTTTATCCCACTACCCACTAAACTCCCCCGGTTTCCCCTTTTCACCCGATTGGAACAAGCTGTCACCAGCCTTGTGGCTATTGACCAGTCCAGCCTCGGACCTTTTAACACCATCATATTTTCATGAGAAACCACGAATGAAAGTAAAAGTCAATTAGAACTTTTACTTTTAATGATGGTTTCGTTTTGCATACCACCATCCAACATGGCGTGCTTGCTAGTACTGTCTAATCACAGAATGCATTAAACCGTTACTAATACATTTCCTATGGAAATTATTTGGGAGATTGGGGCGCTCATTAATATGCGATTAATGTCATAAATGTTAACCAACTTGTAATAATCTTACATCTGAAGATAAGCATTATTTTTGTGTTGATTAAACTTTTGCCTCCAACATTTATTAATTAAAATTATAGTGCACAGTGCGAGGGTTGGCAACCTTTTGAGTCGGAATAGTTTCCGAAGTTTTTGAGCGCCGTATTTTTTTTCTTGCCAACAATAAATAGTACCTACTTTCATAATATCTCTTCACACGCATGAGCAATGTGATAACCACATATTATGGTCGCGAGCCGCAGGGACACCCCACCACATTGAGAGGGACGCTTCACTTGTAAGCGTCCCTCAATGTGCTGCCAGATTGTAGACTCATCTGATCTTCGAGCCTTTGATTTCACGTGGCTCCAACATTAATACCGATCTTCTAAAACTCCATACCGGACAGATCACATTCGCGTGGGTCAAGGCCCACGTTGGACTTGCCGGTAACGAAGCAGCTGATGCTGCGGCTAAAAGTGCTGCTTTGTCTGATCGCTCTTTGGATTTTGCTCAATTCCCCATTAGTTATGTTAAGTCTCACGTTCAAAACCTCCATCAAATCACACATACTAACACCTACAAATCTGCAAACACTGGCGCTTTTACGCGTCAATGGCTACCAGACCTAAACAGCATATCACAGCTTTTCAAAGAAATCAAACCATCGTTCCACATCACTCAAATATTAACGGGACATGGATACCACAGACAATATCTCCACCGCTTCAAAATCACAGACACAGATAAATGCAACTGCGACACATCCCAAATACAAACAAAAGATCACCTCCTCAAAGAATGTCCCAGATATTCCTGCCAGAGATCACAGCATGAGCTGATATGTGCACACTTCAACGTCTCGCCCTATCAAATCCATCAACTCATACAAAAACAACAAACCATTGCACATTGTCTCTTTTGACCATCTCTGTAAATATATAGTTACCACACTCAAAGACTATAATAGCTCACAGCCTTAGGGGAACAATCCCTTAATTAACATTCATCATCTTATAATTAATCCCACCAACTATACTTAATCCACAGCCTCATTAGAATTTTCATCATCAAACATCTCATACAAACTTCAAAAGTCGATTCGTATCAAATAGCGAACGGCTAAACACCAAACTAAAAACAAAAATACCACAAACGCATCTTTTAAATAAAATCTTAAAATCAGTCTTAAAAAAATCTCTGGAAATAAATCACCAGTTCAAAAAAAAAAAAAAAAAAACATTAATACCACCGAAACATAGCCTGAACTGTTATGGCGGCAGATTTCACCTGTGGGGGTGGTTGCTAGCTATTCGGACTCTGAAGAAGCCCTACCACTAACCAGACCCAAGGCGGGAATCGAACCCACGACCTCCGCGTTTATATATTTTATATTAGCCACTGTTCCACGGAGGCGGTCAGAACTAACTGCAGTATTATAGCTCTACCGAATTTAATGTCAATGTTTAGTACACAAAGCACTGTTTATCACGGGTATTAAGTAATTACTGTACCCGCTTAACCGTTCCAGTTACCGTCTCCAGTCACGGTAAGTAACAACTTTGAAACCAAAAAGATCAGTTTAACTTGTTAACGTCTAACTTAACCCGGGTTTGCAAACACCGGCGGCGGTCTTGAATCCGCTAGCGCCGAAAACGTAAATCGACAAAAAGGCTTAAATACTCGTATAGATTTTCCTGGAGAATGATTGCCTATTAACATGAAAAAGAGGGAAAATAGTAGAAGTAGAACACTTCAAGGACAATCACCTGACTTAAGAATACTCGTACTATGCAATGCCCTTTTGTGTTACAAATGGAAGATGGTACTGGTGTTGGTCACTATCAGGTGATCAGTTTGTTCGTTAGTATTTTTTTAAATAAAAAATACCTTACTGTTATTGAGATATACACGCTAAATTACACACCCCATAAAGACACCACCCCAAAATTAAAAATGGCATTGTTCTTGGTGCCATTTCCAATTTTAGGTTTCCACCCAGATTATTTTCCTAAAATTTTATTTTAGAGGGAATTGAACGAATAGCATTTCGGCAAACGCCCTGTCATATGTAAGTACCTAATCATATATTTTTTGTAATATGAAGGCTAGTGCACACAAGATACTTGATTTAACAGTTGCTTGAAACACTTTTAAGTTGAGCTTGTTCCGCAGTGCCGTGGATTGAAGGATCTACCATTAGCAGTGTAATACACCACACTGTTTGTTTGCTACTTAACCGATTACGAAGCAAAACATGGAAGCAAAGATAAACATGTTAGGTCTTTAGTGCATCTTTATAGAGGGGAGGGGAGAAGGCCTGCTCAAGAATGAGCGTCGTTAAACTGATTGCAACTTTTTCTGTTCGGAGGAGAATGCGTTTATGCACCATAACCGTAGGCTTTTTAGACCTGCGGCCGTGTGTAGGACTCGAGACTAAAGCGACCCACCACTATCCACTAAACTCCCCCGGTTTTCCCTTTCCACCCATTTCGGACGAGCTGGTTCCAGCTTCCATCCTATCTAAGGTTTTGGCACAAATTCGTATACCTAATTAATACCTAATTACCTACATAATGTTCCTTCACACCCGGTTTGGCGTTATGGTCTTTTTTGTAAATATAAAAAAAAAGTAATTTTCATCTATTGCCTGGCATCGACCAATTAGACCAGTGCATCGGCCAATTAGTTATACTGAGCAATATAACCAACAAGATTTTTTTGTCCATTCTGATTGTATAACTAAAAGTATAACTAGATGGACTAACCCACCAACGGGGCTGGATCATGGGAACACAACGATTCGACTGCGCAGTTTCCTCGCGATGTTTCACCACCACCCATCACCGCCTACCTAGCTGGTGGTAAATACGCACTTAATATAAAAACCCATTGGTGCGTGTCGAGAACTCGAGATTCCTCCTTTGAAACCACTCGGATACTCAAGTTTGACTTCAAGTTAACCAGTCTTAAACCGTCATAGTTGAAGGTCTTTCCGACCTCAAATAGCCGACATTGTTCTCAATGGCTAGATTAATTCATAACGTCAGTGAGACCTATTATATCGGTTACCCGCTAACCACCTCAAACAAGGGAATTGATTACATCCCACCTAGAAGGACCGATGCTACAATACGCCGAATTATATTGAAATTCCCGATCATGTGCGTACAGTCGATCGCATATCTAAGAAATTCACCAAACCGTTCTCTTTGTTTATTATTTTCGTGCACAAAAATCCTAATTTTTAGCTTGTCGCACACTTGAGGTATGCATTTTCGGTTAAAAATAAAAGATCATCGTCCATGTTTACAACTCTGACAACACATCGAAGTCGCGCAAACGCCTGGCGGCCAGAGTTATTCGTCATCTCGCCCGAAAAAAACTGGCCCGATCGGGCGACTTGGCACCTTTCAAATTTACCTAATATTTCTGTCGTCAACTCGCACGCTCATACAAAGTACAGCCAGGTAAAAAACTTTGACATTATATTTGGACTCTACTTCGAATAAGTATTAAATTTTAAAATAAAGCTACAGACTTACAGTAGTTGTTTTATATATGGAAAAGATTACATTATTAAGTATATCTATAAAAATAAAATATTTCGGCTGTACACTTCAAAGAAAATTTTGACGCGAAGAGAATAGCGCTCTTCTACACTACCGGGCTTAACAGGTTATGCTCACAAAAGGATAGCGCTATCTCTTTTTTTTTATCTAACCCTTTATCTCAATCTTGGCGCATCTTAGTGACGTGAACGTCAGTCAGTCATCCCTTAAGCGTCTTTTAATGCGCCCGCCCATATAAAACTGCGACATGCATTAAGTAATTTATTGTCAAAATGTGGGTGTTTTTAGTGTTTTTCATGTACGTTGGAGGTAAGTTTATTAATATAGTGTTATTTATTATGTCTTAATCAAATCGAAAATGGGTGCCTAATACAGGGTGTTCGGAAGAACGTTGAACATACGATAATGGGGGTAGTTGGGGTGGTCTGTTAACTAACCAGCTCAAAAGATTTCACATAGGCCTCAAGGTTTTTTTAAATTATTTTTTGATATTGTTGATTATATTTTTTATTATATTTTTATACTTAGGTTATATCACACCAAATGTTTTGTGATAGGTATTGTTGATTCTATTTTTTAATGTTCATCATATTTTATATCTATATAATAAATAACACGCCACATATTTCTTGATGTCGTTGATACTTTGATATTGTTGATCGTATTTTTATAATAAGCTATTAAACAAGTGCTTTTGTGATTTTTTTTGAAGCTGATTATTATTTGGTTTAATATGCTTTTATATTTTTGAGATGTTGATTTGTGAAATATATCTAAAATTATGATAATAATAACATTTTGTTTTATTTTCAAGTCCAACCCTAAAATATTAAACGTTTCTTAAAAAGGATTTTTGTAGCTGACTGTACAAAGTTACCTCACATTTTTATGGTCGGGCGAGTTGACGACAGAAATTTTAATAAATTCTAAAGGTGCCAAGTCGCCCGATCGGGCCAGTTTAATTCGGGCGAGATGACGAATAACTCGGCGGCCAATGCGAACACGAACTCGCCACGTCTCCGCGCCCGCACCCGCGCCCGCGCCCGCGCTTCCAACGTGAACAAGCACTAAGGCGCTGAGCAGATGTAAACACTTTTTGTTGCCGACAGCCGACACTGCTTGTAAGTAACTAGACACAAAAAGTGTCTGAGGTCAGAACGGGGAGAGCTGATTCATATTCACTGGTGGCCACTAATCCTGGATACTAATCCGACACAAAATGTCTACGTTTGCGCAGCGCCTGTACCCGTAGTACCTTCTTCAGGCCTTGGCCTCGACTTTCGCGGCAGCGGGAGCGGCGGCGCACGCAGGCGCACTGTGGTCCCGTCAAGAGCGGTACGAAGCTGTCAAGCGATGATCCGCAGAGCGCCTGCGTGTGCTGCCGCTCCCGCTCCCTCTCCGCTGCATTAGAAAACGGGTCTATGGGAATCCATACAAATTGGCCCCATGGGCAATGCGGCGTTATCTCGAAGGAACGTGCTATTTTTCCGGGAAAATAATACCTTCGTCACTCTCCAGCTTCCAAACTATCTCCAAACCAAAAGTCACTTCGATCGCTTTTTTTACCACGGAAAAGAAAAACAAACAAAAACAATTCTATTTCTTTTATCCTATGGGAATTAAGCAATATCTTAATTCCTAGAAAAGGAAGTAGCTAACGTCTAGTTTCAGGAAACGTCGCCATAATTATGCTCTCACAATGCTGGGCTTTTTTTTATCTTCGAACCTTTAGTTTTAAGTGTACTGGCTTCCACATTAATATTGCCATTGTTGCGGCCAATTTCACCAAACCATTGCATTACACTCTGAATAGATCCTATTGCCAACCAGACCCAAGGTAGGATAGAATCCACCGTCTCCAAGTTATATGACCCAAACGGTGCGAACTCCTCTTTACATATAATCAGACAAAATCTTAGTCATCTTAAATTCTCAGTTACTCTCGCGGCCGAGTGTATTTGAATTGTAATGTAATAGCTTCAAAATGGCTTTCAAATGGTATCACATAATCTGTTCCGGTGAACTTTAACACGAGTCACTTTCTCGGAAAACGTACGGTTAAGTGAACTTTATAGATCCTGATATATATTGGTTTTCTGCTTTAATTTCCACACATTTTCTCGTGATAGACCAGTTGACCAGCTCCGTGGAGCAGTGGCTAAGCCGCTCGGGTATAAAACCCGGAGGACGTGGGTTTGATTCCCACCTTGGGTCTGGTTGGAGGTAGGACCTTTTCAGAGTCTGACAGGCTAGCTAGGTACCACCGTCACTGGTGAAACCAGGCTAGCTACCACCTTGTGTTCCGGCAATATTGTAAGGGTGTCAGTACAGTACACTTGAAATCAAAGGTCAAAGGCTAGAAGATTTTGAAGTTGGAAAAGAAGGAATAGAATTATTGTAATTTAGTTAGTGGCTTTATTACCTAGAATCATTAAGGTACTGTTTGTTTTATTCATAAAGACTGAGTTCTCCAAGCCAGAGATTACTTAAATTTATTTTCCATCGAGGACGACAAACTTTCCCTGAAAGAAGGGTAAGTCTCACCAAGGATGCGCCCGATTCGGGAAATATTACTTTGGATCAAAATAAAATAGGTAGTATAAGTACGTGTAAAACATGTAGAAATAATGGTACGTGTAAAACATTTAGAAATAATGTTGGCGATCCGTCGACACGCTGACTCTTCTCTTTAACAAAAGAATAAATAAAAAATTGATCATGACAGCTTTCAAACAAAAAAAAACTCTGCATCAAAATCGATGTATGAGTATATCGATATAGACATGGGATCAGTTTTACTTCTGATACTGATAACTTAAACTAATTCCTTACCTGTTAGATAGAAAGATAGATATTCTTAATTGCACAAAATAACGAACACTATAGGATTTAGATCTTAGTGGGAAAGGGCCGGTCAATCGCCACAAGGCGGGCACCAGCTTGTCCTCGTCGGGTTTGAAGGGGAACCGGGGGAGTTTAGTGGGTAGTGGGACGCTTGGGTCCCGAGTCCCACACACGGCCGCAGATCTCGCTAGCCTGCGGTTAAGGTGCTTATAAGCATTCTCCTCCGAAAAAAAAAGGAAAAAAGAGGAAGAAAAAAGGATTTAGATCTTAATGCTTGTTTTTTTTTATTGCAATGTATAACAAGACAAGCAGATCGTACACCTGATGGTAAGCGCCACGTCTGCCCTTAGACAGTTCAGTGCCAAACAGTACCTAACTAAGCAGTTTTGTTATCGTCAAGAAGTCGTTATCGTTTTATCTAATTGATAAATTATCAGGAAGCAGAAAAGTAAAAGTGGCTCCGAAAATGTCCCAAAATAAGTTTTCGCATGTAACTTGGCCTCCCAGTGTGGCAAGCCCACCTCTTTACGAGACTTGTCGTGATTTCAGGCTAAGTTATGGAATTTGATTCGTTCTTAAAAAGTGATCGAAGTAAAAGCTGCAAATGTTATTCCTTACAAATAACACAATTTTTCTTTCTGCTTTATAACTTTTCACGACTTGTCTTCACAATGTATGAACGTCGCTAAATGCGCGAGGTCGTTGGTTCGAATCTCTATCGAATTTTCGGCTACTTCCGATTGGTAAAATTCCCATTTGGTAAACCTCTAACTGTACCTACTAAAAAGTTGAGTTTGGTAAACATTTTATTTACTTCATACATTTAGTCCCATTTGGTAAACTTTTGAAAGGGGACTAAATGTATGAAGTTAATAAAATGTTTACCAAACGCAACTTTTTAGTACCTAGGTACAGTTTGAGGTTTACCAAATGGGAAGTTTACCAAATTTTCTAACTCTCATCTATGGATTTTTCTATGTAAGTATTTATCACAAGCTCGGCGGTGACGGAGAACATCGTGAGGAAAGCACAGTCAAATGGCTGTGTTGCCATCATGCCGGATTTAAAGCCTGTATCTTTTTTTATAGCCGAGTTCCCAACCACTGTTCTGGTTCGCTTCGACCTCAGCCGGGTCAATCAATTTATTTTGTCGACTGTACTTTTACTCATTTCGCAGTACATAATTGTAAATCCATTTTTGTTTTAAATTAGGTTTTATTCAATATTTTAAACGAAATGACATTGTATGATATTATTTTTATCCAGACAATGTGACTTATCTGCTACAGGTGACCTGAAATTATGCTAAATATGTATTTACATTTTAAGTGTGAATAAATCACACTTGTGATGTGTTCTCATTTAAAGAAGGAGTTTGAGCTTTAGCCTTGGTACACTTGAGCCATATGATCCAGGATTTGTCAAGTCTAGGCATAACATTGGAGCCACTGTTATTTAAACTTAGGGTTGCCATCTCTAAAATTTGGAAAACAGGACAAGACGCGTGAAAACCCCGGATTTTTGAGTCCGAAAGCCGGACATGTCAACAAGATCTTTTAAACATATTCAATGTAATAAAAAACATCGTGGTGTGCGAGCATAGTGCGTGTCTCGCGGGCGGCCCAAATTTTTTTTATTTATTTATTTTTTTAAACTCGGACTACAAATGAAACCTTCCCCGGACGCTCCCCGGATGCCCTCTAAACTAGGACAAATCCGGGGAAACCTGGACGGATGGCAACCCGATTTAAACTCCATAACTCTTTACAGGTTTAGGGAACTAGACCACTGTCCATTAATTGGATCATGGCTTCACAGCCATTCATCTCTTTTGGTTTCCTAGCGATCTTTTTCGTCACCGCCCAGCTAATGGTGAATACATAGAAAATCTGTAGGTGAGCCAAGATTAGAATCGACTTCACTAAAAAAAACCAGTCAATAACGTTTAAAAAAAAGGTAAAAGTCTTTCTTTAATTAAGTTTGTTTGCTAGCTTTTTCTCATGGCACGTTATTTGTCGACCACCGTCAATATTTAATCCTAGATTATACGCTATCTCGTGTCTTATCGACAGCACACATCACTGAACTTGGAGTAACATGTCCTGTGATAAAACACCGTTTCTCAAACTTTGAGCAGAACCAGCGAATATTCTTTTTTAGTGCTTGATTTTAGACATTTGTGAGGAATTGTAAACACTTAAGACTATTAGCAGGACTTTAAAAATTAAATATTTAGGTATGTAAAAAGGTTTCCTTTTTTTTAGTATTTATAGCGGTACGTAAATGCGAGTAATGTGAGGGGGAAGGGGAGGGATATATGAAAAAAGAAATTACGCGCGGGTGAAACCGCGGGCGGAAGGCGTTTTATAATTTAAATATAAATAAATTTTATTTAAAAAATATTAGAGTCTTTCCTTTATGTCAATCTTTGCTTTGTCCCGGACTAAATGCATCTTAATCTATTTTTGTAACATAACCATGCAAACATGACAATATATTTTGAGAAACACTGTCCCTGGTACCTTTTCTTCGTATTACATTAACAACGATACGCCAATAAAACGTTTATTGCTCTAACCTTAAAGACTATGCTCCAATGAATGATTTTTATTAGCGTTCTATTCTAATCAAGATCAATCTCAGTGGAACATTCATCCCTGAATTCTAGGAGATAGAACACATATTCCCGTGACACGTCAAGAAGAGACAAGAACAGGAAATTCGGGCAGATGTTTTGATAAGAAACCTGCATGCTCAGATCTGTGTATGTACGACAAACATTTACATGTCGCTTGCGTTTTTTGCGACCCCTGCAATGTTTATGGAAATTAACATTTCGCTTAGGGGAAAGTTCCTGTTTCGGCAAACTTGGGGAAAATCGGGTTTCCGAAATTGGGTGCTGCTAAATTGACGAGTTAACGAAAGGTCGTGAGTTCGATTTGGGAAGACACGTGTACGGCTGTATGTAAAGAGGACCTTTCTAATTTAAATACATTTTAACAAAAGAGGGAGAGGCAAACGTGCAAATGAGACAACTGATGTTAAATGATCAGTAATGAATACCCATAGAGAAATACGATTAGGTCTTAAATGTGTAACTTGACATTGAGAAAGGAATATAGAGGGAGAAAAGAAAGGGTACGGAGATGAGAAGGAACTAGGGAAAAGGGGATACGATCTCCTAGCACTCTCACTTACCAAACGAAGCGCAATACGCATACGCTACTACACATAATATTATGTCGGTATTTTTTTATGTCAGAGGCGGCAAACGAGCCAGCGGGTCGCCTGATGGTAAGCAGACACCGCTGCTCATGGGCATCTGCAACACCAGAGGGATCGCAGATGCGTTGCCGGCCTATAGGGGGTATTTCACGCTGGTATTATGTGAGACGATGGTACATTCCTGTTCGAGCCGACCCATTCGGCCAACATACAGAGACTGTCTGCAGTATGGCTATACCACACGTAAACATACAATGTTATTGCTTCAACCACACTCTGCTGTCTTGGGTTGATTCCCGGACCTAAGCAAGTAACCGGATATTTGTCCTACGCCTTATCTCTCTCCGGTCGTGTCAGATTGCTGTCCCACCTGGCTATAAGCAAGTGAATGCACCCTAAGCACCTGTGCTTGCGCATTGAATTTTTTTTTTTCTATATGTCAATTTAGTTGGAAGATAGATAAGCAGCCTATCTAATATGCAATGCGTCAGCAGTCTGACAGGACCGAAGAGAGTTCAGGCACAGGACCAACAGCTTTACGTGCTTTCCGAAGCATGGGGATGTTTTACACCACCAATTTCCAGACTCCGGACAGAGTATTTTCAAAACAGACAAAGGCCCTTTTTTGATTTGTCGGCGCGGCATTGGTACGACTACAGCACGCTCGGTACACGCATGTACCGTGCGTGCTGATGTCGTACCGATGCTGCGCCGACAAATCAGAAAAGAGCCAAAGTGGTACAACGGGATATCAACCCAGCATGCAGCAGCATGACCAACTAATTAGGTACTTATGGACGCCAATCCAGAAGTTCGAAGATGAGTTAATAAAATAAAACAAACGCTTTACCAAGAGTGTTCGTCTTAAATCAACAAAAAGACAAAACCGAATTACATGCCAAAGAGAATTGATCTTTAATCACCAGAATACAGAACTAATTTAATAAAGTCGAGTTCGGTAAAAAAAAAATTGGCATTCCGTGTAAAGAAAGAATTCCGTGTAAAGAAAGACTAACGAATTAAAATTGTACCTGAAGGCAAAATGGGTACAATATAACTACCTACTTACAGTAAAGTAAGGCAGTTGTCCCACCGCCGGCGGCGAGAGAACGACTAACTATCGGCTATTTTCTCGCTTAAGAAACGTACAAAAGATATACATTCCGTGTAAACAAAAGAGATGCAAATATAAATATTAGTTGATTGCTGACTGCTCACACTGCCGGCGAGGACTCGCTTTACTAGTTTGTCGCTGAGCGACAAGTGCTATGACAAATAACACTCGCTCAGCGATACTCGATCAGAACCACAGAGTACACTTTTATTAGCCGAGCTTCACAACTATCGGAACTTCGCACTAGCTCCTCGCGGCTCGCCAACTCGTTTCTACATTCTAGCTCAACTCGCTACTCGTTCATCGTTGCCGGTGGGACAACTGCCTAAAGTATCATTCTATTTCATGTCTCATTGCAGGGCAAAGGCCTCCATCATTGAAATCAAGTCATCGCTACAATGATCGGTATTGGCTTAATTACCACGTTTGCCAAATGCGGATTGGTGATCAGTGTCCGAAAAAACCGCTACAAATTTCCTCGACCCGGAAATTGAACCCAGGACCCCAACACCACCCGGTACATAAACCACTAGACCCTTTAGAGAAACCTTAATGTTTTAGAATGAATACCTACCTACTTTACTGTTTCTATCTAGACTTTGCCTCAAACAGCCCACGCCTTTTCTCACAGAGATTAAAGTCAATAAGAAATTGTTTGTATAAAGAATTGAATTGGATCAAACAAAGAGATAAATATGTAGGACGCCGGTTTTAGATTGATCGTTGTTAAGGGAATTACATTATTTATTTTACGTCTTGTATCCTTTGGGGAATTTAGGATACAAAACAAAACTCCTACTGCCAAATGATATTCTGAATATTATGACTGTTGTCACTATGTCTAACATAATGTTTATTAAGTTTATCATCATCATCATCAGCCCGTAACAGTCTACTATTGAACATAGGCCTTTCTAAATACTCGCCACGCTGATCGATCCTCGGCCACTCGCATTTAGCTCATGCCAGCCATCTTGCGCAGATCGTCGCTCCACCTGGCCTGAGGGCGTCTTACACTAGGTTTACCGAGACGAGGTCTCCATTCTTTTACTCTATTATTAAGTTATTAAATTAGTAAGCATCGCTCAATGTGCTGCCAGACTGTAGGCTCACATCAGACTAGTTACGCTAGCGGGCAAAAACTTTACTTGCGCGATGCAGGATTGGATACTAATTCAAATTCGTGATTCACCGCCATCTATCATCAGTTTGTAGAACTATTTGTGGCGAGCGAACCTGAAGTTTGCAAATGAAGATAGAGGTAACGAAACCCATATCAGTGTTAAGCTAACTTTGAGGTCAAATCTCTGTATGTGGTGTTGTTTGATTTATTATTCAGTAGCTAACCCGGTAAACTTCAAACCGACATACAACGGCTTTTTAGTCCGTCACCGATCCGATAACTTAGTTTTGCTTGACCAATATGGTAAAAACTTTAGTATGGAAAAAAGGAAAGTGAAAATCTAATATTTTTACAAAAAATATAATTAACTTGCCGTTTAAATATCGAGTTTTGCTCTTGGCAACACATTCTTTGCGATTCTTCCGACACAGAAGGAAATTGTCATTTTTCATGACGTTATTGTATTGTAAAACATTTTCGAGTTATAGGGCGCTGACACGTAGAGTTGATATAAAAGTGTTGTCTTTTCTTTATTTTAAAGGTCTAATAATTTAAAATTTTTAACTGTTTATTAAAATGGGGTGTGCTCTCACACCTCAACCGCTTCATTGTAATAACCAGGCTTGTCAAATATAGGATCATAGTCGAAGCGGACCCTGAGTTCCATACTGGATGCAAACAGGAATACGCTGGGATGATGAGGATGATTAAAATGGGTGTGCAAACCGAAAGTGCATGGTTACTAAATGTAAATAACCTCGAAGTAAACTCTAATATTATGCAAAAGAATATTTTGTTACTGCAAAATAAAAAATACTATTTTCATAATATTGATATATTTTTTTAATTTTTATTCTTCCTAGCAAGACAGCTCGACATTCGACAGGCCTGTACCAGTTATTTATGAGTCACTGTCTCTTTTCACGGTATATTTTCAAACAAATTATGTGACATTTGCTCTCTAGTGAATACAAATAATAAAGACAGACGAGCGCCGACGAGCTCGAGTATACAACATCAGGGAGTTACAAATGCATTGCCGACTTTCGCAGATGTAGACATCTTGTTATCGACACGGCACATCGTAGGATTGAATGTAAGTGGATGCAAAAGTGTCTATCTGCGCAGGGAGGGCTTATTTCATATTATTCATTGATGGCTAGTATCAAATAGAAGATACAAAAATGTCCTAAGAGCCTTGAGGAGAGAAAACACTCTGAATTTATGCTTTTGAATTTAAGATAATAGATAGACATGCACTTGCACGCAGCCCCCTGATGATAAGTGACCTCAGCGGCGGCGTATTCCATTGAGAGACACTTCACCACATTACCATAGTATAATAATGAGTACTGACATTACACACCAAAAATACATTAGGCTAAGAATCCTTCCAATCTACAACTTACTTATGTACCTACTCAACTGTACAAAAATCAAAAATAAGATTTTTATTGGCGGTGTCAAATGACGAAGTCAAAAAACGTTATTCCCCGCTTGACACCGCGATATTATGAACGGTGTCAAACGGCCAATTCAAAAAATTAAACCGACTTCAAAAAAACAAAAAAAAAACTACCTAAAAACACTGAAAAGCAAAAAATAATTTTAATAAGACATTCATCAAATGCGCTTATTGTCTAAGCCTATTAATAACATTAAATTGTATTTACGTGCTAGGTAGGTACCTACTAATCTGTTTGAAGTCGGTGCCAAGCCAAATAGTAGGTACCCAGACTACGTACCTACGTCCGCGGATTATTTGTAACCCTGTATAATACATAAATTATTAGGTATGTATCATTTTTCATTACCTTTGGCTTGGCACCGACTTCAAACAGATTAGTAGGTACCTACCTAGCACGTAAATACAATTTAATGTTATTAATAGGCTTAGACAATAAGCGCATTTGATGAATGTCTTATTAAAATTATTTTTTGCTTTTCAGTGTTTTTAGGTAGTTTTTTTTTTTGTTTTTTTGAAGTCGGTTTAATTTTTTTTTTAAAAAGTTTGTTTATTTTTCTATTTTTAGTGTGAATAATACGTAGGAGTGAGTAAAACTCTCTCATAATATTGATAACGAAAATACGAGTAAAATAGTAGAATTGTATTATTTGACAATATTAGGTATTCATTAAGTGTTCAGCACCATTCAGTAGACCAACTAAAGATGCAGCCCGCAAGAGGGACATAAGAATTAAGAAGTCGTACCCTTTAGCTTCCATCATCATAGTTGTACCTTCCATCATCAGCTTAGCTGCAAAAGTACATGAAATACAACTAACGGTCCACATATTCCTACAACACTGAAATAATTATCCCCTAACTCCTAACCGTTAAGGAGTTGTACCTTCCATCATCAGCTTAGCTGCAAAAGTACATGAAATACAAATAACGGTCCACATATTCTTACAATACTGAAAGAATTATCCCCTAACTCCTAACCGTTAAGGAGTTGTACCTTCCATCATCAGCTCATCAACATAAAGTGATGTCTATAGGACGCAAAAACTTAAATGGCTTCAGAAAAAACAAGTAACGCGTAGTGTGCGCCTATAAAATTTGAGGTTTGCCCTTGATTTTCCCGGGATCCCATCATCAGATCCTGACATGGTGACAATGGGACCACCTCGGAACTATGCACTTTCAAATAAAAAAAGAATTATTCAAATCGGTCCACAATTGACGGAAAAATCGACGGACATACATAAAAAAAAAAAAAAAAAAAAAAAATACATACAGTCGAACATAGAACCTCCTCCTTTTTTGAAGTCGGTTAAAAAAGAGTCCTTGTGCGTTTGACACCGCGGTGTATTCGGGACCGGGGTCAAACGACGAAGCCCCCTAAATAGTTTTCACTGCTAAGTGAACCAAAAATAAATCTGTTGATGACATGATATTAGCGCAAACAAAAACCGACTTCAAAAAAAAGAGAAACAAAAAAAAAACTACCTAAAAAACTGAAAAGCAAAAAATAATTTTAATAAGACATTCATCAAATGCGCTTATTGTCTAAGCCTATTAATTAAATTGTATTTTACGTGCTAGGTAGGTACCTACTAATCTGTTTGAAGTCGGTGCCAAGCCAAATAGTAGGTACCCAGACTACGTACCTACGTCCGCGGATTAATAAGTAACCCTTTATAATACATAATATTATTATATATCATTTTTTACTACCTTTGGCTTGGCACCGACTTCAAACAGATTAGTAGGTACCTACCTAGCACGTAAAATACAATTTAATTAATAGGCTTAGACAATAAGCGCATTTGATGAATGTCTTATTAAAATTATTTTTTGCTTTTCAGTTTTTTAGGTAGTTTTTTTTTTGTTTCTCTTTTTTTTGAAGTCGGTTTAATTATTTTTTTTAAAAGTTTGTTTATTTTTCTATTTTTAGTGTGAATAACACGTAGGTAGTGAGTAAAACTCTTTCATAATAATGATAGCGAAAATACGAGTAAAATAGTAGAATTGTATTATTTGATAATATTAGGTATTCATTAAGTGTTCAGCACCATGGGTAGGAGGAGAATGCGTTTATGCACCATAACCGCAGGCTAGCTAGACCCGCGGCCGTGTGTGGGACTCGAGACCGAAGCGTCCGCTACCCACTACACTCCCCCCCCCCCCCGGTTTCTCCTTCACACCCGATTAGGACGAGCCGGTGCTAACCTTATTGGCTAGTGACCAGCCCATCCCCGGGTAATCATCAGCTTAGCTGCAAAAGTACATGAAATACAACTAACGTTCCACATATTCCTACAACACTGAAAGAATTATCCCCTAACTCCTAACCGTTAAGGAGTTGTACTTTCCATCATCACCTTAGCTGCAAAAGTACATGAAATACAACTAACGGTCCACATATTCCTACAATACTGAAAGAATTATCCCCTAACTCCTAACCGTTAAGGAGTTGTACCTTCCATCATCAGCTCATCAACATAAAATGATGTCTATCGGACGCAAAAACTTGAATGGCTTCAGAAAAAACAAGTAACGCGTAGTGTGCGCCTATAAAATTTGAGGTTTTCCCTTGATTTTTCCGGGATCCCATCATCAGATCCTGACATGGTGACAATGGGACCACCTCGGAACTATGCACTTTCAAATAAAAAAAGAATTATTTAAATCGGTCCACAATTGACGGAGAAATCGACGGACATACATAAAAAAAAAAAAAAAAATACATACAGTCGAACATATAACCTCCTCCTTTTTTGAAGTCGGTTAAAAATGCAGGTACAACAGTTAGGAGTTAGGAAGGCTGTTACACTGTAGGCTCATCTGATCTTCGAGCCTTTGACTACAAGGGTGCTGGCTTCCATTCTCATATTGTCGGCATGTGAATCTGCCGACAAAACACAATCAAAGCTGTTTTGGCAACAGATTCACATGTGGGGGAAGCTAGCCAGTCGGACTCTATTTAAAAAACCCAAGGCAGGAATTGAACCTACGACCTCAGTTTTATACCGTTGGCTTAGCCACGGTTCCATGGATGCGGTCTGCTAGTGTCCGACACAAGACACGAAAATGTCTAACGCAAATCCAACGCTGTCTTCTTAAATATTTCCTAGACCTTTTTTAATTCTCCTTTAGAGGAAAACTAGCACTTAAAACGCAAACGTATTCCCCAGGCGTTAATCTTAGATTATTCTACTTCCTAGTAATGGGGAGGGAACACAAATCGCGAGAGAATTAAGCGAAACGTTAAGTCGTAGAGTCCTCACGGTGACCGTTCCGCTCGGTTTAATTAAACGCAATGGCTAGCTCGATGCTGATGTGTCTCGTAAACGTTTTTGTTACTTCATTTTTGCATGCGACCTTTTTATCAAGAGAAATATCCTAAACACAGCAGCCATTATTTTAGTGTGCTGCCACAATGTAAGCTTTTATGGTCTTTAATCCTTTGATTTCAAGTGTTATTAGCTCCCAAATTTATTTAGCTGGAGCTAGATGAAGCTGTTATGGTAGCAGACAGCAAGTCGGACTCTGCTGTAAGTCCTACCACCAACCAGACCTAAGGCGGGAACCGAACCTAAAATCACCGAGTTTGCATTCTAGTGGTTTATCCACTGTTGGAGGCTGTCGAACATAATAGGTAGGCACATACTTCAAACACAGCAAACAACGAAAGTCAATGCTTTCAAAAGTTTTAAATGGCGAAAATGAGCACAAAAAATTGCTTGAAAATTGTTACGTCCTCGAAAGCACAGGTTAAATAACATTTTCAAACTTTTTTCGCCCTTCAAATTCTCGTAGTTTAGTGAAATGAAATTTAACCTGTGGCAGTGTTTATGCTGGTGTTAGAACAATATAAACTTTTATACAAAGTAATTATTGGAATACCTAATTACAAATATCATGGTTATATGACATTTATTCTCAAAAAAATATATATTTTCTGGTCTTAATCTGATATAATTTAAATATTAAAATAGCCCATTTGCTCATTTGCAGCATAAAAGCCAGTGAATTTCACATTCACATGAAACTACCTAATAACATAACTGTTATTCGTACTTTATGAAAAACCGAAAACTTGGTAAAATATAATATTTCGAAGTGACCACGGGTTTTATTGTAACCATTTTGATAATAAAGTTTTATTTAGCAGAGGGCACATATTCGTTAAATCCACAACATTAAACCTGTATGGATGTTACTAAAACGTGAAAATCAGTATAGAATGTTCATTGTAAGTTAAAAATGTGAACAAACAAACATTTTTATTTTTTAAAAAGGATTTAACAAGGTGCTTTACTTGTTATAGTTCAAAACGTTTGTCCTGGTTGGGATTCGAACCCACAACACCTGGAGAATAGAGCAGGAGCACTACCAAATACGCCATCGAACATAAATATTAATGTCCAAGGATATTAGAGTAGCCAAACTCGTTAATCGATACGAGCATAACACCATCAGTACCGAAGCAAAGAGGTCAACTGTTTGATTAGTAATCGATAATATCGATATAGAAATCCGATAATAAATTGATTCTAATGGCAGGCGAAGTTCAAGTAATCGTAATTGCGTCCCTCGATTAGTACCAGCCCTACGTTTAACCCTTCATCCCTTCGTCGCTACTACGAATCAACGGACTAAATGAACATACAAAATTTTAATAATACCTAAAAGCCGATGTCAAATTGTCATCCAGCCAACGCAACGTACCAATGTAACACTGACTCCAAAATGAACATTACATGCAATTGCAAAAAGTAAATATTTTTAGTTTTCTCCTCATTTTTCCGCCCGACTGGGTGAATAACCAAGAACCCTTTTTTAGAGTTTACTTACACTATAAAACGAAGCGTGTTGCAAAATTCCCAAGTTCCTAATCTTAATAGCTTTGGCTGTAAGTTATTTATATTATAAAGCAGTCAGTCATTAACACACTAGTATTGAATAAGAACCCACCTACTCCAATAATTTCTTGAGTTTTAACTGGAATCAGATTAAATTTACCGATAAATCTAAATTTCTGATATAGCTATCACACAAGAAATCGATTCTAATGGCAGTCAAGGCCAAAGCAATCGTAATTGCGTTTAGCCATTACCATAAGCTTAACCCTTCATTGCAAATGATATCCGCGAGTTTCGACTACGGTTGCCAATCTGAACCATCAGCCATTTACGCAGGATATAATATTATATTGGGCTGGTCAATAGGCTGGAATCGTTTGCAGCTAGAGGCCTATGGCCAGCTGTGGACTGCGACAGACTGATGATGATGATGATGATGCCGTTATAAACAAACATGCAGAGTTACTTGTGTGTAGGTTTATTTTTTATATTAGATCAGTTGGCAGACAGACACGCAGCCCATCTGATAGTAAGCGGCCACTGCGGCCTCTTCGACTGAGGGACACTTCACCAGGAAGCGACTGTCAATGTGCTGCCAGACTTTAGGCTCATCTGATCTTCGAGCCTTTGATTTCAAGTGTACTGGCTCTCAAAATCTCATCATCATCTCATCTCAACCGGGGGTATTTAGTGAGTAGTGGGACGAACGCCTTTTGTCCCGAGCCCTACAGACGGTCGTTACGTAGGCATAGCTAGCCTGCGGTTATGGCGCGTAAATCCGTTCTCCATTGCGCTACACATTCACGCTCTCTATTAACAAAGAACGGTAGGACAGCAGTCTGACACAACCAAGAGATTAAATTCTGGATGCAAGCTTAACGTGCTTTCCAAACTATTTTACTGTACCCGGTTAATTTATTACCGGTTCCCGATATCCGGACAGTGGATTACCAACGTCGAGAACGTTGACGACATAACCAAGCGCGCAATTATCGCAATAAACCACCCGGTTGCTGCGGACACTATAATCCCATTTAATTTTTTAGGGTTTATTTCTTTTTTTTTTATACAACAAGGATGGCGCGCTCGCCTACGGCATACCTGATGGTAAGCGCTTTCGAATCTTTCTTTTTCTTTTCGCCTATGGAAGCTTTTAAAACCAGAGGCCTCACTGGCGTCCTGGGTTCAAATCCCAGGCCGGACCAAAAATTTTGTGATTGGACAGAAATTCAAAAAAGTTCAGTCCCAGTCCAGATTCTAGAAGATGATAAAATGGCGGTGTAAAATATTCCAACGCTTCGGAAAGCACGTTAACCAGTTTGTCCTACACTTGATCTCTCTTCGGTCGCGTCACAGGCCGGGACTCCACCAAAGCGGATATGTGTGCGGTGTACTGTGCTTTGCGAGAAGAGATGTTTTTAACGTAATTCTATTGGTTGTTTGTTTTATTCTATTGTCATAACGCAATTCTATTGGTTGTTTAAAAAACATCTCCTCTCTGCTCGACTCGTCTCCGCTTTGGTGGAGTCCCGGCCTTATGGGAGTGAGAGAATTGCGCACAAGCACTATGGACTAGGTTATAATATTAGTTTATAGTCTGTTGCCGTAGCCAAAGATTCGACTAGGAGGACATTACACATTACACTACACCCTTACATTTCATCACTACACAATTCTATACACAAATCATCTTTGCAACTATATTGATATTCTACATATAAAGTGCCTGTACCATCTAGAAATGCCCGGCTTAGATGCAGCTTCCCTATTTGCTAACAAGAGCATGTAATTTTAGCAAGGGTTGGTTGCGTGCAAACTGTGCTGTGTAGACATGTCTTGTGCATGGTTACTTGAAACTCAGTGCAGCTGGTAGAAATTCTCGTAGCTACGAAATTTATTTGATCCTTAGAGAAAAGATGGATTGTTTGAAGTACCTACCTATGTTTTTGTTTGTTTTTTCCTTAATAGTTTTATCTTTTGTTCCTTAAAAGTTTCGATAGTTCGATCACCGACAAACTGGACTATTGGTACTAGAAAGAATCAATAAACTATTACTTACGATTGACATTATTTGACAATACAATATTAAAATAAAATACCTTTTATCGTCCGTCTATACAAAAGCCATTAACGAAATTCAGAATCGATGCTACCAATCGAATACCAAATATCTTTTGTTCCAAATCACGAAATCGATTAAAAAGAACACAGGAAATTAAACATTCTATCCATAGCCCGCAAACGGTTAACGCAAGAATTATTTACTCCTTAAACCCTTCTAATCGGGCGAGCGGTTAAAACAGGCCCCCATAAAATCAATCTGGCGCGAAGCGATGTCCGGTAGCAGGGTTGTTGCTATCGATAAATCTGAACATCGATGTATCGACTAACATCGTTATGTGGACATCGATTTATTGCAAAACATTAATTGAATCTATGATTTGTATTCGCAGTTTGTGTTAGTTCCAGAGTGCTACCAGAGAGGTACCTATTCAACTCTGACATTTAAATGTTACATTGTGTTTCATCACTTATCCAGTGTTTTGATTTTTTTGTGTTAAGGGTTTCGGAGGTCATAATATTAAGGCATTCGCTCCAATATAATTGATAAATGCATTTGTTAAATCCCTGATCATGGTGCAAGCGCAACCTTGTTTTTTCAAAGAAAAAATACCTAAATTATAATAAATTATTAAAATAAATTGATGCCCCATAACCGCGGGCTGGCGAGACCTGTGATTGTGAGACTTGGGAGTTGGGACTAAAAGACATTCATCCCACTACCCACTAAACTCCCCCGGTTGTCCTGGAAAGGACGAGTCAGTGCCCGCCTTGTAGCGATTGACCGATCGGAATCGTTTCTTGATTCTTGACTAGACCGGGACAAAATACTCGGATAGATACAAGACATTTTAAAAAAGAAACAATCCATCGATAACATATTCAAGACCAAGACAGTTACAACCCTAATTCTTCCGATGCCGAAAAAAATGTTATCACTCACCAACATGGGTGAAAATGAAAAATTGCCACCTAAGGTGCGGGTGTTTTTTGCCCAAAGGGTCGTGTCGACACCTTTTGTTTCTGACGGGTTAGCTTTTTGCTGGCCTTGGCTGATTCGACCTAAAGCTCTGTTTAATAAGGATGGATCGCTGAGTTGTACTTTGACCCTGGTTTTTGTGACCTTCGAGCATAGTTTTGGAATTTTGCATTGTATTTCTCAGTTCTTTTAAGACCACGAAACGTCTTTATACTAGCGGCACGCTATGATGGCAGTTTTGACATGTTACAATACATGGTTCCCGTTTCATTTAAACGTAAACTTTTGTCTGATTGTCTAAAAAAATAAGTTATTAATTTAGGGAGTAATGTCATCATTACACGCAACCGTTGTCCTAAAATAAAATGTCTCCTTTCATGAAAGTTAATAAATCAACCTGATATCTATTTTTCCTTGTAAGTAAGTTCGCCTCCGACTTGGATCTTTTCAAAGACTGAATAGGATTAACTTGAGCGTGTACTAGGTATTACAGACAGGCCATTTTTACGTAACAATAAGCGAGATTGCTTACCTAGACCGTACAAAAATATTAAATAATGGCTTAGCAACATTAGGGCGTTACTAAAAGAAATACTCTTAGTACATTTCTGAAAGCTTTTATTAGGTACCTACAACATTTTACTTATAATTCGGCGCGATGGCGAATTTGATAGTAAACTTGCTTTGTGTGTCAGGGGCCTTAGGTTCAAATCAAATCAAATCAAATAGGTACCTACCTAATTTATTTGCAAGAAAAAAAAAAGTAAAGTAGGTATCAACCTAGGTATTAATGTACCACTGCAGGGCAAAGGCCTCCATCCTTGAAATCAAGTTATCGTTACAATGATGAGTACTGGCTTAATCACCACGCTTGCCAAATGCGGATTGGTGATCGCAAACCCGAGCAGTGTCCGAAAAAACCGACACAAAGTTAGCTCGACCCGGGAATTGAACCCAGGCCCCCTAGATCTCGGCCTGGTACTTAAACCACTAGACCATCGAGGCGTTAGTTTTGCAAAAGAATACTACCTACATAATTTTTTACAATTTGCGAGATCTTATTGCTAGTATGTCGTGAACTCGTGATGAACCGTTGTCTGACATTCACAGTACAGGCTATGCTTACTGCTTAGTTTGAGAATAGATGGCGCTGTGTAAAAAATGTCTAAAATAAGTACCTATCTCTAGGTAAATCAGCGGTTTTAGCTAGAAACAACTTTTGTTTTAGTAGGTATCTTTTTCTTTTTTAGATTATGACTCTTTTAAATTCGCAGAAATGCAATATTAAATGCAGACTATAAAAGAAGCTTTCGAGGCTACAATATTGTTTCTTTGAACAAAAATATTTTATTCATTGACTTTGCAGAAATACTGAGTAACGGATACCTACTTCTGTGAAACTATATGTACCTATTTAATCTATTTCCCTAACTGTGATTAAATAATTCCACTCATTACCTATAGTAGGTACAGTCAAAAGCACGTCAGACGTAACACTTTGGACTTTGTACCACTCTTATGTCGTGGGCATAAGTAGGTACTATTATCGAACTGCAAGTGTTTGATGTGGTGTTGACCGTACTTCCTTATTTTCCCACGAAAGCGCATTTAAAAACTTAAATAAGTTTGGCTCTATAGGTATTAATGAAAATTCCCGAATAATGCCGCATGAAAAATATGAATAAAATCAAAAAGGGGCTTTTGGGACCGCGGTCCCGGTCCCAAAAGCCTCCTTACTCAACATTTGAGTTAGCCTGGTGAAAAACCGTTTTTTCTCTGAATGGTAATGGAAGTTCTTACAGCACTTCTATAAAATACCAAAATGTTGAGTTAGATCAGTTCACCTCTAACACGACGATTTGCACCGAATGGGATTCGAACCGACGACCCATGACATATTGCACATCAAGCACAATATCACGCTCAGTACATGAACATCGTATTAATGTAGGTCATGTCTGATGCAGCTCGTTTGTGGCAGTTGCAACCAACCATTGCATAGGTTACCTAATCTAGCGCATATGATTTGGATAATCTGATTTCTCACATCACTTCACAATAGACTCTTTATGTAGGTACTAAACTTTAAAACATTTTTGACCGCCTCCGTGGAACAGTGTCTAAGCTGCTCGGGTATAAAAACACGGAGGTCGTGGGTTTGATTCCTGCCTTGGGTCTGGTTGGTTGAAGGGCTTTTTCAGAGACCGACTGGCTAGCTACAACCCCTACAGGAGTATGCCAAATTGCCAACTGACTTACTGACCTAGTATTAAAAAAAACACGTTTACAGCTCTGGCTGTGTTCCAGTATAGTAATGTATGTGCCAGTACGCTTGAAATCAAAGGCTCGAAGATCAGATGCTGAAGAGCTTTTGCAGCTCTAATTGCAAACGCTCTCTGAAGAGAAGCAAGCCTTTTCTTGACATAGACCTTGGAGGCGGCGTATCCCCAGACCCCCGAGGCATAAAGGATGATGGGCTCAACCACCGTTGTAACCCTCCCGTTTCGTAAGCTTCGTTAAATAGGTACCTACACAAAAGTGGCGTTTAGTAACCATATTAGGTTCGTGTGGCAACACTGAGCGATGTGATTGCACTTTGGAGGTAACTTATCCACTAATATCCTATTAGTACAAAATGCACTCCATGCAAACGGTTAGCCGTTGGGAATTACGTACCTAGTCTAGACGGAATTCATTATTTTTTATACCTAATTATGATTGCTTTTACCTAAACCTAAGTATTAGATTAATTCTTTTTGTTTTTCTTTTTTGTTAACCGCACCGTTGTTCTTGTTAATTTTATTTAGGTTTTTCACTTGGTTGACTGGTAGGGTATGCTCTTAGCGTTAAGTCCGCCTTTTGTATTAATTTTGTCGTCAATAAGTTTTTGTAAATAAATAAATTCTGAAAAACTTAGCATTTAAGGTAGATGCGGGCAAGTGAGTCAAGTAAGTAGGTACATCTTACCTAATAAAATGGTATTTTTTTTGTTTTAATGTGATTTATGACTATTTACAGTGTTTTTTTTTGTACGGGATCAGTAAAGATTTGATTATTCGATTTTTAATTTCAAAATTAATATTTGTAACGGTTAAATACCTAGGTACTGTAAGTATTACCTACCTACATTCGGCTACTGTTCGTTTTGTATACAATTTGTAATGATAGGTGTAATAGGTACTTTTCTTTATTTATATTTATAATTAAGTAGAACCTAGGTAAAACCAGGTAAATAAAATATGGGGCTACCTAAAGGCATTACATTAGTGATTCAAAAAGTTCATATTAATTACCAATATGCATAATACAGAAGTTTTTCTCATTAACATTCGCATTCCTATTAGGGCAACTGCAAAGAAAATGAATAAACATGTGAGCCTCGACCCTACTTTCATAGAAAATCACCCTAAGTACAGGAAACAACTTCTAAAGCCTTTAATTACTCGCTAGCTTCCACCGCATTCAAAGATCAGTAAATTAACAAACCTTAAATTATCTCCATTCCAAGAATCCTGTTAGGAAACATCACCAGTTTTCGACACAATACACATCACAGACACGTTAAATCGTATTTCCACAATCACAGAACTCGATATATCCATTAAAACAAACGAATTTAAATTCGAACACGGGGGAACACTGAAATCCGTGTTTGGTATCGTAAAAATCAACGTCCTTTCTGTTTTACATCACAGATTCACGTATTTCGAGCGCGAGTGACCGGGTCGTCGGGGAACAAGCGTGGACCGAACGGACAACGTACCACCATGAGCGACGAAGCCCGACTGACGTACGGTTTGCCGCGCGTCGCGAATCCCGCCCGAGATAAAAATTGGAGCATCCAGTAATTCGAAATTCAAATATTTTTGAATCTGTAACTGCGATTTTGTTTGAATAACGGTTTTCTTATGTTTTTAAGTTTGATTCGGGCCTGACCATGACGTTCAGCTGTTTAATTGAACGAAGACTGCAGCTTTTTTTATACTAAGTCAGTTGGCAGACAGACACGCCTACCTTTTTTTTTTTTTTTTTTTTTTTTTTATAGTGGGAGGAAATGCATTACGCATATCCCGTCCGTTGATGGTCGGACCAGGGGTATGTGGGACTATCTCCTTCCGTTCCCGCACAAGTCGGGATAGGGAAGGGGGGACTACCCACTAAAAACTCCCACTACTTCCTCTCTCGCTGCCTTGCTGGTCTTTTATTGGGGGTCCAGGTTTGTACTCACCCCATTTGACCACGGCAACCCGCCCGGCTAACTGGGCCCATCTTGCAGTTGGAGTGTGGCCGAGGAAGTATGGCCACCCTCCCAAACGCTCGGTACCGTGCAAGGCGACCAGTAGTCCATCAACTACCGCCCGCTTGATCCTGTTTAGAAGGGAATAAGGTGCGCATAGCGCCTCCTCCTTACCCCCACGCGCCTGAGTCGGAGTCGATCCGCATGAGCTTCCTCTTCGCGGACCCGCTCCGATGCCTCCTTTTGTTGCACGACCTCCTCACAGAAGGATACTGCCGCGTCCCAGCATTCTTCATTAGCTAACATGGCCTGTGCCATGCTAGACAGTGAGAGGTCTTGCCCGATTACCGCCTTGAGGGCATTTCTAGGCGTGTCCCACGCGGGGCACACCTGTAGTGTGTGCTCAGCGTTGTCCACTGCAGCGTCACAATCATGGCACCGCTCAGTTGCCTCACTTCCAATTCGACACAGGTACTTGCCAAAGCAGCCATGGCCTGTAAGCACCTGTGCCAACCTAAACGTGATGGTGCCATGCTTGCGGCCGCACCACTCCTTTAATATAGGGCGGATTGCGTTGGTCGTCCTGGTTCCAGCTGGATCCGTCCGTAAGCCCTCCTCCCATTTCCTCATCATGGTCTCTTTCAATCGCCTCTGAACTGCAGCTATTTCCTCCGGCGCCAGTCTGTCCCCTCTTGCACTGGACGCTTTTCGTTCCAGGTATACCTCCCTGAGGGCCTGGGATGGGATTCTATCTCCCAGGGAGGCATACCAGCAAGGACACACGCCGCCGTATGTGACACCGTTCGATATCCCCGTATGGTCCTAATCGCGATGGCTCTTTGGGGTTGTCTCAGGAGCCTTTTGCCCACGCTATTAAGGCGGTCAGCCCATACAGGCGCCCCGTAGAGGGCCATACTCCTAAGGACGCCCGCAAACAATCGCCTACATTTTTCTTCAGGGCCTCCGATATTGGGAAGGAGACGACCCAGTGCCCCCGCCGCCTTTTTCAATTTCTTCAAATGTTCTGCCAGAATGTAGGCTCATCTGATCTTTGAGCCTTTAATTTCAAGTGTGCTGGCTCCCACATTAATGTTGAAAGAACACAGCCAGAGCTGTTATGACGGCAGATTTCACCTGTGGGGGACTACCCACACTTTTTCAGAGTCCGACTGGTTTGCTACCAAGCTAACCAGTCGGACTCTGAAAAAGTCCTACCACCAACCAACTTACCATTAGATGAGCTTTGTGCCTGTCTGCCAAATTAGCATAAAAGGCTGCTAGCCTAGTAACTGAATAATACCTACTTATAACAAAATAAATGTATTAATTATTACGTAGGTATAAGAACTTCTATCGCAGTGCAGTTGTAACCGGTCTGTAGGGAGGTGTCGGTAACTATTTGGATTACTGCCGGTTTAATTTCCTCCCGTCGCTCGGTGGTAGGACGCCCACACGTTTTGGTGATGCCGGATAAACCGGATAGAGCACTAACGCATTTTCCGCTAATAAAAAAGTGTAAACAGGACAACGAAAACAGCCGATATAGTTGAACATCAATAATATCACACCCCACCCACAGCATCTGTCATTAACTCATTATAAGAATAGCTTAAGTAGTGGTTTTTGATATTTACTCGATTACCACTTATTAAATAAAACAACAGATCCAATCGCGATATATTAAATCTCTAGGCGCCACCCTGACTTGAGGCCTCTCGAGTCAGGGTACCCGGGGATGGGCTGGTCAATAGCCATAAGGCTAGCACCGGCTCGTCCTAATCGGGTGTGAAGGAGAAACCGGGGGAGTTTAGTGGGTAGTGGACGCTCCAGTCTCGAGTCCCACACACGGCCGAGGGTCTAGCTAGCCTGCGGTTATGGTGCATAAACGCATTCTCCTCCGAGAAAAAAAAAATACATTTTATAAAACCCGACGTTTCAACTTCTTTTCAGCAGTCGTGATCACGGAAAGACATGTGTTATCCATTTTACAAAATGTAGGAGTAATTAGTGATTTGATTCGGTTTAAGTTATTTTGTTTAATAGTTTAAGTAATTAAAAAATTATAACAATGAAGGAAGAAAATTGATTCCATAGCTCCAAACATGAAACAGGACTGGAAAATCATCCAAGTCTGGGCGGTGCGACTTTATAACTTTTGAGTCTTGATGTATGGCCGGGACATAGGCTGGGACGACTCAAGAGGCGTAAATTGTTTCTGGATATAAATAGTTTAAACATTAGATAGCCTAAGTTACTTAGAAGGCTACAAAAGTACTCCTCCTTCTTTGTCTTCACCTTATCCCACACTAGCGGCCGCCCGCGGTTTCACCCGCGTGGTTCCCGTTCCCGTGGGAATTGATCAAAATCTTTTCTTAGCGGATGCCTACGTCATAACATCTACCTGCATGCCAAATTTCAGCCCGATCCGTCCAGTGGTTTGGGCTGTGCCTTGATAGATATCTATGACAGTCAGTCAGTCAGTCAGTCAGTCAGCCACCTTTGAGTTTTATATATATAGAAGATTAGGTGGGGTCGGCTCGGCTCTCCTTATCTTGTGGCTCCAGGACAGTCTATCCTGGGTTGACGGATTGGGTAATTGGGCTTTCTCCATTAGTTTGGCCATACTAGTCCACCACGTTATAAGTGGGAGTCCTCTTCCCTTCTTTCCTTTTGGTAGGGCCAAGGCTTTGCGGACGACGTGATCACCGTTCCTCCGCATCACATGGCCATACCACTTTAACCGCGCTTCCGTGAGCTACAAAAGTACAAATCATTAAAAGAGTTAGAGCGGTTACGCACTACGTCCGATCTGAATCCGATCCGTCTCCGTGAAATGACGGTCCGGAGTAGCCGTAGAACTATTTCTAGGTGATTTACGCACTAGATCCGTCATCCGTCATCCGATGTTCTTTGTGATTTTGATTTCACGGAGACGGATCGGATTCGGATCGGACGTAGTGCGAAACCGCTCTTACGCCTGATAGGTGATACGCCTAATAGTTAATTTGGCATGCAATTCTGCTCGCTGGTGTGATCTGAATGATGATCCACAAAAAAAGGAAAAATATGAATTAATCCTGATTTGTATTCAGAAACATAGTCAATGTAGTGCGCGGGTCAATTTAACGAATCGGAAAGCGGGCATTCAGTATTTTTGCAATTAGAGCGGATTCTTCGCTCAACGTTTCCACGCAACGTGTTGCGCCGCGATCGCTTCTGTTGCGCGACATTACACCAGGGGCTGGCAACCTTTTCTATACTAATATTTTAAAGAGGAAAAATTTGATTGTTTGTTTGTTTATTTTTATTGAATAGGCTTCGAAACTTACTGAACCGATTTGAATATTTCTTTCACTGTTGGAAAGCTACACTATCCTCGGTGAACATAGGGTACTTTTGATCCCGGAAATGTGGGGGAGGAATATTTGAAAAAAGAAATTACGCGCTGGTGAAACCGCGGGCGGAAAGCTAGTAAATAATGAATTAATTGATAAATATCTCTGGATATTATTCACACAACGCAATCTAGCCCCAAACTAAGCATTAGCTTCCCGATTCCCGCACGGTACAAACATTTGTGTGCATGAACATGTTTGTTTGTATCGGTCTGGGTGTTTCTATGTATAATATGTATGTATTTACAAAATAAAAGTATAAAGTTAAAGTAAAAATGTAATGTTTATCCGCTGTCTAGCACCCATAGTACAAGCTATGCGTTGTTTGGGGCTAAATGGCGCTGTGTGAATAATGTCCAGGAATGTTTATTTATTTTATTATTTAGATCACATTTAAGAGCTAGAGAGTCACATATTATGCAATTTATACCATAAAAATATTAAAATCCAACAGGGCTTATCGTCGTATAGTACAAGTGAGCGAAGCCGCGGAAAGAGCCTAGTGTAGACGTAAGCGCCATCTATTTATAGTGAATCCAAAAGTCTTGTTTACTGTAACTTCCATTACAGTGCCGAGCTAATAAAAGAAGCATTCTTGTTTACATTATAGAAAAGGATTCAGTTTTAATTACCTATAACGTACAGTCTCAACGATGCGCCTGTTATTAAAATAAATTGAAACACAGTCATAACTAAAATAATAATATGTTTGTATTTTTCCCGGCACCATCTAGCTTTTGAGTATATTGTACAGTTGGTAGCACATAGAACTGCCCTAATCTGTCGAATCGAATAATCGCAGTAATAGTATTTTGAGTGATAGTATTTTAAGTGACAGTATTTTGAGTGATAGTATTTTGAGTGATAGTATTTTGAGTGATAGTATCAGCCTATAAATGTCCGATAGGGCAAAATCCTCCATCATACATATAGTAAAATATAGTAATTGTCAATGATAGACGCTTGCTGAATGCGGATTGATGACACAAGAACTTGCCCCTTTAAATTAATTAATTGGCTGATACTTTACTTTTTACCCGGGAATTGAACCCAGGACGCCGGCATAAAGATCAGATATATAACCACTAAGCCATAGAGGCTTTAACGTCCTACCTTTTTTAAATCGCACAAGAATTAAAATAAAATGTAATGTTAAAATAAAATAAATTAAAAAAAAAATCGAATCGTGCCGTTTAAAGTTTTCTCACCACTTAGCTTTAACTGCTAATGTTGACTCAAGAATCGACCCTAGATACCACTCCGTATAACGAGTGCGACGATATTATTTTTATTAGATTCACCTTCCTTAAGATGGGTCGTGGGATTATAGAGAAAGTGTATTCCCAACATTAATACTATCTTGTGTAATACGTTGCTTCAGTTTCGCCTCTATGGAAAAGTGGCTTAGCTGCTCGAGTAAAACACGTAGGCCATGAGTTCGATTCTGTAGATCTAGTTGGTAGGACTTTCAAAGTCAGACTGGCAGCTACCACCCCTAATGCTGCCTGTCAACCGAAGCGAAGTAAGGCAGCGGAGCGGAGAAACGGAGAAATATTAACCAATACGATTGCAACTTTATGTGAGAGCGAAGATTTTGTGTAATCTTATTGGTTATGTCTCACCGTTTCTCCGCTCCGCTTCGGTGGCAGCCTAACGGTGAAATCTGGCGCCATAACAGCTCGGGTTGTGTCCAGCAATATTAAATCTATTCACATACTCGTAGCACTGTTAAGCTTTAAACTACATAGCTTGTTATATGGGTACTAGACAACGTACAAACATTACTTTTATACCTACTTTTTTTTAGTAAATATTTACATGCACACTTTTTTTTAATGGAAATAGCCACATCGATACAAACAGACATGTTTATACACACAAATGTTTGTACAGTCAGCGCCAAAACGATCTGAGCGTTCAAAACTTCAAACCTACTAAAAATATCTGAACATTTGACAAAAATCACTCTTAGCGCAATACTTTTAGGTGTAATTAATAAGTTTCATTAAAGAACAACGCAAGAAGTTGTATGGGCTCTGTCCCCACCCACCAACAGACTTGGCACTAGTTTTAATATTATTATGACATTCCTTAAAAAGACAAATAACCATTTTTAATCCAAAAAATGACGGGGTATTCAAAAACAATAAAAACGTCCTTATGCCGAATGCCTAAGAATCAGAATTGCGCTGTAAGTGTCTAGCTTCAAGTAGACTCGACTGTAAAATATTTTTTAAGATTATATTTTATTGAACACTTTTATTTAGGCCAGGGGGGTTACTCTTGATCGCCTGCACATTATTTTCACAATTTACTGTGTCAAAAAAATACTTGAAAAATACAACATTCAAATTCGATTTGCGTGAAATCCCCATTCCTACGGGGGATGTCGTCATACAAAAAAGAGATCAGTATGGCAAGAGGTATAAATAGAGATACGTTTGAAATCTGTTGGTGGGTGGGGGGGGACGCGCCTTTGCATGGTCCTTTGTTGTCATCAAATGATTCACCTTGATTGATGACTCACCTTTACGTCTTGAGGTAAAGTTAATTTTTGTCAAATGTTCATAGGTACATATTATTATGTATATTGTTGGTGGTTTTGAACGCTCAGATCATTTTGACGCTGACTGTACAGTGCGGATATCGAACCCGCGACCTCTTGGCGTAATGGCCAACTTCTCAAACATTACACCAAATCTGTCTTTAATCAAAGAAAATATAAACAGTGTTTTATTAAATAACACTTTGGACTTTGTACCGCTCTTATGTCGGGGGCATAAGTGCTATTATAGAACTGCAAGTGTTAACCGTGATGTGTTGTTGACCGTACATATGTACATATTCTAACAGAGTTAATTTATTAATCCTTCTAGCCCCGGATTACTAGACACAATAGAAAATCTATTGTTATGCGGCACCCGAGTGCCGGTTCGGCGTTGAGTGGTTAAACCAGTATATTTGTATTCTTAATCTATTCCTAAAGTCTAAACGATTCACGAAACATAATATTTTTGTCAAACACAATTTGCAAAGCATAAAGTTAGCTAGATTATAGTCAAAGCCTAGGCATTCTGCGAAGAAAGTCTAGACTTAACTCGTTAAGTTAAGGGTTTATCTGTTTATATGCGTTCTTATTAATATGCTAGCTAAATGCGATACGCTATGGTAATAGAAGATCGTTTACATGTAGCGATTTTTGTATGGGAATATACACTATTTTCCGCCCGCGGTTTCGCACGCGTTAAATAGACATATTTTTCCGGGATGAAAAATTGTCAAGACTCCCAAACTATACCCGAACCAAAAAAAGTCGATCCGTTGCTTCGTTGTGACGTGAGAAATGATGGTCAAAAATTTGTATTATCTTAGGATAAACTTATGCCAGGATAAAAAGTAGACCACGTTCTATCCTAGTGTCTAGTTTATGCCTGTTCAAAATTGGTTTAATGGTTATGGCGTAACAAACTGACTGACAGACAAGCAGAGCTACTTGCATATTTATAAATCGGTCGCCCTCGCGGTTTCACCCGCGCGTAATTTCCTTTTTCAACTACCATTTGGGACATTGAATAGGCTGGACCTATACTTTTACTTATTTTTTTCTTATAAAATAGTACTATTGACGTTTCTTAATTGTATCCTAACCACTCAAACGTCCGTGCGCGTTTCGCTAGGTTGTCAGGACAGTCCGCGAGTCACGTGATACGCGCAAAATAAAATCGATAGGAGACGTATGCTAAATAAATGCTTATTACTCAGTAAATAACTCAAATATCGCAAAATGAAAAATACTTATGAAAGGCTCATTAGTTGACGATTTTTAGGCAATAGTTATGTTTGATTTTAACATTATATTCTATTAATGATCTTACAGTGAACTTTAAGAAATGCTAATTTTGTCCTAGTTTTCAATTAAAAATTTTTTTTATTAGATATTTTTGACGTTTACAATATTAAAACAATTTTGGGTTTTAGGTAATTTAATGGCCTTTCATTTGAAACCAAAATCCCATTATAAATCATCTTAAAAATATTACAAATAAAATAAAAACTAAAGCTACATGATCTGTGAAATCGAAGTTCACGTATGGTAAATTGTCTAATCCAGAATGAAATATGGAATATTTCAAGAAAGTATGGTAATAACCAGGCTATAATATTAATAAGTTTTCATATTAAAACATTTAATTACGATATAATATAAGAACTTTTTTAGATCTTCCAATTATTCACTAATAAAAACACGGAGTCACCGACCTATTTTTAATCCAAATTTTTACTTAAAAACTGACTGGAATCGCACATAATGTTATAAAATATGAAAATATGTAAGATTATAAATATTTTGATATACAAAACAATAATATTTTATTACTTACGGCATGATTTCTCGAATAAAATAGCTGGAGTCACTCGCGCACTGATCCACAAAAACAACAAGCAACTTGACAATTTTTTTTTTTGTAGCCATGAGCCGAAGTTATGTTCCACTTGAAATAAGGTGTGGTACATATCATAGAGCGTCAAGAACCAGCAACACTACAGACTATAAACATCCACAGCGATAAGAAAAAGAAAAAAAACAATCGGCGGGCGCGAATTCTTAAAAATGTAACTGTAGTTACACGGACTGTCCTGAGGTATATGGTCTCTGTAACTGTGGTTACAGTGGACGTATGAGTGGCTAAACAAAACATCGAACCCGCGGCCTCACGTGCAATCCTAACGCTCCAGTTGGCGCATTAGCACGCACGACTAGTGCTGCCTGTGCCTCTAACGCGCCGCGCCTTTTACTCATAGTACACATAGGACAGTAAGTAAAACACCTCAGTTACTTTTACCTTGGAGCTTTGACAAAAAACTAGCGCTTTGTCGTCCAAACAAAGGTCCGAATTACAACAACAATTAATGTTGAGAGACCTATTGACCACAGTTAACTCAAAATGTTTATTTTTAGTACGTACGACTTGTGCTGTGTGCCTGTAACGCGCCGCGCCCTAAACTCTTAGTACTGTGACACTGGCAACCAACGGCGTACTCCATGGAGCGATACAGAAAAATAAAACATTATTTAAAATTTGACGGATTAGGCGAATGCTAGAAAATAATTGAAGCATTCATAGGTTGGACGTTGAGTTAGGAAGATATGAGGAAAATATAAGTCTTGAAATATATTTTATTTTATTTACCACCAACCTATCGCATATGGTGGAGGCGCGATTCTAGCATAGTTTAGGGAAAGTGATAGGGACAGTACGCGGCGAAATAATATTCGCGATCGTTATAACAGCAGAATAGGATAATTTTGCTTATATTTTGTAGGGAATTTACCAAGAAGATGTCGGAAAAATTCAATGGAATACGAGGGGATGTGGAAGACTTCTTGCAAGAGTTTGAAGTGATAGCCAGCGTCAAATCGTGGAATGAGGAGCAAAAAAAATATAGCATTGCGGCATACCTGGAAGGACCCGCTTTATTATTTTATAAATCCAATTTCAGAAATTTTGACTCGTTTCAGCAATTATGTAGTTTATTAAAAGAAGAATTTCCATTTAATGCAAGTTACCACGAGCAATTTTATTCCATGAAGCAAAACGTCAAACAAAATGTATTAGAATATTTTTACGAATTAGAATTCTTACAGAAAAAGGCAGAAATAACCGAAGATAAAATTTTTATAAAGCAGTTCATAAAAAGTGTAAGACCAGAAATAAAACAATTATTTATTTCTAAAGTATATTCGAGCAAAGGTGAGTTAAAGGCGGCTGTGCAACAGGTGAGTGAGATCGAAACGGAATCTCGATCCGAGAGGTACCAGTTGGCGATGCCATCTGAAAGCTACGTTCTTCCATCGAGAAATCATGGGCAAGGTGATGAGTCTAGCCCTAGTGCGTCGCTTCGTACAAGGGAAGACACATCTACTGCTGTTGAGACTCATAGATCAACATACACCACACCGTCTACTGGGTTTCCTCAGCAAGGAAGATCATTTTCTTCGCGCTATAATTTTCGAAATGTAAATAGACCGGATTATCATCAGGCGAGTAATCAACGATCAGATTATCGTCGGTTGAATAATCAACGACCTGTGGAACGGAGCGGAGCGTCACGCGCTGGAGGACGGCAGGATGCTGGTGAATCTTCCACGGGACAATCGCACCCAAACGAGCAGCATCGTCGCTAGGTAGAGGGGGTGAAGCGGCGATGACCATTCCAACCCCCAAATCTGATGGCAATGCTGGAGGAGTACCGCACCTGAAGATACTCATCAAGGAGACAACGTTGCATGCATTGGTGGATACCGGAGCATCGGTGTCTTGTATTCCTTTGTCAAACGTTAAGCAGTTAGGGTTCAATCATGTTGAGGTTGCTGGTACTAAGTTACGTTCGTTTGGTGGTTCATTTGTGAAGGTGGTAGGATTTTTATCGTTGTCATTTTTTATTGAAGGTTCAGAGTTTATGCATAATTTTTTTGTAATTGAGGGCATGGAAGTTTGTCCAATATTGGGACAAGACTTCTTGAGAAATTATGGTGCGATTATTGATTTTGTGAAAAATTGCATCACTTTGAAAGACAACGTCACAGCATTCTTTTTTCCACAGCCAAACGTAGACAAAGACTCGGACACAACTCTGTCTTTTGTTTCGAATAAAGAGGACGAGGTACGATTTTTCGAAGAGGTTCGATTGAATAAAAATGAATATATATATTTTATGAATCTTCTGGAAGAAAACAAGAGAAAATTATTTTCAGATTTTAAGGTATCCAAACCGGTTGATGTATGCTTCAACATTAATCCAGGCTTACCAGAGAAACAACGTGAGGATTTAAATAATTTATTGATGAGGTATAGGACATCTTTTTCGTTTTCAACGAAAGAACTTGGCAGGTATTCTGAGTCGTATGTCCCAGTTCAAACTTTGGATGAAGAACCAGTTCATAAACCGCCATATAGGGTTTCATTGAAACAGAGGTGTCTTATTGAAGAACAAGTGAAGGAGATGTTGGAGAATGGTGTCATCCAGGAGTCACGGAGTCCGTACGCGTCACCTGTGGTGTTAGTGAACAAGCCCGATGGATCAGTTAGGTTTTGTGTCGACTATCGTGCGTTGAATAAGAAGGTGAAGGTGGACTCTTATCCGATACCTCGTGTGGACGATTTGTTAGGTTATTTAGAAGGGGCATGTTATTTCGCAGATATCGATATGAATTCCGGGTATTGGCAATTAAGCTTAGGGGAAGGAAAAGAAAAAACGGCTTTTATCACGCATTGTGGGTTGTTTGAGTTCAATGTTCTACCGTTCGGGTTGAAGACAAGTCAAGCTGTATTTCAGAGAGTCATGGATAAAGTTCTGGCAGGACTTAAGTATAGGTGTGCGATTGTCTATGTTGACAATATTTTAGTATTTGCAAAGACATATGAAGAATTTGTGATGGCTTTGGAGTCAGTCCTTAAGAGGTTGCAGGAGGCGAATCTCACACTGAAGCCGTCGAAGTGTAAATTTGGTTATGAAGAGGTTATTGTTTTAGGACACAAGGTTTCAGCGAAAGGAATTGGACCAGACCCAGAGAAAATCGCTGCAATGAGGGTGGTTAGGCCGCCAAATGATTTAAAAGGGTTAAGGTCGGTGTTAGGTTTATTTTCTTATTATAGAAAGTTTATAGATAACTTTTCGCAGTTGGCGCTACCAATGACAAATCTATTAAAGAAAGGAGTGAAATTTCATTGGGGTGAAGAGCAGCAGTTGGCGTTTGAGGCATTGAAAAGTCATATGTGTAATGGTTCAGTGTTAGCATATTTTTCATCGGATGAAGGAGTTGTTACGAGGTTGTTTGTAGATGCGAGTGATAAGGCTGTCGGTGCATGTTTAATGCAAGGAAGGGAGAGTATGAGACCGATAGCATATGCCTCTAGGAAATTGTCGGCAGCAGAAGAGAGGTATGCGATTACGGAGAAGGAATGTTTAGCGCTCATTTGGGCTATTAATTATTTTAAACACTATTTGTGGGGTCAAAAATTCCAGGTGGTGACGGATCATAAAGCGTTGATATGGTTACGCAGTAATAGGGAACATGCAGGAAGGCTTGCTAGGTGGGCGTTAGCAATCCAAGCGTGGGATTTTGATATTGTCTATTGTAAGGGTAAGGAAAATGTGGTAGCGGATTTTTTGAGTAGGAATCCGTTGTGTGAAGGTGAACCGGCTGGGTTACAAAAGGTAGAGCAAGAAGATGGTTTGCAGGTGTATGCGTTGGATATTCCTGATATACAACAGCACCAAACAAGAGACGAGTTTTGTTCTTACATGTTGGCTAGAATACAGAGTCGTGATAATTCTAATAATTTTTGTGTGATTAATGGAATTTTGTATAAACGGGTAAGAAGACAGGATGGTTCGGATGGGGAGTTATTAGTTTTGCCAAGGTCACTTTTTGAAAGATGCTTGCAGGAGTTGCATGATGATGTATGGACGGGTGGCCATTTGGGAGTGTATAAAACGTATGCGAGGTTCAAAGATAGGTATTTCATGAAAGGGGCTGAGAAAGAGGTTGAAAGATATGTAAAGTCTTGTCTATTATGTCAAGAACGAAAAAAATGTTTGAAGGTTGCCCCGTTGACGTCTGTCATTGTTGACGAAATTTTTGAAAAAATCGGCGTCGATGTGTTGGGTCCGATTAAACGGTCTAGCAGTGGAAATAAATATATAATTGTGGCAATTGATTATGTGTCGAAGTACGTTGTTGCCAAAGCAGTACCCAAGGTAACTGGTGAAGTTATAGCTAGGTTTTTGAGGGAAGAAATCTATTGCAGATTCGGAGCCGTAAAGGAAATAATCACGGATAGGGGCTCTGTGTTTACGTCCAGAGTAGTGGCTGAGGTAGTGAGGAGGTATGGGAGTTTGTTAAGGCATTCAAGTGTTTTACATCCGCAGGGAAATGCGCTTGTCGAACGTCAGATTCGCACATTGTTGGACATGTTGTCGAAATATGTGAGTGAGGATCAGTCTAATTGGTGTAATCATTTACAGGATTTATTATACGCTTATAATACTAGTAAGCATGCATCAGCTGGTATGGCACCGTACGTACTAGTTTTTGGATAAAAACCGAAGATTCGATCAGACATTTTATTGAGACGGAATGTGAACAACATAATGACTGTGGAACAGAAATGTGAGTTTAAGAGACAAATTACCCGTTTGGCTGTTGAAAATATAAGAGATGCTCAGAGGACTCAAAAACGTAATTATGATAAGAAAGCTAAGCAAGTTTGTTTCAATGAGGGTGAGTTAATAATGTTATATACTCCTATTAGGCGTGTAGGCAGAACATTTAAATTATTGCGTTTATTTAAAGGTCCATACTTAGTGGTAAGAAGATTGAATAATTTGAATTATTTAGTCAGGAAATATAATAATAATCGGAGTAGATTACAATTAGTTCATGTGAACAGGATGAAAAAGTTCTTTAGTAGGAGCCAATTGTGAATATGAATTTTATCTTTGTTTGTGTATTTGTATATATGTAGTGTTTTGTAAATATTAATATAATAAATGTGTTTCATGTGGAGCGCTACTGCTGTGAAGTTGTGGAAAATAGAAGTTTGTTACCGGAGGAGCTGTGCTACCCTCCGAGATACAAGTTCAACATAGAGTGCAACATCGCAGCACGTCTTTCATGAAGAAGGGCCGTATTTATAAAGGTGTATCGCTGCTGTGTAAGGTGTTTGAATGTTTAGGCATTGTTGTGGTAACTTCTCTGACGGCAATCCTTCATTTCCGATAAGGAGGAGGAGGGGATTTAGTTGGTCTCCAGCTGTTGGATGAAGTTATTAATGGTGGTGTTGGTGATTGCAGAGGAGGTTTGACACAGTGACCCTGTCTCTCCCATAAGGAAGAAGGGGATGGTCGAATAGATCATCAACTGTGTTGAGGGGTTAGGCAGAGGATAGTTGGATAGGCTATCAACTCTGATGGTTAATTTAAATTTTTTTTAGCTTATGCAAGGGTTGTAAAGGGAGGTGTTGATCAATTGGCCCATACTCATGACGTATCCCGTGTTGCGATGTGCCCTTTGATTTATAGAATTAATGGTTGTGTAAAGCTGAGATTAGGGATATCAGATAGGTTTAGTTAGGTAGCGTATATGCCATCGGTAGGCTTTTTGTTAGGTTTTTGCCTAACGAACCCATCGCAGAGGTGAGACTTCGTGTTAATCATTATTTGAAATTTAAGTTTTTGAATTTTATATTAATCATGGACTTTGGCTGTAGAGTTATGTTTTTTTTTGTTTGCGCTTTATTATTGACTTGCCTCTATCATGGGTGGCTTTTTAGTAAAAGGCATGGCATATAAGATATCCTAACACTGTCTTTAAAAAAAATTGTTTTCTGATTCAGGTGCTTCAAATGGAGAAGGTCGTTGGAAGCAGAACCACTGCGGTAGCCAGGGGACGGTCTTCAATGAACTTTGATGACTGAAGTTGAACCATAGGCATCTCTCCTGGGCAGTGCCTCGACCCTCAACGGAGCGGAGGGGAGATGTGACACTGGCAACCAACGGCGTACTCCATGGAGCGATACAGAAAAATAAAACATTATTTAAAATTTGACGGATTAGGCGAATGCTAGAAAATAATTGAAGCATTCATAGGTTGGACGTTGAGTTAGGAAGATATGAGGAAAATATAAGTCTTGAAATATATTTTATTTTATTTACCACCAACCTATCGCAGTACATATTGAAACAGTAAGCCACCTAAAATCAAATTACATCACTACATAGTATACATTTATAGCAAAGTCGCTTTCCGCTGTCTGTCCCTATGTATATTTAAAGCTACGCAACGGATTTTGATGCGGTTTTTTTTAATAGATTCAAAAGGAAGGTTTATTTATATGCATATAACATGCATAATGTAGTAGAGAAACACCATTGCATCTGTGTGAAGCCGGGGCGGGTCGCTAGTTTTGTATTTTTTTTTATTATATCTGACCTTCATTTTACTACTTTTGAATTTTTTAACCACTGTTTACATAAATTGTTTTGATAGTTGCATCAGCCTACTTTACCTTACATGTACTAAGAGACCACGCGTGACTAGTGATGTGCCGCGGCCGCCACAACGCGTGTTTGAAGCGACGCGATGCGTGAAGCCGCGCAGATCGTGGCGATTGCGCGCTCTGGTGACTGCTGCCTCGCACTAAGCTAGGGCTATGAGCTGCGTTGACTTTTAACCTTTAACTAGTGACGTGACAAATTGATAACACTATAAGGGACATGTAGTCTCACAGGCTACTACTTTAAAAGTTAAATTTTGTTTTAAAATTGCATTCGAATGATTTAGGTTGTGTTGATATTTATCTGTTGGTATATAATGAAACAAATATAAATGAATTTAATCAGTTTTTATAATTACTTTAAAAAACAAACGATAATTAACAATCACTAGTACTTTTTAGCCTTACTTGACAGGAGATTCTTTTTTTAGCATTTTAATAGACCTTACATAAATAATATTAAAAATATACCACTTTTTAATTAAAATATAATCAAGACAAAAACAAGAAAACATAATAGCTACTTCTGAAAACAAGACATAAAAATTCTGACACCTACTCTATTTGGCATAAATCATTGGCAATTTTTGCATAAGGGGCGAGAACATTGCAATCATTTATGCGATTGCAACAGCCGATACCCGTGTACAATGTAGTTAAGGCGGACAAATACCGCATGCCCTTTGTTTACCGTGACTAGTTTCAGGACTTTGGGCAACTTCTTCAATCATATCGTCAGCCAGAACTCGTTTTACTACTAGCCGTAACTCCCTTGGTAATTGGTTGCACATAACGCGTCTTTGTGTATGGGGTAGGACTAGCGAATGGGCTAATGACTTCAGAAATTACGGCTAATGGCGTTTTCTGCCATTTTGCACTAAAAACCGAAAAGAAGTTCGAAAAACTAGTATTGGTAGTAGTAGTAGAGTTGTATGACAACTAGGGACATGTAGCCTCACAGGCTACAGTCGATTTTCTTATTAAAATTACTAAAGCATTAAACAACCAACAACACGTCTGACTGCTTTCGTGGTCGTGTTAGCACCAAAACAAAAGCTACTGAGACGCGGGGTCGCGGCAAGCGGGGGGAAGTGGTCAATTCTGAAAATTTGCAAAACACGCGACGCCTGTGAGACTACACGTCACTAGTTAAAGGTTAATACTTTTTATAGGCAAACAAATGTCTATTCTATAGATTTTCACTAAGCCTCATTCGACATTCGATGTACTTACTGAATCAGGATTAAAAAATATTAATATTCCTGGTCACTATTCGTAAAGTACCTTGTAGCCCCAATCTAAGCATATAGCTTGTACAATGGGTGCCAGAGACATTACTCAAACATCTTTTACACCTCGGCTTGTTCTACCTTTATCTAATTAGTGTTTAGTTTTTACTTTTATTTGCCTTCTGCCTTATTCATGCGTCTTTAATGATGTTTTAAGTAATTCCAGGTTTGTATTATAGCTTTCCCAAAACCTCTGTAAAGCGGCTTAGGTATGCGAGCACAGTGGTACATCGAAACCCACCACTACACTAGTCGATAGGTAGGTATTCGAAACATTATTACGCCTTCACAATTCATAATCCCATGCAGTTTGAGGTTTACCAAATGCGAAGTTTACCAAATGGGAAGTAGCCCACAATTCGCATCTGAAAGACACCTTGCATCTCGCATAAACATTTCATCGATTGTTTCATCGATAACTGCACAACACTAACCGTTCGCCGCTTCCTCTTGCTTTGATCTCGTATCCCGTTTATTGTATGAGCGGTGTAAAATTGGTGCAGTATCATTGTGTCATAGGAGGATATTATGCACGTGTGTGCGTATTTGATGATAGACTTTGCATCAGGGTTGGCTGATTTTGGATGATAGGTGTCGATATTTTAACCGACTTCGAAAAAGGAGGAAATTCTCAATTCGTTTGTGTGTGTTTTTTTTAAGTGTTGACTTATATTTTTTTATTTGGTAAACTAATATTGATGATGTCCTTTTTATTCTACAGTTGCTAGTCTTTGTGATTAATTTAAGTGAGATCGGGCAAGAAATTTTTGAGTTATTTTTTACAGTTTTACACACATTTATAATACCGGAACACAGCCGAAGCTATTATGGTACATATCATTTGTAGGGGTGGTAGCTAGCCAGTCGGATTTTGAAAAAGGTCTACGAAAAGTGGCACTTTATTAAGCCATGCTTCCCAGAGAAGTGTCAAACCGTAGTTGCTTCTTGAAATCAGATGGGCTAATACCTGTTTGCAAACTTCAGTAGCATATAAAAAGTGTACTGCAAACATTAAATCACACTGGATTATTACGCATCGTGCATCAACATCGGACAATCCGTCACGCATGGCTGAGAGGTCGTCATGAGGCGAGCGCAAGGCTATTGTGCGATTGTTCACATGAACAGCGATCTCGTCCCGATGATTCTGTTACTGACCATTGCGCTTTAGTACCTTGTCATTCAATTTGCTGAGGAAATTACGGACATATAGATTAGTTTCTATACTTCCATAAATGCTCAACAATTAGAACAGCTACCGTAATATCTTTTTCATCCCACCATCTCGGAAAAAGTAGCTATTTCTAGCTAGTAACTATTTCTTATTCTGTGGTAATATCTATTCTATGTAGTATGGACATCATAGATATGGACATACATTGAGTGACACTTTCTGAAGAGGTGTTTTTCAATGTGGTTTGGGTTAAAAAGCTGTGATCAGTCACTAAGTATTAGGTGATCTGAGAATTCTGAGATACCTTTGTGGCATTTTCTCACGTGTAAACTTAGATTAAAACAAAAATCTAAGCGTGTAAACAATTTAATGTGACGTGTTTAAACTTCCATAGTACTGTAAACCAACAGAAATAGTAAAACCATTGAGAAAAAAGCTATGGGTGTTGCTACTTTTCTATACGTAAAAAAGTAACATGAAAGTACTGTAAACATTGTTCTACTACTTTTCATCGTGCATCAACGTTGACCAATCCGTCACGGCATCCAGTGAGCTCCAAGGCTATTGTGCGATTGTTCAGATCATCTCATCCCGATGATTCTGTTGCTCGCCATTGCGCTTTAGTACCTACCTTGTCATTGTGTGTATTGATTCCATTCAATTTGCAATGGAATACAGAAATAGATCGCGTGTTGTGGTTTAGTTCTTTGTATGAATTTGGCGGTGGCGATTTTTGAACTGTGTGTGTACATCACTCTTCTGGACATCTATACAGAAGAGTGATTGATCCGTTGCGTTCTGAAAGAGAATGAACAACTACATTTCAATAATGGTAACAATAAATACTTACCATTTATTCGACACTAGCTGCCCGCCCCAAATTCACACAGGATAGAATATTTTTTCGAAAAAGACAAAGTTCAAAAAATCAAATTAATTCTTTAGAAGAAGAAATGACGCTCGGGTAAACCGCGGAGGCAACCGTTATACATGATAAATAGGTACATCGATCAAGGCATTTGGTAACAAATATGATTCAGAAAAAAAAATATTCGTCTCATTAATTTCAGCCCAGACTGGAATTCCAACCCACGCCACACGACCAAAGCTGCTTATGTAGTATTTCTAACCGCCAATGAGTATAAGATGTAAACATGAAACTCGTTCGGGAAAGGAATTTCTAATAAATGTTCATTATCGCGATAGCAATACTGTAATAAATACTTAGAACCAAGCGCGTATGAAAATAGGAGAAGAAAACTCTACTTAATTTTACTCGTATAAAATTATTTTACAAATATTGTTTGTTGCGTCGCGCATTTGAACCAACTCAGTTCGCTGCGCACTTATTAAATTGTGTTGACGCACAACGCAATATTCAACACTATCACGTTTTTTATGTTATTCCGTTTGGTCTCCTAACTTCTACTCTACTTCGAACACGACTTTGAACATCACCAATCCGAATTTGGCTACCTTAGTTGACGCTTCGATCATTGTGACGGTGGCTTGATTCCAATGATGGAAGGCATGAAATGGGCTGATGCTTGTATTTCAAACTAGCTGACCCGGTGACCTTCGTATCCCTTCGTTTGACAGGTAAGAACATTTTGTATGGGAAAATGAAATTGTCGTTTTTAGTATTTTTCTCGCAATTTTTAAATATTTTCTCATCGTTTAAACCTTCCCTGGACTTTCACGAATATTTCAAGACTATTATAAGTCAAATCGGAAGAACAGCGATTTGTTTTATTTTTAAAAAACAGATAGCAAAACTTTTTTTTTATTAATTTTTTTTTAATTAAGACAGTCTAATGCCGTATCCAATGCTCAATTCTAATGGCTTTGGCCAGTCCATATATAGAAAGTATGGGGTACTCCCCATATAATTTAGTTAGATGTTATCAGGCACATCTAAATAGCAGGAAAGCCTGTTTTCCAGGTAGAACCTCATTGTATTTGCAGTGATACCACCTTTCAATGTTGACAAGCCAGTTCGGACGGCGCACGGTAGAGTATCTCGCCAAGTTACTTCTGTCTTTTTTCGTCCTTTGAAGAACGAAAGAGAAGTATTTATTGGCCAATAATATTCCCGAACATTATTTATGTGCCTAGCCCCAAACTTTACTTTTTATAGCTAGAGTTGAAAGAAATTAATAAATCGTAATTTATTTGCAGCTTAAGTTAAAATGTAAAAATAAATTATAGGTACGAGACGAGACGAAGCGAAATGAAAGAATTTATGAAGAAAATGGATTTCAATAAGAAATTATTTTTCGCTTCAAATAATTTAACTCGAAAACATAACAGAAGCTTTTTTACATACTGTGTCATTATTACAAATATGTCCAATTAATTTTATAAAATAATAATATTGAATTTTGGACGTGTCTCATTAATTTTTTTTAACATTTGAAAATTACAATAAAAAGAACAAAAAACACAATATAGGCTGTCTTATCGCTAGAAGCGATCTCTGAACATTGGAAAGGTTACGATATTTAATTTAAAGTAAGTGCAGCTGATCCGTTACCGCTATTTAAATATTCAAGTAAATTTCAACAACATTTTTATCTTTCCAATAGGCTACAATAGCAAATATTACTTTGTAATTTATAAATCAAACCATTATCCCAATTGCGTGATTGTTTGATACGGTTCACGGCAGTATTAATTCATGTTAATTAAAATGCCATTACTTACTGATTTGTTGGAACCGGCCATATTTTTGGTAATCAGTTCGACTTCGAATATTGGACATTTCCGATAGCTCGGTCGTTATGTTAAAATTATGTCAGGGGATTGTTGAAGATTAAATGTATATTTATAACTGATATGAAATGTTTTTAATTTCGAAATAACCGCAAATAAGTTATTTTTTATATTATTTTCGTGTGTCAGAAAATAATAATGTTTTTTTTTTATACAACTTGATTTGGCAGGACAGACACGCAGCCCACCTGATGGTGAGGAGTCACTGCGGCATATTCCATTGAGGGACACTTCACCAGAAAGCGTCGCTCAATGTGCTGCCAGAATGTAGGCTCGTCTGATCTTCGAGCCTTTGTTTCAAGTGTACTAGCTCCTACATATTATACTGCTGTAACACAGCCAGAGCTAATATGTATGATTTGTTTGATTAAGCTTTATAAGCAGCTTACAGTGGTACTGGTTGAAAAATGTTCAATAATTTATTAAATTACCCTTACTTATAACCAACGGGAGCAAGTTTATTTAGTTAGATCGCTTTTATAATAGCTTCCGCAACTAATATGGCAGAGTTCAAATAGACGGGTTATTTGATATCGGATATAGTGCTTCTGAACAATAAACTTAGACTTATAGCATTAACTAATAATGCTCTTAGAACTTAGCCAATAATAACGGGGAACAATAATTATCTACCTTAGATGGTGTTAATTAATACTATATTATCAATCTATTGTTAGTAGTTGGATCATCCTATTATAATGTGTTACAGGGCAAAGACAATTGAAGTCATCATCGTGACAATGATTACTGATTTAACCACTCATACGTCCACTGTAACCACAGTTACAGAGACCATATACCTCAGGACAGTCCGTGTAACTACAGTTACATTTTTAAGAATTCGCGCCCGCCGATTGTTTTTTTCTTTTTCTTATCGCTGTGGATGTTTATAGTCTTTAGTGTTGCTGGTTTTTGACGCTCTATGATATGTACCACACCTTATTTCAAGTGGAACATAACTTCGGCTCATGGCTACAAAAAAAAAAATTGTCAAGTTGCTTGTTGTTTTTGTGGATCAGTGCGCGAGTGACGAGTTATTCCGGTTGGATACCCCGTATTTGATACCCTGGGGGATCAATTTTGTTTTATAATATTTTCTATTCCACTTTGATCCACCGTGCAGGGTATCACAAATAAATTATAATTTTATATTCCGGTTGGATACCCCAGTTATCTATTAATATATTTTTGGAACAGTCATTAACAAAACATATTGTTGTAACTGAATATTATTTTATAAAGTTTCAAATAAATAAATATAACGGAAACGTTTTGGCCAAGTCACCGCAACCGGTTTAAAAATGTTAGTAAATGCAATGGTGTCTCGCTGCACGCGGGGCAATGGGCGATTTTCTGACAGGCCATTTAAGAAAAAAAAGTCTTCCAAAAGCTTCTCAAGATGGCTTTGAACGAAGTATGTTCATCTACGAGTATAAGGACAATAATAATATAAATATCATTGTGGAGCCAAAATCTTTACTCATTCTTCTTCTTCTTCATATTTATGTGCTTGTTTTGGTTTTTTTATTAAAATTTCGGCCAATGTCATATAAATACCATGTAATTATGTAATTTTTTTCAGGAATGACAATGAAATCTGACATACACAATACGTTCCTTTTATGAAACATGTCACATCGAAGTAAACTATTACGTTCCGTTCCTTGTAAGTGCATAGGTAGAACGGCGCCATCTAGGTATTGAGAACTAACTAAAAATCTTTCATTATTATTAAGGTTTTTTGAAATAAAAAGACCGATTGTCTGATTGTCTGTGATAATTTTATATCGTAATTTTAAGTTCTGTTTTTTAAGTAATTTTATTAAGATAGTCAAAATCTTTTATTATTATTATTAAGGTTTTTTGAAATAAAAACACCAAAGTAATATTTTTGTTATGTAGTTAAGATGGTCAAATCTTTTGTTATTTTATTATTATTAAGGTTTGTCCAAGTAGAAAGTAGATTAGTCTAATTATCTGTGATGATTTTAAACACTTAAACAAAAAAAACAAAATATTATTTACATTAACAACTGTTTTTCTATTGACTGTACTTGCCTGTAAAAAAGACTAAGGGGATCATACCGGAATGACCCAGTTTGCGGTGGATCAATCGGGAATTAAAACAAAATAATAATCGCCAGGGGATCAGATCAGGGGATCCAACCGGAATAACTCCGAGTGACTCCAGCTATTTTATTCGAGAAATCATGCCGTAAGTAATAAAGTATTATTGTTTTGTATATCAAAATATTTATAATCTTACATATTTTCATATTTTATAACATTACGTGCGATTCCAGTCAGTTTTTAAGTAAAAATTTGGATTAAAAAAAGGTCAGTGACTATGTGTTTTTATTAGTGAATAATTGGAAGATCTAAAAAAATTCTTATATTATATTGTAATTAAATGTTTTAATATGAAAACTTATTAATATTATAGCCTGGTTATTACCATACTTTCTTGAAATATTCCATATTTCATTCTGGATTAGACAATTTACCATACGTGAACTTCGATTTCACAGATCATGTAGCTTTAGTTTTTATTTTATTTGTAATATTTTTAAGATGATTTATAATGGGATTTTGGTTCCAAATGAAAGGCCATTAAATTACCTAAAACCCAAAATTGTTTTAATATTGTAAACGACAAAATTATCTAATATAAAAATTTTTTAAATTGAAAACTAGGACAAAATTAGCATTTCTTAAAGTTCACTGTAAGATCATTAATAGAATATAATGTTAAAATCAAACATAACCATTGCCTAAAAATCGTCAACTAATGAGCCTTTCATAAGTATTTTTCATTTAGCGATATTTGAGTTATTTACTGAGTAATAAGCATTTATTTAGCATACGTCTCCTATCGATTTATTTTGCGCGTATCACGTGACTCGCGGACTGTCCTGACAACCTAGCGAAACGCGCGCGGACGTTTGAGTGGTTAATCACCACGCTTGACCGGCTCCGTGGAACAGTGGCTAAGCCGCTCGAGTGTAAAACCCGGAGATCGTGGGTTCGATTCCCGCCTTGGTTTTAGTTGGTAATAGGACTATTTCAGAGTCCGACTGGCTAGCTACCACCCCACAAGTAAAATCTGCCGCCATAACAGCTCTGGCTGTGTTCCGGCAATATTAATGTGGGAGCCAGTACACTTGAAATTAAAGGCTCGAAGATCAGATGAGCCTAAAGTCTGGCAGCACATAGAGCGACGCTTTCTGATGAAGTGTCCCTCAATGGAATACGCCGCAGTTGGGCTGCGTGTCTGTCTGCCAACTAATGTGGTATAAAAAAAACCTTCCCATATCGGGTTGGTGATCACATAATTGTTCAAAAATTCGACACAAATGCCTAACCCGCGAATTGAACCCATGACCCTTGAATATAGGATAGTTTTAATTCCGGATATTGTAATGGCTCAAAGAAATTACTATATGTGATTTGACTCTAATTAAAAAATTATAGCCTGACCAGGAAAATAAAAAACCTGCTCTGGAGGCGCCACATTAGCTATGGTTATAGCAATACTTGGTTGCTATGGTTATACTCACAAATAACTCACAATATCTAAGAATAACAAGGCACGGTTGACAATTGAGATCATCTCACACTTTGACAGACGGCACTATTGAATGAAATTTTTTTCATTTGATTGTTGCCACTTGAAGAAATTAGTTCCAATATATTTCAGCAATATGGCGAGGTTTGTTATTTTAATGGTCCGGCTATACTTTAAAACAAATTGACAATCAAACGAATCTTCAAGATCTCGTTCCATAAACAAAAATAATGTAAGTAATAAAACACAAAGGAATTGCCGCCACACTTAGTTGCCTTTACGCAGAATTTTACGAAGCAAGGCTCAATTCAATTGTTCGCAAAAGGTTTACGGCGAAAGCACTCAACGTTTCATTAGTGCTGAGTTGGCGAAGTTTTGGCCTGCAAAGATTTTGGTGCAGTTCAATTGTCAAAGTTAGATTTATGTTTTTTGTTTATAAATTGTTTTTTTGAACAGAATCGACCATCTGTGTTGTTTGATATTGATTATGTGTCGCTACTAAATGTACATGTTTTTTTTTCGAATTTACCTACAAGAACCTATATTATTGAAATATAAACAAAGTAGCCTTCCGCCCGCGGTTTTACCCGCTCGTAATTTTTTCAACTATGCCCCCCTTCCCCTCACATTTCCGGGATCAAAAGTACCCTATATCACCCGGGGATAATGTAGCTTTCCAATGGTGAAAGAAATTATCAAATCGGTTCAGTATTTTCGGAGCCTATTTATTTACTTATTTAAGCTTCATTGCACAACTCAAGTACAAAAGGCGGACTTAATGCCTTATGGCCTATTCAATACAAACAAACAATCAATTATTCTTCTTTATAATATTAGTTTAGATGTTTTTTACTTTGTGAGAACTAGTACCTAAAATGTAGATTTCATAAAAACTGACTACACCAGATCACCAGGCCCATAGCCAATTTCCTAATTGTGCTTTTATACCTTAATGTGATGATGACTTGAGCTAAAACAACAAAAACAAAACATAGATATAGATAGACAAATACTCCTTTTTGCACAATATTATCAAAGAAAAATATGATACATAATTTAATGGTACAAGTAGGCGGGCTTATCGCTAATAGCGATCTCTTCCAGTCAACCTTTAGGTAGAGGAATTTAAACAATTTAATTAAAATTGTAAGATCCTATTTCAAATATTTATTCATTCCACGAAATCATGCCAACAGAAGCGCCAGAAATCCCCCTTACTGTCAACTTTGTGTCGGGTTCCTAACACCTAAGTAAATTCCAAGATCGTGCCAAATCACAACTACGAAGAATGAGCCGGTTTGACTTTCCCCTCCTTTTAAATGGATGGATTCCACTGGCCTACAAGCCTCTTCTTAATTGGACAGATTATAACAAGCAGACAACTATGGTATGATAACTTGAATAGCACATAGTTGATGCGAGTGAATTGTGTCAATAGAGGAATTGTGTCTTTATCACTCAGTTGCAGAAACGTCCATTAAAGTTAATGTTTCATTAAAGCTATTGCTGTCACTTTTTATTTCATGACAACGAAAAGTGACAGCATTAGATTTAATGAAGCATTAACTTTAATGGAGCTTTCTGCAACAGGGCGTATGTCTTTCATAAAACTGTTAGGTAAAGGCTTACCACGCTTGCCAAATGCGGATTGGTGATCACTAACAAGCGAAGCGAAGCGCAAGGGCACTACCTACCATTTCTCGAAACGCTTCGTCGTTTTTTTTTAACCCTTATAACTTGGGTTTGGATAATGAATGAATGAATGCAATTTTATTTCAATCAACAAGGATCATACATTACATAATACCTACATATTAAAAATTATAATTATAATGCCAGATTCCAAAAATCTGCGGGCAGAGTTCCCATAACAAAATAAGTTGTCAAAACTCCCACGACGCACCGTTTTGTGTAATAAAAAGTGAAATCATTTACGTTATGTATCTTCTCTCTGTGTAGCGCTAAGTCGTGTATATCACGATGAATTAATCTGGATCTGCGAGATGAACCACTTCCTACAGTTTTTATTTGTGGTGCAAGACATGAGCGGGAGGCTTATATTAAATAAAATAAACTTAATCGTGGACACTTGCTACTAGGTCAAATCAAACAAATGACGGGCTATGGGAAAAGAGGATGAGCTTGTGGCAATAGCAAAGCTACTACTTATACATTGGTCTTCTGAAATGAAATGAAATGAAATCATTTATTCTGCAAATAGATTTTTAAAAAATACTCTTGCACGTCAATCTTTGTTTCCCTACCAGCACTTCGACGTCAATGGCCTGTTGAGGAAAGAAGTGCCGCAAGAAACTCAACAGATTTGCCTTTTTTAAAAAAATATTACAAATTATAAACTATTCCGCCCGCGGCTTCGCCCGCGTGAACTATAGGACGTTATCCCGCGGGAATATCTTGTAAATTGTAGCCTATGTGTTATCCTTATATATAGGCTTTATTATTGTAAAGTTTCATTAAAATCAATTCAGTAATTTTTACGTGAAAGAATAACAAAAGTTCATCCATCCGCTCCCCGGCCGGTAACCGCCGCAACCGCTATGTCCCTGCATTTTAAATCTGTAATATCTTCGAAACTATTCATTTAAATTACATGATGTACAGGGCCATATTGATCTATATTACATGCACAATTTATTTATGGTACTTTATTGCATAAGGATTAATACTGTATTGCTTAAAATCACTTTTTCGTAAATAAGCCATTATTTTATCGTAATAAGTAAAGGAAAATGGTTATTGTGGGTTATCCCTAAGAGATAGACATATACCATCGCGGACTTTTTTGTAAAACTTTTAAAGGTGTACAATAGTGTAGTACATTATTTTGATCTATCTCGTAGGGTTCAGCCAGCGTTTGCAATGTAAGCGCAAAAAAATGCGATTATTTACGACCTTAAATTAAAAACCTCTAAAATTATCAGTGTTTTTCTACTATATTATGCATGTATTATACATATAAACCTTCCTCTTGAATCAGTCTATCTAATGAAAAAAACCGCATCAAAATCCGTTGCGTAGTTTTAAAGATTTAAGCGTACAAAGGGACATAGGGACAGAGAAAGCGACTTTGTTTTATACTATGTAGTGATTACTATTTCTATGATTATAAATTACAAATTCAAAATTAATTTATGTCACAGTAAATAATACTGTCAATACAAAGAATCATGTCAATACAAATAACAATACAAAGGCGCAGGCAGAGGAGCGGCAACAATAGTACTCACATCTACAGACTTTTATTATTTAGATAGTCTTCCACTTTATAATGACTCTTCTTGATAAGTTGGCATTTGATGTGTGACTTAAACTTGTGTATTGGTAAGTCAACAACATCTTGAGGTAATTTGTTAAATAACGCAACACTTAATCCAACAAACGAATTACCAATCTTATGAAGTCTTGTTCTCCTGTCCTGAGGGAACCCGGTGCTTCCCTGGTTGAGCCGGCATATTTTGACTGATAGACAAAAACTACTATATATATATATGCAGCATGGCTCTAACGCACTTTGGCTTCGGCCTCGAATTTTGCGGACAGCGGGACGGGAGCGGCAGCGCACGCAGGCGCACTGCGGTTCACCGCTTGACAGCATCGTACCGCTTTTGATAACCCGCGTCAAGCAGTGACCGCCAGTGCGCCTGCGTGCGCACTGCCGCTCCTGCTGCCGCGAAATTTGAGGCCGAGGCCTTAAACCATCATTCATTCACATTAATTTCTTGTGAACTGGCTTCCACATTAATACAATCGAAACAGCCAAGTTGGGGTCAAATTTTACCTGTAGGGGTTGTAGCTAGCCAGTTGGATTTTAAAAATGTTCCACAACAACCACCCAGGCGTGTGTCGAACCCACGAGCTGGTTTTCTAAGAGAACGACTTAGCAAACTAAGCTAAATAACATAACTATGCTTATTTAGTTGAAAATGGAGGAAAATCTATTGGAATAATTCATCAGATGATTGTTTCGTATTAATAGAACCGCTTCCATCTTTATCTTACTCCGCCCCCCATAAATATCTCTATGTATGAGCACAGTATTAACATAAGGCGTTGGCAAAATACCAGAGGATTTTTTCCGTTGACGTTGATACCACTAGAAAAATCGCCTTATCAGTTCGTCTTAGTCGCGAAGACTTAGCGTAGTTTATACAGTTCGCGTTAAGTCCCTTGTTTATTGCACTCATACGTTTCCTTCTTTTATGTTAATTCTTGCTTTCTGTTTGTTCTGATCGGAGGTAAACATCCCACGAAGTGTTTACTATGGACTAAGACAGTCAACCGAATTGGTTGAGATAAGCTTGGAAGTGCAAATACAAAAAAGCTTTTTTTTTTATTGCAATGTGTAACAAGACGAGCAGATCGTACACCTGATGGTAAGCGCCACGTCTGCCCTTAGACAGTTCAGTCCCAAACAGTCACTAAGCAGTTACTGTCTGGCACTGCCCTGCGCCCGCTACACCGAGGCGACAGTTATTAGGTCTCATATACCCAGTAATTTCACTAAGCTGTTTGAATAATTACTTTTTTAAGTATATAAAAGGAAACAAACGAGCAAACGGATCACGTGATGGTAAGTGATCGCCGTCACCCTATACACCACCGGGATATAAAAAACGCTTTTTCCTAATGGTTTTTTTTTAAGTTCTCATGTCATCTGAAACATTGCTAAAGGTTTCATTCCAAAGCTTTATTCAATTGGTAGTAAACTTATTAGAAAATCTATTTATAGGCATTGAGCTAATATTACTACGTAAGTACGTAATATTTCTATGTTTATAGGGCCTTATTTTCTCTACTTGAGTCAACCAGAAGATAATTAATTTTCTAAGCTATTTTCCTAAGTGACGAGGATAAGTTGATTTCTAGTTCAAAACAAAACATTTTTGGCAATATTCATTATTGCTTTTTCGATGACCATCTGTCAAACGCCCAAAATTATAAAAAAAAGCCATAAGTAGGAAGCAATCATTGAACCAAATGTGTTTTCGCTATCTATAATTATAATGCGTCACTTTGTTACAAAGTTCTTTGTCTCAGCAACCGATTCGTAAATTAATCCTTGTCATCCATAAATATAAAATGATAAATTTGATTATAATATTAGAAGACAAACAAGAAGGCCTGCGAACTGACCCAATGAAAACCAAATTCGGTATCCCAGTTCCTTTAAGGGATTAATAGATTGAATAATTCAGGTCACGCCTTTGAACTAGGGATGTTACCGATTCGCGAATGTGAGTCCGAATACGAATTTTCGATTATAGTCGTCTGTGCATTAAATAAATAAATAAAAAATAAAAATAGTTTAATTCAGATAATTGGAATCCATATATATGTTAGTAACACAAGGAAAAAACAATTATAAATTATGTTAGTAGCAACATGGTTGACACAAGTGACAAAAATAAATAAACTTTAAAATAGTAAATTAAATTCCCTGTGCCGAGACGGACCATCATGGACCATCATGGAGGTGGATAAGGCCCCGTGATCAGTCTCTGCACAAGGCACTTCCACAGCGGCGATGTGTATCTGTCCGCTATTGTCTGCAAAATGCTGTTATGGCTGCCACGCACGCATTACATTTGCATAAATAATTGAAGAAAGTTTTTGTGTTCTTTAATTGATTGTAATTGTTCCGAGTTAATCATAGCTTTTTTATTTGTTTTATACTTCTTTGTTGCATAATCCATTTAAGTAGTTATACTTTATCTAGATAGCTTTGCTTTGGGCTGGCCAATAGCCACAAGGCTGGCACCGGCTCGTCCCAATCGGGTGTGAAGGGGAAACTGGGGGAGTTTAGTGGGTAGTGGACGAGTCCCACACACGGGCGCAGGTCTAGGCTAGCCTGCGGTTATGGTACTTATGGTGCATAAACGGTTCAGTAGGTTTGACGCCTATTCAACACAAACAAACAAACAATCAAATCTTCGCTCTTTATAATATAAGTATAGATTTATTTGTACAATTATTTGGAGTTATTATTTTATTAATCGCATTTTAATACACTATTATGCGTGTACGGATTCGTACATGTACCATCACTAGTACATTGATAAATAGATTTGGGTGCAGGTGAGCGCCCTGGGGAGGCCCAGCTGTAATGCCTCTAATTTGTTACGCCTCCGTATTGAAGGCTTGTTTCAATTATTATTATGCAAGTTTAGGCGAAACATTCATTATTTTGTTAATACATTCATCTGGGTTATTCTGATGTATTATGTTTTATGCAACGCCTCGATGGTCTAGTGGTTTAAGTACCGGGCCAAGATCAAGGGGTTCAATTCCTGGGTCGATCTTACTTTCGGTTTTTTCGGACACTGCTCGAGTTTGTGATCACCAATCCGCATTTGGCAAGCGTGGTGATTAAGCCAATACCCATCATTGTGGCGATAACTTGATTTCAAGGATGGAGGCCTATGCCCTGCAGTGCGACATTAATAGGCTGATACTTTACTTTATTAGGTATTTATGATCCATGGGTAAGGGTGTTTCAATGTTCATTTCGTGTCTCTCATACGAGGGTCTAGTGGTTTAAGTACCGGCAACTATTACTCGATATTCTGTGGTCCCGGGCCGTGACCTCTGGTCCTAGGTTTGATTCCTTATTCTAGTTTTAATTTTTGTGTCGACGACTGACACATGTTTTAAACATAAAATAAAATCATCATCATTTTGTTAAGAATTTGAATAACTGTAAATAAAATTCTATAGTGTCAAAAAATAAAATAGTTAAAACCACGCCTGCCTGAATGCGGGTCAGTGTTTCAAAAACCCCTGAGAATCAACCCTAGGAAGCGATAGGTTATCACTTAGGTAAGGCGATTGGTGTCGTCAAAGTGTATGTCGTCATTGAATAAAAATCATATCATTTAAATTAACACACTGACTAAGGAATCCTATGCTGTGTTTGTAAAAAAAGTAGGTATTTTTACATTGTCACAATAACACTTGAAATGTGTTACGTTTGTTGTAGTTTTCAAAAGTACCTAACGGCCGTTATTGACACTTATGGCTACTACATTGATTAAAAAACATTTTGAGCCCTGTTTAAAACGTAAATAATCTTTATCCTCTTTTGTACAAACGCAACATAGGAATCCTTAATCTTTGTATTAATATAAAGCATATGATTTTTTTAATCAATGAGGGCACTACTTTGACGATACTAATCGCTTTAAATCACTAGCTCTTATAGGCGTTAGACCTAGGAAGCCCTAAACGGTTTCTATTCTCAAAGAGGAAACAGCTTGTAAATAATAAACATTTCCACTTACCAAAACAAACTAGCATAACAGTCAACAAAACGTTATCACTTTACTAATCTTTTAAACCACCCGTCACACTATGTTTCATTTTATTTGATACCCTACAAGTCTGTTTTCAGTCTTAAACTGTTGTCATAAGGTGCAGAATTGCATTTGCATTTGACAAACCAAGTGACCACAGTGGAGCTAAATACGAGACAACTTGAGCCCATTAGTACGGTGGATTAATATTATTGTGCTATATTACTGTGGACTGTGCCTAAATGGGCTGTGGTTATGTTAGTAAGCGAATGGCGAGGTAGGAAAACATAATTATTTTTGATGAAACCGGCCGCCTCAGCGGTTTCACCCGCGCGTAATTTCTTTTTTTGTTTGTTTGGTTTGTATTGAATAGGCTCCGAAAATACTGAACCGATTTGAAAAATTCACTGTTGAAAAGCTACATTATTCCCGAGTGACATCTAGGGTACTTTTGATTCCAGAAATGTGGGGGGAAGAGGGGGATAATTGAAAAAAGAAGTTACGCGCGGGTGAAACCGTGGAAGCGACCGCTGGTTTGCTAAATACAACTTAGGGCTCTTCAGGAAAAGAAATTAATGGGCTTTTACTAAGCAAGCGCGCTTCATCGTAGACCGTATAGGTAGTTTTTTAACATCAGGCAACTTTATGGTCAAGTGCTGGCTTAGTCCAAATATAAAAAAAATATATATAAAATAATTTGGTTGGTGGTAGGGCTTTTTCAGAGTCCGACTGGCTAGCTACCACCCCCACAGGTGAAATCTGCCGCCATAATAGCTCTGGCTGTGTTCCGGTAGTATTAATGTGGGAGCCAGTACACTTGAAATCAAAGGCTCGAAGATCAGATGAGTCTACAGTCTGGCAGCACATTAAGCGACGCTTCCTGGTGAAGTGTCCCTCAATGGAATAGGCCGCAGTGGCCGCTTACCATCAGGTGGGCTGCGTGTCTGTCTGCCAACTGACTTAGTATAAAAAAAAAAAAAAAAAAATATAAGGAGAGTTTCAATACTAGCAGTGATTCTTTTTCGATTTTTTCTGTAACTGTATAATTAAGGATATAAAAATATACGTACTATATGCACCTTGGTATACAAGGTGCATTAAGTACCGCTTAAAATCGGTCCGCTTATGAACATAGCCTCGGTATAAATGTAAAACCATCTAGCGCGTCGCATTTGGCCCAAATCCTATTTCCTGATAGAATTTAGATTTTATTGGTCGAGATACGGGCTTAATGGCCCATTTCGATGGTAAGTTTCATAATCTGAACCCCCTGTACATAGTACTTAGTTTTATGTTAGGCGATATGAAACGAGATGTGGCGTGTTGTGACAAATAATTTTAAGCTTCTTCTTGTTTTAAAAGGGGTACCAGATGATTTTTCAACCGACTTCAAAAATAGGAGAAGATTTTCAATTTTTACCTCATAACGTTTTACTGGATGCACCTATTTCGATGTTTCTTTTTTATTATAAGTAGCCTTCCGCCCGCAGTTTCACCCGCGCGTAATTTATTTTTTCAAATATCCCTCCCTTCCCCCCACATTTCCGGGATCAAAAGTACCCTATGGATAGTATAGCTTTTAAACAGTGAAAGAATTATTCAAATCGGATCAGAAGTTTCGGAACCTATTCAGTACAAACAAACAATCAAATCGTTCCTCTTTATAATATTAGTATAGATGTAACCGACTCCAAAACTAGTTTATTATCTGTATTGTATAAATTATGTAATTAAAATATATTTTAATATAGTGAAAATTCAAAAACAATTATATTATTTATTAGATTATTTATAATATATTAGATTATTTTATATTTAACGATCTATCGTAGAAAAACCGAAGACAAAATTGTCTATTTTCCAAATGTTTTTAAAAAACAATTAAAGTCATTCATGCATTGAGGATCATCTTACAAAAGAAATTTCTATTAAAATTTCTCCCTCATACGACCTATTGCAATAAAACCCATATTTTTATTTATTCTCTTCCGTCCCAGTTTTTTCCAATAAAGGCGTTTGCGAGGCGGTGTAAGGTTAGCAAAAACGGAATATACGCGTTTTCCTGTCAGAATTTACGTGGTCATATCTGTTATCGACGTTTAAGCTGTAAATTGTGTTTTACGTCTGGGGACAGAATGCGAAGATTGGATGTATAAGATGTATAGTCCGACAAACTTATCTGTTCCGGTGGCGGTGTCGCTATTGTCGTTTTAGTATTGCCATTAAATATATTTTTTACACTTTTGGGAATGAAAATAATTTTATTGTCCCAGTGAGCAAAAAGTGGTCACGTTAATTTGATATTTTAATAATTTTTGTTGTTGACAAAACCGTAGAATAATAATTAAAACACTTTTTATAGTTTAATTCTAATTCTCAATATTAACAATTAATTTTGGATTAACCAAATAAAATTAATGGTTTATTCGTAACATCAACAACCAACACTATCCTGTAGTTTTGAAATTGACATTTCGCGTAGTTCCAATTTTGGCCACCGGAACGTTTGTCGGTCTATATTTAATTCTTTAACATGTTTGTTTGTTGAAGTTTGGGAGGCACCCTGGTGCAGTGGCTCGGAGGTCACACTCTAAAGCGATCGCGGCGCTAGGGTTTCTAGGTTCAAATCCCGGGTGGGCTGGTCAATAGCCACAAGGCTGGCACCGGCTCGTCCCAAACGGGTGTGAAGGGGAACCGGGGGAGTTTAGTGGGTAGTGGACGCTTTAGTTTCGAGTCCCACACACGGCCGCACGTCTTGCTAGCCTGCGGTTATGGTGCATAAACGCATCCTCCTCCGCAAAAAAAAATCCGGTATCGAACCCGCGACCCCTGATGCAATAGCCGACTTCTAGACCATTACACCAAATTATTTATCTTGCGTAGTTCGTTTATCGTAAAAAATTTGCCGACGCAGAAAAACTCGGCTTGGAGTATTATTATTACTGGAGGATAATATTTGCGGTAAGTAGCTGATAAATCGCTTTGTACCTTTACCAGTGTATATCGCAGCTGAGGCCAAAAGCAATACGTAACATTTTCACGAAATCGAAGACATCAAGATGTTAAGATAAAAATTGAAATTACTAATGCATTTCGACTCGAGGGGAATACAAAAAGTGCTCCGGCAAATACGTGCGAGAAATGCACGAATCTTTTTCCAGATGAAATAATACGAGGGTGCCATATTATTTTAAAGGCACCATTCGGTCCCGTGTTGGTTCATTCATTCGTTTGTTTTAATAGTAAAATGAATGAGGAAATATTTTTGGGTTTTTGTCTTTCTCGATATTTGGGATTTGAAGTATATCGAGGTTTAGATAAAGCTTAGCGTGAAAAAGAATTAGTAGAATAAAAAAAAAAAACTTTGACTTTAATTTTAATAATAATAATGGGATGAAAGATAACCACATTGATTTAACCCAAAAGTAAGTAGAGTAAACATTTGTTTTATCGTAATATATACAAATCACATGTAGACACAGGCTAACACAAAATGTTTTACAAATGTTATGTGTGTTGTATGTGTGTCCTGGGTGTCTAGACTCAGTGCACAGGGCTAGGTTAGATCATCTGATCTATCTAGCAGACAATGGTGATCGGCTACTCGACCTGTTTTCCATTGAGGGACACTTCACCATGTAGCGTCGCTCAATGTAAGCCTACATTACCTGTATGACTAGCACGAACAACTTGCGAAAAAGTATTCGTATCGTTAACGTAAACATTTTGTATGGAAACTTGAACAGCGCCTCGGTGTGCGTAATTTGAACTAATTTTCGGAGCACGAACGTTTAGTAGTAAGTTTCGTATCGAAATCGTAACGCTAGCGTAACGAAACTTGAACTGATCTTTGAGCCTTCATCGTGTCACTATTTTATTTTACATCAATGTTACTTAAAATTGCTGTATATTTTTCGCATCATTCATTCATATGCCTTACTAAAGTCAAATAACAGTTTCAAAGCAAACTTTTCTAACAAACTAGACTAGACATTTTCCACGAACGAATGTTGCATAGCGTAATACCCCGGATCTGTCTGCAAAGCTCTAGCATTAGTTCCCCGGCATCGGGTAAAACCCGGAGTTACAGTATTACCATATAACTCTCCATATTAGGGATAGAAAATTTTGTATGCACTTCTTGTCGTTTAGAAAATGTAATGCACCAGAGAGTTTGTAATTTAGAGACTTTAAAATAGCGTTTGATGAATTTCGTGCTTCTTAACTGAATTTAAAAAAGGAGGTTTCCAATTCGAGTGTATTGTTTTTATTTGTGTCATTTCATAATTTTTATTAGATGAACCCATTTTGTTCATTTTTTTTTAAAGTTCGTCCATGTTATCTGAACCGCTTTTTAATTAAAATCAGAGTGGTTTTTTAATTTATCAGGGATAAAATGTGTATCATTGACTTGTGTATTATTTACAGTCCATAAGTTTTATATTTTTCTTAAATTCGAATGTAATAATAATAATATTATAATATAACCTCTTTTTTTGGAGGAGAAAGCGTGCTAAGCGTCCACTACCCACTAAACTCCCTCCCCCCCCGGTTCCCCTTCACACCCGATTGGGACGAGCCGGTGCCAGCGTTGTGGCTATTGATCAGCCCATATTATAACCTCTACTATAGTCTGCTACAAGTTATTATTTAGCTACCTTACTTACTTTCAAATCTTTCAACAATAAATCCTATAGGACAAAGAAGTTTCACAAATAAAGTCGTAACAACTTGCATCGTATTTTATCGAATAAATTAATTTTCGCTGTTGGTTTTTTAGTACTTTTGCTTCTCATTTCCTTCTTTCCGTTCGGAAGCCATTCCTAGGTTTATTCGATTTGAAGTTTTTGCATGGTCGGTTTTTAATTTTAAATTTGATGTAGTATTCAGTTTGAAACTAGCATTACCTTAATCTATACTTATATTATAAAGAGGAAAATTTGATTGTTTGTTTGTATTGAATAGGCTCCGAAGCTACTGTACCGATTTGGAAAATTCTTTTACTATTGATGAGCTACACTATCCACGGGTGACACAGGGTACTTTTAATCCCGGAAATGTAAGAGGACGGGGGGGGGGGGATAATTCTCTTTTCGGTCGTGACATTTTATCATTACTTAACACATAAGTACTAGGAATATTATAGGTCCAAATACTGAACCCTGCGGAACACCCAGAAATCCGCTACACTTTTAAAGTAACCCACAAAAAGCCATGCAATTACCTCTCAACCTTGGACCGCAACTCAACGCCAGAGCGCGTCAAAACGTTATTAATCAAAAGTGTCGTTCGCCGCCATTTTGAGGAATAATTGAATTTCCGTATCGTGAAATTAGCTGGGCTTCGGCATAATTTATTCACAGCCACTTCATAAAAACGAGTAGGTATTCGAATTAAAGCCAACTTCGGCTGTTTAACTTTGTTATTGAATTTTAATTCGGATTGTTTTTGTTTCGTTGACTTGCTCTGTTTCATGTCGCATTTGGTAGCTCTGCCTAATACTTTATTCCCTTATATTGCAATGCTTTTGTTTATACATTTTTAATACTTCATTAAGGGCTACTTTCATCGCAGCCAGATAAGTTTTTCGTAATTTATCGAACGGGATACAAAGACGCTTTGTTCTTTTAAAGGAGTATGAAGATTTTTGTATGGAAGCTGGCTTACCTACTAGTCAGCTAGCCATTTTGACTTTTTTTAAAACAGCGTTCACTTGAAATTCTTTCAAAACTGGATACTTAGTATCAATACAAACATAAAATGTTATCATACGAAACCCCGTAAAGTGTCACATTTTGAAGATATAAGCAACCAAAAATCGCTCACATCCCTGCACAAGAAACAAAAGTGCTTACATCTGCGCGGTTTCTAAATGATTTGCGCTTTCAGACGCATTGTTTTTTAAAGTAAGCTAAGTGAAACAGCTGTTTGTCGTCTTATTTTATAAAATAAAAGGCAAGCACAAATTGATTCATTGATTTGATTTATTTTCTCATTACTCGCCGCTGGTTGGATGTCGTTATTTAAAATCGTGTCAAGTTCCAATGCTTTAATGTTACCAAGTGTTCCGTAGTATGCATTAAATATTTCTGTCTATAACGATTTCAAGCCTAAACCTCTGCACAAATTTTGATGATAGATTCTAAACGAAATATGCTCTTTTTAGGTTATTCCTCGATAATGTTCAGTTTCCACGGGATTATAGAAATAGAAGAGTCTTCTTTCACATCGCAACGAAGCAACAGATTCTCGGGGTCCTGGGTTCAAACCCTGAGTTGTCTTGCTGTTGGTAGGACCAAGTGTGAAAAATATCTAAGTCTGAAGTGCCATTTAAAAAAAAAGCGTTTTTGAGGTTCAAATAATTTGTACTAGGGTTTTTGTTGGGCAAACGTTCAAATAAAATCTTTCTGGGGATTGGAATTTCCAAACCTCCAAAGGAACCCTAAAAAGCGCCTTATAATACAACATTTGGCGTCATATCAATGCTAATTTACAAGCACCTTTAGGTGGTCAGTAAAATCGAGCGGGGAAATGGCGGTGAATTAAAAAGATATTTAAGCCTGAGGGTCATGTCAAGGGTTTTAATTATAAGACGCCATATTTGAAGTTATTATTATATGTTTTTATTATAGTCTGGTACGGCTACAGGTTGACAGACAGGTAGGTACTCAAACCAGAATAAGGACCAGGGGGCTTAGACAAGATGACATCGCTTCATAGCTGGCGAATTTCGCTAAGTCCAATTTGTATGGATTTGGCAGATGCCATAGAAAAGTCACGTGTTGAAAGTATGGGATTTGACATTCGCTATCGCAAATTGAGCTATAATGAACGTCATAAATGCCGCTTGTCTAGGGGGGCTAGTTTAGCTACTTGTAACTACGTAATTTCATGATAACATTATTAGTTAAATGACTAAGTTGTTGTTATTTTTATCAATGTTTAAACATCTAACATAGCATCATTGTTATTTGAAAGATACATAACCACACACTTTTCTAACATGAGTGAAACAGTCCTGTGTTTTATAAAATGTGTGTTAATTATATTTTAAAAATAGATACATAATGAGAAATAAAAGAAAAAGAAATAGAATAAAACACATTAACATTCATATTGGACAGAAAAATAGTAAAAGCGGAGGAATTCTTTGTGAAAAAAAAATAATATAAGTAATGTATCCGTTGTCTGGCACCCATAGTACAGTCAGCGTCAAAATGATCTGAGGGTTCAAAACCACCAAAAATATCTGACCATTTGCCAAAAATCAAACCCTACCATAAGACGTAAAGGTGCATTTTCATTTGTTGTTTGAGAAAAAATGACAACAAACACACAAATGTTCAGATATTTTTGGTAGGTTTGAACGCTCAGATCATTTGTGCGCTGACCGTACAAGTTATGCTTATTTTGAGTCTGTACGGCGCTGCGTAAATACTTAATAGTGTACAGGTAAATTTATTATTAAAATACAATTACAAAGAGCTATTTTATCGATGGTAACGTGTTGATATAATTAATTTGATGGGTGGGTTAGTTCCATGCCGCAAATTGAGTCAATTATTACGGCGGTTTGGCTCCCCATTACGTAATTACGTACATTTTGTAGCTTATTGAGCGATGAATGACCGAAAATTACGATGACACTGAAATACTTCCGCGTTTCAAACTGTTTTAACTATTGATCCCGCATATTTTCGGAATAAGGAAGGCGAAATTAAATGGGCTGATACTTTACTCATTTGAGCTTTTTTTATAATACATCAGTTGGCAGACAGACACGCAGCTAACTTGATGATAAGCGGCCACTGTAGCCTGTTCCATTGAGGGACAATTCACCAGGAAGCGTCGCTCAATGTTCGAGGCTTTGATTTCAAATGTACTGGCTCTCACATTAATACTGCCGAATACTGGGGGTGGTAGCTAGTCAGTCGGACTCTGAAAATTCCCTACCACCAACCAGACCCCAGGAGGGAATCGAACCCACTACCTCCGGATTTTTATACCCGAGCGGCTTAGTCACTGTTCCACGGAGTTGTCATCATTTCAAACCTTCTTCAACCAGTTCGGTAAAGGCTTCATTCAACTCTCTCTATCTTATTCTATTCTGGGCTGTTAGCATCCAATTTAAAATTAGGTACTTGCAGTCTTACATGTATTCTTAAAATATAAAAAAACATCCAGATACTGTATAAACACAAAAATTTAAGTATATCAAAGAGGGAAAAGGCAACAGTCTCCTAAATAAGGGAACGTTTGCTCCTGAAAATAAAGAGTAGTGTTGACACATATCCATTCCTTCAAAGAAACCTAACTAAATTAAACCATAGCTAGGAACGAAGTAAGACAAAGTGTGGAGACGAATAGTTTTCTCACTGTGTTCAGTTAAGCAAACATTTGTAACATGTAAATGAAGAGGTAAGTGACACTCATTCCACCGAATGCTAACTAAATGAAACCGCGGGGACAGCTCGACCTATCTGATGCAATTCAGAGGATTTCTGCGACTCGAGAATATATGTATGGACTTAGGCGAATTTTAGTAGAGTCTCTCGTGTAGATTTCTTAAGTAAGTACTCAATAAAAGAAAAAGAGATATACCTACTTCCGAATTTTAGTTAAGTTACACGTAACGGAATTCTTGCAAAATGAAAATAATATGTTTTATATTCTGTTTGGAATAGTAGTTGGATCTACTACGACCGGATCTTGTTGGTGGTAGGACTTTTTAGAGTCCCACTGGCTAGCCACTTCACAGGTAAAATCTGCCGCCATAACGGGTAATACTAATGGTACTAGCTGTACTTCAATTTAAGGATTCGAAGATGAGAGGCCTGCAGCGTATATAGCGTGGATACCTAATTACCTAATGAAATAGGCTGCAGTATCCATTAGGTGAGCTGAGTTGCGTGATTATCTACACACTAGAACCGAAATGGTCGCGTACTGTTCATTTTCGGAGAAACTTCCTGCCGCATACGCTAAGGTTGTGGTGGAATGAGCTCCTCGGCGAAGTGTTCCCAGTTTCCTACGAGACTACAGTATGGGGTCCTTCAAGAAGGTCGTGCAAAGGTTTTTATCAGGTCGGCAATGCGCACGTGCTACCCCTGGTATTGCAAGCGTTTATAGCCTACGGTAACCGCTTACCATCAGGTGGGCCGTATGCTTGATTGCCAACTTTATGGCATAAAAAACAAAATACTCTAGCCTGCTAAGTGACAAATGAGACGAAAGCATTTATCCTTCTTTTCAATTTGTCGCAAGCAATCCTTAAAGGACCATCCAATTCCATATCTTTCATATCATCTTTCACACAATCCCCTAATCTTTCTATTTGCGGTCCTCTCCCCTTTACCTTCTTAGTCGTACATAAATCATATCACTTATTGCCTTATTCATTTCTTTTGTCACATGCTCATCCCTTCTTATGGCATTTCAGATTCATTATTTTTATTTTCATCTAAACGTTTTTGCTCCATCTACTCAGTGTACACTTGCTTTAATCTAGGCTTTGGCAAGTCCAGTTATTGCATTTAAAGCGATTGCCATCTGACCTCCGTAGCTCTTGACAATAAATCTAGATCAATTGGATTACGGCTCTATCCTTTCTTAAAGTCTAGTTTATATCTGTACAATTTCATCAAAATCGGTTTAGTGGAAATCGTAACAGACAGAAAGATATTTTCGCATTTATAATGTTAAGTATGGATTTAATTGGTAGTAAAAATATTTTTTTAATCTTTTTACGGATTCTTTTAAACGGTTAATATAAATACTATGAGTGGAACGTCTCGTGGGTCTAGTCACTAATGGTTGAACCTGGCCGAGATCTCGGGGTCCTAGGTTTATTTCCCGAACAAACTTGTATCGATATTTAGAACACAGATTGGAATTATTATCATCAATCCACATTTGGCAAGCGTAGTGATTACCATTATTAGCATTAACTTAATTTCAATGACAGACGCCTTTGCCTTGCAGTCGGACATTAAAAGGCTGATACTCTACTTCACTATAATAGAAGGATATGTGATCAAAAAGTCTATTTAGATAATCAAGAACCCATAAACAACGATGCAGACTATTTTCAATTAAGTTTACATTGCAAATTAACCGCCATGCACCATATTTCCTTCCTTTACGACGAAGCTGGACTTGGGATAATTACTTCGCATGAGTTATCATAGTGAGAAAATAAAAATGTAATAAAACTGACATTTTAGGGTTGAGAATGATCGTGAAATGGAGAAAAGAATGCGGTCTTTTTTAAATTTAATTAACGTTTATTAAGTTTGAGAAATTCTGGTTTCATTTATCATTAAATTTAATAAATTACGGACTTTAATCCTTCTAGCCCCGGAAAACCAGACACAATAGAAAATCTATTGTTACGCGGCACGCGAGTGCCGGTTCGGCTTTGAGTGGTTAAAAGTCAACTCTGTACATGGAATCTAATATTTATTACAAAGAGGAAAGATTTGATTGTTTGTTTGTTTGTATTGAACAGGCTCCGGAACTACTGAACCGATTTGAATAATTCTTTCACTGTTGGAAAGCTACACTTTCCCCGGGTGTCATAGGGTAGGTACTTTTGATCCCGGAAATGTGGGAGGATATTTGAAAACGATATTACGCGCGATAAAAACGAATAAGAAACTTCTAGGGGTTCCCTTAAATTACAGATTCCTTGATTTAATTACAGAGATATTACGTAGAGGAATAATTACTGATACTTTTTTAGTCTAGAAAATGTATTTTAAACATTTAATAATGTGTAGCCAATACATCTTTGCGTAGGTATTATATCCGTCCTTTTCCTTTTAATAATCCATTTATACCACCGTGCAGGAAAAATCCATTTCCGCTATGGAAAATAAAAGGAAAAAAGCTAAGTTAGAGCTTTTACAACTAAAGGTTCAGTAGGTCAGATGGTGATGACCTAATGTTTAACGGGTCAGTTATTTTAAAAGTAGGGCTTTAAATGGTACCCGTAATCTTGTATTAGAATTTGACGAGCCATTTGGTGTAATGGTCGAGAAGGCGGCCATTACACAATCGCGAGGTCGCGGGTTCCATCCCCGCCCGGTAAAAACATTTTGTGTACATTAACATGTCTGTTTGTATCGGTCTGGGTGTTTCTATGTATAATATGTATGTAGGTATTTACAAAAAAAAAGTATATAAGTAATGTTTTTCCGTTGTCGGGCACCCATAGCACAAGCTAATGCTTAGTTTGGGGCTAGATGGCGCTGTGTGAATAATGCCGAGATATTTAAATTTATTTGTGACTAGCTTTATGACCTGACTTCCTTTTTCTGTTTCCTCAATAATCAGTTACAGTCTTAGGCCAAAAAATTTTACGCAAAGCCGTTGCACTAGCTATGAGAAATATCACTTACTTGTGCATTATACCTTGCGTAATTTCTAATCGTTGGGATTTGCACAGGTGAAGAAACTCGGCAATGGAAATCGTTATACTTTTATGCAAAAAGGCCCAGTATTGCTCCTTGCGGAACCCTATGCAACGAAACCAATATAAACATTGCAAATCTTGATTAAACATGTTATATTGTAATAAACCGACCCTCAAACCGTTTTTATGCGGCTGTATATTTATTTTTATACAGGGTGTTTCCGGCGCGCAGATTTCTTTACACGCACTTTATATCCGTCCTAACCAGGAGTTAAAATCACAAATGAAATTTTATCGCGAGACGAGTTCAGATTAGGAAGTAAAATATTTAAAGTAAGGGAGGCTGAGAAAATTAAACTTTGAGAAACAAAAAGAAAGTCTCACGTTCGACGTATTTTTAGCGAGTTAGTAATTTGTAAGAGACAGACAGAATTGCTTTGTTATTTATTGACTAAAGATTTATTTTTAATGTTTTTGCGTTGCAACTTTACTGCGACTCACCGTAGGTCAAAATTACTCTAGTATCAAACAACAGCTCAGCTCTGGCTATGTTCCGGCAATATTAATGTGGGAGCCAGTACACTTGAAATCAGAGGCTCGCAGATCAGATGAGTCTACAGTCTGGCAGCACATTGAGGGACGTTTCCAGGTGAAGCATCCCTTAATGGAATAGGCCGCAGTGGCTGCTTACCATCAGGTGGGCTGAATGCCTGTCTGCCAACTGACCTATATATAAAAATATAAATAAAAAAAAACAACTGCCAAGGCTTTTAAATTAAAACATATATTATATAGTCAATACCGCCACCATACTACCCCGGCATGGGGTAAGAATCCCCTAAAGAGGACATGGAGCCCTCAGCTGCTCCTCCAAGTGACTGAGGACACAATAAAAGATTTTTCCACAAAAACAGGCTATTGTTTACAATGTAAGCAATAGGTAAACAATAGCCTTTTTTTGTGGCAAGTGCCGCAGTGGCTGAATGACAACTTCGAGTATACTATAGTGGTAGAGCCATGCTGTTTTACAAAATAAGCCCAACCTCGACTTCCGAATAAAATGTTGTCAGTGGTTTTCTCGCCGAGTTTCCAACCATTACAGCGAATTGGTCTTTAAAAATGTATACGTGCACAAGATTGGAAGCGGTATTCGAAACCACTCACCCACTAAGCCTAATAACAAAAAATATTTTTCACAATTCCCAATCGCCCGGAAAATTGGCGGCCCACCTTATCACCCCCAAATGTCCGAAAGGTAAATCAAAACTCGACCCCTCTTCCCATTTTCTCATAAGACAGATAAGGACTAATCTTGGGACAACACAACAAATAAAAATGGCCGTTCCTCACTATTTCATATCGGGAAACGTCGAAGATCTATGATAAATAACGACACGTGAAAATGTCGTCGTAAAACTTGGAAATAGTGAATTTCCTGAGTGTTTCTGAGGAGAAATGTATCACTAGAATGAATTGGATGTGTCTTTTCAACGAACTGTCGACCTGTCCGATCGCGAGTTTAAGATCGAAATTTTTAATCCCATTAATGGATTTTTATTGTCCTAGTGTTTTTAACCAACTTCTAAAAAATGAGGATTTTATTTTGACTGTATGTTTTAAAATTAGTATCACTTATAAGGGTGTACGCCTCGTTAATGTCGGCCTTGATCTGGGAGCCTTGAGTTCAATTCTCGGTTCGGGTTAATTGTGTTAAACTTTTCGAACCCAGCACAGGTTTGTGATTCTCTATCTACATTGGGTAAGCGTGCTAATTAAGCCAAAGCCTTATTTTGACGATGACTTACTTTCAAAGTTAGAGGTCATTGCCCTGCAGTGGGACGGTTAATAAGCTGACCCCCACTTAAGTTTTAAAATGTAAGGTGCTTGTAAAGTGTGTATAATTGCTTAAATTGCAATAAAGGCTTAGTATATGTAATGTATCTACAAATAAATCAATATATTTTAACACTATAGCAGTCGCCTCCGCGGTTTTACCCGCGCGCCATTTCTTTTGTCAATTATCCCCCCTTCCCCCCACATTTCCGGGATCATAACCTATGTCACACGGGAATAATGTAGCTTTCCAACAGGTAGTCGGTTCAGCAGTTTCGGAGCCTATTCAATACAAACAAACAATCAAATCTTTCCTCTTTATATTAGTATAGATAGATTGTACTTATTGACACACTTCATCCATTCAATCATTTACAAGCTTCTCTATTCTGGATACCTACTAGCGTACACCAAAATGTAATACTGCTTTTTAAAATATTGAAATTCTTACGATAGTGTATGCAGAATATTTTATTTGGCTGTAAATATCTTGTATGAGAATTGGATACATTTTATATTTCTGTTGCAAAATAGTTTCTGTTTCTATATAATCCTTTAAAGCAGTGGTTCTCAAACTTTGTGGTTAAGTGCTAGCTGCTTAGTTCAAAATATAATAGAGTTGGTATTGTGTACTAATCCTTGTAAGGGAATGTAAAGGAGGTACCCAGCTAACAATTGACTCATGAGAATGCAGGTCAAAAGTGCACCAATAATAAGATAAAATATTTTTTTAATTTTTTTCGGAAAATTAGGGACTCACAATTAAAAAAATTATTAAAAAAACTACAACATATTTTAACGTAATTATGTATTTATTATCAAGTTAGAGCTTAGTCTAGTACATAAAAAACACAGTAGGATAAATGAAAGCTTTGTTAATTTTGAAATAAGAGATCTACTTATACTAGATTTTTTTACGACGTTTACAATGTTGTTTACAAAAAAGTAGTTTAGTTAAGTTTGTTCACTTTTGATCTGCATTTTCATGGGCTAATTTTTGACTGGGGCCCTCCTCTATATTCCTTTAAAAGGATCGGTACATATTGCCAGTAATCCTGTACAAAAAAAGACGATTTTTCAACCATCATTTATTTGGAATATTTGTTGATAAAAACCTCTAAACCTCTCTTGTAATCCCTTTTATTCGGAGGAGCCGTTGCCGTTTATGCACCATAAATAACCCGTGTGTGGGATTCGAGACAAAAGCGTCCGCTACCCACTAAACTCCCCCGGTTTCCCCTTCGCAACCGATTGGGTCGAGCCGGTGCCAGCCTTGTGGCTATTGACCAGCCCCTAAGGCCTAACTAATCAAGTCTAGTTAAAGATAACTGAAGTAACATTAGACCAATTAACGTTATCAAATTACGAACATAATTGACCTGTAATGCTTTCGGCTAATTAGATACTAATAGAGCTGTGATGTTAGTGTTTAGTGCAGTGAGTTGGACAAAGGGATTGCTTATCATTCGTTTGGGATTAATAATTGAATACGTGATTTTACTGCGAATGCTTAAAAAAGTCCTGGATTCAAATCGCAATGCAATTGAAATCAAAGGTCAAAGGCTCGAAGATCAGATGAACCTACAGTAAATAAATAAATAAATATCTCTGGACATTATTCACACAGCGCCATCTAGCCCCAAACTAAGCATGAGCTTGTGCTATGGGTGCTAGACAACGGATAAACATTACTTAAATACTTTTTTTTGTGAATACAAACATATTATACATAGAAACACCCAGACCGATACAAACAGACATGTTTATGCACACAAATGTTTGTACCGTGCGGGGATCGAACCCGCGACCTTTGGTGTAATAGCCGACTTCTCGACCACTACACCAAATGGCACGTCAAGTAAGGCAGCACATTGAGCGACGCTTCCTAGTAAAGTGTCCCTCAGTGGAATATGCCATAGTGGCCAGTTACCATCAGGTTGGCAGCGTGCGTGATTGCCAACTGAACTAGCATGAACAAAAGGTTTTTTTTTTCAAAGAATGACTTGGCCAAACGAGCCTGTGCTTTCGTGGACGACACCTATGACTACTATGACTAGGGTCTCAAAAGGCGTTTGCCTTCTAGAAAATAATAATATGGAGAGAGGAGGAAAAGAAAGGGCTTTGGGCATTCCAAATTCCCATTAACATGGGAAGGAGTTAGAGAAATGTGAAGAATAGGTATTTAAAAACAATTTTTTTTTTATTTCAATGTGAAACAAGACGAGCTGATCGTACACCTGATGGTAAGTGCCACGTCTGCCCATAGCCAAACAGTAACTAAGCAGTTACTGTCTGGCACTGCCCTGCACCCGCTACACCGAGACGACAGTTACCTATCTATTAGGTCTCATATTACCCAGTAATTTCACTATAATATACTCTTACTATATACACTTCTCTATTACATAAGTAAGAAGTATTTTAATTTAGTTACAATCCCTTGCATTTAGGTCCCTGTCAGCATGATGGCTATTGTCCCGTCTTGCCGCCGGCTCGGCCGCAAAATGGCTGCTCGACACCGCAAATGGCCGACAAACATTTGACATCCGTTGCGGCGTCTAATGCCCGCTCGTATATTCTACGCTAAGATACGGTTGGAATTAAATCGTGGGCTATTTAGCATTTAGCAAGTTATCTTTAATAGCCTTTAATGGTTTATTACTTAAATACCAATGATGTTGTCCTAGAAACCTAGGTTTCTAGGACGACATCATCATGGGTATTGTTTTAGGTATGTCTGTAAAGAGCATCCAAATACCGATAAACTAAACGATGACTTGTTGTTAGCTTCAATGACGCAAAATGTAAAGATAATGTTTACTGATTTTTTGTCATCCATCTAACTAGTAACTATTTTTGGCCGTAATTAAAAATTACAGTGCACTCAAAAATGATAATCTTTACAACCATGAGCGTTGGCAAATGCGACAGCTGTAGTCTATTGCAAATGGCTCAGCCAGAATTCGGCTCGTCTATATTACGGCTGAAGCACACGCTAACGGCTGGATGAACATCCGACAAGCACTGTTGTGTCGATGCGATCATAATTATAAGCCAGAGACAACATTATTTAAAATGTTTTAAGATTGTATTTGACAATAGATTCTGAGTATTTAGAAAATAAACGTCTATTCCCAGTCATCACCACTGGCTTTGTCACCAATGGGGATGAATGGGAAAAAATAATTTCGATTATTGCCAGTGGTGACGTAATTATAACACATACTTTCCCAGTTGTAGCCACTGGTTTATCACCAACTGGTATTGTTTATGTTAAGGTTTATATAATTGTACCTTTATACATATGATAACCATTGGGGTAAACGGAGTCTAAAGTGGCAACCGCGTCTCGGTAAACGTAATGTAGGACGCCTTCAGGGCAGGTGAAATGAGGATTCGCGCAGGATGGCTGGCAGGAACTGTATGCGAGTTGCCGAGAATCGAGCAACGTGGCGAACATTGGAAGAGGCCATATGTCCAGCAGTGGACTGCGACAGGCTGATAAGGCTGATGATGATAATGATGAGCGCTTGCGTTTCAGGTTCGAGAACTGGTCTGGACCATGTGAGTGACCACTTGAGTTATTCCATAAGAATTCTCAGAGCTTTTTTTATACTAAGTCAGTTGGCAGACAGACACGTAGCCCGCCTGATAGTAAGCGGCCACTGCGGCCTATCCCATTGAGGGACACTTCATCAGGAAGCGTCGCTAAATATGCTGCCAGACTGTAGACTCATCTGATCTTCGAGCCTTTGATTTCAAGTGTACTGGCTCCCACATTAATACTGCCGGAATACAGCCAGAGCTATTATGGAGGCAGATTTCACCTGTGGGGGTGGTAGCTAGCCAGTCGGACTCTGAAAAAGCCCTACCACCAACCAAGCTTCGTTGGTTGGTGTAATATGCTGTCAAGCTTAGATGGTTTAATGCACGTGGCTCAGCCACAATACGACTGAAACACACGCACGCACGAACAAACACCCGACAAGTGTTGTGTAGACGTGATCGTATCGTATATTCTAAGCTGTGAACGTAACCTGATTTTAGTTCATACTCGACAAACCTTGCTTTAGAAGTCTGGAAAATTTTAAGTCACTTCAGTAGGGGCAGTCGGGAATAATCCTTGTTTATTGTCAAAATAGCTTCCGCTCGTCTTGCAAACACGAAATCAGTGTAATAGTAGTAAATAGTAGTGTAAATCAGTAGTTTATAAATCTGATTTGTTTTTAAAGACTGCTTCAAGAGACATTCTTAGACATTTTTTAACCGACTTTAACAAGAGGAGGTTTTTAACTTAGGTGGTTTGTTTTATTTTCTATGTAAACAAATTACAAAAAAAAAAATCTGATCCGATTGACGTGGTTATTTTTTTTAATCAATACAAAAGCAGTAACCATTTGGATTCACAAAACTTTTTATTAGATATAATATGACCATTTAAATCACGATTTCACGACCCAATTCTCTTCCAAAGAATAACCCTATCGTTTATTGCTCGTGTAAATGCTATTTTGCGTAAAGCATGCATTTTTCCAAGCATAAACGTCGCACAAAGCTATCGACTAGACAATATTGTACTAGACACTTACAGACTACAGACTTAGTCATAATATGACACACAGCCCCTCACGGGTGAGTAAATCGCCATCGGGGAAGTAATGTTGTAAACTCTTAGCTGGAACGTAACCTGAACTTTGTTTGCTAAGAGGATACAGTTTCTTGTTTACACAATCTGGTACTCAATAAGGGCCAAAAAGATACTGCCACTTATCTTAATTTTGTAGTCGAGTGAAATGATAGCTGACTGACACGTTATACTTAGTAAAAAAACTTGTGATCTGGTGTTACCTGTGGGGATAATTAAATTTAGTATGCAAATCAAATGGATATTGTACTGATTTATTGTAAAAGTTTCGGAGAATGAAGAAAGTGACTATAGGGGTTCCTCTATTGACATTCCGAAGCTAGTGGAAGATTTATTATGTACCAAATATTTGACGTTTTAACCTCGAATTGCATTTGGGAAGTCTATATGAATAAAGGTTGATTTCTTAACCAAGGAACCCGATATTAACGAAGTTGTATTGGTCTATGTTTCTCTAATTAAACATGTAAATGTCCAGATTGTCCACGTTCATTTGCAAATTGTCTCGAAACTTTGGCGAGGTCTCTAAAGCCAATAGGGTGAGCTGTAAGTGGAACTTCAAACCTTCAAATGAGCGAATACTTGGTCGATTGATCTGGTATATCTAGAAAATTCCGAGTTGTGTATCGTACGGAATCCGAATCTGAATTTGCAGTTTGTTTCGAATTTTGGATTTTCTCGTTCGAATTTACACAGCATTGCTGTTACACAACATTCCCAAGATTCGCTGTCATACAGTGTGATTTTTTTTATGCCAGAGGCGGCAAATCGCCTGATGGTAAGCAATCACCGCCGCCCATGGACATCTGCAACACCTGAGGGATCGCTGATGCGTTGTCGGCCTTTGCCTCCGGCACTCTTTTAAACCAGACGAAACACTGAAGCAGTCACTATTATTTCACGCTGGTGTTATGTGAGAGGGTGGTACTTCCCCGGACGAGCCGGCCCATTCGTATTGTAAAACAGCATGGCTCTCGTGATTCAATCATTTGGAGTCTATAAGTTGGTAGATGTTATCGCTCACTAAGCAAAAATCAGATAATGTTTTTGCTACTTCTTTTTCAGACTCAATGGCCAGCGAAATGTTGGAATATTTTTAGGTTCTAAAGTTTTTGCAGAGTATAATTTATGTTAAAGCACCTTTAGGATAGCGAGACCTGCGGGCGTGTCAAAGCCAAGGCCCACCCTTTAGAATAGGCGTTGTCTAGTCAATCGCTATATCGTGGGTCTCAGCTCATTCCTCTTCGGTGTAAAGGAGAAATTGGGGGAGTTTTGTGGGTAGTGGGAAGCTTCATCCACGAGTCCCACACACGGCTACAAGTCTCCTAGCATGCAGTTATGTGCTTAAGTACATTCTTCGTAAATCAAATATTGTTTTAAAGGTTGTAAAAGACTTTTAAGAGTCCTTTAAGAGGCATTGTGGACTGTGGAGTCTTACAGTCCACAATTCAAGCATTAGTGAACAGTGAGAAACATTTCCAAAGTGGTGTTGTCATCATCATTCATTCCGCACCGTTTTTGGTGACGGCGACTTCGAAACATGTTTCTCAAGACATTTGACTGGTGCTATGGTAGGCTCGTATGTGGCTTGCAAAGCCGAACTTAGTTTTAAAAATACGCTGGCAGGGTACACAGTAGAGCTGGCCAGCATTGTTGACTGTGTACGTGTAGGAGGGCTTCGGTCGAGTCTTCCGTACTTGGCGCTTGGCGTCAAGGTTTTCTAGACGCTTCAGTTCATACTCATTCACGTTTTTGTGAACGGTATGCCGCCATTCCGGTCTCAGACGTGCTCGCTCCTCCCAACACTCAGCTGGTACATTGCAAGCTATGAGGTTACGCTTGAACACATCTTTGTAACTAGCGCAAGTATTGCCCACCATGCCTCCGCTAACCGTGGGCAAGTTCGGAATAAAAGACTGCTTTGGGCAATCTGTTGTCGTCCATGCGCAAGATGTGGCCGCTCCATCTCAGCTGGTGTTTCATTATAAGTGACTCTATACCTAGTAAACCGGATCGCCGTAAGACTTCGTAAGTGGTGTTGTATTGCGCAATCAAAACGATGTTGATTTTGTTAAATTAAGCGTTAAATGGTCAGTGCTGTTCAATTTGCAACTAACTACTCGGAATTCCTAAAGCCAATACAGCAAGTGGTTTGTAAATGGCCACAAATGAGGAATACTTTGTCGAACGCGAAGATTTCCTGTTGTCGTATTGAATATGTTGTTGCAATGTCGTAATTTTTTTTATACTGGATCATTTAGCATACAGGCACGCAGCCAACCTTGATAGTGAGTGGCCATTGCAGACTTTTCCTTTGAACGACTTTAAGCCAGGAAGAGTCGCGCTTTTTCCTGCAGAGATAGGTAGAGACCAAATCCTTCCATTTGCTTGGAGCTTTGCTCACACCTTTTGTTACATAACAACATTAGTCTATTCATACAAAAACGTCGGTTTTGGATACTTTTTTAAATAAATAAATAAATATCTCTGGACATTATTCACACAGCGCCATCTAGCCCCAAACTAAGCATTAGCTTGTGCTATGGGTGCTAGACAACGGATAAACATTACTTATATAATTTTTTTTTTGTAAATACATACATATTATACATAGAAACACCCAGACCGAAACAAACAGACATGTTCATGCACACAAATGTTTGTACCGTGCGGGGATCGAACCCGCGACCTCTGGTGTAATAGCCGACTTCTCGACCATTACACCAAATGGCTCGTCAAACTGGTGACTTTTGACCTGACACATTTATTATTTTATCGAAAATCTCTCAATATAATGTATGTATCCTCCTACAGTATTTATTTATTTTCTTGCGGAATTAGCGCTGCTGTGCTGTTTTCTTAATGTCACAGCAGCATAAATTCTGAGGCAAGAACCCTGTTGGCCTGTTTTGTAACTTAGTTTTTAAGCAAAATTGTTGTTGTTTTATTTTCATTCTTATAATTTTTTTGTGTAATCTTGTGTATTTTGGGCTAATAAATGTTTTTCTTTCTTTCTTTCTTTCATCTTTCCTAAACACCACCTATTGTAAGCCCACTTTCACCCATCTTCTCCATATTACCAAACCATCTAAGGTTGTCAGAATGATCAATTAAAGTATGAACTTGATCTCTTGTCTAGTAAAATTAATCATCTAACTAGAACAAACAAACACAGAAGTGTATCAAGAAATTATGTGTTTCGGGGAAAGGGCACTGAAGCTAGTGAAATTACTGGGTATATGAGACCTAATAACTGTCGTCTCGGTGTAGCGGGCGCAGGGCGGTGCCAGACAGTAACCTTAGTTACTGTTTGGCACTGAACTGTCTAAGGGCAGATGTGGCGCTTACCATCATGTGTACGATCTGCTCGTCATGTAACACATTGCAATAATAAAAAAACAACAATAACATTTCACGCTCACCGTCAATCCACCTATGGCTGGGCCATAAACTGGCTGAGCCATTTTACTTGGCCACGGACAGCAAGTATACTTGCGACAAGCCATTGCGGGTGCCGTTACGGTCCACGACCCATTACACGGACACTTCAGTGCCGTAACTTTGTACACAGCTTTGCAGTTACAGTGGAAATAGAGGCAGTGAGGAATCAGAGAGTGTAACTTAGTAGCTTTCCATAAAAAAATGGCTAAAGTCTCCATCCTTAGGGAAGTACTCATTTTTTGTTTATAAGGATATACACTGGACAGCGTTTTTTCTTTTTCTTGTATAATTATTTAAGAATTAAAATATTATTTTGTCGTTTAGGAGTTATAATGTAAAACTATTAATTAATATTGTGTTTGTATATTATAAAATACGTAGGCTACCTACATAACAAAAAATTAAAATACTATAGAAAATATTTGTTTAACCTATAAATGACACTGTTTTATGTAGTTTACCATTGCCGATAAATAAATAAATAAATTAATATCTCTGGACATTTGCCGATAAGCTCGTGGAAATTTATTTGTTAGATAACAATTATTGTGAGACAAATTATCAAATTTTTTTCTTAGCCACTCAAACGTCCGCGCGCGTTTCGCTAGGTTGTCAGGACAGTCCGCGAGTCACGTGATACGCGCAAAATAAAATCGATAGGAGACGTATGCTAAATAAATGCTTATTACTCAGTAAATAACTCAAATATCGCAAAATGAAAAATACTTATGAAAGGCTCATTAGTTGACGATTTTTAGGCAATAGTTATGTTTGACTTTAACATTATATTCTATTAATGATCTTACAGTGAACTTTAAGAAATGCTAATTTTGTCCTAGTTTTCAATTTAAATATTTTTTTTATTAGATATTTTTGACGTTTACAATATTAAAACAATTTTGGGTTTTAGGTAATTTAATGGCCTTTCATTTGGAACCAAAATCCCTTTATAAATCATCTTAAAAATATTACAAATAAAATAAAACTAAAGCTACATAATCTGTGAAATCGAAGTTCACGTATGGTAAATTGTCTAATCCAGAATGAAATATGGAATATTTCAAGAAAGTATGGTAATAACCAGGCTATAATATTAATAAGTTTTCATATTAAAACAATTAATTACGATATAATATAAGAACTTTTTTAGATCTTCCAATTATTCACTAATAAAAACACAGAGTCACCGACCTATTTTCAATCCAAATTTTTACTTAAAAACTGACTGGAATCGCACATAATGTTATAAAATATGAAAATATGTAAGATTATAAATATTTTGATATACAAAACAATAATATTTTATTACTTACGGCATGATTTCTCGAATAAAATAGCTGGAGTCACTCGCGCACTGATCCACAAAAACAACAAGCAACTTGACAATTTATTTTTTTTGTAGCCATGAGCCGAAGTTATGTTCCACTTGAAATAAGGTGTGGTACATATCATAGAGCGTCAAAAACCAGCAACACTACAGACTATAAACATCCACAGCGATAAGAAAAAGAAAAAAACCATCGGCGGGCGCGAATTCTTAAAAATGTAACTGTAGTTACACGGACTGTCCTGAGGTATATGGTCTCTGTAACTGTGGTTACAGTGGACGTATGAGTGGTTTTTAGGCATGTGACAGTTAAAATATAAAGTTATCTGACAGAAAATTGTCGCTGGACCCAGGACAGGACCTTGAGATCATGGCCAGGTACTCAAACCACCACAAATCAAGACGTCACAAGTGAGTAAACAATCAATCAGTTCAATCCATTATAAATCAATTTGCGTAATTTTTTTAGGACGCTAGCTACTAAATTTAAGTTTTTAACCGACTTCAAAAAAAGAGGAGGTTATATGTTCGACTGTATGTATTTTTTTTTTTTTTTTTTATGTATGTCCGTCGATTTCTCCGTCAATTGTGGACCGATTTAAATAATTCTTTTTTTATTTGAAAGTGCACAGTTCCGAGGTGGTCCCATTGTCACCATGTCAGGATCTGATGATGGGATCCCGGAAAAATCAAGGGAAAACCTCAAATTTTATAGGCTGCACCTACGCGTTACTTGTTTTTTCTGAAGCCATTTAAGTTTTTGCGTCCGATAGACATAATTTTATGTTGATGAGCTGATGATGGAAGGTACAACTCCTTAACGGTTAGGAGTTAGGGGATAATTCTTTCAGTATTGTAGGAATATGTGGACCGTTAGTTGTATTTCATGTACTTTTGCAGCTAAGGTGATGATGGAAAGTACAACTCCTTAACGGTTAGGAGTTAGGGGATAATTCTTTCAGTGTTGTAGGAATATGTGGAACGTTAGTTGTATTTCATGTACTTTTGCAGCTAAGCTGATGATTACCCGGGGAGAGGCTGGTCACTAGCCAATAAGGTTAGCACTGGCTCGTCCTAATCGGGTGTGAAGGAGAAACCGAGGGAGTGTAGTGGGTAGCGGACGCTTCGGTCTCGAGTCCCACACACGGCCACGGGTCTAGCTAGCCTGCGGTTATGGTGCATAAACGCATTCTCCTCCTACCCATGGTGCTGAACACTTAATGAATACCTAATATTATCAAATAATACAATTCTACTATTTTACTCGTATTTTCGCTATCATTATTATGAAAGAGTTTTACTCACTACCTACGTGTTATTCACACTAAAAATAGAAAAATAAACAAACTTTTTTTAAAAAAAATTAAACCGACTTCAAAAAAAAGGGAAACAAAAAAAAACTACCTAAAAAACTGAAAAGCAAAAAATAATTTGAATAAGACATTCATCAAATGCGCTTATTGTCTAAGCCTATTAATTAAATTGTATTTTGCGTGCTAGGTAGGTACCTACTAATCTGTTTGAAGTCGGTGCCAAGCCAAAGGTAATAAAAAATGATATATAATAATATTATGTATTATAAAGGGTTACTTATTAATCCGCGGACGTAGGTACGTAGTCTGGGTACCTACTATTTGGCTTGGCACCGACTTCAAACAGATTAGTAGGTACCTACCTAGCACGCAAAATACAATTTAATTAATAGGCTTAGACAATAAGCGCATTTGATGAATGTCTTATTCAAATTATTTTTTGCTTTTCAGTTTTTTAGGTAGTTTTTTTTTTGTTTCCCTTTTTTTTTGAAGTCGGTTTTTGCACTTACTGTCTCACTGTCATTAGTTTCATTGTGCACAAGTTTTGCATTTTCTATGCGATATTCCAAAGCACATTTTTGTTACGTAATGCAAGCACTTACAGTGCTAAGTGAGTACGAATGACAAACTTTGATAGCAAAAATGGCGACACATATGCACCGGATTATGAACAGGGAAAAAGAAAATCTTGGAAATGAGTATGTAGTAAAGGACTGAAAGATATAATGGCCATTGGAAAACATCAGCTCTTCCCTCCACAGGTGAAATCTGCCGTCACAACAGCTCTGGCTGTGTTCCTGTGTTTGTAGCAGTATCAATGTGGGAGCCAGTACACTTGAAATTAAAGGCTCGAAGATCAGATGAGCATACAGTCTGGCAGCACATTGAGCGACGCTTCCTGGTGAAGTGTCCCTCAATAGAATAGGCCGCAGAGGCCGCTTACCACCAGGTGGACTGCGTGCCTGTCTGCCAACTGGTCTTACATAAAAAAGTCAACTTTAAACAAATAAATACCAATGTCATTTTTAAGAAAAATTGGGTTATCTTTGCGAACACGAAGTTAGTACAAGCCCACTATTTACTTTAAAGTACCTAACTTAAAATTTGTTTAGGCTAAGCCATTTAAACCTTTTTTTTACAGTGGCCACAAACAGTTTCAATCATGAGAATCTAGGCCACAAACACAACAAATTTATGTATCCATTAGTTAGCTGTTTATTTAGGTAGGTACTTCGTTAATAGAAAAATATTTTTAAACTAACAAGTTTAGTTTATTCAAAAAAATGTTTGTTCGTACGCTAATTAAAAAATTGACCTTTGGTGTAGTAGCTGATTTTCAACCATTTAAACCGGACATCCAATATCAAAATAGATTCGTTTCATTGTAAATTGTAAACCTTTATAAATGACTTGCGAATATTCATGAAAACGCATTTTTCCCGTGTTGTAGATGTCTATGTGTGGCGGTCTAGGTAGCCTGCTAAAAACACACTCCTCCGGTGTCTTAAAACCATTAAGGTGTGTCGTACGATCTACCAGCTATTTCATAAAAAAAAAAACTATACATTATGGTCACCCATCCCTTTCTAAGCTAGTGTTGAGTCCCTTAACCTGATAACAAACAAAAATTTACAACAAAAAAATTACCGAAACAGCACCACCATATTTCCACTCTAACAAACAAAACCAAGTTTTCTTTATCAAACAAAATTTTTTTGGGAAAAAATACAACTTCGTAGTTGCACCGCGACGTAGGCATAAAGGCAGAAAATAAAAGAAAACCCGGGCGCGGCAGATAACGTCAATTAGGCAAGACGTATGGCCTTTCCGTAGTTTAACTGCAACATACGCGTGAAGGCGCGTATTTGCTAAACTTGATTGTTTACAAAAACTGTCACAATAATAAAATAAAATTAATTTCAAAAACTTCATAGTCTACCTACAATATTTCCAAGTTTGTTAAACCGCAGTGGCCACTTAACATTACGATGACTGCGTGCCGGTCTACCAACTGAAACAATGTCAAGAAAACATAATATATTATGTATATCGTTTAGTGATTGAATTTACTTGCTTGTGAGTTTTCTTTAATTTACAATTTATAAAATACTCCAGTTTTCCAGTTTTTTATCCTAATATGTACTAAGGATTTTTGATGCTTATTTAGTCTGAATGTCGGAGGTGTTAGTAAATCCGCGGCTCCTATTGACCATACAGCAGGGATCGTATTTGTGGGCATTATATCGGGATCTTGTTAACCCGGTTACATGGCTCTCGGTCACTGCGTGTCCTTCATGCGATCGTATCTACAGTTTTGTGACCACTTGTATCTTGAATGATTTCAATATCATTCAATCTCTGGCAGCCATTTTGTCCGCCGCCGTGGAAGAGCCGCTAGGTATAAAAACCCGGAGGTCGTGGGTTCCCGACTTGAGTCTGGTTGATGGTAGGACTTTTTTAGAGTCCGACTGGCTAGCTACCACCCCCACAGTGGAAATCTGCCGCCATAACAGCTCTGGCTGTGTCCAGACAGTATTGATGTGGGAGCCAGTACATTGAAATGAAAGGCTCGAAGATCAGATATGCCTACAGTTTGGCATCACATTAACCGACGCTTACTGGTGAAGTATGCCTCAATGGATTAGGCTGAAGTTGCACTTCAAAGCAACGGCCGAGCTACGTTCAAAACCCGGATCGGATCGAAAATTTGTGATTGGATTTATCTGTCACTAAACATTAACTTACAGTCCGGAGTCTGGAAGCGGTATAGATCACTCCCATGCCTTCAAACCTACATAGAGCCATAAGTCCTCCTCCTGACGTGCCTCGGAAAAGAATATCCATGCTTTAAAATCCCATGTCATGTTGGTGTTGAATCCGTTCAGAAATATTAAAACCGGCAGCCTAAATCTGCTCTTGAACTCCTCAACCTACCTGTCTCCACTCAGACATGTTCATACAAAGTCTAGGCATGACGTGAACCGATCCTTCCTTGAGTGCTCTTCAAGAGTTTGAGAAGGACAACAGGCTTACCCCTACCATTTGTTAAAATTTGGGATTGTACAAGCCACGACAGCGTTTAACTAAATATTCTTCGAGAATCATCATCATCATCTCAGCGTATTCCCGATTGCATCCAGTATCGAGCTCAGGGACCGCTTCGACTATGATCCTAGATTTGACAAGCCAGGTTATTTCAAATATTCTTCGAGAATGTTGGAAGCTATTGTTGTAATTGACTTTGTCTCCGTCCGACGGGAGTGCTCCCAAAAGTTATTTTGATAATTTAAATAAATTTATCATTAGCCTGTCGCAGTCTGCTGGACATAAGCCTCTCAAAATGCTAGCTACTTTGCTCGATCTTCAGCTTCGTGCATCCAGTTCCTGTCACTCCACTGGCGTTTACCGAGACTTGGACCCCACTCTAAAACCTCTTCACTTCAGCGGTTGTTGATGTTACGGCCGACATTGCCAGCCCCACTACCACTTAAGATGGCTAGTACGTTAAGCTATGTCGATGATTTTGGTTTTCTGCTGGACCACCTTTGGATAGATATTAAATATATTGTATAGCCTTTCGTTCGCAGTTCACCCGCGCGTTATTTCTTTTTTAAATATCCCCCCTTCCCCTCACATTTCCGGGATCAAAAGTATCCTATGTCACCCGGGGATAGTGTAGCTTTCCAACAGTGAAAGAATTATTCAAATCGGTTTAGTAGTTTCGGAGCCTATTCAATACAAACAAACAAACAATCAAATCTTTCCTCTTTGTAATATTAGTAAAGATTAATATCAAATGATAACCAATAGTAAGGGCATGTACGTACATTCTAAGAAATTCCATATTCAGAGTATATCGAGTGAAGTGGTCGTGTTACGCAGTGATCGCTGTCTTGAGGGTTTCGTTGTTCCCTACAAGATTTGAGTGGTCTTCTGTTCTACAAGGCATTATAACTTGAAGATTTGTTCATTAGTTTGTCTCAAAATAATGGAACAGATTCTGTTTCCACTTAACTGCTGGGTGTAGTTGCGGTAATTTCACATAAATGCGAAAGTAAACGGTCTGTATGTCTATAACGCTTTGAAGCCTAAAGTTTGGTACTGACAACGACCTCACCTTGGCAAAGAAAACAAAGTAATTTTCTTACCAGATTAGTTCCCATGCGATAACCTAAAAATAAGTGTTTTTGTCCTTTTTTCACGTCTCAGCGAAGCAACAGACGAACGTGTTTTTTTCTCAATTACTTACTTTATTCATTAAATATGAAAACTCGCGATATATTCAACATTTTTAAACCAGACGTTTCGACCACTTTACAGCACTGCAGTCGTGATCAAGTGACTCAGGTGTTTTGCGTCAAAAAGATATTCAAATCGTTATTTCTACCGTCACATTTTTAATTAAAAAATGAATCTACTCTATTATTTATTCTGCGAATGACCCGTTCACTCAATTATTCATTTACATACTCACTCAATCATTCACTTACGAACTCATTCGTTCACTCATTTGAAACAATTTATTGTAAAATAAACAATTTTATTAGTAACGTACATTTGCCCTGTTAATGTTGATAGTGTTATTTCAATCGTGACAAAAAACATGCTTGGCTGGCTTCAGCCCGGCGGACTACCTCGTTCTTTCTGAATTATTGTTTATCGGACCAAAAAGGCAATCCCAAGTCAGCTGCGTATTTTCATAGGGATTCGTTCAGAATGGTAGACCAAAATTTACTTTAAAATTTTCTAAATGTTTTGAATGAAATCTTTAATCACTAGGCCCGATACGCACACTACGACGTTATCCCAAAGAAATGTGTTTTTTCGAGATAAATATAAATTACGTAACTTTTCAGCCCTCAAACTATCACCATATCAAAAATCTCGTTGATTCGTAGCTCCGTTTTGACATAAAACACAAACAAATAAATAGTTATCTGTACTAATATTATAAAGAGGAAAGATAGGATTGTTTGTTTGTTTGTATTGAATAGGCTCCGAAACTACTGAAACGATTTTGAAAATTCTTTCACTGTTGGAAAGCTTCACTGTCCCTTTTGGTCCCGGAAATGTGGGGCAAGAGGGGGATATTTGAAAAAAGAAATACGCGCGGGTGAAACCGCGGGCGGAATGCTAGTAATGAATAAAAACGCAATATTATTTACTTTTCAGATTAAGTATTTAAAAAATGTACATACATACACCCTTACAGAGCAAGAAATGATTTTATTTGCAAAGTTCATAAATTGCTTTTGGGCGATTCAACGTAATTTACGCTTACGAGTGCGCGGGATAATGAAGGCGTTATTAAATTCCGCGTGTAAAACTCATGTTTTGGCTTTCCTCTATTTCCTCGTTTATTGTGAAATTTCCAGTTATTATTATTTCTTTTAAAAAAGTGTCAGCTTATTTATAGTTTCACTGCGAATCATTGAAATCAAGTCGTCAACACTATAGTAAATAAGTTTTTGCTTGCGTAATAATTATGTGTTGGTGATCATAAACCCTAGCTATGTCATTGAGCTACTACGTCAGTACATAATATTTCTATGAGCTATGTTCGAAAGTTTCGTCACAATTATTTTTTTTACTTTTACCACTATACCATCGGGACCGATTTAGACTTTTTTTACAGATTTAATATCTTTTTATTTTATTTTATTTTGGTTTCCTAGCTGGCTAATCGATACCTCCAATGAACACTACGCTAACTTCAAAAGTGCAGGTTTACAGGAGGAGCTCTTGAAAGAAAAAAGTTGATAAAATCTTTATTTTTGTAGTTATTTTCTTGATATTTTTTGTGTGAGTAACTAATTTACTGATGCTTAAGATCCGCATAGTAACATTTAAAAAAACTTATGGGTTTTTTAATTAGCCTCACTTAGCGGGATGTAACGCAGAAAGCTCTAATTTAAGATCGGGATACACTCCGCCAATCCTAAGTTAGCGGAATATATTCGGGAATATTACAGGCTACAAAATAATAAATTAAATGTATACTACATAAAATAAAATTAATAATTACATTTAAAATCGACTTCATTACCAATTTAGAGTATTTTGAACAATGTTTTTATTATAATAAGATCGTAATTTATGAAAAAGAAAAGTTAGCGTTTTGTAGTAGGATAAGCCGAAAATCGTTGAACCGTTATACAAGCCGCTAACAAATAAATAGCGTAGAGTATCTTAACTGTGTCATTACTTAGCGGCCTTTCGTCCATATTGTTAACTAAGCTTATGTAACCAGTTCCAAAAAATATTATTTTTTCGTTGGTGTTTTAAGTAGTTGTGAGGGAAGAATTATTTTTCCACTTCGTAGATTAAATTATTTCCATTATAGTAACCCGAGACATTGTGCAAAAAATCCCGATATAATGTGGGATTGTTGTGATATACAACTGGCTCGGTGTAGTTGATTTGAATTAAAACGTACTATGCAAAACACTTTTAAATCATTTATTAATACTTAGAAAAATTTTAGGCAGTGGCCTACTGTAATATCTTAAATTTTAATTGCTGAATAGTTGCACTTATTTCTGTGTCAATATCATGATAATTATTAGGTATTTGGTCGTTTTTAACTGCTGAATTTATTTATTAAATTTTTGTTTCCTTCATAAGAATGCCCAACACTTATGCGATGGATGGGTTATTATTTTCCACAAAACGATTAATTCTAGCATGCCATCCTTCCAAATGGCTGCCATCCTTAATACTGTTTAACTGTTCCCCTTCACAACACCAGATTTTAATGAATCTTGTAGCCAGTTACGATCGAAGTAAAAATTTAATTGTGCTATTAGGTCAGCTAATATATTATTTTATAAGCAATTGGGCCAAACCTGCACATCTTGCAACATGCCGCCTCTGAGCTGGCTTGATACTTAGCTGTTCTGCTTTTTTAAAAAGACTTTGACTAAAGTGGTTAAAACAATCTGTTTGAGGATATGGTTTCTGAATACCATTAAAAGCAAATCTTCAAAAGCAACAAGCATTTTACGTGGTTTCCAGAGAGGAAATTTAGTTTTAATTATTTGTAAAGGATTTTTTTTTCTTGTCTTGGTTTTGGAGGATGGCAAAAAACAATGGTACTATTTTTGGGTAATAACAATCTAGCTGTGAATGGTAAAGTTAAAAAAAATCAAAAGTGCAAGTAACAACTTTTTCGTCAAAATTCTAACGTCATTTTAATCAGCCAATAAAAATATGAAAAACAATCGTTTCCTCCATAACTAATAAAATTCACAATTATTAACATTTGGTTTCCTTGACACCCAACACATAGTATAATAAACAATCATTATAAATGACTGTAACTCATTATACTAATAATTATTTTCCGATAGAAGTGGCCAGTCACAAACATTTAACGTTCATAATAGATAGCAAAAAGTTACAAAAATGGAAAAATTCTTCTTCTTCCACAACTAGGTAGTTACCAAACAGCAAAAAAAAAAATTTTGTAACTAGTTACATAAGCTTAGTTACCAATATGGACGAAGGGCTAAGCGGTTTGTTTTATACTAGAAAACAAAACTCTTGTATTATAATTGTAGCATTTCATGCAGCTAATTTCGATTTTAATTTACTACAAGATAGTGAAAATTATTAAACTTAGTAATGTTTAACTCTGATTTACACTACGTTATATAATTATTTGTTAAAAAGTGCATTCAACGGGCGACACACACCGCTAACTGTCACATGAACAAATACTTTCCCGCGCAACACCCCGCCAACTCCTAGTTGGCGGCGTATCTCCCGCGGGCCGGCAGTCGCGCTAGCCGAATACACACCACTATATTAAGACAGCGGCTTGTCCACCCCGTAATTGAAGAAAGTACCTTTACTTGGCGTTATGTAAATCTCAAAACTTTTTTGTTTTTAAAGATATTGTCATGAAAATTTGGGGGCATAATATTAGTAAAATAGTGGGTCGATTTCTATAAAAAACGAAAAATGGCAAATTTTGAGTTAGCGTAGTGTTCATTGGAGGTATCGAATATTATCCTTTTCTGATGATTCATGACATGACAAGCACTGGATAAAAATATACTCGTATCTGGAGTAAACGTTTTTAGTCTGAAAAAATATTATTAAACAATTTTATTGCTAGTAGGTATTATTTATTTAAAAACCTTACGTCAATTTCGATATTTCTTGTGAGTCGAGATAACGTGTCCGTTATTTTTCTAGAACTATAAATACCTATTCCAATTGATATATTTTTTTGGACTTTATCCAAAACCTAACAAAAGCAACCATCTCATACGTCAAAACTGTGCTTTTTACTGTTCGTCTGTATTTCTTGAATCATAAAATGAAAATAGAAAATGCAAAAGGAAATCTTAACTTTAGCTTTTCGTTCTTCGTTTTTGTACATACCTCGTTGGTCTAGTGTTTTGAGACTTTTCCGTAATTTCGGAGTCCTGTAGTTCCGTAGTTTCGTGTCCAACTGTGTCCAACCCGCATTTCACAAGTCATCTACAATTTCAAAGATGACATGACAAAAATATCATATTATGTCATCAATAGATTTTGAAGTTCAAAGATATTAATTCCATGGTTCAAAGCGACCAATAGGTTTTGTAATGTCATCCTAAACTATAACTAGCCTTACGCCCGCGGTTTCACTCGCGCATAATTTCTTTTTACAAATATCCCCCCTTTCCCCCCACATTTCCGGGATCAAAAGTACCTTATGTTCATCGGGGATAGTGTAGCTTTACAACAGTAAAGGAATTATTCAAATCGGTTCAGTAGTTTCGGAGCCTATGCAAACAAATAAACAAACAAACAAATCTTTCCTCTTTATTATACCTATAAAGTATAGATAAAGATGATATTTAACCAATCAATAAAATTATAGCTATCTTTTTCTTTTGCTTTCGTATCTTTCGTTCGATATAGAATCAGTGGAACACAAATTACTGTGAACATACCTTTTCTCAATCCCTCCCTCTAATAAATGTCATAAGCAAAACTCTGCAAAACACCCCAAAGCATAGACAAGCATAGAAGATTACTAAAAGCCAACCGGAAGCTGGCTAGGGTCCCGTAGGATCACTTAACATGGCGGCAGGAAGTAATCCTCATATGACAATCGTTGGACAACCGACGGGAAGTGAACCAATGTCATCTAAGATAGTACAGGATCCCACTGCTAGATTCTGCAGGTATTTTACTTTTTTGATGAAATTTTAACATGAAAGTTGAAGAAGTATACAACGAATTAGCGATATGCAACAATAATATACATTTTTAATTTTTTACACAAGGCAGCTCCAACGTTGCGGCTGACAGAGAGCTAGCAATATTTTTTTAATTATATCATCACTTCCTTTAAATTGATCACTTCTTCAAAATTCATTTAATATAAGTATTATATATTTTCATAATAAAAAAGGTACCTGGTAGAATCGAGCAGTGAGATCTTAGTCTATAATGGGTGATAGTCAAGGGAATTCCCAACTAGCACACAAGCTCTATAACAAGCCATATACTGGTCGGTTAGAAGTTACTAATAAAGGCATGGGTTCCTTAAGTAAGATCTACAGTATATGTACAAGCGCTTAAAGCACCGCTGTACCCCCAAAAGGGCCCATTTTGTACGGCTATAGGGTCTACAGTGGCGTATGCGAGCGATAGTATACGCTTAAGTATCTAATATAAGTAGTAATAGCACGACTGTAGCGCTCGCACCTTATTTAGCACGACTGTAGCGCTCGCACCTTATTATACCGCGTCTGTATCTCCGATTTAAAGTTTACGGTTCTTTATTGAATATACAGTGGCGATACAGAGGAATTTATAAAACATAACCTATAATTTTAATAAGATTAGCCATTTGGAAAGTATATGACAGTGAATTGCAGTAAGTAAATTAAAAATAATAAACAGGTAAGTCAAGTGTTGTTTTTTCCTTTTATTCGTATGAAATACAAGTGCGAGTAACAGTTTATTGTAAATATATACATATGTTTTAGCTAATATTTTCACGCGCCCTTCTATATATGCAGTTTTTTGATAAAAAATACATTTAATTATAGATTGTGAATTCTGAATTTAGCTTGTAAAAGATATTTAGGCTTTGTTTGTAGTTTTTGTAGTGTCATGGATGAAAAATAGTTACGTGAGTTCGGTTTTTTGTACATATTTATGATTTAAAAATTATAAATTAGTATTCTGAAAATTAATTTTATAAAAGCTAAATGGCGTCTCAGCTACAACAGCCTTCAGAGTTTACTAGAACCTTTCTACCGATTCATGGCGCTTGTATTTGCCGTTCTAGACCTTTGGGTTCTACAATTGTGGTATTAACATGCTATTAAACGTTATGAGGTGTACAGCAGTAATTAATACTTCTTTTAAGAACCCAAGACTGTACAATGGATAATTGATACCCTATTATAGAGGTCGTTTTATTTAGGAGTCCGTGGTCAGAATCTTAAAACCCTTCTACACTTGACTTATTATCTGGAGACTTTTGCATCAAATTCGTGTTTTTCAGGTCCTACAAGAAAACTGTGGAAATATTTCAACAGCTGCAATGGGCTACGGGAAAGCATCTGAACCTACGTATATAATACTTTCAGACAACGCCGGAGCTCAAGTGCCGACAGAATCGGAACCAAATTCAGAACTGCAAAATATATGAAACATCTTTTAATTATATTAAATGTTTTATTTAGTCCCCCTCTCTAGTCCGGCTTCAGCCGTTTTAATGGCCATAGTAGTGGAATTTATACACTTTTACCTGTATAAGGAGTGTTTGCCATGCCTTATCCAGCTATTTGCCATAAAGTTGCTGTACAATTCTTAATTGTAGCGACTTAGGCGCTACTAAAGAGTATTATGTATCTGCTGTAGATACAGCATTACAAAGGATGTCATTAACTGTACTCAACAGCTTAAGCCTATACAAGTATACAATATACAACTTAAGGCGTTTCAAAAGAAGTTAATAACTCTGTTCTAACGCCTTTAACTACAAAAACATTCTACAAGATCTCAGAGCGCTACAAAAGTTACTTATACCTCCTCTTTACATCTAATGCCTGTACAATAACTCTATAATATGACTTTGTATCTCCTTTGGGGATTATTTTACCGCTCTACGACCATTGTACCGCACGTCTGTTAAAGCGCTTTTAAATACGCTACTGTACAACTTCAGAAGTATAATAAACCCTTTGAACGGCTGTTATACAACCTTCAGGTGGTACAGAAGCAATTTAAGCAGCTTGCGTGTTTGTTGGGATTTTGTTTTGTTAAAGGAATGGTGGCTAGAAGCATAGTAGAAAGAGGACACAGTAGGTCTTCTTCATACACCACACCGCGCGCGGCTTGAATGTATGCGCCATTAAATAGTATCCATGCGTCGCCGCACGCACACTCAAACAAAATCTGGACTCGTTTCCTATAATTGCACACAAAGAGATTTTGTAAGCATGTCCGTGTGGCGACGCATAGATACTAGTAGCGCACACACTACAGTTTTTTGGAACAATCAATGAAAAAAGCAGTATTCCGGTTGACGGTTACGACTTTAATACCTTCAAGAAACGAGCGTACTCTCTCTTAAAAGGCCGGTTAACACATCAGCGATCCCTCCTGGTGTTGCAGATGTCCATGGGCGGCGGTGATTGCTTACCATCAGGCGACCCGCTGGCTCGTTTGCTGCCTCTGGCATAAAAAAAAAACACATAAGCCGCGCGCAGTGCGTTTGAATAAGGATATCGTACTTTTTATTATTTTTACTATGATAGAAGCCTTTGTGGTGAATTAGCTTCCGGTAAGCCGTTGGACTGTCGCAAAGGGACTTAAGATCTTGAGAGCGATGCATTTTTCTTGTAGAGTCTATTCATTGTCGCTAGGAGACGTCGCGTCCGCTAAATGTGGGGGAAATAGCTGTTGAACTTTGTTTTAATTACATTTACATTACTTCTTACGAACTCTCTCGAATCTCCTACGACTTCTTAGGAAGATTGCTTATGTATTTTAAAACGATATTAGGGCTTTACTATGATGGCCTGAGTAACTTTTTCAATGAAAAGATTGATAATTTAATTGTTGCGTGCGTAGCAATTTTTTGGCTATCTTCATGGTGAAAAGGTGAGTTAAGTAGGTCATACCTTAAAAGTGATGGCTTTGCCATTGGTTCTGGGTTCAATCAAATCCAGGTCGGACCATTTATTTGTGATTGAGTTTTTCTGTTCAAAAAATACAGTCTTCGAAAAGCACGCAAAGCACTTGGTGTACTATGATCCCGCGTAATTATTGACAAGTTTGACTAGCTATTTGGTGTAATAATGGTCGAGAAGTCGGCTATTACACCAGAGGTCGGGGGTTCGATCCCCTCACGGTACATACATTTGTGTGCATGAACATGTCTGTTTGTATCGGTCTGGGTGGTGTTTCTATGTATGATATACAATGTATTTACAAAAAAAAAAAGGATAAAAGTAATTTTTATCCGTTGCCTGGCACTCATAGCACAAGTTAATGCTTAGTTTAGGGCTAAATGGCACTGTGTGAATAATGACCAGAGATATAAATTTATTCATTGGCTACCGTAGTGACATTGCCATATTATTTAAATGATGAGTAGACAGTATAAAGTCTCTTGACTTTATTGTCAGATTTCTTAACAGATAATGTGAGATCTTTCGAACAAATACGATACCTATATTCAGGCTTCAGTGAAACCTGAATAGTAATAAGAAGTGCGTATTTCGCCCTTCGTAGGAATGGAGACGAAATAACGCAGAGCGACAGATGCTGTGAGCCCAATATATTCGGAAATACCTCTAGGAATATAACTAAGAATATGCGTAAGGATTCATAGGGTTAAAGGTTCCGTGGCTCCAAGAGCTATGCTATTCTATTGCCTCAAACTTGATTAGCTAGAGTAATATTGATGTTTATCAAGTAACTGCCTCCGTAGTGCAGTGGTTATAGAGCGTTGGGCTCTTAAGCTCGGAGGTCCATACTGTATGCAATCGGAGCGTATTCCCGATTGCATCCAGTATGGATTTCAGGGTCCGCTTCGACTATGATCCTAGTCAAGTCTGGTTATTACAATAGAGCGATTGACACGAAACCAGACCTACTTGGAACATAGTCGGGACCAACGGCTTAACGTGCCTTCCGAAGCACGTAATCATCATTCTTTTCAGGCATTCAGGTGATTCAAGCCTGCAATGTCCTAAGTAAACTGGATACAAACACACAAAGTGATGCTCCCCGTGAGATTCGAACCCACGACCTCCGGGTATAATATACTTTGATATACAAATATTCCCTCTAAACCACGGAACTCCAAAAACGTTACAGCCTTAAACAATCGTCGATCAAAATAAATCCGATTAGGTACTCAGCCCGAGTTATCTTACATGGGACATGGCGCCTATATTGTGTCTCTTTCGCCAAACGATAAACGACTTTATTCACAACACGATAAAGCCTAAAGACGTTGAAGACATTCTGCGGTTGAACGTACATTGAATCGATCGTGACCCTCTGAAGTTATCAGAAGCTTACTGCCGAATTATGCAGTCTTTTTCAACCCTATTTCAAGCCACAGTCTAAAAACCGCACGTAATTTCACCTTGATTAAATTTGACTACTGCAGTTTGAACTACGAAGATTTTCTACACTGTGATTGGACATAAAATTAGGGTTGTCTGTGTATAACTTCTGTCAATACCCAAGTTACAGTTTGTGTTTTACAACGGTCATAAATTAAACATTCGATCAGTGATATCGGGTGTGTTCGACAAATGTAATGTGGTCTCTCCCTTCCGTCATGCCAAGCTCAATTTAAGAATCTTACCGCTTTTCCTTATTGAAGCAGAGGTCTATGTAAGCTGGTCGTGCGTTATCTAATGATAGACATGTTCTGATATTCTGTGGGGAATGTTATGTTTTAAAGTAGTTAATGCAGTATGGGTGTAATGTTTTATGGGCCATTGGGGTCCTTTTTGTGGCATCGTGGGTCGAATTAACGACTAAATGTAAATTTGTTTCGTAACGGTTAATATCGTTAATATTTTGATAACCTAGGTTATCTAAATATTGTCGCTTCTACTCACTTGAACTTTCTTTATGGAGTACTCATTTAGAACTTGGTATGTTTATGTCACTTCAATTAATACGAGCACGCAGCCCACTTGAAATGGTAAGCGTCTGTTGCTCAATGTGCTGGCCACACCCTAGGCTTTCATGAACTTCGCTTATAAGCAGTTTACATTTGCTAGCAATAGGCATGCAAGGTTTTAACATTTTAAAGCGTGCTTTATCGCTCTCTGTCAATTCAAACAACTCTCTGTCTCTCTGTCTGTTGCGAATGACTGATTGATAATAGCATGCTTAATATACAAACCTGTGTAGACGCGCTTAAAGCACGCCCCCTTCCACCCGCGCCGCAGGTAAAATGCTCAAAAATCGCACGCCTGCTGATTTTTGAGCAAACTCGAAATGAGCATGCTGATTTTAAGCAAAACATTCCGACACACATGCTACTAAGTGACAACTGCTTAATAGAAGCATGCTTTCATGCTTGAAATGAGCATGTGTAACATAGCTTTATATTTGAGAGAGGAAAAACAAGGGACGCACATTAAAATGTCCTAAGTTAGTGCTAGACTTTAGATAACACTAAATCCCGTTTTAATCCTGGACGCTGTCCCAGAGCTTAAATCCTTTAATTACTACGTCAAACAGCTGTATCACAGTGAATCTAAGCCCATTTAAGACCTAAATTTGAACAAAATATTTATTTGCCTTGTCAATGTAGGATTAAAATCAATCTGGATTATGTTATTATATTATGCCGCCTCTGAGGAGTACGCTACTCGGGTTTGACACTAAAGGTCGTGAATTCGATTCCTACCTTGTATCCGTTTGTTAATAGTTTTATAGGCTAGTAGCCACAATTTAGACATGTAATAGTGTTTAATGTCCCACTACAGGGAGATGGCCTTCAACATGGAAATCAAGTTGTTGACACAATGATGAGACTATGGGGAAACCACAAATAAATAAGGATATATTAAACTTTAACAGTATAACGTACACAGATGTTTGTACCCTGCATAAATGACTGACCATGACACAAAATCAGCGGTTTCATACAAAAACAGAAATTGTGATTTTCTGTTTTTCCAGACATGAAAGATTTAAATAAATAACGAGAAACAATCGAAATATCCATGTAGAATTTTTTTTTCAGGTTATATTAACAGCCAAGATTCGTACGTTTTTACGCAATTTTTTCATTACGAGCCAGACGTCTTTGAATAATTCATTTCTTGAATTTATTCCCGAATACATTCATACAAAAACGCTCATTGACTCGCTCGCAATGCACCGGCTAGGGGACTGGAGTTCAAATTTTGATGGCATTCCTTTTTTTTAAATTATTTATGATCCAACGTAACAATCAGAGAATTGCTGGGAGTTTTGTATTTTGCCAAAATACAGTACAAAAACAAATACAAAATTCTTTATTTAGCAATAAACAGTAGCAGTACAGTTACTGAAAGGACGATTCATTATAATAGGTAAGTCTAAATATATTAAACTCAAAGGTGACTGACATAGATATCTATCAACGCACAGCCCAAACCACTGAACGGATCGGGCTGAAATTCCGCATGCAGGTAGATGTTATAAGGTAGGCATCCGCTTAGAATGGATTTTGATCAATTCCCACGGGAACGGGAACCACGCGGGTGAAATCGCGGGCGCCCGCTAGTTAAGTATATGTCAGTGTTGGGCAAATTTTAATTGCAAGAACAATTAATGATTAACAATTAATTAATTGTTAATTGTGACCACAACAACTAACAATTAATCAATTGTAATTGTGAAAAACCACAATTAACAATTGATCAATTGTAATTGTGAAAAATGACAATTAACAATTAATCAATTGTTAACTGTATTAGTGGCAATTAACAATTAATTATTTTTTAATTGTTTTTTTAATTGCAATTAAAAATTACAATTAAAAAACACTGCTGTATAATATAAAGCCGGTAATCGGCATATATAAATATACAATATACTGCCTCTGTGGTACAGTGGTTAGAGCGTCGGGCTCTAATACCCGGAGGTCGTGGGTTCGAATTCCGCGGGGAGCATCACTTTGTGTGATTGTTTCCAGTTTGGTTAGGACATTCCAAGTGGGTCTGGTTTCCATTGTAACTAATTTCATTTTGATACATAAAGTTAATTGTTAGTTTTAATTGTTTTGTAAAACAACTAAAAAAGTTAATTGCAATTAATTTAATTGTGAGTTGCAATTGACACACGTTAATCAAATTAATTTAATTGCAAGGTGCAATTAAAGTTTAATTGCGATTAATTTTAATTGCAATTAATTTAATTGCAATTACTTTTTTAGTCAATTGACAAGATGATTGACAAATTAATTGATTAATGCCCAACACTGGTATATGTTTAAAAAAGTTTAAAATTATATCTAGCTCTCATTGTAATTAGCTTGAGACTCAAATCATTAATAAAATATTAATGTTTACTTTACTTACGATATTTCCCATTAGATATTACATATAAACAATTTAACAAAAAAAAATCATCATCATTATCATTGAAAATGTATCCAAACCTTAAAATTCAACATTACAAAATATACAACTATCTGTAACTAACCAGTGATTTTTAGAATAACTACATTCATCTATTCTAAGAAAGACGTGATACGATAAAGCCCGCTAGCAATACCTACTTATCACTAAAATCACATGCTCTGAAGTCGCCTAAAAAAACTAAACACATACTTCTAGCGTTATGTTAACACGACCAAAAGCAGGGCCAAACCAATAACCCCGGGTCACGTTTCGCATTGCTCACTCGGTAACGTGTAATGCAATTGAAAAGCTCCCAGTCCCCTAGATCATATGCTGAATACAACTCTAGCCGTTTCATAATTCATTGGACGTCGGAACCTTGTAATAAGGGCGACAGTTTTTTGTTAATATGATTACGGTACTATTTTTAGTTCGTAGTTAACTATTCTGTGTAATTACGTCTACGCTAATTAAAGTTAAGGCTTCGTTGACTGGACTATAATGAATTTGATTGTTTTATTACAGTGATATTTTGGACTAGTTTCACTTATGACAGATAAGTGAGTGATTAGGTATTTGTTCTATCAAAGATTTGTATATCTATATCTATACTATAAAAGAGGTTTTATGGAGGAGAGATTTTTTGTTTGTTTGCTTGTTTGCTTGTTTGCTTGTTTGTATTGAATAGGCTCCGAAACGAATTAACCGATTTTAATAATTCTTTCACTGTTGGAAAGATATACTATCCCCAAGTGACATAGGGTACTTTTGATCCTGGAAATGGGGAAAGGAAAGTCGCCCGAGGCGCAATAAAGTTCGACGTAGTAAGCCGAAGTGTCTCTCCACACTCTTTTATTCGTCTAACCTCGATCAACTTAGCGAGAAGTGTAGAGGAGGTATAAGATTAGCAGAATCCACCTGGATATATTAATGTTAGTACCTACTTTTGCTATACATGTAGAAATTTACGTTTTCTCGTGCAATAGCTAGAAGCATCATATGCACTTAGGCATCCATTCTCAATACCAAGACCACGCCGTTACTTACCATCTGTACGACTACGGCAAAATATAGACCAAACGTGGTACAGCCAGCCAAATAGATTCCTGACCCAACTTAGTAGGTAAGCTCAAAAAACACGTCTAAGAAAATAGTAAAAAAGTTTTAAGAAAGTAATCGGTAAGAAGGTATAAGCAGTAAGACGGATATTATAAATCAAGCTCAAGTAGTTTATAATAAGCCATTCTTCTATTTATTTCGATATTTCATAAGCGATCATCGTGTAAATAAAGGGTTTTTTAGACTTACTCGTTGCTTTATTATTGATCATAATATAGTATCTAAAAGGTAGGAGTTATAAAATCATCTAGATACACCAATACTAGAATCTTTGATTTGAGTATACGCCTGGTTAGAATTTGTCCGACTACCGTTAGAGTAATTGGCAAGATTGAAACCATGCAACACTTAATAGACCAAAAGTTTATTTCATCAGGTTCAGGTCACATATTATAACTAGCTTTCCGCCCGCGGTTTCACCCACGCGTAATTTCTTTTTTTCAAATATCCCGCGAGAATGAGAAGTTTCCCGTAGGAATTTTATAGCCTATATCCTAATGCTGGTTATAAACTATACGTGTGCCAAATTTCATCTTAATCTTTTCAGCCGTTTAGGCGTGATTGAGTAACAAACATCCAAACATCCAGACTTTTGCATTTATAATATAAGTAGGATGATGTGATTACATTTACTTCTTTAATGATGTTCTAATTTTTAACCGACTTGAAAATATTTTGTTTGAAGATTTTTACAGGCGGAAATTATCAGTAAGATGTTTTGAAATCGGGCAAATTTAAAGATCGACTGTACACCCAGACGGCAGTGAACGAGGTACGTGAATTCGTCCGTGCAAGATGGACACTCGCCACAATCACCGCTGTTTTGCGGCCAGCCTAAAGCTTGAGACACACTAGAAAGAGATTATGTTGTCATGTTATTCTTCTTGAGGTGCCTTTTCGGTTCTAGAGACTAGCCATCAGCTTTTTTATACTACTTCAGTTGGCAGACAGACACGCAACCCACTTGATGGTAAGCAGTCATTGCGGCTATTCCATTGAGGGACTCTTCACCAAGCAGCGTCGCTTAATGAGCTGCCTGCCACACTGAAGGTACACCTGATCTTCTAGCCTTTGATTGCAAGTGTACTGGCTTATAATGGACAAACCGCTGTTCTATGACGGCGGCCTTCGATCTTCTACGAATCTCATCATTTCTGATTCGATCTAGTAGAGAAATTCCTAAAATATCTGAACTTGGTGTGTCTCCATCACAAGTTTGAGCACCGCGTCAGCAGAGGGTGAGCGCCGGGACTGGGCGCTCTCGACAAGACTCAGACCAATGTCCTTGTCTGCTAATTCCTCACTGCTTACAATGCGGAATTTTGGTTGAAGATCGGACATTAATTTAATTTTGATGTAAAGTTCGTGAATCGCGGTTCGAAGATCAAAGAAACCTAAGGTAGTTGCACATTAAGCGATAATTAAGAGACAAGTGTCTCTAAATAGAATATGCTGCAATTGCCGTTTAGATGGACTGTGTGCCTGTCTGCCAAATGATCTAGCATAAAAAATATGTATATAGCGCACTATTACTTGTAACATGTGTAGTGGCTGTTGGAATGCCCTACATACGACAGACTGACAACACCAACACAAAATTTCAAATCAGCGAAAAGTGCATAAACATTGACTTAAGACTCGTCATTTACACGTCACTGAGACAGCCAATCAAATATTTATTTGATTCTGATTCACGCTAGTTAACCAATTAAAGTCGTCGCTAGCATAAAATCAACTAAGATGGTGGTACACACGTGTAAGCATCGGCTTCAAGACTCGTCAGGGATAGAGCAAATATTCGATTCGCGCTAGCAAAGTAATTGTCTCACCGAGATGGTACATTGGACCGTAGTCCACGAGCATAGACCATTAGCTCGGAAGAAGATCTTCTATTCCAGCTGACGTCATGATAAATCACGTTGAACGTAATAAATTCCCCAGGTTAAAATGTACCTACCCTAAAAAGTACTATTGCCCTGCAGGGGAATAGTCTACGCTCAATAAAAATAATTATACTTCAACTATTCTAACTTATTAGTACTTCCGAATCGTTTTTAGAATCGCGTAGCACATCGGTAGCAAAGTAGGCACTTCAACGTGACAGCTGTTCCCAGAGTCCTAATTTCGTCGCCAGACCGAACCGAATAAATATAAAATTAGGTTTTTCTCTCAGTTACAGTCTGTATTCTGAAAGCCTTAGTATGTACAGTTGGCAAAAGATCAACTTACTCGAATCTGTCAAAAGGTCTCAATTGAAATAGAGCTCTATGCGATAGACATTAAGCTGAAAAGTTGAAGTGACATATTAGGGAAGGTTGATGTGCTGACGACTGTACACAGCCTTCGCTGCCACGCATGATCGCACCAGACGTATCACATTAAGGCCCTTCTGGCTATGACAAAGGGACAATGTTCTAACGGGCTCATTCCTACTCTAAACTATATCTAAGAGTACTTTTTTCATTGGTTGATTGGTTAACCGTTGTAAAGGTATTTCGACCAAAACTAATTAATATAACTTAAGTTTAAGCACAACTCTTGGTTAAAGTGATTTTGTCAAAGTTTGTTATAGTTTCATAGTACCAAGGAAATGTCCATCAAGGATGCAACTTCACATAATTTGCTTGTAAACAATATGGTCTAAAGCGGCAATGTTGGTCTATCGACGGTTACCGGCACGGAATATCTACCGAACTTGCCCTAGGAGTCTCACTTGGTATATACAGGGTGTTCGTAAGAACGTTGAACATACGATAATGGGGGGTAGTTGGGGTGGTCTGTTAACTAACTAGCTCAAAAGATTTCACCTAGGTTTCAAGATTTTTTTTAAATTATTTTTTTTATAAAGTTCTATAATTTTTCGGTTTTGTACCTTTAAACCCGTCTAACTTTTTTTTTAATGACCAGATCCAAATAATTTTTTCATTATTGGAATCTTAGTGATTGGTAGGTCCCTTTAACTATAAAGTTGTAAATTGCACATTGCTAGAAACAAAGTTATGGGCCCTCAAACATAAAATAAGAGTTGAAACAAATTTTGAATCTCAACTTCGCGTAGCATTTAAAAAATAAATAAAAGGGATGGATGACTTCTGATTTGTTAAAAACATCTCCAAAGTGTGAGCTTTCTAACGATATGTCGTTTGTTTTGATATTTTTTTTGTAACTAAAATTATTCGATGTTTTCTACCCAGGCGGACCATTTCGACGAAAATCTACATACGTGAAAACTTAAATGTTTTGCGAAATTTATCAATGCAAAGGTCAAAATAACTAATTACTGGGATAGTGACATAAAGCAGGTAGATTTTTTCTCACTCTTGCACAAATAACGGCTATCTTTTCTCTCTTTCACTCTGTGTGGAATGCGCGGCGAGTGACGCTTCCCAAGAAGGTAATAATAATAATGTTTCACTCTAGTACACTTACATCGTATCTTTCCTCTCTTTCGCTTTCAGAACAGGCGACTCAGTGTAAGTGACAGAACCAAAGAGGACAGAATTCTTAGTCGGGACTTAACTGCCTCTGCGATCATACGTGCCCTTTGTGCCTACTCTTGTTACAGTTATCTTCGTTTTGTATTATTGTTATCAGTTGTTTTGTTAAGTTTTGTTATTTCTGTTACGTTTGTTAATCGGTAAAATGACTTCATTTACCAATGAGGAATATGCGGACATTTTAATGGCATATGGAAGAGCTAACTCCAAAGCGCGTGAAGCGCGTAGAATTTATCAAGAACGAACATAACTGTAACAAGAGTAGGCACAAAGGGCACGTATGATCGCAGAGACAGTTAAGTCTCGACTAAGAGTTCTGACACTTACACTGAGTCACCTGTTCCGAAAGCGAAAGAGAGGGAAGATACGATGTAAGTGTACTAAAGTGAAACATTATTATTATCACCTTCTTGGATAGTTAAGTCTCGACTAAGAGTTCTGACACTTACACTGAGTCGCCTGTTCCGAAAGCGAAAGAGAGGGAAGATACGATGTAAGTGTACTAGAGTGAAACATTATTATTATTACCTTCTTGGGAAGCGTCACTCGCCGCGCATTCCACACAGAGTGAAAGAGAGAAAAGATAGCCTTTATGTGTTCAAGAGTGAGAAAAAATCTACATTCTTTATGTCACTATCCCACTAATTTGTTATTTTGACCTTTGCATTGACAAATTTCGCAAAACAATTAAGTTTTCACATAAGTAGATTTTCGTCGAAATGGTCCGCCTGGGTAGAAAACATCGAATAATTTTGGTTACAAAAAAGATATCAAAACAAACGATATATCGTTAAAAAGCTCACACTTTGGAGATGTTTTTAACAAATCAGAAGTCATCCATCCCTTTTATTTATTTTTTAAATGCTACGCGAAGTTGAGATTCAAAATTTGTTTCAACTCTTATTTTATGTTTGAGGGCCCATAACTTTGTTTCTAGCAATGTGCAATTTACAACTTTTTATTTAAAGGGACCTACCAATCACTAAGATTCCAATAATGAAAAAATTATTTGGATCTGGTCATTAAAAAAAAAGTTAGACGGGTTTAAAGGTACAAAACCGAAAAATTATAGAAATTTATAATAAAAATAATTTTAAAAAAATCTTGAGACCTAGGTGAAATCTTTTGAGCTAGTTAGTTAACAGACCACCCCAACTACCCCCCATTATCGTATGTTCAACGTTCTTCCGAACACCCTGTATACCTTGTAAGAATGTCCGGCGTTTGTTTCAGAGGGGATAACTAGTGAAATTACTGGGTATATGAGACCTAATAACTGTCGTTTCGGTTAATCGGGCGCAGGGCAGTGCCAGACAGAACCTGCTTAGTTACTGTTTGGCACTGAACTGTCTAAGGCCAGACGTGGCGCTTACCATTAGCTGTACGATCTGCTCGTCTTATTACACATTGCAATTGGCGAGGACTCGCGTAGGTTGGTAATAAAAAACTTTTACTTATAAAAATTACATATAATAATTAGAGAATTATGTGATGAATTTTGCAATCGTATTGACAATTTTTTCGTTTTTGACATATAGTAAAAAGAAGATCGCCGCGCGCCTCATCTGAGCGGCGCGCGGAGGTTTGAGTCAAAAAGGCTTCAACACAATAAAAAAAAACTTTAGTGGCCGCAATTGAGCCTGACCTCTTGCAACCTAGCATTCTTGAGGAGCGATAGACAATGGGCAATGGGACTCCTTCTTTTTCAGCTATCAGTGGCCAGAGAAGCAGACCCTATAGCCACCTTGTTCCGCAGAAGGAAGAGGGGTCAAATATGGCTACAAATTGATAGCTTTGCCCCCGTTGAGTGGGTAAACCTCGTCGAACCTTGCACACTGTCTTCAAAATCCAATGGAGGGTAAAGGTGCTTTGTGCGTTGTGGGTAAAAAATGGCTCTTACTACACCATAACTTGCGGTATGGCCACGCTTTCCCATCAATGTGCAAGGGAAAATGGCACCGTCACACCAGCCCCTTCTCAGGAGCAGAAAGCGACCACACTATCTTCTGTACTGATGTTTCACCTGCAACCCGATACTCGGAAAAAATTGTTTAAATTCTCAAAATCGTGCAAAATGCTTTGCTAAGTGGCAATTCTCGGCCGCATCAACCCTTTGTTTAATAATAAGCCCTTTACTTCAAAACTTTGTTTAAACTTTATGTAATCAATACGGCTCGTAACCTTTCAAAAGTTAGCTTGTTTGATCAATATTTCCGGATAATGAATATTAATTTACTTTAACATAACAAACAGTTATTGGTGGGACTTGGCTAGTTCTTTGACGATTCTGATATCCATAAGTTTTTAAGTTACTTGCTTAAAAATCAGATCAATGATGATATTATTTTCAGGTATCTGTTTATTTATTTATTTAACTGCCTCAGTGGTGCAGTGGCTAGTAGGTCAGACTGGATTTTTTTTTATGTCAGAGGCGGCAAACGAGCCAGCGGGTCGCCTGATGGTAAGCAGTCACCGCCGCCTATGGACATCTGCAACACCAGAGGGATCGCTGATGCGTTGCCGGCCTTGGGGTTATAAGGGGGTGTGGGCCTCCGGCACTCTCACAAACCAGGCGAAATATGTACAATAGTAGTCAAGTGTCAAGCGGTAACCGCAGTGCGCCTGCGTGCGCCGCCGATTCCGCTGCCGCAAAATAAGAGGCCAAGGTCTAATATATTCAGCGCAGTTACATGATATCAAAAGCAAACGACGAAATGGAAGATCATGAAAAACTCAAACATCAAACAGATTTAGGTGGCCCGTTTCCGAGAAAAAGTTCCATAGCAATTTAATTAATGACAAAAGGAATAGACATGTTTTATACCGTCAAAGCGGAAGGTACATCATGTTTTTTGCCATGGCTCAAGTGAATGCTCAAATAGCCTCTCTGAGCACGTATTTATCAACAAGCCATAAAGTGCTCTTAGCTGCCTTATTTTCATAAGGGCCGTTTTGCTGCGTTCATATTATGGCACCCAAGCAAGATAGGGAAATGCTAAGCAGTATTCGATAGATGATTTATGTGTGAAATAGAATAAGCAATAGGTAGGGAACTACTCCAGAGAAATTACTTAGAGTTTGAGATTGAATTGAAAATATTAGAACACTAGTAATTTTCCTAACGCCAGACAAAACTGCTTTTTTCCTCTTTCGGACACAAACGGGGTTTAAAATCACTAATACGCATTTGACAAGCGTGGTGAACTGGTGATTAAGCAAGGCCTTTGCAAAATTCAAAAGAAATGAAATGAAATGTCCCTAATTTGATTCCTAACGCTCACTTTACAGATTGCTCTTGGTTTTTTGTCCTCTCAGGCTGTCTTTTTTTAAATGCTAGATCATTTAGCAGACAGGTACGCAGCCCACCTGATGGTAAGCGGTCACTGCGGCATATTCCATTGAGGGACACTTCACCAGGAAGTATCGCTTTATGTGCTGCCAGAGTGTAGGCTCATCTGATCTTCAAGCCTTCAATTTCAAGCCAGAGCTGTTAGCTAGCCAGTCGGACTCTGAAAAAGCCCTACCACAAACCAAAAAGTCTTCTTATTTTATCAAATGCCAATGATGTTAAACGAGATACAACGAACGTAAAAGAACGAAGATAAAAGAACAAGATAAAGCGGCTTTCAAACCATGACTGCTCGCGCCTATAAAAATGATGGAACCGACTGTTTTCTTTGAACCAAATCCGCTTATCGATGTCATGTATGTTGGTGCCCTATATTAGGTGTCGCGAACGGAACGCATCTCCATATTATCATACGGGACATTATGTTATTTTCATACGACCCCTGGCGTCGTAATGCCATAATGGACGTAAACCTCTTGAGTGTCGATAAAATCTGGAAAAAGGTTCACAAAAAAAAAAGTAATTTAGCCTCTTTTATTCGCGTTTTAATAAGTCTCAAAAAAATTCAGTTTAAATTTTCCATTTGTTATTGTAGTATTCAATGGTACCAAAATGGCACTTACAGATACACTCACAAATCGAATTCAAAGTATTGAATTGTATTCGTTCTTTGCTCGGCTGCATCTAGCTCTTGCCAGCCATCTTGCGCAAATCGTCACTCCACCTGGCCTGAGGGCGTCCTACACTACGTTTATCGAGACGCGGTTTCCACTCTAGAACCCGCTTACCTCAAAGTTTATCGGTTCTACAGCTGATCCATATCAGCTTTCCTGTGATCAACCCGCTTGCACAATGTGGCGGAAGTTGGCCAACTCTCCAAAATCTGAGTCTGTAAAACTATGATATTTTATATAATGAACTAAATTTTATAAATGAAAAAGAATAGTGAAAATATACAATATACATTCGTTACTCCAAGACTATGTTGCTTAAAATAAAATCACAATTTTTTTCTACAAAATTCACACATACCTACGCTCTTATTTACACAAAGCATGACACAAGTATTTCACAATTCAACTGTCTCTTTGCATTCTGGTCTGTCGCATCTCAAATCTTTGGCGAGCTCAAATAATATCTCGAACATTTCGGTCCTAAAATTTCTCGCGACTTCGTTTGAAATTATTTACATTTTTGGCAGCTGATGGTTCAGAGCATTTATTTCGCAACTTGATTTACGATGAAAATCTTTTGCACTCCCTTCTTTTTATCCAACCCGTATGGCTGTTGTGAAGCGTCTAAAAACACTGATCATACATTTTTAAATCGTTAGGCATTATTCACACAGCACCATCTAGTTTTTTTCTTCGAATGTCTCTTTACACAAATAAATATACTATCGCATCAATAGAGCAATGATATGACCAAAATTCACTTTTCATTCATCTATTGTTTTGTCCCAATCTACGATGTATCAGGGTACGCTCGCACCATTATTTTTTAGCAAGTCCAGTTATTACATTGCAGCGACTGCCAGACCAATTGGATCATATTGTCTAAGTGCTTGTTCACGTTGAACGCTCGGGCGCGGTGGCGGGCGCGAAAATATCAGCTTAGGTGGCTACTCACCCAAATCAAACTCACCCGAATATTTAGATTATTTTTTTTGCTACAGTATTCATCAAAAATATGTATATTTTTCTTTTTTCTGGTAAATTAAACAGAACGGTTTGGTTAGAACTGCGGCCAATAAAAAAAAACTAAAAACGCGGGTGAGTTGATTTGGGTGAGTAGTCACCTAAGATCAAACATATGGCGTAGTACCGGAGTGTTCACGTACAATACAAACGCGCGCGCGGGCTATGTAGCGAGCACCGCGCCCGCGCCAGCCACCGTGCCCGCGCGTTAAACGTGAACAAGCGATAATACACAGCAACAGTGCAAGTTTCCTTACGATATTTTCCGTCTGCGCAAAGCTAAGTAGCAATACGCAAATAAAAATATCTATAATTCGAGATTCCAACCATCGATATCATGGTGAAGAGGCATTTGAAACCACTCAGCTATTACAGCTCACAGCTTTGGAAAAAACTCAAAGTCAATTAATAAAAATGTTTAATCGTGTGTAAAATATTGCGTTTCGTTTTATAGTTCTTATATATGTATAGTTTTTATAATGCAAGATGATAATATTCTAAAATCTGATATTCCTTAGGGACGGTCGTTTCTAATCAGATAGGCACTCGTAATAAGGTCATCCCATCTGTTCTAAGTGGATATTTCCTGCTCCTATTCGACCAGTCAAAATCAAACATTTTCCTGCGCCTTGGTTAACTTATGACTTAAGATCACTAAGAGACAGAAAGAATGCCGCCAAAACTAGATTTAAAATGGATCCGTCCGAGAAAAACCGAGAAAAATATAAAATGATTCGGAATCGCTGCAATATGATGTGTAGAGACGCTCAAAGACGCCATATTCATAGTTCTGTAGAAAATGGTGATCCTGCAAAAGTGTGGAAATTTCTTAGGTCACTTGGGATTGGAAGGACGCGCAATAGTTCTGTGTCCAATGACGTTGACATTAATTCTTTAAATAAACATTTCTCTTCATCTGTGTCTATTGATGACCAAATCAAGACTAATACTCTTCATCAGCTTTCAAGTCTTCCAATTCCTGACTATCAAAGTTTTTCTTTTAATCAAGTGGCCGATTGTGATGTTAAGAGAAACATTATGTCCATTGCCTCCAATGCTGTTGGCTGTGATTGCATTAGCCGTCATATGATTATCCCCATCATTGATATCCTGACTCCTATTATCACTCACATTCTCAATTTCTCCCTATCTACAAGTTGTTTTCCTACGGTCTGGAAGGATGCCCAAATCATTCCTCTCCCTAAAAAGTCCAATCCTTCCTTATATTCTGATTATCGACCCATATCCATTCTTCCTTTCCTATCTAAAGTCCTTGAGCGTGTAGTTTATCACCAGCTTTGTACTTTCCTTTCCAAAAACCATCTGTTAAACCCCTTTCAATCAGGTTTTCGTCCCGGTCACAGTACAGCTACAGCCTTGGTAAAAATCATAGATGACATACGCTGGGGCATGGATCAAAAACATCTTACGGTTTTATCATTGCTTGATTTCAGTAATGCCTTTAATAATGTTGACTTTGACATTTTACTCGGTTTACTTCTTTCTCTTAACATATCTCCAACGGCCACTGATTGGTTTCGTAGTTACCTGCATGGACGCCGGCAGCAGATTAGTGCAGAGGATCGGCAATCCGATTGGTGTGATATCAGCGCCGGTGTTCCGCAGGGTGGCGTACTGTCTCCCCTTTTATTCGCTATTTTTATTAACTCTGTTACTCAAAATCTCTCCTCTTCTTATCATCTATATGCAGACGATCTCCAAATATATTCACAGGGTAGTCTTAGTAATCTCGGAACAGTTGTTGATAGCATCAACTCTGATTTAAGCCGCATTTCGGCTTGGAGCAGATCATTTGGACTCACGGTTAACCCTACCAAAACGCAGGTAATCGTTTTAGGCAGTTCAAAACTCTTATCTAGAGTTGTCTGGAGAGAATTGCCTCCAATAATTTTTGACGGTATCCAAATACCATTTAGTACTGTAGTGAAAAATCTTGGTATCCACATGGATAGTAGTTTATCTTGGGTTAATCAGGTGACTGAGGTTAGCAGAAAGATTTTCGCTGCAGCAAGATCGATTAATAGGCTGCGTAACTTTCTGCCTATTCCCACCAAAATTGCACTTGTGCAAGCATTACTTCTACCAATTCTTGACTACGCAGAGTGCAGCTACCTAGACCTTAACGAGATTTTCTTGAATAAACTTGAGCGTCTCCAAAATTTTTGCATCCGCATCATCTTTGGGTTGCGCAAGTATGACCATGTTTCTCACTACCGGTCGCAACTGAAATGGTTGCCCATCCGTCGCCGGCGTGACGCGCATATTCTATTCTTTCTCTATTCCATTCTTTTTAACCCAAAGTACCCTCGTTACCTTAAAGAGCGATTTAAGTTTTTGCAGCCTGCCAGCGGTCATATGCGATCATCCAACTCTCTTCTTTTGCAATTTCCTACTCACTCTTCTCATTTCTACACGCAGTCCTTTACCGTCCACTCCGTTCGTCTGTGGAATTCTTTACCAACCTTGATACGTCAATCTGAGTCATTGGCTATTTTTAAAGCACGAGTTAAAGCTCATTTCCTTGCACTCTGAAACTTTTGCTGTCATGTTTTTTCTCTGTTGCATATTTTATGATATGTAGGTTTATGTATGTTTATTATTGTATTTATGGATACATATTATGTTTGCATTTATTTATTTTTATTTATAGTATTTATATATATTTATATATATATATATATATTTTTGTTATTTAATTTTTAATTAAATAATATTAACTTTGTTATTATTATTCAAATTGCATAGTTATACCCATTCTTTCAGTTATCCTTTACTTCGGGGTTGTCTGGTAGAGATCGCTTATAGCGATAAGACCGCCTATATTGTGCGTTTTTGTTATTATTATCACCTAGTAGGCCACACATGTCGACAAGGTACTTACGATACCTTCGACTAGTGATGCGAATAGTACTCGTATCGATATGTTCTATCGATAAATATTTCTTATTTCGTTGGCATTCACACTATAGTTTTAATAGTTTTTATTCTAAATAAAATAAAATTTGAATTATTAAACTTAAGTTGAATTCCAAGATAAAAATAAATAATAAGTGGTGATTAAATTGAACTTGACAATCAAATAAAGTAAAGAAATTGTCACAGATTTACGATCAGAATATCTTTTAATGTACAACGTATTTTAGCAAATAAACCCTTTTTTACTGTGCCGTAATATTATAACACTGAACAATCTACTAGTACTATATTTACAAATAACCTATTATTATCCTACTAATATTATAAATGCGAAAGTCTGGATGTTTGGATGTTTGTTACTCAATCATGCCTAAACGGCTAAACGGTTACGGATTCAGATGAAATTTGGCACACGCATAGTTTTTAACCCGGATTAGGACAAAGGCTATAAAATTCCTACGGGAAACGTCTCATTCCCATGGGAATAACAATTTTGAAACTACTGAACCTGTTTGAATAATTCTTTCACTGTTAGAAAGCTACACTATCCCCGGTGAACATAGGATACTTTTGATCTCGGAAATGTAGGGGGAAGGGAGGGATATTTGAAAAAAGAGATTACGCGCGGGTGAAACCGCGGGCGGAAGGCTAGTATGCATTAAATGGAAAAAATTAAGTCGAGTAAAAATACCGATAATTTTTTTGTAACATCTCTATGAAAAAATTAATCGATTAATCAAGAGACTAGATTAGAGCTGGTTCTTAAACAAGATGTTAATTATAGTGTTATCAAGATTTACTACACAAAATTACTTTAAGGCCGTATCTTCACTGTTCAAACATTGTTTTATCAAACATGTTTTCTGCCTGTACAAAGAAAGTTTAAAATTAAGTTAAATTAATAAATGTTTCTTAGATGATACATATTTACGTTAACAACTTTTTATTTATTTTTTATACTAGGTCAGTTTCCAGACAGGCTCACATCCCACCTGATAGTAAGCGGTCACTGCGGCCTATTTCATTGAGGGACGCTTCACCTGGAAACGTCCCTCAATGTGCTGCCAGACTGTTGACTCATCTGATCTTCGAGCCTCTGATTTTAAGTGTAGTGGCTCCCACATTATATTGCCGGAACACAGCCAGGGCTGTTATGGCGGCAGATTTCACCTGTGGGGGTGGTATCTAGCCAGTCGGACTCTGAAAAAGCCCTACCACCAATCAGACCCAAGGCGGGGATCGAACCCAGGACCTCCATGTTTTTATACCCGAGCGGCTTAGCCATTGTTCTACGGAGGAAGTCAATTAATGCTCAGACAGTTACGATGTAAGTACGAGTAAATTGATGGTGGTTAATAAGCCACAAGACTGAAACCAGCTTGTTCTAATCAGGTGGATAGAGGAAAACCGGGGATGTTTTAACCCACTTTGCTTATTTTAAAGACTCAAAAAGTCATATTATGAGTTTTATGCCTGGCCAATATTTAAAAATTAAAACTCAAAAAAAGATTGCCGCGCTCCTGTTGGCCTTTGAAAGGCAACACGTCTTTTACGAATGAGAAAATCACAAACAAACTATCGTTAAATGAATGAAGAGTTTGTTTACTTGTGAGTACATGTTTTGGTGGCAAATAGCTCACCACATTACTACAATAGGAACCAGTTTTACTTATTTGTGAGTACTTTACTTTTTCGAAATAACTACGTCCTCCTAGCAACAATGTAGGAAAAAGTATTTTGGTCGTTAATGTAGTAAAGCCTTGTTGACGACCTTTTTTATGCTCCTTAGTACATAGTTGTTGGAAAGGTAAAGTGCCATGAAAATTTGATTTTTGCAGCTGTCATGAGGCAGCCATAAGATACTTAGTAAAATGTTACATGAGTATCATTTTACTAGATAATTATTTTCGCGCGTAATTTCTTCTCTAAATATCCCCCCTTTCCCCCACATTTCCGGGAGCAAAAGTACCCTATGTTACCGGGGATAGTGTAGCTTTCCAAAAGTGAAAGAATTTTTCAAATCAGTTCAGTAGTTCGGAGCCTATTAAATACAAATAAACAACAAAGAAACATAACTTTCCTCTTTATAATATTAGTATAGATAGAAGGCAACACTGCCGTGGAAATGGCTGGTAACACCGAACCCATCATATTAGCTTATTCAGGTTGACACCGAAACCAACTCTTTAACGCCACCGAATCGATCGTTAAGTTATTATTAACGTACACGTGTCATACCATAAATGTTTAATTAATAGCCTTAAAATGCTTTTGAATTTCCTAAAAATCAGTTGGATAATAAATGATTGATAAAAAAAAGCCGATAGAAAAGACAAATTGTATGAATATTTAAATGACATAAATGTGTTTTGTCGTTATTTATCCGCTTAGCTGTGACCGCGATATACTTGTATACTCGTATTTCCTCTGTTGCTATGACGAATCTAATTTCTTACGGTTCGTTGATGAGGGAAAAGGGTGTGCATTTTCTTTACACTACAAAAATATTCTGCTTAATTGATTTATCGTAAAGATTGGCCGCAGTAGCCAGAACTCTGCAGAAGGACATTTTGATTATTTAATAAAAACTACACTAACAACTTGAGCAGCAAGTTAGTTACATATAAAAGACTTATATTCTGTCTTACACCTAAACTTTTTATGTGACATTAAATAAAATTAATATTATCTCAAATAGCTTTGTCCGATCATCATAATAATGAGGAATTTGCTAGTACTTGAGTATTATAACTTTTACGAAGCAAATTGTTATGTTTTAATTTACATAAAACCCGTTCTGAGTTTACGTGTAGATCCGATCAAGACACAATTTGCTTAAATAGAGAATACTACTATGCTAAGTAGTTTGAGAATATAGGGTTGTACTCTTTAAGTTTAATAATTTTCATGTTATTCTTAGTTGTGGCCACAGAAGTCTGATATTGTTTTAATAATTTTGCAGACAGTTTCGGTCGGCTAGTCGAAATTTAGTAGTGGTAGAGCAATTCTGTTTTAAAGTACGAATGGGCCGGCTCGTCCGGGGCAGTACCACCGTCTCACATAACACCAGCGTGAAATAATAGTGACTACTATTGTGGTTCGTCTAGTTTGTGAGAGTGCCGAAGGCCCCATACCCCTATAGGCCGGCAACGCATCAGCGATCCCTCTGGTGTTGCAGTCCATAGGCGGCGGTGATTGCTTACCATCAGGCGACCCGCTGGCTCTTTTGCAGCCTCAGACATAAAAAAATGGGCCCGATCGACCGGCAAGTACCACTCTCTCACAGAAAATCGATGTATGACTAATAGCTTTCATATCGCGCTCCTTCTCTACCCTCCTCCCCATACACATAGTCCTTTACCTTCCCTTTCCTTACTGCCTGATGAAGTGTCCCTCAATGGAATAGGCCGCAGTGACCGCTTACCATTAGGTGGGCTGCGCGTCTGTCTGCCAACTGACGTGGTATAAAAAATACTCCTAAGGCGGAAAACGCCCTCAGACTTAGTCACAGGTGTCAATGGGCGGTAGTGATCACTTACCATCAGGTGTCACCCACTTTTGTCTCCCTCATGAATAAAAATTCATTAAAAATATCCTATTAGCTTTTGTAATGACCGTCACCAGTAATGGAACATTTTTAATTTTACTGGCACGCATCATTCGGAACATTTCTTTATTCAACGCCTCGATGGTCTGGTGGTTTAAGTACCGCGTCGAGATTTTGGGGTCCTGGGTTTGATTCCCGGTCGAGCTAACTTTATGTCAGTTTGTGATCACCAATCCTCATTTGGCAACCGTGGTGATTAAGCCAGTACCCATGATTGTAACGATAACTTGATTTCAAGGATGGAGGCCTTTGCCCTGCAGTGGTACATTAATAGGCTAATATGGAACTTTACTTCTTTTTTTTTATATTGCATACGATACAAAGGTCTTCTAGGGTCATTTTAGGGGTTTGGTTGCGTGTTCTACAACGTTATTTTTTGTTTATACGAAACCTGAAAACTGTTTGCTCAGAATCAGTCATAGAATTAATATTAATACTTTTTATACCTTGTCACATTTTGACCAAATAATATTTACAATATCTCAAATAAAGTACACCCTACAAAAAATAATGTTACTGTGCGCCGGCCGGCCGCCGCGCGCCTAACTTGTCACGTGGATGCGAGAGGGCGCAAGCAAGGTCACAGCGCAGCGTGCTGTTTGTGACCACGTTCGCACGAGGACAACGGGACAGCACAAAAAGCTTGTAACTTCGTGAGTTTTCAAGATATTATTTTAAATTTTTTTATACTGATTCCTTAAATGAAAATATTTGACACGTGTTTCGATTTTCGTATAAACAAAAAATAATGGTGTATAGTATTCTGTGGCGACAACCCTCAAACTATTCAGTTGGCACGACTACAATCTTACCAATGAGTTCTGCACGTAATTCAGTCTAGTTATTTCCTTGTAGAATAAGCGAAAGCGGACATACAATAAGGCTCTTGTTCTGAACAAAACGCATAGAAGACAATGACGAGAATTCCCTTTATGCAATTACGAAGACTGTCTAGCGAATTAATATACGGCTGATTTATTTTTATATTTTGTTAGAATTAAAGCGGGGATCTCCGCCTGATACCTCCGCAGATATAATGATTTATTTGAGTGTTTTTTTGTATTGAATAGGCTCCGAAACTACTGAACCGATTTAAAAATTCTTTCACTGTTGGAAAGCTACACTATTCCCAGGTGACATAGGGTACTTTTGATCCCGGATTGATTTGGGGTAAGGGGGGACAATTGACAAAAAGAATTACGCGCGGGTGAAACCGCGGGCGGAAGGCTACTTTCATATTAATTAATTGATATTTTTTTTACAATTTTTGTTGAAGTTTGTAGTTGTAGTACCTGTCACGTGTTTTCTGCAACATTGAATTATCGTTAAGGTCTGTTAAGGTCTTGGTGGTATACCTAGTTGGAAGTGCACTCACCGGAAAGTGAGGGGCGCGTGTTCGATTCTCGTCTGCAACCTGAAGGACAAGTTTTTTCCGTTATATAATTATATAACATACAATATTTCACTTTATAATATAAAGAAGTGTGTTAATATTGACCACAAACATGCCACAAACACTACTTAATATATTTAGTTAATTTAAACAGAAATAGAGACTAGAGAGAAAAAAGTTACAAGTAACATAAAGAATCCTACTGATATTATAAATGCGAAAGTCTGGATGTTTGGATGTTTGTTACTCAATCACGCCTAAACGGCTGAACGGATTTAGATGAAATTTGGCACACGTATAGTTTATAACCCGGAATAAGACATAGGCTATAAAATTCCTACGGGAAACGTCTCATTCCCGCGGGAATAACAATTTTAAAACTACTGAACCGATTTGAATAATTCTTTCACTGTTGGAAAGCTACACTATCCCCGGTCGACATAGGGTACTTTTGATCCTGGAAATGTGGGAGGAAGGGAGGATATTTGAAAAAAGATATTACGCGCGGGTGAAACCGCGGGCGAAAGGCTATATTAATTAACCACAGAATACGCGTCTCAGCGTATGTTCTGAAAAGTTATTTTTTTTTTCTGTGCATTGCTGATAAAACCAGCCTTTATAGTATACACATCGGACAAACTTTATCTATGCTACAATAATGCTCTGGCCAAGCTATACACACCGCACGTGTTAAAATTAATTGGTACTTTCTACGTTAGGAGCCAATTATTTAACGCTTATACGGTTAACTAGACCGCTGACTAATATCCATATTTATGGTAAAATTATTGTCTTGTTATTCCTATTGAGCTATTCGGCCATATCTATTATGGGAAATGTGACTCAATGGTATATGACTCAGGAAAGAAATACTTGATCACGTCAATCAATTTACCGCATTTCTTAGTAAATGAAAAATGCGCTCCATTGTACTTACATTTGCCCCTACTAAAATAAAAAAATATAAACATGTCAAATATGGCCAGTTTTAGCACCGATAGACAAGTTCATAATAATTAAGAATACATTAGCGAAAGGCAACCTAAATTTATTTCTCTACATAATAATAATATTAAATCTTAATAACCCCGTTCTGTCTTCTAAAGCTCTCTCTGGAGCTAAAATACAAGAGTAAAAAAAAGATACTGAAAAAAGAAAATAGCGAAAAATCAAGTTCGAATATTTAGATTTCATTCATGTAATTGAATATGTTGTGCACTTTGGGCCTAATTCCGGCATTCCCCTTTTTGACTAAATACTACTTAAAAACATTAAGGCAATACAACGAGTTACGTTGAATGCGCAAAACCTAAATCACCCCAAATGATTTTTAATTCAATTGACCTAATTCTGAAAGAAACAAACTGTACATAAAAAAATTAAAAGGTTTCTAAATAAAAGGTCTAAAATATATGCTATTTTAGTTTTACTGGCAATTTTGATAGTTTCTTGCATCTGCGTTGACGCTTTGTCGCTTAAGGAGCCGGTAGGTTGGTTTTTTAAGTTAATGTAATAAAGTTTTTTTTTTAATGTGACCTATATTAAAAAGTGGTTTAATCGATCCTGCTCGGTATTTTGATTTAACTAACTATTTTCAGGTTTTGCGCATTTAACGTAACACGTTGTATAATAAAAAAAAATATATATTAGGAATTGAGGGAATAAGGAAAAAAAAGGGGAAAATAAAAGCGCTGGTTCGATGGTAGTGACATATATAATTCAACTTGACAAATCAAACAAAACAAAAACGAAATTCTTTAAAAACATAAAAATAACATTGAATTATAAAATAGTTTCTAACATTCTCCCCTTTTTTTACAAGTGAGGAGAAGCACTTATTTATACAAAAATAAAACAATTCTTAAGTGGGGAGAGGCACGAGCTTCTTTACAGGCCTTTTCAGAAGACCTGTAACAGTACGAACGTCCGCCGATCGCGCTATGCCATTCAACTTGACAAATCAAACAAAACAAAAACGAAATTCTTTAAAAACATAAAAATAACATTGAATTATAAAATAGTTTCTAACAATATATATTATTTTAATATAACGAAAATTAGGTTAGAAAACAAGGTAAGTAATAATAAACAATTGTTTCTTAAGTAACGCAAGAACGAAACGAAATAATTAACATAAATTGTATATAGTTAAACATCGACGTCAAGTTTGTTCCGCAACTTTTCAAAGAAACTTCATACAAAGTTTCCAAGTAAATGCCTAATGTATAATGAAACATGTATATTATTGTATGTAATATGTGTTGTTATTTTTAAACCTCACCCTTAAGAATAAAATTTTCAGATAATATTATGTACAGTCAACAGCAAAAGTAGATGATCAAAGTCAGAAGTTTAATACTAATTTGATCAGGCATACTTAGATAGATAGATATACTCTTTAGTGCACAATATTATAAAAGAAAATATGTTACATAATTGAATGGTATAATGTAGGCGGACTTATCGCTAATAGCGATCTCTTCCAGTCAACCTTTAGGTAGAGGAAAAGTCTTAATTCATATGTTATAGTTAATGTTTGGTATAATATAAAATCACTTACTTTTAAATCATCATAACATCACACAGTTCTGACGCGGACTACGTACATTAGTATTGAACTTCTGACTTTGATTATCTACTGTTGCTTTTGACTGTACTAAAAACACGGAACCAAGAATATGTGGAAAAAAAAAAATTAAAAAAAATAGCGCTGTGTGAATTATGTCCAAGAATATTTCTATTTTAGTTATTTATACCATAGTTCCATATCAGTGTTATCGATTCGTCAACCCCACGATGGCTTATGAATATTTTAAACCATTTTTTTAACGATGTGGTTGTAAGTAATTATTACGAGTATGTATGTAGAAGAGTTGGATTGCGTATGTAATTTCACTTTACATTTGACCTACAATGTTAATTACTTCCGTTTTTTAAGGCAATAAACTAATGTCTTCCTGGAATAGTGGCTAAGAATATTTATAAAACGGAGGTCGAGGGTTCGATCCCCGCACGCAAAAAGCATATGTGCATGAACATATTTTCTGTATCGGTCTGGGTGTTTCTTTTTATAATATTAATAAAAAAAAAGTATACATAATATAAGTAATGTTCATCCGTTGTCTGGTACCTAACCTATGTTAGTTAGGACACGGATATTTATTTTTTATTATTATTATATGACCACGACAACTTATAAATAAAAAATACGTTAAAAATAATTACGAGAACGCAACTCCATGAAAATTAAGTAATTCACTTATGTTTGCCTTTGTTGTTTCCGTAAACACGATATCCACTAATTACTAGGGACTAGTAGAGACCATCAATGTAAACCTTTTAACTGAACTTTAATAGCAGGTCATAACGAACACGTGTACAACTGTACAACCCCATCGGGCTATTATAGTAGGTTTCAGTTTTATTTCGTCACCAATCTATAGTGTTGGAGGTTAAAAGTAATAGCCCGACCATTAAAATAAAAAACCTCGCCATATTTTGGAACTAATTCTTTCTAGTGGCAACAATAAAATAAAAAAAAACAATAAGATGTCATTCATTATTGCTGTCTGTCAAAATGTGATGTCAATTGTTAACCGTGCCTTGTTATTTGGATAATTTGAGTTATTTGTGAGTATAACCATAGCAACCAAGTGTTGCTATGTCCATAGCTAATGTGGCGCCTCCAGAGCAGGATTTTTATTATCTTGGTCAGACTTTAAATCATTCTTTATATTCTACTACCTACCTACCTTCATTCATTCAGCTTCATTTAGCCTCTAGAAAAAATAGTATAGGTAATTTTTTTTATAATAAAAGATGGAGTGTATGTGACCACTTGCTCGTAGTCGCTAGATAAAAAAAATACTATTGAGAATAGAAGACATCTGGCAGAAATCTAGTAGATTTTGGTTTCTGTTTTAGTCGGTTTCACATAATGCAGTTTCATTTTTGACAAAATATTGCCAAATTTTGTTCTCGATTAGCATAACATTGCGAACTGAAAGCGCATTCAGATCGACACCATTGCGACTGCAATTATTTATTCGTCGTGTTTCCACTGCACTGCGGTGAACTTTCAGTGGAGGGCAATTTACAATACGCAACTTTTGAATGGAAAATAGCACGTACTTTACAGTTGTGGCTCAAAGCATATACTAAGTGGAGTTACCGAATTGTTTCTCAAAGGCGGGTATCGCATTTGTTACACCTACAGTTAAGTCGCACGGATGAAATAGGCCACCTAGTTTTTTTATACCACATCAGTTGGCAGACAGACACGCAGCCCACCTGATGGTAAGCGGTCACTGCGGCCTATTCCATTGAGGGACACTTCATCACGAAGCGTCGCTCAATGTGCTGCCAGACTGTAGGCTCATCTGATCTTCGAGCCTTTAATTTCAAGTGTACTGGCTTCTACATTAATATTGCTGAAACACAGCCGGACACAGTTGCTTATGGTTAGGTGGGCTGACTGTCTACTGACTGACATAGCATGTATTTCGCCTATGAATGTTTCTCTGCAAGGCAAATGCCTCCATCTTTGAAATCAAGCTATCGTTACAATTGTGTGAAGAAACTTGTGTTTACAATGTCTGATGACACCGACCCCGAGATCTCATTTTAATACTAGCAGCCACCTATTCCATTATAGGACACTTATATCCAATGTGTTACCATAATATAAGTTCATCTGATTTTCAATATACCATCAAAATCTCGAAGACATTTTTTTATTGCAATGTGTAACAAGACGAGCAGATCAGATCTATGGCACAGCCCTGCGCCCGCTACACCGAGACAACAGTTATTAGGTCTCATATACCCAGTAATTTCACTAGTTTCATGCCCTTTCTCCGAAACACATAAGTGCTTGACACACTTCTATTTCACGGGAAAATATCTGGCACTGCGGTGGTACCCACCTAGACGGCCCAGTACAGGAACCTACCACCTGGTCACCATTTGGTTGGTAGGTCTTTTTCAGAGGACAACTGGCTATCTACCATAGGTGAAATGTGCCACCATAAAAGCTTTGGCTGTGATCCGGCAATAGTAATCTGGGAGCTGCATTTATTTATTATACATTAAGCTGCATAATGGAGCTGTGTAACTACAGAATGTAAGTTCTCCAGTAATTAATAGAACAAGCGGTTACCAAGTCCGCCATTGTATCTCTAATTATTCGCAATATTGGCGCGCAGGCTGCAGAAAGATGCTTTCCTTAATACAAAACGGGATCTTTGGGATCTACTTACCGAACTTTTTCCTTATTATATATATTTTTTATGAAAAAGGGAAAAAAAAAGAGATAGTGTGGCACCTGATTGTAAGGGCCGACCTGCGTCTAGGGTCTCAATGCATTCCTAGCCGTTTAGAAAAGATAGAATGCCTTGCCAGCCGTTGAGAAAAGATAGAGGAAGGGAAGTGAAGGCCTGTGGGGAATCCGGAAGAGGTAGATAAAAGAAGTGGAGGGGTTCGGGCCTGCAGCACTGTTACTACCCATTCATTGATACTCTTGAATTTTATTTTACTTCGCCATTTATTTTTATCTTTTATACGGGTCCTTCTAACCTCTGGGTTATTTTATACTTACCCCTTGTCTTACTCACTCACACTAGGAATTCCGACGAAGGACGGCATAAGCTTCAAAACATCACCTGGTGTGAAATGCCTATAGTCCTCTTACAGAGGGTAAGCTGATCCGAAGAGGTCCAACCGCTTTCCAGTGATTGATTTGCTACTACTCAGAATGCGTGTGAAAAGAAAAACATGTGTTATAGTCTCATCCAATTAAACACGTCATAATTTTGTTTTTGTTTTTCCTTTTTTTGTTACTAGCCTTCCGCCCGCGGTTTCAGCCACGCGTAATTTCTTTTTTCAAATATCCCCCCCCCCTTTACCCCACTCAGGATCAAAAGTATCCGGTTCAGTAGTTTCGGAGCCTATTCAATTCAAACAAACAAACAATCATAACTTTCCTCTTAATAATATTAGTATAGACCACGGAACTGTATAGCTATAAAAAGTAACAGTAATTTCATGTTTAGAAATTGTCAAAAACCAGCATTACGGGCTTTTGACAATAAAAGCGCCATTATTATTGTCCTTAATGATAGATTACACAGAATATATTAGTTGATGATGAGACAATATCAATGTAAACTATATTAAACTCTATTGCTTTTGTAACCACCTCAGGCTCACGATTCCAAACATACGAAATATCACAAAGGAATATTCCACATTGTCGCTTTGCTAATATATACCCAAGTTTCTGTTAGTGATGTTAGGGAGCTCTGTAACCGAAACCGAAACTATTGGATATCCGATATAAAAAATATCCGTAACCGTAACCGAATCCGATTTAAAAGTTTCGGATAGTATCGGATAGAGGCAGAGCCTATTGATTGAGATCTAATTGTTGTCTTATCAGACTCGTAACTAACTTGTGAGCATTTTACATTCAAGAATGTTCGAAAAATGTAAACAAAAGTGTTGTGTTACGGAATTTTACTTTTGAAATTCATTAAAAATTTAATATCTGTAACCGAAATTATCCGAAACTATCGGATATCCGAAATAATTTCATATCCGTATCCGAAATTTCATATCCATAACATCCCTGGTTTCTATACATACTTTAGTGTTCACACACCCCTAATTAATTCTTGAAATTACCTTCCCTATTTGAAGGTAATTTTGTTACAAGGAATATGAAATCCTTTTATTCAACGGATAGGAATTATTAAGGTGCTGTTTGAAGTGAATCGCTTTAAGTAAATCTTTAAAGCAATTATTATGTAAAAGGCGTTACGAAATTGAGAATTTCTGGATGCGAAAGGCAATTTTCGAGAGTTTAATATTTTGATGGCTACGTTACTGTCGAAAAGTTATGGGATTTTAACTTGGAGGATGATAGGATAACATGCTGGAACTAATATTATTTGCCAGCTTATGTAATGTTTAAGGGAAAGATTAAGTCATGAATGACCAATGATGGGTACTGGCGTAATCACCATACTAACCAAATGCGGATTGGTGATCACAACAAACCCGAAAACAACGACACAAAATAAGGTCCACCATGCAAGTAACCCACAACCTTGAAATCTAGGTCCGGTACTCGCAAATCACTAGACCATCAAGGCATTTAAAATCTACAATCTAAAACATATCTAGCATAAAAACTCTTTGTTTGAAGGCACAATGTTAGGTAGTGCTATCACAACTTTATTTTTCTATTTACTTTGTCTGAAAAACAAAATAGCCTCCGTATCAGTTACACCGGCCAAAGTACCGCCATTCTGTTTAAATTTGTATAAAACTACACCATTTACAAGGAAATGGGGTGTGAAGAAACTGTAACTGTCTCCCTTCTTTATTATGCTATGTTTGTGTTATTTATAATGCAAGTTTCATTTAAGTCTGGATGAATTCATGCTATGTGGTTTTATGAGAAAATCTTGGACGTTTGTGATGTACAAGCTAATGCCGTGGCTTCGGTCGTGTGTGACAGAACTTCTACATTGCAATTTTCTGAAACAAAAAAGTTGGTAAAAGCTCTAGTTACTACTAATATTATAAATACGAAAGTAACTTTGCCTGTATATCTGTCTATGGGTATGTCTGTCTCTTTATCTGTGAGTTACGCTTTCACTCATAATTTTTTTTGCCATTGCATAACAGAAATAGAAGTGTTTTAGTTTGCTCTTTTTTTAATGGATTGATTTCAGTGCTAGTATATTATACCGCATGCCTTTTAAATTAGTTGTTTTTGCGTGAAAAAGTAAGTCCTCTACTTTATAATACTCTCTAAGGAAAATAGCCCTCTGGTTCATCCGTCACTTCATCCATGCGTCCATACATCCATGCCTATATTCATCCATCCAAAAATCCATCCATCTTCCCTAACGATTGCTTTTATAATATTGGCAGAATTAGTAAAATAACCTTTTGTAATTGATGGTTCGTACAAAAAACCAACAATTCTTCAAGTAGCCATGATTATTACGTCATCAAAGCGTCATTTATAACACGCTTGTCAAATTCTCGCTGAGTCAGCGCGAATTCTAACTAACAAGTTTCTGTAACAGGTGGATGCATACAGTTTGTGATATATGGTGTGCGAATTAAGCTAATGTTAAATTTGCATTAGCATGTTAAAGTTGATCTGAACTTAACTGCGAAATTCGCAGGCTGAATATAAAAAAATATCTTATAATTTTTTCATTTGGTAGTGACCCTGCCCTATGCGCCAGGGGTCGTGGGTTCGATTCCCATTCTAAGCTAGAGTTATATCTACGACTAACCCGTAATTCGTAAACCCGCCGTTTTTTTTCCTGACGAAGAGAATATGTGAGAAAAAGACAAGATAAACTTCTTTTTTAGGCTTCACCAAAGCATTCGTACAATATTTTTGCATATAAATATTATGAAAGCAAGACGTAATGTTTCCGCTAAGAGCTAGTACACACGAACAACAGTTTGCTGTCGACTTATGTAACTATTCTAACGTTGATATGGTAAGCGGCCACTGCGGCCTATTCTATTAAGAGGCACTTCACCAAGAAGTCTCGCTCAATGTGCTGCCAGACTGTACGATCATCTGATCTTAAAGCCTTTGATTTCAAGTGTACTGGCTCCCACATTAATACTGCCGGAACACAGTCAGAGATGTTATGGCGGCAGATTCACCTGTGGGTAGCTAGCCAGTCGGACTCTGAAAAAGTCCCCATACCGATGGCGGGAATCGAACCCACGACCTCCGCATTTTATACCCAAGCTTAGCCATTGTTCCACGGAGGCGGTCATATATACTTCAGTTATATACGTCGAGAGGAAACTGCTGTTCGTGTGTACGAGCTCTAATGTTTTCGCTAACGCTACCCGCTTGTTTGCTGAGCTCACACACATTTTATTTGCGGTGGAATGAGCAGGGTCATTTATCATAATCAGGATCCTGAACGCGACAGGATATTGGGAAGCCTCCGGAAGTTTTAGTGCAGGAGACCAAGTGCATACATTTTTAGACATATAAAAATATTTTTGGAGAATTTAAGTTAGTGAATATTAAAATTTTGGTACATAAATCAAGTGAGATAATCGCTAATGAGTATGCCAAATGACGTACTGTGAAAAATTACTAAGTAAAGTTGATACCTTATAGGCTTTCGAAATATACTAATAGGCTGAACTGTCTAAGGGCAGACGTGGCGCTTACCATCAGGTGTACGATCTGCTCGTCTTGTTACACATTGCAATAAAAAAAAATAGGCGGATGACTATTTTATGTCTCACGGCAGATAAAGGCTTTATTGAAATCAAGTCATCACCACAATGATGGGTACTGGCTTAATCACCGAGCTTATCAAATGTGGATTGATGATCACAGACCCGTGATGTGTTCCAAAATCTGACAGAAGCTTTGCCCGATCTGGGATTTGAAGCCATATCATGGCTCGGTATTATATCTACTAGACCATCGAGGTGTAACTAAGTTATATTTATGACGAGTATCACAATATGTTTGATTTATTTCATTCGATAATAATTGTCCTTAAACATATAAGACGAACTAAAAGAAAGTTGACAACATTTTCTACGTGAATTTCTAAATAAATTGCCGCAATTACTCAACAAATGTTATCTTGTATATTTGAAGAAATGAAACGTTTCAAAATATCACATTGATAAATTACCTATACACATTAATTTTGCGTACCTAGATTTAATCGTCTGATTGAAGGGATTTAATTCTTATCAATATAATTTATGAAACTATTTTTCTGTTTGGAAAGCATTCATCATTTTTCAGACGATTTTGCTTTGAAGCGATTGGAAAAGCTAAGGACCTTTGTAAGCCATACAACTGTTGTGTTTATAAATTTAGTATTTTCATTATTCGCCTTATTTTAGCTTTTTATGCAAAGGAGATAGCACATTTAACCGCAGGTCAGAGAGTATTGCGGCCGTGTGTGGGACTCGGGACTAAAGATGATCGTCCCACTACCAACTAAACTACCCCATTGTCCCCTTCACCTTCCCCGACCCCGAAAGAAATGAGCTGGTGACAGCCTTGAAGCGATTGTCCTTCCCCTCCTTTGTATAGTAGTTTAGTAATCGGGATTTCATGGTCTTGGATTTTTTGTTTTCGTGTCATGAACGATTTCGGTTTTGATGTTTACAGTGTGTTTTTTTTATGCAAGAAATATACGACTGTGTTCTTTTTTTGTTCTCTAGCGAGTTGGTTCCGGGGGTTACTCAGGGTGTTGTATGAAATTGGATTTATATACCTAGTAGTAGTTGTAGTGTAGAGTTCTCAAAATACAAATCAATCAGACCTAGAACAAATACTAATGCCCATCACAAACATTTTTGTTTAGGATATAATTTTTCCCACATACGGCCGCAGCACGTTTCACTAGCCTGCGGTAAAACAAAAACGCATCCTTTGAAAAACAAAAAATTATAGGTAATAATCGCATAAACATAGAATACTGGCTCTTAGACTAAAAAGGTCACCCTTCCTTTAAATACACAAAGTTAGACAAGATTGTTGAATAAGGTAAACAGGAAGAGAATCCGATTCGGCAAACAGTTCAACTGTACAACTTGCCCCAGATTTGGCGAACGGAGTAGATATGACAAGTTACCGGCCAAGTTAGAATGTAATAAATAATGTTTGGGGGAACTTAAGATACAGTTGGAGCCTTTGAATGTTGAGTGATGGAACTAACAAGAATAATTTAACTATTTATGAAGATATATTTGATTATAACTTACAAATGTCTACTAAGTAATATAAGCAAGGAGGCAGTGGTTAGTTTAATGCGACCGCCGATCCTAGGTTCAAAACCCGGGTCGGACCAGAAAAAATGTGATTGATTTTTATTCTTATTACTGCCCTTTTATAACGCTTTGTGTTCCGAGTCATAATTATTAAAATATTTTAATTTGTATTGCAATGTAATTTCATGTATTTGTGTTTTATTTTTTACGCGGTCGCCCTGCGTTTAAAGTGTTTGGTAGGACTTTTTCAGACTCCGACTGTATAAATACCACCATCACAGGAAAAATTCGTTGCCATCCCAGCTCTGACTGTACTCCGGCAAGATTAATGTGGTAGCCAGTACACTTGAAATCAAAGGCTCGAAGATCAGATGAGCCTACGGTGAAGTGTCCTTCAATGGAATAATCCGCAGTGGCCACTTACAATTAGGTGGGCTGCGTGCCTGTCTGCCAACAGATCTGGCATAAAAAACATTTGCGATTGGATTTGGTTTCTGTCGAGCCAGCGGGTCTCCTGATGGTAAGCAATTGCCGCCGCCCTTAGACATCTGCGACACCAGAGGAATCGCTGATGCGTTGCCGGCCTTTTAAGAGAGAGTACGCTACGTTTCTTGAAGGTCTTCATGTTGTAACCGTCAGGAAATACTGCTGCAGTGAGATTGTTCCACAAAACTGTAGTACGAGGTAAGTTTCTAAAGTGTTCAAGAAATGCTCAGCCACAGTCAGTAGGTATTAAACTATTATTAGATTTTCGATTTTGTTCGGTCTATTGTTTCTAATAGATGCCTACAATTGAATTCAATTTAAACCAATACATTAGAAAGTTACATCCAGAAACACATAACAGTGCCTACAAATGATCTCATTTTTACCCGACCTCGGCGGTCTGGCTAGGGATGTGCGACTGAAACGGAAGTATCGATACTCAATTTTTATCGATAAGTTAGGTTTAAAAGAAAATGTTGGCGCAGCGGTTATTAACTGCAATGATGTATATGTAGACATATAGTAAAATAATATTCCCTGGACATTATACACACAGCGCTGTCTTAACCTAAACTAAGCATAGGTTGTACTATACAACATTACTTTTATATATTTTATAACGGCATACATATTATACAGAGAAACACCTAAACAGGTTCAAACATACATGTTCATGTACACAAATCTTTGTACAATGCGGGGATCGAACTTGAAGTCAGACGTCATAATAGTGAAAGCCTATCAGTTATAATAGGTCAAAATGGAAATAAGTCCAGTTTGAGTATATTTTTCCATTGGTAAACAAATCAAACCATCGATAAATGTTTTTTATATGTAAATACTAACCCAAAAAAGGCAGTGACACTACGAGTAGAGTCTGTGGAAAAAACTGTTTTAAACAAAATGCTTTTTATATCATTATCGATACTTTTTAGCATCCCTACGAATAAAGGGTAATGTATTCCAACTCAAATCACTGTTTTCACTTATCGCGCTAACCTAAGTGGTATTTTAAGCATTTTATTATGCAGTAATGTGATATGTCTTTAAAGTAACGTCTAGCAATTTACTTGATATAAGGAAACGTCATTATACGAGTACGTGTACAAATATGAATGGCTTCTTCCTTGGTAATATTATATCCTTCTGTCTACGAGTATTATATTATGACGGTATCTCAGGAATTAACATTCCTGAGATGCTAAATAATCAACCCAGACCTTTTTCCTATATTTCTAGGAAAAAAGTCTGGGTTGGTCATTAGCCACAAGGCTGGCACCGGCTCGTCCCAACCGGGCGTGAAGGGGAAACCGGGAAGTTTAGTGGGTAGTGGACGCTTTATACTCGGGTCCCACACACGGCTGCAGGTCTAGCTAGCCTGCGGTTATGGTGCATAAACACATTCTCCGAAAAAAGTCTGAACCTTTCTTTAGAATCGTATCGGTAGCTTTGACATAAAAGCATAACAGACAGACAGAGTTACTTTCATTGTTATAATTTTTTTGTTTATTGTTTCAGATTAGTTTTCCCACATGAATTCAATAATAATAATTAATAATAATTTAGATAAAATGGCACCAAAAAGCCTCTGCGTGTTGGCTTGGGATTGGGACGCACGCTTCAAAGGACCGGGTCCCCGTGGGCCCGAGAACTTAAAAAAGTACCAACGTAATAATAAAAATCATTTATTTGATTGATGCATAATTATGTTATGATTACTGGAGATGGTCATTATTTAAGTCAAGTAAGAGTTGCAACGGAGAGGCGTGTCGTTTGAAGTTTTTAAAAAGAAACGTACAAGACGTTTTTTTTTACAAAGTGAAATTAGTTTATTAAAGCCCCGTGAAAACACCTTCATGTAGGATTGGGTGATTGAAGCATGATGGAAGAGTGAAAAGGAATGATATGAAGTTCGTAGAAAGGAACAAAGTCAAAAGAGTGAGAGGGAATGACAGGTGAGTAAGAGATGGAGAACGTATGGCGGAAGACGAGAGAAAGGACGTGTGAGGTGAGAGACGACGTAAAATAAATTAGACGAAAGGACAAATAAATATTTTATTAACGGAAAAACTGCATTTCACTGGCCACAATCCGATCCCACAATTTATATAAAAATAAAACTTTATAATCGTCGGGAGCAAAGCGTCTATCTACACACTGAACTCCCCCAGTTCCCCTTCACACTCTAATCTAAAGGGACGAGCCGGTGGAAAACCAGTTCAATATTTATCCACTAGACCACTAAGCTAGGCCTTTCCTCCTTGGGAATTAAATTCATCAAGAAAAAGATTCCGACTAATGAACAACTTCCTTTCTCTAGAAGTCGGTTAAACAGTTACAGGCGGCTTCGATTGGTCGCTACGGACGGACACTCGTAACAGATGTGACGTCACGCGCAGCAAAGAAACCACTCAATCGCAGTCTTCGGATGGTAACGGAATTCGATTCAAGGCTGCTGTATAATTTTAGTCACCGATGCACTGGTATAGTTTTGATAAAAAAAAACAGGTTCAATGGCGCAAAAGTACTTAGGTCACATAATATTTCCACTTAAAAACTGTTTTTTGCCGTCAGCACGGACAGAGCAAGTATTGCTGTTTTTGTAGGACAGGAACTTTCTGAACTGCAAAGGAAACCGGCAGTGTATGCTGTTATGCGTGAGGGTCAGCGTGACTCTATAACCAGCCTGAAAGAAGGGGGGCTTTCTGGAGGGACTTTTCTTCTTAGTCATACTTTTTCACCCATAAAAGAATAGGGACGGTTAGGGAAGTATAGTATCTGCTTATTAAGGAATTCACTTTTCGTCATATTTTATACAAATTATTTCTGTTAACAAGTACTGTTCCTCAAAAACATATGCATTAATAACATTAGCAGAATCATTCGAGTGGATGGAAGCCCACCCCAATCCACGTGTGTTGCGGACACGCGCCACACTTTTTGCTTGTTAAAATACTCCGCGAGACGTGGAGCGAATGAGTGAGCTAGCCAGCGGTTGAACGAATGAATGACCGAGCAATTAGGTTTTTGCTGGACGTCTGAATAGTGCTTTTTGCGACGCGGGTGAATCAATCGTGGTGCTGTGACTTGTTAATTCGGTCGGATTGGGATTGCATTGATTGTCTGCGTTTAGTGTAGTAGTAGAGAACGCAAAAGTTAAGCAAGTTTTAGCTCGGATATATTTGGATAGGTAATCAAAGTACAATTAACACAAGCATATTTTCAAAAGAATCTTAGCACGTATAAGTATTTTTAGTTTTTTTTTTTCTAAAATCCCAAAGTGATTAATAAATCCAGTTACCTAAAACACATTAATTACTAACTTGTTACTGAAAAATCTTTGACGGAAATGATGCCTTACAAACGTAAGTGCAAAAGATGGAGAAAAGTTTTGTTGCATTGCGAGTGTTCAATTAATGTAGTTATAGGACTAGTTATAGGGACATGGAGTGAATGAATGAGTAAGTGAGCGGTCGAATGAATGAACAACGTTTCATTTACTTTTAAATATCTCTTAATTTTAAAAGGTAGACATAGAATCGTTTTGCAACTACGAAACGATTTTATGTCTTCTTTCTTGATTTAAAATTTAGTCAGCATTTATGACATTAAATTTTATAAATTATCAGAGACTTATGTCTCTCATAACGGGCAGTGGTAAATCTGGCCGTAGTGCTAAAAAGCATTGATAAAGTTCTTTTAAAATCGTCCATCTACCTACTACCTACTACGAAATTCCGTCCGCTGAAACAAACGGATAGATGATTAAAGTATGCGCATTGCATAAAATTTATTTTTATCTTTTAAAAATAAACTCAAACATTTTTATCCGTCCTCTGCCTTTGAATTTGAATGAACCCTCCAACCAAACATTAAAATATGAATATTTATAAACCTATAAGTTAATACTAAATTCGCATCCGAAGCCTCGCACCTGCCTTCGAAGACGCTCCTCCTGATATCTCGACGATCATCAAAAGTAAATCGTTAACCGAATCGCAACACGAAAATCTCTCCGTCTGTTGATTTTTTATTTCTTTGTGTCTGCGATTAAGGACCATCGACTGGAATTTCGTTGGGACTTAAGGTGTAATTTTGCTTGTTCGAATGTTGCTTACAATTGGGTTCGACTACTTGAGTTTATCCCGTATATTATTTTCTATATACGAGTATATCAGTCGGCCGGCAGAGACGTATGACAGGTGATGGTAAGTGGCAACTGCCATTGAGACACGTTCTTCTTAGCAGAGTACTTTTACGGTGGCTAATACTTCGCTAAATATATTATACTGTTCCCTTACTCTCATAACACGGTGGGTCAGCTTAGTAGTCTGACACGACCGAAGAGGGAATAGGCGCAACGATTTTCCGTGCTTTCTGATGTAAGGAGGTGTTTTTCACCGCTAATTTTCAGACATCTTGTTATAGTAGCTTAGTATATTGGCTCTTTAGCCTGATGGTAAGCATAGGGGAGTCCAAATTACAATGACAACGGACGCTACACCGACGCACATAATATATAATAGTACTAACATACCCGAGGAATTGTATCCGTTGGCAACGCAAACCGCATTACTGGCCTGCAAAAAGACTCCGAACTGTGACTAAGTGTTTATTTCTAAACAGAAACACCCAATCAGAAATTATTGGCCGCATGTTTAACCAGGAAGCGCTCCTAAATGTGCTGCCATAGCTATCCTGTAATCTGTTATGATTTTCGAGCCCTTATGTATACCTTTGCAATGCGAACGTTAGAGAACTATCCCTGTTTGAAGATTATGAAGAAGACTATAATAGCCTTCCGCCCGCGGTTTCACCCGCGCGTAATCTCTTTTTTCAAGTATACCCCCTTCCCCCACATTTTCGGGATCAAAAATACCCTAGGTTCACCAGGGATTGTGTAGCTTTCCAACAGGTAAAAATTATTCAAATCGGTTCAGTAGTTTCAAATTGTTATTCCCGCGGGAATGAGACGTGTCCCGTAGGAAGTAGGCATGTCCTTAAACTATACGTGTGCTAAATTTCATCTAAATCCGTTCAGCCGTTTAGGCATGATTGAGAAACGTCCAAACATCCATAGGATTCGTGTTAAAAAAGAAAACGCATTCTCCTCCGCAATAAATTTTTAGATCTGATTTTTGGTAGGATTACTTTTTATCTGGTTCTGTAATATCGAAACGTATTTTGCAGTCTAGAATAAAATACTTTTCATGTTTAATTCAGTAGGCTGTCGAATCGAAAATATAGTCAAAATGTCGCAGCCAACCACAATCAAATATTTTGAGAGTCAGTTCACACATCCACAGTCAATTGGAGTTCGTTTCATATGTTTGGTACTGCTAGTCCACTGCAAGCTATGTTAAAAGTTTAGTAGCATCCATTATAATATTGAAACAAATTGATGATAACTGAAGAATGGGTTAAGTAGTCTGAATATCGAAATAATTTACCCTTTTTTATGGTCATTAATTAAGTGGCAAAAATCTAACTGAAAGCTTTGTTAATTTTGAAATAGGAGATCTAAAACTTTTTTTACGACTTTTACAATGTTGTTTTCAAAAAATATTTGTTCACTTTTGACCTGCCCGGACTCCCGGACTTTGGTGACAGACGTCTCAAGGAAGGCTTCACAACTGAAGTGGGACTGGGCCGGTCATGTCTGCCGCATGCCTGATCAGCTCGGGGCCAAAATATCCACTGAGTGGATACCTTCGAATAGGGTCCGACCTCGCGGTAGACCTAGAAGGAGGTGGCGAGATGAGCTCGACTCATTTCATGCCAACTGGCCCACTATTGCCCAAGACCACGAAAAATGGAAAGCGGGTAGGGAGGCCTTTGCCCTGCAGTGGGACACTATAGGTTCCTAATAATAATAAAATTTTAACTTGCATTCTCGTGGGTCAATTGCTAGCCTCATCCACATTCCCTTATCGGTACACATTACCAGTAACCCTATATTTATGGCTTTCAAAGCAGCATAGCCCTTAAAATCAAAGGAATTTTCCGAAGGCATATCCAATTTCGCCCCCGAAGAATGTAAAGAGCCGCAAAGGGTTCCATATTGGAGTCGTTAAAAAACAGAAGGGGTCGATCAACTTTGGGTTTATTAAAACTTCGCAACTTAGTAAAATAACTTAGTCGATTTGGGAAAGTTCGTTGAACTTTTTCTTTAACAGATGTGAATTTCGAAGATTTGATTTGCCTTTTTTCTTTTGGTCTCATTTTCATTCTAAAGGCGTTTCATTTTACAAATGGCAACGAGATTTGCAAATAGAGTATGTTTGTGATAATATTGTTTTTTTTAAAAATCGACTGCTATAGTTGTCCACAACATTGAATATGAAATTTTAATAGAGACAAAAAGAGTGGATCTCTTTCTAATCTGGTGTCGTCATGTAGTAGCAATTGTCGGATCACTGAATTGATTCCTCTCACTTTAGCATGTATATTGACGGTAACCCTTAATACTCTTTTGAGAGTCCTCCGACAGCAGATTTTTGATCTTTCTTGGCAGTTTTGTGGCTTCTACTTTTCGCACGATGTAGATAATATGTAGTATGGCGTCGGGAAACGTGTCCAAAGGAAGATGGTACCTACGCGCTACGCAAGATTGTATTACAGAAAGAAATATCTGTTTCCCTCGTCACTGATGTGGTTTTTTCGTCCATTTATATCTATACTATAATATTATAAAGAGGAAAGATTTGATTGTTTGTTGGTTTGTATGTCTGTTTGTTTGCTTGAATTGAATAGGCTCCGAAACTACTGAACCGATTAGAATAATTCTTTCACTGTTGGATAGCTACACTATTCCCGGTGAACATAGGGTGCTTTTGACCCCGGAAATGTGGGGGGAAAGGGGGGGATATTTAAAAAAAGAAATTACGCGCGGGTGGAACCGCGGGCGGAAGGCAAGTCATAGATAAAAGAGCAGGAGAGGCGATATGGTAAGTGATCATCTGCTCTTACTAAATCAGTTTTAGATGCGTTGTCTGCCTTTGAGGCATAAGAGGAGTAGGAGGGGAAAGAATGATAGCCTCAATCACAAAACCAAGCGCAATAGCTAAGCTACTAATACTCATAAGTACGTCAATTAATATCGGTTAAATCTTTTAGTTTGTGTTACTACATACATCTAGACACGCGGCAGCGTGTCAAGCCAAGTTCAAGCAAAAAGTTTGTTTTACATGACTTAGAGCTTAGCCCAAAGTACTTTGAAACTTCTAAAACCCACCCAGGCGTAACAAGTAACTACATAATATGCTAATAAATTTAAGTGAAAAGCAAATTGCTAAGCATACCTATTACTAATCTCGCAGATTAAAACTAAATGTTTATCACTTTCTCTAGAGTGGATTATTGTGCAAAGTTTGAAGGTGACGTTCCAATCAAATTTTAATTAAGTTCTCGAACGAGATAGTTTTCCATGAAACAACGAAACAACTTGTGTTCAATTAGCGGGAGACTGCTTAAAGTTGTAGTTAATATCTGTGTTATTTTGTTTACTACTGTCTATACTCGTGGATTTGCTTGCGTTAAGTAATAAATAAAAAATGAGTTGCTCGTGGCGCAGCTGTGACAGTTCGTTAGCGATAACGAAAGTCAAGTTACCCACGCTGCGGTCGGTTAATGGATGGGTGACCATCCGGACTACATTTAGTGACATTTATTTCAAACGTCCCCGTGCTTCGGAAGGCAAGCAGCTGGTCCCGGCTGATATTTACTATAATGTAGATATTAGTCGTCAAGCCTAGTCAGAGGCCATTTGGTGGGTTGATAACATCTGACATTAAGGTTGGTTACGCACCCCTCCACCAACCCGCACTGGGCCCGCGTGGTGGAGTATGGCCCACACTATCTCACAATTGAGATAAGGCCTGTGTCCCAGCAGTGGGAACGTATATAGGCTGATGATGAATAAACAAACAAAGGATATTTTTTTCATGCTGGATTTGTTGGCAGACAGGCACGCAGCCCACCTGATGGCAAGCAGCCATTGCGACCTATATATACCATTGAGGTTTACTTCGCCAGGAAGCATCGCTCAATGTGCTGCCAGACTGTAGGCTTCTCTCATCTTCGAGCCTTTGATCTCAAGTGTACTGGCTCCCACATTAATATTGCCGGAACACAGCCAGAGCTGTTATGGCAGCAGATTTCACCTGTGGGGTAGCTAGCCAGTTGGACTTTAAACATTTTTTTAGAGCCGAAATTAAAATCTATCTTACAGACCAACTTTACCTGTTTATTATTAGTAGATGTTTATTTAAATACAAATCCCTTTTCCCTTGCTTGTAAGATTAAATAATATTAACTAAGTTATTAATTGGGAAGATCTCTACCGATCGGCATTTTGAAGAATTAGACGGTTAAATATTGTAACAAGAATTTCAGTCACCGTTTGGAATTTTGCGCCTTAGGTTGAGTGTGATTATTATAGGTATTTTCAACAAACGGACATGCGAATTTATCAATTGACTTTTAGTTTTTTTTTGTCATATTAATTGGCAGGTAAGCGTGCAGCTCACTTAATTTTACTACGGGCTATTCCACTAAATTATACTTACATTACCAGTACACTGATTCCCTCGTCCATATTACTGCAAAAAAGCCAGAGCTAATATGGGGGTCAGATTATTTACCTGTGGCAGTAGTAGCCAGCCAGTAAGAGTCTGAAAAAAATCTAACTAACCAGACTAAGCGGGATGTGAACCCATGACCGACTCGAGCACATTGAGTTACAATTACAATACAAGTAATTGTAGTTCAATGCTCGAGCAGCGTAATTATAGTTTTTTTAAATTATTATTGCAATTTGTACCAAGACGAGCAGATCGTACACCTGATGGTAAGCGCCACGTCTGCGCTTTGGCAGTTTAGTGCCAAACAGTAACTAAGCAGTTACTGTCTGGCACTGCCCTGCGCCGGCCACACCGAGACGACAGTTATTAGTCTCATATACCCAATAACTCCACTAGCTACAGTGCCCTTTCCCCGAAACACCGAAGTGCTTGACACCCTTCTATTTCACGGGAAAATATCTGGCACTGCGTTGGTACCCACCTAGACGGTCCAGTACAGGAACATACTTAATATATCTTCGGAAGCAGTTTTAAGTTATTAATAGAAATACTTAATTGTAAATTCTGTCCAATACACTCTGAAACTGAATCCACGACGTCCGGGTCTTTAAACCCGCGCAAATACTTAACACTAAAAGTATCAATTTGTTGAACATAGGTACTGTTGCCATAATATAATCGGAGAGCGGCAATTTCAAACTCGAAACATAACATGCAATTAAAAGTTAAGCTCCTAATTGACTTGTCAACTTAATTTGAAACGACTTGTTTAAACGAAGTCCAGTTCTTTTATAAAGCAAAGCCCATTCACGGAATATTTATTTAGGTCCCTTTATACTAAGTGCGTCAGGTTTGTCAGGTGTTTTCCTGTCCATGATAAGTAATTGTATCCCGGTATAATACGCAGTTCCCATGGAATAACAGATTTTTTTTTATACGTCAGTTGGCAGACAGGCACGCAGCCCATCTGATGGTAAGCGGTCACTGCGGCCTATTTCATTGAGGGACATTTTACCAAGAAGCGTCGCTCAAGGTGCTGCCAGATTGTAGGCTCATCTGAACCTTAGATTTCAAGTGTAATGGCTATGACATTATTATTGCCGGAACACAGCCAAAGCTGTTATGGCGGCAGATTTCAAATAGAAATCTGTTTGTCTGCCTTTCTTTTACGTCGCAATGGAACAAAAGATCGATGTGTTTTGGTTACAGAATGTAGTTTAGGAGCTAGAAAGTGAAAGAAAATATAACAGTCTTTCAGTTTAATATATATATATACTGTATAGGCAAGACTATAAAGGTACATAGGCAAAACTAAATAAGATATAAATGAATCACTAAGTCGTATTTGCGCGGATAACTTAGCGTTTAGACAGATTGCATCTAAAGATTATCACTTCGTTTTTTATGTTTGTAAGCCTTCCGCCCGCGGTTTCACCCGCGCGTAATCTCTTTTTTCAAATATACCCCTTCCCCCCACATTTCCAGGATCAAAAGTACCCTATGTTCACCGGGGTAGTGTAGTTTTCCAACAGTGAAAGAATTATTCAAAACGGTTCAGTAGTTTTAAACCCGCGGGAATGAGACGTTTCCCGTAGGAATTTTATATCCTATTCCGGGTTATAAACTATATGTGTGCCAAACATCTAAATCCGTTCAGCCGTTTAGGCGTGATTGAGTAACAAACATCCAAACATCCAAACATCCAGACTTTCGCATTTATAATATTAGTAAGATTATAAAAACAAGCTTTATAAATCTCATTCATATTCAAGTTAAACTGAATACTCTTGATATCCAAACGGCTCCTCTTAAGTTAATTGAGTAAAATCGATCTCAATTCCAGTGTGGTCCGTCTTAACCTCCAAACGTCTAAATACGCCACACAATCCCACACCAGTAGATTTATCGTCAACCTCGTTAGCACTAAATTAATATGCCCACATCGGGATCTTGATTAAATGACGCGATTAACCAGCTTTTCGGTATCATTAAAACATGAAATAAACCGCCGCGACCGAACAAAACATCGGTTAAAACAAAAAGAATTCAGCGGGTAAGCTTGACCTGTGAGATAGTTTAGGGTTTTGTATAATTAATTTAATCCTTCTAGCCCCGGAAAACCAGACACAATAGAAAATCTATTGTTAAGCGGCACTCGAGTGCCGGTTCGGCTTTGAGTGGTTAACATTTACCATTTTTTTTCATACCATGAAGTCGGCGATCCAGCCTACGGCTAACCTGATGGTAAGCGTTTACCGTTGCATATGGACGCAAAATCTTGTCCTGACAACATAGGACGTAACAAAAATAAATAAAAATAGGTAGGTATTAACCAAAAATGCACTCTGCAGAAAAAAACTGATAGTTACATTTTTGGTGTACTTAATTAATTTTGTGTGTTTACTTTAAGGAATAAAATATAATAAGTATTGTTTGTCAACTGTCTACTCTTTGGAAAATGCAAAATATTCAAATATTTATTTTGACTTTGACATTGAAAGAAAATAGGTTTTCCAGATCAATTAAGTTTCTATTCCTAACTTAATTACAAAGATTTTCCTTTGAAATCCGAGTTAAAAGAGCGAAGAGAAATTAAGCTAGCAGTTTCCACTTAATTAATTTTAAATCTATCTTTTAGTAAGCTTTAAGCTTACTAGATTAATCTAGCTAGGGCTTAGACCTATTCATTCGAATTTTAATATACTCTTATGGCCAGTTCCAAAACTGACAGATAACTTTGTGATAATTAATCTGCAAGATAACTAATAGATATATAGATAACTAATTATCACGTACGTATATATAAGTGGTGAAACTATAATAACTAGTGAGCTCATCTCCAGGTTGGACCAAAAATATGTAAAAAAAAAACTGTTCGGATAATGCCATGAAGCAGGCTTAAGTTTGACTGCCAAATGAAATGGTATAAAAAAACATTAAAATTAGTGATCTGGTAGTAATCAAAAAATAAATGTTCTTGATAATACCAAAAACTAATACCAATGGTAGGTATTTGTTTATTAATAAATGTTTTATTCCCAACGAATACCACTCATAAACTAGTCTAGTACCAAACCATTTTGTTAACGTGTACTATTGCCGTATGAAGTAAATTCCCAGGAATAAAATTAATAGTTGCAACTGATCTCATGTTTTAATGCAATTCGAAATTCAAATCCAATTAACACAGGCCATTACAACCTTGACTGACATAAAACCTTTGCAAGGAACTCTAAAAGCAAAAAAAATAAACGCCACTGCACAAACAGGTTGCCGGCGCCTGCTCATTCAACACAGTAACTCGAAAAAATTCTCAATGGATCCCAACCATTAATTAAAATCTCCACCTTAATCCCAAACAAATAGAGATCGAATTGCATTGAAAAATAAATGGCTGTTAAGACTTTTATAAGTGAAGTAAACATTACAACCATGGCGTTAAGAATTCTCGAACGAGAAAACATGTTCAATCGATTTTCGTCCTTTTTTACATCACGTACAATTGTAAGGTAAAGACCGACTCTAAACAAATACTTTCCCGTTATAGCTTGCTTACTGTACATTAGGTTTAAATCTTTATATTTATAATAAATGTCTAAATTTAACTTAAAATTATTAAGTTAATTATTCTGAATCTGAACATCATCTTTGTTTTACCGCCATATCTGTGACAGAACAAGAAAAGGATTAATGATTGTAAGGTCGAAATTCGAATGCTCAAATTAAAATTTTTCTTTTTTATTATTTCAAAAAATTATGGGTGTCATACGTTGCCAGTACGATTCGATTGGCTTCTAATTTTTTTCTCTTCAAATAAAAGGTGTTTATTAACACGTTCCGGCGCGGTAGCGGCATAGGCCGTAAAAATAGAATTCACAAAATGACAGTACGGGTACCGCCGTTTTCACAAAAATCAATCTAAAAACCACTACGGTGACCGCCGTCCAATTTACATTAGAGTTTCATAGAAAGCAGACTTACTGTCATTCTGTAAAGGAGGCTTGTGTTTCTAGTGTCAAAAATGCGTGTACAGTAGAGCGTTTAAGCATAATTACGGCTACCACCGTACTCCATATAAATTGACAGTACGGTGGTGGCCGTTGAGTTTGTATGAACGTTACTAGGACGTGCGAGTCAGTGACAATTTTTAAAGGACACAAAAAATGTATGAAGATTTTACTGTCATTCTGGAGAAAAGTACCGCGCCGGAACGTGTTAAGGTCGCAGAAATATCTCACGGTAATCCGGTATTTTAATAGCGAATCAATTTGAGATTATGGATAAAAATATCGAAGGCTTATTATAAAACACTAAAATTGGAGATAAGCTTCCTGGTCTTATTAATTAACTGTTATTTGGCTTTAAAATAATTGGTTCAAATGTTTCTGTGGAAATATCCGTTTGCTCTGTTTTTATATTAACTTGACCTTATAAATGATCTGTATTAAGAAACTTAAGCACATGCTTTTCTATAAAAGGAAACTCTATTTAGTAATTGCTCTGTAGACATAATAGTGCAGTCATTGAAGCGAAAAATACGGTCTTACCTCCGAATTTTTTTACTGTGAACCGATTTGCATGAAATTTTGGAATTAGGCTCATCTTACCCTTAACTTCAAAAGTGAAAATGATCTGAACTCCGCCTATTATTTTTAAGGGGTGTAAACAACCCCTTAATGGAAAAATTTACATTGAGCCATTTTATCGCTAGAAAACATGTCTAATCGTAAGTGGTGAAATTGTAAAGTATTTTCTAACATAATTACCTCATATTAAAATAATTTTCAACCCCTTGAAAATCTTACATCCTTTGCAAACAACCCCTAAATTGAAAAAATCACAAAAAAATACTTACTTTGGTATGACATAAAAAGATGTAAGTATAGAGTAAGTAATATTTTATATTCTCTATAATAATTATCAAATATTAGGGGGTTAACCCCTTTCAACCCTTGAAAAATAACCCTTGATAAAAAAAAAAATTTTTTTTTTTTGATAAAATGTAAAGGATTTCAATATTATTCCACACTCTCGAAAATGGTTATCATATTCTTTAGCTTTTCTACACTTAAAACTACCCCTTAGTTACTAAGTAGAACAAAATATGATAAGTTTTTGGACCATAACTACTTAAATTTTCATGCTATCACAATTTATAAAAAACCATTGTAAAGGTAATTAAGAGAGCTACAACATCCTATATTGCAATATATAGTAAAAAACCTTTTTCTAAAACGGTGAAGGGTTAAAGGGCTTAAGAGAGGCTGTGATTGCGCTGCCATGCGCTCTTTAAACAATCATATCTCCGTCAATTTTTGTTTGACAGATAAAACAAAAAAACCAAATTGTTCGTCAGAAAAATACCTAAATTTTTAATCCGTACACTTTTATACGTATCTGTCTTCATTTTTGAGATATTATGAAAAGAAAGTGGGTTTTTTAAAAATTTGAAATTTTGATTTTTTATTTAATCGTGACTTTTTTGAAAAATATGTGTCCTGAAGCAGCCAAACTGATACTATCTATCAAACTCTTCATAATAAAGTTATTTCTAGGCGGAATACGATTAATTTTAATTTTGGTGGAAATGGCACTTATGAAACCCATTGATTTTATAGAAAAAACATTAGATGCTCCCCTTATTTGCAATACAGCTCACTTATTTTACGCGCAAAAGACTTTTAATAGTGCTCATTTTAAAGCTTATTTCAAGCACTACAAAACCCTTTTGTATTAGAATGCATAAAATGCATCTGCTCGCCGCTAGATGGCATTGACCACATCGATTAAATTTCAGACAGAATAAAAACGGCTTTGATCTTTAATATCTAGCTTAATATTGCACTTAGAATACTTTATAAAAATTCAAATTGTTCATTGTTTTACCTGCTACAATTTTGGTCTTTATAAAATTTTCGATAAAACGTATATTTTTGGAGATATTTGCAAAAAACCGATGAAATACTTAAAAAAATTGCGAATTTTCAATTGCCAATAACTTGAAAAGTATTGAATTTTTTGAAAAACTGTATAGATGATTTTTTGCTTAAAATTAGGCCTTCTATCGATATCCGAGGTTATTTTGATAAAAAAATAATTCACCCCCGAGAAGGGGTGGCAACCACTCCCATGGTGGTTGCGGAGTTCAAATCATTTTCACTTTTGAAGTTAAGGGTAAGATGAACCTAATTCCAAAATTGTATGCAATTCGGTCATAGTAAAAAAATTCGGAGCTATAATGCTTCAATGACTGCACTATAACAACACTGCTCCAATTCTGTGAAACGCTTTTCACGTTTTATTACCTCTTTTTGTTTAAATTAAATAAACTGCCGTTAATTCCCCGCTTCCGATATAAATTAACGTTTTGAAGAGACTGTTTTAAAACATGAGTATTTTTAATGCTAGTAAATTATTTCTCTTGTCACGAATGTTTCAATACAATGTTTTATTTTGGGATTCATTTAAAGTAGTACATTTTGGAATTGTTAAAAACAATTAGGGATAAAGTAAGTATGAAGTATCACTTGTATGTACTATTTGGTTCAAATGCTATTAGAATTATGACCTTTTGGAGTTGCGTGACGCGACAGTGATGACTTACACTAACATAGATAAATAATGCGTTGCTATAATGGTTGCTAACGTTACGGACAAGCGCAGTTGATGTAATTTTTCGCTCAATTCCAAAGGATATTCTAATAGCATTTGAATCGGATAGTAGTATTCAAATGACGTATTTATAATTAGTTTTTTTACGATTGAAAAGAGAACTATCGAGTTTCTTGCCGCTTTTTCGCGATAGATGTCATAGATGTCAACATTCCAAAGCTAAAAAGTCCGGTAGATTAATTCTGTAGAATCTAATCTCAATAATTAATAAAAAAAAAATATTTTATTGATCCCACAACCTCGCGTCTCTAAAACTTTAAAGGATGTATATTGTCTATAAAGAAGAGATGTAAATGTGTTTAAATAAAAAGATAGATTTACTTGGCAGAAAAAAAATAAAATATCTACTTAAGAAACACTACCAACTGTGACAAAATTTAGCTAACCATAAAGAAAAGTTCCGGCAATAAATATTAATGATAAAAAACTCGTATTAATGACTTCTTAACGTCCTACCGTTGATGATGGCTCATTAAACGTAATAATTACATTTTTATGGCTTAATATTGCCGTAAATCAAGTTGCATTTTGAGATGTCTAGTGACCTGAGGTGTTTTATGAGCCGATAATAATATGGCAACACCATGTGTTTTGTCTTGCGTAAGACGACGAGGATATACCATAGTAAAAAAAGGACTATATCAGAGTAAAGAGTAAACAGTACTTTATCTTCATACAAACTTTTTTTTTATACCACATCAGTTGGCAGACAGACACGCAGCTCACCTGATGGTAAGCAGTAGGTAACTACGGCCTATTCCATTGAGGGACAGTTCATCAGGAAGCGTCGCTCAATGTGCTGCCAGACTGTAGGCTCATCTGATCTTCGAGCCTTTAATTTCAAGTGACCTGAAGACCTGTTATGGCGGCAAATTTCATCTGTGGGGGTGGTAGCTAGCCAGTCGGACTCTGAAAAAGTCATACCACCAACCAGACCCAAGGCGGGAATCGAACCCACCACCTCCGGTTTTATACCCAAGCGGCTTAGCCACTGTTCCACGGAGGCGGTTAAAAGGATGGAGGCATTTACCCTGCAGTGGGACAGTCAGCGTCAAAATTATTTGAGCGTTCAAACCTACCAAAATTATTGAACATTTGACAAAAATCACTCTTAGCACAAAACTTTCAAGTGTTGTTGTCATTTGTTCTCAAACAACAAATGAAAATGCACCTTTACGTCTTAAGGTAAGGTTGATTTTTGTCAAATGTTCAGATATTTTTCTGACTGGACATACATAACTTTTTTTTCTAGTGATTGTTTTCCATTAGAAATATTAGAATGTTTATCTTATTGGTTTTTTAATAAAATGCGATTTTAAGAATTTATAAATGCTTGTGAAAAGCCATTCGCTATTTGATACGAAGAAACAAGCCAGTTGAAATATGCTGCAATATTCTTTTATTTTCCGTTCCTCTAACTTTTTCCACGAGTGTAACTACAGTCCTGGAAAGAAAAGGGGAACGCAAATATCAGAAACCGTTTGAAAATGGATTCCAGTTTTCCTGTTCCTTCTCGATTTCACGAGAGGAAAAAGTCATTGAATTTGGTATATTTCTGAAATGTTTGAATCTTCCTACGTGTTACTATCAGCTGGATTATAATACCTACAGCTAGCCGTTTAGAAAACCAGGGGCTTAGACAAGATGACATCGCTTCATAGCTGGCGAAATAAGCTAACTTTAAATTGTAGACTAACTGTCGATTCGGACACAGTTTATTCGGACACAGTGTCCGAATTGTCACTTTTTAATTTTAATATTTTTTCACTGTCGATTCGGACACCGCGATGTAAATAGCTGTTTTGTACAGTCAGATAAAAAATCTTCCTACTATTTCTTTTCGTTTTAAACATAAAGTCTCAACGAAGCCTTCTACACGAAGCTATCGGTAATTTATGGATTTGACAGATGCCATAGAGAAGTCACGTGGTGAAAGTATGGGTTTTGACATTCGCTATCGCAAATTGAACTATAACGAACGTCATAAATGCCGCTTGTCTAGGGGGGCGGGGTCGTTTTGTATTACGCGAGAACTTTTAAACCAATCTTCGTTTTAACTTAAAAAGGGGGGTTGATTTCTAATGATACATCAATTTCAAGTCTTTTACTTCAAAAACAAAGGACTTTTACACAAACTTCCAACCCCAGTTTCACTCCCTTAGGAGGAGAATATTGGAATCTTAGCGAGTGTCTTAACCCTATAAATAATTATAAATATCTCTGGACATTATTCACACAGCGCCATCTAGCCCCAAACTAAGCGATAGTTTGTGCTATGGGTGCCAGAAAAAGGATAAACATTACTTATATACTTTTTCTTGTAAATACATACATAATTAACATATATAGTGTTAGACGAATAATTAGTAGAATCGAATTACACATCACTATGGTCACCGCGTACGGTGCCCCGCACTAGCCGAGGGATGACAGATAGATTTACCGCGCTTGCAATGTATAACGCCGACTAATTAATTCCTATTATTGTAAAAGTATAATAAATTGTAATTAACTAGAGAAATGCATTTATATCTAAAAGTTCAGAAGTGCGATAAAGTACTCACGTGCGTAAACTGTGTTTGTAATGTTCGGCATAAACGAAACTGAAAAATTGTATGTCTAGCTCGTTGCACGGATTGTAATGGCGATGAAGACGCTTAAAAAGTAATTTTCTGTGAGAATGGACAAGTAAACTATGCTTAAACCTGTTTACTAAGCTATAACAAGTATTATGGCTTACTTTTAATCAAGATTCGACGTGTATTATTCTAAATTGGAGATTTGGATTCTTGTGCAAAATTGACAAGTTACGACAAGTTTGGTTGGCTGTGGATGTTCACATCTGCATTGAAGAGGCATGTCTTAATGTGATGGAATTGCGAAATAATGCTGGTTTATTGATGGAAGTTCAGCGTGATGATAAACTAAGTGACATCTTTGGTCTTGGTTGATGAGTCCCAAGGTCATAGAAAGACTTGCACTTATAATTATCTATACCTTGGTATCCTTTATTTATGTTGCTGTTTTGGTAAGCTGTATTATTCCATACTATTACAAATTGAAAATATCTGACACGTCATGTGCAGTAAAAATTATTAAATAAATGTTTGACTAAAACAGACTATAGTTGTCATCAAAAGATAAACAGAACAAGCAAGTTATAATGATGAATACTAAATATAATATTCAGTTAATTCAATTAATATTTAACTGAGAATTGGTTTTGTGTTAATAAATTATTGATATCATTTGCAATATTTTGGTTATGTGAATTACTAAAAGAAATAGTTGTTTGTTTGTGATATTTGTTTATTAAGAATATTAAGATATTATTGCTAATTCATGATCAGTCAGGTTTAACATAAACAATGTCTTAAACAACTTAAATAAGTGCATCTTCTCCTGTCCGCACAAAGTTTAAGTAAAAAGAAATTAAAATAAATAAGTATTGATGCTTTGGAAGGTCTGTTAAGAAAATTAAGGAAGACAAAGAGCTACAACCATTTAAGAATACTATCACCCAGTGCATCTCAAAAATTACATTATAATTGGATGAGCGTACACTGATATAAAATAAATTATACCTGTCATATCTATGCCAAGGGGTGGCATGATCAATAAGCATCCTATGAGATAAGCTGGGCAGAGTGGAAAGATAAACTAATTAATTCATTTCTATTTTAGCAATATTATTTATTTATTACAAATTATTGAATTGTGTCAAATTGTCAAGCGAAGATAAAGTAGAGTTTCATAGTAATAAATTAGGCATAGGAATGCCTTGTTAACAATGTGATGTAGTCATCACTGAAGCCATTATTGGTACCCTTGTACTGGTTGCCATGTCCTGGTTCTCTTTTTCAGTATTAACTTTCAGGTACCAACTTTGATAAATTGATTGGGAGAGAATGCCATGAGGCATTAAGTCCGCCTTTGTACTTGATTGTGCAATGAAGTTTAAATAAATAAATAAATAAATAAATCATGCATTCAGCATGTATCAACATCCAATAATGTGAACTTAAATTAAAATTAAAAATGTTTCTTAAGTGGTACTTATAATAAATTAGGCATAGGAATGCCTTGTTTACAATGTGATGAAGTAATAACTGAAGCCATTATTAATACCCTTGTACTGGTTGTCATGGTACTAGTTCTCTTTTTCAGTTTTAACTTTCAGGTACCAATTTTGATAAAACATGCATTCAGCATGTATCAATAACATCTAATAATGTGAACTCAAATTAAAATTAAAAATGTTTAATGGACATTGTGAACAGAAATTAATTATTTTAAGAAAAGGAAAATTAATATGATTTATTTGCAACAATAAGGGCCGTGGTAAGGCTGATTGTTTTAAGAAGAGGCAATCAAATAAATATTGTTCATTATGCTATATCTCAGATTTCTTCAAGAGGATATCTAAAGCTGTGTCACATTATTAATGGGCATTATAAAGTGAATGAATCATGCTATTATTTGAAAAGGATATTTTACAGGACAAGATAGCCTCAAGAAATAAGGATTATTAAAAATAGTTTTTAAAATATATGCTGATGATAAGCAAAGGTACAATTAATTGAGGGGAACATGGGCTATATGAATAGTTTAAATGAAATGACCCATGAATGAAGTTCTGGGAATATATGATCTCCGTTATTTGGCAAATGGAATGAAACTGGGAAATTGCAGTGTAGTATTACATTGATGCCAATGCAGTGATTCTGGTTTATTTAATATTGCCACCAATGGTTGGTTGAGTTTCTTTACAGGTTATATGATAATATGAGTTTATTTACAAGTGAAACTGGGTTACTTTCCATTGATACAGGGTTAATACCAATTGTTGGTATGGGTTTCTTTCCAGGCAATATGGGCTTAATTACAACTCAGGTGATAATGGTTACTCACATTTAATACAGGGTTATTAACAATGGTTGGAGTGGGTTTCTTTACAGGTGATATCGATAATGAACCATTGATATGGGGTTTCATTACAAAATATGGTACTGGTTTATTACTATTGATACAGAGTTATTTACCAATGGTCGGTTTGAGTTTATTTACAGGTGAAAATGTGGAATTATTAACCATTTATATGGATTTAGTTACAAATGGTACTGGTTTGTTTACCATTGATACAGGGTTATTTACCCATGGTTGGTATACATTTCCTTACAGGTGATATGGATTTATTACCCTTCAAATGGAATTATAAGTTATACTGGCTAATTTACCATTGTAGTTATATTATATACCAGTTATTGGTGCAGGTTTATTTTCAGATGATATGGGTTAATGAACCATTAATATGAGTTTATGGACAAGTGATACTGGTTGAATTACCATGGAAATGGGGTTGTTTACCAGTGCTCTGTAAGAGTTTATTTTCAGGTGATATGATTTAATGAACCATTTATATGAGTTTATTGACAAGTGATACTGGTTGAATTATCATGGAAATGGGGTTATTTACCAGTGCTTGGTAAGGGTTTATTTTCAGGTGATATGGATTTATGAACCATTGATATGGGTTTATTGATAAGTGATGATGGTTGATTCACAATGGAAACTGGGTTATTTACCAGTGGTTGGTAGGTTTTATTTCCAGGTGATATGGACGAATGGACCATTAATATGGGTTTATTGACAAGTGATACTGGTTCGAATGGCCGTTTATATGGGTTTACTTACCAGTAAAAGATCAGATATTCGGTCACTCAAAAGGAGTAATTAATAATTATGAGTGATAAAGGTACTGTTCGATTTTTATCAGAGTTTCAGCGTTTTGTGAGGAGCATGGTGTAAAACATGTATTAAGTGCTGTCAGATCAGTGTAAATAGTCAGATAAAACTTCTAAATGTTACGATTCTTAACAGATTAATAGCCTTCAATTGTAAAAGGCATATAGGCTACGATGCACATATCCCAAAGTTGCATTTGGGTAACTTGGGTATCAGCTCGTTAGTGACGTCCAGCGAATTTACCCTAGAGTCCTCCGTATTTAAATCACGCCTAGTCAGAGATTTATAAGGTACTGTATGTGGTGGTGTTGTAGTACTGCCAACATCCTCTGCGAAATGGAAAAGAGGCTATAAAAGTGTTGTTGGGTGGATCCGCGGAAATGCTTAGATGGCGAAAATATGCTAATAATAAATTAATCATCATAGAGCTGCATTTTTTTCCCTTTAAAAGACATTTCTAATATGATTTAGCGTAAGGCGCCCTATATAAAATAGTGAAACCACGTTTGTTTAATTTATTATTTCAATAAACACGCACCAAACATCATCACCATTTGCGAAAAAACGTCGAGTAATAAACTTCCTTATTTATTTTCCAAAAATCATCAATGCACTTTCCGTGTTTTATTTTACATTTTGAAAGTACACTTTATCTAGAATAATATATTAAAAAACTAAGTGATATAGTAATGAATAACATGCCCTAATAAATAAAAGAAATTTTGTCACGGAAAATCGTCAACACCGTCGCGGCACCGTCAAAGTTGTATTTTTCGAATGTTCTATTACCGAGCCGCGCTCGAGAGGCCACGACTCCTTTCCTCAATCTCTCTTACGAAGCTGAGCGGACCGCACATCAATTTTATCCACGCGGGAGTCACAATTTTTTGGACTTATATTAGCTTGTGGACACTTTGTCAAATATTCACATCATCACCGTTGACAGAGGAAATCAGGTAAGCACTAGTACTATAACTTTTAAAAATATCACAGCTACTATGTTTTATGTACAATAACATGACAATGGCTGGTATGTGTTGTTAACAGCGTGGTATTTAGGTAAAAAAAATCATACAGTCATATTCGTCATAACCATCATCGTCATTACCATTTATTTTGTGTTAATGGCGATGATAATATGTAAATGGTAATGATAAACTGTGTGTTTATTTCATATAAATTCCTATCAAATTGTTATGTTTTCTTTAAAAATATTTAAGTTCATTATTTTAATACAATTATTTAGCTTTTGAAAGTGAAACATATCACTAACCTTCCATATTTGTGGTTCATTATACGCTTCATTTTCTACATCGTGTCTTATAATTAAATCTAGAAACTGAGCTGGGGGGAGATAGATTTTCTTGATATCTCCACCAGCCCGTATACCATCATCATCATCATCAGCCTGTAATAGTCCACTGCTGGATATAGGCCTCTCCAATTGCTGGCCACGCTGATCGATCCTCGGCCACACGCATTCAGCTCCTGCCAGCCATCTTGCGCAGATCATCGCTCCACCTGGCCTGAGGGCGTCCTACACTACGTTTACCGAGACGCGGTCTCCACTCTAGAACCCGGTCACCCCAACGGTTATCGGTTCTACGGCTGATAATTATGGCCAGCCCACTGCCACTTCAGCTGGCTAATCCGGCGAGCTATGTCGGTGACTTTGGTTCTCTGTCGAATCACATCATTTCGGATGCGATCCCGCAGAGAAACGCCGAGCATAGCTATTTCCATAGCCCGCTGAGTGACTTTAAACTTGTGGACTAGCCGTGCCGTAAGTGTCCACGTTTCGGCTCCGTACTTATGTCATGACGGGTAGGACGCACTGACTGAAGACTTTCGTCTTCAGGCATTGTGAAATCGGCAATGAAAAGACTCGACGTAGTTTTCCAAACGCTGCCCAACCCAACTGAATTCTTCTATTCACCTCGTCCTCAGAGTTGTTTCGACCCAACTGCAATGACTGCCCAAGGTACATATAATTTGAACAACTTCGAGGACGGCGCCGTGAATCGCAATTGGTTCCGGTAGAACATGTTCATTGAACATGACTTTGGTTTTGTCCAAGTTCATCCGTAGGCCATGCGTAAAGAATAATCAGCCAGGTCATTCAGCATCTGTTGTAGGTGCTGCAGCGTATCCGCCATTATGACGATGTCATCTGCAAATCGCAAGTGAGAGATGTATTGGCATTTATGTTGATGCCACGTCCTTTCCAGTTCAGCGTCTTCAACATATCCTCCATTGCATTTGTGAACAATTTCGGGGAGATGACGTCCCATTGTCTCACTCCTCGATGGAAAGGTATAGGATTTGTCTGCTGATTTTGTACTTGGGCGAACATGGTGGCTGCTTTGTACAGACATCTCATCACTTGGATATATCGCCAGTCTACTTGGCAACGCTGCAGGGACTCTAGAACAGACCAGATTTCAACCGAGTCGAAGGCCTTCTCATGGTCCACGAATGCTAGACACAGAGGCTGATTACACTCTTCGGTCTTCTGTATAATCTGCCGCACAGTGTGGATGTGGTCTATGGTGCCGTATCCGCTCCGAAACCCAGCCTGTTCCGCTGGTTGAAACTCGTCGAGTCTTCGCGCAAGACGGTTCGTGATCACTCTTGAGAATAGCTTAGAGACGTGTCTTAGAAGGGAAATGGGGCGATAGTGCTTCAACAGGCTTTTGTCTCCCTTTTTGAAGAACAGGACGACCACATTCCTACTCCACGCCTTTGGAGTTCTTCCTTCGAACAGGACAGCGTTAAAAAGCTTTTGGAGCTACCTCAGTACGGGTTTACCTCCAGCCTTTAGCGGCTCTGTACTAGTAACGCCGTCCTCTCCAGGGGCTTTTCCATTTTTAATCTGCCCAAGGTCAATCTCGATTTCGCCAACGCTGACTTCTGGCAGGTCTTTAGTGTAATGGCGAGTTATCGTGGTTCTAGAGTCCTCATTTTCGGGATCAGGTCGAGATGCATGCGAAGCGTTTAACCGGCCATAGAAGTCCTCTACCTTTTTTTTAGGTTGTCATTGTTATTGTTTAGAACATCTATTATCTATGTGTAATTCGTTAATTTGTTTTGTTATTAAAGTTATAGTACGAATGACTTAATTTCCAAAGGATTATCCAAAATTCATTTCTTCTTCTTCTTCTTCTTTAGGTGCCGTCTCCTACCGGAGGTTGGCGATCATGATGGCAATCCTCACTTTATCTACTGCTGTTCTGAACAGGGATCTCGTGCTCATACCGAACCACTGTCTCAAATTTTTAAGCCAAGATGTCTTACGTCTGCCTGGTTTACGGCGTCCCTGAATCTTGCCTTGAAAATTCATTTCACCAGTGAAAATTATACTGTCAGGATTTTTAGGTTACCTATATAATTCGCTTGTCATTGTTATTGTTTAAAACATCTTTTATCTATTTGTCAATGGCTTAATTTCCAAAAAAAAATACCCAAAAATCATTTCATCGTGGAAAAATTACATTGTAAGGATTTTTTAGGTTACCTTTATACCATTTGGATTAGAACGTCTATTATTCATGTACCAATCGTTGATTTGTGTTATTTTATTATGATTATAGTGATTGACAGCAGAAACGTGTGCTTTTACTCTTATTTATCATTACCATTAACTTATCGTCATTACAGTTTTAAAAAAGTCATTACCGTCGTGAACACATCATTGCCATCTCAAATAAATAACTTTGATAATCTATAACTTCTGATTCTCTTGTTAGATTTTAGTGCCTTCAGTAGCTTTGGAAAGGTTATTAAAAAGCCTTTAAATTTATAGCATTTAGCACGCATTTCCTACAATTTTCCAAAAATTGTAAAAATAATTAAGAAAGAATCAAAACGGCGGATCCACCCTGTTAATGGTGACAAACATTAAGTTGTGGCAGCATAGTCGAGGAAACTCGTCTTTGATCAAATAAATCGCAAGGCAAATCTAATGCACCTGGTTCTTTATCTGATGTACTTGCCTACAGGGCCTATGATTACAAAGTGCTTGCTCATGAAGCCTCGCACTATTGGATGTTTATCTAATGTACTTGCCTACAGGGCCTATGATTACAAAGTGCTTGCTCATGAAGCCTCGCGCTATTGGTTATTTATCTGATGTATTTTCCTACGGGGCCTACGATTACTAAGTGCTTGCTAATGAAAGCCTCGCACTATTGGCTGTTTATCTGGTATACTTGCCTACGGGGCCTTCGATGACAAAGTGCTTGCTTATGGAGATTCGCACTATTGGTTATTAATCTGATATACTTGCCTACGGGGCCTACGATGTCAAATTATTAGCCGTTAGGGGCTTCAGGAGAATTGCCGTGAGGGGCTCATGTTGTATTGCCGTAAGGGGCTCAAGGTGTATTGCCGTAAGGAGCTAAAAGTGTATTGCCGTGAGGGGCTTATGTTATATTGCCGTAAGGGGCTTATGATGTTAAACTGCTGTAAGAGGCTTATGGTGTACTTACAGTAAGGAGCTCATGTTATATTGCCGGAATAGGCTTATGATGTTATGCTGCCGTAAGGAGCTTAAAGTGTATTGCCGTAAGGGGCTTATGATGTTAAACTGCTGTAAGGGGCTTAATGTGTACTTGCAGTAACGAGCTCATGTTATATTGCCGTAAGAGGCTTATGATGTTATGCTGCCGTAAGGAGCTTAAAGTCTATTGCCGTGAGGGGCTTATGTTATATTGCCGTAAGGGGCTCATGATGTTAAACTGCTGTAAGGGGCTTAAGGTGTACTTGCAGTAAGGAGCTCATGTTATATTGCCGTAAAAAGTTTATAATGTTACACTGCCGTAAGGGGCTTAAGGTGTACTGCCGTGAGGGGCTAAAGATGTTACGCTGCCTTAAGTGGCATACAGCGTACTGCCGTGAGGGGCTTTAGATGATACGCTGCCTTAAGTGGCATACAGCGTACTGCCGTGAGGGGCTTTAGATGATACGCTGCCTTAAGTGGCATACAGCGTACTGCCGTGAGGGGCTTTAGATGTTACGCTGCCTTAAGTGGCATACAGCGTACTGCCGTGAGGGGCTTTAGATGATACGCTGCCTTAAGTGGCATACAGCGTACTGCCGTGAGGGGCTTAAGATGTTACGCTGCCTTAAGTGGCATACAGCGTACTGCTGTGAGGGGCTTTAGATGTTACGCTGCCTTCATTGGCATACAGCGTACTGCCGTGAGGGGCTTTAGATGTTACACTGCCTTAATTGGCATAGTGTACTGCCGTGAGTGGCTCATATTATACTGCCGTGAGACGTGCCGACATGGACTTGAGACGATACAAGCTGTTAAGGGCTTATACATGCCGACAGAGGCATCAAACGATACGACGACGACGGTAGACGCGTAGTTGTTATACTTAGCTCTGATTTTATTGTTAATGTTAATTAAAGAGTATACTTGTTAGTTTGAAACTGTTGAGAGTATGGTAAATTGAATAATAAATAAATAAACGATACTTGTTACAGAATGAGGATTGTCGAAAGTACAATCATTCCCGATAGTGGTTGCTCTTGGCATCTACTTTAGGGGTCTTTCTTAATCTAAAATACCGTGTCGTCATATCGTCGTATATGCCAATTGAAGACGTTGTCTTTACTTAATGAAGCTGGAATTTGATAACTGGAGCTGAAGCTGGATGTTGCCGACTGGAGCTGAAGCTGGATTTGCCGACTGGAGCTGAAGCCTGAAGAAATTCTACAAGGACTTGCAGTTAAGCTGTTCAAGACGAACCTACTACGGAAGAACGTGTAGCAGCATGGACATTTGAAGAATGAAGGATCCTTCGGGGACGAAGGAAGTTGCAGGATGGCCGACTGTTAGACGAATAATTAGTAGAATCGAATTACACATCACTATGGTCACCGCGTACGGTGCCCCGCACTAGCCGAGGGATGACAGATAGATTTACCGCGCTTGCAATGTATAACGCCGACTAATTAATTCCTATTATTGTAAAAGTATAATAAATTGTAATTAACTAGAGAAATGCATTTATATCTAAAAATAGAAACACTCAGACCGATCAAAACAGACATGTTCATGCACACAAAAGTTTGTACCGTGCGGAGATCGAACCCGCGACCTTTGGTGTTATAGCCGACTTCTCGACCATTACACCAAATGGAATCGACTTGCCAAATTTCAAGCTTGTAGGTGATAAAGTTTCTGAGATTTCGACTTACGTAAATACTTAGTGATATTTCGCTTGTAGATTATATTTTAACTAGATAGAACTTTAGTATTAAAGTAACTAAGACCAAAAACTACACATACTGGGTCAAAGTTATGGCATAGTAAATTTTTCCCGTTCTCATCCCGAAGGAATAAGGTTCACAATGGCTTGTACAATCCTATTCCCTGACTGGCAACAATCCAAAAAGCAGATCGCTTTGTTTCCTGATCCAATAATAATATGTAAATTAGTCCCAGTTTAAAAAATAGGCAAGGGTGAGTTGAACTTTCGATATTGGTTCTTGATTATAGTTTTATTTATTTAATAAACTAAATATATAAAACTCAAAGGTGACTGACTGACATAGATATCTATCAACGCACAGCCCAAACCACTGGACGGATTGGGCTGAAATTTGACATGCAGGTAGATGTTATGACGTAGGTATCCGCTAAGAAAGGATTTTGATCAATTCCCACGGAAACGGGAACTACGCGGGTGAAACCGCGGGCGCCCGCTAGTTATTTTTATGTTTATGCAAACCGTTGTCCACGGACAATTATAAAACCAGGAGGCAACCAAGAGGAGAGGGTTTCTAACCGCCAGAAGGAATAAGACGACTATCACATTGCTGGTACCTACAGCAGTAGGATGGAATGAATTAAAAGTACAAAAACTTATTAGGACTGTTAACCTGTTTTGTACAAATATTCCATCTTAAATGTAACAATGATGCAAAGTCCTTTTTTTTGTAAATTGAGAAAAGAGAATCTATATAATTTATTAGCAAGATAATAATTATCACGAACTCTAAGCTGAAACTAGCATTATGAGACATCTTTCGATATGGACAAATTCTACGAATTGTTCTCCAAACTTACTAATTACTGTCGTCTCGGTGTAGCGGGCGCAGGACGTTGCAGGACAGTAACTGCTTAGTTACTGTTTGGCACTGAACTGACTAAGGTCAGACGTGGCGCTTACCATCAGGTGTACGATCTGCTCGTCTTGTTACATCATCATCATCAGCCTGTGATAGTCCACTGCTGGACATAGGCCTCTCCAAATGCTCGCCACGCCGATCGGTCCTCGGCCACTCGCATCCAGCTCCTGCCAGCCATCTTGCGCAGATCATCGCTCCACCTGGCCTGAGGGCGTCCTACACTACGTTTACCGAGACGCGGTCTCCACTGTAGAACCAGTTTACCCCAACGGTTATCGGTTCTACGGCTGATATGGCCAGCCCACTGCCACTTCAGCTGGCTAATCCGGCGAGCTATGTCGGTGACTTTGGTTCTCTGCCGAATCACATCTTTTCGGATGCGATCCCGCAGAGAGACGCCGTCGACGTCTTGTTACACATTGCGATAAAAAACAAATTAAATTTAAATTACCTTTACATTTTCTCTTTCCAACAAATGTGATTACAGACTCGCTTGTTACGGAACCCCAGAGGAAATGTAAACAGCGGTTTGATATGAACGTTAAGCTCAGGTTAAACAAAATGTATGTTTGTCCTCTTTGATGGTACAAATTATGAATAATGGGGCAGAATGTTTGCTTCATTTTAATAATATTTATCATGTTTTACCGGGCTAGCGGAGTGTTGCAAATTATACTCACTTATTAGATTCACTGGGAAATCCAGTTTAAAAAAAGTGAAAGCATACTCTGCATAGACTTACAGGCTGCGAACCATAGATACATAAACGCAGTACATGATTATTATGTTTTATGGAGTCAGCAAACTATAGTAATAATAATATTCTCCTAGCCGATTCGGCTACGGCGGCCAATCTCTTACGATCAGCCAAATACGCAGGATATATTATAGTGCACAAGAGAGTCCGCAAGCACAGGTGCACTCCCTATTCCCTCACTCTCATAACACGGTGAGACAGCAGTCTGACACGACCGAAGAGAGATCAGGCGCAGGACCAACGGCTTAACGTGCCTTCCGAAGCACGGAATCATCATTCTTTTCAGACATTCAGGTGATTCAAGCCTGCAATGTCCTAACCAAACTGGAAACATTCACACAAAGTGATGCTCCCCGCGGGATTCGAACCCACAACCTCCGGGTATTAGAGCCCAACGCTCTAACCACTGTACCACGGAGGCAGCAAAATATAATATAGCGTTGAACTGATTATTTCGGTTTGTTACTTAGTTATTCATAAGGTTAGGTAATATTGCGTACGCGGAAATACGTAACTGTAAAATATCGCGTGATGACCTGATACGGTATCGTTTGATCACGAATATTTTCATACCGGTGACTGTAAATAGCATGCAATTTGCTTTATTTACATTTTGCTGCATTATAATTTGAGATGGGCACTGTTATTGTTGTTAGAAGGTCTTTGTTTAATAAGGGTTATTGAAAAATGGTGTAATGGGCGTTAAATGTTAAGTTTCACCCGCACGTAATTTCTTTTTTCAAATATCCCGCGGGAATGAGGCGTTTACTGTAGGAATTTTATAGCCTATGTCCTAATCCGAGTTATAACTATACGTGTGCCAAATTTCATCTAAATCCGTTCAGCCATTTAGGCGTGATTGAGTAACAAATAAACATCCAAATATCCAGACTTTTGCATTTATAATATTATAGAGGAGAGTAGGATTAGTTCGCTTGGCTTCATAGCATTTTAAAATAAAACGATCGGTTTTTATCATGCCTCAGACGTTAGAGATCGCTGGTTCAATTCTCGCCTACAAACATATTTTGTGTCACAAACTTAGTAGTGGTAGAGCCATGCTGTTTTACAGCACGAATGGGCCGGCTCGTCCGGGGAAGTATCACCCTCTCACATAACACCAGTGTGAAATAATAGTGACTACTAATGTGTTTCGTCTGGTTTGTGAGAGTGCCGGAGGCCCTCATCCCTTAAAGCCGGCATCGCATCAGCAATCCCTTTGGTGTTGCATATGTCCACGGGCGGCGGTGATTGCTTACCATCAGGCGACCCGCTGGCTCGTTTACCGCCTCTGACAGAAAAAAAAATCGCGATCACATTTGACCCACTTCAATGGGTTCAAAATAAATAAAAACAACAATGAAACAAAATAAATAAAAGCAACAATGAGAATAAAATTACTGTTTGTGTAAGGAAAGTAAGTTTTATACATTCAAATAAGTACTTATAGCTGCGGGTTATCGTCGTCGGTACATTTTACGGCTGACATAAAGAGTTAGAGCAAAAAGAATTAACACAACGGGAGGCGGACTTTAGGTTTAGTTTATTAAAAGCCTGTTTAAAGATTTAATAGTCGGAGCAGGTAGTATCAGCTAATTTAATGACCCACTGCAGGGCAAAAGCTTGGATAATTGAAATTAAGTCAACTTCACAATGATGGGTACTGTTTAATAACCACTGTTGCCAAATGTGGATTGGTGATCACAAACCCGCTCGCGTTCGAAAAATCCAACACAATTTTTTCCAACACAATTCAGACCAGGGATTTTGTATACTACATCGTTGGAAGACAAACACGCAGTCCACCTGATAGTAAGCGCCCACTGCGGTCTATTCCATTGAGGGGCACTTCATTAGGAAGCGTCGTTCAATGTGCTGCCAGACTGTAGGCTCAACTGATCTTCGAGCCTTGATTTCAAGTATGCTCGCTCCCACATTAATACTGCCGGAACACAGCCAGAGCTGTTATGGCGACAGATTTCACCTGTGAGGGTGGTAGCTAGCTAGTCAAACTTCATATCAAGCCCCAAAATCATCGCCTAGAATTAAAACCATTTAGATTATGGAATCGTTTGACAGACTTTTCAGATTTAAAAAAAAATCAAATGTAGGTATGGGTATTGGCCACGAGCTCGGCGGTGGCGGAAAACTTTGAGAGGAAATCGACACAGGCGAATGGCTACACCGAAAGACTGCCTTGTTCAGGGCCACGGAGGTCTTTCGGCAGTTGCCGCAATGTACCTCATAGTAAAATTACTGGGTACCTATATGAGACCTAATAACTGTCGTCTCGGTGTAGCGGGCGCACCGAACAGTAACTAAGCAGTTACTGTCTGGCACTGCCCTGCCAGCCTCTAAAGCCGGGGGTCACTCAGGGACGGAGGTTCGTCCCGAGCGGTGTGTCGGATTCGCACTTCGGCCCTACCGACTAAAACCTGACGATAAACCTATCAGCGCTGTGAGGGGGAATTCTTTCACTGTTGAATAGCTACACTATCCCCGGTGAACATAGGGTACTTTTGATCCCGGAAATGTGGAGGGAAGGGGGGGGGGATATTTGAAAAAAGATATAACGCGCGGGTGAAACCGCGGGCGGAAGGCTATACGAGAAACGCGAAAGTTTGTAAGTATGGATGGATGGGCGTTTGTTACTCTTTCACGTAAAAATTACTGAATTGATTTCAATGAAACATTACAGTAATATAGCTTATACATCAGAACAACACATAGGCTACAATTTATAAAGATATTCCCGCGGGATTACATCCTATAGTTCACGCGGGCGAAGCTGCGGGCGGAAGGCTAGTAATAAATAATTCTCTCAAATGCTCCACTACTTTTGCTATCATCCTTACACATTAAGATTTCCATCCACCTCTTTATTCTATTAAAGTAATCGAATAGTGGTTAACCACAGACAAATTGAGTTAGATGCTGGTTCGCGTCGGATAAAGCGATTTGGGAGAACTAACTACGTCAGAGCTTTAGGCACTATAGATAGTCTAGAGACTAGACTAGATAAGACTTTACTGTAGGCTTTCAGTAGCAATTGCACAGAATTAAATATTTTTGTTGCAAGCTTAGGTTGCAAGGTTGTGTAATATTATTTTTTGCTGTTATCATTAATTTGTTTAAGAAAATAAATTCTTTTTATGCAGTATTATATCAATTTTTATCAGTTGACTGAAAATTATGCAGTGCACCATATACTGCCACACTGGTAGACTCATCTCTGATCTTGGAGCATTTCATTTCAAGTGAAGTAAGTAAGAAGTGTCTCCTACATTAATATTGCCGGTACAGACCCAATGCAGGAATTGAATCTGGACCCAGAGGTCACTCAAACCCAGAGGTTTGAGTGAATTGTGGGGCTTAGCTACTGTGCCACGGAAGTTTGTTTTTATTCTTAAGATAAACATAATTTATAAATTATTAAATTATTATACTCGTAATATTGACGAAATCGCAGTTTCTCAGTCCACAATAAATAGGCCCAAGTTGTATCTGTTTTCACTTTAAAACTTTAATGAGTATAATGAAACCTATTAAAAAATAGCAACGCTAGAAATACAATTAGATGGCGCTTATCTGGCTTCCCGCTACCAAAGACAATTAAAAGTAAATTAACCGCTGTCGCGCGGGAAACTTGACGTCTTGAAACAAAATGGCGGATGTTATATTTTTACAGCTGTTTTATTTTATTTATTACCAGTGCTACGCTTAATTATATAATTATGGTTTTCAATTAAAAGCGTTTTGTTTTGTTTATTTTATATTTGCATCTGTTAAACAATTTATCTCTCTACTTCTATACTATGTAATATTATAATATCCTCATTTTAAATAATGAGGCAAGATTTAATTGTTTGTTTGTATTGAATAGGCTCCGTAACTACTGAACCGATTTGAAAAATTCTTTCACTGTTGGAAAGTCACACTATCCCCGAGTTCTATAGGGTACTTTTTATCTCGGAAATGTGGGGGAAGGGGAGGGGGGAATATTTTAGATAAAGAAATTACACACGGGTAAAACTGCGGAGGCGGCCGCTAGTTTCAAATAAATCGATTAGGAATGGGCAGACAGAAAGACTGATTTCCCAAACCAAAGCAAAAAGATGCCATGTCCATAAACAAAATAAGGAAATCGAACTCTCTCTGACGTAGGTAATAAACAACTTCTCAAACAACTGCTTCAAAATCGGCCGTAAAGTGTACGGTCAACAGCACATCACGGTATACACTTGCAGTTCGATAATAGCGCTTATGCCCCTGACATAAGAGCGGTACAAAGTCCAAAGTGTTACGTCTGACGTGCTTTCGACTGTACCACTTATGAACTCTTAAATAAATGTTTAACCTAAAAAAGGAAGGTTTTATTCACGAACATAAAAAAAAGAAAAACACCCTCAGCCAACCTTACATGCTCTTATGCAAATAACAAATTGAGTTATAAAAAAAAAATTGGAGACAGATCGCCGGTGAAAAATGTGGGTAGGTATAAATAAAAAATTACATACGTTTTAGTAATAAGCCTGGATTTACGACCGGTAGTTAAGTTTCGGCGCTTTTTTGCATACCGCCGTCTTTTTATCGACGGACGGGGTTATGCAAAATGCGTGCTTGTGAAACATAATTAATTTATGGTCAAAAATGTATAATAATGATGAATTAAATACCATGTACTAGGTGTTTCCGATTTTGTCTGTCCCAGGAATTTGAACCTAGGTCTTCGAATTCATGGTCTGGTACTAAAATCACTATCACCGTTTAGGCGCTGATTCGAAAAACTTTGTAGAATATCAAAATGTTCCCTTAAAAGTGGAAGATCTTCCTCCGAGATATATTGACTGTGTACTACTGATAATGAAATGAATACTGATGTACGGACGGCAGAACATCAACCTACCCTAATATGTTAAAAATTCTCAATTGAAAGAGAACTCTATGTGAAGTGAATAAAACTGAAAATTGGTTGTAGAAATTTAACAGATTAGGGTAGTCTGATGTGCTGTTGACTGTACCATCGTAGGCGTGTCGTAAATATCCTGGGCGACAATTACTCTGCTTGCGCGATGCAGAACTCCATAGTAATTCATAATCGAAAGCCAGCGCCATCTGTCATCAGTTTGTACAATGTTTGAGGCGAAGTAAAATTTAAGAAAAACCAGTTTTCTTGGTCACGTGTACAATTTGATTTGGTTGGGTTTTACGGCCAAGGGTACAGCGGTTAAATTTATTTTCCACTGTACCATCAAGGGAACTGCCAAGGGTACACAGGAAAACAAGCGGGTCGCCAGTTTCAGAAATATACTCGCCTAAAGAAAATTTTGCAGTAAAAATAATGAAGGCCAGTAATTTATTATTTAGCTGAAGGCATCTTGTTCTACATAGAGCTATATAATTTACGCTCATTAATATTTATCATTACAAGCAGTCTGTACGAAGTGGAAACTTTGTATAAAGTTAGATAGTTTAAAACTATAAAGTTTGATATGTAAGATAACATCTTGTAATAACTAAATGTTTAATAATTTAATCGTTGAAAAGTAGTAACATTAAAATGATGCCATGTTTTTTTTTGTCTGGAGTGTTCACAAGTACTAAAATGATGTAGTACGTAAATGATTATATATGTTTTTAAAACGCTCAGCCTAATGCCTTATTGAAGGGACAAAAATTACTGAGTGATCTGATAAAACGAGGTGACGTTTGTATAAAAAAAAACATACTTTTTGCAAGAAAAAAAACAACACAAGCCTTGTATCGTCATATCACAACCATAAATTTTTTTTGGTACCAGCGAAAGTTGGTTGGTACCGGCACATTATTGTTTGTACGGTGCGGGGATCGAACGGTTTTCAAACCTGTTATAAATTACAATATAACAATAAATAGCTACTTAGCAACCACCCCACAGGTGAAATATACCGCCATAACAGCTCTGGCTGTGTTCCGGCAGTATTAATGTGGGAGGCAGTACACTTGAAATCAAAGGCTCGAAGATCAGATGAGCCTACAGTCTGGCAGCACATTGAGCGACGCTTCCTGTTAAAGTGTTCCTCAATAGCATTGGCCGCAGTGGCCGCTAACCATCAGGTGGGCTTCGAGTCTGTCTGCCAACTGACTTAGTGTAAAAAAAATGTAGGTACAAAATCGGTCTGGCCCGGGAATTGAACACTGGACCTGTTGTCGCTCAAATGCATACCAGCAACAGCATAAATCATTAAGTAACACTAAAACAACACTTAATTAAAACCGAGTACAGTAAATTGCAGTCCAAGCAAGAAGCTTAATCCATAATGCATGAAGCGATCCGGCTAATAAGAAAATGACCACCTGTCGAATTAACTTTACCAGCGTAGCTCGCCGCTTTGGACGCGCTTTTATATTTTAAAACGCGTTTTATTAGGACTTTCTGTTCACGAGAATAATAGGGTTTAAACGGAACCGAAAAATAGACTTAAAATAGAAAAAGTACAGAAATAGAATAACAAAGCCATTTTTTTTTTTGGTGACGTATTTTCCTTTTCTCAGACTTAAATTTCAGACATTTGCCGAATCCTGTGCTTAAAAAAGTCCATAAATATATTATCCAAATTAATTATTGCTAAAAGTACCAAGGTTCTGCACACACATTCATCCTAATTAACGCCACGACCATCACTATAACAGAAACGATACATCAATAATGCATGGAGTGGTTCTGTTAATAAGACTTCGACCACCATACCAGTTAAATCAACATTATTTTATAAAAAGCCAAATTAGTTTTTCAATTTTAGTTTTTTTACATTCTCTGGCGTAATCCTATCTAGTGGTACTATGCCCATAGAAAATTATTTCTATCATATAATCATAGGTGGACTCAAAACATCCAACAATGGACGTTCAAACCACTGCTCTATTTACGTAACCGTAAGTACGAGTAAATAAATTAAAAGAGATTATATTATTTGATTGAACAAATTACCAAAAGAATGTAAACACTTAAACCAACTTTTAATTTAAATAAATTAAATGCAAATACTTAATTCGCTACTAACAAAATACCTAAAATAGTTTAAATCAGTAACTCGCGTCTGAAGGTACTTTAATTTATCTTTTTTTCGTGTATAAAGTTCTAGTGAAACAAAACCTACTTAATATCCCACAGCTAAAAATGGACTCATCGTCATAATTATATTGTTATTAAAAGGCACAAGAGAATAACTTATATACAAGCAAAAAGCTGTAAATACTTATAAAAAAAATTGTTCAAATCACCGTCCTTCGGGAAGGTCCCAAAAGACACGTCTTACGTTTTCACGCACGTTGGCCAGACTTATATCACAGTTAATATAATACTAGTACACTAGCAATGTTCCGTTGTTGTTTAATAATTAATTATGCAAATAGATTTATAAAAATTACTAATTAATTGATTACTATTACTATTTAATTAATTGGATGGCCTGACTTAGAGGTTGCGTTGTTGTTTATTTAATGTTAATCGAACTTTTCCATAACAAATTATTGTATAAATAGCGCGTCATGTATTATTTACACAGCCTCGCACTTCATAATTACACCTGTCTTCGTGTCACCCTCTCATCAAGTCGCGGTGGGCACAGTAATTGCATATTTTAGGTAATAACGCCTGTGATATTTTCCTTGAAAGGATTTCGTGTTTGAAATATACAGGTAGCCACAATATAGTAGAGTTTTAATTTCTAGCTACTCGTCACCCGGAAATAATGTAGCTTTCCAACAGTAAAAGAATTTTTCAAATCAATTCAGTAGTTGTGGAGCCTATTCAATACAAACAAATAAACAAAACTTTCCTCTTTATACTAGTATTATATTATCTGTGATATTAGTATAGAGTATAGGTATAGTGGGAACACTTAGAGACAGGTGATTAAAAAAACAATAACCGAATGAATTTAAGGTGAACTCTGCATAAGAATCGTTGAAGGCTTCCATGTAATATTATGTAAAAATAAGATTTTTTTTATTACTAGGCTATTTAATGTCTCAGGGCTAAGGCCATCATTTAAATTAAGTCATCACCACGCTTGCCAAGTGCAGGTTAGAGATCACAAACCCGAGCTGTATCCGAAACTAGCGTCCCGCCTGCGGTTTCACCCGCTTTTTTCAAATATCCCCCCTTCCCCCATATTTCCGGGATCAAAAGTACCCTATTTTCACCGGGGATAGTGTAGCTTTCCAACAGTGAAAGAATTATTCAAATCGGTTCAGTAGTTTCAAAATTTATATTCCCGCGGGAATGAGACGTTTCCCGTAGGATTTTATAGCCTATGTCCTATTCCGGGTTATAAACTATACGTGCGCCAAATTTCATCTTAATCCGTTCAGCCGTTTAGGCGTGATTGAGGAACAAACATCCAAACATCCAGACTTTCGCATTTATAATATTAATAGGAAGTAGGATTAGTAGGATAAGTAGGATTAGTATAGAAAACCGACAAAAATTTTGCTCGACCCGGGAATTGAACCGAGGCCCCAAGATCACGGCCCGCTACTTAAAAATTTAGACCATTACATAAAAAATTGCTTTAACATCGACCAATACATACTAATGCTACTGACTCTTTCTACACTGTGTCCTCATTTCAATATTTTATTTACATTTTAAATTGGTAAACAAAATACATGGCTACAATGTTTTTATTACTTGTTAATTGTATCAGAAGCTGTTTATATTTAGGGTCCTTATATCTAAGAGCATAAGGTGCAATTTTACGAGATCAACCAGAGTCTGGTCTTCACAATTTTCACTTGTTTGAATTGTAAATAGGGGTGGCTATAAATACACTTTTCTTGTTATTTTCAGAAGTGGCTTTGGAACACAGGTAGGCTTTAACAATGAATGGAGTTGTGGGTGTAAAACAGGGCCAAGGCATTTGTCACTTGGTCAAATGAATTTATAAAAAAAGTCGAAAGATGTTTACGTTTCATTAAAAGTATATACATTGGGGATCGGTTTAACAATAAAAATAATAAAAATAATGCCATGAAATAATGTAGTGAACAGTGTTTTAAGGAATTACCTAGTTTCTCGGGTGACCCTCCCTCAAGTCAGGGTACCCGGGGATGGGCTGGTCAATAGCCACAAGGCTGGCACCGGCTCGTCTCAATTTGGGTGTGAAGGGGAAACCGGGGGAAGTTTAGTGGGTAGGGCGAAAACAAAAAGTGTTTTAAGAAATTAAATAATGTGAGAAGGTATATCATGTCCATCCAACCCTCGCCAATGACAGGTAAATAGATAAAGCTCCACTTACCTTTAATCCACCAACACCAGAAATCATGATAGCAGCTTGACTCACCACGTGACACAGACACTAGACAGTTGAATAGCACAGATCGGATTAACAGTATAATAATTATGGTTTTTGGTACTAAAAAACTACACTACAGCATACGATAGAACGCTAGCAAATACGCATACCTACTCAAACAAAATCTCTTGAAAAACGCTAAACAAGAATAAGGACATTTTATTTTTATTAACACTAATGTAAATTCTATTTAACGCAAATGAAAAAAAAAATAGTCTTATTAATAATATGCACTGCGAAACCGGTCAAGATTTGTTTTGAGTGTGCTTGCGGCGACACCATAGATAGGTACTATGTGGCGCACACATACAAGACACGCGCAGTGCTTTGTATGAAGATAATGTAGGTACTGTGTACTCCGTCTATGATGTCACGGTGCGCAGGAGTTTGGAAACGTTCCTTCTCCAAAGGCGGGCGTAAGGTGACTGATTTCACCATCATACTTAATGATGGTAGAAGTAAAATAATACGGAGAAAATATAAGTAGTATCAATCTACCCACTATTATATCAAGGACTGTTTAATACTTCAATACTGTAAATAGTTGTGTCTGTCAGATTGAATACATTTACAAAAAAAAGCTAGTTAAGGTTTGTTTAGAAACAGTCACTAAACACAAATTCTAAAAGTCCGTATTGAACCTCCTTGTTTTTCGAAGTCGGTTAAAATACGTTAACCACTAAACCAACGACCCATCATTTCAATAATCTTCCATTTTTACGTGGAATACAGTCTGAAATTCACCTAAAAATACAGCCTAGGCGTTCCGCAGATTATTTAAAAATATACAAAAAGGTTCAGAATTAAAGCGCGGTTAATTTTTGTAAAGAAAACAGTAACGCCGCGTAAAAACAGCGGAGCAAATATTCATTAGCCCAGATACCCTCCGGCGTGTGTTGCGGGGCAACTAGGAAGTGTGGCATAACACCATTCTTGCTAGCCACTTTCATTCATCCTCCAATCGCAAGGGAATATAGAATGCGACAACGCGCATACCGGTGGCTACCAGATTACTATATAAATAGTTAGTGTCATAGACCTGTCACCGCTGATAGATGTTTTGAGGATATAAAACTCGAGGTCGTTGGTTCAATTCCCACCGCGTCCGACTGGTTATCTACCACCCCCACAGGTGAAATCTGCCGTTGTTGGTTGTGTTTCAGCGAAATTAATGTGGCATCCAGTGGCCTCGGAATGAAAGGCTTGAAGATCAAATAAGTGACTTTTACCAATTAAGTGTACTTCAATGGAATAGGCCGCAGTGGCTGCTCCATCACGTGGGTAGTGTGCCTGTCGACCAACTAATGTAGCATAAAAAATCGTCGCCCGCGACACTATCATCTGGAAAAGAGGAACCCAGGAGTTGAGTTTTTTTTTAAATGTCAGAGGCGGTAAACGAGCCAGCGGGTCGCAAGATGGTAAGCAATCACCGCCGCTCATGGACATCTGCAACACCAGAGGGATGGCTGATGCATTGCCGGCCTTTTAAGGGGGGGTGTGGGCCTCCGGCACTCTCACAAACCAGACGAAACACAATAGTAGTCACTATTATTTCACGCTGGTATTATGGGAGTGGGTAAAGTCGACACTTTATATTGAAATTGTAGTGGCTTCTTGTCGTTTGGTGGTCAATACGTGAGCGGTAGTCTGGTAAATTGAGGATGGAGAGGGAAGTATCCGTGGAGATTTGAAATGCATTTCCTCCACATCAAAAAAACACACTCTTGTTTGTTTAGTAAAGTTACAAAACAAGGAATATCGGCCTTTTACCCATTAAACCTAAACAACAGTTGCACCGCAACATCACATTATACCCTGATGAGCCTACCCGAGATAATAAGACGCAGCTCATATCTACAGATGCGATCTATATCGCGCACGACGACTGAATAACTAACACGGTTTACATTACAAAGGGAAACTGACGTCTTCATTTTTAAAATTAACATTTGATCAGAGACGTATACCAGCGCTGCAGAGGTACAATCCTCTTGCAGTTAATGCTGAGAATACATAATATGTGTTTTGACAACACATAAAAACCAGATTACATAAATGTTTTTTTTTCCTTTCTTTTTTTTTTCTGCTGTCTTTGTTGTAAATAAAAAAAGGGTCTCCATCTTTTAGGTCTGGTCTATGACAGAACCAAATCTATTTTCAATCAAATTAAAATCGCGTAAGTGGTTTAGGTGAAAACAAGACAGAAAGTTTGAATTCTGAGAAGAATTTTAATCCCCTACATTTCCCGTTTTTAAGGACAGTATTACCACGACTGACAGAAAAGTTATGTGCATTAGTTTTTGGTATTAGAAAGGAATAGATCCAAGAAGCTACGGCTGATATGGTCAAAACATTTTAGTTTGAAATTCGTTGAGCTATGTCGAGCTCTCGAGCCCGAGCCCGCACGAGAAGAATAAAATCTACAGGATACAAAGCGACATTAAAAACGAGAAAAAAGGCATTCGTCCTTCTCATAAATATATATATATATATATATATATATATATGCTTAAGCAACAATAGAGAAAGTGTAAAAGTCGCCCTTCGAAATACCGGACGAGGGCACTCCACGGCGAAAATCGTCAAACAACATGTCATAGGAAATTCCGGCTATCAATATCTTGAGGGGTCTTACCAGGGCTGTGCAAAGAAAGTAGGGGAAAATCCCAGTGGAATCAGTCAACACCATGAAGGGTATCTAATCCAGGGACATAGCATACATCTATAACATAACATATCATAAATATTCTTCTATCTATATTTTGTAGATTTAAAATTGAGCGTTAATCAAAAGTTGGAGGCGCTCGTGGCGCAGCTGTGACTTAGAGATAACGACAGTCAAGCTACCCACGCCGCGGTCGGTTAATGGATGGGTGACCATTCTGACTACATTTAGTGACATTTATTTCGAGCGTCTCCGTGCTTCGGAAAGCACGTTAAGCTGTTGGTCTCGGCTGATATTTACTATGTAATTTTTAGTCGTCAAGCCTAGTCAGAGGCCATTTGGCGGCTTGATAACATCTGACATTAAGGTTGGTCACTTGCCTTACGCACCTCTCCACCAACCCGCACTAGGCCAGCGTGGTGGAGTATGGCCAACACTATTTCACAATTGAGATAAGGTCCTAGCAGTGGGAACGTATATAGGCTGATGATGAATCAAAAATTGATAAAAATCTATATCCTGATCTGTTTAGGGTATGCTTCAACCATGATCCAGTATTTGGCAAGTCCTGTTATTACCTACATTGGAGCGACTGTCATATTCTAATCTCCGTAACTCATAACAGGGTGTAGCGGCTATCAAAATACGCTACATAAGAACAGACTGACGACAACAACGCAAGATCGCAAGTTTGCGAAAAGTGCACGTGTAAACATATTGACACTCGCACGCCACTGAGACAGCCAATCAGATATTCGATCCTCGCTCGACTAGCATATATACAACACACCAAGACGGTACATTGGGCCGCGGTACAAGAGCTCAGACACTTAGCTCGGAGGAAGATCTTCCATTTTCGTTGATGTCACGATACGTGACCTTCATACGTCACAAGGGGAACCAGACCAATTGGATCATGGCTACACAGCCATTCTGTTAAGGTTTCCTCACAATATTTTTCGTCGCCGAGATTCAAACTATTGACCTTACGCTTAAGATAGCCACAGCTCTAGTATCTACGAGTATACTAATATTATAAAGAGGAAAGAAGAGTAGAGTTTGTATTGAATAGGCTTCAAAACTACTGAACCGATTTGAATAATTCTTTCACTGTTGGAAAGCTTCACTATCCCCAGGTGGCATAGGGTACTTTTGATCCTGGAAATGTGGGGGGAAGGAGAGGACATTAATTGAAAAAAGATATTACGCGCAAGTGAAACCGCGGGGGCGGCCGCTGGTATAAGATATAATTGATATCAAAAGGCTACCTAATTGTAATTAGAAACTAATAGTTTCCCTGATATTTTCCTTTCAATAGTTTTTCTACTGAAACAGATATAATGAACTAATGAACCAACCCACCCAGACAGAATATAGCTAATAATGGATATTTCTCCAGAACGTGATCGTGTTACAAAAGATTTCAACATAATGCCTAGTTAGGATTACTACAGTCAGCGCCAAAATGATCTGAGCTTTCAAACCTACCAAAAATATCTGAACATTTGACAAAAATCACTCTTAGCACAATACTTTTAGGTGTAAAATATCGTTAGTTGTCATTTGTTCTCAAACAAAAAATGAAAATGCACCTTTACGTCTTAAGGTAAGGTTGTTTGTTTTTTGTCAAATATTCAGATATTTTTGGTGGTTTTAAACGCTCTGATCATTTTGACGCTGACTGTACCAGACGTCCAAGTGTAATAACATTTGTATTTGGATTCAATCCAGACTTTAGTACTTATAGAGCCTAAATGCCTACATTTTTACATGATATTAGTGTAGACGGCTCGATGGCTCGGTAGTTTTTATATGATAGGTAATACATAGTTATAAGGCTGGTTTTGATGATGTCCTCCACGACGTGTCCGTCGACGGCGACACCTTGTCAGTCTCTGGCATGAGCTCGGAGGTCTTGGTCTTGAACGTGCGACTGCATAAGCTGCACTGCAACTGTCCACTTGTGTTGTAGGTGTAGTTGTAGGAGACCTTGGGGCGCGTCTTTCGAGCATGGCGCCTGGCGTCGAGTTCATTGAGACGGGCTGCTTCAAACTTCTCAATTCCATTTTTGACTGCATTACGCCACTCCGGCCTCATCAATGCGTCTTTCTCCCACGTATTATGCGACATGCCGCAGGATGTTAGATGTCGTTTCAGGACGTCCTTGTATCGAAGAAACTGTCCTCCAGACTTCCGCTTACCACTGGAAAGTTCCGCATAGAAAATGCATTTAGGCAAACGAGCGGCGTCCATGCGTACTAGGTGCCCACACCATCTTAACTGCCCCCTCATCAGGAGACATTCCATGCCGGAGATATTGGCACGACGTAAAACTTCGGAGTTTGGGACCCGACCCTGCCATTTCACCCGTAATATTGCACGAAGACATTTTAAGTGAAAGGTGTCCAGACGCTTAATATCAGCTTTATATAGACACCATGACTCCGAAGCATACAGCAAAAGGGGCAGTATAATTGCCTTATACACGGAAAGCTTCGTTCGTAGATGGAGGTCGTGGGATTTCCAAACCCTCTGGTTGAGTTTACCAAAGGCCGCGGCAGCACTAGCGATCCTGGCAGCTATCTCGGACTCAAGGCGGTTATCATCTCGTATCAGCGTTCCGAGGTACCGGAACTTTCGTACCTCTTCCAGCGGCTTTCCGCCTAGGTAAACAGCAGTGACGGGCGCAGATGTTCTTCTTGCGGGCTACTTTAAGGTTACGGTTTTAGACACGCTGATCACCAGGCCGAATTTGCGACATGATTCGTCGAGGTTGTCCATGTATTGCTGCAGCGCCTCAATACTGTCAGCCATAAGGCAGACATCGTCGGCATATAAAACTTCGAGCAAGGTCATCGTCTGAGTCTTACGTTTTGATCTGAAGCGACTTAAATCAAAAACACTCTTATCGGACCTGACATTGATTTCGATCTGTCCCTTGCAGTTTTTCGAAGCATCCGTCATGACTGCAGCGAAATAGAGGGCAAAGAGCGTCGGGGCCATGACACAGCCCTGCTTAACACCGCTGGTAACCGGAAACTGTTCTGTAAATTCAGCTCCATGTCGAACCCGTGCCATCATTCCCTCATGGAACTGACGCACAAGATTTGTGAATTTTTTGGGACATCCGGTCTTCTTCAGTATTGTCCACAGGGCAGCCCTTGGAACCCTATCGAACGCCTTCTCTAGATCTACAAAGCACATGTAGAGACCACGGTGTTGCTCAAGGCTTTTTTCTTGCATCTGCTTAACAACAAAAATGGCGTCAACCGTGCCTCGATTGGGACGAAAACCACACTGACTCTCGGGAAGAATGCGCTCAGCTAATACACCGAGACGCCCATTAATTATGTGGGGTAATATCTTGCCAGCTACAGAGAGAAGTGATATGCCTCTATAAGAGCCGCATTCTGATAGGTCTCCTTTTCCCTTGTATAGTTTGCAGATGGAGGCATCTTTCCAGTCCTGAGGTATGACTTCCGTTTCCCAGATGTGCGCTACCAGTTCAAACAGTCTGTTCTTGATGTTGGGTCCTCCGTACTTAAACACTTCCGAGGGTAGACTATCTGAGCCGGGAGACTTGCCATTCTTCAGCCGCTGGATAGCTTTTTCAAACTCGCTAAAGGACGGCGGGTCGTCAAGTTCCGACACTATGGGCAGGTCTTCTAGTGTGTCTATATATGCCAGATCAGCTCCTTGTGCACCGGGATTCAGTACATCTTTGAAGTGTTCTGCCCAACGAAGAAGCACTTCCAAAGGATCTGTCAGTCGCGTGGATTTGTCTTTTGAAAGAACCGGTGCAGTTTTTTTGGTTCTGGGTCCGAAAATGCTTTTGAGACCTTCAAAGAATTTTGCAGTCTGATTGCTGTCGGCAAGAATTTGCAGCTCTTCAGATTTCGCGGTCCACCACCGGTTCTTCAGTTCACGCAGTCTAGCTTTCAGTTCCTGCTGTACGGCCCTGCGATGTTCCGCACTGGATGGGCTTTGTAAGGCACGTCTCGAATCTTCAACAAGTTTCCGTATTAGTGCATCGGAATCATCGAACCAGTCTTGGTTTTTTTTCTCCGGCTTCCCTACTACTTGCTGAGAGATTTCGTAAAGATTTTTGGCATATTGTCGCCATCTTACATCAATTGACGCTCCCCCCCTCCGTACAACAGTTCACTTTACCAAACTCAGCATCGAGTTTAAGCTGCATTTCCTTATTGTGCACGAGTTTGGCAAATCCCAATCTCGTTGGGATCTTGTGTTGGTTTCTGCGTGGAGGCTTGATGTTCAGCCTCATCTTGGATCTTATCAGACGATGATCAGTCCACCCTTCAGCTCCCCGCATAGCTCTTGTTATCAGTACATCTTTCAGATCTTCTCTTCGAACAATGATGTAATCTAGAAGATGCCAATGCTTGGAGCGCGGATGCATCCAGGACGTCCTATATTTTTCAGGGAGTCGGAAAAATGTATTGGTGATGCTTAGGTTGAATTCAGCACACAGAGTTAGCAGTGCGGTACCATTGGTGTTGCACTTCCCAATGCCATGCCGCCCCAATACATTCCTCCAGGCATCACTCTCCGTGCCAACACGCGCATTGAAGTCGCCGAGCAGAATGAGTTTATCACATGACGGAACAGATTGTAGAACGCGCCGCAGGTCCTCGTAAAATTGCTCCTTGTCGTCTTCAGGTGAGGTCAGAGTAGGGGCGTACACGCTAACCAAATGCAGGTACTTTCGATGAGCCAGGTGAAGCCGCAGTGTCATGAGCCTGTCATTGATTGCTTTTGGAGGCTCCACCATTGATCGCGCTAGAGCATTCTTTATAGCAAAGCCCACGCCGCTAGAGGCTTTCTCGGCTGCGGGTTTCCCTACCCAGTAGTAAGTGTAGCCACCCAGTGGCTCACAGAGCTCTCCACTGTCCGACAGGTGCGTCTCACTAATTGCAGCTATGTCTACATTGTAGCGGGCCAATTCGCGGGCTATAAGCGCAGTCTTCCTTTCGGGACACAAGCTTTGGTCACTATCCAAAAGGGTTCTGACATTCCAGGCAGCTACTATAAAATTATCAAATGTGTTTTTACTATGTGTTTTCCGACCGCGATTAGATGGTGCCCGGATGACCGCGGTTTGCCACCTGGGTGAAATGTGAGACGGACTATGTATAGGCCACCTTTTCCAGGCCCCTCCCCGGATTGGGGAAAGCAGAGCGATCCTAAATAGGGCTGCTTTGTCGTCTGGCGTGCTGCCGAACCTGTCCTCCCGCCTCATTCGAGTCCAGGAGCGACCACTCTCGCCAGACCGCCTACGTGCAGAGAGTCAGCTAGAAACCGAAGTCACCAGTCCGAATTCCTCCCACCAACGCTCCATCGCCGTAGGGCTTGTAGTTTCATGTCCAGTTACTGCCAGGCGTCATCAGCGCGTGAAATTTATTATAGTGGGTGAACGTGTGCGCAAGTGCAAACCCACTCCCTCGTCTGCCACTCCCGGGCGCCAGCGGATTGGAGAACCAATACAGCCAGCAGAGAATGGAAGATGCAGTGAATAGCCGCAGATCGCTAGGTGGATCCTGACATGCGCCCTTTGAGGCATTCCACAATGCCTTGCTATGCCGCTACAGTTGCCGGAACATTTGCCATATCTGACAGCGCCCGCCTCCCGTACCAGTGTAGTCTTCTACTGTGCGAGGGATCGCCAGCGTAATACCCCTAATGCCCCTTCCGCCTGATCCACCGTACCGATGTATTACATCTCCGCCTTCTTAGCCGTTGAGGTCTTCACCCGTAACCCTGGGCACGGGCTCCGCGTTATACCCCGCAGAACTGGGTCCTTGCCGAACTTAGCCACCGTCCCATTTCGGCCTACTAGAGTGAGGGGTGCCCACCCCCGCGACTGGGACGCGCCGGACAAGAATTACCCTGGTGGGTGATAGAGAAGGTGACTCTATCTCCCCCAGGGCCGGGTTAATGGTCTTGTGTGATTCCAAGGCCAAGGGCTAAGGCTGGTTTTAGAGTCACGCTGACAAGCAAGCGGTCAGCGCGCGTATCAACAAGTATCGCTGTTCTTGTAAATTAGCGACGATTTTAACTGCACAGAAAACCCGCAGTGTACGTACAACGCTACGCGCGCGCGTCAGCGTGACTCTAAAACCAGCCTAAATTTTCCAAGGAAATTTTAAAATGCCACCATGTATTTCACCTAGTTTCACATTCTTAACCTGCTCATTTAAGCACAGTTCATAGCTCATAATAGTAAGTACGCTAAAAGCCAAAATAGGTGTCGTGCTAAAACTTCACCATTTAAGTCCGTGACCTACAGTCCGTGACCTTAATCTAGCTGGCACCTATTCATACTATGTGCTGTATACGATATGAGTATGCGTAGCTTGTTTTATCACTAAGTTTTAGAAACGTGGACCTATATTTTTGTTTATTTATTTATTACTAGCTTTCCGCCCGCGGTTTCTTTTTCAAATATCCCGCGGGAATGAGACGTTTCCCGTACGAATTTTGTAGCCTATGTCCTAATCCGGGTAATAAACTATAGGTACTTGTGCCAATTATTTATTTCACCCGCGCGTAATTTTTTTTCAATTATCCCGCGAGAATGAGACATTTCCCGTAGGAATTTTATAGCCTATGTCCTAATCCAGGTTATAAACTATACGTGTGCAAAATTTCATTTAAATCCGTTTAGCCGTTTAGGCATGATTGAGTAAAAAACATCCAAAAATCCAGACCAGACTTTCGAATTTATAATATTAGTAGGATTATAAACATAGTCTTGAGCTAGATTGGGTTAGGATTAGTGTCTGCAGAGGATAATGACTAATTTCCTTTTTTTTCTGAATTAGTTTTTTACTATTTAAATTGGTATAAAACTTACTTAGTAACAGACTCTTAAGTATTTAAAATATCACATAATAGACAGCGCCAACCCTACGCCAAGCAAGAGTCCTTGTTTCCTTGCCATTATAAGGGTTGAGGGTCCATACCAATGGGCCCGCCTTGACTCTTTCTTTTGTACCACACTCGATATATGGACGAAACAAATGTCAATCTGTTTGTACCACATCACTTATAACCGATCGCCACGTCTTTGGTCGTAATCTCGAAATCATGTCTTCAATATCTTGGTCGGGCAAAATTGGTGTTTAAAAAAAATAAAACCAGCATATTTAATGTCGCACTGCAAGGCAAAATACCTCCTTAACCACTCAACGCCGAACCGGCACTCGTGTGCCGCTTAACAATAGATTTTCTATTGTGTCTGGTGTTCCGGGGCTAGAAGGAATAATAACCAGGCTTGTCGAATCTAGGATCATAGTCGAAGTGCACCCTGAGCTCCATACTAGTTGCAATCGGGAATACGCTGGGATGATGATGGATTAAAATTAAGTCATCGCTACAATGATGTGTACTTGCTTAATCACCACGCTTGCCAAATGCGGATTGGTGATCATTAACCCGAGCTGTAACCGAAAAAAACCGACACAAATTTTCCTGGACCCGGGAATTGAATCTTGGACTCCAAGATTATGGCCCAGTACTTAAACCAACTAGACCACCGAGGCGTTATAACTGTTAAACTCTTTTTAGATTCTTTGATTTTTTGTTGATTTACTATTTATACAGTAAATGAAACAGCTAATTAAATACCTAATACATACTATGTGAGTCGTAAATCTAATAGTTAAAGTTAACGTCCGATCTTAGCAGTTAAAGTTTCACGGAAGTATAGAGAACCATGCATTATTAAAAAAGGTAGGGTCTTTTTCTCCTTAACTGTTCCTTAGGGACGTATCATGTCAGAATGAGGTAGAAAATTGGTGTAAAATAAGCTGAAAGCCATGTCCGTCTTGTTCGTGTTATTTTTTTATTAGCTAGCACCTTACTAGTGTTGTCACTTAGTATTTATAGTCTTATCTAAATAAAATTAAATAAATATCAGACAGCATCACATACCTACATACATTGATTTGATCCCAAAGTTAGTAACTTTGTTTAGTAGAATAAAATGGTATTGTAGTCTTAATACAAATAATCATGGCAGACACAGAATAATAACATTTTGACCTAGGATTCGAACCCAAGAAGGCTGAAAGGGGCTTTAAAAGGCTTTAAAAGGCTTTAAAAAAACATAGCTTTCGTAGGCGCAAACTTTTCCAACGATTGAACTGTACACTCTAAAAATCGTATCGAACTAATAACCTTCTCTTTTGTAAAGGAGTCAGTAAACAAAACTTAAAAGCAAGCCCTTATTCTCGCCACGAAACAAATAAACGAAGCACACGCCCTAAAACACCGTCATAAATATACAACGTCCTTCCCGGTTGCCAGTTTGAATTAAATAAGGTTTAAATTACAAGAAATATGAGCAAAAAGTTTTCGTTCGCAAATCGAACTGGCCGCTCTTGTCAATTACCGGGCGCATTCAGCGTTAAAAAAGTAAAAAAACAACATGGCGTCGGCGTGGCTTCCCGCCAAAACAAAATGGACGACCGCGGCAGCGTCGAATGTCAATAGGCGAACATTTGCGATAACCAAATGTGCACATTTAAGAAGACTTACTTCGGTTCTTTCGAAATTTATTTCGAAAGGAGTTGGTTACGAGTTGGGAGTCTGTAGATAGCAAATGCTACGGGAAATTCTAAGGTAGTTTAACTTAGGTAACAAGGGTAATCTCAAAGTGAAACTTTACCGTATTGGTACTTACAATTTGATGTAAGTGTGTATGAAGTTAGTCCAACTTTAATTCTATTTAAACTTCGTATAGGTAACTAAGGTATTAATATGATTAAATAGACCATGATCAATCTGAAATTATATCTATATAAATAAATATATTACAGTAAATGTGCGAAAATCTGTTAATATGCTTTAAAATTATTCTTTTTTCAATGAGATTCATACTCGTTCTACTAGAATAAACACTTTTGCCCCTGTCATCTTTAGATCCGTGCCCCGTTTACAAAAGTTTACTTTTATGACCGATGGGACTTGTAAGTTGGACTGTGTGTCTGTATATCAACATACATAATCACATTTATAGACCAAGTTGTCTTGCCAACAAACGACTATTTCCCGCAAAAAATATACCGACACCGTTGAAGGGAACTTTGTACAACTTGTATCGGTTTTTCTTTCAAAGAAAACTAAGTCGAACGGATATTTCTACACACTGTTTGATCGTTAAGAAAGTTTCTGATGAAAAAAATTAAAACATTAACTTATATTGTGCTCCTGGCCGAGTCTTTACGAAAAACCAACTACGCAGAAAATTATTATAATACATTATTATGTAGTACACAAGTGAGTGCGCAAGCGTGTGGGTGAAGTGGTGAAGTGAAGTGAGGGAAATGGGGAGTGCACCTGACTCCCCATTTCCCTCAATCTCATGATACGACAAAACAAGTTAAGTGTAATTACTGGGTATATGAGACCTAATAACTGTCGTCTCGGTGTAGCAGGCGCAGGGCGGTGCCAGACAGTAACTGCTTAGTTACTGTTTGGCGCTGAACTGTCTAAGGGCAGACATGGCGCTTACGGTGAGGTGTACGATCTGCTCGTCTTGCAATAAAAAAAACGACAAAACAGCAGTCAGCAGCAACCGAAGAGAGATCAGGTGCAAGACCAAAGGCTTTCAGTGCTTTTGAAGGCACAGGAGGTGTTTTACTCCATTAACTTCTAGACGTCGGATTGTAAAAATAAAACCCAATCACAAATTGTACTCAACCCGCTAGCCTACTAGACAAAAGGCTATACAGACCTAATCAAATAAAAAAAAATGTTGTGTAATTTTGCGAGACATGAATTGTTGTGTCATGTGTATCGAATTTAGTTTGAGACTTTATAATAAGCATAATAGATAGCATTCAGGCAAGGCGGAGTAACTATTTGCACAAGATAGCAAAAGCTGACATTTGGAGAGTTCACCAAACAATCAAGCTGTGTGTACCTAAACAGACATGTCTAAATAAACTATGAAAAAAACGAAGAGGCAGTGATACCTTACTTTTGACCTCGTCACGTCGAATCGCGCTTTAGACACACTGGTTAAGGTTGAAACTTGCCTGACACGTGCCATGAAAGTTCGGAATGGAAATAACACGTCTCGGTTCAAAGGGAAACTTGGGCGGTTTTACGCGTCAGAACTTATGAGTAGGTTCGTTGATATGAAACAATAGTATTGGATGGAATGCTTGATAGCCTGTCAATTCGTGGAATACCGACTATGCTGGGGTTAAAACAATAGGTTGTTGGTTTGATTTCCGACTTGAGTCTGGTTGGTGATAGAACTTTTTTAGTCTGTCTGGCTAGTGGTTAGGTCAAACCCCCAAAGGTGTTTGCAAAAACGATACCTATAGGCTAATGAGGTCTTTGAGCCTTTGATTTTAGGTATACTGGCCGCCACATTCATACTTTTTATGCTCTTCAAGTTTTGCACCGCCTTGTTTTTATTACATTTTAGACTTTTCCTCAGTCTCAAAGTTGACTGGAAGGATTATTATAAGTGATAGGTCTGCTCATATTATACAACTAAATTATGTAACGTGTTTTTGGGAATACAGAATATTTATCTGTCTATCTAAAATACATTATAAATAAATAAGTATGAAAAACGACAATAAAACAAAAAAAAAAACATAGAATCTATGAAAGTTTCATATTATGTCTACTTTATTTGCGCCACTTCTGTGGTTGTGGGCCCTACCAAAATATCTGTGTCGTTATCTTAATTTGACATTTAGACAGCAATGCTGAGGCAAGAACCCTGTTGGTCTTTGACTATCTAATTATAAATGTTTGTTATGTTCTCTTCTTCTGTATCAGTGGATTGTCTGTCCTTTATGTTTATTTGGCTTTGGCCAGCAAATGCGTTTTTCTTTCTTTTTTTTCTTGCTTCATTGCCGGGCAAAATCTAATTAGCCACAGTTCTGACGCGTCGTGCATCATAACTCTGCAGTTCCCTAATCAGTGCTACTACACCGCGTTTTCAATTAGCGCGCGAGTGAAGTCACCCACTGCGTGCGGTTTTCTTTAATTCCGTTTTGACCGCAGTCAACGGGTAAATGTCGATTGTTTTTGAACTAGCTGTGCTGATTAGATGATTTGAAGGAATTTAGTGAAGTCAGAGCGCGAGGAAGACCCCCTCGCTGCCCCCTCTGGCGTAGAAAGCCGGGCTGGGGAAGGCGTGCTCACTGTAGCACGCCCTAGCTTGAGAGTTGACCTGCGGGCGGATGAAGCTCCCTAACGCCCGCATTGCACAGGCCTCCCTAGCCAAGTCTAGGGGTCATCTAGTTTCTCAGGTGGCTCTCCCTAGACGCCACCCCGACTTGAGGCCTCTCAAGTCGAGGTAACAGGGGAGAGGCTGGTCAATAGCCACAAGGCCAGGTACCAGCTCGTCCTTAACGGGTAAATATGGGAAAACCGGGGGATAGTAGGACGAACGTCTGAAAACTGTGGCTATGGCGTGCAAATCGGCAACGTACTTGTGACTCCTCTGGTGTTGCGGGTATTTATGAGCGGCGGTGATTGCTTACCATCAGGTGACACGCTTGCTCATTGCCTCCCTCTTACATAAAAAAAAATGCATCTCCTCCGCAAAAAAAGGGATTTAGAAGGATTTGGTATTTAGCCTCGGGGGCATTCCTTCTAAACCAAAAAAGTCTTTTAAATTATTTTAAAAAACGTTGCAAACAAGTTGCTCATGTGGAAAGCCGGCCTTCAAGGAAGGAATAGTTACAATTTTTTCCTAAGATAGCTAGGTCGTATTTTATCGGCAATATTCACTGACTCCAACAAAAATATCTCATCTTTGTCTTTCATCTTTCAATTACATAGTGAAAAGTTCTTCAGAACTTCCAGCGCCTTTAATTGCTTTCCATTTTATTTATAGAATTCTTCCTTACGTCAAAAGATCTTGAATAATGCCTTATCTTTATTCTGGTTGACTGATTGCTGTTTTAATATCTTAAAAGGCTGTCATAAGAATTTTTACTGAATTCAAAAAAAGAAGGTTATTCAACTGTATTTTTTATGATTGTTACCTGATATCTTTTTTGGGAATGTACCGATACTGTTGATCCAATGTCTACGTTTGAACGAAGTTAACTCCTGATTAATTAATTTAAAAAGTGTTTATTGACTTCTGTGTTATTGACCTCTTTGTTATCTAAAATGAAGTGTCGTAGGTCGTTCAGAACGCCTGCCCGTATTCACACCAAAAAACACACCTTAGGGGAAAAAAATTGTTTATATTATGAAGAGCTACTTCACAGTCTTCTCTAAGGTGAAAGTACTTCCCCAGACTAGTGGCTTAGGCTGACCCCACATTTGACGGGCGCGGTTGTGGAGCGGGCTCCCGACGTGTTCGCCGCGGCGGTCACGCAGCGGTTAACTAGCATGCGGCGTGTCTACAGCGGGAACGCTTAACGCCACGCCAAAGATCGCGGCGGGCACGCGGCGAACACGTCGGAAGCCCGCTCCAAAACCGCGCCAGCCAAATGTGGGGTCAGCCTAATTTGAGTGAAAGATCAACTTCGCCCTACCTCTCTTAACCTTTTGGACGCCAAAGTCGTCTATACTTGACAAGCACCTGCGGACCCTGTGCGCCAACGTCTACACTTGACAAAAACTCTGCTTCTAAAAATATAAAATAATTACATAATGTTTAAAACAATTGCTGGCATTTTTCCTTACATTAGACAATTAAGAATAACCCAGCTCTGGCGTACAGGACACGACCCAGTGCGTTCGTAGCTTGGCGTTCAAAAGGTTAAAACATTCTCATCTTAAAGTTATTGGTTTAACAAATAATCATGCAACTTCTAACTTTTGCGCAACTGATCCATTGTTCAGTAATAAAACTTGTCGGAATTTATTATTTGTTTACAATAGAAGGTAATTTATTCTCAGAAGACAATGTAAAGTCAAACTTGTAACCGGTTTAGTGCAGTTTTTATATAATTTTGATTTACGCTCACGTTGGCGAACTTTTTAGTTTCCTCTATAAATCCTGCCTGAGAGACGTGCTGCCGAAATATCGATCGTGTATATCGATTGTATAAAAATGTTTTTAGGAACAAGAATGCTTTTAAAAGCATTATATCTGCTTCGTATATAATTGGCCCGCTGGTCGGATGACATAGTCCGGTTCACCGGTGTCAATTGGATGAATCTTGCACAGAACCGAAACAGTTGGCGTGATAAATATATACTCAACAATGGATGGATACGGGATGATTAGATAGATTGATAGATATATGTTACAGTCAAAGTGATCAATTAGCTATTATATATAATGACTGGTCATTATATATAATAACCAAATTGACTAGACAATGTGATAAATTGATCACTTTATCCAGCTATTATTTATAATAGCTAGTCCTAGTTAGCCAAAGTGATCAATACGTACGTTCCTGACATATAAAGTGTATAAATAGTTGTACAAACTATGTATATGTTACGCTCAAAGATCAAAAACGCTCATTGAGCGGAAAAATAGCTTACAACGCATTGCGGTCACAGTAAAACATCCAACGTAACTGACACACAGAGGAGACTATCTATTGAACAAAAACAACTCTTCGGAGGCGAAAATCGACTCTGATGGATATAGGTTAGAAGGCTAAGGAGGGAGCGGAGCGAAGCGGAGCTCCCGCCTTGGCCTTCGTGGTTATTTTTTTTTAAACCTGAAAAAAATTTTTTGGCCACAACGCCTTGTGAGCTATTTTTCCGCTCAATGAGCGTTTTCGATCTTTGAGCGTAACATATAGACCATTTGATGATTAATAGTAAATAAACAAAATACTATCTCTCTGCCCTGACGAAGTAACATGGGTAGAATTCGGTTCTGCCACTCGCCGGCCGCTGCCGCGGCACGCTCGCTTTTGGGGACGCAGTTCTTACCTAACCTAACACAAATCTATCCATTCCTTTAAATTAATAATATTATTTCTTTAAAAAATTACCAGTCAGGCATTGTTTTATTACATTGACCAAGTCTATGAAGATATTATATATAATGGCTTGTTAAAGTGATCAATTCTGTGTTATTTATCACTTTGACCAAATTGAGTAGATATTATATATAATGGCTAGTCATTATATATAATATCCAGATTGATCACTTTGGCTGTAACATATATACTAATACTAATCTCAAGAAAAGAGTGAAAAGATTTTTACAAAATTGGCGTCGCGCGAAGAATGTTTCTCTGGTTTTACAAGAGTCCAATAGGTAACCACTTTTAATCCTTGAGCTCCACCCTCGTGGTATAATATAAATTATAATATATTACAATCCAATAAAGTATATTAAAAAGCGAAATATTGTGTAGGGGAATGAATGGATGTTTGGTACAATATTTAACGCAATAACTTTCGCAATATTCATAAATATAATGATATTTTTTTCAATAAACATGATGAAATTTTTTTATGAAAAAGCCAGGTCCGTGATCACTACCATCTATATATATAAAACTCAAAGGTGGCTGACTGACTGACTGACTGACTGACATAGATAAGTATCTATCAACGCACAGCCCAACCACTGGACGGATCGGGCTAAAATTTGGCATGCAGGTAAATGTTATGACGTAGGCATCCGCTAAGAAAGGATTTTGATCAATTCCCACGGGAACGGGAACCCCGCGGGTGAAACCGCGGGCGGCCGCTAGTTCATGAATATAAATGCGAATCCTTCTTTTTTTCATGACGCTATATCAAGGTTACTAGACACGCCCACGTTAGTCTTCTGTGAAAGGCCATCCTTTTACAGAAGACTAACGTCCAAGAAATGGGAGTGTCCAAAAAATTGGCCAGATAGACCAGGGAAGTAACATTTCTTCCTTTTTTTTTACGGAGGAGAATGCGTTTACATGCACCATAACTAGCTAGACCTGCGGCCGTGTGTGGGACTCGAGACTAAAGTGTCCACTACCCATTAAACTCCCCCGATTTCCCCTTCACACCTGATTGGGACGAGCCGGTGCCAGCCTTGTGGCTATTGACCAGCCCGAATACCATTACTTCCTTGGCCTATCTAACCAATTTTGACTGTCGTAACTTTTGTACCGACAAGTACACTTTTAAGTACAGTAAAAGCTCTACGTTACTGAAGTATGTCGATAATATCGACACAAACGTGCACGACACTATCGATAGCTTGTCAACACTATCTAGATCTTTCAAAGTTTACATAGTATCTTTATAAGCTGCAACAAAGTTTGTATTTTTATTAGTTAAGAACGAGATCACTAAGCGGGACGCTGTAAGATTGCTCATGATTCTGTCATGTCCCGTAAAAGATAGGGACGGAAGGTAAACAGGTAACAAACTGTGCGCTTCACTAGTTATGTGCAAGTGCATATACTAGATTTTCCCCTGGATTTGACCACAGAATCAATTCATCGTAACGGTGACGAACCATTCGGTGTAACGGTCGAGAAGTCGACTATTACACCAGAGGTCGCGGGTTCGATCCCCGCACGGTCCAAACAGTTGTGTGCATGAACATTTCTATTTGTATCGATCTGGGTGTTTCTATGTTATAATATGTTTGTATTTACAAAAAAAAAAGATTATAAGTAATGGTTATCCGTTGTCTGGCCCTATAGCACAAGCAAATGCTTAGTTTAGGGCTAGATGGCGCTGTGTGAATAATGTCCAGAGATATTATTTATTTAACTTCTGTCAGCTTTTTAATAAATAAATTAATTTTTTTGATGTTTTGTTCAAAAAAAACACATAAGTACGATCGAGGTCTCCCGCGCGTGATCACTTTTGGAAAAATATACCGTGCACGCGCATCGTGACTTCTTAGGAGCGGCGCTTGTAAACGTGAAAATACTGCACAGGATTTTAGCCATAACGGTGATCACGCGCGGGTGACCTGGATAGTACCTAAGTACATCACAGCGATTCAGTTTGCGATCCAACAAATGCGATACAAAACTATAGCCTTCTAATTTATAACTTTCTCATTTATAACATTTAGTATGAATAGATACATAGGAAACGTTTCGTCCCATTTTGAATTAAGGGAGCACCGTAACCCTAGAGCGTCGCCTGTAACGGTAAGAGGCGTAACAAAACACCCCACAACATCCCACATTAATTTACACGAAACACATTTAAACGCGATCTTAGGCTGCACTACCCGCTACTAACCTTTCTTGAGGCAATCTTCAAGAACAAGGTTTCTCAAACTGTAGGTGCGGGGAACCCACAAAGCAAATATAAGGTCTCTTGAATGGGGACAGCTTACAGTTACCATTGTTTAAAGTTAGTCTTCATCAGCAGCCTATATACGTTCCCACTGCTGGGACACAGGCCTTATCTCAATTTTTGAAATAGTGTGGGCAATACTCCACCACGATGGTGTAGTAAATAATCGTATGCCACAAAATAGCATTTTCGTATTGAAAAAGTGCCTTAATTATCGAATCCGCCATCAAAATTAGGTAATCTTATTTAACAGGCTTGTTGGTACTCATTTAGTAAGTAAATTTTATATTGTATAAAAGAGACTTGCTGTCGAGTTTCCTGCAAAACTTCTTCTCAACAGGCCACTGACGTTGAAGTGATAGAAGTATTTTCCAAAAATCTCTTTTCAGAATAAGAACTTGTGTTTCATATTTACTTAAAAAGATTTGTCTGTTCCCATATTGGGGGGCACACTAATATAAGTTTGGGAACCACCTCCCCAGCCCTTACCCCCTCACGTCGTAGGAGAGATTGCGCCCCCCGACCTTTGTCAGGGTGTCACTTAACAAATTAAAATGTTCCTATTGTGTTTCGTGTTTATTTACTTGTTTAATGGTATGTAGAATGATTCGTTTCATTCTATGCGACTCTATTGTAAAGTTTCATCGATTCAACAGCTCTGAGAAACAGTATAATTGAGCTCTCGAGGTAGTGAGTTCAAGTCCCGAATTTGATCTAGTTGAGAGGCTGTGGGTTTGAATCCCATTTGTAACAAAACATCACAGCTAGACAAGCAACTAGGCTAGGGAAGGGGGTTAGGGAACAGGGTTAGGTTTCATTCCCGGGTCGAGCTAACTTTGTGTCGGTTTTTCGGATACAGCTCGGGTTTGTAATCACCAATCCGCATTTGGCAAGCGTGGTGATTAAGCCAGTACGAGGCCTTTACCCTGCAATGGGACATTAATAAAATTAATTTATGTGAGTAGGTGGTACTTCCCCGGACGAGCCGGCCCATTTTTACTGTAAAACATGGCTCTATCACTACAATATCTTTTTTTGTCTCCATATTCATTTGCTTAAACTGGTTGTAACCAGAGAGAGAGTGCTACTAGAAAAGCAAGTCATGCCTAAAAAATACTAAGGAAAGTACTATTCGTACAAGAATTCTCATCCAAACTGTCTAGAAAGCGGGATATCCGTCCCTTAGTGAACTGTAAGTACACTTCGCCTGAAGATATTTCTCTCACAATGGTTAAGGAAAACATTGAGAGAAAACTACACTCAAATGTAATGTTACTAAACAATGTAATAGGGAATTCTACAGTAAACGTAAATTAAATAAATAAATTATAAATATTGTTGGACATTACTGACACAGTGCCATTTAACCCTAAGCCAAACATTAAATTGGGCTATGGGTGAATTGGGTGATGAATGTTTTGTATGGAATCCCATAGACCCGTTCTCGAACACAGCGGGAGCGGCTGTGGTGCACGCAGGCGCACTGCGGTTCACCGCTTGACAGCATCGTACCGCTCTTGACGGACCGCGTCAAGCGGTGACCGCATTGCGCCTAAATGCGCTCCCGCTGCCGCCCAGCTGCCGCGAAATTCGAGGCCGAGGCCTTATTTTTTGCTGCCAGCGATATATTTTCCCTTCAAATTACAGAGTGCGCCTGATCTCTCTTCAGTCAGACTGCTCACTCACTACGATAGTAACGAAACAGGAAGTGTACCTGTGCTTGCGCACTCATTTGTGCGTTCACTATAATTAGGGTTGCCATCAGTCCGGGTTTCCCCGGATTTGTCCTAGTTTAGAGGGCATCCGGGGAGCGTTCGGGGAAGGTTTCATTTGTAGACCGAGTTTAAAAAAAAAAATAAAAAAAAAATGTGACGCCCGCGCCCATTTTTTTACATTGAATATGTTTAAAAGATCTTGTTGACATGTCCGGCTTTCGGACTCTAAAATCCGGGGTTTTCACGCGTCTTGTCCTGTTTTCCAAATTTTAGAGATGGCAACCCTAACTATAATATACCCTACGATCGAAAATTGCCCGCCGTAGCTGAGCTAAAAGGACATCATCCATTTTGGGATAAAATTTTTTTTAGCGGCCATCAATTTTAATTACAAAAGTGTATAGTACACATAAACCTCATTATTTTTTACTATGGCGTCAAAGTCGAAATCTATTTGGTTTCGGAGATATGATACCAAGTAAGACATAAGGGCTGAAACTGCGTAAAGCGGGCACCCGCGCGGTTTCATTTCATACAAAAGTGACCCGTGCCGCGACCGCGCGGGAGACTTTTGTATGAACCGCGCGCGGGTCCCGCTTCACACAGTTTCCGCCCTTAGACCGAAAACAATTTGTTTTCAGGGCTACTTCCCATTTGGTAAACTTCCCATTTGATAAACCTCAATCAGTGCCTACTCAAAAGTTGCGTTTGGTAAACATTTATTTACTACATACGTTTTTCATACATTTAGTCCCATTTGGTAAACAATCGAAATGGGACTAAATGTATGAAGTAAATAAAATGTTTACCAAACGCAACTTTTGAGTAGGCATAGATTGAGGTTTAACAAATGGGAAGTTTACAAAATGGGAAGTAGCCGTTTTCAGGATTTTAGTTGTACAATACGCGGTTCACTCAAGTAAAAACTTGTCTTAATATAGCAGTCACCTCCGCCCTCCGCCCCCTCCCCCCGCCCCCTTTTTCCCTGTGCTCGTCATGTCAATTCCTTAATCTTAATAGGTACCATCTTTGTTTTATAATAATCAGTACTATACTAAGTCAGTTGACAGACACACACGCAGCCCACCTGATGGTTAGCGGTCACTGCGGCCTATTCCATTGAGGGACACTTCACCACGAAGCGTCGCTCAATGTGCTGCCAGACTGTAGACTCATCTGATCTTCGAGCCTTTGATTTCAAGTGTACTTTTTTTTTTTAGGAGGAGAACGCATTTGGGCACCATAGCCGCAGGCTAGCGATCGTGTGTGGGATTCGAGACTAAGTCCCACTACCCGATGATGACGATGTTTTTTATTTCACTTATAGATCGTTATCTAAGGTATATAGAGTATTGTCGCCATACAAAAAAATTATTCTACACCTGTCCCCATTCCAACAAAACATAATTTATTTCTGGCCGCTAACTTTTTTTTTTATCCCAAATCTCCATACAAAGTGGGTGATGTCCTTTGGTTTATTATAATTAGACTGGTAGAGAATGCATTTCGGCATTTAGTTAGTGTATTTATTTTATGCAATAAAGTGCAAATAAATAATATATAATGATGTCACATATTTCCCAATACATGTCTATACGGGTTCACAGATAGAAAACACCATCAATCCTGAGGAGCGAAGGCAATGGGGCATTAGTGCTGTAATTCTTTGCCAAACCACTTAAACGACACACTCTGCTGCCCAGAATACTCAGGGTGTGATAAACTTTTATTTTTATTTCTTATACTCGTATTTATTGTTGTTGGTAGATACATATACATAGCTCATCTGATGGTAAGCGAGCATTGCGACCTAATGGTCAACGGTTGGTGTCTTTCGATATTTATATTATGATGATGATCCAGTTACCGATTTGATTTAATGTTAATGGTTAATCTTTCAAGCCCCGGATTACCAGACACAATAGAAAATCTATTGTTACGCGGCACCCGAGTGCCGGTTCGGGATTGAGTGGTTAAGAAGTCTATTATTACACCAGAGGTCATCATTTATGTGCTTAAGAAATTGTAAGATGTAAAAATGTGCTTATTTGTACATAAATGTATGTATTTACATAATTATTTAATTTTATTTTTGTATGGAGGATAGGCCCACTAAAAATTGTGGCGGATAGTAATGAAACATATAACAAATTGTTCCTTAGAATGACTAAAAATCATTAGCAATATTGGTTTTTCTTTATTAAATGAAAATATTTAAAAAAAATCAAAAATCCACTCACAAGTTGTGGCACACTTTCAGTCGTTTCTGAAAGTTATTGTCTTTGTTCGTTCCGTTGAAATCTCACTGCACAGTTAACACAAACGGTTCGGTGGAATAGGGGCTGTACTTGATGCCATTTTCTTATATTTTTCGTTGAAAATAAGGAAAAACACAAAACCTCAGTTCAAAACAAACGGAAGGTATGATGAATCAAAGATTTAAATCTTTGTGATGAATGACACTCCAACTACTCCTGTCAATGTCAGTGATAACTGACAAACGTCAAGACGGAATCGCGTTCAGTTTCACGGCCTTAATATCGATACCTCCAATGAACACTACGCTAACTCAAAATTTGCCATTTTTCGTTTTTTATAGAAATCGACCCACTTTTTTACTAATATTATGCCCCCAAATTTTCATGACAATATCTTTAAAAACAAAAAAGTTTTGAGATTTACATAACGCCAAGTAAAGGTACTTTCTTCAATTACGGGGTGGACAAGCCGCTGTCTTAATATAGCGGTGTGTATTCGGCTAGCGCGACTGCCGGCCCGCGGGAGATACGCCGCCAACTAGGAGTTGGCGGGGTGTTGCGCGGGAAAGTATTTGTTCATGTGACAGTTAGCGGTGTGTGTCGCCCGTTGAATGCACTTTTGAACAAATAATTATATAACGTAGTATAAATCAGAGTTAAACATTACTAAGTTTAATAATTTTCACTAACTTGTAGTAAATTAAAATCGAAATTAGCTGCATGAAATGCTACAATTATAATACAAGAGTTTTGTTTTCTAGTATAAAACGAACCGCTTAGCCCTTCGTCCATATTGGTAACTAAGCTTATGTAACTAGTTACAAAATAAATTTTTTTTTGCTGTTTGGTAACTACCTAGTTGTGGAAGAAGAATAATTTTTCCATTTTTGTAACTTTTTGCTATCTATTATGAACGTTAAATGTTTGTGACTGGCCACTTCTATCGGAAAATAATTATTAGTATAATGAGTTACAGTCATTTATAATGATTGTTTATTATACTATGTGTTGGGTGTCAAGGAAACCAAATATTAATAATTGTGAATTTTATTAGTTATGGAGGAAACGATTGTTTTTCATATTTTTATTGGCTGATTAAAATGACGTTAGAATTTTGACGAAAAAGTTGTTACTTGCACTTTTGATTTTTTTTACTTTACCATTCACAGCTAGATTGTTATTACCCAAAAATAGTACCATTGTTTTTTGCCATCCTCCAAAACCAAGACAAGAAAAAAAAATCCTTTACAAATAATCAAAACTAAATTTCCTCTCTGGAAACCACGTAAAATGCTTGTTGCTTTTGAAGATTTGCTTTTAATTTTAAATTCAGAAACCATATCCTCAAACAGATGTAAAAGATTGTTTTAACCACTTTAGTCAAAGTCTTTTTAAAAAAGCGGAACAGCTAAGTATAAAGCCAGCTCAGAGGCGGCATGTTGTAAGATGTGCAGGTTTGGCCCAATTGCTTATAAAATATATTAGCTGATCTAATACCACAATTAAATTTTTACTTCGATCGTAACTGGCTACAAGATTCATTAAAATCTGGTGTTGTGAAGGGGAACAGTTAAACAGTATTAAGAATGGCAGCCATTTGGAAGGATGGCATGCTAGAATTAATCGTTTTGTGGAAAATAATAACCCATCCATCGCAAAAGTGTTGGGCATTCTAATGAAGGAAACAAAAATTTAATAAATAAATTCAGCAGTTAAAAACGACAAAATACCAAATAATTATCATGATATTGACACAGAAATAAGTGCAACTATTCAGCAATTAAAATTTAAGATATTACAGTAGTCCACTGCCTAAAATTTTTCTAAGTATTAATAAATGATTTAAAAGTGTTTTGCATAGTACGTTTTAATTCAAATCAACTACACCGAGCCAGTTGTATATCACAACAATCCCACATCATATCGGGATTTTTTGCACAATGTCTCGGGTTACTATAATAGAAATAATTTAATCTACGAAGTGGAAAAATAATTTTTCCCTCACAACTACTTAAAACACCAACGAAAAAATAATATTTTTTGGAACTGGTTACATAGGCTTAGTTACCAATATGGACGAAAGGCCGCTAAGTAATGACACAGTTAAGATACTCTACGCTATTTATTTGTTAGCGGCTTGTATAACGGCTCAACGATTTTCGGCTTATCCTACTACAAAACGCTAACTTTTCTTTTTCATAAATTACGATCTTATTATAATAAAAAAATTGTTCAAAATACTCTAAATTGGTAATGAAGTCGATTTTAAATGTAATTATTAATTTTATTTTATGAAGTATACATTTAATTTATTATTTTGTAGCCTGTAATATTCCCGAATATATTCCGCTAACTTAGGATTGGCGGAGTGTATCCCGATCTTAAATTAGAGCTTTCTGCGTTACATCCCGCTAAGTGAGGCTAATTAAAAAACCCATAAGTTTTTTTAAATGTTACTATGCGGATCTTAAGCATCAGTAAATTAGTTACTCACACAAAAAATATCAAGAAAATAACTACAAAAATAAAGATTTTATCAACTTTTTTCTTTTAAGAGCTCCTCCTGTAAACCTGCACTTTTGCAGTTAGCGTAGTGTTCATTGGAGGTATCGATATATAACATAACAATTAAATTATTTTTTACTGAAATCTCAATTCCCTAAAATAGATAAAAGTAGACAAAACATGATCTAAAACAAATAATCACCTCATTGAAATATTTTTTTATAACCAGCCCGACGTTTCTTTACACGCATTGTTGAACCTATGATCTTGTTTCAATAGTCATCTATGCCTTGACTTTAAAAAGATGGAATGTCGTGGACCGGTAGTCAAAACATCGCATTTTTAAAATTGATTTTATAATTCCCGTTGCATTTAAACGTAAACTTTTGTCTAATTGTCTAAAAAAATTAGTTATTAATTTAGGGAGTAATGTTATCACTATCCGCAACTGGGCCTAAAATAAAATATCTCCTTTAAGCTAAACTTATAATAGATAAAGCCAGAAGGCGTTGTGTGTATAATGTCAAATGTTATTTATTTTAAGATAATTTATAAGACAAACTTTTGTTGCAAGCTAAAACTTAATACTTGATACTTAAAGACTCATTTCTAAGAAACAAATTGAATTGCATAGAATGGGCCCTAATAGCCTATTCTGTAAATCTTCGCCAAACCACTTAAAGGCGAACTCTGTAAGTCCAGACAAAGTTGAATGACCTCCAGATTTATGGTCCAAACGAAGATATAAAAAGTGGAAGATATTTTCACGGACTACTCAAGCGAAGCGTAAGGCAATCTTTTTCTATACCTTAAGTGGTAGGACTGCTGAGAATTCTGAATCAAGGATTAAAGTGGACATGAAAGTGCACAAAGATCCATCAATGGATCTTTGCAATGGATTTTAGTGGACTTAGGGGACTTTTTGGCTGACCTGATAATTCATGGGGCTAGAAGTTCCCGATATATTTTTCCATCTTCATGAAGCAGTGGTTAAGCCGCTACGGTTATAAATTCGGCAGCCGTGAGTTCGATTCGACAGAGTAAGGATTAGTAATAAAACTTTTGCAGAATCCCTGTTAGCTACCACCTCTACAGGTAAAATCTAGCGCCATTATGCTTTGACTGTTCCGATAATAATATAAGAGCCAGCATCTTTAAATTGAGATATCGTAGAGACAACAGTGTGATAGAACATTGCGATTATTTTCGGCTAAGTATCCTTCGATGGAATAAGCTGCAATGACCGCTTAGCATCAGGTGGGGTGGGCTGCGTGCCTGTTTACTAACTGGCATGGTATAATTTTTCTTTATACCACGTCAGTTGGCAGACAGACTCGCAGCCCATCTGATGGTAAGCGGAGACTGCAGCCTATTTATTCCATTGAGGGACACTTCATCAGGAAGCGTCGGTCAATGTGCTGCCTAACTGTAGGCCTTTAATTTCAAGTGTAGCAAGAGCTGTTATGGCGGCAGATTTCACCTGTGGGGGTGGTTGCTAGCCAGTCGGACTCTGAAAAAGTCCTACCACCTACCACTAACCAGACACATGGTGGAAATCGAACCCACGACCTCCGAGTTTTATACCCGAGCGGCTTAGCCACTATTCCACGGAGACGGACAAAATATAAAAGATCAAACCCGCAACTTCTGGCATAGAAGCTAACTTCTGAACCATTATCTCAGTCATCATTGTTTCTGCACTCACGCAGTTCATCGTGTCTTCGTTCATCCCTACTTCTCTAGATCCATGTTTTGTTCGAGAGATCGTCCAACTTTTAATTAGCTCCCATTTTTGGAGACTTCCTACCTAGTAACAGATGGCGAAGGATTCACGAAACAGTTTGGATAACAGAAATACTTATTTTGGAATTATTGTTTTACTCGTTCTGATATTACGAAGGGATAGAAGATATTACTATAATTACAGATTTATTATTTTCTTCATTTTCCGTTTACGCTTTTAGTATTTTTCTTAGAACCGCCTCCGTGGAGCAGTGGTTTAGTCGTTCGGGTTATAAAACGAGAAGATTGTGGCTTCACTTTCGTCTAGAGAATGGTTGGTGGGAGGACTTTTTAGATTCTGACTAGCTCTACTACCGTACAGGTAAATTCTGTCGCCATAATAGATAAGCACACTTAAAATAAGTGTTTTGAAGATCATTTCTGGTGTAGCAACCCAATGGAATAGGCCGCAGTAATACAAGAAATAATTTTTACTCAATAGTGGAAAACGCGTCTTTGGAGCGCCTTAAGCGCCACTAAAGGTAATCAACTTGCTCTTTTGCCTCCTTCTAAATAGTAGTCTATCTATACCCCCTTCCTTTCTCCCCATCCCCATCCTAATAACCCTTCACCTACCCCCTTCCTCCATATTATTTCTTTAAAAGAGGGAAACGCACTATGCCATGGTCACAAGAGTCCACATCCAGTCAACCACTGGCTCTTTTGCCACCCTCAAATATGTTTAATGTATGTAAGTGGAATGTCCTCAAAGTAACATTGGTCTGAATATGCGAAAGCCTAACACATTATGAGGCCTCCCAGACAGATTGATCAGAGAAAACAAGGCCATTTTTCAGGCTCAAAGTGTTTGTTCGAGACGTTTCTTTATCTTTGTAAGCTCTTTGTCAATTGAAATGGAAATTATATACGAAATCTACGATTATATTGGAAACGTTTGAAAAACATTAATGTATATTACAAGTATAAATGTAACTTCCTTTCCGATTTCAGTCACAGCGTCTGCATTTACTAAAAAAGTAAATATTTTTTACACATTAACCTCCATTTTTAAAAGAATAGAAAATAATCCAACAATGACACAACCTTCGACCAAACAGTTACTAACACGTTTAAAGAAAAAACTTTTTTCTCCGAATAAAGAAGCTATTTCCTTGGGACACTGAACAAGGGAACCGGGATCGTAAATGCGCGTATATTTACGTCGGGGCGAGCCTTTTATCCTAATTAGGCGGTCCTTCCTTCACTGCGGGAGGTGTTAGATTTGTTAACCATTTAACTATAGGCCTTTTCTTACGTAATACAGTGTAAGATTGTTTTTTATACTAGGTCAGTTGGCAGACAGGCACGCTGCCCACATGATGGTAAGCGGTCACTGCGGCCTATTCCATTAAGAGACACTTCACTTTTTTGCCGCCCCTTAAAAAGTGCTGCCGGGGGTGGACTGCTATTGCTACGCCACTGAGTCGCTCCAATGTAATAACTGGACTTGTGAACGTGCAAGCCTACACTGACGTTTTTTTTTCTCGGAGGAGAATGCGTTTATGCACCATAACCACAGGCTAGCTAGACCCGCGGCCGTGTGTGGGACTCGAGACTAAAGCGTCCACTACCCACTAAACTCCCCCGGTTTCTCCTTCACACCCTGGGCTGCTTTGCCAACTGGAGGAGCAAAAAAAAGGGGCGGCAGAATTGTCTTCCGCCCCGGGCGGCTGACACCCAAGCTATGCCACTGGAGCGACTGTTATCTGGCGTCCGTAACCTTTAACGGGGAACCTGACCGATTGGATCATGGTTACAGCCGTTGTAATACGTCTACGCAGGTTTTCACACGATGTTTTCTGTCACTTTCGAGTTAGTCGTAAATAAACACATCTGTCCATCCATCTAAAGGGGTTTAGGGCTTCTGGCACTCTCAAATCTTAACGAACCGCAATAGCTAAACTACTCATATATGGCGATATTTTTTTTCTGGTATTGCGGGCAGACGAGCATGCGGCATACTTGATGGAAAGTGACAACCGCCTATAGACAAATGCAAATCATGTGGAATCACAGATGCGCTGCCGGCCTTTAAGGAAGGAATATGCTCTTTTTTTAAATACTTGCAAGTCGCATCGGATCGGAAACACCGCTGATGACAAAGAATTACATATCTTGGTCGTGCGAGGCAGAAAATTGCGAGTAAAGCGTACAGTTGAGTTGAGTAGATTGACTGCCAAGCATCAATATGGTGGGGATGAATTTTTTGTCGCGAAAGTCGGTGACGGATTGCAGCGGCAGGGATGAGCTCGAATAGCTCCTTGGAACACTCCCCATTATAAATTCGGTACATAATGCAACATAACGCCACATCTCTCCGTAATGCCAAAGAATCAAGCCGGTCCGAGAGTACCGGGTTATCGACGATTATAGGATTATGAGAGAGGGTGGTTCTTCCCCAGTCAAGTTGACCCATTTTGATTGACAGACAAAAACTGTATTCAGCATAGCTCTAAGACACATAAGTACTATAGGTACTTTTAGAGGAAAAACTTTAATCTCCGAGAATAAAGGACCCACTTCCTTATAGAGACAGAGCAACTAAGGCGAGATCGTAAAACCACGTATATTTACGTCGGGGCGAGCTTTTTGTCCCAATTAGGCGGTCCTGTGCGACCACACAAGGTGTTAGATTTGTAACGCATTTAACTATTTTCCTCTTCGCTTTCGTAATTGGATAGATGAGGGGATAAGAAGTGTACCATGTTAAAGTATTAATTTTTACCAGATGGTAGTTTCCTGTACTGGGCCGTCTAGGTAGTTACCGCCGCAGTGCCAGATATTTTCCCGTGAAATAGAAGTGAGTCAAGCACTTCTTTGTTTCGGGGAAAGGGCACTGAAGCTAGTGAAATTACTGGGTAGCGGGCGCAGGGCAATGCCAGACAGTAACTGCTTAGAAATGTCTAAGGTCAGACGTGGCGCTTACCATCAGGTGTACGATCTGCTCATTTTGTTACACATTGCAATAAAAAAATATGGAAGCCAGTACACTTGAAATCAAAGGCTCGATCAGATGAGTAAAGTCTTGCAGCACATTGATCGACGCTTCCTGGTAGTGTCCTTCAATGGAATAGGATGCTTACCATCAGGTAGGCTGCGTGTCTATTTGCCAACTGGTGTAGTATGAATAACAAAAAAAAACATACTCGTGGTTAAACATAGTAGTATTTCCGTATTATTATTGTCAGAACACAGCCAAAGTCATCATAGCGGCAGATTTTATCTGTGATTTGAGCAGCTTATTCACTCTTCCACGAAGGCGGTCACAAATGATTGAGCCTAGATTAATATCATCATCAGCCTATATACGTTCCCACTGCTGGGACACAGGCCTTATCTCAATTGTGAGATAGTGTGGGCCATACTCCACCACGCTGGCCTAGTGCGGGTTGGTGGAGGGGTGCGTAAGGCAAGCGACCAACTTTAATGTCAGATGTTATCAAGCCGCCAAATGGCCTCTGACTAGGCTTGACGACTAATATTTACATTATAGTAAATATCAGCCGGGACCAACAGCTTAACCACGGAGACGCTCGAAATTAATGTCACTAAATATGGTCAGAATGGTCACCCATCCATTAACCGACCGCGGCGTAGGTAGCTTTGACTTTCGTTATCGCTAACGAACCACTGTCACAGCTGCGCCACGAGCGCCTCATAATAGATAGCGGCGTAGAATAATAATACACCGTATTTAATATTTTTCGAACACACAGCGTAAAAATACCTCTGGATTTCGCAGTAAGCCTTTCAGAGATGTTTCAATTAAAATATTTCGCGTTATTCGTGTGCCGGCACAAAAATACTTTGAAAAAATTATGTAATAACAATCGCTTTATAATTAAACTTACTAGCTATAACAAGAGGCGCAACGATAATGTTTCATAAGTCGTTGATTATGCAATAACTTAAGATATAAATGTGTACTATTTTTTTTATATAAAACAAATATTATGTATTTTAATCGTTTGTTTTCCCAAATAAAATAAAATAAAATGTTGTCCTAGATACATCTTGGCTATGGCGCTGTGTGGATATTGTCCTGTAATTTTACTTTAGCATTTAAAAGTGTTTCGAATCTCGGCTCGATGATGGCGGATAATAATCGTAAGGAAATCTGTGAATTCGCTTTGTAGCCATGTATCAAATTAGTCTGGTTCCTCTGTTATGAGTAACACAGTAATTTATATTTAAGAAAAATACGTGTGGCACTCGGGGAATGCCGCGGTAAAGCTACTTATTGCATAGCATTTTTTTAAGTATATAAGTAATGTTTATCCGTTGTCTGGCACCCATAGCACAAGCTATAACTCCATAAAACGTAACATGATTAGAATTACAGCTGTCAAATTGTTGTGGCTCTCTCGCTCGCTCTCAATAAACCTCTATCGATGTGTCTCATCTCTAAGATTTTTTTTTTTTTGTAGAGTGAGACACATCGATAGAGGTTTATTGAGAGCGAGCGAGAGAGCCACAACACTTTGACAGCTGTCATTCTAATCATGTTACGTTTTAAGGAGTATAATGCTTAGTTTGGGGCTAGATGGCGCTGTGTGCATAATGTCCAGAGATATTTGTTGTTATTTATTATTATTATCACCTATCAGGCACACAAACACCGTGCCGGAGTCAGCCGAACTGAAACGACATTAGACGAGTGTCAGGTTTTTTCATTAGGTTATTTCGTTACGGAATTTTTTGATTCGGTCAGTTAAATAAATGATCTAATACTAATGCCAGAGCAGACAAAACCGCAGGCAAAAGCAAGTTAACTTATCCATTCAACGCAAATATCTCCTGTAAACATAGACACAGATCTCTCTCATTTATCAAAGATTCCACAAAGGAAAGTTTGCCTAACTTATTATCCCAGCTCGGTTCTAAATCTAGATCAGACAAGCCTAGGATGAAATCTCATTTCGTTATCTAGCAGATTCTTTGCAGCAATCATTAAGCAATAAATAAAAAGGTACGTGCTTTGCAATTTCGCGGTAATATGCTTCGGGCAGTACACTCAGATATGAATAAATTTTAACTATCCTTGGAATTCGCAGGTGAAGATGAAAACGTTTATTATCGGAGGCCAAGACTCACTTCGGGTCACTGCGCCAATTTAGTAAGTAAGTAAGTAGCAAGTATCCTTGGAATTTATTCACACAGCGCCTTCTAGCCCCAAACGACTAGGTGTAGGTACTAATAATAGCCTACTTCTCAAATCCTACAAAATATTACAGATTTTTTCAGAAATAAAATTGATATTTATTTCTGAAAATAAAGTTTGAATTAGAAGTGTTTTTTAATAAATGAAAATATTTACTTGTTTTTGTAATGTTCTACGATTGATTCCCACGTTTTCCATTACATATTTAAATAATATAATATCTTATCCAGTAGAAAATATTCGCTTTCAAATAATTGTAGCAAACTGTACTAAAAGAAATGTTCAATTCATCAGATGATCGAGATAAAACGTGTGTAATAGCAGTGGTACAATCGGATTACGTTTAATTAAATAATGCTGAATTATTGTTCGACTGTACTTTCATAGTGGTTTGTATGTTTTGATAGCGATCACACTTTACTTCTTATTAAGTCTTATTCCAAGCTTGAGGCGTTGATAAGGGCAGATTATTTCAAGTTTATTTTAAATGTGCACCACATAAGGAACCAATTTGCTTGCACTTAATTTCAAGGTGACAGTTAATAAAACTTTCTAAAGACGATTTCCACCACTGCCAGAAAAAATGACGCTGTTTAATTTTTTTTAAATTAACAAAAGACCTAATATTTTCTAGGGAACTCGTCCCAATCGGGTGTGAAGGGGAAACCGGGGGAGTTTAGTGGGTAGTAGACGCTTTAGGCTAGGCATTGGTAATCCCAAATTTCACACAAGCAAAGCATCTATCACAGCTAGTATTTAAATATATTGTTTGTTTTTCTGCAGCCTTAACATAATATCTTGTGTCTCGAAAACATCACGGTTGCGTTAACCGAAGTTAAATTTAATCCTCTTACATGCTTCCCAGACTTTGTCTCAAATCTCTGTAAAAGCAAATTAATGTCAGCGATGCAACTTACTCGGAAACATAATTGAGAAGTTATTGTGATACAATACAGTGATAAGATTCTATCAATTTTAGAATGATGATTTTGTCGTCAATAACAAAAAACTACTTAAAATAAAAATAAAAATTGTAAAAAATAAAAAAAGAACATTTCTGTAAAGGTAGTTATTTTAGCCATGCAATTTCTCCTTGTTTGAATATTTCAATTACAATCGTGACTGTGAAATCAGAGACTTTTGTACCTCCTGTAAAGTTAGTTACTTGTGAATTTTATCACTACGACCTATTTTATTGAGAGACACTTAACCAGAAACACACTAAAGCTTCACGGTGAGATAATTCTGGGAAAGCAGATAATAATACACCCCCCCCCCCCCCACCTCCCCCACAGCAGGAAAATAAATACTTTTCGTACAAAAGACAGGGCTTGGAGGCCATGTAATTAAAGGGCGTTCATAGTATTATTATTCATAGTGGCCAAGTGCTGGCTTAGTCCAAACATAAAAAAAAAATAGTAGATTAAAATAAGACGCTGCGGCTGTGGACTGTGTAAATAAAAAAAACACTTTATGTAAACGTTTTGACCAACATTTATTCCTTACTGCTCACATGCCTATACTGCATCCATCTTCCCGAGTCGTGCTGTTTATTACCGTAATAGGATAAGATTCCACTGAAATTTCAGCACTCACTCGTTAATATGAGTAACTTGTTGGCTTTAATCTTTGCCTGCATTGTTATTTATACTCGCAGTCAATGGAATTATAGAGTACTAGCTTTCCGCCCGCGGTTTCACCCTCGCGTAATTTTTTTTCGGGAATGGGACGTTTCCCGTAGGAATTTTATAGCCTATGTTCTAATCCGGGTTATAAACTATACGTGTGCAAAAAATTATCTAAATCCGTTCAGCCGTTTAGGCGTGATTGAGTAACAAACATCCAGACTTTCGTATTTATAATATTAGTAGGATAGGTAAACAAAAGGCTTCGACCATTGTGGCATCACTCTGTATTAAAATAATTAAATATCCTACGATCCAACTGCGCAATCCCTAATCGAAGAAAACTGCCCCCCTAGACAAGCGGCATTTATGACGTTCGTTATAGCTCAATTTATGATAGCGAATGTCAAATCCCATACTTTCAACACGTGACTTTTCTATGGCATCTGTCAAATCCATACAAATTGGACTTAGCGAAATTCGCCAGCTATGATGCGATGTCATCTTGTCTAAGCCCCCTGGTACTTTTCCTCCGTAGACCAGTGGGGTCATGGGTCATTCAATCTGGAACTCTTGGTTCGATTCCCGCCTTAAGTCTGGTTGGTGGGGGGAATTTTTCAGAGGCTGACTAGCTAGTAACAGTCCACAGGCGAAATCTGCTGCCTTTAAAGCTATAGCTGTGTTCCGGCAATAATAATCTGGGAGTCAGTACACTTGAAATCAAAGACTCGAAGCTGAGGAGCCTACATTACGTTTTGATTATTTCTAAATGGAATAGGCCACAATGGCCGCTTAACAATCAGGTGGGCTGCATGTTTCTGCCAATTTAATACATGAACCATATTAGACCGATTTTGGCTAAAGGCCGAAGGTGCTGACATGGCCGATCTTCAGCCAAGGCTAGGGTTGCCATCTCTAAAATTTGGAAAACAGGACAAGACGCGTGAAAACCCCGGATTTTATACCGCGTTTACATTCAGCCATTTCCGTTGCTGCTTGCCTTGCCGTACATATTTCCCCGTATATTGATGTGGCAACGTCAGGGGAAATGAGTGTTTACATTGCCGCTTCATATGTATTTTAAATTCGACTCTGGGCCATGGATAACGTGGAAATTGTCGCAGCGTCGGCGCTCTGCCTTTTAAGTTTAATTAATTATTTAAATGTTTTAAAAAAAAATAGAATTCAAAAGAGACGTCGTCGTCAGAAGAGATGGTGGATGATAGCAATTCATCGTAATAGAACAATAAGTATTTTTAAAGATATTAAACGACTGAACGAGAGAGCAACATGTAAACACACGTTGCCGCTCGCATTGCCGCGCTTTGATGTCCGCTAGAAAAACCGCCAAATCAGGGGCGTGCATAGGTTTTGAGACTAGGTAGGCAGTAATTTTTTTTCTCAGGTCGATAGGAAACAAATACCTACCATTGGTATTTGTTTTTGGTATTAGAAAGGAATAGATCGAAATTTTTTTTTTTTTGTGCGATCGGATAAGAACAACATTGTAAAACATGCATATTTATTGGCAAATAAATAAAAAAACTTACATTAGTAAATGTTTTACTAACGCTAACTAGGTCAAAAACGTCTTATAAAAAAATTTGCCCAGCGCGCCAATTAAAATTATCGTAATATGTATTTTAATTTTAAGTGCATCAAATGAATATAGGTACCTATTTTTCTGCGTGATAATAAACTTATATTAGGCGTTGGCGAGAAACTTATCCAATCATAATTTATATAAATAAAACAAAACGTAATTTAGGGGCATTCACATACCGAACATTGTCATTTTTCCATCGTCAGAAATGCACTCACTTCACACAATGTTCCGTGTTGCTCGAAGACACAAAGATTGTTTAAAATATCAGTGCACTCCACACAATAACATAGTAAGTTATTTAAATAGCAATTAAAAGTTTTAACACACGCACCCATGACATGAAGATAGGTTATCCGAAATTAGGGATGTTAAAAAATAATCGATTTTTATTTTAATCGATTATTATTTCCATATAATCGATTTTTTATAATCGATTTTTAAAACCATATTAATCGATTTTTAAAAAATCGATTAAATAAATTACGCGATTAAATCGATTTACTTAAATAGCACCAACTATGCGCCGACTTATACTAGTCAAATGTAAAATAGGGCGGGACATTTGTGACAATAATCATTTTTAATTTTGTTATTGTTTAAATTTAAAATTAAATAAATAATAATAAATAAATATCTCTGGACATTATTCACACAGCGCCATCTAGCCACAAACTAAGCATTAGCTTGTGCTATGGGTGCCAGACAACGGATAAACATTACTTAAATACTTTTTTTGGTAAATACATACATATTATACATAGAAACACCCAGACCGATACAAACAGACATGTTCATGCACACAAATGTTTGTACCGTACGGGGATCGAACCCGCGACCTCTGGTGTAATAGCCGACTTCTCGACCATTACACCAAATGGCTCGTCAAAAAAATTAACAAAAGAATTGTTTTATATTTTTATTTTTAAGACCACAACGTCGTCGTTTAATATTTTTAAGTGTCATTTGAAGTATTTTATTTTAATACAAGCCACATGTAAAATAGGACTTGACATTTGTGACAATTTTTTTTTATTTGATTTATATTTGAGTTATTGCGACAGTAAAGTTGTCATTTTGTTGAGGTGCTCATTTCAATTTCATTATAATAAAACGTTTAATGATACTAAGAATTTGTAGGTATCAATAACGATATTTGGTACCATTATTTGACAAGTCATTTGGTGTAATGGTCAATAAGTCGGCTATTACACCAGAGGTCGCGGGTTCGATCCCCGCACGGGTAATGTACAAACATTTGTGTGCATGAACATGTCTGTTTGTATCGGTATGGGTGTTTCTATGTATAATAATTTTGTTGTTGTATTTACAAAAAAAATAATATGTAAGTAATGTTTATCCGTTGTCTGGCACCCATAGCACAAGCTAATGCTTAGTTTGGGGCTTGATGGCGCTGCGTGATATTTTTTTTATTTTATTTATTCCTTACCTTGAAAGTTTAAAAGAACATTTGCTTTGATTTTTAGTTTTGAATTGGTTATTTTTTTATTCATATTATGTTATTTGATTTTTTATCTGATTATTTGTTGATATGCATCTGTTAGATTTATTATTGGAATATGAAAAGCATGTAGGATTTTAAATTATAGAAAAAAAAAATCGATTTTTCACAAAAATCGATTATTTTTTTTCATTTAAATCGATTATTGACAAATCGATTAATATTGAAGAAGGAAAAATCGATTATTATTAAATCTATTTTTTTCCAGTAACCTCACATCCCTATCCGAAATGTCCGAAATGTAAACACAAACAAAAAGCATGATTTTGTTTTGACCTTGACGTAAAACAAATAACATTTCATTACTTTTTTTAAGTCAATAACTTCTGGGTGCGTGTTTTCAATGGGAAAGTAAAATCTATCTATTATATCAATATTATAAAATAATTTTAAGATACAAATCAGCTATTAAAATTGTGATAAATAATATAAATTGATTAAAAATAGTTGTAAGCTGATACAATTATTTCTTTTAGCGCCATCTATTGAAGTCGGTGGGATTCACAAGAACTGACATGTTTGCTTGCATAATGCGGAAGTAGAAACGTCTTTAATTAATTAATATTGTTATTTATTAGCTTAAACATAAAAAAATATGGTTTATAATTCGTCTTTTATTATATTTTGATTTTTCTGCTATAAAATTATCGTATAAATCAATGGTTAGCCAAACTTAATTGTTCGAGTAAGCTTGCTTACCCAATGCGACTATTTAAGAAGTTGTTCTTTCTGGTTATTGTGCTATACGCAGGAGTGACATTTCCATTTTGTCGTATAACACATTTTATACGAAAATGTGTTTTGATAAGTTCGATTGTATGGCGCTTGGTAGGCAGCGCTCGGCCAGTGCTTACCTCGCTTCTATACACACGTAGGTATACGTATAGGTCATGAATGCGCCGTTTTGATGAAATTATGAAGTGTTGGGGGAATAATTTAATTCCTGATTTATTTTTTTATATTTATTATTACAATATTTTTTAAGGTTTTCCGCGAATGATTTTTAAAAGTAGGCACTGCCTATCTGCCTATATGGGATGCACGCCCCTGCGCCAAATGGGGGACCTGTTTACATTCTCGCGTTTCCCAGTTTATTCCCCATGTTGCCGCGGCAATGGGCTGAATGTAAACGCGGTATTAGAGTCCGAAAGCCGGACATGTCAACAAGATCTTTTAAACATATTCAATGTAATAAAAAAACAGTTGAAAATGTCATAAATAACCTTTTTTTAAAACTCGGTCTACAAATGAAACCTTCCCCGGACGCTCCCCGGATGCCCTCTAAACTAGGATAAATCCGGGGAAACCCGGACGGATGGCAACCCTAGCCAAGGCCGATGTCAAAGTTTCGGCTAGACTCTAATCCTAGTTCTAGCTAAATCTCTAGCCCTTAAAGAGGGAAAGGGATCATTTCCCAAAGAGTTAAGATCTTAGCTGTATTGTAAATGCTTCATAGTAAAATCACAATTTCTGGTATTATAAATCCACCACAAAACGTCCACTAGACTTTTTGTGAACCTCGCTCAGCCCCGAAATTATGCAGAAAAGTACCACTCAAGGTGGAACCAATATCTGTCATATATACAATATGTATGTGCAGCAGTCATAATACTATTTTCAAACAGGACTTTGTTTAAAACGGCCAATATTTTCTAGTCTTTTATTTCTTTTTTTAAAGGCTTGAGCGTTACCATCGTCGTAAAGAAAATATATTAAGAAATCGTCACAATAATGGGCACTTGCTTAATCACAACGCTTGTCGAATGAGAATTGCATCACGAATTTTATCCAACCATAAAATTATATCTCTGGACATTATTCACACAGCGCCATCTAGCCCCAAACTAAGCATTAGCTTATGCTATGAGTGCCAGACAACAGATAAACAATACTACTTAATATACTTTTTTTATAAATACATATTATACATAGAAACTCCCAGACCGATACAAACAGACATGTCCATGCACACAAATGTTTGTACCGTGCGGGGATCGAACCCGCGACCTCTGGTGTAATAGCCGACTTCTCGACTATTACTGATACGGTTATTTTCACGATTTAATACATTTCCCTTCATAATTCTTATTTTAATACACTTTTTCAAGAGTTCGACATTGCACATCGAAAGCGCGGTAACTCCGTCCCGTTTCATCTGTCAAAATCCTCCCCGGCTAGTGAGGGGTACGCCAGATAGTGTTGTATAAATCGATTGAACGATTTATTCGTCTAACATTACACCAATTTATTAGAATGGTATACCAACCTCCCGCGGGGGGGGGACTTTAAGCGCTTGCTGATGATGTAAACGTAAAGGCTCGTCCACTTCCAGGTCACCACCACCAGGCAATGAGGAGCACCCCGGGATTTGGTAAGCAAACTGCGTCCTTTTTAGAGCGTGGGAATCCCACACACCGCTCTCCGCCCCCAATGATGATAAGTAACGTTTTCCCCGAAAAAAAGTGATTATTTACTGTTGGATATAAAATGCATTTCTCTTGATAATTACAATTAATTATGCTTTTACAATAATCGACATTATACATTGCAAGCGCGGTAAAATCTATTTGTCAATCTCCCGGACTAGTGCGCGGCACCGTACTCGGTGACCATAGTGATGTCTTAATCGATCGAGTGAACAAATTATTCGCCTAACATTACCAAAGTACTAAATTCCACAACTTCCCGCAACGCATGCATATCGACAGGTCCGGAACACGGCAATGACATGAAGGGCGCATCCCTCTCAAGAGTTCTGCGTGAATTGGGAGCCCGCATAATGGGAAATGCGCCCCAACGCAAGAGGACAAATAGGACTATTAGCAAGGGAGAAATACGCATAAGCATTGGGGTACTAGGGAGTTTTTCCTAAGTTTTTTGTTTTTTTTTTCTATTTTAGTAGGTCACTTGAAGTCTAGTTAGTGAGGTTATGAGTTCAATTCCCATGTTAGGCAAAAAATGTTACCGCATTTTCACCTTTTGGATTGCTAATTCTGAATCCCCATTTGGCAAGTGTGATATTTTTTTTTTTTTATACTTAGTCAGTGTAAGTGGTGATCAAACCATCCTACCCACTTATCATGGTGGACGTAAACAGGCTGATTCTTTTCTTTACATAAACTTAACTATTTTCGGGCATTGAGCAAGTTTTTAAGATTTTGGATTTAATTGGCAAACTGTTCTGCAAAGAGTAGTAAGTGTATACATACATGATGACCAAGAATACTTCACAAAATAATTTCGACTTTTTAACTTTGCTTGTGCGATTCAGGATTTGTCATTAAGTAAATATACTATTTCGGAATCACTCTGCAGTGCCATTTTTCCCTTAGCAGCAAACCTTTCCTAAACCCGTTTGTAATATTTAGTTACACTTGGTCCTTGGAGCCGTATTAAAGTAAAAAGAACATGTTTATTGTTTACATAATGTTCGACTAAATTCACGCTGTTGCACCTTGCAAGTTCCGTTTAAAGTTTAATGTTTTTCGCGTATTCCCAAATACGACCGACCTACTAACCAGTCGGACGGAACCATATTAACTCTTGGTTCCCACGGGAACATTTTTATATTCCCTACAATTTCGCTTCGGCGAATGTAGAACGAAATTGTGGAATATTTATTTTCTAATTTTTTCAGCTACTGCTTAGGAAGTTAAAGCTTTTAGTTTCGTATGATTTATTACATAATTGTGTTTTGTTTTCACTTTTCACCAAAAAAATAATCAAAATTAGTATAAAAAAATGAAACAATCTTTATTGTGAACATAAATTTGGGTACAATTTCAGCAGAAAGTATTGCTTTAAACACACACATTAATGTTTCACCAAATTTTACCTTTACAGGTGTATTCACATTTTATAAACAATTAAATCAAAACATCTAGGATTCAAAATACTCTTTTAAACTATAAAAACAATTTTCCAAAAGAAACTCTTTTAATATTTTTTTAAAATAATTGACTTTAAATTTGCGGTCCTTAAAAGAATCTGGTAATTTGTTAAAAATTTTTATACACATATTAAAAGAATTTCTTGAGGCTATGGACAATTTCGTAGGAGGATTGTGTAGCTTGAGAATATATTGAGAACGAACCCTTCTATTAGTGACATCTTGTGTAGTTTGAAAAAGATGCTTATGTTTAAATACAAACACACACGTTTCAAATATGTACAAGCATGGCAAGGGTAGAATTTTATGTCTCTTAAAATATGGACGACACGAGTCATTCCTTTTCAAACTAAATATTGACCTAATGCAGCGTTTTTGTTTTAAAAATATGTCCTGTATATTAACCGAATTTCCCCACAATATGATACCGTAACGCAATAATGAGTCTACATAACCATTATAAGCAATTATGGCTGATTGCAACGAAACAACTTTACTTACACTTCTCAAAGCATATACAAATTTATTAATTTTGACACATAGATCTTGAACATGAAATTTCCAGCTACAATGGCAATCAATATTTAAGCCTAAAAATTTAATTTGGGAAACTCCTTCGACCACGTCATCATTGTATGATACAAGTACTGGTTGAAAATGTTCTTTGATTGTCCGAAATTGCATAAATTTAGTTTTATTTATATTTACCTTTAAATTATTAGAATTCAACCATGTTATTGCCTCTGTTAAAATTTTATTTACTTCTTGACCGTGCATATGCTTGTCTTTACTTTTAATTATCAATGTCGTATCGTCTGCAAACAGTATACATTCTTGAGAGATGTGTTAAGGTAAATCATTAATGTACAGTAAAAACAATAAAGGTCCCAATATGCTACCCTGTGGCACACCAATATTATTCCCAATACAATCTGATTTATATGTTAACATAGTTTTTAGTTTTGTGCAATATTTTTTGGTTTCTACATATTGTTTCCTGTTACATAAATATGATTTAATAAATTCAAGTGCTGGGCCTCGTATACCGTATTTACTCAATTTTACAAGAAGTCGTTTGTGGCACACAAAATCAATGTACAGTCAAAAGCATATCTATCTACCTGAAACTGTCAAATTACTACAACAAAGGTCACTGGGCAACTTAGTATGGAAACTATACCCACGGCCTACAAAAACAAAATTGGTTTGGATGTTTAGATAAACTTCCCTAGTTTACGAAGATATATGTCGCATTAATGTAGAGTATGGGAATCTGCCCAAAAATTAAAAATAAAATATAAGTAATCCTCTAGTGATAAGAAATTTTTAGACTATTTGCATTGAATGGGTGTCTTGATTACACGCTGGAGCAACTGAACTCCCATGTCCCAAGATATTTATTTATTTATTTATTATTTATTAGTGTCGTCCAAGAACCTTGCTGGCGCATCTATTTGCTCTTGGTGTCTGGCCCATGACAAAAAGTTCACCATGCTGGCTAGATATGTCTAACGTGCGAGTGAGACGGCTAATGCAAGCCCCTAGCCGTGCATTATTGGAACGCGCAAACATTTATTTTATTTTTATTGATTACAATACTTTAATTAAACCTAATATTTTAAACACATATTGTAGTTTTTTAGATTTCTCCCGCGTTTAAAAAAGAAAAAAACTGCACAAAATAAAATGTAGGCTAGCACTCTTTAATTTACAAATAATTTGATATCTGTAGGAAATATTTCGAAGACCGGGTCAGATTATGCCCAATGACCTTTTCGGTATATTGTATAGACTTTCTGACCAACTAGGTGGACTTTACTGTAGCAAGGCTAAGAGTAAACTGCCACCCCCCTTCATTATCTTCACCATAATAAAGAAACAGTCTACCATAAACGCATTAAAATTCAGCAAATCCATTCTACCTACCTAATAATATTTCCTTTAAGCCTAGATCTTGGCATAAAGCCTATATATTCTAAAGTGACACACACACAGACATGCGCATTCAAACCAGCCGGCGAACTGCACTCTCGTTAAGATGATCCGATACTGTCTAATATCAATATGATAAGTACGTAATTGGACGGACGGCGTAAGGCATGAGCAAAGAGCGAATTGTATAAATATCCTTGGTAATGTATTATCAAAAGAAAGTAAATAAATGTAATGTTTATTCGTCGTCTTTTTATTTCCGGAGGAAAATTTTTTTTCTTTATGTCAGAGGCGGCAAACGAGCCAGCGAGTCGCCTGATGGTGAGCAATCAGCGCCGCCCATGGACATCTGCAACACCAGAGGGATCGCTGATGCGTTGCCGGCCTTTTAAGGGAGAGGTGTAGGCCTCCGGCACTCTCACAAACCAGATGAAACACAATAGTGGTCACTATTATTTCACGCTGGTGTTATGTGAGAAAGGGTGGTGGTACTTCCCCGGACTAGCCGGCCCATTCTTACTGTAAAACAGCATGGCTCTACTACTACAGTAAAAGTTTCATCTGAGAAACCAGATGGTCACCAAACATGGTGTTGCTGACTTGTCCAATGTGCACTTTCGGGGCTAGCCATATAAGCAGGTCACCCGCAGTAAATTAGAAGAGCCAGTGTGGAAGCTCATTTTGCAATGCTTCCTGGTAAGGTAACTAAGGTAAGCGGCTACTGCGGCCTTCATTGAAGGATACTTAACCATCCTTCAATGAAGGCCGCAGTAGCCGCTTACCATCAGGAAGACATCATGCCTGTCTGCCAACCGAAAAATAAAATAATATTACAGTTACTTTTAGTTGTACAATTTGAGTTCTGGCTGTAAGTGTAATAATAACTGGACTAGCCAAATCTTTGATCGTGGTGCTAACTCACCCTCATAAGTTTAGGACAAAGAGCTCGGAGAAAGAATTGAGTTTTACACTAAATTTCAAAAGTGTACAAAACGCGTACAATAAAAGTAGATAAATCTAACAACCTGTGCCTCATCAGTTAGGCTTAACAGCCTCCGACATCTCCCGCCAACTCTTTATTCAATCGCGTCCTCTCGCCAGTTACGGCGTTCATTGGACTTGACTTGTGAATAATGCGCATTGACGCGTACTGTCGAATAGGAAAGTGTTTATTGATTTATTTTAATGAATATTTACAATAAATATGTATCCACGTTTGACTTACAAAGCCATCTAGTTCCAAAAGGCTTCTTTTTGCGTAATGCACATTTTTTTATACTACATCAGTAGGCAGATAGGCACGCTGACCACCTGATTCAGATGGTAAATGGCCACTGCGGCTTATTCCAGTCGTTCCATGTGTTGTCACACTGTAGGCATCTCTGGTATTCGAGCCCTTGATTTCAAGTTTACTAAAAGATTTAATAAATTGATAAAGATACTTTATAAAAGCACCGTCAATCCAAAAACTTAGCAAACTATGTACAATGACATCTATATCACCTTTTTAATAAGGAGACAAACTAACAAGTGTTACACCTGATGGTAAGTGATCACTACCGCCCATAGACACCTGTGAGGTATACTTTACACCACTAGGTGTAAAGAACTCGAGTCTTTTAGTATGAATTCGTAGGCTCCACTCAATTTTCCAAGACTCAATGGACTAACTAGACTTGGAGTCGTGAGTCGTACCGAACTTAAGCCTTTTCACGGAGACTCCGAACGGAAAAGAACTAGAGCGCGTTTCGCCGCCTAAAAACGACTCGAGCCTCATTTTGCGGTCAAGAGCTCATATAGACTTCAGTTCTCTTGAGTCTTGTAATTTGGAGTCGAGTCGTACAATTGTGAGCCGAGCTCGAGAATTTAGGACTCAAAGACTCGAGTTCTTTACAACTCTATCTACACCCCTGCGGGCATAAGTGGCTACCCACTTAGCTTTGAGAGAGACCCAATCTCTCTGGCCTAAAAAATTGTCGTGATTTCACACAGCACAAAAAGTCTAGTAGTAGATGGTCCCGATAGGTATTTGTAGTGCCAACACAGCACAAATTGCCACGTAACTGTGGGCAGTTTGGAGTAATGTCAACGTAGACACATTCATATCATGACTTAAGGTTGACCGCACACCATATTTTATGTTGTATTAGTTGCAGATAGGCACAAAACCCATACAGTAGAAAGCAGACACTGCTTTTTATTCATACAAGCGGCCGCCTCCGCGGTTTTCACACTACGTAATTTCTTTTTCAAATATTCGCCCCTTTCTCCCACATTTCCGGGATCAAAAGTACCCTATGTTCACCGAGGATAGTGTAGCTTTCCAACAGTGAAAGAAATATTCAAATCGCTCCAGTAGTTTCCGAGCCTATTCAATACAAACAAACAATCAAATCCTTCCTATTTATAATATTAGTATAGATTAATGTTAGATGGGCACCAAGCCCATCTATTAGAAAATAGCCATTGCGGTTTATTTCATTGATTCCACAACTTTACTTCTTACCATAAAAAAAATGTTGTCAAAAATCCCATTAGAAACCAATGTATTAGGCCGTTTTACGGCCACAAGGCGGGCACTGGGCATCGGGGCCCTTTGAAGTATGAAGAAAAACCGGAGAAGTTTAGTGGGTAATGGAACGAACATCTTTAGTTCCAAATCCTACACGGCAGGTCTCGCTAGCCTGCGGTTATGAAAAGCATCTGCAAAAAGATATTAGAAGCCAATATATCAACTAAATTGGTTCATATATTTCATCGAGGTGCGACGTATGCAGCCGACCTAGCAGCAAATATTTATGTGGGCAGATAAAAAGCGTGGTTCCAATAAATTTCATTACGCAGCCGACGATATTTCACGCGCTAGTGTTCTATCGCCATATTTTTTTGCGACAGTAACTTTTACTTTGGATTCGTTGCGTCGCGATATTTGTTTTTTGCTTGTTGTTCGTTTGAAATTTGGGATTTCTGATAACTTTTGCTATTGACGTACTTTGCTATATCAGATTGATATATTTAAGTTCTTACTTTAGATAAAAATTAAAAAAAATACACATTTTTGTTAAAAAAAATTGGTCTTCATAACATCGGTAGGTTTCGCTAAGGTGTGGAGTCAGAGCAATCTGACCTGGAGGTTACGAAGAAAGGAAACGGGAGGGGTTTCTACACCCTATCTACCCCCGTTTCGACTGGAGTGGTCACAAGGGCCTCAAGGAGGAGAGCTGCCAAAAGATCAGTGAATAGCGGTTTTTCGGACTTGGAGGACCCAGAATCTGCACGAGAGAGCTTGGAGATGGCTCCACCAAAGGTGCCTCGCTCTAAGAAGACAGGCAGAGGAGGGTACCACCACTCTGTGGGACTCTCCCAGGCTCGTCGAGAGCTGAAAGAAGGGCTGGACTCCGACTCAGACGAGTCCACCCTAACTGAATCAGGGGTGGAGGCATCCTCGCGTAAGGCGCGCAGCCCGAGAAAGGGGAAGAGGTCTCCCACCCCGACACCAATGTCGAGGGAGGAGATGCGAAAGGTCGCGGAGGAAGGCGCCGCGAAGATAGAGCAGGTCCTTCTTAGGTCTCACAATCTTAAGGGGACCTGCATCAAGGAGGTGCGAGACGCACTTCATGGTGACCTGATGAGAGTGGTCCGCTCTGCGGTTTCTGTAGACGAAAGTGAGGCCGTCAAGCGCTTGCACGCTGACAACAAGCGGCTTCGCGGTCAGTTGTCAGCCCTTGAGCTTGAAGTCGCGGCCCTTCGCAGGGCCTTCTCCGAAAGGAAGGGTCCGGCACCGGAGAAGGCTTCGAAAGTAGCTGACGTGGAACAGTTGGCTCCATGCGAGGAGATGGGGGCAGCTGAAGCTGTTAAAGCCCTCAGAGGCGAAATTGGAGAGGCCATAGCTCAAATGCAACATGAGCTGATGGCCCACATCGGCAATGTGGTCAATGCTCGGATGGACGGATTAGAAGCGAACGGCAGACTCCCACCCGCACAGATCCGCCGACCGCCATTGGCTTCCAACAAAAAGGGAGGCAAATCAGTCCCCTCCCCATTTGTGGCTCCGCCTCAAACCCGCGCAGAAGCTCCGGTCCCGACCCCGGCTCCAACTCCGGGTCCGGTCCCATATGCAGATGTTGCTGCGAGCAAGAAGGTTGCACCGTCGACCACTCTAACTCCAGCAGCTAATATGCCTAAGAAAGTGTTACCAAAAAAAGTAACAAAAAAGACGGTAACGTCTGGGCAAAAGGTTAGAGCGGCCGAACAAACAGCTGGGCCGTCCAGCGAGATTCAGCAGCTGGTGGTTGAGCCCGAGCAGGGCTGGACTATTGTTGGCCAGAAAAAGAAAAGAAGGGGAGGCAAAAAGAAGACTGCCAAACCTTCCCCAAAAATTGGTCCTAAGCTTCCAAAGCCACCAAAGACCTTGGCAGTAGTGGTATCTTTGAAACCGGAAGCGGTGGCGAAAGGGGCCACATACGGACAGGCTCTTCTCAGGGCAAAGTCTGGGGTAAACCTGTCTGAAATCGGAGTGGGCCCGGGGAAGTTCCGCAGGTCAATGACTGGGGCCTGCATAATGGAGCTTCCCAGAGAAGCCACCGCATCCCAGGCAGACCGCCTGGCGGCGAAGATAGGAGAGATCCTGGGTGAGGAGGCTGTGGTCACACGCCCTACGAAAACTGCAGACATCAGGATTTCCGGTTTGGACGACTCTGTGTCGTCAAACGAATTAAAGGAGGCCTTGGCGATAAAAGCCGGTTGCAGTTCGGAGCAGTTTCGGGTAGGAGCTATTGCCACGGGGCCTATGAGGATGGGCTCTGTAGTTGTCTCCTGTCCTGTAGAGGCGGTTACCAAGGTTGCGGAGGGCCGACTGACGGTCGGGTGGTGCTCTGCAACCGTCCGGGCACTTGAGCAGCGCCCAATGCGCTGTCACAAGTGCCTGGAGAAGGGACACACAGCGCTGCTCTGCCCCTCCAAAAAGGACCGAAGCGGTCTTTGTTATCGCTGCGGCATGGAGGGGCATGCTGCGGCCGAATGCACGGCCCCGTACAGGTGCGCAGTATGTGTGGATAGGAGCTGTCCGTCAGCACACAGAATGGGGGGACCAAAATGTAACTCCCCGGCCGTAAAGGGCTGCACAGTCCCCGCCACCACTCTTCCAGCAGCGTCTTCGGCCTCTAACGCCGCCGCCGCCGCTACGTCCCAGGAAGTCACCCCGATGGAAACAAATAATGCCAATTAGGTCCATCGGGGAAATACTACAGGCGAACGTCAACCACTCCGGAGCTTCCCAGGACTTGTTGTGTCAAGCGATGGCGGAGTGGAAAATTGACTTGGCGTTAGTGTCAGAACCTCACCATATTCCTCCATCGCGTCATTGGTTTGGCTCGACTGATAAGAAGGCGGCAGTTATTGGAGTGGCTTCCAATGCGGCACCCCCTGTTACTCTACGTGATAGCGGGCCCGGCTATGTCGCTGTTAATTGGGGCAACATAGTAGTGGTGGCCGCCTACTTCTCACCGAACCGCAGGCGGGCGGAGTTTGGAATCTTCCTGGATGCCGTCGAAAGGGTGGTGAGAAGAGCGGCTCCTCACCCTGTTCTGTTCGGCGGGGACCTCAATGCCAAACACGCGGCTTGGGGTTCCCGATATAATAATGCGTTCGGCGAAGATCTGATGTCCTGGGCTCTCTCCCTTGGACTCCAGGTCCTTAATGTTGGGAACACCTCAACGTGTGTAAGGTGGCAGGGTGAGTCAGTGATTGATATCACCCTGGCCACCCCTCAGCTGGCGTCCTGCGTTGTACAGTGGCGGGTGTTGACAGATGCGGAGACCCTATCGGATCACCGATATGTCCGATTTGGGGTCTCAGCAGGCAGCCCTGGGGCCCCGGTGAGGTTGGGCTCAGCAGAAGGAAGTCAGTCATCGTTCCCGCGATGGTCACTCCGCAAGCTCCGCCCAGAGGTCGCAAAGGAAGCGGCCATCTACCGCTCGTGGGCGGAGCCGTCGGTCGAGCTGTTAGGCGATGCGGACGGCATGGCGGACCTCTTTGCAGACGACCTCAAAGTCGTCTGCGACGCTGCAATGCCTCGGTCCAAGGGCTTCCCTAGACGGGGCAAAGTCTATTGGTGGACACCAGAGGTGGCAAGTCTACGCGCCGCCACCCTTGCTGCCCGAAAGGAGTACCAGCGCTGCCGCAGGCGCGCATATAGAGCACCTGGGGAGGAGGACGAACTCCGCCGGGTGTTCCGGGAGGCACAAAAAGCCCTGCGGACCGAAATCAGCAGGGCCAAAGGGGTTGCGGAGGAGGAATTTCTAAGCCTCCTAGACCGCGACCCCTGGGGCAGGCCATACAGGATGGTGCGGGGGAAGTTCGCTGATGGAGCCCCCCCCACCTCTTCAATGGAGCCAGGCCTCCTTAAAAGGGTCCTGGAAACACTCTTCCCGAATCCTGGACCCTTCACGCCTCCCGCGATGCCGGGTGGGGACGAGGCCACAGAGGAGTGGTCGGATGGGCCCCCGGTCTCGGACAACGAGTTCGAGACCGGTAGGTGGCGGCTCCGGGTCAAAAACAAGGCTCCGGGGCCAGATGGGGTGCCATCTAAGGTGGTGGCCCTCGCCACGGGCCCTCTGGAGGAGCGGTTCCGCGCGGTACTAAATACGTGTATCGCAACGGCCCGCTTCCCCAGGAGGTGGAAGGTGGGGCGGCTCGTCCTTCTTAGGAAAAGTAGCCGCCCACCTGATTCCCCGTCGGGCTACCGGCCGGTGGTGCTCCTTGATGAATCCGGGAAGTTCTTCGAGAAGATTCTCGCTTCCCGGATCCTGGAGCACTTGGAAAGCCATGGCCCGGATCTAGCCGAATGCCAATATGGCTTCCGCACCGGCCGGTCCACAATGGACGCGTTGGCTCACCTCAAGAGGTGGACTGAGGCAGCCACAGCACTTGGGGAGGCTGTTATTGCGGTGTCGCTAGACATCGCAAACGCAGTCAACAGTCTCCCCCATGAGTGCATAGAGGAGGCACTGAAATACCACCAAGTGCCCCTCTACCTCCGCGCCCTCGTGATGGACTACCTGCGCAACAGGACAGTCCTATACGTGGACGCGGAGGGACGCGTCCAGACGTGGTCAATGGCGGCGGGTGTACCCCAGGGATCCGTACTCGGGCCTCTGCTGTGGAACCTGGCGTACAGCTGGGTCCTGCGGGGCTCGCTCTGGCCGCGGATGGATGTCGTCTGCTTTGCGGATGACACTCTGGTCGTGGCGAGGGCGAGCGATTGGGAGGATGCGGTCCACCTTGCGTCGGTCGGCACTTCCCTTGTCGTCCGGCGCATCCGCTCCTTGGGGCTGAGGGTGGCCCTTGAGAAAACAAGGGCCATGCCGTTCCACGCCCCACGCCGCAGGACCCCACGGGGGCTCCAAGTCCGGGTGGAGGGGGTCCGGGTCCCGGTCGAGGCGCACTTCAAGTACCTCGGCCTGACCCTGGACCCCCGGTGGAGTTTCGAGGAGCATTTTAAGCTCCTCGCTCCACGGCTGTGTGCCGCCGCTGCAGCCCTCGGGCGGGTCCTCCCCAATGTGGGGGGTCCAGGACCTGGGTGCCGTCGGCTTTATCATGGGGTGATAAGGTCGATGGCACTTTACGGAGCCCCTGTTTGGGCGGAGAGCCTCTCCCTCTCGCTGAAAGCCCTCTTGCGGAGACCGCAGAGGGTCATCGCGACTCGGGCTGTGCGGGCTTACCGCACAGTTTCCCACGGGGCTGCCTGCGTCTTAGCAGGCACAACGCCGTGGGAACTCGATGCACTGGTTCTGGCCCAGGTGCATCGAATCCGGGTCGCGGCAAGGATGCGGGGGGAACGACCCAGCTTGGAGGAGGTGGCGCTGGGTCGTGTCCAGGCCAGGGAGGAGGCCCTGGCCAAATGGACGGAGGCTCTCCAAGCCCCAAGTGCCGGCCACTGGACGATTGAGGCCATTCGTCCGGTGTTGAGGGAGTGGGTGGAACCGGCGTTCCACGGCTGCCTCACCTACCGGCTGTCGCAGGTTTTGTCCGCCCACGGAAGTTTCGGACACTACCTGTACCGTGTCCCGCGTCGGGAGGAGACGCCGCAGTGTCATCACTGCGACGCTCCCGACGACACGGCCGAGCACACACTCATCGAGTGCCCGGCCTGGCGACACGAGCGCCGCGAACTAATCGCGGCGCTAGGCGGTGGACGCCTCTCGTTGGCGACCATGGTTCATGCCATGGTCGGCAACAGGAGTGCGTGGGAGGCGGCCGCCTCCTTCTGCGAGCAAGTAATGTCGCAGAAGGAGGCAGCGGAGCGGGAGCGCGAGGAGGACCCCCTCGCTGCTCCCCTCCGGCGTAGGCGGCCAGGCCGGAGAAGGCGTGCTCACCTAGCACGCCTCCTCCGGCCTGAGGGTTGACCTGCGGGCGGGGGTAGCCCCCCAACGTCCGCATTGCACAGGTCGCCCGAGCCAAGTCTGAGGGTCACCTTGTTTCTCGGGTGGCCCTCCCTAGGCGCCACCCCGACTTGAGGCCTCTCAAGTTGGGGTACCCGGGGATGGGCTGGTCAATAGCTATCGCTGGCACCGGCTCGTCCCAATCGGGTGTGAAGGGGAACCGGGGGAGTTTAGTGGGTAGTGGACGCTGTAGTCTCGAGTCCCACACACGGCCGCAGGTTTAGCTAGCCTGCGGTTATGGTGCATAAACGCATTCTCCTCCGAAAAAAAAAAAAAAAAAAAAAGTTTCGCTAAGGTGATACCGACTCCAAAAATAATATTACTTTAATATTAAATTTTAATTAAAACTATTTTTTTTACTTCTTTCACTCATTTAAAAAATATATTATAGAATTCTTCCTTCCTTTTTAAAATCGTATCGTAATTGTATCCATAAATTTTCATTGCTAATTTTATTTATACAATCACAAATTCATCACAACTTAGGTACAGTCAAATCTATGCGGCTATTATTTTGACTACTTACATTAGTCTTACTACTTACATGGTTAAAAACACTTCCTCCTTAAAAACCACTTAACCCTTTCTCGGCACCGCATTCGTATAAATCACGTCCCATCACAAGGAAACTGTCACTCTCCCGACAAATGGATTCTGGGAAACACATGACGTCATCTGACAAGTATAGAGACGTCACGCTCACTCAATGGTTAGACAGAAAAAGTTATGGGGGAAACCGTTCGTCCGGAAAATTAAGACGGCCGGAGTGATAATGTTATTTTGTACGTTGTAGCAAGAACCAATTGTAACATTGTATCTTCTCAACATGTCATTTACGTCAAAGTGCTGGTAGGTTGAAAAAGTTTGTTGTTTTTTTTTTATTTAGGTGATTTTGTCGAATATTTATGTTTATTATTATTTCAAGTATAAAAAATTTAATTTCAAAAAATAATAATGACTAGTAATAGTTTAACTGCGGCTTGGCCCGTTGTATTTATAAAAAGTAGTTATTCTGGTGACTAAATATATTACTGTAGTTTCATCTAAATCAATTCGATAGTTTATGCGTGAAGGTGTAACACACATTCAATCCATCCATTCCTCCATCTTTCCATCCATATAACATTTTTAATACTTTTCCTCGCGACAGTACTTGTTAAGCGCCATCTAGCGGATTCAGTGATAAGCAAATTGTAAAATCAATTATCTCATCGCAGAATCGTTTTAAATTGTCGATGCGTTCACTGGTAGAGATGAGCTAAGTTGGAAAAAACACGATTCGATTTAATACGAGTCGAAACGATACTCGAATTTAATTCGAGTTAGGTAACTGGATAAAACTGAGTGAATAATTTTTGATAGTTTTTTTTTTACTGTCATACTATTTTTTGGTTTTAGGTTTTCCTATCTTTTTGAATGTGGGACAAAACTTTGGGATAAACGAGGAATAAGTCGGTGAGCTGCGTGTCTGTCAGCCAACAATTACAAAAATATCAATTCAAAAATAATTCGACTCGAGTTTCGAATTGACTCCAACATGAGTGAACTCGAGTTAGTAAACCGAGTTGACACAGTACATCACTATTCTCTCGGCGTGGGCTTATTTGCAACTTTACTGAATGCAAATGAGCACTTGTCAATTTAGCGGTTTGAGATAAAAAACGCTGCCAGATGATGGGATACAACGTGTTTCCTAATTGAATTAATACGAGGAATGTGTTTTTATAAATACGTGTTTTGCGTGAGAAGTATCTACACTACAACTTTACTGACCGCTTCAGTGGCTAAGCCGTGTAAGCCCGGAGGTCGTGGGTTCGATTTGTGCCTTTTTTTATGTTAGAGGGAGGCAACGAGCAAGCGGGTTGCCTGATGGTAAGTAATCACCGCCGCCCATAAATACTCGCAACACCAGAGGAGTCACAAGTACGTAACCCTGTAAGCCTGTAAGAAAGAGAATGCTCGTCTCTTGAAGACGCCTTGACGAAGTTCGCCTTGGGTCTTGTTGGTGTTAGGACTTTTTCAAAGTCTGACTAAGTAGCTACCACGATCACAGGGAAATCTGCCGTCAGTGCAGCTTACAGTGGTGCAGCAAATTCAGTGACAATTCCTGGCTAAGTGTCCCTACGAAGGTCACAATGGCCGCTACAGCTTATTTCATTAAGAGATACTTAGGTACTTAACATCGCATAGCTCAATATGCTTCGATCTTCGAGCTTTTGATTTCAAGTGTACTGGCTACTACATTAATATTGGCGGAACACAGCCAGAGCTGTTATTGCGACAGATTTTAACTGCGAGTGTTTTATCTGCCCAGTAATAAAAAAAAATGTATTTAAATAAGACTTTGGACTTAACCTTTCATTTTTCAAAAACCAATGATACTGCGCTAAAATACCAAGCAAATTCAAATATATCCATCCTTGTTTTTCCTAACACAAAATAATGCGTTATAAAGAGAATTTCGATATTTAATTTTATCTTAATTTTGTTATAGGTCAAAAACAGAATTCCATCCAGCCAGTGATTTACAAAACAAAAAATATTCTTACGAAGGCAAAGATAACACAAGAAAAAGTTCCTTGTCCAAAATAGGTACTCGCGACTACCCGTTTCTCGGAAAAACGTGATATTTTCATATATTTCGGCCATGATACATTATCTTTCCCTAAGAGGTACACAAGAAGCATTTTTCCGTCATTTTTTTTCTTTCTATTCAATATGTGAATCTTAAATGTGCTTATGAAAACTTAGAGGTTTTGTCTTATATTCGTGCGTACATTATACATATTAATCTCCATCCATCATCCATCTATTCTAATATTATAAAGAGGAAAGATTTGATTGTTTGTTTGTTTATTTGTTTGTTGGTATTGAACACTTGTAAAATAGCTTCATTCAATCGAGTATTTTTAATTAGCCCTTATAGGTCAGTAAGCCAAGTTCAGGCTTAGTGCCAAACCTCCAATGCATAAAATAGCAAATTAATAGATATATTTATCTTTATTACCATAGAAATAAAGTCGACATTTGACTGCATGTATGAATGAGCGAATGCATGAAATAGCAAATTGGTAAATTAATTTCTAGCACTATAGCAATAAAGTTGACATTTGTCTGCCTGTGTAAATGTGCAAGCAAAACGTCGGAACACCTCTGTCGACGCAATTGGGAAGCCGAGCTGGCAATAAAAATAGTTTCCATTCCACTTCACAGTGTAGGGGGACGCTACTTTCGGCTTCTGCAAGGACATTTGTACTGTACTTGTACATTTGTACTGATTGCAAGAGCAAGTGTGGCACCCACAGGTTATGATAGAACACGCTAGAAACCCTAAATGTTTCCAATGATGTGTGTAACATAAACGAAAAAGTTCTCCAACCGCCGACGGCCATGGCAAAAGCAAGTGACGATCGGCGCAATTACCATTGCGCACTACGCATTACAAAACCAAATACCGTCTCAAATAAAAGCCCCAATAGACGGCAGTGATCTCTCACCAACAGGTGTGTAAAATAAAAAAAAACAAAAACAAAGTTTAGAAGGAAATAAAAAGCACAACAACAACAAACATAATGGTGAATTCTTAACCGCAGCAAAGGACGTATACTTATCCTCTGCAGCGCTAGTATTATGGGTCCCACCATATTTGAATAAATAAGGCTCGGATAATTGATGAGCCTACAGTGTGGCAGCCCACGTAGGGAGTCTTCCTGCTTAAGAGTCCCTCAATGGAATAGGCCGCTGTGGCCCCTTACCATCAGGTGGGCTGCATGACGACTGATCGAGCATAAAAAAAGTTGTAAATTAAATTCGGTTATTTTTCGACCTTCGTACGTCGCATTACATTATTCACTACCTAGTATAAAAGTAAAGTGTTATCCCGCAAATTTCCATATACATGGCCACCCGGGCCATAGCTCAGGAAATGTGCGAAAATTCCCCAACCACAAGTACTGTGTAATTCATTATTTATGTACACACTACTGGGTTTGCACTGCACCGGGTATTTTGAGCTCACCTGATGAATTAGTAAATTACTCGGAATTATTTAGATCATTGGTTTAGTGGTTATAATCTAACCTTTTTTTTATATTATAGGGGGGCAAACGAGCAAGTGGGTCACCTGATGATAAGTGATCACCGCCGCCCATAGGCACCAGAGACCCCCTTGGGGTCGCAGGCGCGTTGCCCGCCTTTAAGGGTGGAATATGCTCGCTTCAGGTTTTCATGTCGTATTGGTTTGGAAACACCGCTGCGGGAAGCTGGTTCCACAGAACAGTCGTACGTGGCAGAAAATGTCTGCGGAAACGTACGGTAGTTGATCGCCACTCCAGTTTTGGATGAAACTGCATTTTGTGGCGGGTTGTACGGTGGTGAAATTTAGCACCTTATGTGTAAAAGAAAACTTTTCCATTTCCGTCCATTTTCTTTTCTCAAAAACGGGGTACGCATCTGAGACACTAGTTGAAGGTATCAACTTCAAAGAGTCAGAACTGTGATATTTTTTTTTTTTTTGGAAAAATGTGTTGATGCACCATAACTCAGGACTAAACGTTCGTCCTACTACCTGCCCACTACCTACTAAACCCCTTTCCCGTAATAGACGAGAGTCCTAAGATTTAGAGTTTGACCTTACTACCAACTTCATCACGGGGGCAGTCATCATTTCAGATTATGGGTTAAAAATATTATAAATACCTACTACATAATTAAAATTCTTGTTTATCCCGACCATTCCTCATTTTCGTCGCAGTTTGCGGCATTTTTCTCTGCCATGTCTTAATTATGTCATCTGGTGAGAGCTAATTTGTAAGAAATGAAAAACCTTGTTAACGTAATTGGCAAGTCGGATGCAAAAATACATTTTAAATTGAAACTGTTATTGCTTCTGCGCAGAAAAACCACTTTTACCTTTTTAGTTCGTTAAGCAATTATACATTCTTACCGACTTTGTAAACTAAGAAAATATTAATTCTGACCAAATACGGGTTTAAATGGTGGCTATAAGTTAATATAATATCCACTATTAAAACCCGTATAAGTTTTTTTTACTCATAGGTGCTTAAAGGACTCAAATAACGTTAAAAAATGATGATTCGGGAACTATAAAATGGTCTACACACTTGAAATAAAAACATTCAAAGATAGCGATTTTGGTATATAAAATTGTTTTAATTAAAGTTTACTCTTTAGCTCTTCTTCAATATTTTTGTTATTGATTGTTTTTTAGCAATAATCATTTCCTACTTTCGTTTATTACTTACTAGCCGTTGCGTCGGCACAGATATTAATGGCGTCGGTTAGGGCGCGGTTCCGCGGTTTTACCCGCGCTTAATTTCTTTTGTCAATCCTCCCCCCTTCCCCCACATTTCCGAGATCAAAAGTATCCTATGTCATACCCGGGGATACTGTAGCTTTCCAACAGTGAAAGGATTTTCCGAATTGGTTCAGGAGTTTAGGAGCCTTTTCAATACAAACATACAAATAAAAAAACAATCAAATCTTTCCTCTTTTACTAATATATATAATTACAACAAGCATGCTGATGCTTTAAAACTGATTTCCAAAGTACAACACTACGACATTTAAAAAAAATCTATTTGCTGGACATCACCAATTAGAAACATTCCACTAGTACTACCTAGTTCGCAACTAGATAAGTTAAACAAAACCTAGTTTCTGTATGAAACTTCTATATAACTTGCCTTAAAATGTAAAACGAGAATGTTTCGCATAATTTTAGGGGTAGCTTTGATACTTTCGTAAAACCGACTAATAGCATAAGAGGTGGCTTTACACATTTAGTGTTTATGAACACGTTTATTTGTACTAAATAGTTTTCTCTATATATTCGTATATAATATAGTTATAAAATTTATTAAAGTATACCTGTTGACTTGTATCTGTCACAGTATGATAGATTAAGCCATTATATAGTTATATCCCTAGGGATATAATTATACCAATACCGTATCATAGTTATACGAAAGTGATTCATTACTATCTTACTAGGAATAATTAAATAATGATAGCGTTCAAGTTTAGTAATATAATTATATTACTTGATTAAGTTTAGTGAAATAATTGTAGGATTGTAGTTGGGAATTTTTTGTTTCTTTTGGTAACTGTACATTTCTGTCGCTATTTGCGAAATAGGTGTTAAAAAAATAACCCCGAAGGCTAAATAAAGAATTAAATTATATAATACAAAAACTAATTCCAAGCGATAAAAACCTGTGTCTGTCGCTTCAATCAACATCGCTCACGCAAGTCGAACGCACTCAGAGTCAGTAAATCTATAGACATGTAGCAATCTTTAGAACAAACAGTAAAGTGATAAAGACAGGCTTAATGCTCTGCCAGTCTCATGTAATGGGAACTAACTCAGTTGATGTTAATGGAAAAATTGAATTTTCTCTTATAGACCTGGAGATACACTAAATAATGGTGACGTACTTCGATACAATAACCGTACAACACATAAGTCCCCATATCCATCGTACCGTTAGCACTATCGACTATTCCTATTTGCTTGGCCCTAGGCCTTTTGTATTCTTGTTATTGTCTATTAAAGTTTTATTAAATAAATGAATACAATACTGAAAACAAAGTTATGGACAAAGCACACATGATTTAGATTAGTAAGCTGAAGTTGCAATGGGCTAGATATATCTGCCGAAGAACCGATAACCGATGGGGTTAGATGAGTTATTGAGTGGAGACCGCGGCTCGGCAAACATGGCGTAGAACGTTCTCCAACTAGGTGGAGTGATGATGTGCGGAAGGACGCCGGCAGAAGGTAGCAGGACAGGAGCAAGACAGGGCGCAACGGCGCTTCATTAATGATTTTTTTGAATGCTTATATAAATTAAGACTGCCTTCGTCTGGCTAGCTACCTCCCCCACATGTGAAATCTGGGCGTAACAGCTCTGGCTGTGTTCGAGCAGTATTAATGTGGAAGCCAGTACACTTGAAATCAAACGGTCAGCTCAGAGATCAGAGGAGCCTACAGTCTGGCAGCACATTGAGCCATCAGGTGAGCTGCGTATCTGTCTGCCAAATGATGCTTAGTAGTTATATTTTTTTTGTCATTATTTAAAAATGTCTGTAACCTTCACAAAAAAGATATTTTTTGATTACTGTCCCCTCGAGTGGGCTCGGCAGGGATGGTAATGCGCGAAGTTGTATTGAGTCGTCGGGCAGTTGTTTAGAACAAAGCTGGAGGCGCCGGTCGCCACATTACCGCCCTCGTATCAACGGGCCGATGTGTCTAGTCTCTAGGACACAGTCACTCTTACAACACCTAACTTATACCACGACATAATTAACCAATTGAAAATCTGGTAGGTACTATCGAGGTCACCCGCGCGTGATCACCCTAAAGGCTAAAATCCTGTGCAGTATTTTCACGTTTACATGCGCCGCTCCTAAGGAGTCACGATGCGCGTGCACGGTATATTTTTCCAAAAGTGATCACGCGCGGGAGACCTCGATCGTACCTACCAAAAATACGTTAATAAATAACATTGAACTTGAACATCATCCATATAGCGCTATCTGGGTATATGAGACGTAATAACACTGAAAAAAATTTGCTTTAGCAAAGTACCAATTTAGCTCTGTTAAAAATTACTCGGCTGCATTCAACCAAGACATATTTAAAATGGGCAATAGAGCTTTGCTAATATTATAGAAGCAAGTATTGCTAAAAATGATTGGTTGTTATTTACAAAGTACTTATTTATTTCTAAATAACCGACTCGTTAAATTTTACCCCTAACAAAAACTAGCAAAAATAGACAAGCTAACGTTATTATTTCATAATAAGTAAGTTATTTAATTTTAGACATAATCATAGTTGGCTAGAAATTGACACCGAGTTCGGGTAAAAATAGACAGATTACATTGCTATTTCATGATAAGTAAGTTATTTGATTTTAGACAATCATACTTGGTTAAAAATAAACATGTAGTTCGGTAAAAAATAGACGAGCATACTTATCTATTTATTGATAAGTAAGTTATTTGATTTTAGACAATCATACTTGGTTAAAAATAAACATGTAGTTCGGTAAAAAATAGACGAGCATACTTATCTATTTATTGTTAAGTAAGTTATTTAATTTTAAACAATCATAGTTGGCTAGACGCGCCACTCCAGTCTTTTTACTTGCTCAGTGCAGCCAGTCAGCCACGAATCGATTACTCAATGTGTCGCTCCTACTCTCGTGCTGCGTTCGCGAGCTGTGAATCTATCATATTTTTTTACTAATATTGCCATTAAATAAACGCATTAGTGAACATTATACAAGTTAATTATCTATTCGTAAATAAGCACAGCTCGGCAATTAACATTGGAAATGTTTAGTGAAGCTTAATTTAAAAATGGCGTTCCTTAGAATATGTTATTAATATTATTCTAAGCGTATTTCAATCCCGCCGTAGTCTGAATCTACTGTATTTGGATTGGTTACCAAAAAGAATTACTTTGTAAGTATTTTCACGGTTTATTTTATATGTGGATTTTATAATTTAAGCTTAATAGTGTGAGTGTGAGTTACCTTACCTAAAAATATTTCCAAGCGTAAAGATTATATAGAATCGTTGTAAATTAAAGTATTTTAATAAAGATCTTTGCTTTGATTTTTAAAACAAAACGTAAAGGTTCGTTTTCTGTTTCAGAATACTATGGATACACCCAAAAAAAGAAGTCCTAACTTCACAATTATGTTGGAGGTTTTACAAAAAATATGTATCACATATTTTAAAATTATTGAAAATAAAAAGAGTGATGCGGTATCCTGGCAAAACAAGCGCAATGGGATAAGATTGCATTAGAATTCAATTCCCAGAACACAACTAACAGGTATTTATAATGTTATTTTGCACTTCTAATATAAGCAAACATTAATAAAATGTTTATTTCTTGCTAAGCAATGGAGTATTAATCTAATATTAATGGAGTATTATTAATTATTAATCTAGGTGCAGCAAAGTATTAAAAAAGAAATGGGAAAATATGAAGAAAACTGTAAAAGATTAAGTTGCTGGCCATAGGAAACATGAATAGTCATTTAAATATATTTATCACCTTTCATTTATATCACAGTGATTAGCATAACTGGTTAAAATTATGTTCACATGAAAGTACTCAATTTTTGGGTAGAATGTGCTTTAAGTTATATTCGATTCTTTAAAATTATAATAATAAAGACTATAAACATTAAACATGTTATATAGCAATAATTACAATGATATTCATAGGAGTTATGTATGTTTCGCAGTCTGTTTTCTCTGCCTATCCCACAAGTGACACAGTATTAAAATCATAATAGTAACAAATTTTTCTTTTTACAGGATAATGAAAGCCAAAATGTGGTGGTGGTATGTGGTACAGACACATTGAAGGTGCATATTGATTTATATTGATTGATATTAGATAAGTGTTACAATATACTTTAATAGATTGATTTGCATTGTTTTGCAGGATTTACAGTACAAAGAAGATATTGAGAGTCCAGCTATTATTAAAAAGGTAAAAATGATTGTTACATTAATATGCCACCCCTGAAATATATTAATTTTTATTTTTAGGCTAATGACAGTTTACAAATGGAAGAATTCGACCGTCCTAGGAAGGATAACAATCTCAAAAATTGGGATACATACACTCCAGCTATGTTGCGAAGCCCCTCGACAGAGACGTTACAGGTACTTATCTGACTATCCCTTTATATGATATATGAACCTATTTTCATAAATATCTTCAATGTACAGACTTTAATTATTCCTGTTTTATTATGTGTATAGATATGATGTGACTTTATGTATGTACTCCACATTTATTTGTTTTTTAATGCGAACAATATTGTATTATAGGATAAACAAGGTACATCCGAAGTGAGGCGGTACCGTAAAAGAACGTACACTGGCACTACAACAAACAAAACATGGACTGAATTAGGGGAGGTGAAGACCAAGGTAGCCCATTTGAAGGCCAAAAAATTGGAAAACGAGATAAAACTGCAAGATGCCCTTTTGGAAGGAAGTAGGCTAAGATGTGAAGAAATGAAATTAAAAATTGAGTTGTAACTTGATAAAACTAAACAAGGAATTGGCTGCATAGCCTGTGAATTCGGCCATTTCTCTTAAATCATAGTTGAGTGACGAACGTCTTTTGAAGCGCTGCTGCCTTACACCTACAAGGTTGTTCCAATTTTCACATAAAAACCACTTTTAAACATTATTATGAATTTTGCCTTGTTTATTTTATAACAGTGAAGTTACAAAAATAAACAATTACCTACTTTTTTGCAGATATTTTACCGCGCGAGTGTTAAGTGAAAACAGGATTTTAGATATATCTAAAAGATGGATGAAGAGGTTAAAAATCTTCTCACAGCATGGAGTTTGGAAGAATATATTGAAGTTATTAAACGTAAGTAGACATACACAACAACTTTTTTTAATAAAATAAAAGTAGGAAGGATATCTTCTGGAGAGTTCAGTTTTTAGATTTTTTTACTGATTTAGTTTAAATATTTGTATACTTACTTTTGTTTCATTTATTTGTTCACAGCTAGAAAATGATTTTGTCAACCTGTACAAAGGACAATAATTTACCGAAATAACTGAAAAATTCCCCACAATCAAGCCAAAAATATTTGAACTGGCAAAGGCGCGCAAGAAAAGCAGCAAAGATAAAAATATTGAGCCATATTTTTAAGACTAAGTACAATTTAAGAGGAGTATACGAGTCTAACTAGTAATGTTACCTGAAATGTTAAATGTTACCTTTGATCTGTGACGACAGACATACTATGTATCGTGTAAGAAAGAATAAAACAAACATTAATGTATAATTATCATTTTCTTTCAGTTCCTTTACGGTTGGTCTGTCGGCAAAATATGTATCTGTTGTTTTACTACAGACGCAGAACGTTTCATTGGTTTTTTCCCGACATGCCAAATTTTTGCCTACTGCACAGTGAGTAACAATGGTATAAACGACAACATATCGAACTGCACATTTTCAGTATGAGCTGACCTTACATTGTATATTAAGCCTTACGTACAGTCACAGGTCAGTTGTTTTTTTTGTATCCCATAATTCTAGGTGAAACTGAACAACTTTTACTATGGGACCAACTCTGAAATCGCGAAATAAATCAGCTGTTTCATACATTGTGATTTTTTTGTTATTAATTTTTGTATGAAACAGCAGATTTTTTCCGCGATTTCAGAGTTTGTCCCATAGTAAAAGACGTTCAGCTTTACAGTCTCATCAACCATAGATTATGGGATATAAAAAAACACGCTAGCTTAATATGTGTCGTTTAAATTGGTACTTACTTGCAACAAAGTATTTTAGCTGCGGTTACCCAATAAACACGATTGATAATACCAAGTAACTCGGTTAAATATACCAATTTTAATTGACTAGAAATAGCCGAGTATATTAATTGTAGTTACCCAATGAACACGATTGATAATACCAAGTAACTCGGTTAAATATACCAATTTTAATTGACTAGAAATAGCCGAGTATATTAATTGTAGTTACCCAATGAACACGATTGATAATACCAAGTAACTTTGCTATATATACCAATTTGAATTGAGTAGAAATAACAAAGTAGGTTGGCTGTCCCTACCCAATATACATGATTAAAAATATTCAAGCTACTTAGCTAGTTTTACAAAGCAAAATAGTTGATTCTACTGAATTACTTTGCTAAACACAACAAAGCACGTTGGCTGTGACGACAGTTGTGTTTATTCTTTAACCAAGTTAGTTGTTGCAGTGACCGATTGAATTTGCTATTGTTAACAGAGTGACTCGATTCACTATAGATAATAGGTTTGCTAAGTTTACTGAGTAAATAGGTTAGAAGCAACCAACCTTGGATATCTATTTTTTGACCAACTTACTGGGTTTATATTACCAACAACGTTAACAAAGTTGACTTGTGTAATTTTAGCAACAAACTTTGCAGGCTCCCTCCGAAGCGAGTTACTCGGCTGTAAATAGCAACAACTTGTTTATTTATAGCCGTGTAGTTTTTTCAGTGAACTGTCGTCTCGGTGTAGCAGGCGCAGGGCGATGCCACACAGTAACTGCTTGGTGACTATTTGGCACTGAACTGTCTAAGCGCGCTTACCATCAGGTGTACGATCTTCGTCTTGTTGCACATTGCATTAAAAAAATCTTTACCCAAAATTAAGCATAGTAAGTACTAAAGTAGGTACTTTAGTACTTACTATGCTTGATAAGGGTGACTGACTGACTGATAGCGAAAAAACATAATATACATGTGTCTAATGTGTCCAAGACAAAGTCATAATACCTATTTACCTCAATATATTTCAATATTTTCAATACTTCAAGGTAAATAATGGGTATTGACTAACTTTCTGTTCGCGAAAATGACCATAATGTTCTTAGAAATGACATGGCAATATTTATTTGTTTGCCATAAAGTTGAAATTATAAATGTGTTTCGTTTCGAGTATTCCCATTATTTATCAGGAACTACTGTTATAGACCACTGTTCTACTTTAAACCACGAACTACATACAAATTGCACAATCTGGTAAATACTTTTCTGACTAGGGGTTTTAAGTTCAATTCCCAAGTTGAGCAAAATTTGTGTCGGTATATTTTATAGACACAGCTGGAGTTTGTGATCGTATTTGGCAAATGTGGTGATTAAGCCATTCAACCATTTAAGCAATTACTTGAATTCAAAGCATGCATTTGCCTTGCAGTTAGACATTTATTAGGCTAACACTTTAATTTACCTATGTATATGTATACCTAATAATATGAGTTTTTTATAAGGATGCCACTTGGAAACAATTATAGTATAAGGAGCTTTGAGCATGCTAAAATATAAAATCTCCTGTCGTATTCCTTTAAACACTGGCCCGTTCACCTTCCTCTTTAATGAAAAATTTTTAAATAAGACATAAAATTATCTTTCCCATTTTCTAGAACTTATTACATGTTTCAAAGAAGATTCTAAACAGTATTTAGTTCAACAGTCAGACACGAGCGCTGTTCCAACTTCGCGCCGCCAGATGGCGCTTGGGAGCGGCACATAGTTAGGGTTGCCGATGGTTTTGTGGAAAACCCTGGAAGTTGTATGATTAAAATAACGTAAAAATTCTTTAGTTTTTGAAAGTTGCGTTTGATGGTAAGATTTTAGAGGCTCCGACTAGGTAGCTACCACATCCACGGGTATAATTTGACGCCTATAGCTTTGGCTGTGTGCCGGCAATTTTAATATGAAAGTCAGTGCAGAAGAAATCAAAGCCTTGATGATCAGACGTATAGTGTGGCAGCGATTTGAGCGACGCTTCCTGATTAACTATCCCTCAATAGAATAAGCCGCAGTGGCCGCTCACCTAAAGGCAGGCTGGGTGCCTGTCTGCCAGAAAAAAAATTGTAGTTCCAACTACCCTTTTATCATCTGGCAACCCTACTCAGAGTGCGCTTGCTTTGAGTATCTGACGCGTACCGACGTGTTCCAGTTGAAGTGTAAGTTTTTGACTACAACACAGCTTTAAGCTGCTGTTTTCATATTTGCAACAGCTCTGGCTGTGTTCCGGCAATATTAATGTGGGAGCCAGTACACTTGAAATCGGAGGCTCGAAGATCAGATGAGTCTACAGTCTGGCAGCACATTGAGCGACGCTTCCAGATGAGGCGTCCCTCAATGGAATAGGCCGCAGTGGCCGCTTACGATCATGGTGGGCTGCGTGCCTGTCTGCCAACTGACCTAGTATAAAAAAATGTACTAATTTTATCTATGTGTTGAATAAAATAACGCCTCGTTGACCTTGTGGTTTAAGTGGCCGGCCATGATCTCGGGGACTACAGTTCGATTCCCGGGTCGAGCTCACTTTGTGTCTATTGTTTCACTGCTCGATTATGTGATCAATCCGCATCTGGCAAGCTTCCTTCTTCGTTGACGTCATTATGAGTGCCTGCCATACGTCACAATAATTTATATTCTATCTAAGTAAAATATAAATACATGACCCTTGTCGGTAGATGCAGGACCAAGGCAAAAGACCCATCAAGCAGTCAAGGTCCCAACCCATATAACCAAATGAAAAATAGTCTCCGAAACTATCCATCTCTTCGAACAAAGAAGAGATATAATTGAAAGGCAATAAACGCTCGGAAGAATAATAAAAAAGGGAAATAAGGCGATATATCCCGCGGGATAGCTTCCTCTTCTAATCACGGACGCACCCTTCTCAACCTACATACGTCGCCTCCTATCCTTATCTAATACTAGTCGGGAACGGGATCTAGGAAGAATGGAGGAGGCATGTGGACTCTGCTATCTCGAACAATTAACACTCAATTATTATTTTTTATAATTTTTATAGCATATTGCCTGTTTAATGGCGATATTAATACAAATATATTAGAAAAAATTCAATTTGTCGAGGTATCAGGCGGGACTCGAACCCACGTCCCTCGCTGTCCGGGCGAGTGCACTACCAACTATGCTACCGAGACCTTAGCGGACCCGTTGAATTTCTTCTAGTATTGATTTACGCTACGGCAGCGCCATCTCTTCAACGTTGCAGTAATTACTACTTACAACATCCGAAAAGAATACTTTAACAAGTAACCAATTACAAATACAAAGTAGTTTACCAATCTTTGAGAAGAGATTATTTTTACATTATTTTTTATAATTTTTAAAGCATATTGGCATTGCATTTGAAAAATTCAATTTGTCCAAGTATCAGGCTCAATTATTTCCATCCGTATTAAAAATCAGTAGGCAGATGATCGTCACAAAGGTATGGTAAGCAGATTTTAAGATTATAATTATTCAAGATAATATTTCACCGAGTTTTTTTTTAAACACTGCCATCAGTCTGATCTCAAAATCAAATATCAAAAAACAATTTACTCATAATATAGGCTACGATGATGCACATATGAATCGTCAGACATTAGAGTCACTTTTCACCCTACACGTTTCCAATACTCTACAAAATATTGAAGCCCCTTAATGTACTCAATATTCCACAATTAACTTATTCTCTACAAAATATTGAAGCCCCTTCCTGTCTTCAATATTACATAATTAACAACTCTATAAAATATTGAAGCCCCTTAATGTCTTCAATATTCCACAATTAACTTATACTCTACAAAATATTGAAGCCCCTTACTGTCTTCAATATTACACAATTAACTTATACTCTACAAAATATTGAGGCCCCATACTGTCTTCAATATTATACAATTAACTTATACTCTACAAAATATTGAAGCCCCTTACTGTCTTCACAATTACAACAATTTACACTCAATTATTACTATCCGTATTAAAAATCAGTAGGCAGCTGATCGTCACAAAGGTTATGGTAAGCAGATCATCTTATATTCAGGATATTTCACCGAGTTTTTTTAAAACACTGCCATCAGTCTGATCTCAAAATCAAATATCAAAAAACAATTTACTCATAATATAGGCTACGATGATGCACTTAAGAATTGTCAGACATAAGTCACTTTATATTATTGTTTAAATTACAAAGTGACTCTACAACCTGATTTAGAATGTTGCTATCTATCGAGAAAAACCGGCAAGAAACTCGATAGACGAAAAAAAACTTCTACTTTGGAAGTACACCCGGATAAACATAATTATGTGTAAGGGAAGGGGGTAAGTACAAAGTAACCAAGAGGTATCGTCTTACCTCTAGGTTATTTTTTTCTTACCAAAGCACCTCTGCTTTCGTCTTTGGAACTCAATACAAAAGAAGTGTCATATAAATAAAAGTTTTCTAAGGCGAGTCCAATTGTTAGTAGCTCATGTCATCGAGTGTAAGGCGCGTTTTATTTGACACGAGCTATTGCGGAACGCTCCAGAAGACATCTTAATGAATTAATATCCAGGGGACACCCGGGTGACACAATTAGCCTCATACGACAAGTTAATCAGGATTTTATTATACTTCTACAATGCTAAATTACTTTTTTTATGAAAGAAGAAGGTAAATAGGTATGAGTGATACCTGATGGTAAGTGGTCACTACAGCCCACAGACACCTGCGACTACGGTCTTAGATGCGTTGCCTCATACACCAAACGAAGCGCAATAGCAAAGCTGCTTCTCATACATACGAGTACGTCGAAAAAGGGAACTTCTGTGAGAGGGTGGTACCTACTTGTCCGGTCGAGCTGGCCCATTTCGACTAACAGACAGGGAACTGTCGGTAACATGGGTCTACCACACATAAGACAATTTTGCTGTCTTATAAGAGCTGGCTTAAATATGTAGCGTTCCTGAATTAATTATACAAATAAAAATGAATTTCTGTTCGTTAATCTCGCTAAAACTCGAGAACGGCTGAACCGATTTGACTAATTTTAGTCTTGAAATATTTGCGAAAGTCCAGGGAAGGAAAATATGGAAAAATACTACTACTAAGAGGAAAATACTAAAGTAAGTGATACGAAGTTCACCGGGTCAGCTAGTAAGAATAGGTAGGTATAAATACTACATAGTACCTAGTTGTAATATGTATTCTTTTTTAATCCGCAGGCTAGCGAAACTGGCGCTCGAGACTACAGACATTCGTCCCACTTAACTCCTGATTTCACACCCGAAACCCTCAGAGGCAAAAAACTTCGTTTATTCCGCCTAGTCCGATTAGTAGTTCGATCGTCGAACTGTTCGGACATTTTTTTTCCAAATACTGGAGGATCGAACTATTTTTTTTGCGCGACAAGACGCGACGACGCGACGATTTGAAAAGTAGCTGTCCAATTACCATTAAATGCAAATATCTGAAGAGCTATGTATTTAATTATTCAGTCTTCGAAAATTATTCCTTGACGAGAAACACTTAGGAATACTACTATTTAACTTCAGGCATAGCAACGAAGCAAGCGCCACAGCTGAGCACAAGACACCATCCACTGCATTCCTCGAGCACTCTCCACAATATGCAGCGGGTGCAAGTGCCGCTGACTGCATAATGAGAGACGTTCGGAGCCGCAACAAACAATGCGAATTGTCGCAGCGAATGCGGGTTGTCATAGTGAGAGGGTTGTCTCGTTGCTTGACTATGAAGACCAGTGTCAAAGGACAAACAGAAAACTCTTGCCTTCTTAGGTCTCGTTTGTCTCGAGTCGATTTTGGTCGAAAACACGATCTTAAACTGTTACCGCTCTTACAGGCACTCCCAGCCCATGTTTTCAATTAAATTATGTATTTTACACCGTTAGTAGTTTAGTAAGCTCATTTTCTTATATTAGAACGTAATGACAGCTACCGCCCCGGTTTTTTATATTTCCTGATGAGTCACCTTTCGGTTTTTTTTTACTCTGGTATTCTAGCTCCAGAGAGAGCTTTAGAAGACAGAACGGGGTTACATAAGTAAGATTAAATATTATTATGTAAAGTAATAAATTTAGGTTGCCTTTCGCTAATATATGAATAGGCTTGGCTTGCGTAGACACCTTTCAGTATTCTATACATTGAATTCATCTTCAAATCAAAGTTGTAATGAAAAACGTTTACTCACCAGCTGCTTACTCCCGAAAAGTGAAGAGCGCGGGTTCGATCCCCGCCTGGAGAAATTTGTTTTTCGAGTAAAATAATGATCACAATTACACTCATCAATCACCACAGGCTTGAAACTTCACGTTCTTTTATAACACACATAAACCCTGCGCTTTCAAGTTTTAAACAAAAAAGAAGTCATAATTATTAGGTACACAAAAGTTCGTTTCTATGTGCACAGAACACAAAACAAAGGAAGTGAATAAAGTTTGTATAATAATTCCATGGTTCGTACTGTCCCCACATAGCTAAAAGGGGGACAGACAGATCAAACTTTTTTGTCCGTTCTGTCACCCCATGGCCTGGGGATAAAGCAGGGTAACAAATCGGAATAATTCGAAAATCGTGGGTAGCTGTTGAACATAGATTCGAAACTCGATTGGTCCTCACAACAGCGCGCCATTAGCCAATCAGAGGGCAGCGTGTAGTTTAATTTAGCGGGCAATTCTTATTCTTTAAATATATTTGGAACATTGCTAATTATACTAATAAAAAAGAACCCTTATTTTTAAGCATTGGAATGGCCTTAAATTAGGGACCTTAAACTTGAAATTTTGACGTTTGTAAATATTATGAATGTGTTTTATTTAATTGTATGCCCTAATTATGAGACCCTCAGAAAAAGGAAACCTAATGAGACCTTATGTAAGTACTTTTAAAACCCCTGATGTCACCTTATAAAAATAATGTATACCATGAAATTATTTATATTTCTACGAGTACAATTAAAGGTAAATGTCCTTACCAAACTTTAAACAAATATAATGCTTTAAAAAGTAATAAAATAATATAGGTAAGTATCTATTTATCCAATACAACGAAAAGGACATGAACCAGTCAACAAGTCCCTTGAAATATGATTAGGCTTTACGCTTTCAGTCCGTCTTATCTGCAAAACTCATTTAAAACTTTGATCAGCCACATCTAAGTTGGATTTCATTTATATTTCAAAGCCATAGCGAAGTTGTCTCTTTCAAGCTGTGACTGTTTACAGGTGGAACTAAATCACATTAATGAGAGAACATCACATACATTAATCTGAGCACTTGTGTGTGTGTCAGAAACAGTGATGGCATACACAAAGAAAGATGGCAAAATAGTTGCTGAGATATTTCAGTATATAGTGTACTGCAAAGATGATATTTTATTCTTCCGCCTCCGTGGAACAGTGGCTAACCCGCTCGGGTATAAAACTGGGGGTCGTGGGTTCGATTCCCGCCTTGGATTCCCGCCTTGAGTCTGGTTGGTGGTATGACTTTTTCAGAGTCCACAGGTGAAATCTGCCGCCATAACAGCTCTGGCTGTGTTCCGGCAATATTAATGAGGGAGCCAGTATACGAGTATTTAAGGCTCGAAGATCAGAATGAGCCCACAGTCTGGCAGCACATTGAGCGACGCTTTCTGATGAAGTGTCCCTCAATGGAATAGGCCGCAGTTACCGCTTACCATCAGGTGGGCTGCGTGTCTGTCTGCCAACAGACGTGATATATAAAAAAAATTTTTACGTAAAGTACAAATCCACTTTAAGTCAACTTTTGCCTTTTTAACCCTTTACAATCTTTAAATTATGCTGATTTAATGTAATTGTGTTAACTGAATTATGCTTCATATAATCAAAGATGCCGAAATTTTTTTTTTCAAGACTTGCGACAGTGGTGACCTGCACAGTTGAGGGTCAGATTGTGTTTTTTTTTATTGCAATGTGTAACAAGACGAGCAGATCGTACCTACACCTGATGGTAACCGCCACGTCTGCCCACAGACAGTTCAGTGCCAAACAGTAACTAAACATTTACTGTCTGGCACCGCCCTGCGCCCGCTACACCGAGACGACAGTATTAGGTCTCATATACCCAGTAATTTCACTAGCTACAGTGCCCTTTCCGCGAAACACAGGAGTGCTTGACGCACTTCTATTTCACGGGCAAATATTTGGCACTGCGGTGGTACCCACCTAGACGGCCCAGTACAAGAACCTACCACCTGGTAAAGCTATAGCGAAATTGTCTCTCTGTCAGTCTGACTGTGAGCAGGTGCAACTCCCTCGTAATCCGCTAGGTGCTCGAGCGGAAAGACAACAATGCATTACCGATATACATAAGGGATTAGCAAACGAAAAATTTAAATATTTTGTCGTGCTTTTATACGCACACAGATGAACGTGAGCTGAACGAACATGTCTGTTAGAATGGCTGTTTCTATGTATAAAACATAGGTATGTATTTGCAAAATGTCTATTTTGCAAATTAATACAAATTAAGGGGTTGATTAGAATTGTGGGAATTAACCGGACCATGCAACCTCAAATAGGACAAAGTGCTCGCAGAAAGTAAATATGGAAAATTGAAGACTACTTAGTACTTACTCTACGTAATCAACATGAAGATAAAATCCTACTAATATCCTACTAATATTATAAATGCGAAAATCTGGATGTTTGGATGTTTGTTACTCAATCACGCCTAAACGGCTGAACGGATTTAGATTAAATTTGGCACACGTATAGTTTATAATCCGGATTAGGACATAGGCTATAAAATTCCTACGGGAAACGTCTCATTCCCGCGGGAATCAATTTTGAAACTACTGAACCGATTGGAATAATTCTTTCACTGTTGGAATGCTAGACTATCTCCAGTGAACATAGGGTACTTTTGATCCTGGAAATGTGGGGGGAAGGGGAGATATTTGCAAAAAGAGATTACGCGCGGGTGAAACCGCGGGCGGAAGGCTAGTAATAAATAAATAAAAATTACCAGGGACCCAAGTGTTTGTACCGTGCGGGAATCAAACCCGCTACCTCTTGGTGCAATAATCGACTTCTCGACAATGGTGTAATGACACCAAATCGGTCGTCAGTTACTTGAAGATTCGCACGTCAAACTTGGAACCCGTGTGTATGCATTTCAGTGCATTCTCGCACTGCGCTTGCATCCGAAGAAGAGACGCCATAATGTTTTATTGTGACATGTCTGCGCTGTGATTGATTCCTGTGCTCAAGTATAAACTTGAGCACAGGAATCTTCAGGAGGCTTGAAAAGCACCAAATGTCATCGAAATAATGAAACTTGGTTGTCGAATTTCGGTTTCATTCTGAAAAAGTCTAAGGGTCGGTTTTGCTTTGATCTGTCACTGAGATAAGTTCGTGATAATTTACTTGTCTGACAACCAAGTTACTGTCTATGTTGTCAAAAATTCAAAAAAAGCAAACAGCATTATTGCTTGCTATTTGACGGATAGAATATAAACGCTCTTAAACTACATTTTGCAAGAAAAGTAGGCCTTCTTTTTGTGCCGATGGCAAATTTTAAAACATCAGGGTAAATTACAAAAAACTGCACCACTACTGTATTTCCAGCTATTTCTTATCCGGCTCAAAGGACCGAAATGAAGAAGAGTGTTAGAAATAATAAATTAAAGTTATATTTTTCCCTAGTAACAGCTTATCCGTAGCGATAACTTTAAATTTCTTATTATGTATAATATTGATAAGCAATTAAAATCAATCAAGATTTCGTTTATCGATAAAAGTCCCATTTACTGATTTGTGTGACTGAAATAGTCTTTAAAATCGTTTATTTTCCGAGCTTTTTTCACTGTTTTTATGGTTAGCTATTTAATTTTGATGGAAATTGAAACAGATCCGTTAGGGCGTATAATTGGGTCGTTTTGGTCTAGACGAATTAAATTATTTCGAGCGTCTCCGTGCTTCGGAAGGCACGTTAAGCTGATGGTCTCGGCTGATATTTTTACTATTTACTATAATGTAGATATTAGTCGTCAAGCCTAGTCAGAGGTCATTTGGTGGATTGATAACATCTGACACCGAAGCCGGTGGTAGAGTCACTCTGTAATTGACGATTCATAAATACTTGATACAAGTTTACATGAATAAAGAATATTTTGATTTTGATTTTGATTTCTGACAATAAGGTTGGTCACTTGCCTTACGCACCCCTCCACCAACCCGTACTGGGCCCCAGCGTGGTGGAGTATGGCCCACACTATCTCACAATTGAGATAAGGCCTGTGTTCCAGCAGTGGGAATGTTGTATAAGCTGATGATGTTGATGATGAGTTTTTAACATGTTTTTTCAAAATCGCAATTTTTTCATACACAATACCAAACTGCTATAATTTTACGAGAACACTTCAAACTACCTATTATCATAGAAATATTATGTACTGACCTATTATAGCTTATTAATTGATTCGCAATTTTTTTTATATTTACAGCAATGATGTAATCTGTACAGCGTGTAAACACAAACTTTTCTTGTATATTTATTTTCTTCACATTGTTTTTTAGCTAATAAACGAGCTTCTTGCATGATTGCAGTCGTTAAGATAGAATCTTGGGAATGAGTTGCTGCGAAATAATTGCTTTACGGAAAAATACGATTTGGCGGCCGATAACAAAGATAAGCATTTGATAAACTGAGTGGTTTAGATATTTGATTTATAATTTACTTATAATATGCTTTCGAAAAATCAATTAATGTCTGGTCTGCTTAGTGTCTGTGAAGTCCAATTGTTGCAAAAGAAATAATCATAAATTATTCGGTGTCTGAACGTACGCTTGGCCAGCGTGGCGATTATGGACAAACCCTCCAAATGGGACAGAACAAGGTGCCCATGAAAACGAAATCTTCCGCCCTAACATGAAACGTAGTTATGTGCAAAATTATGCCTGCTTCGCTTTTGAAATACAGCATCTGCGTTCAAACTCGCGATCTCGGTTTAGTTTAATTTCCAAAACTTTCAACAGTTACGAAACCAGAACAACGCTACATTAGTTTGAACTTTGAACGTGTGCTGTCATAATTACTTACTTACTCCAATGGCTCAGCGACCCGAAGTGTGTCTTGGCCTCTAGAATGAGAGCACGCCACCTTTCCCGATCTTTAGCAGTTTGACGCCAGTCCCCAGCCCGAAGTTCATGGAGATCTGACTCGACTCCGTCTATCCAACGGTATCTAGGGCGGCCAACCGGGCGTCGGCCTTGTGGTTTGGCAAGGTATGCTCTGTACACACCACGATCTTCACCCATTCTCTCTAGGTGACCCAGCCATCGGAGCCTGTGCCCTTTTGTCTCTCCAATAATATCTGGGTCAGCCAGAAGTTGTTGCAATTCGGCGTTTTTCCTTACTCTCCTGTCATAATTATGTTAGGAATATATAAAAAGGTACGACTTGACTAAGTATTAGGACGCCCTCAGGCCAGGTGGAGTGACGATTTGCGCAGGACGGCAGAAGCTAGATGCGGTAGCCGAGAATTGAGCAAAGTAACGAGCGTTTGGAGATTCTATGTCCAGCAGTGGACTGTGACGGGGTGATGATAGAAGAAGACTTAATATTAAAGTTTCCTGTTAGTCGTAAATACTTCCTTTCGGTCTTCTTTGACAGGGTGATACTCTCCCGGTCTAATGAGACCATTTCGACAACGATATAGGAAATTTTAATGTTATACAATATAAAGGTATGCAAATACATAGTAAGACCCTCACAAGCGCGGTGCACACGGGGCACAACACATAATTATACACCTTAGTATTAATTGCAAAGCTATTTATAATTTTAACAATTAATTTTATTAATCCGTTTGATAAATTTACTAAATATTATGATATACGACGCCTAACAACGTAATCGCATTGATAAAAAATAAATCGAAAATGCACTTTTACGATAATAATGATTATGATATCAAGAATATTTAGGTCGTCAAATAGGTATAATACGGATCTTACTTAGAGAAGTTAATTATTAGCCGACTGAAAAAAAGGGAGGTTCTTATTCAGACTATATTTTCTTTTTTATGATTAATACCGTGGAAGTATGTACCTCAGCAGAACTATTTACTGCGTTTATTTAAAAGCTTCGCGATCAAGTAATATTTGAGTAAGAGTAGGGTTGCCATCTCTAAAATATGGAAAACAGGACAAGACGCGTGAAAACCCCGGATTTTAGAGTCCGAAAGCCGGACATGTCAACAAGATCTTTTAAACATAGTCAATGAAATAAAATGGGCGCGGGCGGGCCAAATTTTTTTTATTTATTTATTTTTTAAAACTCGGTCTACAAATGAAACCTTCCCCGGACGCTCTCCGGCGGATGCCCTCTAAACTAGGACAAATCCGGGGAAACCCGGACGGATGGCAACCCTAAGTAAGAGGGATGTATAATAATATGAAAAGTACCTATACATCGCAACAGAATTAAACTTTTTGTTTGAAGTCGGTTTTTCGTTAATAAAATATACGTTTCCAATAGAAAATCTGATTTATATATAAAAAAACTTAAACTTAGCAGTTTTAATTATGAAGACCAATCAAAGAGCATTGTACCACCGGTACGCAACACCATCCCAGCTTGAAGAGGTCACCGTCTGTGAATAAAATAAAATATATTTTTTATTAAAAGGTCATAAAAGGTAACGCCTCGACGGTCTAGTGGTTTAAGTACCGGGCCAAGATCTCGGGGTCCTGGGTTCAATTCCCGGGTCGAGCTAACTTTGTGTCGGTTTTTTCGAGCACAGCACGGGTGTGTGATCACCAATCCGCATTTGGCAAGCGTGGTGATTAAGCCAATACCCATCATTGTAGCGATAACTTGATTTCAAGGATGGAGGCCTTTGCCCTGCAGTGGGTTTAATAGGCTGATACTTTACTTTATTAAAGGTAAAGTATCATCATCTAATCCAATGCAGGAAAAATCTGCCTATAATTAGGTATCACAATAAGGGCAAAGGACCCCACCAAGTGAAGCTCAATGACAACGATTGCCAAATAAGCAGACCCGAAAATATGACTTCTGAAAATCTGACACAAACTATGCTCAACCTGGGAATAAAACCCAGAACCCCGTGCTCATAATAAAAGGAGGAGGGAGGATTAGAAAAAAAAATACTTGATAAGTATATTAGCATAAACGCTCGTGAAGAGATTTTAAAACTAACCATTTTCAGTGTGTTTTCGGTGAATTCCCTTACGTAGGTGATTTTTACCGCTCCTAAGTCTTGAACTTGAGTAAACTTGTCGCCTTCGACTGTGAAGGTGGTTTTAGACTGAAACAATATCAAATAATTAATTAAGCCTCGAAAGAAAAAACAATAGCTTTGTAGAACTTTTGACCGCCTCCTTGGAACAGTGGCTAAGCCGCTCGGGTATCTATAAAGTCCGAAGGTCGTGGGTTCGATTTCCGCTTTGAGTCTGGTTGGTATGGCTTTATCAGAGTCCGACTAGCTACCACCCGCATGTCAAATCATGTCACATGTCAAATCTGCCGCCATAACAGCTCTGGCTGTGTTCCGGCAATATTAATGTGGGAGCCAGTACACTTGAAATGGCTCGAAGATCAGATGAGCCTACAGTCTGGCAGCACATTGAGCGAGGCTTCCTGGTGAAGTGTCCCTCAATGGCATAGGCCGCAATGACCGCTTACCATCAGGTGGGCTGCGTGCCTGTCCCACCACCACACACCAAAATTCCACCTTTTTCAGAGGAGAATTGTGTTCAGCTGGTTCAGCTGGCTAGCCTGCGATTATGCAGCCATAACTGCAGGCTAGCTAAACCTGCGGCCGTGTGTGGGACTCGAGACTAAAGCCTACTAAACTCCCCCGGTTTTCACTTCCCATCCGATTGGGACGAGCTAGTTCCGACCTTGCCCAAGATTCTACCTACCGTGATATCTTCTCTGATGGGCTCGTCAACAGTCTCTCCGTCCTTGAAGCTGATCTCTTTGTTGCCGCCAGGGGTCACAAACACGAGCTTGTTAACGTCGCCGTTCTTCTCAAGCTTTTGGTTTGGCCTATACGCCATGAAGCCCTTGGCACGTTCCTCGTCCAGCCCTGGAATAAACCATAATATTACAAAATATGCGAATGTACCTCTGTATGTCTGCCACGCTTTCACGCGAATCGCTGAACCGATTTTGATAAATTTGGTTCCTAGGATAATCACACAAATATCACATATAGCCTTTCGCCCGGCCGCGGTTTCACCCGCGCTTAATTTCTTTTTCAAATATCTCCTCCTTCCTCCACATTTCCGGGATCAAAAGTACCTACCCTATGTCACCCGGGAATAGTGTAGCTTTCCAACAGTGCAAGAATTATTCAAATCGGTTCAGTAGTTTTGGAGCCTATTCAATACAAACAAACACTATAACTATCAAATCTTTCCTCTTTATAATATTAGTATAGACGTAGTCACTGGAATAAATACACTTTATAAAGGATAATAACAAAAACAACTGTTCCGACTTTTAATGGGACAACGTCACATGGTTTAGCTTTGAAATAAAACAACAGCATAATTAAAATCGTTTTAACAAGTAAAATGTATGAGAAAAACTAAAATTATTGCATAAAATCCTGTTACTGTAATAAACTTGACTTTTTCTGATAAATTAATTACAAAACGGTAATGAAAACATAATCGTTAGTCCGTAACTGATAACAAAATTTACTATTTCCGTTATCTCCGATGTAATTTTCCTATCTATTGCTTACTATTTGCCGCCGACAATAGCACCGAAACATTAGATTAAGCCATATATTCTAATTTAAGTAAGATAATTATGTTTAAGTAGTGATATCGACTTAAACTAATAGCCAATTGTAATATAATATGCCAATAAAGTCTTATTGTACGGATAAAAGTGTGATAGAAATATTTTTGGCGCCAGACAGCAGATTACTTATTACAATTTATTGCTATAATGTCTTTCTAGCCGAATTTCGTCTACGACGGCCAATCTTTCATAATATAGTGAAAAAGTGATTCCGTCCGGCCTAGAATTTAACATCCGGACGCTTCGCTTTAAAGTTCGGCTTACAACAAACGCAGTAAATGCATGTCAGATCGCTAACTGCATTTAAAGTACCTACTTAAAGGCAAATAATGGGTATCGACTACTTTGTGTTCGGGAAGATGACCGACATGAAACAGAAATGACACAGATAATAAAATAATACTAATAAAATAAAATTTATTTTATTTCTGTAAATCAATTACAATAAATTGCCGGGGCTTCCCAGAAAGTAATCAGATGATACTTGTGTTGGGAAAGCCTCGCTCCTCCGAACTAGTTTTAACAATTAGGATTTACAATAGATTATACATTTTAAAGTTTGAAACAGATATTTACTTGTTTGCGATAAAGTTGAAGTTTTCGTGTTTAATAAAAATGAATTACCTTAAAATTGTTTTTATAATGTTTTAGGTACGGCTTTCGTATGTTTTCCGATGCCCATTATTTCTCTGGACTACACTTAATTTAATAAGAAGGTTTATGAAAAAATCATACCGAAAGATGCAACGAAGGCGTCATAATTTTCTTCTCTGGCGAAAGCGAACTCCTTTCCATAATACGCCATCTTTGGTTGATTGAGGATACGGACGGTATACAACTAAAAATTAAAATTTCTATCTCCAATTTTTATAATACCTTTTAATCTGTCCGGCATATAAAGATAAGTTCGAAAAAGATAAACAATTATGAATCGTTTTAATCAGTAGTTCCAGTAAGTCTTGTCATTAAGTCAAGTCATGATTAATTTGCAATATAATTTATATTTCTGAGAATTTATATAAATAAAACAATTCTCAACGTTTCTGCAGTGCCAAAGTTAAAAACAGGAAAAAAATACAAAAAGTTTTTGATAAATAAAACCAATCAGAAATAAGTAGTAAAGAAATTTTGCAACCGACAAATCTGTTGCTGAAAAACTGATACATTTTCTTTAGCCAACTTCCCACCCTTAGAATGAAAATAATAATAAGTATGTATGTAATAAAACAATTTAAGTAATAATAATAAATAAAATTCAAATAACCATCAAAATTATGGGTACTGGCTTAATCACTATGCTTGCCAAATGCAAGATGCAAAAATTCTGACAAAAATTTTGACCGACCCAGGAAATGGAATATATATAAAACTCGAAGGTGACTGACTGACATAGATATCTATCAACGCACAGCCCAAACCACTGGGCGGGCATGCAGGTAGATGTCATGACGTAGGCATCCGCTAAGAAAGGATTTTGATCAATTCCCACGGGAAGTCGGGAACGGGAACCACGCGGTGTTCTATTAAATAGTGCAACATTAAAAAATAGTTTTGCCTTAAAAGACTTGACAAGTGGGTGTAATTTGTGATTACATTAACTTCAGTTACGTTGATCGTATTGATAAGACCGACCAAGATCTTGATACATGCTAAGGAATAAATAATTATGAGTCATACATTTATTTACTAGTCATCGATATCGATTTTATTTATTACTAGCGGTCGCCCTCGCGGTTTCACCCGCGCGTAATTTCCTTTTTCAACTATCCCCCTTCCCCCATATTTCCGGGCTAAAAACCTACCTCTTCACCAATTTTCAGCCAAATCGGTTCATCCGTTCTTGAGTTATAAATAGTGTAACTAACACCACTTTCTTTAATTTAAATAGATTACTAGCCTTCCGACCGCGGTTTCACCCGCGCGTAATCTCTTTTTTCAAATATCCCCCCCTTCCCCCCACGTTTCCGGGATCAAAAGTACCCTATGTTCACCGGGGATAGTGTAGCTTTCCAACAGTGAAAGAATTATTCAACTCGGTTCAGTAGTTTCAAAATTGTTAATCCCGCGGGAATGAGACGTTTCCCGTTGGAATTTTATAGCCTATGTCCTAATCCGAGTTATAAACTATAGGTACGTGTGTACCAAATTTCATCTAAATCCGTTCAGCCATTTAGGCGTGATTGAGTAACAAACATCCAAACATCCAGACTTTCGCATTTATAATATTCGTAAGATTATAATCTTATTCTATTGTCCAAAAGTATCTCCGAATGGTTTTGGCCCTATTTTCAAGAGAAATGTAGAGCGTAGAGCTACAAACTGAATTTGTATTAAAGAAACAATAACTATACAAACTTATCGGGGACAAAATGAAATCCTTAGCTCTCTATGTAAATTGAAAGAGACAATAATTATACCCATAATTCGCACTACAACAACCTACAATAACCTCGCAATTTCCTTGTCTTTTATTAAGTCGTATCCCGCCATTCTATCTTACACCCGAATCTCTTCCAATCTAATTCATACCTTATCTCGTGGGAATATGGTTGAAGTTGTAAACATAAGTGTCTTATAAACATAGCCGTTACTAATTCAGTTAGTGCGGAATTAAAAGTAGCTATAAACCTTCACGGAATCTTCTCTAGCAAGTCTATTTGCACTTGTGTTCGTTAACTTGAATAATATGTGTTGTGTTCGTAAACTCGTCGTCGGGTGTCGGAGCGAGCGGACGCGTGTTGAGTGTCTTCTTTAAATTTCCGTAAACATAATATCAAGCTGTCATTCCAAAATAAGTCTTTTGCAAGTTATTACAAAGTGTTCAATTCAGTGAGCAAAGATACCTGTCGAAAACCACAGCACTGTGATAGTGGCACAACTAAAAAATAGTGGTCGAAACCGGTCCTACTCGTGTAGTACAGGAGATAGCATAATAAATTTCTACGTGTTACCAAAATGAGTTTGGAGCGTACACCGCCACATTCATCACTCGATGGGAGTGGTGGAGGATCCGTTCCCAATCCTTATAATTACGAAGAGGAACATGTTAAAAACAATCCAAGAAAAAGAAAACCGCACACTCTTGAATACGACTTCAAAAAGGACTTTGACGAATTTCGTAATGAGATGAGAAACCTCCTAAGGGCATCTACAAAAACCCAGCTTGAAAATATTATACAAACGAGAGAAGACATGATGAAAGAGATTAAAGATTTGAAAGTAACGACGGAAAATCTAGCGATGGAATACAAAAATCTAAGTGAAACCGTTGTAAACATAATTTCTGAACACAAAACTATGCAGAATAAAATAGATACCATCGAAAGTGATTTACATGAGTTGAAAAGTAGCCCAAACGAAACAGAAACGCAACACGAAATTATCCATGAAATACAAGATAGATTAAAACGTGAGAAAAATATCATTATGGTAGGCTTAGCTGAAAACAAAGATACAGACCCCCGACTGCGATACGAAAAAGACCTACAAGAGGCATATAATATCCTTAAATCAATTGTACAGGACTGCCCTAAGCCACTGAAAACCATAAGACTAGGCAAGCCGAATGAAAATAGACCACGCCACTTAAAAATATGTTTTGAAAACTCAGACATCCCGAGACATATACTTAAAAACCGTTTCAAACACCCTGCTCTTATCAAAATATATAGTGATCAGACACCTACTCAGAGAAAATTTATGCAGAGCCTTCAAGCAGAACTAGCACAACGCGAAAAAAGCGGAGAAACTAATTTAAGAATTAAATATATTAAGGGCATACCTACTATTATTTCATCAAATTCAAAAAACTAAACTCTGAAAATGACCCAGAGTCTAACGACCCGGGCATAAAATATGAGATAATAAGGGATTATGGACACTTACCTACAAATACATCAAACCTTAAATTTTTCTATGCAAATGTTAGGAGCATCCGCAAAGCGGGAAAGATCGAAGAACTACAGTGCATATTGAAAGCTATCCCCTCCAAAGTGAATGTAATTATTCTGACGGAGACTTGGATTCAATCTGAAGAAGATGCAAGGCTATACAACATTCCCGGTTATACCCATATCTATAATTACAGACACGACTGTAGAGGGGGAGGCGTGTCTATTTTCTTGGATAAAAGCATTAGTTACGAGATCACTGAGGACAAATATAGGGACAGCAACCATTATCTATGGCTATATTTACCTAAATTTGCCCTACATATTGGAGGCATCTACAAACCAGGCGATACAAATGTCAAAGAGTTCCTTGAAATATTTAGTATACAACTTGAAACCAGAAAGAGATCTATTGTCTTTGGTGATTTTAATCTGGACCTGCTCAACAGTGATGCTACTATTACACAATACACGTCGACAATGGAAGAAACAGGATATAATGTTCTAAACAACATAGATAAAGAATATGCAACCCGGCAAACCGAAACAACGAACACTATACTTGATCATGTCATAACAGATATAAGTAAGAGCTCTTATTACTTCGCCCTGTTGGATTCCGCAATGTCAGATCATAGACAAATCTATTTAGAAATGGGTAAATGTAAAGTACAGGCTAAGCAAAAGATTAAATATGAGGCAATAAATTATGATAAACTTTATGAAAGTGTAAAACAAGCAAAGTACACGAATGAAAATAATGACTACAACAATTTGGAAGACTTTATACTGTCACATTTGTCACGAAGCAAAACGGTAAAAACTAAAATAATTAATTCGCCAAGGGATGATTGGATCAATAAAGACCTTATAAATATGATAAACAACCGGAATCTTCTATGGAGGAAATTAAAAAGCTCTAAAGATGATGAAAAGTTGAGAAAAGAATTTATTGTGAAAAGAAACAAGGTTCAGAAGCAGATTCGTAGAGACAAGAAGTTTTATTATTACAAACAATTTCAACAGTGTACGAAAAGCCCGAAGAAAATGTGGGATTTAATTAACTCTCTGGCTACAAACAAGTCGAAATCTTACTATGTTCCTACAAAATTGATCTTTAATTCAGAAATTGTAACAGATGGTGCTAGGATATGTGATACTTTTAATGAGTTCTTTTCTACTATCGGTGCTGAACTCGCAAGCAGGATTCCACTCAACTATCATCAGGAGGCAGGTAACACATTGATGTACGAATCAGGACACCAACACAATACTACTCTTGCTACTTTTACACCCTGTTCCGCTGAGGAAGTGCTGCGGATAATAGACAACCTAGACACTAACACTAGTACTGGATTAGATGGCATTAACACAAAATCACTAAAATGCATTAAAGATGTTATAATTGTACCTTTGGTAAACTGTATAAATAACTACCTTGCCCGTGGCTTATTTCCTGACAGTTTAAAGCAAGCCAAAGTATCACCAATTTATAAATCAGGCTCTAAAACTGACCCCGGTAATTACCGACCCATCTCGGTACTTCCGGTGATATCCAAAATTTTTGAAAAAGTGATCTACAATCGTCTTAATGATTATTTAGTTGAGAAAAAATTCTTAATCAACCAACAATATGGATTCCGACAAAAATCTAATACGTTATCAGCAACAATGGACTTAGTTACAAATATTAAAACCAACATTGATGAAAGAAATATATGCCTCGGAATCTTTATAGACTTGAAAAAAGCATTCGACACCGTAAGCCATCCTAAATTATTACAAAAATTGAGTAACTTGGGTATCACTGGATCTGCCTATAATTTGTTGGAATCTTATCTCACAAACAGAAATCAGCAGGTTAGAATGGGTAGTTTCAAAAGCAACACACAGAAATTAACTTGTGGCGTCCCGCAGGGCTCAATATTGGGACCACTATTGTTTCTCATATACGTAAACAATATAAATCAAATTGGACTGACGGGATATTTAACCCTATATGCGGATGACACATGTTTATTCTATTTCGGAAAATCTATACACACAATTATTAATGACGCGCAAGTTGACTTAAACCTGATAAACGAATGGTTCCTACATAATTTATTAACAATAAACACATCGAAAACATCGTTCATGATCCTTACTGCTAAAAATAAAAGAATACCGCCTTTCGCACCGCTTAAAGTGGATAACTACATATTAAGACAATCTAGTAGTGAGAAATATCTAGGAATAATACTGGACGATCAACTTACATGGAGGCCCCACATTGAACACCTAAAATCAAAATTAACATCCCTGTCTGGAGCCATCCGAAAAATATGACATTTTGTACCAAAGCAGATAAAACATACTATCTATAATACAATGGTAAAACCCCACCTTGAGTATCTCATCGAAGTCTGGGGATCAGCAGCAAAATCAAATATTAAGGAAATACAGAAATCTCAGAACAAAATAATAAAAAGACTGTTTAATTACGACTTCCTTACACCTACAACTTTACTGTACGCAAAAACAAAATTATTAAACGTAACGCAATTATACAAATACAAAATTTGCCTATTAATAAAAAACATCCTAGAGAACACCGTTCAAACAAATATATCTTTCACAAAAAAAAATTATACTCACAACTTACGTAATAAAAATAAACTACTTCTACGCCCTCCAAGAACCGGCAAATATGGAAAACAGAACATTCTTTGTGAAGGCGCAAAACTATACAATGACCTTCCTAACGCCATAAAAGAATGTGCTAGTGTACCAGCTTTCAAACAAAAACTGAAAGAATTTATATACCAAACAGAATGACATATAATTATAATAAAAAATCATCATTTTGCAAGTGAAAACTTAAAAATTAAAAACACATTATACTTATAAGTACATTTTTTTTTTCTCTTATCTGTGTGCTTGTGTGTAGGGTCCCAACATATTTACATATTTATTTACATATTAAATTGATACATCTTAATTTTTTACATACACCTAATCCATAAAGTAAATACTTCGGTCTCTTGGACTATATTACGCGCATGCAAAATAGCACCCAATACGAGCTCAGTGCTCCGTTTATTTATCAGTGACCGGCACAGTGTGTAAATTGTTTACGAATACCCCCTGTTTCTGTACTTCGTTTTTAATTTTAATGAATGGTTTAGTATTATGTACATTTTATTTTTTATGTCTCATCTTCAATCATAAACAATTAACGCTACTGCAGCTACACGTCAACACATTCACGCATCCTTAGGTAAGCAGTAAAAACTATGTTATTTTCTAGTGGAATCTTGCTATCGAGTTTTTCTGTACCTAAATTATCACTCTTTTAGTGTTTTCATAATGAAACCCCATCTGCTTAGTTATAAAATATTGTTGTTTTGCTCTTTTTTATTTGTTTTTAAGTAATGCATGCTCCGTCACAAGGCGATTTATTATTGTATACCAATTTTATATTTAAGATTCTCATGTAGTGAACTTTTATGTTCTTTTGAGAATAAAGGATCTTTAAACCGATATATTTGGGGTGTCGCTCCCTTTAAGGTGAAATTGGAAATGGTTGCTCCTTCTATTGTATATTGTCTTCTTTTTTTGGTCTAGTCTAGTACGCTTGCACCATGGATTCCACACGCCCTATTGGAGCGACTACCTCCGTAACCCCCAAAAGAACATGGCTACACAGCCTTTCGACTTTGCAGGTTTCATTACGGCCGGTTCACACATGTCTCCGTTTTACTGTTCCGTTTTATCGTGTACGTTTTTTTGTCGATGGCGTATGCAGTTGTATGAGCGACTTCACACATGGCACAGAATTCTGTATACAGTAATACATACGCCATCGACGAAAAAAACGTACACGATAAAACGGAACAGTAAAACGGACACATGTGTGAACCGGCCGTTACAAATATTTTCATGCTTGAGGAAATTAATTTCACGACACTATTTTCGGTACCTTTAAAACTTAAAGACATAAATAATAAGTAGGTACTAGTCTTTTCTCTTGTGAAAGGACATAGATAGACATTTATCACGGGATTATGCCCAGTTTGGGATTACAGAAATAGAAGTGTTTATGTTTGTCCTTCTTTTGTCGCAATGGATCGATGTGACTTTTGGTCTGGGGATAGTTTAGGAACTAAGCACGTTAACTGTGTAGCTAAGATTATGGACGCAAATCCATAAGTGCAAACGCAAATTGGGGTTAATATGCTGCGTTACGCCCGGTTCACACATGATCCGTTTTACTGTTCCTTTTTATCGGGTACGTCTTTTTTCGTCGATGACGTAATTGTATTACTGTATACAGAATACTGTGCCATGTGTGAAGTCGCTCATACAACTACATACGCCATCGATGAAAAAAGAACGTATACGATAAAACGGAACAGTAAAACGGACCACGTGTGAACCGAGCGTTAGTTATTAAAAAAGTATAAAAAACGTAATTCGGTTTTTAAGTATTTTTTTTTTAGTTCATTTCGTAAAAGAAGTGAATAAACTCACGCGTGTATAAAGTTACAAGTTACAACTTGTGGTCTCATGCCCCACCGATGGGGCATTCCCGTATGACGAGTAACTCAAAATGCCCCGTCGGTGGGGCATGCTCAGGTAACACAGCTAACTATTCATTTTGAAAAAATATCGAATTCTGACGTATTCTTACTTACTGAGATAGAGCAGCGACCCTAAAATGAGCCAAAAGCTACAAAAGCCGCCACTTTAGTCTATCTTGCGCCTTCTCCCGCCATTTCTCCAACCGCGCAGATTCTTCATGACACCATCAGCCCACCGATACCTAGATACAAAAAAACATAAAGGCTACTTTTTCTTGTCATATCACGCGCACGAAACGAATAAAATATTATATAATACACTAAAGAACTCTAATTCTAGAGCTACAAAATAACTTGCACATTCCCGAATTCTTTCCCTTTTGAATCTCTAATTTATTCTACTCTGAAAATTAAAAGGATTTTATAAATCCACTTTTATTCTAACTCACCTTTAGTTTGAGCGTAGTAAATTTAAATTTCCCAAAGCAGCAAGGGTCCCTTTTTCATGTCAGGCAGGCAACACCGGGGGCTGAATATTGTATGTGCTACGTTATAATGCGCTGGGCGGTGATTCTTTTTTACAACCCTGTATAATTCGTATTATAACCTGAGCTGTGTAGATTTAAATGTGCCAACGTACGGTCTTAAGCAATTGTAACAAGGTTCATATTTGAATAAGTCTGTATACATGTAAATGGTCGTGATTGTACTCGAGTTTCATTCCGTATTAGGTAATTTAAATTTTGGACTTAGTAGCTTCCGCGCGCGAATTAGTCCACGTATAAATTCTAGCCTTTAGTCTAGGTGTTGGGTTCTCTTAAGCATTTCGTAACTTTTGTATCCTTAATTTAAGGTTTTTTATGTCATAATAAGATATAGCCTGCTGCCCGCGGTTTCACCCGAGCGTAATTTCTTTTTTCAAATTTGCCCCCCTTTCCGCCACATTTCCGGGATTAAAAGTACCCTATGTTACCCGGGGATAGTGTAGCTTTTCAACAGTAATTTCTTTTCCAAATCGGTGCAGTAGTTTCGGAGCCTATTCAATGCAAACAAACAAACAATCAAATCTTTCCTCTTTATAATATTAGTATAAGTAGATTTTATTAATTAAAAGTAAATTAACTTGGCTGCTAGTCAAGCCAACAAAAAGACTTCTTACATCTCAATCCTCCTCAATTTAGTAATTTAATTCTTACAGTTTCCTCTGTAGTAACAACTTGTCTTACCTTCGCATCATATTTCTCCAAGAGGGTATTAACGAGTACTTTCTAGGAAACTGCGCAGACAGAAATGGAAATTGACAAAGACTACCTTTACAATAGCAGAAACTAAAGGTTGCCTACTACTGTTGGCTCTAGGCGACATACATGGAGTTAGAGAGTTTTAAAATGCCACTTGAACATACGTCAGGACAATTTAAAAGAGCTGTATTGTAACGCACATTAGGGACTCAACAAGACCTATCGCGTCTCCTCGATCAATTGTAGCGCATTAGCATTATAGACTGAGGCAGCGCTTCGCAGCGCTCCCACGCGATTGGCCGACGCGAGAACATGATACCAAACATGACAGAAACACTGACAAATTCTGTCAGTGGTTCAAGTGGCCCTTATCGTCACCAAGTAGCGGTTCATCATTATCATTTCAGCCCGAAGGCGTCCTCTGCTGGATATAGGCCTTCCCCAGGTAACTCCAAACGGATCAGTCCTGCGGTAGTGGATTCCTGAGATCTCAACGAGATCTTCGTTAAGTCTTTGTATGAAATTGTTTAACTCTTAGGTTAATTTTGTACAAAAAAGGTTAGATACTAATCCTTATCTTATCCAGTACATTTATCTCATCGTAATCCCTCATTGCTAGCGTCTAGGGTTCAGACAAAGCCTAGGCTGTAAGCTAGACGTCTATAGCTTCATTACTGACGTCTGGTACGCGCCAAGTATTTCTTATTTGTCTAACTGGGAGCTGTTGATGTTAAGTGGCTCAACTTACCTCTTGTTTATTTGAAGCTTAAGATACTCGTACTTCAGTACCTACAGATTAAAAAGGAACATTAAAATATACACAGAACAAAAGGACATTTTAATTTATTTATTGTAACTTTAATTGGTAGAAAGGCACGTACTTCATTCGCTAAATATCTAAACTACTGAACCGATTTTAATGAAAAGTACAGGCATTCATTAAACTTTGGGGAAGCACATAGGCTATTTTTTATTCCGAGAATGCTCAGTTCACTTGTTATAACATATTCAATTGTGTTACAGTAATAGCGGAAGCAAGCCAGAGGGCCGAAATTGTCACCACATGAAATAAAAAATCATAAATCACTTATGTGTTTTAACTTAAATAGAATATACTTCTATATTGAAAAAAATATATTAAAAGAAACAGCGGTGATTTTATATTTTTATTCGTGTGAAAAGTTCGAAAGAACCAATTTGCAGGTTTCTCAACCTGTTTATTCAAACGTTTTTCCCGGGATAATACATAATAGCCTCGTAGCGTCTCACGCCTGGCGTGTATGTTCGAAGACTTCGAAGTAGTATTCAGATTCACGCCCGGATTTCTGACACGCGCGCGCTACGCGCGTAATGAGATCTCTCGGCGAGTCTCGTAGCGTCACACACCTGGCGTGTATTTTTAAAGTGTTAGTAGTGATATGTATGTTCTGTGTTCTTGCCGAGTCTTGCTCTGGGCTGTATACGTCTTAATGATTTCACGACAGCCCACGGTAGATGAGTTGTGAAAAACGTCGTCTTATAACCTCATAGCCTTCCGCCCGCGGTTTCATCCGCGCGTAATTTATTTTTTCAAATATCCCCCCTTCCCGCACATTTCCGGGATCAAAAGTACCCTATGTCACCCGAGGATAGTGTATATTTTCAACAGTGAAAGAATTATTCAAATCGGTTCAGTTGTTTCGGAGCCTATTCAATACAAACAAATAATCAAATCTTTCCTCTTCATAGTAATAGTATAAAAAAAAACAATCCAGAAATCTCTGGCCGACCCGGTATTTGAACCCAAGAATCTTGGCTCAGCCGTCACTATAAAGTGCAACCTACTGCCACAGAGGAAAACACGTAAAAAAACGTTATTAGTTACGAATTTCCTTTCAGAAAAAAAAACACACCATTCAGCCGATCTTCAGACGACAGACGCTTTTCATTCCCACACCTTTTTCAAAATCCTTCATTCGCTTCGTGAAAAAATCCTCTTTTGAAAAGTCACTCGAATGAAGGAGTGACAACAAAAACGGCCCTGACATCCGTACACATAAATATGCGAGAAATACATTAGCTGCATGTCAAGAGTGCTGAATAGTTCATGCACACCACTCCTGTAGTCTAGCCAGGTTCTGGCTGTTGGTCCAAGGGAAGGACTTTTTCCGGGTGGTGTTGTGAAAGTTACGGCTCAGTTGGACCCCCAAGACATCTCCGACACGGCCAAGTGGAGCACTCCGGGGTCTAGTGGGTAAATCACCTCTCTTTTCAAGGAAGTGTAAGTCCTACACACCACGCTCCGCCTCCGACAGAGGTGAAGTTGCCTAATGCATTCCCCGAGTAAAAAAGAGGGTAAGGACTTTTTTACTCTGCCAGGTTATTATCACATGGGCTGGTCAATAGCAAGGCTGGCGCCGGCTCGTCCCAATCGGGTGTGAAGGGGAAACCGGGGGAGTTTAGTGGGTAGTGGACGCTTTAGTCTCGAGTCCCACACACGGCCGCGGGTCTAGCTAGCCTGCGGTTATGGTGCATAAACGCATTCTCCTACGAGAAAAAAAAGTTATTATCACATAACTTTCGGCTGGTAGTGATGATAGCACACCCAGCCGAGGGTATGCGTAATACATTCACTATAATAATAAGAAAGCATGGAAGTTTCTTCAATTGCTTGTCTCTCCGTCTTTTATAGACACCACTATGGTAAGTATGCTTCTCTGCACACGATTTAATTCCACCAGCTTCGTTCCTTCTCCGAACGACTAGACTCGGACAGAGACTCCATCCGTATACAGTGGAGATACGGCGCGTACGGACTAAATGATTGGCTTCGTCTTGTTTGGTACGTAGGTAGGTACTGCGCGGCAGTGCAACTCTCTGCCAAGATCCGTCTTTCCTAACCATTATAACTTGGGGCTCTTTTGCAAGCGTGCTCCATCGTAGACCGCATAGTTCTTTAACATAAGGTAACTTTGTTTTGTGACCAAGTGCGGGCTTAGTTTATAAAAAAAAACAGCTTACTAAACGCTTGTTGCTTGTGCCGTAGGCTTGATCTAGCGCTATGTAGCGACACGTTCGCGGCGTCTAGCGGCTGAGTGAGCTTCAAACACTCCGGCGCGTTTGAGTGTGTTTTTACGTGTTTCCCTCTCTTCCGCGCGGTTCTCCATTTCTGCCGTCCGTAAACAAAATGGCGGCTATGGTCATTTTGTTTGAGTTACGAAAACCCAAATTGCGTATAAAAATTCTGTACCAATCTAAGCTATCTAGGAACGGTTTTTCTATCATTTACCGTTACGGAAATATATTATAATTAAAAAATGTACAGTCAAAAGCACATCACACTTTGGACTTTGTACCACTCTTTTATTGGGGGCATAAGTGCTATTATCGAACTGCAAATGTTTACCGTGATGTGCTGTTGACCGTATTACATCCAAAAGGAAAATATGCAGTTTACTTATATTACAAATATTTTACAAGCTGAAAAAAACTCCTGATATACGTTATTATAACTAAGTATTTTTTTTAAATGAAATGAACAGCATCCGGTTTAAAAAATCATAAGTATTTCGAAACTTGATTTACTTAGCCGCTTTGGTGTCGTTTCCTGCCCCGTTCTCTGAATTTATTATCTTAGAAGGAAAACATGAAAACACTTATTCAAATCGAATGAGTTTCGTTCGAGTTATCTCTAATAAAAATATTTGCTTGCGTATTGTTCACATTTGTACGCGTTGTAGTTTTATTAGGTATCCCGTTTTCTTTTGTGAATGGCGGTTGTTATAATTTGTCACGTGATTACCATACACAAACTTAGCTCGACCCGGGAATTGAACCCAGTACCCCATGATCTGATGATCATGGGGTACTGGGATGATCTGATGATTATATGATCTCGGCCCGGTGCTTAAACCACTAGACCATCGAGGCGCCAGTTGTGGTAGGTACCTTCGTTGTTTTTGAAAAAATATAACACACTAACCTTCCGCCCGCGATTTCACCCGCACGTAATGTCTTTTTTGAAATAACCCCCCCTTTCCCCATATTTATGGGATCAAAAGTAGCTTTCTAACAGTGAAAGAATTATTCAAATCGGTTCAGTAGTTTCGGAGCCTATACAATACAAACAAACAAAGAAACAATCAAACCTTTCGTCTTTATTATATTAGTAGGTATAGAAGTCCTAAGACGGACCAACTAGTACCAACTAGTTTAACATTTTAAACTTTCGCTGGCACTGTATCTGACAATTTTTAATTTCTTTGACAGTTGTCGTGAACAATGGAAAACCGCGTCGTTACAATTAGGGCTCCATTCTCACCATCGTTACCGCAAGAATGCAAACATCGTGATGGGAGACGCAAAGTCGCAAACACTATGCCCAGACAACGAGACACTCCACCATCATACTATATGCAAACATAGGCACTTTTTTCAGTTGAAAGGGCTATGAAGATTTTCGTAAGGAAGGCTTACCTACTGGTCCGCCAATTTGATTTAATTCTTTTAATGGCGTTCACTTGAAATTCTTTAAAAAATTGATTCTGGATAGAAAATTACATTAGACGAAAACCCGTAGTGTCACATTTCAAAGATATGGGCAATCACAGTCTTCAGTCATCGTTACAATCACTGAGCTCCAGTTACAATGCAATGACGTGTACTTGATTACTGACTTGATTAGATAATCACCACGCTCGCCAAATGCAGGTAAGTTAACGCAAACCCGAGCTTTGTCCAATTCAGATACAGATACTTAAGACCAACATCCCGTAGAAAATACAGAAAACTCAATGAGGGGATCGAGCCTGCCGACCTCTGGTGTAACAGACGACATCTCGACCATTACACCAAATGGCTCGTCGAGTAGTAGTTAAACAAGAATAAAATAAGTAGCTTCTCTATTTAAGTACAACAAACTTTTCCAATAATCCAAAACTGAATCGTAAAAGAAGAAAGTACCCAAGTCCTTTCTCATTGAAATCTATTCCACTCTTTCCTGTACGTCTTTCGTACCAATATCCGTATACTTATCTCCAGGTCTCGAGTATATTCGAAACCTTCCTCTGAAATATCCAATCCGTTCAAATATCAAAGTATTGGAGCTGCTTTGATAAATTCTTCTGATTTTATTCTGAATCGAAGACAAACGGTTGTTTCTGCTACTAAGGGCATACACAAACGGCTGTAAATATTAGTTTTACTCTTACATATTAAAAGGCTCGTTATAGCTCTCAGTGCCATTGGAAATTAAACTGTAGTTAATAGCAAGAAGGCCTAAGTGTTCTGTCAGGCTTAACAGCATAGATACAACTCATAAATTCTATTTCTATGGATTCAAAGAACCGTTATTAATAACACTGGGAATTGTCAATGCGAAACTACTTATTAAATTATTTTAGTTGTTATTAAAGTTGTTGTTTGATGTTGTTTTAAATTGTTGTGTGATTCTTCTGATATTTTCCGATGCCCAATATTTTTCTTGTAGAATGTACTGTAAATGATCTGTAGGTAAATTATCACCGTATGTGCCCAACCTTTCGTTCCAGAAATGCAGGCGAACTAGGGCGAAGCCGACCGCGCCGAACATTTGATATGCGGGTATTTTCTACCGGCACATCGTTATAAGTTTTCAGGAATATCTGAGCATAAACAAAATTTATTATAAATCTTTTCGGTAGCCAGCCAGTTTATGGTATTTGGTATCGGAGCCAGTGTGCCGTTGCCTCCGTGGTCTAGTGGCTGCAAGTTGCATTGTAAAGCGACGGCCGCGCCAGTGGTTCTAGGTTCAAAACCCAACAAGCCCTGGGACGCTGCCGACGGCGATGCAGAAGCGCGGGGGAGTTTAGTGGGTATTCTCCGTGCACCAGTCTTTCTTAAGACTGGGGCATGGAGTTGCACTGAGCTCCACACACGGCTCGCCTACCCCAGGCGGGTTATGGTGCGTAAATGCATTCCCCTTCACAAAAAACAAAAGGTTCAAATCCCAAAATAATTGTGACCGAGTTTTTCTGTTCCTAAAATACTCAGTCACAGTTGGAAGTCTGGAAGTGGGTGGTGTAAAACTACCCCGTGCCTGGGGGGGTGGGAGTACATAAAAGAGGCATAGACCGACAAACTTATCTGTTCCGGTGGCGGCGTCGCTACTGTCTATTTAGAACTGTCATTAAATATCGTTTTTGCATTGTATTTCACGTAGTTCCAATTTTGGCCACCGGAACAGATAAGTTTGTAGGTCTGTATTATGCGACGTCCAAATATGGCGCCGCGCTCGCACATTTCGTAGTTTTTTAAACATAGTAAACGAGACACTAATTTTATCAAGTCAAACTCTGCGAATTTATCTGTAAATATTTAGTGGCTATAATTGAGTGAAAATTCAAATGTTAATTGGCAGGAGCTTAGACATAAAATACGAAAATCGTTAAAAAAAGGGGTAACTTTGGGATTTTTTTCTATCGAGTGAAGTTTATAAAAACATGTAATTGAATGCGATTTTAACTAGATCAGATCCTTAACTGATACATATATTTTTTTTAGAATTGAAAACACTGATTTGTATGTCTCAGGTGGCTTTTAAAAACCATACGCGCGGCATCTGCGGAACTACAAAGCCTTAAGCCTTTTGTCATGCGCCTGATCCCTCTTTGGTCGAGTCAGACTTCTGTTTCATCGTATTAGAGAGTATTACCTATTGAGTGGAAAGGGAGTGCACCTGATCATACAGTGCCGCCATCTGACCGCAACCCATAACAGGGGAATAACACCAAATTGTATCATAGCTTCACAACGACTGGCTCTGCAGTTTCCCTTACGATGTTTTTTGTCACAGCTGAACTTACAAATACACACATAGAAAAATCCATAGGTGCGCTCAGCTTCGAACAATTGACCTCACGCAAATAAAGCGACATTTGCATCCACGCGTATGTATACCATAACTCTCGAATTGTACAAATAATAAAAGTAAAAAATGAAAAAAGTTTTTCACCGGCGGCGGGTGACAACGAGCTCCGAATGGCTAATTTATCGAACCTGTGATTGATCGAGACGTGCGACAAGGGTAGCTACTGGGTACAGTCAACGAAACATTCTGAGGAATGTGTGTAAAATTTAAGTATTCGGTTCGCATAGGAATTAGCAGCACTTAGACGATTCTGAATCATAAAATTGTTTTTTTTTTAACTTTTATTTTTTATACAAAATTCGTGTACAGACGAAACAGTAAGCAGCACATCATACTGCCCTAATCTGTACAAAATATAGAATTACAAATAAGGCATGTACTACAAATGATTATAAAAAGATTAGCTACCTATTTCTTATTCTAACAACATGCACATTTGTGTTCTTCCTACGCCAATCGTTGTTTCTGACTGCTACGCGTAATACAAGTTCTTTAAAGTCACGTCAGATCCATATACCGATATTAAACCATTAGTATATTGAATTTTTTGTTCATCGATTATGACATTTTACTTACATGAAAGGTCTGACCTATCTATAATTAAGAGGAAAGTGAACCAATTGTTGCCTAATTGAAACGCTAGTTAGGTACGTCAATAGAAGAAAAGTTACATTCATGTATATTTCATTCCGACTGTACAGCCACACGTAAAATTGTCGGTACCTACAATTTTGAACCTTATTACTTTATCGTTATGAGACATATTACAAGGGTGTTATTTCTTTCCAGCGCCACCTGTGGGTCACATATTGCGATTACTCACTGTTCCGTCAAGGGACCCTTGGGTGAGCTTCAGGAGCCCGGAATACAGAATAAGTAAGGCATTAGCACTTATTAGGTACTTATTCGACCTTGAGGGTGCTTTGGCATAATATGAGGTAAAGTGGTGGTTGCCGGTTCGATTCTTGGATAAATTGTAAAATTGAGCTCTTGTTAATAAAATGCTGAACTGTCAGACGTGGCGCTTACCATCAGGTGTACGATCTGCTCGTCTTGTTACACATTGCAATAAAAAAAAACTGTGGCTGTACCTACTGCACATCTAGCTTTAAAAATCTGTCAAATTCCTACGACCAATTTTCAGCTTAATGTTCATCGCTTAAAACTCTATTTCAATTGAGACTCTTTGACAGATTTGTAAAGCTTGCTTGAGCCTTGATGTGTGGCCCAGTGTATGTACGGTCAACAGCACATCACGGTAAACGCTTGCAGTTCGATAATAGCAATTATACCCCCGACATAAGAGCGGTACAAAGTCCAAAGTATATCTATAGTCTGACATGCTTTTGACTGTGCCTAAGTACTTAACTGTCAGTTTTAACTTAATGAAGTTATGTAGGAACAGCCACAGTGGAGGAAAAACAATAAGTACTTAATACTTTTACTAACTACTTACTTACATATTTATTTTATTTTGAGTAAAATGTTCTGCTAACTTCATAAAAAACCCAAAAAAGTTAATACTGTATAGCATAGTTAGACCGCAGTGGTTTACCATCAGGTGGGCTGCCTGCCAACTGGTGATAAAAAGGTGAACTAGCCATCTTCAATGAGTGCATTTGCCAAAAATTCCTTCCTTAAGAGCAAAGGGCATTCCTCAATTTAGGGAACAATACGGCACGCAGCATTGTCTACGGAAACACTTATTGCCATGCCATAAACAAGGAATGAGAGAAAATTAAACGCGTCATTAAATGGGCCTAATTCGTCGGTATTGTAAGATTGTCTGCCATTGAGGTTCACTGGCCCTGCTTATTTACGCATTCAGTAAATAATGCGGATTTTGGACAGACTAAGTATCTAGATTAGCTAGTCCTCCTAACTGAGATGGGGATACGGCGGCCACTATTTTAAACGTGAGCATTATTCACACAACGATGCCCGACCAGTCGACCAGATTTTAAGCATTACTTATATCTACTAATTCCACTACCATATATTTTTTGTAAAATATTTACTTGTTACTCCCAGATCGATACAATGGACATGTGCGTTCACAAATTTGTCCCGTGCGGGGATCGAACTCGCGACCTCGTAAGAAATAAATAACACATGAACATTTCAACATTTATTGGTATTTTACTTAAAGTTACAATAATATTAACAACAATAAATTAAACCCATAATTCATACTCAGGAGAAACAAATTCATAAATAACTTTAATTTGACCACAGATCATTCATACTTCAATTACTATATATAAATATATTTCATTAATCCACATAATTACATGCCTAACTCATTCAAAATAAATATAACAGAGAAAAGCGAGAAAATGTTTTTATTGCAAAATTAAATTTTCGGTGGCCGTATACTATTTCCCAGTTTAGCTTTGCTTAGTTTAGCTGGCGGTGGACGGCCGGCATAATACCCCTTTGTGAATAAAAAATAAAGTCGTTGGTTTCAAGGCCTGCATTACAAGGAAAGCTCTGAATTCTTCAGCTCCAATAACAATATTTTTGATTTTCAAAAATCGAATCATATAAGTGTTTTAATTGTAATTCACCAGCAATCTGTCTCTTAGCCTCAGTAACCGCTTGTACATAAATAACTTATTTGATGCAAATGATTTCTTTGGCTCCTTGTCCTGAAAAATAGGAAAAAGTTTGATTATTACATATTATTTAATATTTTATTAAATATTGCCGATTATTGAATGGTCTGTTAATTTCTGAATTGAATAGCAAAAGTAGACCAAATTATTTGAAAAATATGTACTAACTTGTGGAAAAAAGTCGATCTCAATAAGAAATATTTCAAAAAATGTTGCTGCTACAATGACAGGACCAGATTTCCTCTCACAAACATCCAGCTTTACTGCAAACTTTCCTTCAGGTAACGCTGCTAAATTCTCAAATATTGGTTTAATAGCTCTTTTCTGACTGGCCAAACGGTACAGTAATATCTCCCCACTGCGGGTACCAATCAATACTATATCCGCGTAAAAGAATAAAGCTGTTATTGGTGGAAAATCTAAGTATAAATGTTTGTATTTATCAGTCTCTATTTTGAACAAATTTCTTGAGTAACATACAAAGTTTTTATCATTAATTGCTTGGATATACTTTATTTGTTTCACCCATTCCGGAGGACAGTTTATAGCTTTCATTTTGGTTGTTTTATCTTTATAAATGTTGACGATTTTCCCACAATCCGTGAAAATGTGTATAACTCCATTGTCAAACTGTATATCTTTGATATCATAGTCTAAATGCAGAATAAGTTTAGATGATAAATTTTCTAATATTAGGTCACATCTATATACATCTCTATTATTAAAAAAGTAGACAGTATCTCCAGATAAGACAAAATTGTCTGCTTTGAAGAATGCTTCTGACATATCATTAACATTTTCAACAGTCTTTTGAATAAACATACCAGATTTTAGAAGGATAACTGTGGCATAATCATTGTTTGCAATTTTCAGACAACTTTTATCTGGCACAGACACAGGTATATATTTCAGAGTACTCATATCATAGATTAGAACACCTCTTGTATCTTTTAAAGCCAATATATTGTAATCTATGTCTATAGCATGGTTTTTATCATGTAAAGAAAAGTTGTAAAATTCTTTCACATTCAAATCATAAGAGGTAACATTGGACCACATCTTTAGGTTTTTATAGATGTGAAACCAGTCACAGTCATTCCCAGATTTCTGCTTTGCTATTTTAGACGAGTATTTGAACTCTTTTTTGCATATTTCGTGCCATAACAAGTCGTTGCCATCAATACATTCCTTCCACGATGTACACACTCTGCGACATTTCCCGATAGTTATTCCATCTGTTTCCTTCAGTATATCCAGTAAAGTTTCTAGTGGCAAGCTATTTATATCGATCATTTTCGTTTTTCAACTTTATTTTAGTATTGTCCTGCTTACAAACACTGTCGCACTCAATGTAACAATATTTGGGTAAAAAACTTAATTTTTATCGTGCATTTCTTCATAAGCTTCGTTGTTTATTAAAGGAGATATCCGGTTTTACTTTTAATTATTGGGAATTATGTAAAGTTTCAGAAAAAGTTAATTTGTTTACAATTTTATCTTATCATTTTTTGACCGAAAGTAAGCTCGTGATTTTGACATTAGTTTGTTTTGTAATGTTGGCAAGCCGGTGAATCGTTCGAAAGTGACGACTTGGTGAATATCACAGTTCAACAATTTTATTTTATTAACCGATTTCTTTTTTGTACGAGTTTCTTAAATATAGGTATATCAATAAATAAGGATAGGCTTTTGCTTTGAATATGTACCTCTACTACTACCTTTGAATGAAATTACAAAGTTAAGACCCTATTTTATATTTCGTTGAAAAATAACTGCATAACATACAGTTTCTAAACGCTATTTCTTACAGGGCCACCAACCACCAATAAAAAATTGCGTTGGCGGAAGTCGGAACACGAAATCCGAAACCGGGAAGTTTGGAAAAGTTATCATTTTGAAATATTATCATTGTTGATATGATAATATTGGAGTACATATACCAGCCAGATGCCTCACTCTCATGCTGCCTAGAATCCTAATTACATGCCTCGCTTCATGGAACCCATAACAAAGAGGTCAGTTAAAAAGTATTTATATAGCTACGAGTATGTATCTCTTTGTAGTTACTTTATTGTAATATTATTATGACTCCATATCTCGCCTACCTGCAATAATCGAGGGATCGCTATGTACTGTTTGCTTATTACATGATATCGGCTCACTGCTCTGACGTCACTCGCACGTCCGTTCCGCTCCGTGTCCACCAATGAAGTGCCTCGGCGGGCGGGCTGTATGCCCTTTTATAGGGAGAGGCCCCCACTCGCCGCTACCCAGGTAAGCGGCGTGTGGGCATGAGACGATCGTTCTTTTAAGTATCATATTCACATACACTACATCTCTTCCTTATTTTAATGAATTTGAATTAATTGCATGAGTTTGTGGTTTAAACAGGAGATCTCTCGTTCTAATTCCGTTTCAAAATGGAGATGAGCGTGATATCGCTGGATGTATTCACTCGTCGGTGATTGGAAATAGAATGTCCGCAAAATGGGTTATATTCTCAAAAAAAGAAACTAAACTGACTTCCGTTTAGATATGCAATAGTGTTGCCCCTCAAATTAAAATCAAAAATGAACGGACGTCCTCTTTCTTATTTTAATTAATTTTAACGACGTCCGGCAAGCCAATACTACCATTAAAAAGAATTTAAACTTTAGGTTAGTGACTACTAGTTAGTACTAGTGCTGCCACCATGAAGTTAAAAGGGAATTACACTGGCTTCCGGTTACTGTCAGTTGAAAAGAACTAAAAGTAACGATTATCACGCCATCTTTACAATCGAGTTGGAACTAAAATAAGAAATCAAATCGATTATAGGATTGAAATTTTAACGGTCTTGTAATCATCAAGGTGGACGTTCTCCGACACGGCCATTCTGACAGCGTCACGCGTCCTCGCGTTGGTGTTCAATCTGAATAAACCACAACCTCCCTGCCATGCAGCGACGGACTGCTGCGCTACCGCAGCTCGGGCAGCGGCCTTTCTCTTTGGCCTCGTCAGGAACGGGGCATAGGTGTCCTCCGAGGTCATCCCCCGCCTGCCGCGCTGCAGAGGTGGACGACAGCTCGCTGGCCGGACTGGCAGGAGCAGTCTCTCGTCCTTCTCCAGCACCTCGAACCGGACGTCGAGCATGGCCCCGATCTGGGACACAATGCTGGACTGCTCCGTGGGCGCCTCAGACACGCCGACATCCATGGGCATGTGCCCGGACGGAACCTCTGATCGGATGGCCTTAAAGGCCTCGACTTCGCGGCAAAACTTCTGATACTCCCTCTGGAGCCGCATTCAGCTTACGGACTTCGTTGTCCGTGGTACGAAGCCGCAACTCCTCTACGGAGGCCCACTGCACGATGGTGTTGGTGGCGGCCGTGACGTTCCGCACGATCTTGTAGTCTCTTAATCAGCGATTATTTTAAAAACTTCACTTGACCAGCGATACCACATAACCAGTAATAGGTTGTATTGTTGGACTTATTTATTTATTTATTTATCAAACATCTTAAAGCTAACAGAATTAATTCCAAAATGCTTAAAGATAAATGACATTACAAATTAAATTAAATTGAATTAAATTAACAAATTAAATTAAATCAAATTAGAACGTATATTACAATTGAAATTAAAATAAATATAATAAGTACAACGTCAATCAAAATCATTTCAATTAATTTCATGTTATACAAATAAATATGTCAAAAGTATAAATTACATTACAATTGAAATTAAAATAGAATAAAATATAATACTTAGGCACAATGTCAATCTAAATCATTTCAATCAATTTTCATGTCATACAAATAAATATGTCAAAAGTATATAATAGTCAATAATTGTCATTTAATATTTTCCAAAATTGATAAAAGAGATGTCCTAAACTATCTGCAAACAGATCGATTGCATAGTGGATGTGCGCCGCACACTCTTCGTTTGTACCGGAGCTACGACTACACACCAACATATGCAGCTAGAAGTTATGAAACCAGGTTGAAGAAAGGGACAAATAATTTTGACATTAGGCATTAAGCCCTTTACGCTCAGCAGCTTCAGGGGGTCACTAACCGGTACAGACACCCCTCGAAAATTCAGAGTTAAGTGTAAAGTACTCCGTTTACCAACACTGTTAACCATGGTCTCTCTCTCTCTGGGACTGGATCTCAGCCACGCTGGCTCAGGCAGTGGATAAATACTGCAGAAGAACAAAATCACCTACGGCAAAACGTTGAACTTTCGCCTTTGTGCTGTCAATATGAGACTTGTCATAGCTAGAGTTTTTATTCATGCTAGTAACAGCTTGTTCGCGAACAGCATCGGTGTCTACGATAGGCTCATCGTTAAGAAGTTCCAAAGGCCTAGCAACTTTTCCTATAAACAGTTCAAGGGGACTTGACTTAGTGACCCTGTTGATGGTACAACTAACTCCACGCAAGCTGAACATCAGGGAGAGCATCTTGCCATGACGCTCTTTGCTGGACTCGACAGCGGTCGGCGTTTTTTTTTTTTCAGAGTGCTCATGACCCGTTTGACCTGACCTTTCGCACAAGAGTTACCACTAGCAATGAAATGCAAGGTGATACCATAAGACTTACAAAACTCCTTGAAAACAGTACTCGCAAAACACCGGCCCTGATCGGCAATGATACGCTTAGGGGCACCAAATAAAAAAGGGTGATTTTTCCTAACGACTTCATGTACTTGTGGACTCCACTTATACGGCATACGATACACGGTCTTATTTGTATCTACTAGTCGAATCTCTAACGGGTTCACGTAAGCATGACCATAAGGTGTTCCAGAGACGAATATTCCTGAAACTCCTTTAGTAGGTTCACAAGTTTAGGCTTGGACTCTATGGGAACACCCGTGCCTATCTTATTAAAATCAATTATACTAGAGCTAGAAGTAACACAAAAGTTAACTATCAATAATAGTAAAATGAAAATGTCAATAATCGAACATAATTTGTCGTAAGTATTTGTCCAGAAAAACGTGAAAAAGAACATCATCTTGGTCTTATCTCTCCACTACTGATAACGTGTCCTAAGTATTCTACCTCCCGTTTTAAGAAGGAACACTTCCTCTCAGTAGGAATCGAAAGAACAGTTGAAAGACCCTCAAGAGCTTCTTCAGCGGTCGTGGCCAGCACTAACACAGTAGTGAAGTAGCCCACCATGCAAACGAGCTATCTGATCGGAAATTAAGGACAGCGGAAACCTATCGGGAACTGTGTTATCGTTGAGTTTTCGATAATCGACACAGAGTCTATCACTTCCATTATTTTCCTTTACAAGGAGAATGGGGCTCGCAACGGCGATAAACTGAGGCGAACTACACCGGCCTGCGGCATCAATACGTTCGCGTACCACACTCCGTTCTTCAGTCGACAAACGGTTTTATTTGGATCCCTTAATTCAATCTGCATAGGTTTAGTCTAGCCACGGTGATTAGGGATACCGGAAGCAAAGTGGTGTTAAATTTATCTGTAATAGCATCAAGTTGAGGTCTTACATCGGGGGAAACATCTGTGTCTATCAAAACTAAACCACTATCACAAAAGTCTTGAACTTGACAGGTATTTAACAACATTCACTTTCGCAAATGACCAAACGCCAAACGACGACCTCCGCCCAAGCCCGACGATCAACATCTATGTACATACATATATCAAATATTAGCTGGGACCAACAGCCCAACGTGTCCTCCGAAACACGGAGACACTCAAACAAATGTCACTAAATGCGGTCAGGATGGCCACCCATCCCTTCACTTTCCGCGGCGATACAGCTTGAATTTCGCTATCGCAAAACATCTAACCACAAAACGGGCACCTGTAAATAAAATATCAATGGTTAATCAACGGGCGTCACCCGGAACTTGCAGTCATAACCGGGTATTACCCGCGTTATGCCGCTTTAACGGGCGTCACCCGCGAACATGCAGTCATAACCGGGTATTACCCGCGTTATGCCGCTTTAACGGGCGTCATTCGTGTTATGACAATTCAACGGGCGTCACCCGGAACTTGCAGTCATAACCGGGTATTACCCGCGTTATGCCGCTTTAACGGTCGTCATTCGTGTTATGACACTTCAACGGGCGTCACCCGGAACTTGCAGTCATAACCGGGTATTACCCGCGTTATGCCGCTTTAACGGTCGTCATTCGTGTTATGACAATTCAACGGGCGTCACCCGGAACTTGCAGTCATAACCGGGTATTACCCGCGTTATGCCGCTTTAACGGTCGTCATTCGTGTTATGACACTTCAACGGGCGTCACCCGGAACTTGCAGTAATAACCGGGTATTACCCGCGTTATGCCGCTTTAACGGTCGTCATTCGTGTTATGACACTTCAACGGGCGTCACCCGGAACTTGCAGTCATAACCGGGTATTACCCGCGTTATGCCGCTTTAACGGGCGTCATTCGTGTTATGACACTTCAACGGGCGTCACCCGGCAACATCAAATCACAACACGGGCATCATCCGTGTTATGACACTTCAACGGGCGTCACCCGACAACATCAAACCACAACACGGGCATCATCCGTGTTATGACACTTCAACGGGCGTCACCCGACAACATCAAACCACAACACGGGCATCATCCGTGTTATGACACTTCAACGGGCGTCACCCGACAACATCTAGCCATAACACGGGCATCATCCATGCTATGACTGATGTTTTTTTTTTTTTTTTTTTTTTTTTTTTTTTTTTTTTCCAATTCCGTATTATTAAAAGTTGAACGAATCTGGGCCGCGCCCCAGAAATTAATATACTGGTTTACTTGTAGTAATAGTAATTTTACTGTTAAATTACAAAGCAATATTTACATTTTAATTTTAATAAATTCAGTGGTATAATTTTTCTTTACCCGCAATAAACACGGAATTCGAACTATTTATTGTTCTAGTTCACATTATGTATTTTAGTCAATGGACAACCGACAGTTTGTTCCATATCATAGTAATTAGCAGGTTGGTGGCCTATTCGGGATAAGAGTTAGGTTCAGTTTAGATCAAAACGAAGTGAAAGTTGACAGGGGAAGCTTCAGCAACTTTTTGTTTACATGACTTTGATCTCTCCCGCAGTTTATGCTTACATAACTTTGTAATATTCCGTCTTTCAAACCGGCGCATTGAGACTGGAGTTGAACAGTAACTGTAACTTTCTTCGTTATTTAGTACTTCTTTATAATTGTACACCCAATTATTTTTACATACGTGAAGCCAATCTTAATCGATTACTCACAAACTACAAAATTGAAATTGTGTTCCAGTTTTTCATTACTTTTATACGTCATAATTATGCAACATAGAAATAACTACGTTTATGTTTTATACGACTTGCGCTTCCAATTCTATGTGATAATTAATTATTTATGCAACTTTGATACCGATATATTGTAAACGGAGAGTAATTACACGCCACACACAATCGAGAGTGAATTCGCAACTTATTCCCTTGGTTTAAATACCGCTTATCGGGCGGGAAAGTATACAAAGCAAAATGTACTTCAGGTACGTTTTAGTTAATAAATTATTTTACAAAAAAAATATTATTATATAAATTGCATTATAATAGATTATATTCTGTATATTTATTAATTTTTTATCGAACATCTATTATAGTTTCAGATTACTCAAACATTGAAGAATATATTTACTCCGTACCGGAAATAGCCGCCATTACAAAAATATTTTAAGATCAGAAACATTAATCATATATTTTCTATCAATTCTTGAGAATAATTAAATAATCATATTTACTTTAATATTTTATGACCTTATAACAAATAAAATACTAGCATTTGCTATGTAGTGATTTCTGATATTTACACGGTTACTACTCATATACGCGAGTTTTCATCCGTTTAAAGTTGTTTTTATTTAATGAGCATTCGCTATGACTCTTTTTTTTTTTTTTTTTTTTTTTTTTTTTTTTTTTTTTTTTTTTTTTTTAACTGGTATTTCTGTTTTAATATTTACACTGGGTAACATAAACACTGGGTACTCACGGACTCGTCGCCAAAATGTACTGTTTGCTTATTACATGATATCGGCTCACTGCTCTGACGTCACTCGCACGTCCGTTCCGCTCCGTGTCCACCAATGAAGTGCCTCGGCGGGCGGGCTGTATGCCCTTTTATAGGGAGAGGCCCCCACTCGCCGCTACCCAGGTAAGCGGCGTGTGGGCATGAGACGATCGTTCTTTTAAGTATCATATTCACATACACTACACGCTAAAAGCGTTACTTATACCATTTTAGTAAAATTACACACAAACCTGACACAGTCGAATGGCTATGAAGCCATGATCCAATTGGTCTATTTCTTGGTTCCGGAGGTCAGGTGGCGGTCGCTCTGTACTAGCCAAAACCTGGATCATGGTGCAAGCGTACATTGACTACTCGTAGTTCGTGATAGAACACGCACGGAGAAAGAAAGATTGATATTGGGAAAAGGTATTTTAATAAAACTATCGGTACAACCCAACAAAAAAAATAATTTATTTCACCACAATTACACAACAAACAGGTCCTAATTGAAGTAAATTTATCAAGCCTCTTCTTTTTATACAAACAAATTTACTATCTAACCACAACGGTGGTTATAATTATAAATAGAGTTTAAATAAACTCGATGTAATTTTATTATAATACAACTTTATGAAACTTAAAAAAAAAACTGCCCATGAATGGGACCGCGAATAAATAAACCCATTGTATAAATAAAAACCAATCAACAAACAGGTAGGATTAAGTACAAAATGTATAAAAATTAAATGTCACACATCAATTACAAAAACAAATCAAATATTAATAAAATTCATATAAAAACAGTTAGGAATGATTTTCAAATATCATAATTTTTCATTGCAGATTGACATTATTGTACAGTCAACAGCATTAATGAGACAACCACGAAATGTGCAATTCCTTCAACATACTTTTTTTTAATGTTAAACGAAACATATTTCAACATTGATTTTAGGAATGTGACAATTTGAAATAGCCAGTCACACGGTTGTTTTTACTCTCAATGGAATATTGTAATATCAAACATTTATAAAAAAATCAATTAAATTGTCCTGAGCTGGATTATTTCCACATAGGTAGTTAGTACTGTTAGTAGGCTGAGCACAATAAAATGCATTTTTAATTTTTATATCGTCTCACTTATCCGTAGACTAAGGTCCGACCTGTACTTTTAATAGTTTGATGAACTGTGTAACAAGGAATAAAATTCAGATACTATTACGTTTCCATTCTAAGGATACACATCTTATATGTCTTTAGGACTATGGACTGGTCAATCGCCACAAGGCTGGCACCGGCTGATACCCTTCGGGTGTGAAGGAAAGCAGTTTAGAAGGTAGTGGGACGAAGGTCTGTATGTTTTTTAAGCCCCGTGTCTCTTACGTATGCAGGTCTTGTTAGCCTGTAGTTACGGTGCATAAAAGTATTATCACACGAAAAAAAATTAAGGCTAAAAAAATTATAACTTGTTTTTGCTCTCACACGCATCGGACTTTGCTCTACGAATAAGTCGAAAACTTTCATTCTATGGTTGGTATTAGACTTAAATAAAATGCCAACCCGCTCATTTAAACTATAGTAGGTACTGGCACCAACGAATTTTAATCGTTGACTGGCACCTTCAATATTCATTATACTTCGGGTCTCAACCGAAGACGATTATTATATTACTAGCAGCAGAACATGAGATGGTGCTATCCTTGTCACACGTTTAGATTTATAACACTTAAAAAGATCTTCTGTCTCCCTCCCCCAACACTCCCACAACCGGGCAACACGCGGCGCCTGACCTCATTACGTGTTTTTGTGCCGTCCGAGTCACACGTGCGTTCTCCTTTCTAAAAATTTTAAAAAGGAAAACGCTAACGGTCGGAATCTTCAGATAGTAATAGTGATAGTTTCCTACTCAAAGGCCAAAAATAGTGAAAGTGTTACTTTTCCTACGGATAATCCAAAAGTATTAACCAGTGAATATAATTTCAATACAGGAATCAACATGACCAATGGAAATTTTCAGGTACCCTACTTTTATTTATTTTTTGCAATTACATTTTGTAACAATTTACACAATCGAGATAAGGCCTGTGTCCCAGCAGTGGGAACGTATATAGGCTGATGGTGATGATGATAACATTTTGTAACTTTATTATGTGAGTACATACTTACCAACATAATTTAGTTCATGTATATTCACATTTCAAATCAAATTAAATTAAACTGTTTTGCTAAAATACAGTAAACAAGGTCTTGTCAAGATTATAATGTGCGTGTATTCAACCTGCATGCAGGTGTGCAAATCTACTTACATAAATTGGAAACAAAAACAATATTATTAAACATATTACATAGGTAATTTATCGTTAATTATTACATGTCAAAATGTTATTGCTATGAGTAATATATTCAGTAACATTTATAAATGAGGTCTGGGCAAGATCAGCCCGTGATGTAAGCCCCATTAGGCATTAGGTCCGCCTTATGTACTCTTGATTGTGCATTAAAGTTTAAATAAAAATAAAAAATAAAAATGTAAATAATAATATATAGCCTACAAGGCTAAATTAGTTACCATTCAGCTATAAAAGCGCTACAAGTTGCAGCACTAAAAGTGTTGAGGGATTTTGATACCACAAAATTTATGAGGACCTACTTTATTCTTATAATGGTAGGGTACTCTTGGACTCAAGTATTGAAGTTCCATTTAAAACTATTACTTAATCCACGCAAAGCGTGATTACAATATTGCACCACTCAAGTCGTGAGAGGTTCTTAGACTCCATGCAAGTCGTGTAGAGGATATTTCTCCACTGTAAAAGTGTCGAGGCTAACCCCACGCTAGTCGTGAAGTGGTTTTTTAGCTCCACGCAAGTCGTGTAGAGGATATTTCTCCACTGTAAAAGTGTCGAGGTTAACCCCACGCTAGTCGTGAAGTGGTTTTTTAACTCCACGCAAGTCGTGTAGAGGATATTTCTCCACTGTAAAAGTGTCGAGGCTAATCCCACGCTAGTCGTGAAGTGGTTTTTGAACTCCACGCAAGTCGTGTAGAGGATATTTCTCCACTGTAAAAGTGTCGAGGCTAACCCCACGCTAGTCGTGAAGTGGTTTTTTAACTCCACGCAAGTCGTGTAGAGGATATTTCTCCACTGTAAAAGTGTTGAGGCTAACCCCACGCTAGTCGTGAAGTGGTTTTTTAACTCCACGCAAGTCGTGTAGAGGATATTTCTCCACTGTAAAAGTGTCGAGGTTAACCCCACGCTAGTCGTGAAGTGGTTTTTCAACTCCACGCAAGTCGTGTAGAGGATATTTCTCCACTGTAAAAGTGTCGAGGTTAACCCCACGCCAGTCGTGAAGTAGTTTTTTAACTCCACGCAAGTCGTGTAGAGGATATATTTTCTCCACTGTAAAAGTGTTGAGATTAACTCCACGCTAGTCGTGTAGAGGACATTGCTCCACTCTAGAAGTGTCGAGCTAGAATGGAGACCCAGAGTGGACACCACAGGCAGACCACCGCCTGTGGTGGACGACTACACGCAGGCTGGGACTGGATGAATCGGGCACTGCCGGGATCGTCGCAAATGGAAAAGAAGAGAAGAGGCCTGCTTCTATCCAGGTATGGATCATTAAGGAATCATGAGGAGGGCGAGAAATTTTTTTTTTTCTACCTTCAAGCACAGCGTGTTGATCCAAAACATTGTTTACTTCACGTAAATCTAGTACATAAATCATATAAATATAATTGAAGGATAAGTAAAGTATATAATTATGATTATATCTGCCACTACTCCTTGACAAAACAGAACCGGTCGCAGGCACGTTTAACCGCACCGGCCTAGCTTGTACGATTTTATCGGATATCCAAGAAAAACTTATTTTATTTGGATCCGGAATTATTACAATTACTCAGAAAGATCCAGGGTATAAAAATAATAATAATAACGCACGCTTCAAAGGATCGGGTCCCCATGGGCCTAGATTGCTTTCATTGCTCGGCTAAATGCCCGGAACTGAAATCATTACTAGTGTAAAAACTGAGACATAACATACTCGTATGTCTAGTAATAAACAGAAGTTTCTGTACAAAGATAATCATTTTCAGACAGACATAATAATCGCAAAATTATGCATAGTAATTATGATTGATATTCAATTATAAGAAAATAAAGATATTAATAAGATATTAATATTATGTGAATAGTCCGCGTTGTGACTGTGTTTAGTTATTAGACTACCGACTTTTTGTTAATAATTCTAGTGGAGCCTATGTCGCTCATACAATTTATGATAAACTGTATTTTTAAGTTTCTCAATAAGTGAATTGTATTCTTATGAGAAAAATAAAGTATCTTTAACAATTAATATTATTATTAAGATATATGTAGATACGGTTAAAAACAACAAACAGATCATGTGTTCGCACATCTTCAGATCTGTTATTTCCGAGATTCGTCGAAATCTATCGTTTTCGAAATTTATGTCGGAAAGAAAAGTTCTGATTATCATCAGAACGATAAGATACGATAGAGCCCCGTTTGGAACGCAAACTCGAGGCGCTTTAAACTTCAGGGGGGTGCCGCAGCGCGGAGCATCAGCGGTTAAGCCACCAAGGGTGCGGCTAGTGACGCCGAGAGGCCACCACTCCACCTGCGCGACATCACAATTAACTGTCATAATTATGTGACCACTGACTTGTCTGACGACTGTGCAGTCTTATGATTTGATGCATACATATAAAGAAGAATCTGTAGAAGTATCTTAAGTTCAAGACAATTACTGCTACGCGGAAACTTATGTATGTCACAATAAAGGACAAATTTAATTATGTACAATAATATTAAATGTATTAAAGTGGCACATTTCACAATTCTTTACAAAATGGAAGCTTATGGCACTGTCCATACGCTGATTATTAATTTTATGGTAAATTTTCATAATTTACTAAAAATTTAATATGTTACTCGCATCTCTAACGCTCTGATACGAATTACTTATTTATTATAAATCGTCTATTCTAAATTACAAAAACCTTCTTTGTAATTTAGTGTATAGTTTGGAACATCTACTGAACTCAGGACTACTGGCAGTTAATTTATTAATTTATAAAAACTTTATTGATCGAAAAATCAGGGTACAAATTCTGACTTGACAGTAGAAGCATTCTCTACTAGTTAACGTTTGGGGAAAACAAAAATCGAAATGATTTAATGCGGCAAAAATTTGTGTCTTGCAATCATCACTATAATGAATTTAACAAATGATCCTTTTTCTAAGACAGTTATGTGAACCACATTTATGGTTATGTCTAACTACAATATAATAATAATTATTATTATTATATTTTTAGAAATATAATAAGACATTAAACATTTAAATAAATATTTCTTTTCTATTCTATGGATTATTTTTCTATATTATTTACTACTAAAACCGAATAATCGATAACATAAGCTTGTGAAGAAAAATTAAAATAAGAAATAATACTGTCACTATGTACTTGAACTAGAACTAAACAGTGTTGTGAAAATAGATAATACCGCAAAAACGTTCCGTTTAAAAATAACTACAGGTTTACAAATTCTGTTTATTTGTAATTAACACAAGAAATACGTTAAATATACACTTAGGTATTTTGCTGAATGTATTGGCTTTTTGTCCTCTGCATTTTGCATTTCCAGTCGTTTATTCGTTATTTACATATAACGTTAAAGTTCTTAGTCTAACATTTTTCAAAAATGAAAATGATGAAATTGGCAAGTAAACATAAAAAAAAAAAAAAAAAAAAAAAAAAAATTGGCTATCCCTTGGACAATGACCTCATAGCAGACAGATAGCCCAAAACTAGGCATGGCTTGTGCTATGGTTGCCAAACTTGCCAACTATCGGATGAAAGTTCCTTACATAATTTGTTATTTTTGTATTATTATTTTTAAAATGTATACTTTTATTATACATAATAAAATACTCAGGCCGATAAAGGCAGATATGTTCATGCACACGACACGAGTGGTCGTACCGTGCGGATTTTGATCCCGCGATCTCTGATGTAGTGGTCGACTCCTCAAACATTACAATGAATCTATGTATATATATATCTATGTACGCATTTTACATCAGATCAAGCTATATACATATTGGATAGATAATCTTTACTGGTGGATGCAAATCATAAAATTGGTCCCAATTTGTATTACAATAATATTGTAATACAATACATACACTAAAATATACAATAAAATTTAACGTAGGTACCATCGTTAAATTTTATTCCTTGTCTAATGATTGTATAAATCGCCTAGCTATTAAAGGCATATAAACATATAGACTGGCTTCACCAAATCACCCAGTGTTTTATTTTGAAAAATATAATAATCTATAATATAAAAATGAATCGCAAAATGTGTTGGTAAGCGCATAACTCAACAACGCCTGGACCAATTCGGCCAAAATTTTTTTTTTTTTTTTTTTTTTTTTTAAATGTTCGTTGGAGTTCAAAGATGGTTTTTACGGCGAGAAAAATTTAATTGATTGATTGATCAATTCCCAAGGGAACGGGAACCACGCGGGTGAAACCGCGGGCGCCCGCTAGTATTATATAAAATATAATATATCTTTATAAGATTACTCCGTGTACTTGATAAGTCATTGCCTTTGATCAAAGAATACAGACCATTATCATAATAAGACATTTAATAATTACAATAGATTATTTGATTTGATGGAGACCTCGTAACCTGAGGCCTTCCATTCATCATTACTTATAGTGCCGTATATTCGCGGCAATAATATTATATCAATAATTGCTGAATGTTAAAAACTACGTATACAGAACCTGTGGTTCATTAAAGGACACTTTTATATTGGGTTAGTAAAAAAAAAAAAAAAAAATATTTTATATACATGATATTGCCATCAATTGAAATATACATAATGCGTATTCGTATCTCACAGTCCTCTGTCAGCTTCTGCATCCACCTTACTTCTTCTTATCTTACCGGTATCTTACCGGTGTTGGTTGGAGCGATCCCTCGATTGCCTTCTTCTTCTTTATAATAAAAATGTCCTAGTATGTTATGTACATAAATAATAGTGATTTCGCTAAAGCCATATTCGGTATAATATGATTCATTTAAAAGACATATTATTTGACTATGCCCTAGGTTTACAAAATTAACTTATCTTTTATTTTCAATTGTTTATCTTAATATTACAATGATGCTCTAAACATCTGCTAGTAATATAATAATCGTCTTCGGTTGAGACCCGAAGTATAATTAAGAATCAAACGAACTTACCTAGTGTAGTTTGATTCCAATTATGCGAGGGTCTCAACCGAAGACGATTATGTCGTCCCATCCCGCCCAACCCGACAAACAATTTATAAAAATAAAAGCTAATCCATTTACCGACACACAAAAAATTTACTTTGAAATAATGAGGTCAGGCGCCGCGTGTTGCCCGGTTGTGGGAGTGTTGGGGGAGGGAGACAGAAGATCTTTTTAAGTGTTATAAATCTAAACGTGTGACAAGGATAGCACCATCTCATGTTCTGCTGCTAGTAATATAATAATCGTCTTCGGTTGAGACCCTCGCATAATTGGAATCAAACTACACTAGGTAAGTTCGTTTGATTCTTAATTATAATCGTTTGTACAATTTTACAAACTCATACAAAAATAACCTCAACGAACATTCGTTGAGGTCTCACTCACATGAGAGAACATTTATCCAAACTCAAAATATCATACATAAAAAAGCAAGCCCACAAACCATTGATCTAATAACCTACATTATCATTAGTTCTAATCTCTTTGCCTACGTATAATCATAATTATTTGTTTCATGTGTTATGCGTCAACGAGTATTAAATTTGATCAAAGAAAAGAGGATACAGGTTGTATCGTTAATTCGTTAACAGCTCTGTTTTTTATTCTAAATACTTTTGTCCCATTACTTTCGGAAAGTAAAAAAAAAATCTTTTTTTTTTCAATAACTGTGCCTGAGATGGAACAGACAGTATACCAGTACTACACAACTTTTATAACACACTTTACCTCTTTGGAACAATCTAAATATTCTCAATAGTTAGGATATATTGAAATAAGAAAATATGTTTTAGCGAGAAATTCCAAAAATACAGAACAAAAGTATCAGTTTATACCAGTAAGCAAAAATTAACCCTTTCACCGCCACGGTCGGATTTATCTGACAAACCACTAAGTATTTAGTTGAAAATATACATGTGCGAAATGGACACGCCATAACGGTGAAAAGTTTAAATAAAAGGTACTAAGAATCCTATACCCCACGTTCACAGGTTATTATTGGTCACAATTACATTTGGCATAACAATTAACTACAACTAAAACAATATTGTAACAATAAAATAAATTATTAAGGAACAATTATTTTTCTTTGATATGCATAAATTATCTACATAATAATATAAAAACTTGAGACTGGTAAAGTCAAAATAAATTAAATTAGAAAAAACAAATATGTTTAAATATTGAAATGAAGTTTGTTTTATCGTTTTGCTACCTTATGAATTCAATATTTTAAGTTTTTTCTGATAGACTGTATCTATTTTAAAAACGTTGAAAAATAACGCAGCCTAGTAATTTTTTATTGTTATTATATATATGTAGGCAAAACACAATTACCTACATAAAAAAAAACTGAAAATGCTCTTAGAAGTAAAAACAATATTTATAAATTTTATCCTTATTTTTTTAAGTGAACGTTGTTTTTACCGATTTACATAAAATGTTTGACTTTATTTACAGGGAATGTCTAAAGACAAATGCCTTAAAAATGCTGTATGGGTTACCAAAAATTAATTATTTATTAATATTTTGTCTAATTTGCTAAAGGACTAGTCATCTAAGATTATTCAAATGCTAAGATTGTGATTTGAATAATCTTAATTTTTCTAAAAACTGGAACCCAAAATCGTTGCATAGCATTTATTATTGCATGCATACAAATAGATAAACATTGAACGGTGTTCTCTTCTAAGGACAATAAAAATTATACACAAATAAATATAATGATGATGATTCATTGATGAATGAATAATTATAATTTAACTATCTAGGTAATTTGGTTTTTATAGGACATTCGGAAAGTAGCAGACCGGAAAAATATTTTTTTTATAAGAAGTGAAAAGTTTAAAAGCTTTTTTTGTTTCCGACTGTCCTTTTTGAATATTTTAAGTGTATATTGTCATGATTTTTATCGGAGAAAAAAAACACCGTAATTTTTCATTGACAAGATGTAACAGGTACTTTTTCAATATGCTTAAAAAGATGTACAATACAAAATTATAACTCTTAATACAAACATGACTAAAAATGTTTTGTCAGATTTGATATAAATTATTTTCTACATTCACGTGCTAACCTTAAAATTACTTTTTTTTGTGTTTCGCATTTTACACTATTGTTTTACAGTTGTCAGAGTGAATAAAAACAATATATTATAATATTGCTATGAAAATTATATATAACTATTTGTGATTGAAACATAATTGCAACATACTAGTATGAATATACGAAGTTTATACACATTTGTATAATAAATTACAGAGCGCCCTCTAGTCTTATTGCAAACAATACTTATGCGAACTATACAACGCATTAAAACTATAATTACCTGCAAAATGATGTTTGCAAGCCAATTTGTACAGACAGCGCCAAAATGATCTGAGCGTTCAAACCTACCAAAAATATCTGAACATTTGACAAAAATCACTCTTAGCACAATACTTTTAGGTGTAAATATCATTTGTTGTAATTTTTTCTTAAACAACAAATTAAAATGCACGTCTTAATGTAAGGTTGATTTTTGTCAAATGTTCAGAAATTTGAGAGACTTCGGCGCTGACTGTACTAACTAAAGCTATTTTATGAAATAAATAAGACCCATATTAGCTTCCATCTCATGTTAGCACGCGATCTGTAATTATATTGGAATAAATAATGCAAATTGACACTTATGACTTGTTACTTATAGAAGGATTTAGCTTATCAACTATTCTTGAGTATATTTGAAACAACTAGCATTGTGAAGCTGCCTATAAGGTACAACGTGGCGGGAATCGAAGCTAGTAGTCTATAACGCTCCTCTGAAAAGAAAAGAAAAAAATAAATCAACTTACAAACAATTATAACTATTTTAGATAAACTGGAGCCCACAGCAAGGGTAAAGTTAAAAACAAAACTTTTTTCTTAAAATAGAACAAAAATTACTCATAATCAGAAAAATCATTCTAAACTTTTACAATTTTCTTTACGATTAAAATACCAGTTATCGCAAGTGGCGTGAGACTTTAAAAAACTTGTTATTTTATTTTTTTTATTTGGTATCAGTGTTTTCTCTCTCTTACATGTTAAAGTTAGAAAGAGACAACACGACTGCCAAAATATTAATTATTATAATAGAAAAATTTTCACACTAAATAATCACTTGCAGTGTACTTCCCTATTTATTATAAAGGTGCCTATATAATATATTCAGCAATTCAATATGTTAAACAAACTTATCTTGTAAATAGTTGTGAAGATTTTCATTAACAAAAAGGTTTCTCTTCAATGAAGAATGTTAACTAATTTTGATTATTAGCACTCCATATTCTTTGTAAGAAATAGAAAATACTAGTGAAAGAATTACTTCGATACGTCAATTAGTTTCCGATTTAGAAGTAAAACAAGTTGTAACCGCACGCGCGGGCTGCCGGTGCCGGTGTGACGTCATTGTACAACTCGCTCAGTCTGGCGCACTCAGTCCGCTAGCGTTCGGCGCCCGTGCCGTCGAAATTAAACCTAAATACTTTTAAAAATGTCCAATCCAAATACTAGGAAATCATGTGGTGTGCCTAAATGTAAAAATACAACTACCAATTCGCAGGAAAAGTTGTTTTTTATAGTTCCAAAGGACGTTGAGGCTCATCGCTTCGACGATGTAGCCACATTAAAAATCCTAGTATGTTTACAGCCACCTCTGCTGGCGGCACAATCTTCGCAGGTTACATTTAAAACTTCTTGATCCTTATCAGTTTAGGATGCAATGATAAGGTGTGGTACGTATGCGGTGTTCTGGCGTGATTCTACATTACATACATCACCTAGGTAGGTCTTTTTATTTGAACATGACTAATAGCATCATCGCCATAGCTGTCTCTTGCTGATCTGAAATAAGCTTCTTTTAAAAATAAATGGCTTTACGTATTTTGTAAGTAAAAAAAATACAACACTATATTTACTTACATCCTAAGAGCGCTTACGCACGCACTACGTCCGATCCGAATCCGATCCGTCTCCGTGAAATCAAAATCACAAAGACATTCGGATGACGGATCTAGTTCGTAAATCACTAGAAATACTCCGGACCGTTATTTCACGGAGACGGATTGGATTCGCATCGGATTCGGATCGGATAGTGCGTTACCTTACCGCTCTTATTCCTAGGTACTATCCTAGTTCCTACTAATATTATAAACGCGAAAGTTTGTGAGTGTGTGTGTGTGTTTACTTGTTATCTTTCACGCAAAAACTACTGAATGGATCTGGACGAAGTCTGGAATAACATATAGGTAGGTAGGCTACTTTTAATCCTGGGAAAATGTACAGTTCCCGAGGGAAACGGGGGCGAAGCTGCTGGCGGAAGCTAGTTTGCAATCAACGTATTTAAATTCGTTGTTTGCAATATATCAATCAATGTACCTATATGTATTTATTTAAATGTACTAAGAAGAGCGGTACCTATATGTACATAACGTACCTACTTACCTATAGTTACAAAACTATAATACCTACATTTATTTGTTGTCTTTAACATAAACATTGAATGGTAGGTAGATACTTTTACTATTTGATATTCCTCGCATTTCGGCGGCAACGAAATCACTATTTGTTAAATAATGTGCAACCATTATTCCATCTATTTTAGGTAGATTATATTATCCGATTGCCCTTTTTCGTCCATATTATTAATTGAATAATATTTACTATTAAGTCTATTAACGAAAACACAACAAAATACTGCACAAGCCAAGCGCAAGCTATGCAACTTGTACTAAGCCGGGCTCGGCCCGCGCGGCGGGTTGTGATGTGACGTCACAAGCGGTCACGTGACTGTTAGCGGGACTCGATATTTTTCGAAACTTTGAATGCCTATAGAATCAAAACTACTAGGTATTTTTGACTACAACAAAAACTAGTGTATTTGTATACATACAGGCATTACTGTGACAAAATTTCAAGCGATTTGGCATACCTAGTAACATTCTCCATTGTATTATCTTAATAAAAAAAATGTAAACGACTAAATTAAAAACTATCTGGTTCAAATGCTATTAGAATACGACCTTTTGAAGTTGCGTTACGCGACAGTGATGACTTACACACACACAGATAATATGCATTGCTATTGGTTGCTATAATGCATTGCTATTGGTTGCTATAAAGCGTTGCTATTGGTTGCTAACGTTACGGAGAAGCGCAGCTGACATCATTTTTAGCTCAATTCCAAAAGGTATTATCCTAATAGCATTTGAATCGGATATTACATAAAGTACGATGCATTTGAGGAATAAATAGTATAAATAGCAAAAAGTCTTTAGAGCCAGTTTCACCATTGACAGATAAGTTCGTGATAATTTAGATGTTTTTTTTTGTCTGTCAAGTTTCAGAAAAAGATGTCAGAAGCTTTTATATTTAAGAACTTATAAACGGCTTTTAGTAACTAAATTTAAGAAGATTCTTGTCCTTCAAGGGCTGCATTAAAATAAAAGGTTGTAATTTTTGTAACCATCTGATTACATAAAGTTCAGAAAAAGTGCTACTGTCGCACTTTAGTAACGTAAAACAAAAAAACGTGGTGGTTGTAAAATAGGAATACTTCTTTCTCATTTGAATTAAAGACATTTTAAAAATAAAATACAGGTTATCCATAGTCAACATTTTTTATTCCATTCCTTTTCAATAGTTGTCTGACTTATTACTGACTGTTTTTAAATACGTTTTAAGCTGTTTTTTAACTTTTTTTTAAATAAGCCAAGGTATTTTATAAAAATATCTTTAATTAAACCAAACCTAAATAAAATTAGTACAGTCCGCATGCAAGGAATTGTAAAAATTAAAGTCGCAGAGGAGGAAGAATAATACTTTTATTTTAAGACTTCTTGTTAATACGTCTTAGTGTTATGTTAGTGAATCTTAATACAGATAATACGAATAATTTATTTTATAAATAACAATAAACTAGAACATTACATCAGTAACGAAACATGTTTTCACAACTTTATTTTATACAAATAAGCCAGGAAGATTAAGTCTTTTTGAGCCTTAAATATACAAAAAATGTATCAAAATTAATATGTCGCGCTATAACTTTTAAAAATACAGTTTCCTTGTTTTTCAGGGAACAATTCGAAGGAAACTATATTTTTATCAAACAATAATCCATGCCTTAACTCACTAAGTAAGAAACAAGTAGCTTTGCAACAACATTATAACCTAGTTGTAATATCGTTTATACTTTAATAATTATAAAGGTATAGTTCATAGCTTTGTATTCGATTACATAATACAACATTTCGTTGTATACTAAATCTTATTGAGCAAAGATGAGGGAAAATGGCGTATTAAAAGTCTGATAATAATACAGTATATTAAGGTCTTAAAGAAAACCTATGTATAATAAATTATAGCATAATTTCTGCTTAATAAAGCATGTATGTATTTGATTGTCTACTGCGAGGCAAAAACTAGAAGAGTTAGTATACGATGATAAATGATTAGTTGGTAAACTTCAAATCGATCTACTGATTCAAATTCGGAGTAAAATGACGAACCCAGTATTCTGTAAAATTGTATATTATAAAATAATTATCGACGTATTAAATTTTTAAATTGGGGCCACATATTCGAAACCAGTATTTTGTAAAATTGTATATTATAAAATAATTATCGACGTATTAAATTTTTAAATTGGGGCTACATATTGAAGACTGTATTGTCAAATATATTGCCATAAAGCAATTAGCACGATTTTGACACATGACAACCCTATTGTTTTTCATGAAACCTTAAATATAATTACGGAATACATATAGACCGTTTTTAGTTAGGAATAAGGAGGAATACTTTTTTAATAGAAACTTAAGGCAGCGTCTAACGAAGCTAGCTAAATTATTAAGCTCTATGAACCTAACAGCGAAGTTTTAAATTAAATGAGAAAGAAAGAAAGAAATAAAGAAAAACATTTATTGGCCCAAGGCAAAATACACAAGATAACACAAAAAATATTAAAATTAAAATAAAACAAAAAACAATTTAACTTAAGAACTAATTTAGAAAACAGGCCAACAGGGTTTTTGCCTCAGCTTATGCTGCTGCTTCAACTTTAGAAAACGGCACAGCAGCGCTGGTATTAGGCAGAAGTCGGCAGAACCCATTTGAGTGGCGAAAGAAAATAAATAAATTCTATAGAAGGATACATAATATTGAGATGAATTTGGATAAATAAATAAATGTGTTTAAATAAACAAATACCAACAAAAAGGCGTGTGTACACAGTTTATTAATAAACGTGCACAAGCATTTTGTACTCGCTGTATGAGCTTGGCAGTCCTTCCCAATATACAAGGCCCATACAATGTTTCACAATAATTTATTTAATAATTTAGACAAAACTAGTGACCCACACAACATTATTCGAATTTGTTCACTAATATACGGCCTTATTTTGTACAATACTAGCTTTCTCTACGCATTCAATCGGTTCACCGTTTATATGCACATTCAAAGATACATTGCCAAGTTTACATATTCGATCGCGTACAAAAAGTTCGATGACTCCTTTCTTTGTCAAACCATAAAGAAGTGGAACTATTTGCCGGCTCATCTATTTCCCTCTTCCTATAACATGGGTTCCTTTAAACGAAGCGTAAAGAAGAACTTTGCGAGGTACTGCGATGCCAACGGATAAAACGCCTCGGTGTTGCGTCCGTTGTCATGATAATTTGGGTTCCCCTTTTGCTTACCATCAGGCTAAATGGAGCCAATGTACTGAGCTACTATAAAAAAAATTGAGCAAAGAAACAACATCTTATTTTTTTCGGGTTTTCGGCGGTAGTTGTCGAAACTGATAACACGTCGCTCCGTTTTCATTTAATTTTAATTTCGTAAAAACAACTTTAATTTATAATATTTTCTACTATTTATTATCACATTAGTTTAAATCATAACCTCAAGTGAAAGCAGCACTATCCTATGAATATTTGTTAATCTGGAAGCACATACCTGCTGGCAGCTGTAATCCTTCTATAAATTGTGACATCCTTTATAAATTTCTATAATGTCAACCCTGGAGAGGATTGCTGAGACGCTGGAGGTCAGTCTCATGAAAAGAATGGACGAGTTTGAAGCACTAATTGATCCGTCTAAACCAGCCCCATCAGTGACGAACATCGATCAGGTGAACCGGGACTTCCAGGCATTTAAGAGTTCAGTCTGGCTTGTGATTAAACTCCTACGCCAACAAGTGGATGAGCTGAGCAAGGAGGTCGACATAACTGAAATGCGGCTCCGGAGGAAATTTTTGGTTGTCAGTGGTATCCAGGAGACAAACGGTGAGAACATCCAGGCCATAATTTCTGACTTGTTACAAGCCAAATTGCAGTTGTCTAACACCAATATTAAGACCTGTCATAGATTGGGTACTTTCTCTGAAGGCAACTCCCGGTCTATCCTTGTGAAATTTGCTGATGTCTCCACTAAAACTGCTGCGTGGAAGAACAAAGCCCGTTTGAAGGGATCTGGTATTGTCTTAAGTGAGTTTTTGACTAAGAGTAGGCAGTCTTTGTTTGTTGCTGCTCGAAAACATTTTGGCATGCGTAACGTATGGACGCTAGATGGCTGTATCAACGTCAAATTGCCTAATGGGACTCGACGGCGCATCTGGACTGCTGCTGATCTTCGCGAGCTTACTACTGCGCATGGCATGTCTGCAGAGGCCTTGCAGGGCTCCCCCTCTGTGCCAAGTTTAAAGACTCCTTCGGTCGGGGCTTCTACGAAGTGCCAAGACACCACTCAAACCAGGCCCGTCACACACAATCAACCTAGGTTGAAGCGTTCTACGAGAAACAAATAGGTTCACTTTTCTGCATGTATAACTTTTTTCTACCTACTTTTATTTAATTGTTATTAAGCTTCTGGCTTTGAATAAGTGGATTTATTTACGGTCACTCTCAGTTTTTAATATAAGGAATTACCCGCTTTGTAATTTGTTTTGTTCTCGGCCACTGATTTGCAGATAAAATTTTACTTTTCCATCATGTCATGTCATGTGTCATACAATACTAAATGTCACTTGCTTGCGTTTTGTTTTGTTAAATACCAAATGTCACTTGTTTGCGTTTTGTTTTACCTTTAAATTTGATTTATTTTAATATTGTATTACGTAGACAGAGAAAATTGTATTACGAGTATGTGTTCAGTCTTGCTCGGTGGCCTGTGTTTTTTTTTTTTTTTGGCTCCTTATAGTCCTTGTATGTTGTTTTGTTATATTTTTTTGTTTTTAATGTATTTTGTTTTGTTTTCTGTTAAGTTATTGTTATTTTTATGCAGTTGGCCGGCAGGTTGTGCTGATAAGGTATAATTGTAGTACCGTTGTTTTCTTTATTATTATTATTTAATTATTATTTCTATTAATTTTTAGTAAATTTTAGTTATACATTTTTTTATATTTATTTATTATATATCTTTTTTTTTTATAATGTCGGATGATGAATCTTTCTACTCCGCCAATGAATCTTCTGACTCCTTTCTCTCCGCGGGTCATGGCACGGATGACACACTCAGGGACAATATTAAACTTACTTTTAACAATGTTTTCAGCCTTAACATTTGTCACCTCAATGCGCAGAGTATCCCTTCCCATCATACTGAACTTCTGGATGCATTTTCGTGTAATAACACGCATGCTATCCTGATTTCGGAGTCCTGGCTGAAACCTAATCTTGTTTCTACTAGCTATAGTTTGCCAGGTTTCGTTCTTTTGCGTAATGATCGTGTCGGTAAGAGGGGTGGTGGCGTTGCAATTTATCTTCGTAGTGATATCTCGCATTCCACAGTAGCAGCCTCTCCGTCCCCTTATTCGCATTCAATCGAGTTTCTTTTTGTTGAGATTATGGTCAAGGGGTGTAAAGCACTCTTGGGCGTTGTGTACTGTCCACCGACGGCTGATTTCTTTGGTGACTTTGAACATATTTTGGAGTGTCACTCATCTTCTTACAGGCACGTTATTATTATGGGTGACTTCAATGTCGATTTAATGAAGTGTTCCTCTCGGTCGTCCAAGTTGCGAGCTATCCTTGAGTCTGTTGATCTTTTTTTGCTTCCTCTCAACCCCACTCATCATAATAAAGATACTAGCGACTCTTGGATTGACCTAATTATTACTTCCTCACCAGATCATGTCGTTAGCCATGGACAATTATCTGCTCCTGGTTTTTCTCGGCATGATTTAGTCTTTTTATGCTATAAATTAAAACCACCAAAACTACAACCTCGAGTGCGTTATTTGAGGAACTTTGCTAAGCTGGATAGAAGTAAATTACAGACTGATGCTTCTTCTTTAGATTTTTCTGCGGTATGGGCGGCTTCTACAGTCGATGACAAGGTTTCTCATTTTAACCGACTAGTACTTAAGCTGTATGACAAACATGCGCCTGTGCGGCCGGTCAAACTGAGGCGTCCTCCTGCCCCATGGATTACCCGAGGGGTTAGAATGGCTATGTCTAGACGTGATCGGGCCTTTCGGAAGTACAAACGCAGTCGTACTGAGGAGAATTGGTTGCTTTTCAAGAGAGCCAGAAATCGGTGTAATCACATGGTAAGAGCTGCCAAGAGACGCCACTTTCATGAAAATTTAGTGCAGGTTTCTTCTGCTGATATGTGGAAATTCCTCAATTCCCTTGGTTTCGGAAAATCTTCTAACTTAACTCCTAATAACTTTCCCCATTCCATTGATGATCTAAACGTCCATTTCTCCAGCACTCCTTCTATTTGTACTGTTATAAAGTCACAAACTATATCCGAGATCTCTAACTTGTCTGTTCCCCTATCTAACCTTTTCAAATTTAACCCGGTTGGTGACGACGAAATTCGGAAAGTTATCTCCTCAATTAAGTCAAAAGCTGTGGGTTTTGATGGTGTGAGCCGAAATATGCTAATTCCCATTATTGATTATTTATTACCCTTAATCACTCACATCGTGAATTTTTCACTCGATTCAGGTGTTTTCCCAAATATATGGCGAATGGCCCTTGTCCGTCCCTTGCCCAAAATTTCAAATTCCACCCTTCTTAGCCATTTCCGTCCTATATCTATACTCCCTTTTATGTCTAAAATCCTTGAAGCTGTAGTCCATAAGCAGTTTTCTAATTTTGTTTTTCAGAATAACCTTATAAGTCCGTTTCAGTCAGGTTTTCGCCCGGGCCATAGCACCACGACGGCGCTTCTTAAGGTTATTGAAGACATAAGGTCTGGTATGGAGGAATCAAAACTGACTGTCCTGGTCCTGATTGACTTTTCAAATGCATTTAATGTCGTTGACCATGACATACTTCTAGCTGTCCTTGCTCAGAGAGTATCACCTGAAACCTTGGAGTGGTTTGGGTCTTATCTTTGTGGTCGAAGCCAGGCTGTGCGTGTTGACGATCAGTTGTCACGCTGGTGTGATCTGATCTCCGGTGTCCCTCAGGGTGGGATTCTCTCACCTCTTCTTTTCTCCATTTTTATCAACAACATAACGGTTAATCTTGACAGCTCTTATCATTTGTATGCCGATGATCTGCAATTATATAGACAGGGACAGCCTGATAATTTTGCGGATGTGGTTGGTGGACTGAACCGGGATCTGGAGCGTATCCGTGACTGGTCGGCTAGGTTTGGTGTGTCAGTGAATCCATCAAAGTGCCAAGCTATCATTATTGGTAACCCACGCCAGCTGGCTAAAATCGGTAATGCTGCTGATTTTCCGGTTGTATTTGACGGATTGGTCGTACCGTATGATTCGTCCGTTAAAAATCTAGGTCTTTATATGGATGGTCAATTAAGTTGGGATAAGCATGTCAACGAGGTTAGCAAAAAAGTATATGGGGCACTTCGTAGTTTTTACCGCCTTAAAAATTTTCTCCCTCCTGCAACTAAGGTGCTCCTGGTTCAAGCTTTATTATTACCGGTCATTGATTACGGCGATGTTTGCTGCTCTAATATGTCTCAGTCTCTTCTAAATAAGATTGACCGCCTTCTCAATAACTGCCTCAGATTTATTTTCGGTGTGCGCAAGTATGACCATATATCTCCCTATCGGGCTCGCCTTAAATGGCTTCCTATCCGTCAACGTCGAGAGCTGAGAACTCTTTCCTCCCTCTTTTGCATCCTAAAAGATCCTTCTGCTCCTGAATACCTTAAGTCTAAATTCGTGTTTCAGTCTGATTCCAGCTCGCGCAATCTTCGTTCTCGCTATAGGCTTAATCTCTGCACCCCCTCTCATAAGACTAGTTATATCTCTAAATCTTTTATGCTCTCTGCCATTAGGTTGTGGAACTCCCTCCCAACCGATTTTCAATTGTCTACAAACAAGTTCCTTTTTAAAAAACGTATTCGTGCCTCCCTTTTGAACTCTCTTTAATAAAATTAGTTTTTTTTTCTCTCTCTTGTCATGTCCCTTCTTTTTCCGATTCATTTCAATTTTTATTTTTATTTTATTTTTTTCAGTTTTTCTTTTAAATTTCTATTTATTAATGTAGGTATATAATTGTAGTAAGTATTTATGTATGTATATTTATGTTTATATTATTTTTAATATTATTCATGTATTTTTAATATTATGAATATTGCCATCTCAACATAGGTTAATATAAATCTCCTTTTAAATTACCGCACCAATCGCTCCTTTCAGTCACGCCCAATGGTTGACTGGTAGAGAATGCCTTATGGCGTTAAGTCCGCCAATTTGTACCTTTGTTGTGCAATAAAGTTTAAATAAATAAATAAATAAATAAATCTTATCCAGCGACCACGGTAACATTCCAAATTCAAAGGAATTTGAATATTGTCGTATAGGAAATAGAATTTACATTATGATATCTAAGTAGAATCTATATTAGGAAGTCTGAGATAGTTGATCATACAAAGTGAATACCGAGGGCATTTTCTCATGATGATTGCTACTAGAACTACTTTCAATATGTACCGGTTCGACAACTATAGGATTGTCATCGCTATCGAAAATGATTTCCGGATCATTTTCAATGATTTCTTCAATCGACTCCCAATTGGTATTCAACTTTCTCTCAACTGGACAACATTGGCACGTGCCATAATCGCATTCTTTCTTACTCATAAAATACTCAGCATCATCTAAAATCGTCTGCTCCTCTTTTTCAATCGGAACAAATATCGAGAACTTCCTAGCGGAATATTTAAGTAACTCCTCATACGCTTTAGAAACGTCATCGTGAACGAATTCAAAATAGTTTTTCCTATCACCTTCACCTATATTGTTCGTTATATCGTCTATAGATTCTACTAACGAGCTTTTTCTACTTTCTTCGTCTGTGACAGAGTTAGTTCGACTACCGACGTTTATTATAGAACTATGTTCGCTACCCTCATCTTTGACAGAATCGTCGTCTAAATGGTGGTTTTTTAACAAAGAGTTTTTCCTGCTCCCAGTGGGGAGGGGGGAGTCAAAGCTTTGGTGGAAGGTTATCATGCTACTCTTTCGTTTGGCCTGACCTGTCATTGCGATTGACTTTTTAGTTGTCGCCCACCCTAGGGACCGCTGGACAGCCATCTTCCATTTGGTGTATCGGGAGTCGCGATCTGTTGGAGAAACGGATTAGTTGTAGATGTGTTGTTTAGTCTGCTTTTTCTTTCTGAGCGTTTATTTTTTAACTAGCCAGGGTGCGCTTGCACTATAATACAGATATATAAAGGGTTTTTCAATAAGGGCGGGTAGATTTTGGCGGCCCGTGGCGGCCATTTTGTCTTGGTGACATTTGTCAAATCCTTTGTTTATTATTCAGTTACATATTAATAAACTAAATTACCATGGCATGTTACACGATTGAACAGCGCGTACAAATGATAAAACTTTATTATCAAAATGAGTGTTCGTTAGTGCAAATATTGCGTGCATTTAAGGGTTTTGACCGGTCAATAAGCTTTTTGACTGGTTAAGGGTTTTGACTGTAACATATATACTGCATCATTTTCACATACCTTCATCAGTGGTGGTCGGAAGGAAGGTGTCCTTAGGCATAGCCTGTTGCCGCCATTTGTCCACACTCCACACGCCTACGGAACTGCCGGCCACGATTCCCACACCGAGGGCTGACATATCCCACGAATGGGCTCGCACTACAACAGATTGAGTATCGTTTAAAATCACGTGCTATCTTTTTAAGAGCGTTTTTCCCCGATCTTGTAAAGCAAGGGATTTTTTTACGGACGAGAAAGCGCTTCCGCTCTGAGCGCTGGCTACACCACCGTGTGTTGTGTGGGGCTCGGAAATAAAGACGTCCCACTACCCACTAAACTATACTAGAGTCATTTTATTATGTAACATTTGACAGTTCATTTATGCAAAGAAAAATATACCTTACGCTGAAGGAATAAAACTCAAGAAAACAACATCAGTTTTTTTTATACAATTATTTAGAAAATTAGACTCTACTCCTGATGTACATAAGTAGCACTTTGCTTTGCATAAATGAACTGTCAAATGTTGCCTATTAAAATGACTCCACTGTAATCAAGGAACGCTTGCACTATGATCCAGAATTTGTAAAGTCCAGTAAATATTAAATTTGATGTAATGGTCGAGAAGTTGGCTATTACACCAAAGGTCGCGGGTTCGATCTCCGCACGGTACAAACATTTGTGTGCATGAACATGTCTGTTTGTATCGATCTGGGTTTACACAAAAAAGGAATATAAGTAATGTTTATCCGTTGTCTGGCACCCATAGCACAAGCTAATGAATAATGTCCCAAGATATTTATTTATTTATTATTATTATTTATTATATTACGTTGGAGCGACTGCCATCAGTCCCCCGTAACTATTAACAGATGAAGTAAACCAATTGGATCTTTGTACCCATTCCACATTACAGTACTTCACGATACTTACACACTGGTATTCCGGTGAGGTCAGCTTGCAGTTGCATGAGGAGATCATTCGATGTCATCTTGCCATCGACATGCAACTTGGATAGAGGCATCCCACAGTCTTTATGCATGGCCTCTAATATATCCCTGGAAACAATTGCTACATTTAACTCGATGACATAAGTTTAGATTTAAGGTAAGTACCTACCACATCGAACGGCGCGCATCGGCGAGGAATGCGCGCGGGGCCGACCGGCTGCCGCGGCATGCTCGCGCAAAAAAATTAGTTGGATGCGAATACGACCTTAAGAACTGATAATAAAATACAATTTCCTCTGCGGCTTTGTAAATGCGCTCCGATGCGCTCCGACGCGCGCCGTTCGATGTGTATCTTCCCTTACTCGATTAAATAAGTTTAACAACAGCTTTGATTGGATATTAGCAACAGGCTAAACTAAACATCTAGCATTATCAATACTAAAGCCTCTTTTTTTTTTATGCCACATCAGTCGGCAGATAGACACGCAGCCCACCTGATGGTAAGCGGTTACTGCGGTCTATTTCATTGAGGGACACTTCATCAGGGAGCGTAGCTCAGTGTGCTGCCAGACTGTAGGCTCATCTGATCTTCGAGCCTTTGATTTCAAGTGCACTCACACATTAATATTGCCGGAACACAGCCAAAGCTGTTATGGTGGCAGATTTCACCAGTGGGGGTAGTAGCTAGCCAGTAGGACTCTGAAAAAGCTCTTCCACATACCAGACCCATGGCGGGAATCGAACCCACGACCTCCGTGTTTTATACCCTTAGCCACTGTTCCACGGAGGCGGTCAAAGCTTAGATTGGATATTAACAACAGGCTAAACCTCTAGCATCTTCAATACTATAGCCTCTTTTATTAAAACTCAATTGGCGTATTCTGGAAATAGCTCAACAGAAGAAAAAGAGTATAGATCGCCAACCGACCTATTTTGGCTGATGATAATGATACTATTTTTAAAAAGAAGCGATTATATTGCAATACCAACCAATCGCATAACTAATCATATTCAATATTACGTATAGCCCGACCATTAAAATAAAAAAACCTCGCCATATTGCGGAAAAATATTGGAACTAATTTCTTCAAGTGGTAACAATCAAATTAAAAAACAATAACATGTCATTCATTATTGCTGTCTGTCAAAGTGTGATGTCAATTGTCAACCGTGCCTTGTTATTATTGGATATTGTGAGTTATTTGTAAGTATAATATAACCATAGCAACAAAATGTTGCTATAACCATAGCTAATGTGGCGCCACCAGAGCAGGTTTTTTATTTTCTTGGTCAGGCTATAACATTCACTTAACTAGTTAATGAAAGAAAACTTACCTAGTTTGGAAACACACTGCCTCTAAAGCTGCCCTTATTATGTGATTTTTCGTTGTAAAAGCTGTCAAACCACAGATTATTCTGAAAATAAAACAAATCTTGGATTTAGTTTATTCATTCATTTAACATATTCTGCACATTGTTTTTTATACTAAGTCAGTTGGCAGATAGACACGCAGCCCACTTGATGGTAAGCGGCCTCTGCGGCCTCTTCCATTGAGGGATACTTCACCAGGAAGCGTCGCTCAATGTGCTGCGAGCCTCTAGGCTGATCTGATCTTCGAGCCTCTGATTTCAAGTGTACTTGGCTCCCATAATAATTTTGCCGGAACACAGCCAGAGCTGTTATGGCAGCAGATTTCACCTGTAGGGGTGGTAGCTAGCCAGTCGGACTCTGAAAAAGTCCTACCACCAACTAGACCCAAGGTGGGAATCGAACCCACGACCTCCGTGTTTTTATACCCAAGCTTAGCCACTGTTCCACGGAGGCGGTCAACTTAAACTATCACATGCAAAAATAAACCTAACAAACCTACCCTCTAGCATCCTTCCGCCAATACGGCGCATACAGTCCACTAAACGCAGGTACAAAGTACACGTCACCGGTCGAGAACACTTGGCCGGCGATATGTTCCGTGTCTTGTGACACGTCTTTTATTAGCTTCAAGTTATCCCGGAGAAACTTTACGGCCGCTCCCGCTACCGCTATTGAACCTGCAAAAGAAGCATTTTGCAATTTAGATAGGATTTTTTCAAAAGTCTTTGGTTGAGACGCCTCTTTGATCTAGTGGGTTAAGTACCGGGCCAAGATCACGGGGTCCTGGGTTCAATTTCCGGGTCGAGCTAACTTTGTGTCGGTTTTTTCGGACACAGCTCGGGTTTGTGATCACCAATCTGCATTTGGCAAGCGTGGTGATTAAGCCAATACCCATCATTGTAGCGATAACTTAATGTCAAGGATGAAGGCCTTTGCCCTACAATAGGCTGATACTTTACGTTGGTCAGTTGCGTCTTTTTATTTTAAAAATGGACAAGAGGCAGCATCGAAGTTATCTCAATGATAAATCATTAAGAAATTAGCTGAAAGCGGCCCTAAATCTATTACTTTTGCTTGATATCCGAACCTTTTGCCATCATTTTAGGTTCTTTTACTTCTTTTACCATCAGTTAAACTTTTTGATGAGTGTTTTAAACTCAGAATGCTTTCTAAAGACACTTCTGTGCACGAAACATATTATTATTATATCTACAACCTATTTATACACAATGGTAACATGCATAATATCAATACATTTTTATTTGCTAATATGACTTAGAGTAAACATTTTTTCAAGTCACATATTTAAGTGATACAAGTTTTCAATATTGCATTTATGGCTTTTCGAACTCATAGCATTAGCTTGGCATGCGTTTCGGGAATAATAAATAGCATCACTATATTATTATCGATTATCAGGCAAATATTTACATTTAAGTAACTTTTAAGTTTGTTATTTAGACGATAGCATTATTAACACTTCTAGAAATAATTTATTTATGACAGAAACGATGATACCTTCTAACGCGTACACAGGTGGTGAATCAGGTCCCAGCTTATACGCCAGTGTGGTAATAAGCCCATGTGTGGACTGAACCCGACGGGTACCCGTGTTGTAGAGGAGGAAACAACCACTGCGGTATGTGTTCTTAGCTTGCCCTGCTTGGAGGCAGTTCTGGCCTACCAACGCTGACTGCTGGTTTCCTAGTATCTGTGGACGAAATAATAATGATTGATGAACTACCCCAGACGAAATTTACATTAAACGGGCTTTCTCAATTTGGTACTTGACTGAATATTTTAAATTAAAAAAATATATTTAACTTTATTAACGTCATCTGTAACTGAAAACGGAAACACTTTGTGTTCAAGTTTGTGATCATTTATCTGACAAATATATTAGACGCTTTATATTATGTCAATTTTTAAAAAAGAAAACAGCGTCTTTTATACCTGACAGATAAAATATCAGGAGTTTATCTGTTAGTTAAGAACCTGGCCCTTACATTTGCAATAATTATAATGAAGCAATGACTGGCAAACCTTCAGCATACTTAACAATAAAATACTTACACCAGATATCCGGATTCCGTCCAACGCAGAACCATTTTTGACAGTTCCATACACTTCAGAACTACTCCTGATTTGAGGCAAGCTGTCTCGATGTATGCCGAATAATCTGAAATAAATAAGATAAAAATAAAGCATCATCTCAAAATATTGTACAAACTCATATTTATATAATTGCAAACACAACTCAACCTCAATCTCAAATATCATTTTGGTTTATTCCCGTTGTCCCTGAATGCCGTGTCCCCGTCATGGGGAAATGTTTTGTGTTGGATTTTTCTAACACATGCTGTGTTTGTGATCACCAATCCACATTCGGCAAGCGAGGTGAGTAAGCCAGTACCTATTATTATGACGATAACTTCATTTCAATGATAGAGGCCATTGACATTAAACTTGGCGGATACTTTTATTTACTTTTTGTAAAACATAAAAAATATTGTAGAGAAGTATAGTACACCTTACCTACACAGCATAGGGTCCCAATTCAATGTGTCTAAATTCATGAGGAGTGTTCGTGATGCATTTGTTACGTCTGTTAAATGAAGACCTCCTTGTGGACCCCCCGTCAGATTCTGGAATTAAAATAATTCACCATCATCAGTTAAAAGACGTCCACTGCTGAATAAAGGCTTTTCTCTAGGATCTGATCTGACTGATTGGTCCTACGACACTCGTATTTAGTGAATTCCCGCGGAGGTCGGCAAAAGTAAAGCTTTAATTAAGAGCACATTTTTCATTTTTTTAATCTAAGCCTTTAATTAAGAATTTATCACCGTGCTAAACTTTACTAACAATAGTTCATCGTTTAAAACTGTAAAAATGAAAGGTAGGAAATTACGTTTACTTTTTCGCAGCCTAATCTTCATTTTGTTTCAAGAGTATACATTTCTATGAACCACAGATAATCATGTAAATGAAAAAGAAAAGTGACTGCTTTACCTTTTTTTCTTCACATAAGTAAAAATTATAGACCGACAAACTTATCTGTTCCGGTGGGGGCGTCGCTACTGTCGTTGTAGTTCTGTCATTAAATATCGTTTTTGCTTGACATTTCTCGTAGTTCCCATTTTGGCCACCAGAACAGATAAGTTTGTCGGTCTATACATGGCGCCACAATAAAAACACACAGTTAAGCAAAATAATTTCATTGTAAATCAATTTGCAAAATAAATACTTTGACTTTTGACTTTGATAACATATCAATATGCCAACTCACCCAGACAATCCAAGAGTCGGCAGTACCAAACAACAGCCGTTTCTCTCTACTCGCTTTCCTCACAGCCTTCACATTGTCCTTTAACCAGCGCATCTTAAGCGCACTGAAGTACGGACTGATGGGAAGACCGCAGATGCTCTTCAAATAGTTCTTGTTGCGGTCCGGGACTTTAGCAAGGATCGCATCCACTGTCGAGTCTGTGCGAATGTCGTTCCATGCTGGAAGAAAGTATTTGCTACGTTAGTTGAAAGAAATACAAGCAGGTTATCTAATGGTAAGCTAAATAGTGGTTTACCGAGGAATAAAACCAAATCTATAAAAATAAAAATGAATAGCTGTTCGTTAGTCTCGCTAAAACCCGAGAACGGATGAACCGATTTGACTAATTTTAGTCTTGAAATATTCGTGGAAGTCCAGGGAAAGTTTCATCATCAGCCTATATACGTTCCCACTGCTGGGACACAGGCCTTATCTCAATTGTGAGGTAGTGTGTGGGCCATACTCCACCACGCTGGCCTAGTGCGGGTTGGTGGAGGGGTGCATAAGGCAAGTGACCAACCTTAATGTCAGATGTTATCAAGCTGCCAAATGGCCTCTGACTAGGCTTGACGACTAATATTTACATTATAGTAAATATCAACCGGGACCAACAGCTTAACGTGCCTTCCGAAGCACAGGGAAAGTTTAAACGATAAGAAAATATGGAAAAATTGCGAGGAAAATACTAAAGTAAGTGATACGAAGTTCACCGAGTCTGCTAGTAAATAATAAATATCATTGATTGATCAATCATTATTCAAACCACAGAGCAAATACTAACTACAGTTGCCGTATGGTGTTTTCTATAGAGGATCGTGTGAAGCCAGCGGAAGTGGTAGCACATGTCAATGCCAATTATTTAATATTTTTACAAAGTCAAAAGATAAATAATATAATAATAAGTTTATTCTCAGCACAAACATTAAGAATACAACAAACAGGTTTGTCCAAAAATTGTTAAATAATGTTAATTAATAGTTTGTGTGAGACTGATGCCTATGATAGGTATTCATCAGTCTCACACAAAAGATGAATAATTAAAAGGAGAATGAACCAATCACTTTCAGGTTAGAACCTGAGTGATTTTATCTTTATTTCACAAAGGCAGTAGGGAGGTATTACTGTCTTCGATAAAACAAATAGGATAGGAAACCTATTTATAATGTAAAAGCGATCAATGAAAAATGCATACTATTTTAAGATATGCTATAATGTTTGATATTGATTCAAGTGCTTTATCTATTACTAATATTATAAAAAGGAAAATTTTTTTTTGTTTGTTTCTTTTGAATAGGCTCCGAAACTACTAAACCGATTTGGAAAATTCTTTCACTGTTGGAAAGCTAAACTATCCCCGGGTGGCATAGGGTACTTTTGATCCCGGAAATGTGGGGCGAAGGAGAGGATAAGACAAAAGAAATTACGCGCGGGTGAAACCGCGGGCGGTAGGCAAGTAATCAATGTATGTATAGTCATAAAGTAACCAATGTCATGCATTTGAAAGTCATAGGGTCAAATACCCGCAAGCATAACTAGGCACACATTATTATTGCAATCTGCCATCATAAACATAATATGACGTTAGGATGTATTCAACATAATTTTAGAAATGATCCCTTTCAGTTTTTCTTATTTCGTATAGGAAAATCAAAAGAAAAATTAATGTGTTTTTAAATATATCTTTTGGTGAACGTACATATCTATATATTAATCTTACCTATAGCGGGATGTAGTGGTTCTCCTGTGTGTTTGTCCCATGCTATTGTGGTCTCCCTCTGATTTGTGATGCCAAGTGTGACTATATCTTCTTTTGAATAACCTGAAAGTAAAAATATATAAAACGTTAATTGTCTTTCTCATGCATATGGAGAATTTTGTAAGAAACTGCGTAATCACGATTGATTTGATTCTATTAATTATTGAGAATGAAGGATTTGTCATCCTCAGTAATTAATAGACTCATCTACTCTACCCAATGATATTTTAAGCTATAGATATGTTACGTTCATAGTAATTACGATTAAAATCTGTTCCGAGCAATCCAAAATTGCACACATTGACAAATGTAACTGATAAGTAAAACAAAAGATAGCTATAATTTTAATGATTGCACTTCAAATGTTTATCATATCTGCTTTTATTTTCATATAATATCATTGACTCTGCCACTTTTCGTCCACCAACTCATAATTTTTTAGACTTTGTAATATTTTTATCTGCAAAATAATCTGAACTGGATATTTTTACGGACTCTTATCCGTCACTCAAAGAAAACAGCTGAGGTTTTTTGAAACCCGCACAGTTCCTGTGTAGCCATGATCCAATTGGTCCAGTTCCCTTGTTAAGGGTTACGGAAGTCAGATGGCAGTCGCCCAAATGTTAAAACTAGACTTGTCAATTGGCTAATCCTGGATCATCTGGAGGCGCTCGTGGCGCAGCTGTGACAGTGGTTCGTTAGAGATAACGAAAGTCTAGCTACCCACGCCGCGGTCGGTTAATGGATTTTATTTCGAGCGTCTCCGTGCTTTGGAAGGCACGTTAAGCTGTTGGTTCCGGCTGATATTTACTTAGATACATCTGATATTAAGGTTGGTCACTTGCCTTTCGCACCCCACCCCAACCCTCAATAGGCCAGCGTGGTATGGCCCACACTACCTCACAATTGACATAAGGCCTGTGTCCCAGCAGTGGGAACGTATATAGGCTGATGATGATGATGAGATTGGAACAAAATGCTCGGAAAGAACGACTCACCTAACTCTGTTAGCTGTCCTATAGCATTATCAGCGCAAGCTTTGATGTGATGTAGAATTTCCAACGGATCTTGTTCAGACCAGCCCTCTTGAGGCTGTACTTCTGTTTTGTCTAGCTGGCATGCTGCTAGCTCGTCGGATCTCTCTGCTTCGTATATCTAGAAAAATAAAACATTTTTAATTTTTTATATATTAATCTACAGTCCGTTCACGATAAGTTGTCCCCTAGCCGTTATATTGGCAGCATTGCCTACGGTTTTTCTTTTTCGCAATATTCCCGCACCTTCAACATAAGCTCCCTTGCACTGCTTTTGAATACATTTTGGAATGATTTATTTTAATAATATCACCAAACAAACAGAGCTTTACGCTTTGTTAATCTGACAACAACAGATTGACAGTTTTGACAAACAATAGTACTAATATAGCCACTGAGGTCCATTATAATACGCGCGGCGTGAATATAGCGGCTAGGGGACAACTTATGGTGAACAGACTAGAAACGAGCACTTGACCAAAAAGTTTCCTGATGTTAAATAACTATGCGGTCTACGATGGATCGCGCTAGCTTATTCTGGCTTTTAAGAGACCCAAGTCATATTGGTTATGAAACACGATTCCAGTGTTTTTTTAATGAAAAAGGAAGACAATGTGACGGTATGTGAATATAGCAGGGCGGGGAAGACGAAGGGCTATGAGGAGAAGAGGAAGAGGAGAAGAGGAATGAGGAGTAGGGAGAGAAAGGGGGGGGGTTCTTCCCCGGTAGAGCCGGCCCATTTCGACTGACAGATGGAAAGTCTGCAGCATGGCTCCAAAACCAAACATTTTGGTGTTATCTGATGGTATTACGCAAAAACCTTTTTATGCTTTTCATGAATGTTAAATAATGTATCATAAGTAAACCTCTCGGCAGGTAACTTAAGTATTCTACTTTTTCGCTTAATTGAAACGGATTGGTAAAATATAGAGTATTTTTAACTGTTGTACAAAGTTTTTAACATTGAAATCACCTTCGTTTGAAAGAGAACATTCGATATTTTCTAATTAACATATTGTTACAATGCAAAATGCATATTACATATGCCGAAACCACAGACATATGAAGTAAAATGACCTCGACTTCTAAAAAATTGTTAAGGAAATTTCAGCAAATACTTTATATTTCATTTTGCCAAAGAAAAAAACATAAAAATTTTTTTCTTTGGCAAAATGAAATATAAACTAGTAGTTATATAATTTACGCGACATGACATTTTAAATATAGGTATGATGAGTATCAGACGACCTTATTACATTTTTGATTACGCCAGTGGAATAAAGACAATTCATGCCCTAAATGTTTGTTGCGAGCGGGGATCGAACCCGTCACATCTGGTTTAGCAGCAGACTTTTCAAACAATACAATAAACTTTTTTACTATTTGCCGCATTAAAAGATTTCATTTTTCCTAAAGTTTGACTGGTAGAAAAAGCTTTAAGCGTTAAGTCCGCCTTTCGTATCATCATTTTGTGGACAGTAACATACATACGTGAAGCGTTGTCCAAAAACACGTGAAGCGTTGTTGATCGTGTTACTGGCAGAAAAAAACTCATACGTCTAAATTACGTCGACACAAAAATACTGCAGTTTATTTGAATATTTGAAGGACAAAATTTTAACTCTAGTACAGTACAATAGAACAGTCGGATTAGTCGTAAACCCGATCATTTCCCATATAAATCCCAGTAAAAGTTAACAAAACTATCATTAGAAATAACAAATTTGTTTATACAAAATCAGCCCACTCGAGCGGAAAGCTTTCTATAATATCTTCGTCTGAAATAAAACTGCGCAGTAATGATACAAACAACAAAACTCATTAAAAACAATCCCGTCATCTAACAATTCAAAACAAAAACAACAAGGAAAGATCCCAGCAGACGAAATCTTACAGTTAAAGGTTATCTAGATGGTACATATTCAGAATTCACCCAATCAATGTCTGCTAATGATAAGCCTACGTAATTTTTAGGGATTCAGACTTTGGAACCGAGTGTGACCTTCTGGCCCTTGATAACGAATGCGATAGTGCTTGGCTTCCGAATAATCGCCAACCGATGCATGGCAACAGTATTTATATATCGATCGATCTCGAAAACCAAAATTTAGTATTGCTATCGACAAACTTGTTGACCATAGGTCGACGGAGAGGGGGAAAGTTCGCGCATGTGCACTTGCGCGTGACCAATATAAAGTGGATCTACGCTTACGAGCCGAGCACGAGCGGAGCGCAAGCCGAGCCGCTCTGCTCGCGTGACAAGTGTGGACACACAACGAGCCTACAACAATCACTTTCCTGCAAATCCCTTTGTGTTCGTCAAAAAACCGACAATAGGCGGAGCACAGTCGAACACGAATCAAATGCTCAAAGCGCGCTCGTTCGAGGCTCGAAGTCGGTCCACACTACACGAATTTGGAGTCGGCTCGTGCTTCGCTCGTGCTCGGCTCATCCAACTTAATAGCGCGCGGGAATCACCCTGATTCAAGAAGTTTGCAGGGGCCAGTATGAATTCACATTAGTATGGTCAGCAGCCAATTAACCTACCCTAATCTGTCATTTCTACGGCCAAGTTTCTATTCGATATCCATTGCATAGTAATCTAGATTTCATTTATAACAGACAGGTTTTGTTTCAGAATTTGCTGCTCACTGTACAGTTACGATCGTTGAAGGTTTTAAATAGGAAAGTAAACCTATCTTATGAATATCCGACTTTCTGATGGTCGTGAGCGTGACCGAAATTACCACGTAACTTTAAATAACCGTAGAATTTACGATATAAATATTGACTCGAATGGAGTCGAGTTTCATACAGGACAATTCATGTGACGAACATTTCTCATTCATTTCATTCATTCTTTGACAAGGGGTTAATGTATATTTCATTGTTGAATCTGGAACACATAACACAAGTGCATAATGCTACATATTAGAGATTAAATCAATTTATTAATGCGAGTTATATCGATTATTTATATTTGTGTCTTTCCAAATCCTATTCGCCATAAATCTGAAAGTATCGTTAAAAACTATCGACATTTCGGCAAACCTACGTCCATTGGAGGTCAAGCGTGGTCAAGCCGGCAGTAATAAAGTCATCGATATCGATAAGTACACGCCTCCCGATAAACTTAATAACAAGACAGTTTGTCAACAAAATGTAATCGACGGAAACCGGTTTTGAATTGCGCCGACGTTTTAATGACTAATGAGTAACGTCAATAAGATTGGACGTAATATAACATACAGTCACGCCTTTTAGGTACCCGTAGGGGAAGGTAGAGATAAAATTCTTCCATTTGCTTACAACTTTTGCTTCTTCCACATTTATCTATTTCAGACATCTGTATAGCCTTCTGACCTAACGTTTCTTTAAAACATTCATTATTATGAATACGAAATTACCTGTCTGCTATGCGAAACGTAAAGCACATCAAACCATTTTAATGTTTGAGGCCTTTTTTTTATTATAAAAGCGGCTTAGTGTTTCCATAGTCACTGCGACTAATTTTGATCTATTGACAACGCCACTTAGATTACAATTCTTCTCCAAGCCCAACCCTTTCTACGAAGAGGAGGATATTCTTGGGGAGGATATCTTTAGCCTCGTCTGGTTGTAGACTGTTCCCTTCCCCAGAATAAGGCTACGTTTATGCATCAATGGTTGGCAGTCAGTGAGTATATGCAGAGGTGTTTCGTCACTAGTGTGACAGAATCTGCATTTCCTCGACTCGCGTAGACCCATTACAGTCATGTCCTTGTTTAGACAACAGTGTCCTGTAATGGTTCTTACCATGATGCGTACTTGTCGCTTACTCGGACCTAAGATCCGTTTTCCGTAATTTGAGGCCTTAAATTTTATAAAAAAATCTAAAATGAGGTGGATTGTGTTTGGGTCGTAAAAAAAAAGGTATTCCCAGAGGTCCTCGGGAGAATGAGCATGATAGTTTTAATGTATTGTACAATACAATCTGTACCTACTAAGCAAGACTGAGCTTTAACTCAAGGGAATTGTAGTAACGAGACTAATCGCTATTTTTATTACCTAGCATAAGTGTACCTTGACTTTTAGATCGCGTTACAGCAATCGCGGTTTCACGCGGACACTAGGTATTATTGACTACTAGCTGACCTGGTGAACTTCATATCACTTACTTTAGTATTTTTCTCGCAAAGGGGTTTGAAGATTTTTGTATGGAGGCTGGCTTACCTTGTGGTACGCCATTTTGATTTTTTTTCAAAATAGCGTTCACTTAAAAAATTATGAAAAATCGATACCTTACATTAATACAAACATAATATGTTATTAGACAAAAACCTGTAAAGTGTCACATTTTAAAGCTATAAGCAACTAAATGTTTACTTCTTTATTTTAAGATTTTTTTGTGTCAAGTTATAGTTCACATAAAATTCATTTAAAAATGGATACTTGACATCAATACAAACATAAAATGTCATTACACAAAAACCCGTGAAGTGTCACGATTTAAAGATATAAGCAACTAAAGATTTATTTTGAGTTTTTTTTTGTCTCAAGTTATTGTTCATATAAAATTCATTTAAAAATAGATACCTGACATCAATATAAACATAAAATGTTATTAGACAAAAATCCGTAAAGTGTCACGTTTTAAAGATATAATCAACTAAAGTCTTATTTCTTTATTTTAAGATTTTTTTGTGTCAAGACGTCATAGTTCACATAAAATTCATTCAAAAATGGATACCTCACATCAATACAAACATAAAATGTCGATGTCATTATTACTATAACTTGAGAAAAAAAACTCAAAATAAAGAAGTAAAACTTTAGTTGCTTAATATATCTTTAAAACGTGACACTTTACGAGTTTTTGTCTAATAACATTTTATGTTTGTATTGATGTCAGGTACCCATTTTTAAATGAATTTTATGTGAACTATAACTTGAGACAAAAAAAACTCAAAATAAAGCTTTAGTTGCATTATATCTTTAAAACGTGACACTTCACGAGTTTTCGTCTAATGACATTTTATGTTTGTATTGATATCAGGTAGTGTCCGACCGAAGGTTCGGTTTCGGTTTCGGTTTCGGCCGAGTTTCGGCCAAAAATCAAGTTTCGGCGGCAGTTTCGGTTTCGGCCAAAATTGGCCGAAACTTTTGCCGAAACCGAAACTGATTTCGGAAGTTGTCGTGCATGCTCGCCTAACTTCGTTTCTCGCGGCAACACTTTGGCGGCGCACCTGATTGGGAATTATTGTCGTGGGCCGTTCGGATAGCTCTGTAGCACCACAACATAGTCAGTGCGTTAAACAGTAACAATTAGTGATTCGATTATTGATAACTGATAAACATTTTGCTATAAGAACTTGATTCGATAAAATAATAAAAGTATTATTAATATGTTTTTTTGTATTATCTATACTTGTAAATATTAAAAAGAGGAAAGATTTGGTTGTTTTTTGTTTGTATTGAATAGGCTCCGAAACTACTGAACTGATTTGAATAATCTTTCACTATTGGAAAGCTACACTATCCCCGGGTGACATAGAATACTTTTTCCCGAAAATGTGGGGGGAAAGGGAGGGATATTTAAAAAAGGAATTACGCATTTCATAATCAACATTTGAGTTCACCAAAATTCGTCAACGAGAGTTGCTTAGTTTCTGCGCAGTCTTGGTGTGAACAAGGTGACTGTTCCAAATGGGATATTAGCGAGAGTATTATAGAGTAATGCACACAAGCTGTCTCCAGTTTTGACACGTTTGTACCTCTCTCTCTCAGAGGAAGGGATTAGTTGCATTCAAAGTCGTGAAAACATGCTACCGACCCCTCGAATTACCGACCAATCCATTCTATGTAAGATAATAAAGCTTACAATTAATAACCACTTTCTTGCGTATTTAGTCTACTAAGCGATCTCCTCAGTGGCTCACAATTCGGGTTTCAAAGGGATAGGTCTACTGGGGGACCTTCTTATTTGCCTAACGCATTTATGGAGCAAGCCCAGGCTATCGAAAACCACGTTGAGGCCATTGCTGTGTCCTTGGACATAAAAATGCTTTTGACAAAATCTGCCACGATGCCCTTATTGGCAAGCTTCCCTCCTATGGGATCCCCGCTCCAGTTTGTGCTTGGATCCAAGATTTTCTGACTGGACGTCGAATCAGAGTAGATGTTGATGGGTTTAACTCCGACTTATTTGAATTAAATGCTGGCTTTCCTCAGGAATCTGTGCTCTCGGCTACATTTTTTATGCTGCACGTTAATGATCAGTTGACTACTCCCGAAATTCTGGGGTACCTATGAATTTAATGTTATGAATTTATTTTTAGTTTTACTTTTACGGCCCTGGATTCTGGTCATTTTGAGACATTCGTATAAAAACTGATTTGTAACATAACATAGGAAAACCATGATTTTAATATCTACTAAATAGTATGATAAATCAAAACCGAAAATACCGAAAAACTCGGTTTTGTCAAATTTCCAAACCGGTTTTCCAAAATAGCTTTAAAACCGGTTCAACCAGTTTTTTCGGTTTCGGTGAAACCGGTTTTGTGACCCCTAGTCCCCACCCACCAACAGATTTCAAACGTATCTCTATTCTCTGTCAGTACCTCTTGCCAGTTAGAAATTTGTGAAAATAATGTGCAGGCGATCAAGAGTAACCCCCCTGGTCTAAATAAAAGTGTACAATCAAAATGTAATCTTAAAAAATATTGTACAGTCGAGTCTACTTCAAGCTAGACAATTACAGCGCAATTCTGCATCTTAGGCGTGCGGCTTATGCACGGTTTTATTTTTTTTGAATACCCCGTCATTTTTAGATTAAAAATGTTTATTTGTCTTTTTATGGAATGTCATTTTATGTAATAATATTGAAACTAGTGCCTTGGTGCTAGTCTGTTGGTGTGTGGGGACAGAGCCCATACAATTTTTGCATGGTCCTTTTGTACAGGAGTTCTTTATAATGTTCAAGTTCCCACTTAAAAGGGTTTTGGATATTTCATCCCCAGGGGAGTAAATATTGTACAGGGGTTCTTTATAATGTGTAAGCTCCCACTAAGCAAAGGATTTTTGAATATTTCTTCCCCCAAGGGGTGTTAAAAAGTGGTTTAATTTTTTTACTTTAAATTTTCTAAAAGCGTGCTTTTAAATGTGTAAGTCTCCAATAAGAAGGGGTTTTGGAAGTTACCTGGGGGGTTTCATAGTGGTTTAAAGATTGTAGCCTACGCCAGCAAAGCCAGAGGCGGAAGTCTAGTATTAAATAAATGATTACAACAAAATTTTATACTGTAATTCCATTTCATGTTCCATTCATGTTCATCATCATGCAGAATAATGGGTAAAATGCACCAACTTTCAGTATTTTCAGGAATTTTATACTTGACCACGTGAGTTTCGGTTTCGGTTTCGGTTTCGGCCGAAACTGAAGCCACGGCCGAACATTCGGTTTCGGTTTCGGTTTCGGCCGGAAAACCAGTTTCGGTCGGACTCTAATATCAGGTATCTATTTTTGAATGAATTTTATGTGAACTATAACTTGAGGATAAAAAAACTCTAAACAAAGAAATTTTACTTTGGTTGCTTATATCTTTAAAATGTGACACTTTACGGGTTTTTGTCTCAAAACATATTATGTTTGTATTAATGTAAGGTATCGATTTTTCATAGAATTTTAAGTGAACGCTATTTTGAAAAAAAATCAAAATGGCGGACGCGTAGGAAGGCCAAAATCTTCAAACCCCTTTTTCCATATTTTCTCATCGTTTAAACCTTTCCTGACTTCCACTAATATTTCAAAACTTAAATTAGTCAAATCGGTTCAGCCGTTCTCGAGTTTTAGCGAAACTAACGAACGGCAATTCATTTTTATTTATATAGATTATAAACAAAGTAACTAAAAAATATGAAAATCCTTAATGAAACATCATCATCTTTTTTCCATGAAAAAAAAACAATGTTGATTGATAATGTATTTAATCATATGGTTTGACTATGCATACGTTCCATATTAATTTATGTGCTTTAAGTGCACTCACTTATCGTGCGGAAAATATCTTGTCAACTTATACCTAAAATTTTCCTATTTCACCGCTGAGTTTTTCCGGCGTAAAACTGCCTATTACAGAACAATAACGTAGGTACTTCGAGTACTACAACAGCGATAACAAATCAGAATACAGTTGCAGCGCAATTAAGTCAAACTAATTCTTCACAAGTTATTCAAAAGACATTAAGTACCTATTTATCATTATTACCTACATTCTCCTACACTTTCAATATTTGTCACAAGCAATATTACTCGTACAAGTGATTAACTGGGATTCCCTGGCAAAGCAGGAAAGTGTAACTTGTTCCAAGAAAACTACTGTTCTATTAAGTTTCAGAAAACGGAAGACGTTATTTTTTGTTGTGTATGTTTCTCCTTGATTACTTTTTACTGAGTGTATCGACTTTGTCGACTCTTATTTTATTCGAAAGTGCATTGGTCCTATTTCAATTCATACAAGAACGGACAAATAGTTTTTGAGTAAATATTTTACTGTCGGTAATGTGTAGTTAAATAAATGTTTCATTGAGTTGCGCGTTTATAGTAAAGTCATTTTAATATGTAACATTTGACAGGTCATATAAGCAAAGCAAAGTGCTACTTATGTACATCAGGAGTCTAATTTTCTAAATAAATAATTGTAGTTAAAAAAACTGATGTTTTTTTCTTGAGTTTTATTCCTTTAGCGTAAGGTATATTTTTCTTTGCATAAATGAACTGTCAAATGTTACTTATTAAGTTAACATGACTCCACTATAGTAGGTCTACTCACTATTCAAAATACCAATGTTAACCAACTTGCAAAAATTTGTAAACAAGATAGCCAACGGGTTTTAGACGATGTTTACAAACATTATACGAAATATTCGGACGTCAATACAACTTAACGGTACTTATAGTACGTGTATCAAATACCAAAGACGACGACGTAAGACTTTGTTAGTTAGGTCAGATTTAACTGGCTAGCTACCACTCCAGGTGAACAGTCACCAAAAAAGAATAACAAAAGAAAAACTACAATTGTATTTAAAAGGCTATCTGTCACCCCAAGGGGACAAAGCAGGGGGACAGATCGGAATAATTCATCAGAAAAGCCTACAATTAGTATAGATCTGTCAGTTGACAGAGGATGCATCACCTTTTTATATAAGACCAACGTATGAGTATCTTTGTCATTGCGCTACTTTTGAAGTGAGAATGCCGCAGGCCATGTCCTTAAGCATTTTCCCTTCCCTTCGTATTCTTTTCTCAAAATTGAACAATGAGTCTGAGAGTTTAGTCGTTAGACGTCGAAAGGCGGTACTGATGACTTACTGTCACTTACTCGTTTGCCTCCATCTTTCATAAAAAATCGCTTTCTCAGCCCCCGATTCCACGGAGCTAGCCCGCGGAATGTATTTAAGTGGTATACTAAATTTCATATGTAACGTATACTTACAACAAATCGAACAGTCTTGGTTCCATCGTCTATGACACCCACCAGCGGCCTCTTGGCGTCCCTTACGGGCATATCGTTTTCTGGAAATAAACAAAAACACAATCAATTATTCAATCATTACGTCAATCGTCAGTTCTACTCATCTTCTTCATATCCCAATTGGTTGATAGTGGTGGATGGTTTATGCAAAAGAAAGTCAAAATTAAAATATTATTCTTTATTTATTTGGGCTTCAAAGAATCGTCAGACATTAATCTTCTCTGTAAGATTACCACCAGATTCGGAACGTCGCGTCGCCTAATCGAGTGCCCTGGTTATGAGCTAATTCATTGTAGCCAAAAGTCGGCTATACAAGAACTTAAGTCTTGTCTTGTAACATATTAGTTAAAAATACATTTATCATAAGAATCGTTGCGTCATCGTCGTGTGAACAGATCTATAAATATATTTGTGTAAGACATTTTATCTGTGCATTATATAAAATATCGAGACATGTTTTGATCGATATTGCGAGTTACATAAATATCTATTAAAATCTTCATCGATCAGCGTCACTCAAAAGTATTTAATTTTTGACAGTGATCAATGAAACGCATCGAATAAAACATCTATGAATAAACTGTAGATATCCCGTGTCTGAATGTTATCTTAACGAAGGTCGTTAACTTAGTGAATATAAAAATATAGGTACAAATATTTTGGGCGGATCTCTGACACGGCTGTTGGCATTTCAGTCTGTCTCTTTCTTAAGCTAGCGTGTCTTGAAATGTGAAGTGTCTGCTATTAAGCAGTTTATTAAAACTGCTTACTAAATATAATTCATCATCATCACCAATATTAACATTGGTCCTTCGAGCCGGATATGAACCAGCGACCTCTGGATAATTACACAAATCTAACAAAAGCTACACTTTTATAAAGCATGGATTATTTATTATCAAAGTTAGCAATCCTGTTAAAAAACTGGTGCTTCCACACTGTAGGCTTGTCTGAGCTTTAAATGCCAAGCCTTTAGTACCTATAAGCTTATCATTTAGAGTTCGATATAACCCTAGTACCTACCTCCTTCAGACGGTTATCCATAAAGACTTTATCCATTTAAAAAGGTGTGATAATTTATAATCATGTTAACAAGGTCGATTTATCACAGTAATCGTGCTTGTTAAAATGTATTTCACTATCTTATATCCGCCACGGGAGTTCACGATAGAGTCTTAACGATCCATTAAAATGTGCTCGTGGGGGCTAATTAACGCAGATAAAGAAAATTAATAAACAAAGCCGTAGTAATCATTTTAGAACAAGTGGCTTAGATAATTGTTACGCAGGTAAATTGTTATCACCTGTATGGTTTTAAAGGGTTAAGAGACAACGCCATGTTTTGAATACAATTTTCTTATTTTTCTTTTCAATTTCATAGGAAACGTTCCGTCGTTTCCGTTTTTCTTTACACTGCATGTAGGTTCGTTCATATGGACCATAGTGGGGCAACGACCCCCACTATGGGTAGGCATTATGTTAAGCAGTGGACTTTCTATGTTTGATATGATGATGATGATGATAAAACAACAGCCAGGAGAGAACTTTTGGTTACACTTCAAAGGGCTTGGAATTATAACAATGTAGAATACTTATGCGATACCTTTCCGAAAACAACTTGACGCACATATAATTTTCTTTTTTCTTTTAGACTTCAGAGATACACGAAAGTTACAGACAGTTATAATTTCTAATCCTATAGAGAAGGCACCAAAAAGTACCTCGATGGTAACTCTTAAAAATTTCAGTAGAGTACAGTATAAAAATTCTGGAACGGTGTAGAACTATCGTGTTTAAAACACAAGTGCCTTCATAAAATAGACGTAAATCACGTGAAAACCAATAAAAACAACATTGTAAGTAACCGATGTCGTGTAGTTTCTTTATTAGTAGAGTATGAAAACCTTGAAGAAGACAAGGAAAATTGCTGTCTCTATATAGAGGCAATTACTTGACTGGAAAACGGGAAACATGATGTTAGAAGCACTTTTAGTATGCGTTTGACGAAGACAATTTTCAAGCTAAGAGTGAATAGAAATTATATTAAAAAAAATGTATGTAAATTTTTTGTGTTTGAGTCGTTTTTTTTTTTAATAATTTTTTCTCCTTTTATGTGATATGTATTAGACCTAAGCCATTAAATGCGCTCCTCATATGAGATATTTCTTTAACATCCACATAGGGTTATTGAATGCTCTTTATTAGAGATAACTGAAATACTATTTGGTCGATCTCAGTCAAACTTGTATGTTATAAAAAAATATCTAAGTGCTCTATCTACTTCATAAGTTTCAATTTGGCATATGGCATGAACTTCTAGGCAATATATTTTGTTAATTTTAGGTTTCAAAAAGAAAATCCGCGCATATAGACTTAAAACGGGAAACACTTTATGACTCATACAAAAATATAACTACATAGATCATCTGTTGGCAATATTTCAACATTGTTCGCAAAAAAATAAGACGCAATTAGTGACGAAATATGACACGAGACACTGAAACAAATGCCCAGAAAAGAAAGGAATGAAATACTATACAAAAGGAGATAAAGATCCTAACACTTACAAAATGTAGCAATTACATATAAATCACATAATAGAGTAGTCATTTTAATAGGTAACATTTGACAGTTCATTTATGCAAAGAAAAATATACCTTACGCTAAAGCAATAAAAGTGAAGAAAACCACATCAGTTTGTTTAATACAATTATTTATTTAGAAAATTAGACTACTCACTTTGCTTTGCATGAATTAAATGACTATTAAAATGACTCCACTATAATTTATGAAGAGTACGTTGAAGTCATTACATCATTGTAATTATTCTTTCTTCTTACTTTTTTCACCATGATACAGGATTTTACATTACAAGTCCAGTTTTTACATAGACTGCCAACTGACGTCCATAACTATTAACAGGAGAATTAGAGCTACACAGATATTCAATTGTACAGATTTTTTACGAGGTTTTTCGTCACCCGTGCTAGTGGTAAATAGGAACAATCGCACATAGTAAAAACCATAGGTGCCAACTTATATACATTCGTAGGAACCATTGACCTCATGTGAAGTAGGTATTCTGTGCAAACAATATATGCACAGATATGTTTGTGTGGAATTCGAACCCAAACTATTAAACGACAGTTTTACGTAAGTACATTGGCAAAAAAATTGTGTAAATTTTGACAAATTTTTTTGGAGGTAACACTTTCTTTGCCTATACGCAAATCTTCGTTAAACGGCGGACAGATTGATACCTATACCTACTTAGATTACAGGATTAAGACAGTAAAAAAATATGTGTATGTACGACATGTATTATTTTATATAACACATTATATGCCCACTTTACCCTCATAAAACAATTACAGTTATAATAAAAAATATTGCTACAATTTAGTAAAATTACTCTAGCGGAAAATTACAGCAATCTTAGTTTTAAACTTAGCTTATCTAACATAAAACCTTTCAAACAAGATAATGGATTATATGGCAATATATAATCTATAAAATGCTTACTGACGCTGTATGCTCCATATAAAGTTAATATTATAATTATCTTTCTAGCCTCAAATCTAAGACAATCATTTTACGACCATTTCATATCTGTTAAGGTTACCACATTTGTTTGAATTAAGAAATAAGTTTTATTACCTCCAAGATTCATCACTGATAAAATAATTACCTATATCCAACTTTGTGAATTACAGCTTTGGTTTGTGATTACGAGTGACAAAATCATTGTTTTATAGAAGTGGCCAAATAACATGTCAATTATGTTTAGAATGATTAATATAAAAATGAATACATAAAGAAGTAAGTCGTAATAAACATTGGCTAATTTAATGGTCCATCAAAAAGTAAAAGACTTTATCTAGAGTTTCCTATTGAAAAGAGAAGGGCCAGATAAATCTTTATGTAATGTTTACTAATAGCATAGCAAATGGATTTGTAAGTTCTTAATGATTGCACCTTATTGTTATCGTAATCTTATACACAAGTAACAGCCACTTTTGTGACCAACTGTACAATACGGCACGTCAGACTACCATAACTGAAAAATTCACGAAATGTAATCTGGACTTATGGTTGTGTTTGATGATTCAGGCAAGATTGATTAGATTACATAAATACAGTAATGGCTCACTTAATATCATGCAAGGTTCATTACATGCGACTGCTACTCTATATTCACTTTTGTTTATGTAATTAGGTCTTATGACAGTGCAGCTTGAAAATTCTCAGCAAATACTTTTGATTTCGACTGTACAGTCAGCAACGAAAATAAGCTTTATTTGTTTTTGTTTATAAGATCAAAGGCGTTACGAATGCTTGGTAATAACTAAGTGTCGATATTTACAATAAAATAGGTCTGATCTTATCAAAATATACTATAATTACGTAAGCTTCAAAAAAGCACTTAAATCGTCATACATTAATGTAACAGACTGACTCTACCACCGGATTCGGAATATAGTTAGTAGTACCGTACGGTACTAAGCTGTTATATCTATCTACTAATAGAACTATGAGTAAACCTCTAGAGGTTAACCCATAGTTCTAGGAGGAGGAAGACACTAGCATATTTAATAATAAAAAAGCTTTTTTTATTAAAACTCCATTGTACTTGTTGAGCATAACTATTCTGAAAATAGCTAACTAGAAACAAAAAACGTTAGAACTATGGGTACAATCAAGTACATTAAATAATCCAATCATCTCAATAAAATGTATGATTCGTTTATTTAAGCGAAAAAGTTACTGAAATAAAGAAATGATAGCTCGTCCATTAAAAAGCTTATTTTTTGCTGGCGGTACAAGCCCTAAGCGATGCGGGACTTAACACCGCTTTCGGAAAACCAGTTACAATCGAGCGAAGAACCAATTTATCATACTGCATTTTCCTTATAGGCAATGCAAAGATTTAACTTGAAGATTTTGGGCGAAGGTTATATCGGGTCGAAAATACATAGTTTCGTTTCAGATTTTTCGAGGACAGCCAGAATTTGCAATTACTCGTAGGTGATTAATAATGTAAAGATGATTTTCCGGGATTTTATCCTAACATCGCAGCCAGGTATCGGGCATCTTGACGTTAACACAAAAAAATAAATATCTTAACGCCTAAAAAAAATATCGCTCATAACAATATTGTTTTAAGTTTCATAATTGAGATTTGAACCTATCTCCCAATCAATATAAGCAACATCCTGAAAAAAAAATCACTAGATATCAACTGACAAAAACACGACAGTACTCACATATTTGCCGAAATGTTAAAAAAACCAATAAAAAATATTTAAACATTGTTTTAGCTAAAAAACAACTTTTTGAAACTCTGTACTTATCAAAAAAACACAAGGACAGCAAAAAAATCTCAACTGACGTACCATCATCCATATTCAAACTGGCAAAATAAAACTTCTTTCAGGCAACACAACAAAAAAATAATATTTGCTATCGTGTTATTTAAAAAAAGAACTCGCGCACCACACGTTATTTCCCGCGTAAACAAACATTCAAACTGGCGGAGGCGCGGCAAGCCCACACCCCGCCATCCTTATCACTTTCCGAATATCAACGTGACGTCACACGAGACCGCCATTTTTCCGATGACGTCACATACTGTCGTTCATTGGCCCGATATTACGCTTATTGTTTGTTAACCCATCAGTTACAATGGGGATTATTATATCCTAATTTCGACACACTTAAACCCCGTTATCGAATGTCGGCAATAAATAACCTATTGCGTAGACATGACCGGTTATCGAAAAATAACGCGTATAAAATATGGTGGAAAATTCATTGATGAGTTTTATAATTGAAAAATTATGAGCGATTCGATCTCGCGATCTAATGTTTTCATTAATTTATGTAAGTACATGTCGATGTGTCTACTGAAATCATAAACGAAGTGGATGAAAACAAATAAGAGTGTAAAGAAAGAGGATGTAAGAGGATGGGTTAATAATATCTTAACGATTATTATCCGACTATGCAGGACGTTATTACAGTGCATAAGAGAGCCCGTATAGATGCACTCCCTATTTCCTAATATACCCCTTTGATCCGGTGAGACAGGAATTGGAGACAATCTGATCTGATTGTTCGTCAGATTGGCCCGATAGCGCATTTTTTTTATACCAAATCAGTTAGCAGATAGGCACGCAGCCCACCTGATGGTAAGCGGTCACTGCGGCCTATTCACAGGGACACTTCACCAGGAAGCGTCGCTCAGTGAGACGCCAGAAAGTAGGCTCACCTGATTTGGCTTTGATTTCAAGTGCACTGGCTCCCAAAATTTGGCATTTGGAAGTGACCCTGCCGCCACACAGATCGCTCGAATCCCATCCAGGACAAACGCTCATGTCATGAAAAATCGTTTCTGGATGATTACATGCATTTATAATTATTTCGTACTCGTAGATTCTTATACTCGTATTACAAATTTCTACCGCTCCTTACTTTGAGGTCGGAGGATCGTGTCGTGTTGTGCTAATTTATTTATTTTAGATGGTTGACCATCGAAACTTATTTTCAGCCTTTGATACAAAATGTAACTTAATGCATGTTTCAGTGAGTCACTTTTTTCTTCGACGTGGAAAACTTAGAAACTACTTTTAAAAAAAGAGTACAAGTTGTCCTTTTTCGTATAAAAAATAGAAAATACTCGTACCTGGACTACATGAGCCACAAAACAAAAAAAACCGGCCAAGTGCGAGTCGGACTCGCCCATGAAAGGTTCCGTAGCAGCAAGTATCATCATAATATAAAAGTTCTTGTAGTTCTTTGTAAGTTTGATCGACGTTTTTATATTTGAGTTGATTGAATGAGAGGAAAATTGCGGTTTACGATTTATGACGTTTTAAAAAAAAACTAATTACTTGATCTCGTTCAAACCAATTTTCAATGGAAGTTTGCATAATAATGTACATCATATATTTTTTTTAGTTTTATCGTTCTCTTATTTTAGAAGTTAGAGGGGGGGTGACCAACATTTTACCACTTTGGAAGTGTCTCTCGCGCAAACTATTCCGTTTAGAAAAAAATGATCTATGAAACCTTATTATCATTTTTAAAGACCTATCCATAGATACCCCACACGTAAGGGTTGGATGAAAAAAATTTTTTTGAGTGTCAGTTCTAAGTATGGAGAGCCCCCAAAGTTTATTATTATTTTTCTATTTTTGTATGAAAATCTTAATGCGGTTCACAGAATACATCTACTTACTAATTTTCAACAGTATAGCTCTTATAGTTTCGGTAAAAAGTGGCTGTGACATACGGACGGACAGACAGACAGACAGACAGACAGACATGACGAATCCATAAGGGTTCCGTTTTTTGCCATTTGGCTACGGAACCCTAAAAAATTGGTCAATAAGACAAAGTCAAACATTTACCAGGTGTATGATCTTTGATTGTCATTTTTCTTTTTTCAGACACAACTTGTATCACAGACACCACTTTTATTTCACATTCAGAAGATAACTGATTTATAAACTCCACTGAAAAAAAAAACTTAAAACACTGAGAGAAGGTATGCGCACGACAATTGTCTTTAGCCCAACTGCGACGTCCAATGAAATATTGCATAAGTCCTAAGTATGAAAATAGAACATGAATGGGTACTAATTAGAGATGTGAGGACGTATAACATCATGTGATATTTTAATAGTAATTAACGCGTTACATATTATTTTGTGTTTTTACTTAGTCACAGTCACACTCACAGTTTCGTTTGGGTTAGTAGTCGATTCGCACGAAAATAATTCGCACTAAAGTGCGAATCGACAACTTTCAAAAATAACATTATTTTTAGTAGTCGATTCGCCCGAATGAATTTTAATCGCGTGCGAGTCGACCCCTTTAAGAATTGATAGTAGGCGATTCGCACTTTTGCAGTATGTGGATAAAAAACAATCAAAGTACAGTCGTGTACAGGAAATCTTTATAATATTTATAATATTATTAACATATATCTTACAGCATACAGAATCAATTAAATTTCAAATGTTATTTTTTTTCGGACAGGAAACATGTTAAATTATAAACTAATATCATTCATTAAGCGTTAAATTATATTTGAACACTTTAATATTAAAATGACACCAAAAATTAGAAACGTGTTAAGGACAGCGAAGACAAAATCTCCATTTATGCTTATACTAGGTTAAATTTTATTTTGTTACGTAGGATTTATTGTAAATAAGTGAAATAAATATAAATCCAATTAGTTACGTAAGAACTGTAATAGGTATTAAGCATAGAATGTGTAAGAATCATAGTTTTGTAAGAAGAACTTTTTACGTAGAGATAAGATTCTAATAAGAAAAATTGTTGTAATCAATATGTAAGTTATGTTTTCTAATTAGAATTAACGCGAACTTTAGAACGATGTAAGATACATGTATATTCTAATTGGAAAAATTATAGTAATAAGCAAATAATGTCAACTTGCATAGTGAAAATGCAAGCGAAATTGTGTAAGTTTAACGGGGCTCTCTTTAAGGTTTTGCTCCGAGGTACTTAAGCGATATGGGTTGGTCAAAAAATCATTCCTTAGTGTACGACCATCAAGATAGGATTAAGAAGAAGAATAAAGGAACCTTCTTGGAAAAAACCTGTTTCCTTCAGTCCCCAACAAAACAAATATGTATTGCTTGTCTGTTTTTTTTTACAACTTATACGAATACTTTGATAATTTTATCATAACATTTTATTTATTCACGTAGGTACAATTTCTTTTTTTAATATTCGCGCCAGCGAGTGATATAATTACTTTTAGTTTGTAAGAGAGGTACATTGTTTTGATCAGAGCTCTCGCCCCGGACATACTTATTTGATGAGTCATAGAAACAAAAGGATACCGACTTGAGCTTTGGTCGGCTTATTGCCGCCGTGCTTCTAGCTAACAGCTAGGGGGGTGAGGAGCAGGGTATTTCGTCGCACCCCGCACCCTGCAGTGTAATAAGCGTGAGAGCGCTATTTATTACACGCTTTACGTAATACGTTTATACATATTCGTTTCTAATTTTTGGTGTCATTTTAATATTAAAGTTATCAAATATAATTTAACGCTTAATGATATTAGTTTATAATTTAACATGTTCCCTGTCCGAAAAAATATAACATTTGAAATTTAATTGATTCTGCATGCTGTAAGGTATATAGACAGCGAATAGGTTAATATTATTATAAAGATTTCCTGTACACGACTGTACTTTGTTATTTTTTTATGCAGATAATATTGCAAAAGTGCGAATCGCCTACTATCAATTCTTAAAGGGGTCGACTCGCACGCGATCAAAATTCATTCGGGCGAATCGACTACTAAAAATAATGTTATTTTTGAAAGTTGTCGATTCGCACTTTCGTGCGAATTATTTTCGTGCGAATCGACTACTAACCCTTTCGTTTGCGTTATCAGAATTTAGCCTACTTGACAATTTTTTAATTTTTCCTAGAACAAAAACAGAAAAAAATGTTAATCCGATTGGAAATATTATTTAAGACTAACAGTCTTTTTAATTTAGCGGAAGGAGAAACTGTCAAGTAACACTAGAAATCAGAGGCTCGAAGATCAGATGAGCCTACAGTCTGGCAGCACATTGAGCGACCATTCCAAGTGTCCCGTATTGGCCGCAGTAGCCGCTTGCCATCAGGTGGGCTACGTGCCTGTCTGCCAAACCTAGTATAAAAAAATATCAAAAATAATGCACTGCCATTTGGCCACACGAGTAACGAAAGGTATTTGATTTACTCCATTTTTTAATTACTTTATAGTGTAACTTTTTGTTTTGAGTAATGTGTTACACAGAACAATATTTTGTAAAAAACTAAACACAGTCAAGCGCCCAAATAACAGACCACTTTTGTGTGATTGTTTTTTGATTACTAAGTAACCAGTCAGTCGAGACTCGAGATTATAGTTTTGTTTATGTAATCATAATTGTTGCTTAGGTATAATAACGGGCCTAAACTCGATAGCAATTATGCTGTTACTGACGTTTCGATTGTGTTACAAGAATTTTGCAGAATTAGAATGCTGTTATTTTCCGAAATGTTATAAATGTTATAAGTAAATGTGATGCCGCATAAGAAGGCTCAAAATCGCGCAAAGGGCAATGGAGAGGGCTATGCTTGGAGTCTTCCTGCTTAATCGCATCAGAAATTATGAGATTGCCCGATGAATTGCGAGCCTTAAGAGCAGTGGGCAGGACACATTGCAAGGAGGACTGACCGCCGTTGGGGCGGAAAGGTCCTCGAGCGGTGGCCGGCCACGTACCGGGAAACGCAGCCGTGGTAGGCCTCCCACAAGGTGGACCGATGATCTCATAAAGATCGCCGGAATCCACTGGAAGCGAGTGGCGCAGAACCGATTGGTTTGGAGATCCTTGGGGGAGGCTTATGTCCAGCAGTGGACGTCGTTTGGCTAAAATGATGATAAGTAAAAGAAACCGAACCGATACAAACGGACATGTTCATACACCAAATGTTTGTACCGTGCGGGGATCAAACCCTTTTGTGGTAATAACCGACTTCTCCACCATTACACCAAAAAGGTCGTCATAAAAGCAACAATGAAAAGTCTTAACAATAGCAACAAGGAAAAGATTAAGTAAAGGAGATAAATCTTATGGGAAAAGGCGGCCATTTTCATTGAGATGATGGAGATTTTCCAAGTAAAATGGCTTCCCTTTGCCAGATTCCGTCGGGAATGTGACGTCAATGCTCTTTCATATTAAAGTTAGGGCAAGGACAAGCATGGAGGTCAATCGTTAAGTTGTTTGTATTCACTTGGACTAACATACGAAATGTGTTTGCCTATAGGCTTGTCTTAGGAAAAGGGTCTAGTTCTGCTATGTAATGCCTTTATTAGTTTAAATTTCTGCTGAAAAACCATATAAACATCACATACTTACCTATCATGTTCTTATTACGTACAAATTACGAACTATGTTTTACACACACACCTCATCAGACAGCATATGTACTGAACATAAATAAAAAGTGCCATCGAGCAAATTAAAATATGAAACTTAAGTTATAAGACATCAGAAGATAATGCTCGGTCTCTAAGTTTAGATTAGTTTTACTAAAGTATTCGACAATGAATAGGTAGCTCCTTACCACCACTACAGATGAAATCTGCCGCCATAACAGCTCTTTATAGCTGTGTTCCGGCAGTATAAATGTGGGAGCCAGTACACTTGAAATCAAAGGCTCGTAGATTCAATGAGCCTATACGGTCTGGCAGCACATTGAGTGTCTATCAATGGAATAAGCCACAGTAGCCGCTTACCATCAGATCGGCTGCGTGTCTGTCTGCACACTGATATAGAATAAAAAAACATAAATAGGGCACGAAGCCTCATTTGCAAGAAGTTTTGCGTAAAAAATGCATAATAAATATGCTCCTTCTTTCTTAATACTGCTCCTAAATAAATATCACTGATATTTCAAACCAACAGCCCTAATATCAGACGGCGGATAAATTATGCTTCAAATACGTGACACCATCACATGACACTATTAATCATTAAAAATATTTGAACATTTATCAGTATCGCACCTGGTAGTGAAAAATGTATTTATAGAACCTCATTTATGTCCAAATTATATTGTCGGTATGCTAACAGGTGTCAAGCGACGATTGATCTATGTGTACGACAGGAAGAAATGAGTGTCGGAATGAACGGAATCGAAGAAGTAAACAAAAACAGTAGTACACAGACTTATAGATGAAACAACTGCGCTAGGGATGACTTGTGTTAATTTGAGATTTTTCTCAGACATGTTTCCGTCATTCTTTTGAGTTTACTTGGGAGTATTCTCATCGACATGTTGCATATTTTGGAGTACCTACCTACGTCTGGGTATTTTCCGAAACCCTACTGCTGTGCAACTGGGTTCATGAACCCCTATTTTTATTAAGTATATTTTTTTAACCTGGCGTACCCACCGACACGTCATCACCCTTTTTATTAAGTGTGTGTGTGTTTTTTAACCTGTGGAACCCACCGAGTTCACCGACACGTCACCCTTTTTCAGGGGCTGTGGGTGGTGTGTGGGACTCTCCCGACTCCAAATTTCAGGTTTCTGAATCCCTGTGGCAGTCATCTCTATTAAGTGAAAGCTATTTCATAATAAGAGGATCATCTATACATATAATAAATTTGTAGAAAAGTGGTGTCTGTACAATGGAAATATATTAAAAAAAAGTAGCAGGGGTTGTTATTATATCGATACCGAACCCGAAATTGTAATTAAAAAAATTTTTGTCTGTTTGTCTGTTTGTCTGTTTGTCTGTGTGTTTGTGCACGCTAATATCAGAAACGGCTTATTCGATTGAGATGCGGTTTTCACTAATATATTGTGGTAAGCTTCACTTAACATTTAGTGTTTATTTCATGTCAATCGGTTCATAAATAAAAAAGTTATGACAATATAAAGGTACACGCCTCGCGCCTGAGCTGCGCGTCCATATATGTATAAAGCGCGCTAAGAGTATGGCGAATAGGTAGTTGCATTCGATTATTGCGATTTACTTGAATACTGACAGTTTGGATATTTCATTTATTTATATTTAAGGGTTTGTATATATGAATAATTTATAAGTATTTGGTATAGGTTAGACAATTCTTTTCTTGATTTTCTTTATTTAAGTACAAGTTTATAAGCTCAGGTTATTAATTAATTTTTCTAGCAATTCTTTTGTTTCATAAAATTTGTAAGTACGTTTAGTTTACACATCTTAACACTTATTGCAGTCAGCCTGTTTTGCGATGACAATTAATAAAGCCCAAGGTTAGACGATGAAAGTTGTGGGTGTAGATCTAAGTATCAGCTGTTTCTCGCACGGTCAGTTGTATGTGGCTCTGACACGGGTTAGCAATCCTAGGAGCCTGTATGCTTTCATTCCCGATGGCCATACGTCACATATCGTATACCTACCCAAAGGACGGTATTTGTTATTTAAAATATGCTGCCCGAAAAGTCACTATTCCACGCGGACGAAGTCGCGGGCACAGCTAGTAGGTAATAATAACAGTCCAACAGACATCACAAAACAACACGCCCTTTGTTTACAAGCCTTGAGACAAAATTAAATAAGGGAAAATACACAACATAGTGAAGTATCCACACAATTACACCTTTACATTGCACTGAAACTGGATACTAGGTCTTGTTCTATTGAAATTAGACCCATTTTCCTGAAGCATTAGTGAAGTGAAACCAACCAAACTTAAGTATCTCATAAAGTCGGGAGTTTTCTTTCTTCCCGCCTTCTATTTTTGCTCTACATTCATAATACCCTGACATTGTGAGTTGACCTTAATAAATATTCACTGGTTGGAAAGTACACTATCCCCGGGTGACATAGGGTACTTTCGATCCCGGAAATGTGGGGAAAAGGCAGGTTGACAAAGGAAATTACGCGCGGGTGAAATATTATTATAAAGTTGTTTGTTTAAATTGAATAAGCTCCAAAACTACTGAGCCGATTTAAAAAAATCTTTCACTGTTGGAAAGCTACACTATCCCCGGGTGACATAGGGTACTTTTGATCACGGAAATGTAGGGGGAAGGGGGGGAATATTTGAAAAAAGAAATTACGCACGGGTGAAACCGCAGGCGGAAGGCTTTACTAGTCGGTTTCCTTAGTGTTGTTTTGTCTGAATCACGAGATATAAAAATATTTTGGTTATTATCTTTGCAATTAATAGGTATAAATTATGCTATACACCCATCAAGATAATAAAATTGGACCATTACTCAATTGTACTATGTACTCTTTATCATTATCGATGCAAAGGTCATTATTATTTAAAGTGATAAGTTCTAGGAAATATTGTAAAAACAACAAACACTGGAAAAATAAACTAAATCATGATCAACATCACTTACTCGTACAATCTATCATCATCATCATCAGCCTGTCACAGTCCACTACTGGACATAGGCCTCTCCCATGCTAGGGTCAATGTCATGGCCGACAGATACGTTTGATGATTTATCTGTTTAATAACCTAAATGTTGCCATTTTTGTCAATTTAGTTAGACAATTAATATTGTAAATAAAATGTAACATTAATACTTGAAAAAATTTAGAATTTTGAAGAATACATCGATACTTGTAATCTCAATTGACGTAAGGCATTGGTAAGGTCTTGTGCCTTACGTAAATTGAGAATATAAGTATCAACATATTCTTCTTGTGTTTAAGTACTTTTACATCAACACAATCTGCTGTAAAATCAATAAAACTGTAATACATCTCTTTATGATTTCACCAATATTTTTAAATATTGCTTTGTATAAAAAGCAATATTTAAAAATATTATTGATATACACTTATCAACAGGTGATTAAAAGATACCAATATCTTTTATTTCTTATCTAAAGGATTTTATTTGATATCACTTAGGTGGCATAAATGGTATATTAAACACTAGCAACCTAGTTAGGTTGCTATAAAGCATTACTATTATAAATTAAAAGACATCCATTTAATTAAAGTACAAAACATTCAAAAATCCTATCTTAATTTTTATTAGAGTTTCACTGTATAGACTTATTGTACCAAACAACAGAAAAGAAGAGCAACAGAACTCTTTAGTTCTGTAGACAATATAAACACAAATTTTCAGGTTCTTGCTCTTTAATGTGGCCTTTTTTATTATTCTTGTACTAAACTAGCACTTGACTATAAAGTTGCTTGATGTTATACAACTATGCACACTACCTACACATTAAAGGTCTAATTAATTTTTGTACATTCTGTGACTGATTGAATTGAACTAATCGCTGAAATTACGCCTGTATGTAAATAAAGTCTAATGGATATCACACAAACTCCCAAAAATTTTATGGAAAATAAATCAGAAAAGATGTAAACATCTGTAAACTAGCAGTGCATGAAAAATAGATAGCACTGTTGAATGAAGTAGCTATTCCAAGGCCGTAACTTAAAATAAGCTGTTATTATAAGAATTACCTAACCTTCCACATAAATACAATACTTGGAACAATATGAAATCAAAGCTGGGAAAAATTAATGAAATTACTTACCCTGCAGCTTTAACGGGGGGACAAATTACACAATTGAAACTTCTTGTTCTTCTTTTGTAGTAGTATAATGTTTACATAATTTTTCAATGTTTATTTAGAATTTATTGGTTTTTTTTACGAAAAATACACAAGGTGACACCATTTGTAAAATAAAAAAATTTTCTATGGACAGATGACACCAGTACTCTGTGGATGACACTGACAGATAACCAATACTTCCACGGTCTCAAGCGTTGACATTTGTAATCTCACGTACTTTTTACAACCAATCAAATGAACTGAAGTCAATCAGATTAAAAATATTACTATTGTGACAGCAGTTTTTTAAGCTGTGTAGACCGACAAACTTATCTGTTCCGGTGGCCAAAATTGGAACTACGTGAAGTGCAATGCAAAAACGATATTTAATGACAGTTCTAAATCGACAGTAGTGACGCTGTCACCGGAACAGTTAAGTTTGTAAAAATCACATGTGCTGCCAGCAAAAAAAAAGTACATAAATAGAAATAACTATAAGTCGCCGCCTCGGTTTTACCCGCGCGCGCGTCATTTCTTTTTCCAATTATTCCCCCCCCTCTTTCCTTCACATTTCCGGGATAAAAAGTACCATACGGTACCCGGGGATAGTGTAGTTGTAGAACTTTACCTAGTGCTAATGTAGTCTCCACTATTAGGGTTGTAGTGTTCACTATTGGGTTTTTCAATTTAGGCAGTTGTCCCACCAAGAGCGAGCAAACGACTAAACTATCAGCGATTTTCTCGCTCAAAAAACGAACAATACATATACATTCCGTGTAAACAAAAGAAATGCAAATATAAATAGTTGATCGCTAGCTGTTCACACTTCACACTGACTGGCGAGGACTTGGACTCACTCCACTAGTTCATCGCTGAGCGACAAGAGCTATCAAAGATAGTACTCGCTTAGCGATACTCGCTCAGCGATCAGAGCTCACGCCAAGAGAGAAACCAGCCGTCATTTCTTGTAATCGCTTATCTCACTCGCACCGCACACTCGCTTATAGCCGAGCTACACAACTATCGGAACTACGCACTCGCTCCTCGCGGCTCGCCAACTGGTTCCTACATTCTAGCTCTACTCGCTACTCGTTTATTGTTATCGGTGAGACAACTGCCTAAAAGATAGTTATAATATTATCGCGTGTTCAGTAATCAATAAGGTACTCGGTACATACATTACGGTTTGGGTGAAGTGGAGTAGCTGTAGGGACCGAGTCGCGTTGCTAACAGCTACAGTTCTGCTGATCGTGTAATATGCTATTTCAATGTATTGCGTCCATGTCACTTCGACCCCTCAATTTCTATTCTTTCTTGTCAGACTATTCTAAGTACGGCACATTAAAGAGACAAAAAATATTGGTGGCCGCTACTTTTAATAAATATTTTTTTATTGGCCACCAATAAAAACTCTGACAAGAAACACATTACATTTGCGAACTATAGAAAAGTATAAAATATTTTGTTCTTGTGTTTTCTTTTTTAATTAATTATTAATTAAAAAAAACCAATTGTATCATTGGATCCAATAATGTAAATGGGCGATTTTCTGACAGGCAATTTAAAAAAATAAAAGGTTCCAAAAGCTTTACTAGATGGCGTTGAACCATGTATGATTTTCTTGCTATTTCTCTATAATTTCTTCCTCTGGTATTGTATCTATAAAATGACCTTTAATGCAGTAGTAATAAGGTTGCTGTTACAAGTGAAAAAACATAACGACCTGCATGTTCGCTGACGTTTTGTTGTGATTGTTATTTGGTTCATTGTTTTTGATAAGTTTTTAAGTTTATAATTCGTTTTTGTTTCTCATCCATCAGTAGAAAAGTTACTTTTAGTCTTATACATATAATTGTATTAATAGTTTCCTTTGGGTTTTTAAACAGTTACTTATTAATTTATATAAAATTCATGCCAAAAATGTCTCGCGATGACAATCGCAATATCACCAACTTCAATTATTATTATCCAATACAGTATGGCCAAATCAAAGTCCGTTAATGCGTGCCGAAATAGTCGTATTAAGTAGAGTCCAGAATCCAGTAAGCAAGCCAGGGTCAAACAGGATTCACCACACAAAACAAAATACGAAACAAGTGTTGTGCGTTACTCTGGCGGAAAGCGCGAAATGTTAGCACGTCTAGAGATGAAACATTATAGAATAATTTGTGCATTATACGTACGAAATAAGTAAACAGTTTTCAGTTCAAAAAGTTGATTTATTTCGTCAATATCGGACGTAGGGTTATAAAATTTTGTCAGAAGAACCTTGTATCATATAGGCATCAGCTACTTGATTGAGACATTCAGCGCCTATCGTAAGTAGTTCAAGAGGTAGAGGCTGTTTTCGTTTTTTAGAAAATCTTTTGTAAATCATTAACCATGTATTTCTTTGGAATAACTATGAAGGCACAAATTACAAGGCATCTTCTCACAAAAAATCATTTCTGTACGTCCAGCTGTTCTGAAGATATGGAAAATAAGCCAAACGTTACTGCAGCGGCATTTGCAATTACTCAAAAACTACGGGGGGCACAAATGCCGCTGCTTGGCTACTTTAGGGCACAAATTTAAGCTATCTTTTATGCTACTTAAAATTGCCCTAGGCTAGGACCAATAGGTAAAAATCGTTCCGCCAGGATAACGTTTTCAAGCGTTACGCTGGCGGAATCGTATTTTCATTAATATCTCAGAAACCCCACTATGCACAAATTTTATATATATTTAGTGCACATTTACAGCATATAATGCACAAATTATTCTAATTTGTTTTATCTCTAGACGTGCTAGCATGCCGCCAGAGTAACGCACATAAACAAGTGAGCGCATTCGACGAACCGAGGTACCTAAGCTAATATGGCATGCATGAGAATTTTTCGGGAATGACAATGACATCTGACACCAAACATAAACAAAACGTTCCGTTTTATGAAACAAAATTCACTTCGAAGTCATTCGTTCCGTTCCTTGCATAGAAAAATTTTACTCGTTCGTTCCTTGTGGCTGCTTAACATTGACTTTTATCATAGATGGGGTGGCGCCATCTATTGATCAAATTTAGAACTAAAAAAACGAGCTGTCAGAAAATCGCCCATTCAGAAACATAATGGGCGATTTTCTGACAGCTCGTTTTTTTAGTTCTAAGTTTGCTCAATAGATGGCGCCACCCCAACTATGTAAAAATATATTAAATCTATGAGTCACAAGGAACGTGAGTAAAATTTTTCTATGCAAGGAACGGAACGAATGACTTCGAAGTGAATTTTGTTTCATAAAACGGAACGTTTTGTTTATGTTTGGTATGTCAGATGAGTATAACTGTTCTGTGGTCAGATGTCATTGTCATTCCCGAAAAATTCTCATGCATGCCTGTGCATGCCTTATTCGCTTACCTCGGTTCGTTGAATGCGCTCACTTGTTTCGTATTGTGTTTTGTGTGGTGAATCCTTACTGGATTCTGGACCCTACTTAATACGACTATTTCGGCACGCATTAATCTCTAAGAAATAGATGAATGCCCTCGTTTTCAAATTTAGCTACAACTGCTACAAGGCATGCTTTTACTGGCTTGCGATTGTCATCGCGAGAAATTTTTGGCATGAATTTTATAAAAATTAATAAGTAACTGTTTAAAAACCCAAAGGAAACTATTAATACAATTATATGTATAAGATAAGACTAAAAGTAACTTTCTACTGATGGATGAAAAACAAAAACGAATAATAAACTTGAAAACTTATCAAAAACAATGAACAAAATAGAGAGTTTTAACTAACAATAAAACTTACCTATTATTTTTCCTGAGATATCCGGAATCCATATTGAGTGAAGCCTTCCGTTTTTCTTGTGTTCTTCCGGTCAAGCGAGTCCCTCTCTTACGCTAGTGGCGCCACCTTGCGTCCAATGCGACCGTTTCCGGTCGTAGGTAGCTATAGTTACCTCATGGATCGCGCCACCTTCTTTTGTCATTATACGTCGTTGGTAACAGGTAGAAATTACCTGGATTCCGGATATCTCAGGAAAAATAATAGGTAAGTTTTATTGTTAGTTAAAACTCTCTATTATTTGTTCCGTCTTCGATATCCGGAATCCATATTGAGTGAAGTGTTTGATATCTCCTGGTACTGCTTATTGATGCTATAATGTGTATGAAGTTAGGAAGTAAAGTAAGAGTTAAGGCATTACTGTACTTAATACATAAGGAAAAGCTTATGCCAAAAAACTATACGTCTGTTTCCAAAAGTATATGGTCTATAGAATACCTCTTTAACAGTTTCATGAGGAAACAGCTTAACATCCAGGTGACGCCACGGTACCTGCTTCGCGAAGTACTAATTTAACCTACTTATGACGGTCGTAGTAGCGGTTTTATAGTACTTTACTAAATAACTAATAATCTTACCAGGTACCTTCTTCACGACGCGACGTTGCAGTGCGGCGATACAATCAAAAAGACTAATCTATATCTTTCCGGCTGTTGTCTCCTCTACAAGCCCGACTTCCTATGATTTGTAGAGTCATTTCTATAACCCAAAACTCGTGACATAATTATTGCCTTTATATATCAAGTTTTCTGATGAGACTTGATAGGTTTAGGTTGTGTTCGGTCAGAAGAAATAAAAGTAAAATTGCAACACGTTTCAAAACATCATAAAAATATTCTAGATCTTAAACATTTTAGTGCTTAGTATTGTTCTCCGTTTCAATTCGTAATTTTCGCAACAGACATACATAGGTCATAAAACCTAGTAGCTTCATGTTCACTACGTCTTGGGAAAGGTAGATAAGGCCGAGTGAAAAATAAGGAACAAAAGCGATTTCAGCTTATTAATGTACCACTGCAGGCATCATGGGCACAGGCCTAATCATCACGCTTGTATAGTGCGGATAAGAGATCATAGAGAAACAGCCAGAAAATCCGAAACAAAATGCCTGATCCGGGGACAGGACCCAGGAATCCTTGATTTCTGTCAAGTACTTAAACCACTAGGACAGCGATGCGTTTTAAAAAGATTAGATTCTAGAATTGCAGATCTGATAATTGTCTAATACTCATCTACAGGTGGTTCAGCACGCTACCCGGACCCGGCCCGGAGTGTGCAAATTAGTTCAATATTATACTGATCCTAGGCTGTGTTCGGGTGGATCAAAATTTGTGAGCTATATTTAGGCGGGACAGCACCTATTATGGTTGTGAAAACAAGCAATACAGACATGAGACATCTGCAAGTCAACTTTGAAAAATAAAATAAAAATGCATTGTAAGAGGTTAGTTCCTTCTTATACCCAATAAACAAGTAGCGTGAGCAGTTCTGAATGGGAACAGGCCGGTTCTGGTTTTCCCGACTGACTGGAATGTCACTAAACTATTTAGTGTGTGATAGCGCATCTACCCTCAGGCTACATAGATCTGGACAGTACTGCGTTGCCAAATATATTTTTAGGACTTTATACGACTTCGTGCCTATTTTATAATAATGTATCTTAGGCCACGACTGTGCAATTGCCCCTGTGGAGAAAAAATGTGTATTATTCTTACCTGCCGTCGTTCGTTATGGATCACTGCTTGAACAACATACAGGTCCTTGCTTGCAGTTGATGTGCAAGGACCATTGGAAATCTGTCCATTTCTATAAGTGCTCCACCAGTTGCATCGATCGTGTGCATGTGTGATGTCGGCTGTGCGCGGCTCTGCGTGTAGCGTGAATGAGCTGCGTGCAGCCATGACCAACCAACTCTTCTTAGACTTGTACTAGTTTTGGATCTTTGATTTGTTGGTGGAGCAGGGATCTAGGCATTTCTTGAGTTTTATATTGCGTTGATCGACAAGTAGCCTTCCTTTTATGAACGATGAACAAGGCAAAGCTGCGTCTCCCCATTAGGAGCTAGGCCTGTCTGGGGGACTAGCTGCCTAGCGAAATCTGTTTTAGAAATGCTCTGCGGAGCGTGGCATGTCGGTTCCGACAAGGGCTTTGGGTTAGTTCCAGTCCTAAGCGCAAGCGCAGCGCCAAGCCCGGTAACATTCCCAAACTATGTCTTGTAATGAGTGGGTATGAGTTTAGGTCGGAACAAGAACAGATCGCTAAAGTCCAATAAATTTTTCCGAGCATTGCAATGAAGAGATTTCAAATCTTACATTCTACTTACGTACCTTTGAGACTGATGATAACGATCTCTGGGAATGACGAACGAGGCAACGCTAAGTCTCCCCATTAGGATCTGGGCCTGTCTGGGGGACTCACTGCGTATGTTCCAGTAATTCTCCAAATAATGTTAGGTCATTTCGGTTCCAAAAGGGACTTTGTACTGGCTTGTGTGTCTCAGGTAACGTCAAAACTCGGAACCAGAACAAAGCGCTGTGGTTCAATATTTATTTCAGGTACTGCCTAAAGAGATTGCAAATCTTACCTTCTTTTACAGCTCAGAGAGTTTCAGAAATATAGCATTATATATAGGCATTGCGGTTCTGACAGGGACTTTGTATTGACTTGTGTGTCCCAGGTAAACCCCTTACACTCTAGGGATTGTGTCAGAGCCAGAGCCAGAGCCACTGCTGAAATTAATTGTTTAGCCCAGGCAAAGTGATTACAAATTTACCTCCTCCTGAAGTTGTGATATTTATGGGAGGCCAACTCAGAGAACAACGAACGAGGCTGTCTCCCTGTTAGGAACTGGGCCTGGCTGAGGGATCTAGCGAAATCTATTCTAGAAATGGAATGGCATCCATTTGGCAAGTCTCACTTCTCCTGAAGCTCTCAATGTGAATGGGCCAAACGGGAGCCAAGGTCCACACAACCACAGAAAAAGGGTAGTGGAACGACTAAACAATTAATTAATATGCCATCAAAATAAGGATAGTATCAGCTAATTAATGTCCCACTGCTGGGCAAAGGCCCCTACGGAAAACAGGAAATCGCCACAATGACAGATATTGGCTCAATCACCACGCCCGCCAAATGCGGACCGGCGCGGCGACCACAAACCCGTGCCCGACAAATTATAAATCGACACTAGTTTTTAGCTCAACCCGGGAATCGAACCCAGGATCCCGAGGCAATGGCCAGGCACCACAAGCACTAGACCAACGAGACCATTCAAAGAATTCATGAAAATGTTCCTTTGAAAATTGCTCTTTCTAATCCGGTTTAAGTATCAATAAAGGTAGAATTAATCTTATAATTATTGCTATTAACAATATTATTGCTTTTATAAACGAGTTACGGTTTGATGAAAAAAGCAATATGATATCTTACAAGGCTTTCAGACTATGCCTTGTATGTTGAAATTACCTTAAACAGCTGCCGTAAAATTTGTGTCGTGGCATGGCTGCTCAAAAGATTTTAAGCTTGTAATCCATGGTAGTAAATGCACGACCCATAACAGTGCCGAATGCATCTGGGTTGGGTCTGGTCATGTGTTCCAAGCTGCTACGATAGATACTTGGAATACTTATTCAAACAAATAAACAGAATTACTTAATTCAGTAATTGCTTAAGGATCAGGTCACTGCGTAAAAAAGAAAATAAAATCCGCACCCCTACACGTGTAATTTGCGGTGCTTTTTAACAATGTGTCATCGTATCGTACTCTTCGTCCAATGTCAAGATTTCAGAACCCTTACTATTATATTTACCTAATATTTTCAATAGAGGTTAATACTACTATAATTACTTGTATAATCATTGCATTTGCAAGAGCACTACAAGAGACTTGACAACGATACCTTCATTTTGTAGGTACGAGGTTCAAAACCTAACTCATAATTCAGTTTAAAGTTTGCTAAAGAATAAGGAGGGTATATTTTAATATAGTAGAAAAATAAATTGTTTGTCGATTTTGTTCTGTACTTGTGGCGCGCGCCGCCAATAACACCGGGTACTATTGCAACATGCAAAAAAAAGTAATTGTAGACTTATATGATAATGATCCCCAAGTGCAGGATTGTTACTTGGGTTTTTCGAGTTTGGGTACTTTAACTCTTTTAAAACAGAACACGTCTTGTTGCGTAGAAATAAAAAATATAAATCACTTACATACATGATCTGCCCGCTTAGGTCATTACTTTTATTCCATACCAGTATACGATTCCTTAGCCGAGCTTTTCTTCTCACTTTTGGAACTCGAAGTAAAGAAAATAATCCGCTTCGTCACTTGCCGACAGCGTAACTTTATCTATACTTTTATATTCCATTGCGCAAGAGAGTTAAAATAAAATTAATTCCAAGCAATGTACATGTACGAACTTTTCAAAAATTTTAAAATTAAAAAATTAATATTATTATTAAAAAAAAAATTTTAACTATTTTTAACTATTTTAGAAATATCATAGGATATTCTAAAATATTTGCTCGCTTCGACGTCCGAACGCTACGAAAAACGACGCTATAATGACAAAAGAAGGTGGCGCGATCCATGAGGTAACTATAGCTACCTACGACCGGAAACGGTCGCATTGGACGCAAGGTGGCGCCACTAGCGTAAGAGAGGGACTCGCTTGACCGGAAGAACACAAGAAAAACGGAAGGCTTCACTCAATATGGATTCCGGATATCGAAGACGGAACAAATAATAACAATCACAACAAAACGTCAGCGAACACTATGTACTCTTTGGACATGACATAATATCTGTGGGCATGCAGGTCGTTATGTTTTTTCACTTGTAACAGCAACCTTATTACTACTGCAATAAAGGTCATTTAGATACAAAACCAGAGGTACCTAACTTAATAGAGAAAACATAGAGAAATATCAAGAAATACATACTTCGTTCAGCGCCATCTAGTGAAGCTTTTGGAAACTTTTTTTTTAAATTGCCTGTCAGAAAATCGCCCATTGAAAAAATATATTTTCATTTTTCTGTAGTATTTTCAAACTTGCGCCTAGCAACACAATCTGAAAACTTTGACGTTTTCGCAGATTTTTGAGTCAGCTGAAAAGATCATTTTATTTATTTATCTCTGCATAAAACTAAATTGCACTTTTGTTTATTGTACAACTATGCATCTTTATCAGCATTTCGATTAATCCTAGTATTGCGTCATTCGATTGCAGACGTTTTGTCCGACTTCCATTGTTTGGGTTGTGTGTGTTGGTTTTATTGGTACAAAAATAATTAAGAAATAATGTTTGGAAGGCCGAGATGTAGAGAATGGACGCCCCTCGCGACCCAACAGCTACGTTTGAGGAGTCTAATACAGGTAAAAGAAACCATTATAACGAAATTAGAAATGACAATGTGTTTTTTTGGTTTACTAACAAACGCCTACATTCCGAGTGGGAAGGCGAAATTATTATTTAATTGGTGTTAAGCGTCTGAATCTGAAATAAATTGGTGTCTCTCACTGAATGCGAGCTCAGTACAAATACACTAAAACAAAGAAGCTAAGGTTGGTCTTGCAATTTTTTTTATCCCATTTTATCATAACTGCTGACTATAATTGCAACTAATCCTAGCGATTTAGAACAGGAACCACTGATACCTGGACCTGACACCTGGACAAATTGAATTTTTTCTAATATATTTGTAGGAACCACTGAGATTTTGCAAGTTTCTTATTAGAATTTACATTTTGAACCTACATAGTACTATAGATAGACTGCTATTTTTGTTGTACTTACTTATTTTTATCATAAACCCTAAGATATAAAACCAATAGGTATGTTGAAATGTTTTTCTACTAGATATTGTTGATTAATAATTAATTAGTTCTTATTAATAGACAATAAAGGCTGTATAATGCTCCTTTTGAATAAAGAAGTTTACATGGTGTGGTTAATACATTATCTACAATAGCATTCTAAATGGATATGGCAGAACCTAAATTTTCGTCGCTGGATAAACACAGAAAAAAACCTGAGCATTTGGGCAGAATATGGTTTTTTCACCTCCACCTTCATCACAGACACCTCTGAAAAAGTTAATCAACAAAAATAATAACATGTAATTTTTATTCATTTAAACAGCTTGTTAACGTCAACTGAAGTTGATTGACTAGTCTGGTTGATCGTTTGGTACGGTAACACCCTAACCTCAATAAAAAATAGGCATTTTTAATAGAAGTAAACACTATCTGAGGTAATATTGTGGGATTTCACCTGACTTCAAGGGTTTGACCCAGACAATTTCAAAAACCTCTGCCGGACGGCCTCCAGACACCCTTCAAACTAGGACAAATCTGGGGAAATTTGGACGGATGGCAGCCCTAGGCAGAATAAATCTCATTATGCAATCATTTTAGTTTAAATGTAATAATAAAAACAATTCTTATCAATGCAAGGGAAGCTGTTGAACTTTAAGATCAAATATATAAACTCATTTATCTGACCTAAAACCACCTGTGTCATATTGAGTCAGATTATATTTATACAGATAAAAAATATTAAAATAGCCTTTATACACTGACCTTAAAATTTGCTGTTGCATAATCAATTTTTGGCATCCATTTTCTGGTCAGGCAGGGGTCTTCTGACGTAGGCCTTCTCTAGTTCTTGCATCTGTCCTGAGAAGTCCTTAGCCAGGCAGATAGAAAGGCAGCAGAGAACACTATGTGAGAGCAATAAAGCAGAAAATTGGTTGTAGAAATTTGACAGATTGGGGTAGTCTGATGTGCTGGCGACTGTACATACATTATTAATTTTTCACTTTTGATTTTTAATTTATTTTCTGTGTTGCGTGGCACTTTGTATGTAATGGACTTGAAATTATATCTTTTAGATCTTATAGAAGCAGAGATTTCTCTAAGCTGCTTCTATAAGATCTAAAAGATATAATTTATAATTTTATAAAGGTTAATTGTCTGAATTTTTATTGACTTTAAAAAAGGTGGAGGTACTATTCATTACAAGATTTTACTCCAGTGTATGACAGAGGCAGTTACAAAAGCCTAAGGTTTTCTTGCTTATTTCCAGATTGTCGGATACAACATTAGACCGCCTGAAGGATGTCTATCGCAGTGCAGTTTCTACCTCACTCTGCATCACACTACCATGTCTGCTCCGTTCTACACCAGCGAAAGGGTATCGTCTCCGCATCCGAAATGGAAAGAGATTGATTCAGGTATGATTTTCTTTCGGAAGAGAATGCAATTATTATATAATATAGCCAGCTATTTATTCCTGTTTCGTCCCAAAGTTTTGTACCACAGTCTAAAAAATTCCCAGTTCGTCCCACCCCACATTCCTGTTGAGTTGTGTTTCGCCCGGAATCAGAAATATTGTAAATAGTACAGTCATCAAGAATATAAATCTCATAAAAAATTAAGGGAATAATTTAAAGATGTACTAGGGCAACATGACCTTATTGGAGATGTATTGTGGGACTCGGAACTGAAGAGTCCCACCCCATCCACTACTTCCCCCGTGTCTCGAGAGCTATCATCATCCCCACAGGTGAAATTTGCCATCAAAAAAGTTCTGGCTGAGTTCCGGCTGTATTAATGAGGGAGTGTACTTGAAATCAAAGGCTCGAAGATCAGATGAACCAGTTTGGCAGCACATTGAGCGACGCTTCATGGTGAAATGTCCCTCAATGGAATAGGCAGCATTGGCCGCTTACCATCAGGTGGGCTGCGTGTCGGTCTGCCAACTGATGTAGTATAAAAAAAGAGATCAGGTGCAGGACCAACAACTTTACCTGCTTTCCGAGGAACCACTCCTGTTCCTCACAGAAAGCTGTATGTCCCACAGAGTATGTTACAAAAAGTAAAAGCCAATCACCAATGTCCTATCTGACCTTTTTTTTTCGGAGGAGAATGCGTTTATGCACCATAACCGCAGGCTAGCTAGACCTGCGGCCGTGTGTGGGACTCGAGACTAAAGCGTCCTCTACCCACTAAACTCCCCCGGTTCCCCTTCACACCCGATTGGGACCAGCCGGTGCCATCGTTGTAGCTATTGACCAGCCCCCTATCCTATCTGAACTGGGATTTGAACCCAAGTTTAAGTTCGATCTACTAGCCACTGCTCGACGTAGACAGGTTTCTTTTAGAATGGTTAGGATTCGGTATAATACATTAGCTAAACGAACTGCCTCCGTGGTACAGTGGTTGGGCTCTAAAACCCAGAGGTCGTGGGTTCGAATCCCACGGGGAGCATCACTTTGTGTGATTGTTTCCAGTTTGGTTAGGACATTGCAGGCTTGAATCACCTGAATTTCTGAAAAGAATGATGATTCCGTGCTACGGAAGGCACGTTAAGTCGTTGGTCCCGACTATGTTCCAAGTAGGTCTGTTTTCCCTTGTAGGGTTACGGAGGTCAGATGGCAAGTACTCCATTGTAATAACCAGGCTTGTCAAATCTAGGATCATAGTCGAAGCGGACCCTGAGCTCCATACTGGATGCAATCGGGAATACGCTGGGATGATGATGATGACATTAGCTTAATGGAAACTAGCAAATCCAATATCCTTCAAACAGTGAACTTAGGCCGTTTAAACTATGTCATATGGACATGATGAGTCACAGTAGAGATAACTAGTAATATCAGACGAATGTGGGTCAGTTGGGCTCGTGAATTATCTCTTTGCGTGTATGTGGGAACCGCCTAGGTAGTGTTACGATTTGGCTTAGTAATTTTGGAGGCTTGGTTAGCAATTAAAATAGGAACTGGAATTCGTGTTCACGCACATGAAAAGAAAAATAAATTAGGTAATTTGGCAAATATTTTTGACCTTTTTGTACTATTTCATAACTGTGTTGGCCATGTTTTTCTTTATTATTATATCGAAAACTGTTTCAAAAAACATACTTGTGACGAATGCGACGTCATCAGTCGGTATAGATTTCAATAATTGTTTTTGTTATACTCCATAAAACGTAACATGATTAGAATGACAGCTGTCAAAGTGTTGTGGCTCTCTCGCTCGCTCTCAATAAACCTCTATCGATGTGTCTCATCTCTAAGATTTTATTTTTTTTGTAGAGTGAGACACATCGATAGAGGTTTATTGAGAGCGAGCGAGAGAGCCACAACACTTTGACAGCTGTCATTCTAATCATGTTACGTATTTTTTTTTTAATACAAATAGTTTATTGTGCATAATTTTACAATGTACCTACCACTGATATTTATACCGTTTTATAGAGTATAAGAATATAATGATGTTCAATATCAAACACAAAAAATATCGATGCTATAATTTTCTTTTCAGAACTCACACATAGGATGTCATCCACAAACGTGGTTATACGAATATGGTGTCACATAATAGCGCCACCTAGTGATACTAATAGCGAAGCACCACAAGACACCGTAATTCAAACATGGGGTGTCTATTTCACCGGTCTAAGGTATATTGGGGCCAACTTGGCTTTAAATTTCACCTCAGACTGTTTTAAAAGCAATACTCTCGTATTCCAAATGCATGGAGGTTACTTTTGCTCCTACAAAAGTCTTAAACTGGACATTATTCCGCCGGAAAATGAAATAGAACACGGTTCGCTATCATCAGATTCATCTGGAAAGACGAATCTTTCCAGAGTGACTTTGGAGTCGAAGTTCATTCAGAATCACAAGTTGATAAAGGAGTCTAGGTCGATATCACCGAGTCAATTCGCGAGGAAGTCAGAAAAAGAGTATTCAAAAAGCAACAGTCCAGTTGAAAGGAGTTTTAAGCAAAACTTTCCGACAATACGAGCCTCTGCTAGCTTGAATATTAGTCAAACTCAAAGAGATGGCAGAAAGAGAGAGGATAGCAACGAAAGAAAGAAAAAAGATCCGAATTACATATACGAACATTCGCCTGAAAACTTAGATGTTAAAGAGTTTAGAAGTGATGTCAACGGAGGTTGTTCTAAGAACGGTTCTCGAGAAGAATTGTCCGGTAGCAAAATCGATTTGAGCGAGACGGCAGAGAGTTACGATTTGAGGAACGAGTCAAATGGTGTTCCGAAGTATCGATATATGGCGTTGAGCTTTCTCAAATCGGAGATTAGGCCGAGTTACAACGCAACTAAGTTGCAGAAGCTTCACTTATTGCAGTATTCGATTAAGAAGAGACAAGAAGCAGTGCAGGAGATTAAAGAGAGGATATATCAGAAATCGGCGTTAACGAATGATAGCTGGTCGCAACCAGAAGACCAATATGAGGCTAGGTTAAAGTTTAAAAGTAGATCTCAAAAGAATCTGTTCTCTCCCGATGAGGAAGACGGGTTGGATAAGCAAAAATCGTCGTCGCAAAGCGATTTGACTGTTAAGAATGGTAGGATTAAAGAAGATAAACCTCCAGTTTCAAATGGACCAAGATTAGCTTTAAAATTAAATGATCTCCTGTCTTTTAAGGTATGTGTTGTTTGGGACTCGGTTTTTTCTTTGTTTCAACTTTCGTTTTTCTCACTAAACAACTGTCAGATAAGCTCTTGATATTTCTGGTTTAAGATCTTTATTCTCACAAGAATTACATATTGTATTCACTTACGTGAGATAATAGTTTCACTAAATTTTATCTGCCAGATATCATAGATTTGGTCTGTTTGGACAATATAAGAAGACAGACCGCCTCCGTGGAACAGTGGCTAAGCCGCTTGGGTATAAAAACACGGAGGTCGTGGGATCGATTCCCGCCTTGGGTCTAGTTGGTGGTAGGGCTTTTTCAGATTCCGACTGCCTAGCCTACCACCCCCACAGGTGAAACTGCCGCCACTACAGCTCTGGCTCTGTTTCGGCAATATTAATGTGGGAGCCAGGTGCTCTTGAAATCAAAGGCTCGAAGATCAGACGAGTCTACAGTCTGGCAGCACATAGACGGACGCATCTAGGTGAAGCGTACCTCAATGGGATAGGCCGCAGTGGCCGCTTACCATCAGGTGGGCTGCGTGCCTGTCTGCCAACTAGTGACCTAGTAACTATAAAAAAAAGAATCGTTGCCGTTCGTTGGATAAATAATCAAGAACGTATCAGACAATAGGAACTGGCCTGTTTGATAATTTAAGCCGTCGCATAAATGTCCAATAAAACTATATCTATGTCTTTTTTCAGTCGAAACCTTCGCCTTTCCAAAGGTCGGAACATATAAGACTAACGAAGCAACTAGAAATATTAAGGTTCAAACGAATAATACTCTCCGACGAAAGAGACAGCAAGTTAGCCAATATAAGAAGACTGAAAGAGAAACGTGCGAAACTGTTTGAAGAAAATCAGGATATGGGTAAGTTTTTACACAGCTTCATAAAAAGGAGGTTATCAATTCGACTGCATGTTTTTGTCTTGTGTTATCTCATGTGGTTACCTAATTTACTTTATAGCAAATGTTTAACGTGTGCCAAGGACGTTGGCACTACAACCTATTGCATTTTTTTTATAATGCTTGGGCCAAGGATAATGAAAAACATGTAGTGACATACATCTTCAGCATATTTTAAGCAATTTTGAATGGAATAAAGATAACTTTTTATTATAGCCTGACCAAAAAAATAAAAAACCTGCTCTGGAGGCGCCTCATTACTCATGACCACCTCCGTAGATCGGCTGAGTATAAAACTGGGTATAATTAGTAATAATAACTGTGTGATTGCACATTGGCCGACATTTTCTGGCGAAGTGTCCCTCAATTTAATTGGTCGCAGGGGCCGCTTACCATCAGGTGGGCTGCGTGCCTGTCTGCCAATTGATCTAGGATAAATACATTCCAGGGTCAGAATTGATGGAGAACTATCATAACCTATCTCGTAGAAGCGAGTGTGTGAAAGAGAAGCGGCAGTCGTGCTGTGCTCTTCGCGAGCTGGCCGCGCGTTCGCACGCGGCCTTGGGAAGTCTACGCGGGGAGCTGCTAAAGCAGTTGCACCAGATATTCTATATAGAGCAGGTTAGTTGATATCTTCTGTCCCTGGTAGTAGGTTTATGCAAAGCTCAGAACAGGGAACGGAACCGCTTACCCTTAAAAGGGTTTTTGTTTGGGTTTCTGATAGACTTGTTTTGAAAAACCACATCGTATAGGTAAGCCTATTCATTGACATATACGGTAAGCACTACCTTCACCGAAAACCATAAGATAGGATTACCGTATAAAAAAGGGTTTTTAAATTCGGTTAAGCTATTTTAGTCCCTATGCGCAAGTCATACGACTTATTTTGGCGCACCTCACTAACGGTGGCAGCTGATTGGTTTTGAGCGTGAGATAAAACGTTCGCCAATGCGTGGAAAAGAGATAGGCAATCAAAGGGTAACACTTATTTAATGGTAAGCGGTTATATAACCCTTTTTAAATGATAACCAAAAACAATAAGGTAGCCCAATCAATAGGGTTACCCTATCAATAGGATTAGGCCTGAAAAGGGGTTTTCCGGTCTCTGGCTTAGAGCGCTGTCGACGGCGATGGAAGAGCGCGGGGAGCGTTAAGTGGGTATTCTTCGGTACACGAATCGCCTTCCCCAGACGGCTTATGGTGCGTGAATGTCGCTGGTTTAATGCGTGCTGGGAGAAGATGTACATTCCTGAATAACTTCCACTTTTCATTATCTTCTCTTCACAGAAAGACGCAACAACCTGGACGATAGTGGACGTCCCCCTCCCCATATGCGGCGACGAGAATCCCCGCAACCGCAATTCCGTATCGGATGCGGTAGCGGGCGGGTTGGTAGCGCAAGCGGCTGTGCTTGCGGCCGCGGTTCTAGGCCAGCCGCTGAGGTACAGGATCACGCTGCTCGGCTCCGCCAGCAAGATACTGGACGTCACGCCCGACCTGCCTGATCCTAAGTGAGTATCTGTCTTATGAGAACCCTCGTAACCGCAATGCAGTGCCTTGCCGGGTTGGTCTAAGTGAGTATCTGTCTTTAATTTCACCCCCCTCACCTTGTCTTCAGACTCGTGGTGCATAGACCTGTTAAATTAAAAACCGTGAATTATTGGGGCCGAACATCAAGACTGTAACTTTTAAAATGACGGAGTTTTATACAAACTTTTAACCACATTTTTACCCCCTTGAGGGGGCGGGGGGATTTCCAAAAACACCTTCTTAGTGGGAAGTTTGGGCTGGGCGTTGATTGTCAGTCTCAAAAGCAATAATAAACAAATAGACCAACTTTTCATATCCCCTATTTCGCTATTTTTAAGCCATGGAAGGAGGCGTTAAGGAGATGAAATGGCATGTTTTATAACCATTCTTCTTTTTTGTCCCCAGCATCCCCCTATTCGCGCGTGGAGGAGACTCGACCCTATTCCTATACGGGCTGTTTCTACTGAACAAGTGCATAGCCCAGCTACTATGGGCGCGTGGGGCCCATGTTCCAGACCTGAGGCCTACTCTGCACAATCTACAACGGTTGCTGTTGCTACCTACCAATCTGTAAGTCTATCATACTCTTGGAATAAATAGGTAGTAGGTAGTCCAGATATCTCTGGACATTATTTACACAGCGCCATCTAGCCCCAAACTAAGCATTAGCTTGTGATATAAGTGCCAGACAACGGATAAACATTACTTAATACTTTTTTTTTGTAAATACATACATATTATACATAGAAACACCCAGACCGATACAAAGAGACATGTTCATGCACACAAATGTTTGTACCGTGCGGGGATCGGACCCGCGAACTCTGGAGCCGACTTCTCGACCATTACACCAAATGGCTCGTCCAATAATTACGTATAAAAACTTGGCGACGCCCGCGGTCGTGTGTATGGCAAAAGACGTTCCCCCTACTACCCACTAAACTCCCCCGGATTCTCCATTCTAACCAACAGGGACGAGCCGGTGCCAGTCTTGTGGCTGTTAGCCGGCCCCTCCACAACGATTTTGGCCTATATCATAGACTAGCGGCCGCCTCCGCGTCACCCGCGCGTAATTTCTATTCAATTAAAAAACTAGACTCACAATCACGCTCAAATATTGTCCGAAGCAAAAGTCTGCCCACCCGACTATTGGGCAGAGTTTTCATTTAGTTGTATACAATTGACATTAAACACTAAATGCCACGAGATAAGGTGTTAATTTGAACGAATGTGTTAATGTCATCAGTGTTAAAGCCACTCGGACGTTTTTTGAGGAATTTTTCTTAGAGATTGGGTGTCTAGTTTTATATTGAAATCATTGCCTTTCCCCCTAATTTTCGGGATAAAAAGTACCCTATGTCATCCGGGGATAGTGTAGCTTTCCAACGGAAAAAAAAATTCAGATCGGTTCAGTTGTTTTGGAGCCTATTCAATTTAAACAAACATACAAACAAACAATCAAATCTTTCCTCTTTATAATATTAGTATAGATTGTACAAGTACATATTTCCTCACTATGTTTTTCTTCACGATTCAGGTTAATAATTTTCTGGTGACAAATATTAAGCGATACCTAATAATTCAGGCCATGGATCATACCAAGAACTTCTAGCGGTGAAACCTTTTCTCACCAGCTATCGCGACCTTTTATACTTCTCTGGATTCCGGAATTAACAGGTTAACTTTAAGCTCACTAAGTTGTGTCTTGTGTGTGTGGTCGGATTGGGAATAAGGAATGTTTTGTTATTTAAAAGCAAACTTTTTGACCGCCTTTGTGGATCAATGGCTTGGGTATAACATCCTGTGATGGATAAGATAAGCGATTGTAATTAGGAATATCACGTAGTGATCGTGACAAGATATCTTCCCTATACGTTACGGTATTTCTCCTCTGAAACACGTAGCACACGTACAATATTGGTATATAAGCCGCACCCACCATAATAAAGAGGATTCATTCACTCTACACAATACTGACTTTCATTGTGCTACCTAATCTACCCATCAGCCTCCATCTCATGGGGGCCCTGGAGGCCCAACACCACACTCCAGTGATAATGGGTTTGAATACGGTCTTGGGATCTGGTTGGTGGTAGGACTTTTTCAGAGTCTGGCTCGCTAGCTACCACCCCCAAAAGTGAAATCTGCAGCCATAACAACTCTGGCTGTAATAATATTAATGTGAGAGCCAGTACACTTGAAATCAAAGGCTCGATGGTCAGATTAACATACAGTGTGGCTGCACATTGAGTGACGCTTTCTGACTAAGTGTCTCTCAATGGAATAGGCCGCAGTGGCGGCTTACCATCAGGTGGGCTGCGTGTCTGTCTGCCAACTGACCTATCTATCTATCTATCTATTCAGCCCGTATCCACCCACTGTTGAGTATAGGCCTCCTCTTTGTCACGCCAAGCATTCCGGTCCTGTGCAAGATTCATCCAGTTGACACCGACGAACCTGACTGTATCATCCGACCAACGAGCTGGTGGTCTGCCTCGCGATCGTAATGCACCCCTCTGTTGTTGCCTTGTCCACCTTTGGTCCTGCCGTCTTGCCAAGTATAAAAAAAAAGATGAGCCTACAGTTGGGTAGCACATTAAGCAACGCTTCCTGGTGAAGTGTCCCTCAGTGGAATAGGCCGCAGTGGCAGCTTACCATCAGGCGGGCTGCGTGCTTGTATGTCAACTGATCTAGCACTGGCTAAGCATCCCTCAATAGAATAGGCCGTAGTGGCCGTTAACCATTGAGAAGGCTGCGTGTCAGTGTGCCAACTGTTACCTAGCTTAATATTTTCTCTGGTGGGATGTATGTGTCGCAGTATCATAGTTAGAGCCGAATTATAGTTATATGCCAAGGGTTATTTATATAACGTAAGATGGTTATAAGGAAGCGATTTATAACTATCGTACGGCCACAATCTAGTAATATGGTTATCTGACTAAACTAATCTAGTTATATAGTTATAAATCTACTAAACAATTAAATAAAACGATTTAATGGTCTTTATTTTAATTATAATCAACTTTTTGTAACCTACAATTAGTTACATTGCAATACTTTTTACTAATAAAACGTGTCAGTCCGTATACGTAATTTAAAATACATTTGTATCGTTAATTTAGGGAATAGGTGTTAAAAAAAAAATAACCACGAAGGCTAAGGCGGGAGCTCCGCTACGCTCCGCTCCCGCCTTAGCCTTCTAACCTATGTCCATCCGAGTCGATTTCCGCCTCCGGCCGTTTATACAATGTTTATTACCTCACTAATAATATTAGTCGCCAAGTTATAATTTATTACACCTCATCTATAATTCCATACTATAAAATATTTAGACGCCCGTTAATTTCTTAGTCGCCCCAGTCGATTTATAACTATATAACTATAAATTAGTTTAACCATATTACTAGATTGTGACCGTAAGATAGTTATAAATCGCTCCTTAACTATCTTACGTTATATAATTTTAACCCTCGGGACATAACTATATTACGGCTCTAACTAACTTACTGCGACATATGCATTCTCAAACCTTGTCTCGTCCATGTCTCGCTTGGGTTCGCTTAAGCTTCTGTCTTGTTCTAGGTCTGACACGTCCAAGCTGTTCGGTACGTACCGATGGCTTGCCGACAGTCAGTGTCCTCGTACGCAGTCGCTGAGGAGCCTGGTGGCGTCTGAGAGGGGGAAGTATAGGCAATTCAACAGGTTCAAGGTAAATGTTGGTGTGGGATGGTATGTGGTTTTGTGGAGGATATCGTAATTTAAGGATAAATAAAGACATACTGTCTTTATAAGTTCAAATTAAATGGGTGGTTGGATTTTTTCAGTTCCATTGGCTTAAATAAAAAAATAAAATAAATAAATATAATGTTGTATATGTCAAAGAATAAAAAATCGTTGATTATTTATCCCATAGCAGTTTCGTATTATTTACTTACATAAGTTCGTTTGGTTTACGATATCCTCCATGAATAAAATCACCCTGTATTCTAATGGGTAAAGTGAGCTCATTGGTTTTTTGTTTTGTGTTGGTAATTTCCTGGTATAAAACTGTGTTTAATATCATCCTATTACAATACAAAATCGAAAGTGCTAAATTATTCATTGAAATCATGTTTAAAATTAAAGTAGATTTTACAAACGCCATCTAGCGGATGTGAATGAACTTAATTGACATTTGCAGTCATTGAAAATATGTTGCAAATTGAAAATAGTGTGCCCTCAATAAAAAAGTAGAGCCTAATGAGACATAATGCATTTTTGACTGGTTTTATTTTATTGTACGTGACAAAAATGTAAAAAAGAAATGTTGACGATCTGTTATCCTACATATTAGCAAGACTATTTGGCGCTGTAAAGACGTAGACACTTTTTGTTACCGACACACACACACAGCACACTATAAAACCTACGTGACCTACGTACTTATGTAAATAGACAAAAAGTTTCTATGTCCGCGCATCGACTTTTGTGAACGTTGTGTTCGTAAAATCTACTCTATTTTCATAACGTTAAAGCACATTTCAAACATCCATACTACAATTCATTATTTGCACAGGTTATAGCGCTTGGTGGATTGGTTTTCCTGTGTTCTGTGCACCGGCTTACCGCGTGGTTACTGTGAATTTGGTAGTGGTTTATATATTTTTTTTAAATGTATTTGTTTTAATTTTATGACACGGGCTACTGACTGGAATATTTGTAATTTTTGATGTCTTACTTTTAGTAAAACATAAAAGAAAAGAAATAGTGACATTTAGTGATCCTGCTCATATGCGGCGTGGTTCAAAGTCCACCCAAGACATGACACATTGTGTCCTGTTGATTTGTATTTGTATAAACCTTTGTTGTTTCTGATACCCATAACATGAGTGTTCAGGTTTCTTACTATAGGGTCAAATCAAATAATGGTATAGGCTCACTGATCTCCATAGACAACTGGATAGGCGATTGGTACCAAATATTTGATCCGATTTGAAAATCGCCAATTGGCGCTGAGAGCAGTAGTCAGTGTACTTGGAACAAATAATAGTGCTGACTTTCGCAGATAAACTTCGATAATCCTGTCATTTTCAATGTCAATGGCTGTCCATTTGAAGCAATTTGAAGTCATTTTAGTTCCCAGCACACTATTGGGGGCGCTTCAAATCGACAGAAAAAAAAAGCTGTCATTTCGATGTCTATAACCACTCCAGCGTAATACACCGTATTATAATGGACCTCAGTGTATAGGCTGCAGTGTCCGCTTACCATTAGGTGGGTTGCGTTCTTGCCAACTGAGCTAGCAAAAAGAAAGATTATTGAATGTGATGTTGTCCAATATTTACAATTATACGTATTCCAAGTCAGCCAAGCCTACTCGACCACTCCACACAGTAACACGCGCGGTATGTTTTAGAGTCTGATCAGATATTTGTTTGATCTGGTGTCAGGACGCGGTAGACGGCCAGTCGCCACAGACTATACTGAAGAGGCATCGTCATTCGAGGAGCGTTGGCAGTTATAATGATGATCAGGTGAGGATATTTTTATAGTAGCTTAGTATAATAGCTTCATCATGGGCGTAGCCAGCCATGTGCTCAGGGTGGGGCAACCATGGGCCTAGGGTGGGGCAGCAGTCTAAAATACTATGTAACTAGTAAACTATACTCGCGGTAGGGTGGGGCAAGTGCCCACCCCCCACCGCTACGCCCGCCCATCGTTCCACTTAGCCTGATGGTAGGCAAAGGGGAGCCCAAATTGCCATGACAACGAACGTACGCAGCACTGATGCGTTCTATCCATTGGCCAAGTTATCTTATAAATGAAAGAAAGAACACTACATGTTTTGGTGATTGCCGTATTTGTACAGAATTGGGAATGCGCACGCATGATTTTATTTTTAATGCATTTTTTTTTGTCAAAACATACTTTTAAAGGTCGCTCAATGGAGTAGCCTAAAAACTTTTTTTCAAAAGTATTTAACCTAAAATGTCCCATTACATTGCAAAAGCCGTTCCTTTGAAATCATGTTATCGTTATTATAATGTGGAGTCGCTTAATAATAACATGAGATGTTTGAAAAAATCGGCACAAAATTAACTCGACACGGTAATTGAAACCAGGTTCCTGATCATGACCCTAGGTTTTAAACTAAAAAATATGGAAAATAAATAGTATTGGATCCATACCCTTATTGGATTTATATTCTAAAAGAAATATTTTAATACTAATTATGTTGGAGCCATAATTGGGTACTTGACTGTCTTTTATTTTTAATAATATTTTACACAAACAAAACTAAATAAGAATCATTTCTTGAAATAATTAACAAAATAAGCTAATAAATCAGACAACAAAAAGTATTTCAAATATTGGAGTATTTGTGGTGGAGATATCTCGCCAAACTTTTCGTACCCGTACGATCAAATGTAATTTTTTTTTCTTAAATGTCACTTGACAATTCCCCTTATACCAGATTTAAAAGACCATTTCTAATTGGATTTACAAAAATATTTTTTTTCGGTTAAAATAACGTCATTTCTTGAAAAGAAATAATAAAATTGTTTAGTCAAGTACCCAGTTTATTCGTAGCTACTAAAACATAAATGTTTGCATCAACCACATTTCTAACCTATATGTTCGTTAACCTGTGCTTATGCATGTTGAAAGTAAGTGTTTAATTTCACTTTTTTTTCTCTTTTGCTGCTCAGTTCTTTTTCGATGCATGTAAGTTTTTGTTCATCAGCTTTTTGGTTCAAGGGTGACATAAATGTGAAATATAAGTCATTGACCTCTTTTTTTGTATGTTTATTTATTATGGAAATTATTGATGTTATCGAAAACGATAGTATCGCTAGATATGCCTTTCTATATTATTAAAACGAGGTATCTGTGTAAATTACTTTTATCTGATTTGTGATAACAATGTTTCATAACAATAACAAATAAGTCTAAATGACTTTTATTACACGTTTATTTGGCATAGATTACGCTCTTATTTCTTTTTGTGATATATTTAATTAACTTATGAATGGGACTGGTAATGGAACATGATAGTGATGTTTAAGCGTTTGTGGTGCTTAAGCAAATAACATTCATTCATTACAATGTGAATACTTCTATAACTGCATTAGACCAAAATAAAACCAAACATTGCGGACCAGTTAGGTAAGTTTTTGATAATAATGTCTGTCACATAACAGTTGAGCGGCTACATTTTTTTGTAAGTTATTTGTCATGATGTTGTCTGGTTATAAAGATTTATTATTTAGATAAATTATAACGAACTTATGTGACAACTGACTCTAATGCTTCTATTCGTTTAACGATAAGTCTGTATGAATTTAAATATATTTTAGTGGTAACTTCGTTGATTCTGATATCCAACACAAGATACTATCAGTCATTACTAGTACCATTGTACCCGATGATTTTTTGTGATATGATGATTAATATTAAATTCTTCTCCCACAGGAGTTGCCTGCTCTAGATGCGTCTACGACTTCCATTATGGGAAGCGAACCCAACATTTACAACATGAAACTTACACAAGCGAACAGTACAGATGTCCCGCAAAGCTTACTCAAAACTCACAACTCAGACTCAGAAATACTAAGACTGGCCACTGGAGAGAAAACGGGTGAAGAAGTTGATGAAAACAAAGTGATATTTACTCTAGGAGACGATACTACGTTAGCTAATTTAGAAACAGAGAAACTAGTTAGAATATCTAGCAACAATGGTGATGAAATAACATGTGCTAGCTGTTTAGATGACAATGTGAAGAGAATTTGCTCAGAAATCGAAAGTTTTTGCTCTACCACCGAAATTAGAGATGTCCACGAAGGTTTCGATGTAGCCAAACACATGGAAGATATAAACAAGTATATGGAGAAGAAAGCTAGTGAGGAAACACCAGACGTTTCGTGTGAAACATGTGTTGATATAGACGTGTGCGATATCGCGTGTGCCAAAAATGTGACAGATGTCATCGTGATACCAAGTGCGGAGGCCATTTTGGATACAGGTCAAGCATTGACAGAACAAGATGGCGGCGAGGCACCATAATATTTGCGTAATAGTCTTTTCTCAGAAATGGTAATTGGAAGAGACAATATTTATGATATTAATAATGAGTTAGTGATCTTAAAGGCCATTTCTGATAATGGACTATATTGTATAAAGGTTGGAGTGCAAATTCGTTTGATTGCAAATAAATGATACAACGATAGTCCAATACCACATAATGATGCTATGTGATATTTATAAGAATATAGAGACGAGATCTGCATCTTTAATTCATTTAATATCATTAACCCAAGACTATAATCTCAATTTGATAAAGCTATTCTTAAATAACGATTTTCCAATTCTTATTATGTGAAAATTGTCACATAAGTAAAAAGATTTTTATAAGAATAATATTTCAATAAATAGACAGATCATTAGAGATTGAATATTACAGATTGTACATAATGTATATGCAAAAATATTGAATGAATTGAATTTCTCATATAAAATAGTTATAGTATAGTAGATTATAATTTTTACAGAATAAGAGTGATTCAAAGACTGGCAAATAATATGACAGCCTAAAGTGACCAAACCGCTCGGAAACCCAGAGGTTGTGGGTTCGATTCCCGCCTTGGGTTGGCAAAATCACTGGTAATATTAATGTGAGACTACACTTTAAATCTTAAAGGTTAGCTGCCTGTTAAAATCATATTTTTGTTTATTTCTTTTAACAATTTACACATAAGTATCTTATTGCCATTTTAATTATTATTGATTAATATTAATACAATAATTATTATTTGCCATCAAACGATTTTGTCAATAATTGTAAATATAATAATTGAGATTTATTTATGCCATCTTTTTTTTTTCTTTATTGGAAGGGCTTATAAAGTTTAAGCTACGACTCGGAAATAAATGTATTTCTTTTAAAATTAGTCAATTTTATTTTCTATTAAATAAATTCCGATTCCTGAATACTGTTTTGTATTTATTGACATTACTACTGCATAGCACATTAGCTACTTATATTATGTCAAGTTTCGTGATAAAATTTTTAATTAATAGCTTTAGAAGAATAAAATTTTAAAGACTCCGTGTCCTTGTGTATTTTTTTCAAAAAGTAGCGTATCTTAAATTTTGTAAGGCCAACTAAGCATATTATTCCTTATAACAATAATGAATATAATGCAACTGTGATGATATGATAGTGGCCTTAAGTTGTCACATTTGTCTTTTTTAGGTTTAAATTGTCACAATCGCCACAGACTCACGACAATTTTAATTAAGATTTTTAATTGTGGTTTTCAAAAACACTCTTTAATGAACACAGATCTTTCTTTGATGAAAAACAGTGTATGTCTCTCATCAAAGAAAGATCTGTTTATCCAAAATACTATTCCTTTTTTCTTAATTATCAACTCTTTAAAGAGCTTTTACTAATTTTATTTTTTCTCTTCACCTATCTAATGTAATGAAGAATACCTTATCCCACGATGCAGTCATTCTGACTTAAATAAGGCATTATACTCGTATATGTAATGAATTCTGCAAAAAAAATATGTTAATAATATGGCGTGCTTAATAATTTGATTTGAAATTGTCAGTGATTGTTTAAATTTGTGTTGCCCAAGAAATATTTCTTCTATGAATCTAGTCCAACATCTTTCAACTTTTAATACTTTCTGAATAATATTAAATTGATTTGCTTTCATCATAACATAAAGTAACGATTCTGGAAGATAAAATGAAAATTGGGAAAGTTGGTCAATTTTCTGTGACTTGAATATCGACCCCACTTGCTTGTTTGCCTCCTTCTAACACAAACAACAGAAAGAGTAGGCAGAATTTATTAGAGAACATAAATGAAAAGTCGCGTATCTGTGGCGTATCCTATTCGTTTAATTGATTATTGTAATTTAACTATCGAAATTTGCATAATCTGTGATTTGTTTTATACATTTATTTATCTTTATTGAACGTGGGATTTTTCTGTAGTATTACAATATGTGCTCGGTAAATGTAGTTTAATTTTTCTTATTTTTGAAATAAATGAGACTTAATAATACATATTATTGTGTCATCTGAATTAATATTATATAAAATTGATTGATGATAATTATAATGTAAAAAAATTGAAATTACCCAAGTGCTCATATTCTGGATTTGTATATTGTTCATGAAATAAATAAATGAAATTAAATGGATTAATGTATAATATAACAATTACTTAGGGCAAGTTTTAGCCGCTGACAGATACGTTCGTAATAATTTGTCTGTTAGATAATTTAGATACAGTTTCTCTTGTCAATTTTAAAGATAAAATTGCATCATTGTTATCTGACAGATTAAGGCTGCGTCCCCAGTAGGCAAACTGTTAGCGGCAGACTGAGTTTGCGGCTTATCGATTTAGTACGCCTTTCCATATACATATTAGACATAGAGTTTCGCAGTTTGCGCGTAACGCTGCAAACTGCCTACAGTGAGCGCAAAACTAGCAAACTGTGGACACTCCATTTCTAATCAAATCAAATCAAAATATTCTTTATTCATGTAAACTGGTATCAAGTATTTATGAATCGTCAAGCAGAGTGACTCTACTACCGGATTCGGTGTGTAATATATGGAAAGGCGTACTAAATCGATAAGCCGCAAACTCAGTCTGCCGCTAACAGTTTGCCTACTGGGGACGCAGCCTAATAATCACGAACTGATCTGTCAATATTGAAACTGGCCCTAAGGATGTTTTAAATGAAGTATGCACTTGATGGCAATTTATGATAATGTTAGTACAATATCAGGGGACGTGGCTTCGGTACCCCCAAGACAAACATTTAAATGATGAACATTTGTGTTTATTCTGTGTCTGGATGTTAATTTATTTGTATTTAATTTTAAATGTAATGTCATCTAGTGTATAATTTATTTCAAAATTCTTTGAGTGCTATGCCATAAACAAATTAAATTAATGCTGAAATATTTCACGTCAATAGCAAAAGTAGCATAGAAAGGACATTGACCATCTATGTATGGACGTTGGACCAAGTGCCGCCCAACATTGAGACATAGTGCACAATGTTCCTTAGATCAATACTAGTAGATAACTCAAAGCGCTTCAAAATCTATCCCAGGAGTTTTAAGAAAAAAAATTATTGAATGTAGAGGTCTTACATTAACAAAAATCATAACCAACAGCTTATTGGGAAAATAAAAGAGTGTATAATATAAACAACGGATTTATTTGAAAAAAAAATTGGTTAACAGAGATGATAAACATAACAAAAATGATAATTACCTTATGTTATAATACCTCATGTAGGCACTAACAAGTCGTCTAGGTAAGTCTAAGATTATTGTATCTAAAAAAAATGCAGAACGTCTCACGTCTTGGTGCCTAGCCCACCCCAAAAACCAAACTAGGCACTAATCCGTTATTTAGATCCCTGTAATACGAGCAATGCTCTGTATAGGACTAAATAATTGGTGTGAGTGGTCCAGGATTTATTTATTTATTTATTTATAAATCCGTGGCAGGATTTTTTTTATTTTATATTTTTTTTATAACTATTCATGTAAGGAAACAAATTAAAGTGTTCCCATGCTTGGGCAGCATTTGGTCCAGAACCGGTCATTCTCCTTTAAATAATTTTTCTTATTGTCTGTCCAAGGGAACAATGGAATAGGATTTATGACCACTTACCATAAGGTAGAAGGTAAGTAGTTATTTCTTGAAAATGGGATGGGCAACGTGAATTTTTTTCCATGACAACATTTTTAAACTCATAACTGCTTTTTTGTTGACAAAATTTTAATAAAAGTTTTCTTAAATTCTGTGTTAATGAATTCGATTATGAAACAAAATACATAAGATGCGTTTAATTTTGTAGATCTTGCGCCTGTGTGCATTGTACATTTACGATTGTATAGAAGTCTTGTATCAAAAATGTAATCAAATCACATGTTGTTATAATTGCAGTAATATATTTATTTTAAACTCTTATAATATCGTTTTATTCATTAAAAAAAAGGTACCTTCTTTAGACAATATGAAAAATTAATCAAAATCAAAAATTCTTAATTCATATAGGAAACGTATACTATCTGATGCAAGATGGCGCTGAACAACGACTTTGTTAAGTACAATCCTGCATCGCGCAAGTACTTACTCGTCCGTCCGTCATCATTTTGTATAACATGTTTTGTCGAAAAAGTTTGTCAACCAAAATTATTTTTCGTTGTTTCAGCGGTAGTTACTTAATAACTTAAAAAAATATTCAGAAGGCGTTCGGATATTTTAGACTTGGACTTTATTTCTCGTCTGACTATGGGCTAAATGCCCATCTCATTATCAATTTACACTTTGCAACCTCTTGACTTAACCTGCCATTAAAGCTAAAGCATCGTCCGGACAAAATCTTGAGAATTAAAAGACTAATCAACAGTTATATGAGACTGTTAATGAGTACTGGTGAAAAGTAATTGCTACATTTTATAGGGTTTGGCATCTCGCCATTTGGCCGATTTGTGGAGCAATTATATTAGTCACTATACACGAATTCGAATTATGTACGAAAGATTCTATTGTAACTTGTCCATTGAATATGGGTATTGCTATGGAAAAGTTACTAATCGATTAGTAACTTCAATCATAAGGATTTATCTTTCTTCTTGTATTGTAACTGGCAATACACTCCTGTTTATAAGGATTACTGCTGCCATTTTCATGTATATTTTGACGACTCAAGTGTTCTTAAAACGCCGCACACTACAACTCACGTTGTAGGTTGACGCATTCAAAAATATTGTAAATACACAAAGCATACCACCGAAACCGACGACGCCATCTTGGGCGCTACTACAATAGGGATTTATCTTATACGATGACAACTGAATACTTTTTAATTTAATGCGATCCATTCCATTACGACCTTGCGACCTTTAAGATGCGTCCCGTGTGATGTGTCTGGTGTTGCAAATATCCATGGCCGAAAATGATCATTTACCATCAGGCTCATCTGATCTTTGAGCGTTTTATTTCAATTGTACAATACAGCAATGAAGAGTCAATTAGCTTGCAATGTTGGCGCACATATTTGATTAATTTTAATGTCAGTGATGATTCAGCCATGATGCAAACTAGAAATCACTGAGCGGATGATATAGCAAAAGTAAAATTTTTGGCCTGTTCCCAGTTATGGTAATCTTACTCATAACTTATGAGTAAGATTACCTATACCTATTTTTTGGAAGAGAATGCTTTGAAACACTATAACTGCAGCAAGACTTGCGTCCGTGTGTAGGATTTGGAACTATTTCGTTCCACTATCCCCTGATATGACCACCTTCGTGGAACAGTGGCTAAGCCGCTCGGGTATTAAAACACGGAGGTCCTGGGTTCGATTCCCGCCTTGGGTCTGGTTTGTGGTAGGGCTTTTACAGAGTCCGACTGGTAAGATACCACCCCCACAGGTGAAATCTGCCGCCATAACAGCTCCGAATGTGTTCCGGCAATATAATGTGGGAGCCAGTACACTTGAAATCAGAGACTCGAAGATCAGATTAGTCTACAGTCTGGCAGCACATTGAGGGACGTTTTCAGGTGAAGTGCCCTTACCATCAGGTGGGCTGCGAGCCTGTCTGCCAACTGACCTAAAAAAAAACCCAATTTCTTTCCCTCTATACCCGAAGAGGAACGAGCCGGTGCCCGCCTTGTGGCGATTAAAATAAAAGGCCCAAGACTTTTTTTGACCCGGTTAATGCATCAGTCGAGATCGCCATCTTGATCGCCAACCTTCATTAGAAGATGCATAAGAAAGAATGCATGACGCACCTTCACTCTCCATCGGGAGCGAAGAGTGGTGTGGAGACTCCCGTTTGCCCTAAAAAGGACAAAGTTTACCTCTACCACACTAAACTCCGTGGTGCTCCTCCTAGCCATGTGGGAGATCAGACGACAACCTTTAACTACTCGTATATCTACATGTATCAAATAATCCTTAGGGCCGGTATTTCAATATATACTTATCTTGATCTGAATCCGGGATTGATAATAAGTATGACTTAAGTGTATTTCATTATAGGATTAAAGTTAAGCGGCACTAAAGTAATACACTTTTACCTGTCAAAAGTAATACTTATCTTAAATGTTATACTTAACTTAAGCAATAAGATAAGGTTACATTGAAATACCGGCCCTTAAAAATTAAGTAAAGTATAAATCTGGATCGAGTCCCTAAATCCCCTAAGTGCCGGCCTTCAAAGATTGAAGCGATTCGACTTAGGGTGCTTGTTTTATCCAACATACCGTATTTATAAAGCTCTACCATAATATATAAAAGGATTTTCGTACACATGAATATTGTCGGATCACAGCCAGAGCTGTTACGGCGGTAGATAGCTAGCCAGTTTGGACTCTGAAAAAGTCCTACCAACAACCAACATACATTAACTCCTCCTTCTTCTTCTTCTTCTTCTGCCTTGCCTTATTATTCCCATATTATTTGGGGTCGGCACTCCTTATACATTTTCGCCACAAGGCTCTAAATTGGGTCATATCCGTATCAACTTTAGCCGCTCGCATATCATTTCGTATAGTCGTCATCCAAGTCGTCGGTGGTCGTCCACGCCCCTCTTTCCCTCCTCCATCTCCAGCACTCTTCTCGTCATGTGACTTTCCTCCCTTCTCATTACGTGGCCGTACCATCTCAAGCGGTTCTCTCTTAATTTGTCCCTAACATCTGCAACCTTAAATGTTCCCCTAATATAGGTGTTTTTGACTTTGTCCAGTTTTAACCAACCAACCAACCAAAATACATTAACAGTTAAGAAAATCTATTCTTTTTTAAACAAACTAGTTAATATCGCCATTATTTTTTCACTGTCGTTTCTCAAGCACCTGTTTGACAATATCTGTTAAAGAACGTTTGACTGGTCTCGTCGTTCCATATGCGATCAGACTTCCTTGGCGTGACAATTAGCAGCAAACTAACGCTAACAAAAATAAAACAATAGGCGAGTATTGTATGTCAATCAACGTTATTTCTAGCTCACACCCTGTCCCACATCTTATCATGACGTGTCCGTGGTTTAGCTATTTATAGAATGCACATTTGACAACAATTTATCAATGGGAAGATATTTACTAAATGTTTATTTTTTTACATCATATTCGATAGGCCGTTGACACTTTTGAGGAAGCTAAAAGATCACTAGCCCGGGTTCCGCGGTTGCTTCTCAGTCAAAATATAAAGCCACCGACCAATAAAACTTGAGCTCCGGTGAAACGTGTACCCCTTAATTAATGTTTTAAGAGGTTAGTTCTTGGTAGGTCATATTTAACTGGCCAGATCGGCTCACCCAGCGAAAATATAAATAGCAAAGGTACGCGCGAGGCGATCCCGTTCTATATCCAAGTCCGGCGCTCAAGCAGCCGGACGATTCGAAAATCGAATTCGGTTAAATTCTTTTTTCGAATACCGAAACGACTGGAAAGGCCACAGACTGTAAAACAAATAGAAAATAAATAACTGTGAAAGAATCGATATTTTGAATCGCGTGTGTTGTGAGAAAATGTGTGAACAGTGCATTCAACGCTAAAAAAGGATGTTTATGCGTTTCTAACGCATGTGGTAAGTATCATTTTTACAATACTATCTAAAATTGGACTTTGACGCTTGTACTTAAAGTTAAAAGTTAAATTTCAGTTTGTACTTACTTCCGAATAAAAAGACTTTCAATACATCTGGCACCCAGTAACAATAGTTATGTAACTACATATTAACTAATTCTGTTATTGGCCAGATGTATTAAATTAGTTTAAAATAGAACTTTATGGCACTGACCATGTAATTTATAGGTACCATACATGGTACAGGAAAGTTCTTGTACTGAATCTGAATATTAAAAAAAGTATTGTAGGATCGATTTGGCGTAATGGTTGAGAAGTCAGTTGCTACACCAGAGGTTGCGGGTTCAATCCGATACAGTACCTATAATAATTTGTGTTCTGATTTTTACTGTCGGCTTACAAATAATAATGTTAAAATGTTTGATGACCTTCATGAAAATAACCCAAAACATTATGTGTTTTAATTTGAATGTAACCATTTTTATGAGATGTCACGTTGTTATCGCAAAGGAGCTATTTTTGCGATAACAACGTGACATCTCATAAAATATTGTAAACAGGTAATTAGTATTTTCATAACCAGGTACTCACTAGGGGTCCGGCCGTTATGCTCCCATTCCGGGTTGCCCCCGGCCGGTATGCCCCCACGTTTTAACGGCAAACTGGAATAAAAAAAATTAAAAGGGCATAACTGCCGGACCCCTCACTAGAAAAGGAAATTGCTTTTTTCATTGTTGGTTTTCCTATAAAATAAAATTGCAATTAATGGCAAGTATGTACATAAATTTAGATTAGCAGACAGTAGGCGGGTCAATACTTTGTAACCAAGGTGTTTATTTGAGTTGGACGAGCGCCGATTACTTTAGCAATTAAAATGACGTGTCAATGATCTTCTGACATTAATTGATAGGCTGATTTGGAATTGGATGGGCCAATATTAAGACCAAGGCAATTTTGACGCCCCATCAATAGTTAATAGAATGTCATCTATTTAAATTAGGGTTCTGTCAAACGCATAAACGTTGTCTTGTTGTTTTACATTTGCCAATGATATTACATATTTTATATTAGCGCTCGCTAGCAACTTTTTCTGCGGAAAATCCACCTGTAGAGGCAAAAATTACAGCATTTCATACAGAACGTTAAACAACTATATGCCCCCATTAAGTTTTTACGAAAATCTCGCTTACTGACTGACTGACTGACTGATCGAGAAAACTCTAAGGCACTTCTAGCATACATACGAGTAGAAGCTTCAAAAGAATAAAATTAGTGTTTAGTGTATTAGTCAAGCGAAAAAAAAACCAACATCAACTGCATAATAACCACTCAACGCCGAACCGGCACTCGGGTGCCGCATAACAATAGATTTTCTATTGTGTCTAGTAATCCGGGGCTAGAAGGAATAATTTAAATATAATTGTAGAATTGTAATATGATTTGATGCAGTGGGTTATGATGGTACAGGGGCATATACATGAGTTCCTTCAAACTGTCAGTACTGTGGTGCCAACGGATGAACGCCTTCGTGTTGCGTTCGTTATCTTGGCAAATTGGGATCCCCTTTTGCTTACTATAAGGCTAAGTGGAACCATTGTACTAAGCTACTATAAAATGAAAATAAAACAAATTGTAGTACTGTTGCAATCGAACCTGCACCCTCTGGTGTAATAGGCGACTCAAACATTGAATCAAATCGGTCGTCATAGCGATAATATTCTTCTTACGTCATTTCGGAATAGGAAAAACAAGACGGTAATTCTTACTTGGTATTCGCTACGCGATCCTTATTCGCAATTCTTTTTGAGCATGCTGCTATCGTTATATTTGACATATGAGCTACTGACGTTAACTCTTGATGGCACACATTCAATACCTTCGCAGAAATGAATCAAAATGAAGTTAATTCTGTAGCTCGTCGACGTATGACATGTTTTTGCTGCGTAACTTTTTAATCTATCTAAGTTAGATATCATCTATTGATGCGAGTTCAAACCTCAATGTTATATCCCGTTGAGAATCATACCGTTTTGTATTTTATTGATTCAGTCATCATCATCATCAACTCAACACTTCTTAAACCAGTTTTTTTGTTGTCTTTTAACTCCCTTCACCTCAATCTATTTTGGGCTGTCAGCATTCAATTTCGGCTCGCTATCCTTTGGATATAATCTTTCCAGCGCATCTGTGGTCTGCCAACTGACTTGGTAAATATGTATATAGAGTAATAGAGATTGTATAATTATTGTAAACCTTTGGCAATTCAAAAGAGTAATTAGCAAGTTTCTTGCCGGTTCTTCTCGTTAGATAAGAACGTTCCGAATCCGGTGGTAGAGTCAATATGTCACATGGATAATTGACGATTCATAAGTGCATTTCTGAGGTCTACATGAATAAAGAATAGTTTGCTTTTAATAAACGAGATTTAAACGAGCGTACTTTCTCTTAAAAGGCCGGCAACGCATCAGCGATGCAGATGTCCATGGGCGGCTGTGATTGCTTACCATCAGGTGACCCGCTGACTCGTTTGCCGCATCTGGCATAAAAAACAAATTAGTACGGATTATAATACCATCAATGATATTACACCAGAGGTCAAGGGTTCGGTCCTTGCACGCTACAAACATTTATTCCCATGAAAAAGATGGACTCAAAAGTATATTTCATACGAGAGGACGAACAAACAAACTCACATGGATGAATATTAGCAGTGTTCAGAAAACGCGGTCAGGTTTAACTTCTAATCTAAATTTCAAATTCCATGAAACTCACTTTTCGTAAATAGTTTACCGAGTGAGTATCTCGCACTGCAGTCGCCTTCGGTGTAATAAAATTATGCAGGGGTGGCCTGCCTATGAAATGGGTTTCCCCTTCTGCATAAATGATAATAATTGATAATCTTTGAAATAAGCTTCAGCAAACTCTAGTTACAGTCATATTTCATGATCTCGTCAGGGTACGCTTGCAACATGATGAAGGGTTTATTCCCGGTCGTCCCCACTCTGTCGTCCCCACTGGGTACGAGTGGAAAAAAAACGTTTCGTTCGTCCCCTGTGGTGATGATTAGAACTTTTTATTTCCCACTGGTTCCGCTATAGGTAGACCGAGAGTCAAAAAATAGGTTCGTTGACACTAGTACAATTTCCCGATGTCCACCACTATTGTATTTGTGTTTTTGTTTTTTTGATATGACAAAAACTGTGCAGGTTTCCTCACGATGTTTCCCACATTTATCTACGTTAAAACGCTACGCGGTACCACTTGTGCTGACTTTATGATGATCTATATATATAGAGAACACGATTCTGCATCTCTACTTACAGTTTGCTCCGTGGTCGTGGCAAATGGAAGATGTGATTTCAGCCAATAAACTAAACGTTTGGTGTAAATTGCGTTTGCCCGACTAGTTGCACTATTAGTGCTACGATAAATATTTACATTAAAAAACTAACAGGTCTTGTTATTTTTCTCACTCTCCGTGGTGTCTTTTGACGGTTAGCTTACTTACAAACTTAAACCAAATAATAATAAAAAACATAAGTAGTTACTTCGTCAAGACTTTATTTATATTATTATTTAATTTTTTTATTCTACAAGATGCAATAAAAATATTTCTAAAATAGTATCATGCTGAACGAAGTTTTACACATTTTTCGGTCACTTATTCAAACTCTGAAGAGCAGCGTATAACAACTTAACCTACCTCACATTTGAAAACCAGTCTTAGCTGAAAATAAGATAAACCGACCCTTAGGGACGAATTATCTACTTGTTTTTGTATGATCTGATTAACATAATGCTCCATAAAGATGGGCAGTTTTTACCCGCGTGCTAACGAGTTTTCCCCCACAGGCAACCCCGCTTTCCCAAGCTTTACGGCTTTGCAGCTTTCGCTTCAGTTGCCTGCGGCATTTCGCCGCGAAAGCTCGACGTGACACATCTCGTCACGGAAACAAAAAAGCTTTCCATTTTCCGCAATCGTAAAAAATATATCAAAAAAGTGATAAAATTCTAGGGGTGTGCCGAAAAAGTTGTGATAAAATCGCGTTAATTTTTTGTCGTGAATTTGTTTTTATATGTGAAAATAGACGAGTTCATTTGTCTCATGTGATCGTAATGTGCTGTAGTTAAAATAGTTACTGTGTTGTTCTGTCATGAAATTGTTCTGAGTTGAAAACAATTGTTTTTCGCCGTCGGAGTGCCTTTTGTGCCAGTGGTTTTCTTTAGTGCTAAAGTTTAGATTGTGGAGAACAATGGAATTGTCGACAAGTAAGTACGGTTTAACCACTCAATCCCGAACCGGCACTCGCGTGCCGCTTAACAATAGATTTTCTATTGTGTCTGGTGTTCCGGGGCTAGAAGGATTAAGCGGTTTCTTTTTATCTTTATTGTAATGGGCTGTTGTTTCGTGTCGACAACTTATCTCATATCAAAATATACTGCTGAGATACTGAATTTACAGTTACTTTAACGTTACTATCTTCGTTATGTTTGTTTTTTTATAGCCTATATACTGTCCTACTGATGGGCAAAGGCCTCCCCCATACTTTTCCATTTGACCCTCTCCAAAGCTAGATCCTGCCAATCTCGGCAAAAGAGTCGAGTTCTTTTTTTTTATATATAGAGGCAGTCAGGATGACCTCACTCCACCTGATGGTAAGCGGAAGTGAGGTCCAAATATAAGGTTGACTGGCTCAATATATCATATAGTACCCATTGAGCCAGTCACCCTCACCCTGAAGGCCTGCATAGATGCCGCTTCACGCCCCGCCTGAAAAGTCAGGATTATAGGAGGAAAGAAACACGTGAGCCGGAAGGGCATTCCAAGGCCAAGCCCTAAGTTTGTCCCTCCACTGTTTATTTAGCCTGCTTCTTTGCTGTCTTCTATTATCAGGTTTCCAAGTGGTGGCGACTTTGGCCCAGCTCTTCGTTATGTTAAAGTTAAAATATTATACCCTTGATATCCGCCAGTGTTCATAAGACTGAGGTAATAGAGAGTGCTCCTGTGCTTGCGCATTCACTTGTGTTGTGTACAGTCGCCAGCACATCAGACTACCCAAATCTGTCTTTCTACAACCAATTTTCAGCTTTATTTACTTCTCTCTAGAGTTCTCTTTCAATTGAGATTTTTTCGTAGTAGGTTGATCTGCTGCCTATAATATCCTGCGTAGATATATGGTAGATAATCTGAAAACAGAGCCCACCTGGTGATGAGGAGATTCTCAACTAGGAAGCATCGTGCTGCATGCAACATTACATTTCTGGATCGTGCAATTCTTTGCGTGAAGAGCTGTCCACACGCAGCCTAGGACCCGATGTAGGTCATTGTGTGAAGGTAATGACCTTCATTTGACTAGTAACTAGTGTATTACAAGCGGTGTCAAGTTATACCTACTTAATTACTATCGAAACAAATATCCTTGGAATTTATTCATAGCGCCGTCTAGCCCCAAACTTAGCATAGTAGTATAGGACCGTATAGAGGCGTGCTATAGGTGTCAGACAGAAAATAAATTTTGACTTTTTTTCTGAATGCATATTCTACATAATATTATGCATATTCTGCATGCCATATGGCAGGGAAAGAATCCGTGACCTCTAGTGTAATGGCCGACTTCTCAACAATCACATCAATAGGTCGCTTAAAGCTATAAGATCGCCTGCATTGTGCGTTTTTGTTCTTTTTTTATTGTATTTTTTGTTGAATATTTATTATTTATTATAAGTAGTTATTCGTCTGAAATATTAGTTAAACATAGATAATTCCCATAGCCTCTATATAATTATTAAGTATACCTAATAATGACTGTATCTACTCTTTTTAATAAACTCCTTTCATCTCGTGTCGCCAAAGATCCAAATCGGGTCGCTGAAAACAATTGCTGGCAGTGAGTAAGTCTTTTATTGTTGATCAATGTTTTTACATGAAAAATAAGACATAAAAGTTTAAGAAAAATATTCTTGGAAAGTGATAAAAATCATGCATGATCTATCAAAGATATTTTATACTCGTAAATATCACAAAATATTGTTATAGCGATCCGGCCAGTGTTTCATTATTTTTAGACGAACATACATAAACACTGCATGTTGCGTGCTGTAAAATATTATATTGACTAATGGTTTCGCGACAAGAACACAAATGTGGCATGGAAAGTGCATATTCCATTATAATAATTGCTTTAAAGTACACTTTTTAAGTTATTAATATGGTACTTACTGATAATTGGTTCATTTTTGCTATCCTTTATTATATATTCGAATGGCTATGTAGCAATTTTCCAATTGGTCTGGTATCCCTGTTAAGAGTTTCAGAGGTCAGATAGCAGTCGTTCCAACGTAATAACAGGACTTGTCAAATCGTGGTACAAACGTACCCTGACTCTCGGAAAAAGAAAAAAAAGAAGATACTCGTACTCCTAAACCAATAAAAAAATTAAAAGAAAACTTGACTAAGGAGTGAAATCAATCAATCAGTCATTGCCGTCCACTGCTGAACACACACTGGTAGGACACACTGCCCAAATAACATTGGTTAAAAAAAACGTGTTGCGTTCCAAAGCGCAAATTATGGACGTCGGGGCTGCGACGGCTAAACTGAAATGGAACTGGGCTGGCCACGTCTGCCGCATGGATCCAAACAGGTGGGCGAAAATAGCCACTGATTGGATACCACGCGACGGACACCGAAGACGTGGCAGGCCAAGGCGAAGATGGCGGGATGACTTAAACGTCTTTATGCCTGAGTGGCAGCAAGCAGCACAATGCAGGGAAAAGTGGCAGACAGAAGGGGAGGCCTTTGCTCAGCAGTGGGATCAAAACGGCTAGGAAAAAAAAAACATCAACAATTAAACTGGTGAAGGAGAGAAAAAGGTTTATGACCCGTGGAACACCTAAGTGGTTCACCTAGGTGTTCCACGGTTACTTTTTTGTACCCGTGGATCACCTAGGTGTTCCACGGTGACTTTTTTGTACCCGTGGATCACCTAGGTGTTCCACGGGTACAAAAAAGTAACCGTGGAACACCTAGGTGTTCTGTCTGTCCTTCCTATCTGACCAACTGAAACGGATCAACTATATTTCTTTCTCAACGCTACAACTTTATAGTTGGTCTGATTTTATTTGTTAATTTTTTGTCCCCATCCACATAAAGCGGATACTGGTATGGTACCAGGGCAACATGACCTTATTGGAGATGTATTTTATTTTTTCATCAAGGTTTTACACACTGCAGCTTTTAAAATCTCTTTTTTCTTTTATAGATCAACTCGTAAAAAAAGCTTGACAAAATTACATCTCCAATAAGGTCATGTTGCCCTAGTACATTTGTAAATTTTATTATTTTAAGGACAAACGGGAATGAACCAAAATTCTCTTTATCCACCTACGGGTGGACAATGTCACAATTTTTGAACCAGACCAACTAAAAAGTTGTACCGTTGAGGAAGAAAAATAGTTGATCCGTTTCAGTTGGTCAGATAGGAAGGACAGACAGAACACCTAGGTGTTCCACGGTTACTTTTTTGTACCCGTGGAACACCAACACCTAGGTGATCCACGGGTACAAAAAAGTCACCGTGGAACACCTAGGTGAACCACTTAGGTGTTCCACGGGTCATAAACCGAGAAAAATTACTTATAATTGTTTCATTCTATTATAGGTAACCTAATTTTTATCTTCTTAAATAATAATATAAATACTTGCTTTTAAAAAAAGATGTAATATCTATATTGCTTATTGATAATACATTTAACGCATTGAATATGTAGTCCCAACGACGGAATCCCGAATTTATCGAAAATCTGTAACCCAATCATGTGAAAACCTCAAAGCCGATAACAATTCCATTCTTTCGAAGATCAAAGCCACATAAAATCTTTATGTGCTGAAATAAAACCGATTTTAGCGTTGTTCCGAGAAATATCCGAGAAACTATTTTCACATTTTTAATGATAAATGACGTTAGCGCTACCCACTATTCCTATCCGTTTTGCCCAAAGGTTGACTGGTAGACAATGCCATTAGGCAATAAGTCCGCTTTTGGACCTTTGTGTTATGTTTTGAAAATTTAGTTTTAAATAAATAAAATATGATTTCAAGGTTTTATTCCGAGTTTTGTAAGCGTGGTTATTAATCCAGCCCATCATTATGACGATGGCTTCATTTTAAAGGCCTTTGCCTTTGTAGTGAGACATTACATAGGCTGATTTTACTTCTTTTTATTGTCAGTGTGTGCTAACCAATGCTATATCGTTTACATCTGATATTCTAATAGCTGTTAAGTGGTAATAGGAACCCCAGTTAGGTCCTTCGTTATCTATAGACCCATTAAAATAATTGCTTTAATTGCTTGGTTATTTATTTGGCATTTGAAACTGGTTTCTAAATCTGTTATAAAACAAAATTGGATATTGGATTGTTTGTACTAGTAAAAATATACTATTCATCCATTAAAATCTCATTGCCCTGCAATAAAAATTTTCGATTATAGAAAATTAAGTAATTATTTAAATGATTAGTGATTAAATCAGAACGAATTTGTCGGAGGATCCAAAAGGCCGGGTTCGATTCCTACCTTGCTTGGTAAAAACACTTTTTCAGAGTCCGACTAGTTAGGTACATACTACCAAATTCTGGATCATAGTGCAAGGCAAGCGTTCCTCGACACCGGAAAAAAAAGCTCGACGACACAGTATGAAATTGCCGGATATTTTCGCTATAAAGTGACAAAAAAATAAGAAAATTTAGGGGGCTATTCATATATACAATAGGTCATAAATATTTAGTTTAGAAGTTCGACAGACCACAAAACCTACTGATGCTACATTTACATGAAGAATTTAATTTATTAAACATAAAGAAAATTTTTAATATGAAAATAGACGGTAGTTCTGTAATAAACTGTATACAGGCTGTTTTGTCAACCGTCAAAACAAATAAATAATACAAATGAAAATTTCTTGTGACATCATAAAAAACTTTCGGCTAGACATTTATAGGCATGAACTGATGAGATACGGTAGTAGGTTATACAGAGTGTTTTCTCAGCAGTCTACAGGAATTGCTTACGTGCGTATAAATCGAAGAGTTTATATTTATGGAACATAAATTTTTAGCTTACAGTGTGCTTCGAAATCTTGTAACATTATGGTACAATACGACGTTCATGGGCCATTCTACTTTTTTGTGACTAAAACCAGCAGTCCATTTAAGAAAAATTTGTAAAATAAAAATAAAACATTTTGGTATTCTAAGTTGTTGTAAATGTAGGGAATATACTCCTTTATTGTGTGCTAATGCTGGCAGCGAAGTTTTACCGGGCATTTTTGATTTATTGAAGGTAATAACAGAAATAGGCGAGAAAAAAAACAACAGCGTTACTGAAGTCTGAAAAAGAATTTTGATTCAATGAAAAGTCAAAACGACGTCTATTCTCTGAATAATTCTTTGACATAATGTTAAGCATCAGCTTCGTTAGTCAAATCACAAAAAATATTGAAGCAAAAAGGGGTTTTTATATGAAAACCGTGCCTGCGTTACCGCAACGAAGTTTAAGAACACTAAAATTTTCAATAAAATGCAAGAAAGCAGTTATTTAAACTTGGGATTTGTAGCAACACGTAGATTTCTATATTTTTAAAGCTACCTACCAAGTATATTGCTATTTTAGTTGAAATTTACCAGTTATTGCACAAAAAATGAACCTAAATTTGGGGACAACTAAGTAACGCAGTTGCAGCAGTTAGTCTTTTCATCTCTTTTTATGTCCTTTTCTTTTCTTTATACTCATTATAAATTTTTTTCTTCAGTTCGTTTTTCTTTCTAATGTACGTTTTGTCTATAAAATGGACCGATCGTCACATATGTCTTCTGCCTTTGCAAGCACAAGACGCCCTGATCATGGCGTCAAAGATGAAGCTATAACGTGAAGATTACAGCACAGGCAGCTCGTAGGCGTTGTTTTTCACTAATGTTTAGCATTTCTGTTGTCTCTTTTCATATTTTTCACTTAAATCTTGTTGGCGTGTTTCTGCATGTTTTCCAGGAACAAGATGTACTTTTTGATGATAATATCACTGTTTTTTTCGCTGATATTACTGCCACATAGTGGGAAGGTACCATAGAGCACATATTTTTTTATAGTTAATCAAAATGATCTCTGAAGCATCTCTCACTCTCACACACACAATTATTTTTTTGTACATTTGAAATATCTCAAAAACAACAGCCAAACATTTTGTTTATTGGTCTATGATATTAGATATTAACTTTCTTTCTTTTTACAGTCATACAATCTACAAACCATTAATAATACTGCAATAAATTGTAATAAAAGCTTACAAATTACTGCTGCGTTACCCTTACAACAACTGCGTTACCTGATAATTGTAACGCAGTGTAGCAGTAACGCAGGGGTAAAACATAAAGTATTTTCATAATTAACGACTGACTATACATTATAACATTAGAATAGTTTAATATTTTAGATACGGGCACATCAATAAATAGCTAAGTAAAAAAAAACTTTAATAAAATGTAATACTTGCAGATTCTCGGCAGTAACTCTGCGGTCTTCGAATAAACACACGCATACCCTATTTCGCCTGTCGGCCAATTGGCTTGGCCTCTGCGGCCTCTTTCGGGAAGGTGCCACATGACACTTTTGAATCACAATCTTACAAACCGTCCAATGAAGCTAGATTTTTTAAATATTTGATTTTAAGTATAATTGCCTATGGTAACACCAGGTAGCAGAAAAATTACTCGACGCCGGGGACATGAATATGGAAATTTTTAAATGAATAATTATTTCACTAAAATAATTTTGCGCTGCATAAATAATAACTTTAAATTCTAATGCTTCCACGAAAAATATAAAATACTAGGTCGTCATGGGTTTTTTTTTTGGTCATATGAAATTGCAATTTAGGTCATCGCACAGGGACATCAATATTTAGTATGAAAAACAACTGAGTTACCAAAAACTACAACTGTGTTACCTAAAATATGAGAATAATTAATATGATTACATAAAAAATAAGTTCCCTAGGCATGCTTCAACAAGTATAAAATTGCGACATAAGTTAGTTTTCGCATGAATGTAATATTTGTGTTTATTAGGGAGTATATTTCAAAGGGGACCAACTTTTAGTCACAAAAAAGTAGAATGACCCTCATATGTGCTTTTTTGGTGCCTAAATTAAATAAATGGATTTGATTCTTGACACTAGAGCACAGTAAGATTTTATGTCAACTTTGATGTAGAACTAATAGTAAATCTAGTTGGCTAAACCTCACAGTCTGTATATAATCAAACATTTTGTTTATCACTATTACCAATCCGCCATGACCACTAAGTTAGGTGCTCCGAAGTCTTGGCACGATGCCCGCCTCTAAAACCTAGCGAATCTTTAGTTATTCGTGTAGTTTGTTGACTCCCAACACTGTCTGGGCCAAATTGTTTGCAACGCTGGTCTCGACAGCTTTCGGTAGATACTGAATTTATTGTTATTAGATAGTTTGTTGAAGTCTTGTTTGAAAATAGATGTAGCAATTTATTTTTAGATTTTAGATATGCTTTCAAACTTAACAATTTTACGTGACGATGCCAAAGATTTAAATCTTTGGACGATGCAATGGTTCGAATCTTGTTAGCACTTCATTTTATTTTTCTACTAGCGTACCGCGTAATTCTTACGCGGAGGCGACAGCTTCTAAAGATACGTAAAGAAACTTTTAAAGATATGTAGGTAATCAGAAGTCCAAACTCAAGGTTTGCCAAAGAGCAATGGAGCGCAGTATATTGGGAGTAAAGCGCGCCGATAAAATCCGAAACACCATGCTGCGCTCAAAAACTCAAATAACAGATGTAGAGGGCAGAGACGGCTAAGCTAAAGTGGAACTGGGCTGGCCACGTCTGCCGCGTGGATCCAAACAGATGGGCGAAAATAGCCACTGAATGGGTTCCACGTGACGGACACCGAAGGCGTGGCAGGCCTAGGCGGAGATGGCGGGATGACATATACGCCTTTATGCCCAAATGGCAGCAACTGGCACAAAGTAGGGAGATGTGGCGGACAGACCGCGGACAGACAGCGGCTCAACAGTGGGATCAAATAGGCTAAGAAAAAAAAAGGTAATTTTACCAAGACATCATTCGATGAAATGAACCATCGACGTAACAACTTTCGGGTAAATAACGCATCGTTCAAACAAATAATCGACTAGTTGTCATCGACGAATTGTAATTCGACGAGATGATTTTCGAAATGGAATAGTGAACCCATTTTTTATTTTGCATTGAGACATACACAAAGGTAATAAACATGCCGGGAAGGGGTGATCTGTTCAATTGTGTTTAGAACCATATGAGATTGAATGATTTTAGTCGTATGACATGACATTTGCAACCACTCATTTACCATAGCTTTGCCCATAGAAATAGAAAATATTTTCTTGTTCTGTGGCTTTCCCCTACTGCCTGACCCTACTACACGAGCATACTAAACTTTAGTGCGGGAGAAACTCAAATAATTATAGCTCACTGTTTTATACGAGCGTACTTTTGGTCGGGAGCTTGCCAATAATATAATATAAAGTAGCTACGATCCATTTAATTAGACCATTATGTACATGCCAACTTCATACATATTCATGGGTGTTCAAAGTAATTATAGTACTCGTATTATACAGTGGAACTGTGTCTAGAATCTAGATAAACTTTTTTTTGTGCGGAGGAGAAAACTTAGCAAAAGCAAAATTTGTGTCAGTTTTTACCATGTTAGAATTGATTAAACCAGTAACTATAGATAATTTAAATTTTGGAGGTTTTCACATAAAATATTACTTCTACATTTAATTATGTACAAAAGTTGTATATTTTTACTTTTTGGTGCATTTTTTGTCATAACAAGACAACGTCTTATTTCCGCACGGCGTAGCCGTGTGTTTTAAGCACTGTCAAAAATGAAAAAAATGATATGTTCATTTCAGTTAGTAGCAACTCCGTACCTACAGATACCTTATTACCTAGACTATTTTATATATTTAAGTCTTGTGGGAATACATAAGTAAACACGAATAAAGTGGCAGCCGGACAGCTACTTATTTAAAATACACCTAAATCTCGGACCATTTACTACACCTTGATAAGCCCAACCCACTGTCCCAAATAATCCCCCTACGACGAATGGAAACACTCGTAGCGTTGGAAGTATAAAAAATTACCGGTAATCTTAGGCTCTTTTTGTAGGAAAAACGAGTATGATGTGACGTGGCTTCGAATCTCACGAAAGATAAATAATAAAAATAAATATATCTGGACATTATTCACACAGACCCATCTAGGCCCAAACTAAGCAATAGCTTGTGCTATAGGTGCTAGAGAACGAATAAACATTATTTATACTTTTTCTTTAATACATACATATTATACTTACACCCAGACCGATACAAACAGACATGTTCATGCACACAAATGTTTGTACGATGCGGGGATCGAACCTGCTCTTATTGAAATAGCCGACTCAACCTTTACATCAAACGGCTCGTCAAACAAAGTTTCGTCTTAATAATATCAGTAGATTTGGGAAGCCCGTATAGAAATGGTATTTAACATTTAATCGGTACTGAGTTGAACTCTACGATTAAGCAATTCCTCAATCTGGATTAATTCAAACAAGATTGCGATTGTCACATTCAGATTTGATAGGGGATGAAAATTTATATTAACCTTTGTTTTAATATTCAGCTTCGATCAATCAAGTATGTAGTGCTTGTTCTGAATAAATCAAGTAGGTAAACAATAAAAAAAAAAATTAAACCGACTTAAAAAAAAAAAAGAAACAAAAAAAACTACCTAAAAAACTGAAAAGCAAAAAATAATTTTAATAAGACATTCATCAAATGCGCTTATTGTCTAAGCCTATTAATTAAATTGTATTTTACGTGCTAGGTAGGTACCTACTAATCTGTTTGAAGTCGGTGCCAAGCCAAATAGTAGGTACCCAGACTACGTACCTACGTCCGCGGATTAATAAGTAACCCTTTATAATACATAATATTATTATATATCATTTTTTATTACCTTTGGCTTGGCAGTTGGCACCGACTTCAAACAGATTAGTAGGTACCTACCTAGCACGTAAAATACAATAAGCGCATTTGATGAATGCCTTATTAAAATTATTTTTTGCTTTTCAGTTTTTTAGGTAGTTTTTTTTGTTTCTTTTTTTTTTTGAAGTCGGTTTAATTTTTTTTTAAAAGTTTGTTTATTTTTCTATTTTTAGTGTGAATAACACGTAGGTAGTGAGTAAAACTCTTTCATAATAATGATAGCGAAAATACGAGTAAAATAGTAGAATTGTATTATTTGATAATATTAGGTATTCATTAAGTGTTCAGTCAGCACCATGGGTAGGAGGAGAATGCGTTTATGCACCATAACCGCAGGCTAGCTAGACCCGCGGCCGTGTGTGGGACTCGAGACCGAAGCGTCCGCTACCCACTACACTCCCCCGGTTTCTCCTTCACACCCGATTAGGACGAGCCGGTGCTAACCTTATTGGCTAGTGACCAGCCCATCCCCGGGTAATCATCAGCTTAGCTGCAAAAGTACATGAAATACAACTAACGTTCCACATATTCCTACAACACTGAAAGAATTATCCCCTAACTCCTAACCGTTAAGGAGTTGTACTTTCCATCATCACCTTAGCTGCAAAAGTACATGAAATACAACTAACGGTCCACATATTCCTACAATACTGAAAGAATTATCCCCTAACTCCTAACCGTTAAGGAGTTGTACCTTCCATCATCAGCTCATCAACATAAAATGATGTCTATCGGACGCAAAAACTTGAATGGCTTCAGAAAAAACAAGTAACGCGTAGTGTGCGCCTATAAAATTTGAGGTTTTCCCTTGATTTTTCCGGGATCCCATCATCAGATCCTGACATGGTGACAATGGGACCACCTCGGAACTATGTACTTTCAAATAAAAAAAGAATTATTTAAATCGGTCTACAATTGACGGAGAAATCGACGGACATACATAAAAAAAAAATACATAGTCGAACATATAACCTCCTCCTTTTTTGAAGTCGGTTAAAAACGATTGAAAAAAAAACTTGACAATTATTATGATGGACGTAGGCACTGTTTTAACCCCATAAAAGGGGATATCTTTTCCTTGATTTGAATCGAAAAATTTAATGTAATTGGGTGTGGCCACAAAACAATTTGCTTTGTGGGTATGGCTTAGGTTACAGACGTCGTTTTATATACAAAGTTAAAGATATAATATACACCACAGCCTTATTATTTATCAAAGACCACAGCCCCTTTTTAATTTCTATAGATTTATTATAAACACGTGCAAAACTATTTGTACATACAGTTTATTTCATGACTTACACGATATTTGTAAGTGGCTCAACCGCAGACAGAAAGATATAAATATAAATTAAGAGGTCCATTTGTCCTACTCAAGTTTTTATAGGCTAGACCTAAGCTAGGTCTACACATCGCGTGCTAGTTCAAGGTAAACTAAAAACGTTTCTAATATTGACGAATTCATTCCCACTAATAATACTGGTAACCGAAATACTGTGTAACTGGGTAAGATTACTTTAACACAATAATAACGTTGTTATTCCAATTTCAGATACAGCTAATCTTATACAATTTAGCCAACTATGTTTAAAACAATTTTGCTAGCTTTTCGTCCGTGGCTTTGCTCGCATGGATTTTACGATGTTATCCCGCAGGAATGTAATAATTTTCTTGGACGAAACTTAGCTGTTGTCATTCTCCAGCTCCCAAATTATACCCATACTATAATTACATCGATCCGTTGCTTCGTTACGACGCGTAAGAAGGAAAAATAAAAACAATTCTATTTCTGTTATCCCATGAGAACTGAGTATTATCTGAGGATAAAAAGTATCTCGTGTCATTTTCCAAAGTAATATCTACATCTGTACCAAATTTCATCAAAATCGCTTCAGTGGTGGTTTAAAAGCGAAACAACGTGACAATATTGATAGATCAAAGCCAGTTTTGTGACTTTATGAAATACTCATAATATATATTTTTTTCAATATTATAGGTCAGTTGTCTTTAATTACCACTCCCCAATTACGAGTACACACCCTATTACATAAAAGAATGATTAAGTTCCAACTGTTATAATTGGACACGGTATTTCGACCGAGACAATATAACAGTCAACGCCGAATACCTACTTAATATAATTTTAACAAACAACCAAGCGTTTGTAACGCCTTAGGCGTAGTAATTTATAGCTTTGAATTGGCACGTCTGGATCTGTGACATGCTACTCAGTAATTACTAAGTAGACTTGCATTATCGTTTCTTCTAATAAATAATCGTATGCTAGCGGACAGGGTAGCGCTGGGCGTTACATAATACAGAGAAAATTTTCTAGTTCTGTGCATAATACCCATGACCCCACGACGTATGGAGTACTAGCCGATCCTTCAATTTCCACAATGTTAACACTTGGAATCTATACAAAAAGTACATTCGTCGTGGATGCACCATAGAAAATAAAGGTCCAAGTGATATTTTACATACGCAGAATGGTGCATTTGCGTGTATTTCGTAATCGACGACGCACGAATTTCAATCCATCTAGCCTTGAATACAACAAAGTTTGCATTCGAACGAACATGTCTACGTCATGCGAATTTCTCGTGAAGGATATTTGCTCGTCCCTCAGATGTCGGCACAATATACACGATGCTGAATTTGCCAGTCGTTCATCAACATCTGCCAGGATTTTTTGTTATGTTTTGAAATGTTGAAAGGTGTGTTCAGTTTTAGTTTCGTAACTGGGTACCTAGTATTGTTTGACACAATTCAAAGGGACTTTTAAATGTAGTACAAGTCTGCTTTAGGCAAAAGTGTTGCCTCCGGCATTGTCAGTTACCAAACGAAACATAGCTGTTACTCAAACTTCGGTCTTCTGTGAGTGGGTGGTACTTCGCCCGTGGAGGTAGACAATTTTTTTTTATTGCAATGTGTAACAAGACGAGCATATCGTACACCTGATGGTAAGCGCCACGTTTGCCCTTAGACAGTTCAGAGCCAAACAGTAACTAAGCAGTTACTGTCTGGCACCGCCCTGCGCCCGCTATGCCGAGACCACAGTTATTAGGTCTCATATACCCAGTAATTTCAGTAGCTTCAGTGCCCTTTCCCCGAAACACAGTGCTTGACACACTTCTATTTCACGGGAAAATATCTGGCACTGCGGTGGTACCCACCTAGACGGCCCAGTACAGGAACCTTCCACCTGGTAGTTCAACTGATAGACAGGAACTGTCTGCAGTATGGTTGATTTAGCAAGATTTTCTGTAACGGTTGAGAAAACTGACTTTTCCACCAGAGGTCGCAGGGTCCGATCTCTACATTTTACTAACATTGCGTATAATCATGAATCTTTGACAGTATTTCTATGTAGTTCTCGTTGTAGTTAAAATTATGTAATATGTTATTTATGTATATTATTAAGGTAATGTTTTTCCCTTGCCTGGTACAGTACAAGATGTTTAGTTTGGAGTTAAATGGCGCTTTGTTAATGATGTCCAAATACATTTACCTAGGTCCTTTTTTACAATCGACAGATAAGTTTATAAAAAACACTACTCGTACTTCTGTAATCTGTGGTGGTAACTGCCAAATAACAATAATGCGGTATTCTCTTTTCGAAAATTGCCAAAGAGACAACATTTTAGTTATTTCACAGATAAATTATAAGAAAATCGATCACATTTCGTTCATTCTTGATGTCTTTCTCGCGAGGAAAACATTATTAGTAATGATACAAGGTTTGGTCAGTCTCACGGGAGATTTATATTATGATGGATTGATAGGAACTTATTTGTTACTAGCTTTCCTCCCGCAGTTTCACACGCGCGTAATTTCATTTTTCAAATATCGTTTTAATAGGTGTTTATGCTTACTCACGACTTCTCAAGTACTGTATTTTTAATGAAATATAGTGGTCGTAGTTTGAGACCCTGTAAAGGATTTTTTAGGGATGAAAAAACGCTAGACACGTTCTTTATATACAAGAAGATCCAATTCTGTGATATCATTGATTCTGTGCAGAAGTTTGTGCAAAAATATATGAAACTTATTTTGGACGAAAAATCCTTCCTAGCTATTTGTGAAAGTATTCCCGATATTGTTGGCATACCTATCTATATTTCCGCATTCCGTGCGACCTTTCACAGAATTCATAGAACTAGAGACGTTTGCAAAATTGAGTAACGAAACCTGGCAATATTTAATGAGTCCGCAATACTGGCACTTGCAGTATTTAATGTTTCCGCAATATGACGTCGTTATTCCCCTTTTTTTGTAAATCTTTACCGTAAGAAGACTACTTACTGTTATGGAATATTAAAGCAAGTAATTTTTTTTAATCTTGCTATAGTATAGCGGGATTTAAAAAAAACGAGGAAACAATGTAAATGCAACATATTGCTGTTTAATCTTGACACACTAAAATGTTTCTGATGGTAACAAAATTCTTTGCCCTCCTGTACTATTGTCGCGTTCGTTTAACACACACCCGGCTATTGGCGAGAACGAGGGTTCCAATTCGTATGTACTGTATCTGTGAAAGAATTTTAAACTCGGTCGAGTAGTTTCGAGCGATCCGCAAATAACGACCTGGCACAAAATATATACATAGCTATAGGTGCAGTCAGGGCCAAAATAATCTGAGCGTTCAAACCTACCAAAAATATCTGAACATTTGACAAAAATCACTCTTAGCACAATGTTTTGATCTATTCCTTTCTAATATCAATGGTTTTTAAGTGTAAATATCGTCATTTGTTCTCAAACAACAAATGAAAATGCACCTTTACGTAAGCACCTTATGGTAAGGTTAATTTTTGTCAAATATTCAGATATTTTTTGGTTTTGAACGCAGATCATTTTGACGCTGACTGTACAGAATGGTGAAGTGTATCTCAATGGAAACCATCAGGTGGGATGCATGCTCGTCTCCCAATTAATTAGCATTAAAAACCGGCCAAGTGCGAGTCGGACTCGCCCATGAAGGGTTCCGTAGCAGCAAGTATCATGATAATATAAAAGTTCCTGTAGTTCTTTGTAAGTTTGATCGATGTTTTTTATATTTAAGTTGAATGAATGAGAGGAAAATTGCGGTTAACGATTTATGACGTATTAAAAAAAAACTAATTACTCGATCTCGTTCAAGCCAATTTTCAATGAAAGTTTGCTTAATAATGTACATCATATATTTTTTTTAGATTTATCGTTCTCTTATTTTAGAAGTTACAGGGGGGGGGGGGGACCAACATTTTACCACTTTGGAAGTGTCTCTCGCGCAAACTATTCAGTTTAGAAAAAAATGATGTAAGAAACCTTATTGTCATTTTTAAAGACCTATCCATAGATAAAAAAATTTTTTTGAGTTTTAGATATATGTATGGGGAGCCCCCAAAATTTATTAATTTTCTATTTTTGTATGAAAATCTTAATGCGGTTCACAGAATACATCTTCTTACTAATTTTCAACAGTATAGCTCTTATAGTTTCGGTAAAAAGTGGCTGTGACATACGGACGGACAGACAGACAGACAGACATGACGAATCCATAAGGGTTCCGTTTTTTGCCATTTGGCTACGGAACCCTAAAAAGCTGTCATCGATAGTTGAACTTTTATGAAAACTATTAACTTATCACGTCGTGAAAATATCTATTCTTTAGAACTTCAGCTGAACTAAAGTAAATGAATGAGCATAAGCGATCTCTTACGCTTTAATAGTTATTTATGTGACTGTTGCATAATGAGAGTCATTAAAATACGAATGTGGTTTTATGAAACGAACGAAGTGAGTTTCATAAAAGGATCACATGAGTATTTTAATGCCTAATTATGTACAGTCACATACATAACTTTATCTTCATTCATACGATAAATGTCTATTTTAAAGTCAGGATCGATGTGAAACCGCGTGGAATATAATCCGTAGTACCAGGAGAGCAGAGAAGAACAAGAAGCTAGGCTAGCTCGCGTCTTTCAAACTCTTTGATTTAATGAATAGTTACGCTGCGGTTATGCTCTCCTGGTACCTTTGAAAATACATCAAGGTGTTTTGCTTACATTTATGTTAGCTTCAAATCCATTAATTTTTACTTTTTAAGAAGACGTTCGAAATTTGAACGTAATTAAAGTATCGGTTACCGATACTAAAATGTAAACATTACGATGCAGCCACAGATACTTATATCTAAATGTAGGGCGTTCGCTCATCGCTCCTGACTATAAAATAGACATATTATGGTATGGATGTAGATAAAATTCTTTTATTCCTTTTAAATGACTTTTCTCTTTCATTAAAGCCATTAGTGATCGCAAAGAGGGAGTAAGTAAGACTTTCAAAGAACAGCGTGTTAAGAAAAAGTACAACTACAGTTATAAAAAGTTGCTTTGTAAGTAGTTTTATAGTTATTGCTTGTTTTCAACTGGGTATAAGGTATTTTCTTCGTAATGTCTGCTGTGGGATTCGAGACAAAATAACGTTGCAATAGATGTCTTTACGTAACATTATTTTTTATTGTTTTTACTGCCATCGTCTCAGTATAGAAATGGATTAGCTATGTCAGTTCATTTCAATTGGAATTGTAAATAGTGTTTCTTTGTCGAAAAGAAAACAACCTCTTCTTCTTATATTGGTCTTCTACTTCCAAATAATCTAGTTCTCCTGTTAAGAGTTACGGAGGTCAGATGGTAGTCGCTCTAATGTACGGACGGCAGCAGATCAACCTACCCTAATCTGTCAAAAAGTCTCAATTGTAAGAGAACTCTATGTAAAGTAAATAAAGCTGAAAATTCTTTGTAGAAATATGACAGATATGGGTTGTCTGATGTACTGTCGACTGTACATAATAACTGGACTTGCCAAATTTTGGATCCTGGTGCAAGCGTTTCCTGACATGGCTACCTTTTATCCCAGAAAATAATGATAATTCCTGCGGGACGTATTTTCAAAGCGCTAATGTATGTCATAATTTCATTTTATGAAAATACGAGCTGACCCGGTGAACTTCCTATCACTTCGTTTGACAGATAAAAACAGTTTGTATGGAAAATAAATTGTTGTTTTCAGAATTTCCCTCGAAATTTTGGATCATTCTCACGTTTAAACCTTCCGTGGACTTCCACGAATTTTTTAAGACTATTAGTCAAATTGGTTCAGCCGTTCTCGAATTTTAGCGAGACTAACGAGCAGCAATTCATTTTTATTTATATATTATATAAAATATAGATTGCCTTCCGCCCGCGGTTTTACCCGCGCGTAATTCCTTTTTTCAAATATCCCCCCTTTCCCCCACATTACCGGGATCAAAAGTACCCTATGTCACCCTGGGATAGTGTAGCTTTCCAAGAGTGAAAGAAAAAATTAGCTAACAAATACTTTTTTATTTCGTATTGTTTAATAACTTACAAACAAGCTTTCTTGTCTTAATTAGCTCTTACGCAATTAAGCGAGGTAACTACAACCAGTTAAGATAAAACTACAATATTGCTCATTTTATGAACGAAATCCCTCTTATTACAAAAAACATCGCTAAAACAGGTTTAAAACTGTACTACTTAGTACAGGTTTAGGTCCGGACTATTTTTTAAAACTTTCCTTATTACAAAACAAATACCAACATAAGAATAATTTACTGGTACTAACTCGTTTAGTGCGTTTCATTTTACAAGACTATGTTTTATGACATGTTTTTAAATCTTTAAATAGGATAGTAAAAATAATAATTCTTTATTTATAATGTGTTTTAGTAATGTGAGAAAAAGTAACATTTATTTTTAATTTTCTGTTCACAAATTAAGTAATTCTTTTCAAAATTTGTCTTTCTATACGTAGAACGGAGCGAAATTTTTAAAGTGTTATCGTTTTGACGTTTGAAAGTTAGTCCATAGTAAAACTAGGGGCACCGCCGGACTTTCTTAGGTCTAACTTTAGTACTCGAAATGAAGTAAAACTTCGTTTTGTAATAGCGTTTGACTTTAGTCAGGAGTTTAGTCAGGACTAAGCTCGGTTTAATTTTTAAACCACGTTCTGTAATAAGAGGGTATGTGTTTGTTCAGTGACGGGGAGAATTTCTCGTACAGGGTTGGTAAACTGTGGGCGAAGCTCTTTGCATAGGTATTATATAAATAATATATTATTTACACTAACAGTAGCAATAAAAATGCTTAAATAATAAAGGCTTTCGTCAGCACGTTAAAATATGAGTACTATCAGATTCAAATACTATTAGGATAATACTCGTACCTTTTGGAATTGAGCGAAAAATAACGTCCACTGCGTGATGACTTACACACACAGATATTATTTTGCGTTGCCAACGTTACTACCGGAACACAGCCAGAGCTGTTATGGCGGTGGGGGTGGAAGCTAACCAGTCGGACTCTGAAAAAGCCCTACCAAAGCGGGAATTGAACCCACGACCTCCGAGTTTTATACCCGAGCGGCGTAGCCACTGTTCCACGGATGCGGTCAATGTTTCGTGGAATAGGCCGCAGTGGTCGCTTACCATCAGGTGGACTGCGTGCCTGTCTGTCTAAACTGAAATTAAAAAATGTTCAAAATTAATTAATGTTAGCTAACTTATTAAAAGCGGCAGATATGAGCCGGTAAGTGGATAACGCTAGCACGCGAACTCAAATGTAGGTCGGGACATAAATTACCTCCCACATTCGACTGGGGCAGAGTGTGTGCCCTCTAGCGGTGAGTCAAATCATCTGAGGGGGTATTTACCACTTTTGGATCGTAGGTTGTGGCCCCGTACCGGGTCAAAAATTCAAAACAAATTAAGGTAAAAAAAGGGATAAATGATCTAGATTTGTTGATAAATAAATAAATCAATAATGTTTATTACGTATTTATTTATTATTTCAGCAGATACGTCCTACTACTGGACATAGACCGCCCCTATGCCGCCCCCTAGGATCTACAAACCGATTTGTTTTATACACCCGCATCCAATCTTCAGACATGAACTTCTGCAATTACAGAATGACTACCACAGACTTCTGAATATTGTTATTTATTTATATATATGTAATACCTAGTTTTAGCAGGTCAATAGAGCTCCTTTAAGCTCTATTATTTATACTTATTGGTTATTGATAGTATCGTTAATGTGTCATTCTTAAATCCTACAAAACAATATTCTAAATGACTTAACTTTGTTTACGAATAAATAAATGATTGAAGATTTGATTTTCTCAAATAAAAAGCTACATTCCAATCTACAGAAATGAGATGTCACACAAAAAGGAATTCCATCCGCTCTGTTTCGCTCCAAGACGTCTCCTTTACACCGATTTGCGAGCAAATGACGATACGCATCAATTTTATCACCCGATGTATGCCATTTGCTCTCCAAAATGTGTCTATATCCAGCCGTGTATTGACCTTCTGAGGGTGTGGTTAACCCAGTTTAGTAGATTTTGTTGTTGTGATGTTTGGACTTCTGCTTCACGAATTGGTAGATTTTATATATGAATTGGGCTGGTTAATAGCCTTAAGGCTTTAACGCCTGGAACCAGCTCGTCCTAATCGGGTGGGAAGGGGAAACCGGGGGAGTTTAGTGGGTAGTGGACGCTTCAGTCTTGAGTCCCACATACGACCGCAGGTGTAGCTAGCCTGCGGTTATGGTGCTAAATGCATTCTCCTCCGAAAAAATTAAACAGATACTAGTCGAAAATAATTGGAGGCCTATTTGGAAATTATTCTACATAATATGCGATATGTAGGCAGATGAAGGCCGAAAAAGAGAGGGATGGATTGCGTGAAGTATGATATGGACACAAAAGGAATTTTCACATTCGTGTAAAATACATGTTGCGCCGATCTTGCTTAGTACCTACGGGATAATGAATTACGATTTGGAAATGACTCTGCCTTATTCGAAAGTGGAAGATCACCATGGCAAAGGCCTACATTATTGAAATCAAGTCATTATCACAATGACGGGTACTGGCTTAATCACTGTAATGAATATATGAGTCATGGCCGCTATGTGTATGGTCATAACATTCCCTCTAATTTAGCGTTGAGTGAAATTACGAGTATAGCTGACACATACGTCATACTTGTGACCTTTGGGGATGGTACATGTAGCAGCGACCCAATCAATTCTTAAATAAATATTTCAATTCTTCTATCTTTGAATCAGAAAACTATGGCAGTAACAGTGTAATGTGAGTGTAATATTGAAATGGAGATTGTGTTGTTGATTTATAAAACTTTTGCGATTGAAAAGAGTAATTATCGTGTTACTTACTTGTTCTTCTCGATAGATATCAACATTGTAAAGCCGGTGGTAGAATCATTCTGTACCTCACATGAATACATCATAATTATTTTGCTTACGATGCTTTTCGGCGACTCTCAAAGAATCAAGGGGAATTGTACTATTGTGTACGTCATTAAACGTCTTTGTTCTGCAAAAGACAGATTTTCCTCGAATCTTTTGATGCATGAGGGAAAGCGGTATTTTTATGATGTGCCTCCAATAATTTCGTTTGTAGGGATAAAATGGTTGATCCCGAATTCTGCGGAAGCTCCGACGTTATTTGGGAATCGTGGCACGAACGAATTCCTCGCGACGCGTATCCACCATCCAATTTTGGTATTCAGAAATATTGCATTTGGATTAGGAAATTGAAGGTCATTGTTTACAAGTTTCGTAGTATACTTTATGTTGTTTAGTCGAAAGGTAGTGGTAGTTTTGTAGTGGTAAAGCCATGCTGTTTTACAGTACGAATGGGCCGGCTAGCTAGCTAGCTAACACTAGCGTGAAATAATAGTGACATCTATTGTGTTTCGTCTGGTTTGTGAGAGTGCCGGAGGCCCACATTCTCCATACCACCATAGACCGGCAACGCATGAGCGATCCCTCTGGTGTTGCAGATGTCCATGGGCGGTTGTTTTATGCTTAACCCTCGTTTTATGTGCTGCCATACTATAGGTTCCTCTAATTTAGGTTATTATAGCGGCGGAATATACTAGTGACATTGCCTAGTTTGAAGTTGCTATATTTATTGAAGTTGCTATATTTTATGCCTGAAACACTTAACTGATGTTGACTTTTATTCAGGTAGACTTGATTTTGGGAAAGGCTACTTTAGGTATATCCCGAATTTATGCTCAGTTTCCTTGGTATACCAAAATTCAAAACCACGGGCGCAAGCTAGTTTATTACAATCATCTTGATCCTCGAATCCTTATTACACCTCGATAAGGGAGGATAATGGTGTGGGCATCGCAATAAGCAATTTTATAATATTGTATTATTCATGTAAGATTAGATCATAAGATGTATTGTGAATGCTGTTTATTATCCCAAATAAAATAAATAAATAAAATTAGTTCTCTTGTCTTGCCTCGTAAGAAATTTTAGCTTTAAATTTCAAACCGTCCACTTTTGAATAAGTTGAATTCAAAATGTAAAACCTTCAAAGAAATTCCTGTCTAACTGCCGTCTCTAATTTCCTACAGAATCCTAATTGCGTTAATCGAGGCTCATTGCGGTGTTTTCAGTTAAATTCGGCGGTCAGATTCCGCTCCGCACTCACTCCGCAGCCGAGCGGAGATTCCCCGTGTCCTCTTTGCGTCAGTGCGGAGATTTTGTAGCAATATTTATGATAATGTTGCGGAGAAACCGTGTGTGAATACGGGAGTACATTGTAACTTTGCTTTTGGGAGTTTTCTTCCGTAGTCCAGTCAAATAAGACTTTGAAGGTTACAAAAATTACCATAGAGCTAAAAATTGGTATAGATGTTCAGAATACTGTTATAAATGAATTGTGAAAAGTCCTCATCAATCCTCCTTGTGCATTTTTTTTTATTGATGTTGAAAGTTTGCAAAAATAGGTTTTTCGCGTTTTTCAGCTAAACGGTGAGTTTTACAGGAAAAATAGTTTAGACAAAATTGTAGATCATCCGATTCTCTACAAAAAATGTATTCACACTTTTTTCATAAGTATTGCCATTTCCGTGATATAGCGATTGAAAAAATAAAAAAAAATATTTTATTCGTAATATGCACGTTAATATACTTATATTCATTTTTGAACCGTTTTACGAGTAAAAATATGAGTCCCTATGTCTTATACATACAAATTATAAAATTCTTAGAATATAAATGAACGTCAAAAACTCTGCCCCTATTTTCATTTAACAAAGATAGTGCATTTTACTGTTGCAAAAAAATGTCGCAATTCTGCTTTATTTGTAGTCAACCTTTGACTGAAAGTGGAGTTGTTACTGTTGATCGCGGCATAAAAGCATTAATTGATGCAAGTAGGTATTGAAAGAGATGATGGGTTTTCGGAGTACCTGAAAGACCAGACATCTGTAAAAAATCATGTGCACTGTCAAAAAAGTATACTCGAAAAAGTAGCATTGATGCCGTGAAAAGATGGCGCCAAAAAGAAGAAGCTGGTTCATCGAAAATAAGTCCTCCTCGTACTAGAGCAAGAGTAAGTGAACATTTTGCTTCAATCAGTGCTGTTTATTTTGCGGCATGAATTAAATGAAGAGTTAGAGAAGAAAAAAGTACTGCAGTACCATCGTAAGATTTTTAAAGTGACTACACAAAGACAGTATTCTAACTATAGCTAAAACTCGTTATGATGATGTAGCAAAAGCTGTTGCTGCTCGAATTGAATTTGAATATGATTTAGTCGCTGCATACTAATTGTAAATGTTCTAAATTGAAGCGTTTATTTTTTAAATAACCTTTTTCAAGAAATAAGTCAGGGACTTTGGAATGTCTGTATCAATATCTTCAAACATACGACCTGGTGGAGGATAATTAGAATTATCTAACACTGCACATTGAATATACTCTCGAATAATTGCTGCTGCAGCTTCTAAGATGCGAAATCGCTCTTTTTTTATCTGTTTTTCCGTACCAAGCTTGATTTAAAATATCATGGTGACTATCAATAAAACATACGAATGTTAATGATCCTGATTTTTCTGTAATAATAATTTTATCACCATACTCCAACTTCAATCGCATTTTAATGGTTCTGTTATCTATTGTTGAGTTTTTACAAATATTTTTTAATTCGTTTAATGTGAATTGACAATCATCGGTATTTTCAATATACTTAAATATTTTTCTCATCGAAATATTTGTAGCTTCATCTTGAGGACAACCCACTTTACCCCCAGTGGTCGGTTTCAAAAAAGAATTGTAGCAATCTTTTAAATCTTTATAATACTTAGCCTCGGCAGCAACTAAATCATATTCAAATTCAATTCGAGCAGCAACAGCTTTGGCTACATCATCACGACGTGTTTAAGCTATAGTTAGAATACTGTCTTTGAACGAAAGTGTAGTCACTTTAAAAATCTTACGACAGTACTGCAGTGCTTTTTTATTCTCCAACTCTTCATTTAATTAATTGCCGCAAAATAAACATCACTGATTGAAGCAAAATGTAGTTCAATCAGTGATGTTAATTTGCGGCTAGTTCACTTGCTCTTGTTTGAGGAGGACTTATTTTTGATGAACGAGCTTCTTCTTGTCGTTTTTCGGGATCAATGCTACTTTTTCGAGTATACTTTTTTCGACGCTGCACATGAATTTTTACAGATGTCTGGTCTTTCAGGTACTCCGAAAACCCATCATCTCTTGAAAGAGAGTTGAGAGAGGGTATTGAAATACCTACTTGCATCAATTAATGCTTTTATGCCGCGATCAACAGTAACAACTCCACTTTCAGTCAAAGGTTGACTACAAATAAAGCAGAATTGCGACATTTTTTTGCAACAGTAAAATGCACTATCTTTGTTAAATGAAAATAGGGGCAGAGTTTTTGACGTTCATTTATATTCTAAGAATTTTATAATTTGTATGTATAAGACATAGGGACTCATATTTTTACTCGTAAAACGGTTCAAAAATGAATATAAGTATATTAACGTGCATATTACGAATAAAATATTTTTTTTTTATTTTTTCAATCGCTATATCACGGAAATGGCAATACTTATGAAAAAAGTGTGAATACATTTTTTGTAGAGAATCGGATGATCTACAATTTTGTCTAAACTATTTTTCCTGTAAAACTCACCGTTTAGCTGAAAAACGCGAAAAACCTATTTTTGCAAACTTTCAACATCAATAAAAAAAAATGCACAAGGAGGATTGATGAGGACTTTTCACAATTCATTTATAATAGTATTCTGAACATTCATACCAATTTTTAGCTCTATGGGAATTTTTGTAACCTTACTTCTATTTTAAGACCTAATTTGACTGGACTATCCGGGTACGTAAATTATGTATGAATTTCCTCATTTTCTTTGCCTGTAATTCGGTTTTTCTCGAGCTAATTTAACCACGGATTCTTGTGAAGTTAGTGATTAGGACCTCATAATCAAGTACGGTAAACAATTGGCGAAAAATCTATCGTCCATTCCATCCGTCGTTATTAAGTTGATATTTAGTTCTTAGGTCCTTGATTAGCTGTATTAACATTATGTTAGATACGTAACAAAGAGCATATACCATTAGGTTTTATCAATTTACTTCGGTACTTAGTTGTCATACAATAATACTCGTACAACATACAATTGCATACTTTTTAACAAATAATGGTAATGCTAATACCTTTTTTTCCGATAAGATGTCTACGGCCTATCAACCTTTAAAAAAAGAGAATTTGGAGGCTAATAGTAGGTATGTTTATCCGATTTTTGACGTCCATTGTACAAGCCTGGCTAAGTATAAAGACAGGGAGCGTTGTATGAAAAATGTTCTAGTATTACACAAAACGGATGACAGCGCGATGAGCGGAATCTAATTTATTGTTGTTGTTTTGCGTTAAAAAATCCTGAAATTCCATTCCTTTCCGAAGCTCTAAAACAACCACCACGTTTAGGTAAAGTTTGAAACCATTTAGCCGCCTATAAATCCTCGCTTTGCAATGATAGCGCGAACGTAATCCCGCCATAACTTCCTGTTGTCGTGACCAGCTTTCATAAATATAGGACTTAGCTGCTACGTAATTTTCAGTAGGTATTCTATTTAAAATAACTGATGAGACGCTTGAAGCAAAATTTTTCAATTGTTCCTGGTTTAGTTGCCTACAAAGAAATAGGCGGTTGTGACTGCTTTTTATGTAAAAGAGGAGGAAAACGAGCAAAAGGATATCTTTTTAAATGCTTGATTAGTTTTGGCACAAGCATGCACTTGATAAAAGCAGTCATTACGGCTTATTCCATTGAGGGACACGCTATATCGCCCTTGCGTAAGCATAGGTGCATTCTCTATTCCCTCAAACTCATATCTCGGTAGAACATCAGTCACGATGATGACACGAACGAAGAGAGTATAATCTGTAATGAAATGTATCGCCTGCAATATTCACGAGTCGTTCATCAAAGCCTTGGTAGATATTTACGACATTAATGTGTTTCGGTCGGGTCGATAAAGCAATCACATCGACACCCGCGGTCTCCCGAGTCTGGTACTCGAAGGCGATTTCCTCTCAAAAGATGAGATCAAAATTTTGTTTTATTCTTAGAAGATCAGAGGGCAGACAGGCACGCACCCCACCTAATGGAAAGCGGCCTCTGCGGCCTATTCCATTCTTTCTTCTTCTTCTCAGCATATCTGCGTCCACTGCTGGACATAATATGCCTCTTGCATGGATTTCCACAGTGTGCGTGATGCGGCGCGTATCTTGTCCAGGTCGGCCCTGCTGTCTTTCACAAATAGTCCGACCATCTGGCTGCTGTTCTGCCCACGCTTCGTCTTCCTGTCCGGGGTACCCAATGCATGGCTATGTGGCTCCATCTGTTGTCATCTCTGCGGCAGATATGTCCGGCCCATTGCTATTTCAGTTTCGCATCAGTTATCGGTGGCTTTAGTGCATTGACGTATGTCTTTGTTTCGAACTCTATCTCGCAAAGAGATGCCTTTTTCATTTAGGGTCCTTCATTTAGGAAGCGTAATTCAATGTGCTGCCACACATTCTGATCTTTGAACCTTTTATTTCTGAATGGGTAGTTAACTGAGTGGGTGTCTGCAGTAGTAGAGAGGTGCGGAGGGGTGTCATGTGATGAATAGTGCTGGAGGCAAAGAAGGTTAAAGGATATTTTTTCTATTTGGGAAACAAAAAAAAATACAACTCATTAATATCATAGTGCATTATAAAATAAAGACATCAGTATGTAAAGTTTCTAGTTATTTCACATTTTTGTAAGTCACGTCGAGACCTTTTTTTCTTTGAAGGAAGATTACACTACATTGCATATACCAAATCTACTTAGTTTCTGCTCCAAGCTTTTAATGAGCATTTGTATCCAAATTCAGAAAATTTATTATAGCTTGTAAACAAAAACTTTCATATTTCTTTTGTCCTTATTGCGTGATGGCTGAACGTTAGAATAGGCAGTTTTTAGTATGTAACTGTCATTTCTTTGGAATGTCGTCGACCTCCACTTACACAAATACAACGCCAAAATATGAGTTTGTTTGTGTCTGCGTACAATGGGAATGGAAGCACGGTCAATGCCAGTTGCTAATCATAATAATAGTAATTTGTAGAAAGTAGGTAATATTTGAATGCGAAATAAACTCTGCTGTCTGTCTGTTACTAAAATCATTTATTGAATTTAAAAAAAAAAATTTAGAGTAGAATTTAGTTTAGTCTTAAAAGCATCACAATGAGACATCGTTACTCCCGCATTTATAATATTAGTATGGATATCCATACTATGGATAAATTTCCCTTTGCTGGGCCCAAATCTAAGCTACGCGTAGTCAGTTAAATATAAAAATCGAAATCTTTTTCTATTTTTATATTTAACTAATTATTCATTCACACAAGTAATAATTTAGTTTACAATTACTATCGCATTGTCCTCTTCATCGATCTGGGCCGGTATTTTCCGTTGATCACCATTCCTGTGGGAACAAACATATTCCCGAACGTTAATGGCGGTCGTGTAAAATTTACAATTTAGAATAGGTACATTTTGTTGGGATACTTTCTGATATCTCTATGTTGTTTTGGTGTGAGATAACGTGTCCCTTTGTATTGCTTAAAACAGTAAAATATAAATGAGTTTTGTTTATATTATGCTCAATGTATTTAAGAAAAATTCCAGTTGATTTAATTACTATTTTAGAGGTCAGACAGCCACTATACCGTAATAAGTCCACACGATCTGTTGTGATGTGACGTGATTTTTTTGTGTTCGGAGGTAATCTTTGAGCCTTTGTCTTCAAGTGTTTTAGCTCCCACATTAATATTGTATAAACACTAGTGTAAAGCGGCAGATTTTAGGAAATAAGGTTTTTGAACTTTAAAAATCGATCTGATTTAAAGTGGAAGTCTAACCGTTTGTCGTGCACATTGTTTTCATAAATAACGAAACAAAATACCAGTACTTCTTCAGCAAAAATATATGTACTTGTGTGATATTCTATGCAGAAACTAATGCATTTTCATCAAGAAAGTGCTTGTGCAAAGAATGGGAATTCTAATATCATATTTTGAAAAGAATTCAAATCGAATGCAAATGCAGTCCTACAAAGCCAATACGTATAATGCTATGCATGCAAATGAAATGCATACCATGTATCGCACAGTCTAGACTCAGAAAAGAAACTTGACTAAATGGCGGCATAACTTGGATCGTGGAAGCTATTCGATCAGAATGTTAAAAAAGCGTGTAAAAATACAATATGATCTTACAGTAAGCAGCAGATTTGTATGATTTATTTTGTCGGGCTTTTAGTTGACTGACTAGCCTCCCGGCGAAACTTGCTGCCATAATAGCATAGGCAAGCCTTCGGAATTGGGTGAGAAAGTCCAATTTAAACATACTTTAATATTTGCAATTTATAGCAACTTTTGTTTCAAAATCATATTCATAAACGCAACTTTTGTGATGTCAAACAAAAGTTCCTTTGCGTACAGAGAAGCATAGGCTAAAAAAGAGGGGGGGGGGGGGGGGGTCCATAAAATGGTTCATATCGTGTTTTTATTTTTTCGGCAACCGCGCGATAAGAGCGGCGTTACGTGTATAATATATTTTTCAATAAAGTTTATTTTAGCATTTCATGTCGATTTTAGCATTTCATGAATATTCATGAAATGCTAAAATTGGTTTACTTGCATAGGGATGTTGACAAGATATTTTTTCAATATTACTATATCGACAGATGCCACAAAAATATGTAGAACAAATCTTCCACACACTCCATTCAAACGGTTACAACTTTGTGACGTCACGATTTGGGAACATGTCTGTACGCAAAGGAACTTTTGTTTGACATCACAAATGTTGCGTTTATGAATATGATTTTGAAACAAAAGTTGCTATAAATTGCAAACATTAAAGTATGTATAAATTGGACTTTCTCACCCAATTCAGAAGGCTTGTCGCTGTCTTATTTCATGAATAGCGGAAATGTGATGTCGCAAACAGATACTATGATCATAATAATTGTTTTTTGGTGAGAAAATAAATGACATTAAAATCAAACATAGTCGACTACCGTATTAAAAATCACAACTACTAGTCCAGTGCTTATAAATTACCTGCTGTGATCACCCACCCCTTTTCCTATCCACATTTTTGTCGGTTTGTCCCGAACTAATAATTCACAGTGGGAAACTACTTTTTCGACGGGATGGTAGGATTTAAATTCGTGTAGAGATTTACGTTTTTATCTCTTGTTACGTTTCAATCTTTCGTTTAATATTTTACTATTACAAGGTAACTACGCGCGCAACCGCCACACATTTCATCCAAAATGTATTGCTTTGGCAGATAGCCGCATAATAAATAAACTTCGTCTGAAATATTGGCTGGTACGTGGAGCAAACTTCACTCGTTACTCAGAACGAGAGCTTGTAGTTTGTAAGAGTTTATGGTGTATTGTGATGAAGGCAAATGGCGTGAATGTTTCACATGGTTTTACCTCAAGATTTTCGGAAGAAAACATTTATAAAACAAAGTCCCCTTGTAAGGCACTAAAAGCTTACTTAGCTGTACTGAAAAACTAAACTTTGTTACTTTTTGTATTAAATCAGAAAATTTTCATAGTATTGTTGGCAATTTATCAAGTGCTATTTGAGGCACATTTTTGTTTAGATTCATTTTAATTAAGTTTTGATTCAAAGCATGTAAAAGTTCTGATCGGGCACTAACATGTCCTATTGAATGCTTGTTATTGGCTGTGTTCCTGCAACATGATTTGGGACACTTGAAATTAACATCTTGGAGATCAGATTAGCCTATAGTGTAATTAACTCATTGAGCGATGCTTCTTGCTTAAGCATCTCACAATAAAATAGGCAGATGTTGATTACCATTAGGCCTGCGTGGCTGTCTGCCATCTGAAGCGATATAAAAACTCTTGGAAATTTTCCCATGTACGAAAAGGGTGAAGGGTGGAATGCGGGTTGTAAGATGACTACGGGTTGGAAGCCCCTTTCCGGGGTTATTACGGCCGGTTTATAGGGACCTTGTTAGATAGATTACATTGCGAGGTGGAGGTTACAAGCAACGATATTGGTTACAACTGTTACAAGGGTAGATGATATGACGAATTCAGATGGGAGTTACTATTGAATTTTTCCGTTTAGCAGAAAGTCTTGCAAGTTAATTCAATTCATGGAGAAAATAAGTACACGTATAGATGTGTTCAACCAGTATTTATTTAATAAAGATCGCAAGAGACAGACTATTATTGTTGTTTGATTATTTTGTGATTGTGATTGCTCGTAAAATAACGCTTAGATTGATTTTCGGACACGCATTAGTTCTAAAAAATCCACTTTGCTCAGAATTCTGAATCAAGGATTAAAGTGGACATGAGATCCATCAATGGATCTTTGCAATGGATTTTAGTGGACTTAGGGGTAAATTCGTATGAATTCAATTCGCGTTTCCAATATTATTAGTATTAATAATATTGGTAACGCGAAAATATCTCTGTCTGTTTGTTAAAATTTGTCCTTGGGGACAAAGTATGGGAAGCCGCATGCCGGAGGCTTGTTAATCAAAGAAACACAAATCAAGTCAGTTAGAGAGCCGGAAGTTTCCACCAAATTAAAACCATTGCCACGTTAATGCTGTAGAATGTTGCGAAATTGTAGTTTGCGGGAACACGGTGCAAATAGCATACTGCGGTGCTGTAATTCACCTCGCATGAATATGCAGTAGTTTAGCATTGGACGAGGTTTTTACCGAGTTTTTCCTTTCCGCGTTATAAAGGCTGACAAAGTACAACAGTAGGTAAGTAGGCGGTTCGTTGTAATTGATTGCTGGTGTGATCTCAGAGACTCGATACTCGACAGTCCAATCTGTTCTGATTCGCTGTGTGAACGAAAAGAAAAAGTCGCTTTAGAACAATGTAGGAAAGTAGGAGGTTTGTTGTGATTGATTACTGAGGAGGACTCGACACTCGACGTTCCAATCCATTCTGAATCCCTGTGTGAACGAAAAGAAAGGGTCGCCAAAGTACAGTGTAATAAAAGTAAGTCAGTAAGTCGTGGTCGATTGCTGGTGCAATTCCAGACAAGACTTGACAGCCAATGAAATATGTAATGCATCCCCGATTTTTTTTAAAAGAGACTTTGTTTCACACTAATCTGTCTTTAGTGTTGAAAGTAGTAGTGTTTTCCGTGATTTGTTAAATCTATAAATATCTTACTATCCCTTATTTTTACTATGGCGTACAGTATCCTTCGGACAGTGCAGGTTGAAAATTGCAAAAAAGTAATTTTAAAGGCAACTATTTCCTGGACACAGTAATCTACTTCTTCTTAAAATATTGCTAAATGGTTTCTATTTTCTTTTGCTGGCTTCAACATACTTTATTACTATGGCTGTAAGTCATAATTTTCATTGCAGTGTTGGCCACTGGAATTTAGTTGATTACTATAAAACCTAGGCTCGCTGAAAACAAAAAACTTAAATACAGCTTCACAAATAATTCTTTGCTTGTCGATGAAAATGTTTATGTGGGAAATCGCATGATGATATGAGAGTGCACCTGTGCTTGCGCACTCACTGTGCACTCTACAATCCTACTTATCTTCTTACTAATCTTACTAATATTATAAATGCTTGGATGTTTAGATGTTTGTTACTCAATCACGCCTAAACGGCTGAACGATTTACATGAAATTTGGCACACGTATAGTTTACAACCCGGAATAAGACATAGGCTAAATTTTTTTTACGGGATACGTCTTATTCCCGCGGGATATTTGCAAAAAGAAATTACGCGCGGGTGAAACCGCGGGCGGAATGCTAGTACATTAATATATCCTGCATAGTCGGTTGATTGTAAAGATTGACCGCTGAATTCGAAACTCGGCTAGGAGGACATTTTTTAGTTGTTGGGGTTGTTTGGGTTAAAATGCTCTTAAATATAATTAAATAATAATTTCTGGTCACTATTTACACAGCGTCTAGCTCCAACTAAGCATAGCTTGTACCATGGATGCCAAACAACGGACGAACATTTTTTGTATACTTTTTTTGTTAATACATAATATTCTGATGAAACTCCCAGACCGAAATAAAAAGACATGATCATGCACAAAACAAACAGCAGATTTTTCAACCATAACCAAAATTGTTCGTCACATTGAGTTTTCGTTTATAGCAATTACGAGAGTCAGTCATGAGGAATATGGCTGAACGAGAAGTAAAAATTAAATTTAAAGGCCGTGTACAACGGGTGGTACAGAAAGTATTCGAGGCATGACATGCGAGGTTTTATTGCTGGCCTTGTCTTTTGAACGTTGGAAATTCCTTTTATTTTGCCACATTGTAAGACTTGTCGTAGAATTCAGTAATACTTAAATTGATCTGACACTAAAAATTATACTTCTGGTAAGAAAAATTACCAGATCAAAATAAAAAAATTGTCTACGAGCCTAACTAATGTTATTATGGCGATTTATAAATAATTTATTAAAGAAAATGTAAAAGCTTTTTTACCTGCCCTCCTGGGTGATCTTAAATCATACTATAATATTATAAATGCGAAAGACCGAAAGTCTGGATGTTTAGATGTTTGTTACTCAATTACGCCTAAACGGCTGAACAGATTTAGATGAAATTTGACACACGTATAGTTTATAACCCGGATTAGGACATAGGCTATAAAATGTCTACGGGAAACGTCTCATTCCCGTGGGAATCGGGATATTTAAAAAATAAATTACGCGCTGGTGAAACCGCGGGCGGAAAGCTAGTATCACGTAAATAATGTAAATGCTTAAAAAAGTGTCTACAAACATTTACCTATTTTCCCATTCATTAAAAATTTCAGACCAAATTTCTCGTCAAAATAAAAATATTCTTTTCCATGTAGACTTCAAGTTTCACTTATTGAACTGTTGCTGGCTCTTTGCAACCGCCAAAATTATTACATTTTACAATGTACGGTATTGTACGTGGACACTATGAAACAAGTACTAAAACGTCGCATGAATGCTTATTTGTTCAACCGACCATTTTAACGAATTTCACTTTTAAATGCAGTTTCAATAAGGTTGAATTTCCTAATCGATTGGTATAGGATACTTGCTTTTTGGACCTTAAATACGTATACAGTAACAATTTTAGTTTTTTTAAAACCAACACTAGTAAATATAAACTTCATGCTTATTTGTTCAAAATCCGTGGAGATTCACCAAACGTGTATCCGAACAATAAATTCGTGCTTAAGTGTTCAATCTCCTCACGAGTAACCAATCACGGCAGCGTATTTTGATGATGCAATACGCCGCCATATTAAATTCTTTCGCGTCCAAGCGAGTTTTTATCACGCATTTGTGTTAATTTAAGTTATATTATTTATTAGAAGTGTTTAAAGCATCGGAAAAGGTGTAAAAAATGTCCGTAACACATCATAAAGCGAACAACATAATTACAACTATAGAAAGAGATCGGTAAGTTGTATTTTTTTGTTTCATTACATCGTAGGTCGTCACTGCGTATCGCCAACTTGTTGTACAGGATGTTTAAAATCTCATTGTTATGATTTCAGATTAAATTCTACATCTAAATGAAATAGCCGCGTATCCTTATAAGATAAATCATTGTGTTGAAACTGTAAGGTTGTAAAATATTAAATTAAACATATTTTGTGGTGTGACCGGGTTCCATTAATACGGAATGTTTGATATATAAAATATTACTACTCTATGCTTTAATAATACTCGCATGTTTGCTAATTGTTTTATTTTATGGGTAAATTAATTAACATAATAATAAGCTTTATACTGGTGACTTTTTTACCGTCAGGAAAAAAGGACTGTATTTTGTACCTAATACGATTTCTATACGTGAGTGTGTAATATCCTATGTCTCGCTCCCTCTAAATATGCGACGGAGCGCGGACTATGATGGTGCGAGACGGCAACAGACTGGCTGGCATAACGTAGAAGGAGAGCCGAGTTATCTATTTATTTATAATTTATAAAATTAAATACCAAAAATGTCTTAAAACTATGAAGACATTATACAGACAAATTATACAAACAAGAAAACATAACGGAGACTATAAACTATAAATATCAAAAACAATGAACTATTCTAAGATACGTCTTAACTCTAAATAAAACTTCACTTGTGCCTATCTTTATTTTACCGTACTACCTATACTATTTGCTATACCCAAAACGTTAATTCCCAACATCCTGTATATGCTCTTAAGACACATAAGTACTGAGTATTTTCGATTGCAAAATGTTCAATCTCCATTGTAGTAATGTTCAATCTCCAAATACAAAATTACTTATGTGGTTTTTTGTCCAACCTCCATAAAAAAGGTTGATTTTAAACGTAAGCTTTAAACTTTTTAATGTTTATTTTTGGAATATACTTTTTTTACTATAACAGCCATTTATTTAATACGACAGTTGTAAGAAATCAAATTAAATACTCTAAATAATCAATAAAATGTCTCTAGTGTAAAATGGTGCAAATGGAGATTGAACAAATAAGAATTCATGCGACGAAAACCTTTCACGACGACAATGAATATTAATTAGTGTAGCTAAAACTAGGTCATGAACAGTTTGTGTAATAAACTTCGGGCTCACACCTGAGCTCTGAGCTCTGTGAGCGAGTTGGGACTTTAACGCTAAACTCTTGGCGTGGCATTCGGACAAGTTTTGTAGTTTCGTATTTTGTAATTCTCTTATTTGTAAGTTCTTTGTCCCGAATTAAACGGTTGCTTGAACAAACGTGGCGCACAAAGTAAAAGTGAAGCAAGTGCTTTACTTTTATCCAGTTGTGTTTAAGAAAATAGAGTCATTATTACTTTTGACGATTAACTCTTTGACAGCCGGCATTAAATAATAGTACTTGAGTGCCCGTACCCAGTTCGTGATCGGCTGTCAAAGTGTTAAAGATGTTTAATTACAATAAAGTTTAACACAATTTATAAGGATTAAGGTTAATATATAATGCACGAAATTGACAAATTTTGAATCTACATATATCGATGTTGGTAACGTCGGTACCGACTTAACCGATTTATGTTTATTTTCAGTTATTTGAGTGTGAAAATGGGTAAACTAACTACCGTTTCTTAACAATACATCATTATTACAGTCAATGAAATACACTTGTTGAAATACACTCTATATGACTATATTTTTTAGTCTTATTTCATTAAAATGTTTTTGGAAAAACATCACATGAACCAATTCATATTTTAGTGTAAGAAAACCGTTAGACAACAACATATCGCAAGAATTGTGCATGTGTTTAAATATTAACGCTTCATCTGTAATTAAATTATTAATGAAATGCGGAAAAATTACTGTAATGCAAGGAACAGTTGTTTATTACAATGTGCTGGCTCCCACGTTTAGTATTACGGTATAAAACGAGTATTATCGTAATGTAGTTTAACTGCTATTGTTTTTTTAACGTCTGGGTTTTGCTCACTATCTACATTTGTTAGGTTTAATGAATTTCATAGTACATTTAACTTTGTTTTTTCTTATCTTTTATTTTATATTAAGGGACACTTCGCCAAAAAACGTCGCTCAATGTGCTGCCAGACTGTAGGCTCATCTGATTTTAGAGCCTTTTATTTCAATGGCTCCTACATTAATATTGCCAGAACACAGCTAAAGCTGTTATGGCGGCAGATTTCACATGTGGGGATGGTAGCTAGCCAGTCGGACTCTAAAAATGTACTACCACCAACCAGACCCAAGGTGGGAATCGAACCCACGGTTTTATACCCGAGCGGCTTAGCCACTGTCCCAGGTTATCTGTCGCTGCGCTACGAAAACTTTGCTACGAAAACTGCTACGATAGTTACTGGATTCGTAGCTAGCTTCATTGTAACTATTTCGTAGTCGCTTTGTAATCTGTTGTTACGAACTCGTACCGTAGCTGTGGGACATTTCACAACTTTCCGATAACTTTTACACTGCCCTACCTACATACAGACGAGTTTGATTTTCGATAAGCCTAGAAGACTTTTTATATTTTTACTAGCCTTCCACCCGCGGTGTTACCCGCGCGTAATTTCTTTTTTTAAATATTCTCCCCTTCCCCCACATTTTCGGGATCAAAAGTACCCTATGTCATCCTGGGATAGTGTAGCTTTCCAACAATGAAAGAATTATTCAAATCGGTTCAGTAGTTTCGGAGCCTATTCAATACAAACAAACAATCAAATCTTTCCTCTTTATAATATTACTAGCCTTCCGCCCGCGGCTTCGCCCGCGTGAACTATAGGACGTTATCCCGCGGGAATATCTTGTAAATTGTAGCCTCTATGTGTTATCCTTATGTATAAGCTATATTATTGTAAAGTTTCATTAAAATCAATTCAGTAGTTTTTACGTGAAAGAATAACAAAAGTTCATCCATCCGCTCCCCGGCCGGTACCGCCGCAACCGCTATGTCCCTGCATTTTAAATCTGTAATATCTTCGAAACTATTCATTTAAATTACACGATGTAAAGGGCCATATTGATCTATATTACATGCTAAATTTATTTATGGTACTTTATTGGATAAGGATTAATACTGTATTGCTTAAAATCACTTTTTCGTAAATATGCCATTATTTTATCGTAATAATTAAATGAAAATGGTTATTGTGGGTTATCCCTAAGAGATAGACATATACCATCGCGGACTTTTTTGTAAAACTTTTTTAGCTGTACAATTGTGTAGTACATTATTTTGATCCATCTCGCAGGGTTCAGCCAGCGTTTGCAATGTAAGCGCAAAAAAATGCGATTATTTACGACCTTAAATTAAAAACCTCTAAAATTATCAGTGTTTCTCTACTATATTATGCATGTATTATACATATAAACCTTCCTCTTGAATCAGTCTATCTAATGAAAAAAACCGCATCAAAATCCGTTGCGTAGTTTCAAAGATTTAAGCATACAAAGGGACATAGGGACAGAGAAAGCGACTTTGTTTTATACTATGTAGTGATATTGGTTTAAATAGATGAAAGAATGAAGCAAACGAGCAAGCGTGATTCTTGATGGTAAGTGATCACTATACCGCCCATGAAGATCTGCGACAGGGGTTTTGAAATGCGTTGCGCGCCTTTGAGAACAATATGCAGAGGGAATGGCTATGGGGAGGAGGGAATGGCCCTCCAGCCTTTTTATTAACTAACCAAAGCGTAAGAGTTAAGCTGCTTATACGTTGGTCTTCTGTAAGATACATAATAAGAAATAGCAAGGGACCTAGATTTGACCCCTAGGGAACTCCACAGGATATTTCAAGAGTCTCATATAGTCAGTAATTTGAGTTAAATCGAAGTAAGGATCATTATTCTTTTATTACTTGGGAAATTTCACATCGGACGATAATATCACCTGATAATTTCACAAAATTTTCAGAAATTCGAAGTGTTCTCGTAGTTCATACAGAATGAAAATTTTCGTAGTAACAAAACCAAATTGCTGGAATATACAAACAATTTCCAACAATAAGCCTTAGTGAAAGCCTTCTATTTTCCTAAACACAGTTTAATTTTCCTGCGAATATTATAGAAATGTTTGCATAACGTTCATTCTTATTTCATTGCTAGTCGTAATCATTAGTCATCCCCTCCCTGGGGGGATGGGAATGCGTAAGCATTTTTAGCTGAAAAGTGGGCTTTGTAAGGTACGTTTAAAGCAAACCATTTAGAATGAGAATGATGCAAGAATTCCTCGAGCAACTTTTAATTAGAATTTTATCGTCTGAAGTACGAGTAAAAGTCGGGGAGGTATGATTACTGCGTATTTGAATGAAGTATATCTATACTTCATTTAAATAAATAAATAATAAATAAATATCTCTGGATATTATTCACACAGCGCCATCTAGCCCCAAACTAAGCATTAGCTTGTGCTATGGGTGCTAGACAACGGATAAACATTACTTATATACTTTTTTTTTGTAAATATATACATATTATACATAGAAACACCCAGACCGATACAAACAGACATGTTCATGCACACAAATGTTTGTACCGTGCGGAGATCGAACCCGCGACCTCTGGTGTAATAGCCGACTTCTCGACCATTACACCAAATGGCTCGTCTAAATATGCAGACATCATACGAATCTTCGTTTTCCCTCTTTTTGATAAGATTCAAATGACATCAATTTACCAATCGTCATCATCTTCGTCGTTTGTGCGATATGAATTTGAATGCGGGACTTTGAACTTGTAGTGTTTTTTATGGTCAATACGGATTTAAAGTATAAGCAGTGTTTTTCGATAAAAATTCTTATTCATATCATATAAGAGAATTACTTACGTTATTAAAGTTAGTGAGTGAGATATTGAGAGTTGCCATTAGTTAAACAATCATGCATTAATACGACCTAAAAGATTCTTCTGACAATACTACGATTGATTTTGACGCATAAAACTTTTGGTAAAGCAACTTATTCGTGTATTTTTAAGAAGAAGAATAACATTTATTGACCGTATTTCTTTGAACATGATACTGATTCAAATGTGATTTTTATGTTCATGATATTAACGATATTATTTGTTTGTTACAGTTATGCATTTGAAGAGGAATGGTGTAGCGCGTACAATTTCTGATAGTTGAGCGAAGCGAGCTTAAACATGGCGGAAGCGGAGGGCGGAGCGAGCGAGCAAGATGATGTTTCATTCTTGCGTACGGTGAGTTGATTTTTTCTATTTGATCATAATCTGCATCACCATCATCGACAACATCATGATCATTATTATCGTTATTACTGACTATTTTAAGCATAAGTCTCGCCGATTATGAAACCATCTGACTATTTTAGACATAAGTCTCGCAGATTATGAAGCTTAAAGAAAGTAGCATTTTCCGTGGTGCATAAATGAATTATTGAGAGGTAGAACTTTATCTGAGTTCGTCTGACTGGCTGCCATAGGTAAAATCTGCCGCCACAATGGATTTGGCTGTTAAGGGAGCAGTATACTTCTAATTTAAGGTTCGAAGATCATCAGAACCTATAATAGGTATGCTTCCTAAACATCAACGCATATGCAATGCCTCTGATGTTGCATAAGTTGACGATGATTTCCTATCACCTAGATAATTTGTCTGCTCGTTTGTTGAAATTATATAAAAAACAATCCCTTAAACTTATAAACTTCTCAAAAGATAGATCGTTAATTAGTTTGTTTAATTCTACTAAGATGTGTTCCCATTCAGAAACATGTTCCTTATAGACATTTCGCTTTTATAAAAGGTTCAGTCCCCAGAGTTAGAGATTTATGGCCAACCGATTTGAAATGTAGGATACCTATTCTACCCACAGAACCTTTTTATTGCGAGTCTGTGGAGAATCGAGCCATTTCAGTGAATTATTTGATATCCTAGTTCTATGTGGAGGTTTTGATTTAAATTGGTATTGGAACATGCTGTTTTTACTTTATTTCTGATTGTTTTTTTTAACATTCTTAGGATAATAATAAGTAAGTATAAGGTGTTAAGGAAAAATAAATAAGTACATAGTTACAAGCATAAACTCTACTTTTCACTATGGAAATATTGTGAATTTCAATACAAAATTTGTATGGTATGTTTTCTCATATTTTTTTTAGGATTCGTCTTCTTTTTACTTGACTTCATCCAAACACATGACTTGTCGCTTTTTTCCATCCAAACACAGAATTATTATTTAGATTTAAATATTGATTCACATTCTTACACAAAGTTACTTTAGCTACTTTCTCAGATCGTAAATAAAGTATAACGTACCTATTTCATTTCTCCACATAACAAAATACGAGATTTCCAGTATAAATGTATTATGTATGAGAGCAAAGTTAAATTGACGGTGAAAGACAAGCGTTGTCGGATAATTACGCAGTTTTGTTTACGACACGGGCTCAGGTAAATATCTACTTTGCTCCGTAATTACATCCGCTACGATGAGGTGGCAATATCTCTACACTTCATAGATTACAGTGTAGGAGACAAGAGAACGTAAATTTTTTGTCCTTATATTTTTTCACGTTAAAACTTATAAAAGAAAATTTCAAAAAAAGCTGGGTTACTACCAAATGCACCTTCGGGCCAGCCGATTTTCAAGTTTTTTTTTATTGCAATGTGTAGCAAGACAAGCAGATCGTACACCTGATGGTAAGCGCCGCGTCTGTCCTTAGACAGTTCAGTGCCAAACGTAACTAAGTGCAGTTACTGTCTGGCACTGCCCTGCGCCCGCTACATCGAGACGACAGTTATTAGTTTTCATATACCCAGTAATTTCACTAGCTTCAGTGCCCTTTCCCCGAAACACAGAATTGCTTGACACACTTCTATTTCACGTTAGTTAGAATTTCAGGGCAAAAGCTTTTTCATAAGAAACTAATATGACGTCATGAATAACTTGCCAGTACCATTATTTTGAGAAGGGCCTACAATATCCTCCTCGTAATAGGTGTGTTTAGCTAAAAGGTATCCCTTTGTAATAGGGATGTTGTATCGGATAGCCATTATTTTGATAGTTTCTGCCCGGCCTGGTCCTACACTATGTTTACCGAGTTACGAGTTATGTTTACTACGTTTAACATGGATTTAACAAACCTCAAATATATGCCAACATGCCAGTTGTTGCCAAATCCGTGATACTACATTGCATTATTCAGCGGTAGTCCGGGAAACACGATTTATAGCGGACAGTGTGATTGCCCGTTTAATATTGAAATAGAGGATTTCGAACTTCACCGGTTTGGCGGACCCTTCGTGTTAATTTAAGCAATTAGGTGCCCGATATTACCTAAACTTTGGAGGTGTAAGCGGCATTACCTTGACACTTTGCTGTAAACAACACCTTGATATGCTTTTAGAGTATCCTCTCCTAAGTTTTTTGCAAATAAGACGCAAAATGACATTCTTAAAAATAAGTGACAAGCTCTGAAAACTCGAGGCCATCATCAAATCGTATTTAATAATTTATTTACGAGTACATAATCTTAGATCTTAAGCTAAGGTCTTAAAACCGACATACGTTTTTCCTGGCCTGGAAATCGAACCCATGATCCTGAGATTGCAATTTCACAAGAAGGCATTATATAGCTTTACCTACTTAAACTGACATTATTACCAGTCTCATTATTTTTATACGTGTTAATAAAGCTTTCCTCTTAAAATATAGAGCAACAAGCAATTATCCTAATGCTTCCTCCATTTTGCAAATACAGTTTCTAATTCAGTTGCCTAAATTCACCTGAAATCTCATCGTGTTGGGGCAAATCTTTCTTCTTTGTGCGTCGGCCATCAATCTTACGGCAAGGGTCGCCTATTCGCTTTCAGGATAAATGATAATGTATACGGATTGTTTTGTAAATAAGTAAAGCTTGTTTTTATTTTAGTGCGAACAAAATAAGATAACTTTTTTACTGTTGATGTGGCGATATACAGAGCAAATATTAGGTGATCGGTTTAGGAACTTTACCTAGCTTACATAATAATATAATATCATGAATAAAATAATAATATATTATGTAAATGTTAAAATACCAATATTGGATTATTTGGAAATTGTTGGAAGTGTCATCATCAACACAAGTTTAATTGGCAATCAGCCTGAATACTTTTTATGTGCTTTAATTTATGTATTGAAAACAAAAGACGTGACATGTGTTTTTGTGTTATGAGTATAATAATCAACGAAGGTATCACAAACATATGCTTAAATGCATTAAACATCCAGACACAGGACAAACACATTTTTTTTATTAATAATATTATTTATAAAAAAATTATCACATGAATGTTTGTCCTAGGTGGGATATGAACCCTTTGGCGCTTAGGGCAGGGTCAATACAAACTGCCATCGGGCCATAAGACGCACCTAATTTTATGTAATAACATAATCTTGAATGTACTGCCATTCAGATATTTGCTCTTTCTAGAATAGACTTGTAATGGCAAAGCTAAAACACCAACATACCTTCATGCATGTTTCTCTGGGGCAATCTAAGTTTTAGAACCGCGAATTCCATAACGGCGAAGTTATAATTACATGCCGGACAGGATAAGCCCGTGGAACATTTCAATATACACGTTAATAAGGGCAAAATGGAGTTCCAAACTTAGTTATTTTAGTTAATAATTATAATCTAATGGTTTTTTGGGGTTAATTTTATTTCCTTCGGCGGTCTTTATGGAATTTACAAGATTCGACATTACATGTTATAGTGCACACGTGAGTGCGGAAGTGCACTCTTAATTCCCTCACTCTTATAGCTCGGTGGGTGTTTGTCAAAAGTAGATAAATATAAAGATTCTGCTATCAGTGCTGCTATCAACGAATTTGAAGACATTTCAGTAGGTTCTTTTTCTTACACGATTTCTTCTATTTTTCAAAAATCTTTTGATAAAAGAAATTTTTACAAAACCCATCCGGTCCCAGCATTTTACTTTCAAATTCAATATGTAAGGATTACTATAAATCATGTGCTTACTGAGTTTGCTTATTTCCATAAGCCCGAGTTGGAAAAATGCAAACGCCTTCCAAAACTTATCGAAAGCAATCTAAGTTACTACGGTTCTTATCAATCATTCTACGAGGTGGAGTCTCGCTTGCACTCGTAAATAAAACTTCCGTCACCTTCGAGAATTATATTTTTTTAATATTCTGTAGTAATAAGAATTTATAGATTTAAACGTGGGAACTCGTTTAGCGGTGTTTCCTCTATGAAAATCCCTAGAATGTATAGGTGCCTTATTACGATATCCATACTGTATGTGAGCACCGAGATCATAATATAAGCCCGGGGGGGGGGGGATCGAACCCCTTGTCCACGAAGGTGATAAATATTCATTTTCTAATGTGGTAAAATATACTTGTGATGGAAGCCGTGGACTGAATTTAATTCAAAATAAAAAGCGAACTTTTTTATTACAAAGTTTCATGTCCTTACTTACTTACTTCCCCCACCTGCCACATAAAACTCCAAAAAACTTCGCTTCATTATTTCTGTTCAGTAATTTCATTGCTATTACAGTTATTAAAGTTTCTAAGATACGATGTAGTTTCACTATCACTGTGAATTGTGGTGAGAAAAAAAAATGTTTATTTTAAGTTTTTTCCATGCCCTATGCCCTTCTATTGAAATACAGGAACGCAGCCCACCTGATGATAAGCAAACCATTGCTGCCTATGAAGATACTTACCGGGAAGAATCGCTTAATAAGCCGCCAAACTCTTGGCTCCTCTGATCTTCGAACCTTTCAGTTCAAATGTACTGGTTTCACTATGAAACAAACTTTTGTACATAAGCTTTTCGCCCGCGGTTTCACCCGCGCGTAATTTCTTTTTTCAAATATCCCGCGGAAATGAGACGTTTCCCGTAGTAATCATCATATTATCCTATGTCCTAATCCGGGTTATAAACTATACGTGTGCCAAAATTCATTAAAATTCGTTCAACCGTTTAGGCGTGATTAAGTAACAAACATCCAAACATCCAGACTTTCGCATTTATTATACTATTAGAAGGGGACGTCTACGAATGTACCAGCAATGGTTCTGAACACGAAAAATAAATCTTTAGAACCAAACTGTGAATAATCTGACAGTGTCCCGTAAAAATTATGGTGAAACTGTAAATAAACACTTTCTTTAAGAAACACCGCATTCAAATCAATCACCCATCGGCCCATACGTACTGATCTATATATAAAAATACAGACAGACAGGCAGGTACAGTCTATTGCCAAAGCGGAGTGAATCATAGGACGGAAATGAAATTCTATTATTGGATAAAGTGGTTTGGTGCAGACGTCATATTAGCTCATGACGTGTAAGCTTCGAATGTAACTGGTAAAGCAAGGATTCACAAAGAACAATGGCAAAGTCCCATACTACGTTTAACCTGGATAAAAATTGGGGCGTCTATGATTTAAAAAATGCTTATACACTAGTAATTGCATTACAAAAACATTTCCAAAAAGAATTTTAACAAACGGTGGTTGCAAAAAAAAGTTATAAATTTTAAGACACCAGGTAAAAAATTGCCATTGTTCTTTCAGATCTTTATTGTTACTCGTCTTCAAATTGGATTTTATACTATTTCAAAGGTCGTTGAATCCATAGTGCAAATACAAATAATTCAATTATTATAATAAAAGTTCTTTGTCGGAAGTTTTGTAAGCAAGCTAGCGTCCATGTGTGGGACTCGAGAGTAAAGTCGATCGTCCTACTACTCACCAAACTCCCAGGATTTCATTTTACACCCGAATGTAACGAGTCAGTGCCCGCTTTGTGGCGATTGATCGCTCCATCATTAGTAGAGTCGCTATTTGAAATGTAGTTTTTCTGCTATCTACAGTTTGTTCCTGATTTCATTTCGAGGAATCGTGACTAAGATTAGTAGAATGACTTCTGGTGTTCTAATACTGTAAAAACCGGCCAAGTGCGAGTCGGACTCGCCCATGAAGGGTTCCGTAGCAGCAAGTATCATCATAATATAAAAGTTCTTGTAGTTCTCGACGTTTTTATATTTGAGTTGATTGAATGAGAGGAAAATTATTGCGGTTTACGATTTATGACGTTTTAAAAAAAAACTAATTACTTGATCTCGTTCAAACCATTTTTCAATGGAAGTTTGCATAGTAATCTATATCATATATTTTTTTTAGTTTTATCGTTCTCTTATTTTAGAAGTTAGAGGGGGGGGGGACCAACATTTTACACTGGAAGTGTCTCTCGCGCAAACTATTCCTGATATAAGAAACCTTATTATCATTTTTAAAGACCTATCCATAGATACCCCACACGTAAAGGTTGGATGAAAAAAAATTTTTTGAGTTTCAGTTCTAAGTATGGAGAGCCCCCAAAAATTATTATTTTTCTATTTTTGTATGAAAATCTTAATGCGGTTCACAGAATACATCTACTTACTAATTTTCAACAGTATAGCTCTTATAGTTTCGGTAAAAAGTGGCTGTGGCATACGGACGGACAGACAGACAGACAGACATGACGAATCCATAAGGGTTCCGTTTTTTGCCATTTGGCTACGGAACCCTAAAAAGTACTTAGATGATGCTACGTCCCTTACGTTGCACCAGTTGTCCTCGCGTCTGGACTTCACTTTCACTTAACATCAGGTGGAGTGAGGTCTTTTGCCGGGCTAAGTATAAAAAAAATTACCAAAATATAGGAATGAAATATAGTTTTAAAGCTGGACAAAGGTGCATACTTTTTAAGCCATCATCTTTTAGTCCATGCTAAGAAAGCCGCGTGCGGAAGTCAAGTATAATTTAAGCGAACAGGTGGCAATTCATAGAACCGTAGATTTCATTTGAATAAAAGAGGTTTATTGAAGAAGTCGCCATTAAATGAAACTGTTTCCACGTGGGTGCCTCCAGTAATTGGATAGGGCTCGTTTATTCTAGGGTTGTCGACTAGTGAAGTTTCGGTAAAGTAAAGCAACAAATGGTCAAGCTGATTAAAACTGGGAAATACTATGAAAATAATGAAAATTTCAGTTTAGACTAAATGTCATTCTACTAATATCTTTCCTCTTTACAATATAAGTATAAATTCGTGTAAATTAAAAAAAAACTCATGAATCGGCAATTAGACAGAGTGACTCTACCACCGGATTCGGAATGTTATTTATCGATTCAACTTATTGTACTTTAAAAGAATATTCAAACACTAAGATAGGTATCTCTATGCACAATTGCACATATGTATGTAAGTATTCCCGAATATGCAGCAACCGTATGTAAATCAACTGAAGCAGCGCGTCTATTGATCACGCGTGATGCGGACACATGCGGTGCACATACACTGGGAATTGTGCATGCAAGCAACGTGCAGTGCAAAAAATATCAGGAAACTTTTTCACTGACACTCTGTTTCATTTATAGCAACCTTTTATATTTGCCAAAAAAAAAAAAAATACCACAGACGAGTCGTAAAAGTGAGGGAGGACAGCAGCGTTACCAGTTTTATTTTTACCAAGTCGGGACTTTGGTACTTTTCGAGGGAAAATAGCGGGATTCTTTCGTCAAAAGCGGGACATATTAAAAAAAACGTATACAATCAAAAGTTTTTTAAATATTTATCTTTTCATTTTACTTAAAATTACGTTAACGTGACAATAGATAGCAAAAGTAGTAGTAGTAGTAGTAACGTCCAAAGGATGAATATCTTAATTACACGCCTTTCTTTCTCAGCACTGCACGTACGGTCTAGTTTTCCCCGAAAAGCGGGACTGAGTCTGTCCCGCGCGGGACATTTAATTTTGATTTAAAAATCGGGACGTCCCGCCAAAATAGGGACGTCTGGCAACGCTGGAGGACAGCCACTTTTACTCAAGAAACTTCTTTTGGTTTGTATTCATCACTAATTTACACTTGTAAATGTGGTTTAGGGAAATAATGGCTGGCACATACGTCATAGGTACTTGTGCTACAGGTGCCACCTTCGGGCACTGGTTTTCCAGGGCTCACGAATTCTTCTAGATTATATTCTGAATCTTCCTGTATGACTATGACAATTCTAAACTAATTATTGTAAGCAATCTTGGCGTTAAAAATGAGTACCTAACTGCAGAGTTTCTTGCCGGTGCCTTAAATGCAACAGTACAAGTATTTATATTTATTGGTATATCCTATAACCATAACAATATTTATGTACATTATTATATTTTAAAATTGTAGAGAGTGGATTGTACTTATCTTACCGTTGTTTGTTCCGTTGTTGTTGCGGCGAGCTTGCAACTAAATTACCGGCGAACGGGATTCTGGAATATTTTTCGAATGGTACAAACGAGTGGATGTTTTCACGGTTGTACCAAACCACTGTAGCTTAATGTAAAAACCTTAATGAATATTTTGTGATTATCTTTATTTTCTATACATAACTGCTTTATCGAACATCCATAGGGTCTTACTTCGTTTACTCTGGAATTACGGTAACCGACGAAATATGAAAACAACTGTCTCGATTTCTTTCTCTAAAAGTTAAAGACGCTTAGATCAGTTATTTAAAGAAGCACACTAGACCATGCAAGTACATTGATTTCATAGTTTTTTTAACCAGAGAAAGAACAAGTGAAATAAAGAAAAAGAAAGAAAGAACATGTGCAAGACAATCAGACTCTAACAATAAATAAGTGGAGTCATTTTTAACCGACTTCTTTGACAGTTCATTTAAGCAAAGAAAAATATACCTTACGCTAAAGGAATAAAACTCGAGAAAGCAACATCAGTTTTTTTTAAATATAATTATTTATTTAGAAAATGAGACTATTCCTGATGTACGGTCAACAGCACATCACGGTATACACTTGCAGTTCGATAATAGCACTTATGCCCCCGACATAAAAGCGGTACAAAGTCCAAAGTGTTAAGTCTGGCGTGCTTTTGACTGTACATAAATGAACTGTCAAATGTTACCTATTAAAATGACTCTACTATAGTTTTTGTCTACCGTGCCATTGAAGTAGTAAAATGAATACGTAGGGACGGATTTCGGGAACACTTCAAATTGTTCTTGAAGAGCCAACCCTATTCCACAAAGAAAATCATCGTTAGCAGAGGAACCGAGCGGCATGAGTGGGCGGGAAGGCTTTTGTGCCGAATGAGAGCGACCGATTTGACGCCGCGCCTATTTACTTAACCGAATGGGCTGTCGAGCACTTGATGGTCCTTTGATGCGTATACCTTCATAGGCATGGCTTAATCACTACGCTCCATTAACGCTAATTTGTGAAAACGGAACTCGAGATTTATTCGAAAAATCTGAAACAAAAATCACATTTTTTTCTTCTTAAAAAGCGTTACAGACAAACCGACAAAGATACATTCGCATTTTATTATAAGTCATTTACATTTAGAATGATTTAGATATGAAGTTAGAAATTACCATTTTCTTCATTTGTAATAATTAAGGCACGGTCAGTATAAAATAATTTAAAAACTCAAAACTTGGATTATTCTAAGGCTCAAAAGTTACCCAGTGAATTAATCTCTAAAGAACTGAGACCATTTAAGGAAGTGTAAACTCTGAACAAATCCCGTAAATGTTATGAGAGTTTGAGTTGTAACGGCTGTTAGAGTTGTTACTTCTATATTAATTATGTTTATTTCTTGCTTCCCATTGAAATTATGAAATTTAGTTTTATGGATGTCTAGGTATTAGATCTTGCTGTATAGTATAATAATAATAAACACTAGGAATAACAGCTCGTTGGTCGAGTGGTCTACGTATCTAACCGTGATATCAGGGTCCTGGATTCAATTCCCGGGTCGAGGAAAAAATATTTGTATCGGTTTTTCCGGACACGGCTCGGGTTTCTTAGGATCACCAATCCTCATTTGGCAACCGTGGTGGTAAAGCTAGTACCTATCGTTGTACCGATGAGTTGCATTCAATGAGAATGGATGGATGGAATTATACCCTGAAAGGCTCGGGCGTTTTTTCGTGGTCCTACTAATTTGTCCTACTAGTAGGACCACGAGGGAGACCTATTTCTTCTTCTTTTCTTTAGAATTTTCTTTTTTTATTTTTTTATTTTAGAAGCTTATAGGAAAGGCCACGATATTTAATGCGGCTGAATATTAAATGAACGACTGCAAGTCTGATAATGAAATTCAGAACCTATTATACTTGGCACAGCTTAAGTGGTTAAATCGACAAACTTGAACCTTGACACGTTTTCCTCAAGCTAAGGCCATCTTCACATCTCCGTCCTTCATTAAATTCTGCGTTTTGTATTCAGTTTTATACTTTATGAGCTATGAAATAGAAATGAGGGAGGGGCACGCTCATTATTTCGTTACTTCAAGTGGAGCGTGAATAATCAAGACGACACAGTTAGCCTGGATTTAAATTGAACTTTTGACTTGTATGAAATTCGAAACTGATTACCTAAGTAAGTTACAGAAGTGTGATTTTGATCGAAGCCGAAGCGACTAAATATTTATTTATTAACATGCAACCGAAAAAGAGATTTGAGTCGTAGCTGAAATCTTGGCTCCTGGCGGTTAGGAAATTCTTTGTAATTTTGATGAAAATTGGGCAGAAATTCGTTAGAAAACATTTGTACTCATCAGATAGGTCCAACACTGGTGTCAAAAATGCATATTGGAAATTGTTTGAATTTAAAACGTGCCTTCAGTATTGCATCTCATTGAGCGATGCTTTCTGGTTTTAAGCGTCTTTGCTAAAGTGTGTCTAGGCAGTTAGTGTGTCTGTGTGTATGAGGCTGGTAGTGTGTCTGTCTGCCAACTGAAGTGATATAAAAAACATCTAGTTTTATTTTACATCTCATTTCTGAAAAGTTTGTCGCCTTTTCTCTCTTCTTAATGGGATCTGCATTACATAACATCCTTTATCCTTTATGCAAATATTTTATAACGCTCGGGATTTAATAGCACGGTAGTGTTTACCCTCTTTATTGTGGAGAGTTGACAAAAGACTATACATATAATATAACGCTCGTTGCTTCCAAAATTAGGGTTAAAACTGCCAGTCGTATCTTACTGGTGGTAGAATCGTGTATCTTTTTTTATGCAAAAGATTGAGGAAATTATTCACGTTAATTTGAGGACGACATCGAGCAGTTGTATAACGTATTTCGAATCCGTTACGGACCTAGTACACAAAAAACAGACAGACTTCAAACAAAGAATTACTTTAAAAGTTCCTATGTTACTGCATATTTTTGTTTATGTCGGTTTCTTTTTCTTGATTTAATGTTTTTTTTTTTGATAGCCAAAGTAAACATATTAAACACTCAAGATTGCATTCAATGTAATAAACTTTATAAGGCATAACTTAAAAACTACTTATTTGGTTTCGTTCAGATTAAAACGGGAACCACCATAAATTTCACCAAGTAAAATTAAAAATATTGATCCATTTCTTTATCACAGCAGTACAATAGCTTAACTTAGCTTGATGTTAAGTAAAATAAGGTTCGCTCTGCCACCTTGATCTCTCCCCTCCTCTAACTCTTTATCTCAATGACAACAGGTCTACTACTGTGTTTCTACAACTTTCTCCCTATTCACTTGCAGGAAGACATGGTGTGCCTGTCATGCACAGCCACCGGTGAACGCGTGTGCCTGGCCGCCGAGGGGTTCGGCAACCGGCACTGCTTTCTCGAGAACATCGCCGACAAGAACATACCACCGGATCTGTCGCAGTGCGTCTTTGTTATCGAACAGGTAAGTCTTCATGTGGTAAGGAATAATATCCTACTTGTCGAAATTTTGCGGCTTGACTTGACTCATTAGACCAGCGTTTTTCTAGTCCGACGTAGACACTTTTGTATCTTATATTGGATGCTAGCCACCAGTGGCATCTATACTAATATTAGAAGAATTTTTTTTTTTTTGTATTGAATAGGCTCCGAAACTACTGAACCGATTTGAATAATTCTTTCACTGTTGGAAAGCTACATTATCCCCGGTGAACATAGGGTACTTTTGATCCGGGAAATGTGGGGGGAAGGGGGAGGGATATTTGAAAAAAGAAATGACGCGCGGGTGATACCGCCGGCGTAAGGCTAATCATTAACAATATAATTGGATCCACCACCTACACGTTATAAATATTTAAATTAAATTCAGTAAAGAACTACCTTTTCTACACCAAATTAATCCTGAACCTTGTTCTTGTCACAGACCGCCGTTTCATATTTTATGCAAATAGTTTCCGGCGATGTATTTAGTACACCGACCGGTCGTTAATAATTGTGTCTATTTGGAGGTATAATTAGGCTAATGATACGAGTAATTATTATAGCGTTTTCCGAAACTAGCGAGTGGGGTGGAGTTGTCTCGGAAAATATCAGAATGAGATCAAGTTATTTACACATTTTTTCTGTATGCGATGCTGTAGTCTAGATAGGACGAGTGTTAGATACTTTCTTAGGATATTTTGGAAACAATTAATATTTATAAATATAAGTAGGTACATATTTATTTAGTAGACATATTTAGATATTTAAAGTTGAGACATCCTATGTATTTATGATGTTTTCTCTTACTTGCTCTTGTACTGAATGTGCCTGCAAGCAAAACGCCGCAAACTATGTTACGGTACGCGCGGTATGGACACTCAATATGAAGGATCCGCTCACTGTTACTCTAATGGGGACACGGCCATAGAAAAAAAGACTAATTTTAAGGCATCATCGACTATATAATAAATAATAATAATAAATATCTCTGGACATTATTCACACAGCGCCATCTAGCCCCAAACTAAGCATTAGCTTGTACTATGGGTGCGAGACAACGGATAAATTACTTATATACTTTCTTTTTGTAAATACATACATATTATACATAGAAACACCCAGACCGATACAAACAGATGTGTTCATGCACACAAATGTTTGTACCGTGCGGGGATCGAACCCGCGACCTCTGATGTAATAGCCGACTTCTCGACCATTACACCAAATGGCTCGTCATATATTTATATATTTTTTAATTTCTTTCCAGGCGCTTTCAGTGCGAGCTCTACAAGAGTTGGTGACAGCGGCGGGCTCCGAAACTGTAAGTATACCCTGTATGTCACACATATGTATATTACACATTCTATGTTATACCTGATTGATTAACAGTGACACCTGTCCGGTATATCTTATTCACCTGTTGAATAATTAATCTTCAGTTTAAACTAAACACGAAAATTTTATGTTACCTCTTTTGTCGCTCATTTACTGTTTAAATGAAAACTATTTATTTTTGGGAAAAAGTAAATGTACCTATTTAAAAAAAATTATAAATTATATTTAAAATCAATATAGGTAATTTTACCGAAATTATCTGTATTTGACGACAAAAAAAATCAAGTAGGTACTTATATAATACTTTAGTAATACAATGTGACCATTTATTAAATGCAAAAGAAAAAAAAAACGCTTAGTTAAAAAAAAATAACACAAGATAAATCATCTTAGCTTCTGGTATAAATTCTTAAATATGTACCTAATAAATATTATCTAATTTTAAACTCTATAACAACTTTAATAATAAGAGTACACATTCTGACTCATTTCTGACTGCACATTGGACAATGTTTTCTTATAAAGTGTCCCTCAATAGCATAGGTCCACTTGGCAGCTTATTATATATTTATACTAATGAATTTTCAGTAAGTGAGCGATGATATCTAAATACGCCCTCAGAAAATTTTAAGATGCAAATGTTTATGTACACGTTTTGTGTTTAACAATTATATTTCCTCTTGTGAATAATAGATCCCTCTAAGCATTACTCGTAATTTTCCAGGGAAAAGAAAATTTAGTGAGTATTCTTGGAAAGTCGGTAAAACGCATGCCATGATCACAGACTAAATTTTTATTACCAAATTGGCTAAAGTTTTTGACTTTTAAATCGGATTAATATTAAAATATCATTTTACAACACATTTTAATTATATTTTATATCTTGCTAAAGTGACTAATTTACGTTATACTTTTTTCTAAATTCGACTTCTAAAAATAGTGCATGGTCTTTTTTAAATAAATATATTTTCCACAGAATACATTTACAATTGCCTTTGGTCTACAATTAGTTTTGGCTCATGTTAAAAAATTTAAATGTGTTTTTAGTAGACGGACAGTATTCAAAAAGGCCTTAGATTGTCTATCGTTTCCATATGATCGTTTCAAATTAAATAAAAAATCTGTGGAAAATATATTCCTAATTTTATTAATCCTCAGTAGAACTTTATTTAACCTTTTCCACGCCACGCTTTTTTCCGAAAATGGCGCCCCACACGCCACGACCGTTTTGAGACGCATTTATAGTAGTGCGGAGACACTATGTTATCGAGGTTGATTAAAAATGTTAATATTGTAATGATTTTAAACTAATGTTTGAATTAAAATCACCCTATTGTTCAAATATAGAAAGAATAAAACAATTTTGAAATAATTCAGGAGGATATTTTTTTATTTAAAGCGCAAAAATATATCTTAGAGGAATTCCCTTTCGCATCACTATTTGTCTGATATATAAGACTTTGGCGTACCAGATGAAGCGCAGCAGAAGGCATACAGGCTTTATCTAGTTTTAGTGATGTGACTACTTCCGGTTTGGGTATCATAATATCGATAAGTTTGTAAATAAATGTTATTAATAACGATAATTGCTATACTGCTACCCCATTCTCGCACCGCCCCTCGCCCGCACCCTTTAAATAAATGTAAGTCATTCCAAAATAAAAAGTTGTTAGGGCAGGTTGTCAGTGGTGTAGCAATGGCCGGGAGGGGGGGGGCAGTCCGCCCCGGGCGGCACTTTTTAGGGGGCGGCAAAATTTCACAATAAATAATAAAAAATAATAAGAAATAATAATAATAAATATCTCTGACAGGCTATTTAAAAAAAAAAAAGTTTCCAAAAGCTTTACTAGATGGCGTTGAACGAAGTATGTATAAGTCTAGTATTTGTCTATGATCTATTTTTACCTCTGGCACAGATAATATAATACTCTGGTTTTTTTAACTAGGAGCCATAATATTTACTCATTCTTCTTCTTCTTCATAATTAATAGCTTGCTTTGTGTTTTTTATTAACAATTCCGCCAATAAGTATTTTTTTTCGGAAATGAAAATGACATCTGACATAAACAAAACGTTTCGTTTTATCAAAAACAGTCATTGGAAAAAGTCCAAAAAAAAAAAAAAAAAAAAAAAAAAAAAAAAAAAAAAAAAAAAAAAAAAAAAAAAAAAAAAAAAAAAAAAACCAGTCATGTCAAAGTAAACTTTATAACGTTTCGTTCCTTGTGATTGCATAGGTGGAACGGCGCCATCTATTGAGAACTAACAAAACGGGCAAAATCGCCCATTTTATTGTCCGAAATTAACGATTTTTTTATATTTTTTTTATTTTAAAGGTAATTAATAATATTATGTTTCATGAAATTTCTTTTTACACAGCAACAACTATGGGATTGTTGTTTCATTAGACAACATTATTACATAATTATATTGCAGTTACGATACGAATAACACAACTGACACAAAATATTAATTGCAACGAATGTGTCACATTTTAAAAACATATATTCAGAATACCTTCAATTCACATCACTAAATTAATTTTTCTATGAACATCCATCGTCTCTGACGTCACATCCTGTCTTATATATCAGACTTTGGCGTACGGTGATAATGAAAAGATTCATTACGATAGTGTTGGGAAATACAACTGTCGATAAGTGTAATATAATATAAAAAGTGAGCTAGTTTTGTACGATTTCACATGAAATATTGACCATCTTAAAATAATCTCGTAATAAGGTTATGCTTATGTATCATATTAATTGAAAATATTTACGATTTGAAGTAAATACTGTAGTATTTTGTATATATATTATAGTATTGGGTACGTCACTATCTGTCGCATATATCAGACTTTGGCGCTGGGCTATTACGTTAAATGTCTCTAAGATGTTGGCCAAAAAAAGGTTTGTTTTGTAAGGGTTTTTAGGGTAAAAAGACGTGAAAATATTCTGCAATTTTAACTTAATTTTATTCTGTACACATTAAACGTTTGAAAATATTCACAAAAAAAGTATTAAACTCATTCAGGCAAGTAAAAATGCAACGTTTCTTGATCCTGTTTTTTTGTCTGATATATCAGACGTTGGCGTGGTGGGCACGAAAATGGTTTGTCTGATATATCAGACATTGGCGTGGAAAGGGTTAACCTGTTCATTCCCATTACTACTATGATTTTTACTGGATTAATTGATTACTATTTATTTCAATTACATATAACACTCGTTATATATTGATATATTACGTATTCGTATTTAATTGCTTTTTTATATTCAAAACTTATTTTGTGCAAAAAGACGTAAAATAGCTAAAATAGTAGCTACTTAAATTTACTTTCACAGGACCACAACTTATTGTATTTTAAAGAAGCTTTATATTTAGCTTTGCGTAAATGCTTTTATACTTAGAAAAGACTACAGTTTTCTATTGTCCTACCAAAATTTGTTTATTTTTAAATTTTGCACCGATAGTCTGCGAAGCTGTGCGAATTAATTGTTTTAGCAAAGAAATAACGTGCTTAGAGGACAATAGTTATTTGTTATACAAGAGTGCAAAGTTGCTTTTTAACCGCGTGTTCTATTTTGATGACCGAGCAAGCGAAGGATTCTAAAATTGAATCACGAGCGCAGCGAGTGATTCAAAATTAGAATCCTGAGCGTTAGCGAGGGAATCAAAAGAACACGAGGTAAAAAATCTTTGCACTCGAGTGCAACACGTAACTTTTCATTCCACCTCAGCGAGGAAATGACTAAATGCAAAAAAAAGCAAATTGAAAAAAGAACACCAAGAAGGTTCCGAGTCTGAGTTTTTAACAAATTAAAAAAAAGTTGTATGATATATTCGGCACCATAGAGGTAGCAGTAAATAGGTTTAATGATTTTTTTAATTCACAAACTTAGTGCGCACGATGTTCTAAATTCAATTTACTTTATCCTCTAGAGAATAAAAACGGCTTTTCCACTCAGATATTGAAGATTAAAAATACTCTTTCCGAGATGGTGGGATGAAAAAATACTTACGAAACAAAAATAATGTTTCAGTCACATTCAGTACACTTTTAAAAAGCTTGAGGAGCCATGACTTCGGTTTTTGGTGTAGTAGAATCCATGATGGAAACAGTAAGAATTAGTAATATCGGATAAATAATAATATTATTCTGATTTATAAATTTTAGGCCCGAAGTTAAACATCATCGCTTTGAGAAAAATAAAAATATGCCGTAATCAACATCAATATGCTTTTGGAATCTAAACACGTAACCATGAGTGTGTTTGTATAGATACGAATAATTTCGTGTTTTTTCTGTTACAGGGCAAGGGCACTGGATCTGGACATAGGACTTTACTTTACGGAAATGCTATTTTACTTCGACATCTCAACAGCGATATGGTAAATAATTTCAGTTATTTAAATTGGTCCGTTTATTACTCTTTCTCCTAAGGTTGTCTCGACTTAATCAGGGTACGCTTACATCGACGTTGGAGCGACTGTCATCTGACTCATAACAGCATACCCATAACAGCTCTGGATGTGTTCCGGTAGTATTAATATGGGAGCCAGCACACTTGAAATCAGCTCGAATATCAGATGAGCCTACAGTCTGTCAGCACATTGGAATAGGTCCCTCAATGGAATAGGTCGCAGTGACCGCTTACCATCAGGTGGGCTGCGTGCCTGTCTGCCAACTGATCTAGTATAAAAAAAAGACTCATAACAGAGGAAATGGGCCAATTGGATCATGGCTACACAGCCATTCGACTGTGCATACATGTTTTCTCACGATTTTTCCGTCACCGCTCAGCTATGCGCTGTATCCACTCAAACGTCCGTGCGCGTTTCGCTAGGTTGTCAGGACAGTCCGCGAGTCACGTGATACGCGCAAAATAAAATCGATAGGAGACGTATGCTAAATAAATGCTTATTACTCAGTAAATAACTCAAATATCGCAAAATGAAAAATACTAATGAAAGGCTCATTAGTTGACGATTTTTAGGCAATAGTTATGTTTGATTTTAACATTATATTCTATTAATGATCTTACAGTGAACTTTAAGAAATGTTAATTTAGTCCTAGTTTTCAATTAAAAAAAATTTTTTATTAGATATTTTTGACGTTTACAATATTAAAACAATTTTGGGTTTTAGGTAATATAATGGCCTTTCATTTGAAACCAAAATCCCATTATAAATCATCTTAAAAATATTACAAATAAAATAAAAACTAAAGCTACATGATCTGTGAAATCGAAGTTCACGTATGGTAAATTGTCTAATCCAGAATGAAATATGGAATATTTCAAGAAAGTATGGTAATAACCAGGCTATAATATTAATAAGTTTTCATATTAAAACATTTAATTACGATATAATATAAGAACTTTTTTAGATCTTCCAATTATTCACTAATAAAAACACAGAGTCACCGACCTATTTTTAATCCAAATTTTTACTTAAAAACTGACTGGAATCGCACATAATGTTATAAAATATGAAAATATGTAAGATTATAAATATTTTGATATACAAAACAATAATATTTTATTACTTACGGCATGATTTCTCGAATAAAATAGCTGGAGTCACTCGCGCACTGATCCACAAAAACAACAAGCAACTTGACAATTTATTTTTTTTGTAGCCATGAGCCGAAGTTATGTTCCACTTGAAATAAGGTGTGGTACATATCATAGAGCGTCAAAAACCAGTAACACTACAGACTATAAACATCCACAGCGATAAGAAAAAGAAAAAAACAATCGGCGGGCGCGAATTCTTAAAAATGTAACTGTAGTTACACGGACTGTCCTGAGGTATATAGTCTCTGTAACTGTGGTTACAGTGGACGTATGAGTGGGTATTTGTATTTAAATAAAAATGGAGCCGGAGAAAATGGGTACAAAGTTGCTATTCTTAAATAAACAAGTACTTCCATAATATTATAGTCGCCTCCGTAGAACGGCTAAGTCGAAAGGCGACTGGCTATATAGCTACCAGCTCCCACTGGTGAAATCTGCCGCCATAACAGCTCTAGCTGTGTTCCGGCAACATTAATGTAAGCCAGTACACTTGAAATAGTCTCCGGTGGCCGCTTGCAAACAGTTGCGCTGCGTGCCTGTCTACCAACTGCTCTAACAAAAAAAAACTTATTTAATTCTGAGTTTACTTTTCTAAATCGTTCCACTTAAACTATCCTATTTTCCCAGTATCTGGCTTGCCTCTCCACGTCATCTTCTCAAGACAAGCTGGCTTTCGACGTGGGTCTTCAGGAGCACTCTCAAGGGGAAGCCTGTTGGTGGACCCTGCATCCTGCTAGCAAACAAAGGTAAGAACTAATATAATCATTTGAAATTCGGCATACTTATTTATTTTCTTTTGAATTGGTTTCTTTTACTGATGAATGTGTGCAATTGCTTCTGACGGTTTGATGTAGTAGAGTCTTTAATGTTCTAATTCGTTCTACAGATCTGAGGGTGAAAAGGTGCGAGTGGGAGACGACTTGATTTTGGTGTCTGTTGCTACCGAGAGATATTTGGTAAGTTGGAGTATAAAATGGGAACATATTTTGAAAGTTCAAAAGTTTATTAAGCTACTACATAAACATGCAGAATCATTATTTTTTTGGTTTTACTCTTGTCTGAGAACAAAAGACAAACATTATAAGAACCAATTAATGTGGTGACTCTAAAAAGCATTGCAATCTCATAATTATTCATGGTCGATTAGTCCTGCGCCACCCGCATTCAGTGGATTTCTGCGATGACAATATTTATTATAACAAAATCTGTCCATTTCACAGCACACAACGAAGGAAAACGAAGTATCAATAGTAAACGCATCGTTTCACGTGACGCACTGGTCGGTGCAGCCGTACGGGACGGGCATATCGCGCATGAAGTACGTCGGCTACGTGTTCGGCGGCGACGTGCTGCGCTTCTTCCACGGCGGTGACGAGTGCCTCACCATCCCGAGCACGTGGACCAAGGAAGGCGGGCTCAAGTGAGTGACACTGTCTGTTAGTAGCAGGAGCTGACAATGAGGTCGTCTATGTAAGTAAGTATATGCAAAATATGTCAAAAGTGTCAGTGCGCAAGGGATGATTTCATTATCCGAAAAAAAAAACACCAAAAATCACTGCTAGTGTCTGAAAACAGACATGTCGGCGTAGGAAGGGCTAATGACATACTCACTAGTTGCTAGTATCCGACACAAGAAGCGAAAGTGTCTAAATCTGCGCAGGGAGGGCTCATTTCCTACTCACTGTTGGCTAGTATCCAAGCCACAAGTGTCTACGACTGCAGAGGGTTGATTTAATATTCACTGGTAAGATTAGGATTATTAGTGCAGGTGGAGAATCAAACAATAAATGATAGGAAAATATGACAATTGGACTGTTAGTAGAAAAATATTTTTTACCAAATGCTAGCTGACTTTAAGTTTTCCAGATTAACCCCCATACTGCTCTAAGTATTGAAGAAGTTTGAACAACAACGAAGGAATTTTTTTATTTATTTAAATGTAACAACGTCCGCCTTCTTGGAACAGTCGTTAAGCTACTCTAGTCATAAAACCATCAAGGCAGGAATCGAATCGATAACTGTTTCGATTCCAGGCTTGAGCTACCATCCCCACAGAAGTGAAGTGACATAAAAAAGTCTTAGCGACGGCTGATATGCTTCCTCTTAGCTATTATCTACTAAACTATCGAAGCTATAAAGCAAATGTAATCTTGTTTGTCTGTCCACAGCATCGTGGTATACGAAGGCGGGTCAGTGATGTCGCAAGCTCGCTCCCTCTGGCGGTTGGAACTGGCCCGCACCAAGTGGGCTGGAGGGTTCATCAACTGGTACCACCCTATGAGGATCAGGCACATCACTACTGGCAGATATCTCGGGGTCAACGACCAGAATGAGCTGTATCTTGTTAGCAGGTGAGGTTATAGGTTTTAAGAGTAAACATTAGCAAAAATATCTACTAATACGAATATTATAAATGGCAAAATATCTCGGTCTGTTAGGTACGTAGACACTACATGTCTAAACTTTTGAACCGCTTTCGATAAAATGTGGTTAAGACATAGACAAGACCTTAGGAAAAGACTTGGGCTAATTTTAATCCCGGGATAGCGCTTGTTTTTATTAGTCTTTTTTTTCACATCGTAACAGATTGTTCTCTGTTTATCGATTTATGAATCGATAACAGTTTTGGTTCCCTAAAAGTTCGATAACCACCCAAAACAAATATTTATGTGATAAATATTTGTTTTTTTTCGTGTCTAGATGTTTATATAGATTAAAGGTTCATTGTTTCTGACACCTTGTATCACACAAGTGTTTACGTTACTTTGGGATCTATAATTTTAAAGGTATTATTATTTATAAAACAAATTAAAATAATACCAGGCATCTTAAAACTGTTTTTTTATTATTTTACAGAGAAGAGGCAACGACAGCCTCTTGCGCCTTCTGCCTCCGTCAAGAGAAAGATGATCAGAAAGTGGTGCTTGAAGACAAGGATCTGGAGGTCATCGGCGCGCCCATCATCAAGTATGGTGACTCTACCGTCATTGTGCAACATTCGGAGACTGGGTTGTGGTTGTCTTATAAGGTAAGGAGTGTAAACTTTACGTTGTTTTACGAACTATTCATAACTTCTGTCAGCAGATGCTCATATTTATCTTTTTTTTTTATGAAAGAGGGAGAATATTGTACTGTGTATGTAGGTATCCATCAAGAATAAGGAAAACAAATTATATTTTTTTCATATTTTGTTTCGTGATATGATTGCCACACTTGGGTAAGCCTCTATTGTAGTAATTAAATAGCTATATACCAACTACTCTACTATGGCATTGTCTTCTTATTATTTTTTGCTCAGTCATACGAGACAAAGAAGAAAGGCTTGGGCAAGGTAGAAGAGAAGCAAGCTATCCTCCACGAAGAAGGCAAGATGGACGACGGACTAGACTTCTCCAGGTCCCAAGAGGAGGAGTCTAGAACTGCTAGGGTTATCAGGAAGTGCTCTTCGCTCTTTACTAAGTTTATTAAGTAAGTGAGAGTTAAAATTATTTTAAAATATAGCCCCACATTGGGCGCCACTAGTCTAGTTAGTTCTCAAATTCAGCCCCACGTTGGGCGCCACTTGAATAAAAGTATTTTTCTGTTAGTTTTATTCTTCACTTTAACTATACTATTTATATTATTATTAGGAAGTATGTAGCTTTAGTCGTGTTTTTTTTCATGAGTAACATAATGTATTATTTTAAAAATCGTCCCCCAGTGGCCTTGAAACATTACAAGAGAACCGGCGGCACTCGATGTTCTTCGCGTCTGTCAATCTCGGCGAGATGGTGATGTGTCTCGAGGATCTGATCAACTACTTCGCACAGCCTGATGAGGATATGGGTAAGTAGAAGACTTGTTTAATCAAAATAAAAGTCAAATCAAAATATTCTTTATACATGTAATCTTGTATGAAGTATTTATGAATTGTCAATTGCAGAATGACTCTACCACCGGATTCGGAATGTCGTTATCTGTCGAGAAGAACCGGCAAGAAACTCGACAGTTACTCTTTTATTTATCAGGTTGCGACTACTTACATGTTTGTTAGAAATAAAGGGTCCAATGAGGGTGTTTTACATTGAAATATCCACTAAAGGGCATAGTAAGTTGATAAGTCAAACTAAGGAATTTATAATCATCCTGGAGGCCGCACGTTAAATTAAACACTGAAGACCAAAAATGTTAACTTGAAATCGATTAGTATTTGACACATTTATGGCCAAGTGATGCCATATTTAATGATTTTGAATATCGGGAATAGATTTTTTCTGTATATACTTATTTCACGACACCACAGAGCAACGGATCGACCTGATCGAATTTTTTGTATGGGGATAATTTGAATGCTGGGAATTGGAAGCTAGTGTCGTAAATATCGGGTATATTTATTTTTAAATTTTTGTCCATCAGATATTTTACTAATAAGCCTCATACTAAAACTGTGCAACATCTTTCCCAGAACACGAAGAGAAACAGAACAAATTCCGAGCGCTCCGGAACCGTCAGGACCTGTTCCAAGAAGAAGGCATCCTCAACCTGATTCTGGAGGCGATTGACAAGATCAACGTGATCACCTCGCAAGGGTTCCTGGCTGGGTTCTTAGCAGGAGATGAGTCGGGGCAGAGCTGGGATATGATATCTGGATACCTTTACCAGTTGCTGGGTAAGGAGATTTTTTTTTTATTGCCATGTACAAGACGAGCAGATCGTACACCTGATGGTAAGCACCACGTCTGCCTTTAGACAGTTCAGTGCCAAACAGTAACTTAGCAGTTACTGTCTGGCACCGCCCTGCGCCCGTTACACCGAGACGACAGTTATTAGGTCTCATATACCCAGTAATTCCACTATGTGTTTTTTTATTAACCACGGGTGATGTGGCACTATATGCTGTGGCCCGGGTGTTGGCCTATTGACGCTAATAACCATCGAATACTTTATAGTACCGCACAGAAGTTTTACTCCCTAACAAAAGTCAGGTTTAGGTGAAAAATACCAGAACCCACTGGCTCTGGTATTTTCATACCTAAACCTGACTTTCCGCTTCCGAGCAAAATTAAAACTTGTAACCGCATATTATTAGAAATAAGGAAACATTTCAATTTAATAATACCTAACCAAGTTTTTTTTCTCCTACAGCCGCCATAATCAAGGGAAACCACACAAACTGCGCCCAGTTCGCCAACTCCAACAGATTGAACTGGCTGTTCTCTCGACTTGGATCTCAAGCCTCGGGGGAGGGTACGGGAATGTTGGACGTACTCCATTGCGTGCTCATCGACTCGCCTGAGGCGTTGAATATGATGCGGGTGAGTAATGGATTGTTAACATCTTCATTTCTTACCATAACATTTGGGTTGTCATATTGTTTTGTTTTTTGGGTTTTCTCATTACTTTAAAAAGGGAACAAATTAAATGACCACCAAAAAACACAATCGTTACCCAAACAGCCTCATCCAAAATAACTATAATATGTACAAACAAACGAAACCTGTACCAAAATATTTCGGGCTATTTAAGTCATGTCTGCACTACAAAAACTTTTCGTAACCCAAAAAGGCCACGCGTGCACCAAATTTTAACTAGCAAAGTTTTGTGTCATTCTTACCCAAATATATCATTACGTTTGCCATAAAATGTATTCATATAACCAAGTATATTAAATTGATTGATAAGATTTGTGTTAGGTTAGGTTAGAACTGCGACCACTAAACGCACGAGCCGAGCGAGCGTAGCGAGCGTGCCGCGGCAGCTGCCGGCGAGTGCCAGAACTGAATTCTACCCATTTTACTTGGTCGGGACAGAGAGAAAAAGATTTTGTTTATTTACTATCAATCGTCAAATGGTATATAGTATCGGTAAATCTTTAGAACTTCATTTATATTTTTTGGGTATACAATGATTTTTGTATGCATTACTTTAATTTATTAGGATAAAATATATGTAACATAATTGGATGAAATTTTTTAATACAATGCGAGTACAAATTTGGTGCACGCGTGGCCTTTTTGGGTAGCTCAGCGATTATTCTGACGATACTTACGTTTTTTAGGTTAGCAGACTTAACGTTTATTGGTGATCATTTCATAATAAAATGGGGATTAAATTCTGGTAAGTACTTAGGATTTTTTAGGCGTTATATTTCATTATATCTGGTGGTTGCTTAAACCTAAGCCCTTTAAAAATACTCAGTAGTGGCTAAAGCTTATATAGCCAAGGTTTTGAGAAAGGAGTTATCTTTGTCGCTTAACTTTAGTGATTGGTTTCCAGAGAATCTTATAAGATTGTTTATTTATTTAAATAGATGCGGTTTGTGGTATTTTGTGGTATTATATAAAAAAGCTTATATTACCATTTGTTCCCAGGACGAACACATCAAAGTAATCATATCTCTACTAGAGAAGCACGGAAGAGACCCTAAGGTCTTAGACGTGTTGTGTTCCCTCTGCGTCGGTAACGGAGTGGCGGTGAGGTCCTCGCAGAATAACATCTGCGACTATCTACTGCCGGGGAAGAATCTGCTTCTACAGACTGCGCTTGTGGACCATGTGTCAAGGTGAATTGGACTTTAACTTTATAGATTTAGGAAGCAATTTTTGTTGATCAATATAAGACAAATTGTTTATGTTTACTTTTGATGTTTTGTTTCAAATAGAGTATGCAATTCTGTTCTTTATCAGAAACGTATTTGATAACTGATTTTACCCAATGGTTTCAAAAGATGCTGTCTCTAACAGATTCTTTTATTTTTGACGATTGATCGTGGTTACGGAACCCACGATCAACCTTCCAAAATACACTTTACAAAAGATTGATTTACTTAAACATTCTAGAGATTTTATGGAAACTTCGTTATGTTTTGATTATCTCCAAAAGGCTGGATCACAGATACTTAATGCTGAGGTAGTGGCTTATACTTATTTATGCAAGAAAGAAGGAGAATAACATTTTCCGGATTTATTTCAGTGTCCGTCCAAATATCTTTGTGGGGCGCGTGGAAGGTTCTGCGGTGTATCAGAAATGGTACTTCGAAGTGACGATGGATCACATCGAGAAGACCACTCATATGATGCCACATTTGAGGATTGGATGGGCTAATACTGCTGGGTAAGAGCATCTTCTGCTATAAGTAATTAAGTTTTTTGAGAGAAAGCTTTAACCCTAATTTCAACCTAGTGAGACGTGCGGCTATGTGTAACAGTAGGACTCATGTTTAAATACACTCGTCCCACTACCCCCTAAACTCCCTAGGTTTCCCATTCACACCCGAAAAGTAAGAGCCGGGGAATAAAGGTACCATAGCCTATGATAGAGTGGATAGTGTGAGTTCACCAGAGTGACGCTCATTGAGCTCATACTATAGGCACTTTTGATATCGAACATCTTATTATAGATATTAACTACCTGCAACCAGACCACCAGGGTGGGAATAAAAAACTTTTTTTTTTCGGAGGAGAATTGCGTTCGTGGCATTCTGCGCCTAAACCCAACATTCACCATAACCGCAGGCTAGCTAGACCTACGGCCCGTGTGGGACTCGAGACTAAAGGGTCCCACTATCCACTAAATTCCCTTAGTTTCTTAACCAGCCCATGTTTTTAAATCGTAATAGCGTAATCACTATATCATGTAGGCAGTATAAAATGGCCGGAATGACTTTTACAATTTTTTTTATGTCAGAGGCCGCAAACGAGCCATCGGGTCGCCTGATGGTAAGCAATCACCGCCGCCAGTGGAGATCTGCAACACCAGAGGGATCGCTGTTGCGTTGCCGGCCTATGGGGGAATGGGAGGTGTGGGCCTCAGGCACTCACAAACCAGACGAAACACAGTAGTCACTATTATTTCACGCTGGTGTAATGTGAGAGGGTGGTACTTCCCCGGACGAACCCATTCTCACTGTAAAACAGCATGGCTCTACCACCACAAAAAATTTAATCTTTTAATTATATTTCAGGTACGTGCCATACCCCGGTGGAGGTGAGAAGTGGGGCGGTAACGGAGTGGGAGATGATCTTTACTCGTTTGGTTTCGATGGGGCGTATCTGTGGTCTGGCGGTCGGAAGACGCCCGTCAACAGGTCTCACGCTGAAGAACCTTATATACGGAAAAGTAAGTTTATCGGACAAAAAACTCGACTCTTAGGTACAGACGGCAGCAGATCAACCTACCCCAAAAAAATCTCAATCAAAAAAGGACTCTATATGGAGTGGATAAAGCTGAAAATTGGTTGTAGAAATTTGACAGATTAGGGTAGTATGATTTGCTGTTGACTGTACCTAAAATAGACCGACCTGGGGGCCTAGACAAAGTAACATTTTGACAGCGATAGCGAAATTCGCTAACTTTAAATTGTATGGACTTGACAGGTGTCTTGGAAAAGTCACGTGGTTAATCGATATTGGAAGTACGGGTTTAGTCATTCGCTATCGCAATTTGAGCGATAACGAACGTCATAAGGGCCGCTTGTCTAGGGCCCTACGCAGCAATCAATGTCAATCCAACATCTTTTTTTTACACAAGACTATTCGATGCCAACTTTTACTGATACTGATTTGTTACGACAAATCAATAGATTGATATTAAAAAAATAAATAAAAAATATTAATAAATATTGGACAACATCACATACATTGATCCGACCCTAAAGTAAGTAGCGTAAGCACTTGTGTTATGGGTATCAGAAACAACGAAGGTACCACAAATATATACTTAAACACAAATAAACATCCAGACACAGAAAAAACACAAATGTTCATCACATAAGTGTTTGTCCGGGGTGGGATTTGAACCCATGACCCCTGGCGCATAGGGAAGGGTCACTACCAAATGCGCCACCGGGCCAGACAAAATGTTTCTTATAATTATTATTTTAGGTGACGTCATCGGCTGCGCGCTCGACTTGACGGTGCCGATTATAAACTTTATGTTCAACGGCGTAAGGGTCACTGGTTCCTTCACCAACTTCAACCTAGAGGGAATGTTCTTCCCAGTCATGAGCTGTTCGAGCAAACTGAGGTAAGTACTTAGTAATAATGGAATTCTTAACAATTCCTATTTTGGTAATACTATTTTATTTATTTATTTATTAACGAACATACAACATAGTTCTCAAATTAACAGTGAAACAAAAACCAGATCTGGTTTGCCCGTACCGTACACCTCAGATTCGTCATTAGACGCAACTATGCCCATGCTTTTGTAAAAGTAAGGCAATGGTCAATGAAATTTTCCCTCGGACTTGTTGATTCAAATTCGCTATAGTTTTGGAGTTGCAAACTTTTCAAGCAAGGCTCAGGGCTTGTAAATAAACTACCCATATTTAGCTAACGTGTTTATTATACCCATACTCGATATTTGACAATGACCTACTTGCTTCTACTTTATTGTTTAAGACACGGAATTTTGTAGCTTTTCTACAAACTCAATGTTTTTTTATTATTTTTCACCATTTTATGCGGCCATTTTAGTTTTTACAAGTCAAATTAATTGAAAAAAAAAAGAATTATATCTGATCTAAGGCTGGTTTTAGAGTCACGGTGACAAGCATACGAACAGCGCGCGTATCAGCAAGTATCGCTGTTCTTGTAAGATAGCGACGATTTGAACTGCAAACATAGATTAAAGAAATAAAATATAGATAGAACGTTCGGTTGTCAAATCAAACGCCAAGGTGTGTCCAGAAACGCTGCGTGCCCCCCGCACCTACCTCACTTCGGCCCCGCGTTTTATTGCCAGGTCAAAACTCGGGCAAGCCGTTTCCCAATTTTTTGGGGTAAACTTTTTGGGGTAAATGGATACTGTGGCATTACGATAATAAGTAGTTGTTAATAAATAAAAAATAGTCCAGTAAATTAAATATAAATATTTTTAATATTATAAAAATAAAATTTTAATAAAATAACTTATTAAGCAAGTTTTACTCGTCAATCTTTTTTACCCTTTCAGCACTTCGACGTCAATTACCTGTGAAGAAGAAGTGCCGCAAGAAACTCACACTTTGCTTTTTATAAAAGAATAATAATAAATATGTAATTAAAAATCAAAAACATTTTAACAACACAATAATAATTTTATGTCGATATAATTAATAATGTCATACATAATGATATCAATACAAGGAATCAAAAGAATAATGTCAATGAAATAGTTTAATGAAATGAAATAACTTATTCAGCAAATAGAATTTAAAAAAAATACTTTTGCACGTCTATCTTTTTTTCCTACCAGCAAGAAACTCAACACTTTGCCTTTTTTACAAATAATAAAGTACATATCACAAACATTTTAACAACACAATAGTAATGTCGAAATAATAAATTATGATATCAATACAATACGAAGGGTAATGTCAATACAATATTTATAATCAGCCTGCGCCAACTATTCGCATCTACAGACTTTTATCGTTTAAATAGTTTTCCATTTTTTTTTAACAACACAGTTCATAACATTCCTTTTTTTTTAGCAATATCTGTTACTACAATATATTAATGGTAAAAAATTTGGGGTACTATTTTTTCATTTACTGGCAACACTGTAAGAATGAGTGAAGTTTTTTCCTTGATAAATTAGAAGAGGTTAAATATTAAATAATAAAATGAAGGTGCTGTATTATCGGTTACTTACGTGTGAAACGTGATCCCGTGTTCTTTTTTTGTCAGATTAGGACTGTTTCGGCAGGTGGGAACAACGCAGGACGGCATGTTTATTTTTTTTTCGCACACGTGCAATACGTCACGATCGAAATGTCACAAACCGCGACTGACGGCGACTGAGCGAAACTCTACGAAAATGTAGAGTTTTCACTGCCCCAGGTTTAGCGCGCGTCACTCCTTCTGTATTATTCCTACTTCTATGACTGCAAAGTAAACCGGCAGTGTAAAACGCTACGCGCGTTCCTTAATTACTGAATTCCAGAGTTAACAAACTGGGAAACGAGAAACTATCGAGTTAAAAATGCCTTGAGTTGTCTATAAACTAGCTGTATCTGCGATTTGATTCTGGTCACGATCTGAGGTTCAAAATTATATTTAATCGCAGTTGCCGCTTTCTCCTCGGCGGAGAACACGGTCGTCTCCGCTACGCCGCGCCCGAAGGCTACTCTCCGCTCGTCGAATCCCTGCTTCCCCAGCAGATCCTCAACCTGGAGCCATGCTTCTACTTCGGGAATCTTTCTAAGAGGGCGTTAGCCGGCCCCCCATTGGTGCAAGATGATACTGCATTCGTGCCTACGCCTGTTGATACTTTACAGGTTGGTTAAGTCTGGTTATATTGGTTTGACAAGTCGCATTATTAAAGAGTTATTTAAGGATGACATTAGGATATTGTGTATAAGACCTTATTAGCGATTTTAACACTAGCTCTGCAGTTAAAGAAATATTTTTTGCATAAACTTGGTGTGGTTTTCCTGTAGGGAGCTCTGCCAACAATTGCTCCCATATAATAAAACTGATCTTATTACATTTTTAATTGTTGCCCAAGCGTACCCTAATTTAGTCAGGAAAAAAATAATAATGTCACAAAATTACTAATGTCGTTCTTACCACACAATACTTTTTACGGCATAATTAATTATTTTGTAAATGTCCGCAGGTGGTTCTGCCAGGTTACGTCGAACAAATCAGAGACAAGCTGGCGGAAAATATCCATGAAATGTGGGCGATGAATAAGGTAAGATTTCCAGGAAACATTCGGAAGTATAGAGGCGCTGCACAGACTAAGGCAGCAAAAAGTAGCTTCTTTTTGTTGCCGACACGGCATATCATTGTTACTCTGTATGTAAGTAGACACAAAAAGTGTCTAAGCCTGGGCAAGGATGGCTGATTTCGTATTCACTGGTGGCTTATCTGTCACAAATAGTTGACTTATGTAAATGGCTTGAGAAATCGTAAACTCTTCGTGGCTAGTAGGTAGTTTTGGGGTAAGCAGTAGCCTTTTTTCTAAACAGAGAATTCGTCGTTCCACGTGATCCACTGGTGGGACACAACTCACAAGGCACAAAAGTCTACATCTGCGCAGCGTCAAAACATAAAGTATAAATGGTATTGAAGGATACTGTTGCGGGTACGGGATACGTTAATTCAATTGAATGTCGGTAACGAAAAGACAATTGTTTATTTTAAACAAGTAAACCGAAATGCACAACTTTACACTTTACAATCTTCGTAGACAATTCTCAATAAACACTCGTAAACGCTGTTAACTTCAAACGTCGCAGGATCGTTCGCACTGATCGCTTTCCGAAGAATGAATACTTGGCGCAGTGTCGCTCGGTCCCTATTTATACCCGGCGCGGGCGCTCCAGTAATTTCTTAGATGATTCTCGAAACCGCGCGACCGTGTTCGATCGATGTTCGAGAGTTACCAAGCGCGCGTTAGCAAGCGAGAATGAACCTTATTCTTTAGACGCAATAAGGTCCGTTCGCTTGCTCTGTTGCCGGGTACAGACGGCGTAACAATACTTTTAAATGTATTTTTCTGCACAGATCGAAGCGGGCTGGATGTATGGGGACCAACGTGATGATTTACATAAAATACATCCATGCCTCGTACCGTTCGAGAGGCTGCCGGCCGCTGAGAAGAGATATGACATACAGCTGGCTGTACAAACTCTCAAGTAAATATCATTGTCTTACAAAGCAAAATAGTTGCAGAAACTTATAGCTAAAGATTGTTAGTTTTTGCTATATATTTCTAGGGACAAAAATATGTAGCTATAGTTTGTTCATTATTCTATTATTTGTCCTATAAAACAATAATAAGTGACGAAATAGTGGTATTTTGTAATGTTTGATAATATTCTATGAAATATTGGCCTTTTCTAAGTAAATACGTGTGAGCCAGTTCCTAATTTCAGTAAGACATTAATTGTGTTGATACAAACTAGCGTGTTAAATTGTATATCTTATTTCAGGACAATCTTAGCTCTCGGATACTACATCAGCTTGGATAAGCCCCCAGCGCGTATCCGTAACGTTCGTCTGCCCAATGAACCTTTCATGCAGGTAATGCTATATTTATACATTTCTTTTACTTTGGTAGCTCAATTATTTATCGAAAAAATACAGGATAGTCGTCAAATTCTTAAATTTTTGCTACCATTATATCATCAAGATTTACACATTAATGGTATAAAACAAATTGATTCATATATATTAAGATCAAAATAATATGTGTTATATTAACTTAAATAAATATTTTTAAACGATAAATACGTTTTGCATAATTTATTTAGTCCCTCAATGACTTTACTCCTCAAAATGTTCTTATATTTTCACCTGATGGAATCCCCTGCCTAAGTCTTCAATGTTAATTTTCTCTGTAGTCGAACGGATACAAGCCAGCACCCTTGGACTTGAGTGCTGTCACCCTAACACCGAAGATGGATGAACTGGTTGACCAGCTTGCAGAGAATACTCACAATCTTTGGGCTAGGGAGCGCATTCAGCAGGGATGGACTTATGGACTTAATGAAGTAAGTTTGTTGTCTTCTGTTTACTACTAATAGTAGAAATAAAATAGTTTTACTTGTAGTTGATTTGTTAATTTTAAATTGATGCTTTAGATAATCGCAAAGTTATTTGTGTTGATAGATTTAATTTTATTACACGCTGAATTTTATCATAAAAAGTTAGATTGTTTATAAGCAGTCAATGAGACAAAGCATCTATTTTATATTGGTGTCATTAATGTTTTATATTGGTTCGTTCTGTTTAGGCCATTTTGGTATAGAAAATACTTTTATAATTTTGCATTGTAAAATAAAAATCATTTCTTTCATCTATAACTCTTACTTTTATTATGACAAATATTAATTAGATGAGGATCACAGCTGGCGTTTTAATTAATATACAGATTTTATACCGTGAAATTGTGTAATTTTTGTGTTTTTGCACAGGTTTTAGCTTCCACAGCCATGACAAATCCAACCGCTGTGACTCTCACACTTAATATGTCACAAAAATTACTAGGTGTGAGGGTCACAGCGTAGTTGTGTTTGATCACTTTCATCATCTACAGCATTTTTTATTTTGTATTTACTTTAGTATCTCGGTTATTTTTTAGCTTTAGTTACTTTTACGTCTTTTGTTTTTTCTTTTGTATTACTATTGTTATTATGTTTAATTAATTTTAATTTATCTCATCTTTTATACTCTATTAAATTATTTTTAACCTACATTTTCTTGATCACACAAATGTACAAGGATGAAGCCGTTTCAATTCTTTCACATTATCATTATTTGTTGATTATTCAGTTCTTTTCATAGAAAATTATTTTTTATTTTATTTATAAACTTATCGATCTTTATGTCTACAAGTCACCCGATACTTCGCCACATTTGTGTCAAATGCAATAGCTGTGACTCTCATACTTAATATGTTGCAAATTCTTACTAGGTGTGAGGGTCACAGCGTAGTTGCGTTTGACCACTTTCATCAACATCATCGTTATTCGTTTTATCTCTTTCAAAGACCTTCCATAAATGATTATCATTAATTTTATGTATTTTTATTATATATCGCTATTTTACATGTAAAGCAATACTTTTATTAACTTGTTTTCTTAGTCATCGTGTCTATTTAGCTATCGAGCATTTTATCAACAAACTACGCCAAATCCAATAGCTGTGACTCTCACACTTAATATGACACAAATATTTACTAGGTGTGAGGGTCACAGCGTATTTGTGTTTGGTCACATCACCAGTCGCCTTTATTTTATTACGTTTTATATTTTGTCATTTATATTTATTTCTTACTTTATATTCTGTTATTTCATTATCTTTGTATATGTATCTATACTAATATTATAAAGAGGAAAGATTTGATTGTTTGTTTGTTTGTATGTTTGTTTGAATCGAATAGGCTCCGAAACTACTGAACCGATTTGAATAATTCTTTCACTGTTGGATAGCTACACTATCCCCGGTGAACATAGGGTACTTTTAATCCCGGAAATTTAGGGGGAAAGGGGGGAATATTTGAAAAAAGAAGTTACGCGCGGGTGAAACCGCGGGCGGAAGCTAGTAAAAAATATATGTTTCAGCTACTTAACTTACATTTCATGTAGTAAATGTAGTAATTTACTCACTAAAGTTATTTGTTTATTAGTGTGTTCAGTATAATATGTTATTTATTAATCCTATAGGTAATGTCGTATTTATTTGTAGAAGCCAGTACGAGATAACAGATTCGTCAGCTGTGACTCTCACACTTAATATGTCACTAATATTTACTAGGTGTGAGGGTCACAGCGTGTCGTGTCTGTTTGTCACAACATTGAAGAATGAAGATTATTTTTTACCATTTTTATTTATTTTCTTTATATTAATAATTATTGTATGTATTATTATTATATTTATTATGTATTCTGTTTTATCTAATACTATTACACTTGTTGTCATTAAGAATTGAGAAAATCTTATAAAAATATTGTTTTTTTCTTTCTAAAACAAAATGGTTGCTTGATGTCTGTCCGCTAGAGAAAGAAACGTTGTTTTAATTGTCTCCCTTTTTGTAATAAGTGTTTTACTTTTTATTTTCGTAAAACTTACTTTAAAAATGATTGCTTTTATTGTTACAATGCAGTAACTTCATTACATTTAAGAGAATTTGATTAGATAACGAAACTTGTTGTCATTAAGCAACATGTTTGACATTAAGCAACTGTGCTTAGTAGTCAATCATCGAAGTAAAACAATAAGCCTCAAACTAACATTGTAATTGTAGGACCCCGACATGCACCGATCTCCGCATTTAGTTCCATACCCAAAAGTCGACGACGCGATTAAGAAAGCCAACCGTGATACAGCTTCGGAGACCGTCAGGACTCTTCTTGTGTACGGATACAACCTGGACTCACCCACTGGTGAACAACATGAAGGTTAGAATATTATCAGCATCATTTTGAAGCGTAGATACTAAGTAAGTTCCACATACATAACAATGCTTGGTTGTCTACGATTGCACTCTTCTCGCCACATTTTTCTGCCAAGCACAGCCAAGCTTTGGAATTTAATTACTTTCAAAACTTTTTTTTATTGAGACGAGCAGATCGTTCACCTGATGGTAAGCGCCACGTCTGCCCTTAGACAGTTCAGCGCCAAACAGTAACTAAGCAGTTACTCTCTGGCACCGCCCTGCGCCCGCTACACCGAGACGACGTTATTAGGTCTCATATACCCAGTAATTTCATTAGCTTCAATGCCCTTTCCCTGAAACACAGAGTGCTTGACACACTTCTATTTCACGACTTAGCGACCTTCAAGAGACATACATAGTTAAAGCTATTTCTAAATACTAATATTTCAGCGTTACTGCTGGAAGCGTCGAAGCTGAAACAAGCAGACTTCAGAACGTACAGAGCTGAAAAGAACTACGCAGTCAGTTCCGGCAAGTGGTACTTCGAGTTCGAGATTCTCACCGCTGGACCTATGAGGGTGATTATCATATTCTTTAATATACAACAACAAACAAATAAAAATGGCTTCCACTAATTTTCAGCCAAATCGGTTCATCCGTTCTTGAGTTATAAATAGTGTAACTAACACCACTAGATATAGAAATAGATATAGTTTCTCTTTACTTATAGGTCGGTTGGGCCCACGCAGACATGCCTCCAGGAATGATGTTGGGTCAAGATGAGAACTCCTGGGCATTTGATGGCTACAATGTAAGTTTTCACTCACTTAAACAAATATAGGTATTTAAATTATAGGTAATTATTGTTAAAATCAGTTTTGTTTCTACTATTTTGTTTTAAAATTATTTCAGGGTTGACAACAAATGTGAAATTTTAATAAAACCGTATTAGTCAAGTGTATAATATATTTTTGGAATAATCTGGGATGAACTGTAGGTACTTGGTATAAAGATACAAGATGCCTCAAGTATCAGAGTCTTGAATGCGAAAGTTTTCAGTTAAAATTTGTGTAATGTAAAGATTATTTTTATTTTTTGCTTTTTATTATGTCTTAAAAGACAGACTCAAACTTTTGGATCCAACTGCTCGGTATTTTGCCCTATAGACTCTCTTCGTGGCGCAGTGGTTAATAAAGTTTTTATTTTAACTTTTTTTTTGCTCCGTTTGTAAGTTTATTACTTATTCTGTATCAATACCTGTATAACAGTAAAATATCCAAACCTTCTTAAAAAAATATGATGCAACTTCTTACTCCGTATTTTTTTACAAACTTCTATCTCCAAATCGCATTCACCTCTCTCTTACTATTTTAGTTTATCTCTACAATAGTAAAACAGACTGTCTGATGCACAGTGCTTTAAAGTCCACGGCGGGTCGACGGACGCGTTCGGCTTGCAGTTCAAAGTGGGCGACATAGTGGGGTGTTTCCTGGACGTGTGCGATTATACCATTAGTGAGTCACGTCCTGTAGGGGTGATGTCCTTGATACTTTATTGGGTGGAGTTAATGTTGGAAGGAAATAAAATAAATAAAGAAATACGCACAACCAAGCTTTAGAGCGAATTGCCTTGATCAATGTTTCCTTTGGTATTCCAAATGTCCATGAGTGACGGTGATCACTTACCGTCAAGTTATCACCTGACGGTAAGTGTGACGTTAACTTATTTTCCTACTTTTGAAAAGAAAAGAAAAAGCATGTAATTTATTAGCCACCCCATTAATGTGTGGCACAGGTCAGATACACAACAGCCAAAAAATTATAGGTCAACATAAATACATAATTTTTTAATTACATATTTAGCTTTTTGACACATTGGTAACTTTTTAAGATATATGTAAATAATTCCAGTTAGAGGCATGGGCGAAAAAAAAATATTTACTAGTAAATTTATTGATTGACCGCAAAAAAATATAAATTTAACATATTTTTTTTTTTGAGATTAAGAAACAAGCATCGTAGTTTAAGAACTTTTAAAAACACTTTAATAAAGTATCAAGGAGCCAGCACCAATATAAATGTATTTGTGTTATATCGTGGTAACAGTCATGTTGATGTATCCTCTCCTGTAATTGTGGACTGAATGGAACTTATTTATGTTGTCTTCCCAACCCATGTTCTTTATTAATCCTTTGTTTCCAGTTTTCCAGACTGTGTAAACTTTACCGGAGATTCTATTTAAAAATATATAAAAATTAAATGTGCATTTTGAAAACAAAACTGTCGGATTTTACTAGCGGATTCTTTTATTTAAAATAGTTTCAAAATATTAAAACTGTTTAGTTGTGAAGTCTCCACAAAATATTGACGCATTCTTTTAATTTGAGCTGAGTTGTGCCACCATTTGCACAAATATTTATGTAATTACAAAAACATAGTGCAGTTGATGTTAATATGTATTTCATGGTAAATGGTACTTATAAAATCATGGTTCACAATTGAAAAGAGTTAACATAATATATAATGTATTCAAACTTATTATTTAGTAAGTTTTGTTTTTAAAATGCAATTATTTTCCATTTAATTCAAAACTATAAGTTTGAATCTTATTTTGTATATAATTATAATAAAAATATTAATTTAAAATGCTTTAAAAGTCAATTCTGGCTCTGCTTCTGCTTTCCTGCGAAGTGGAGCATATCTAAATAAAAAAAGTAGTTACACTGTCTTTTGGAAGTTGCAAAGGGTTCAAAATGTAGAAATGACGTCATCAAATGTTTTTTCCTGACTTTTCAAGGAGGAAAAAGTATACAGCGGTAGCACAGAGTCGTTTGGCAAGCAGTGGGCGGTCGGCGACGTAGTGGGAGTCTTCCTAGACTTGATAGATAAGACGATAAGTAAATATCACGTGACGTCATCACCGCATTCAAGTTTATAGTCATACTTGGGAAAATTACTTTTTATTGGCAGCCAGTGCTTGCAACTTTTTAAAAAGACTAGGGTTTTGAGTTTTGTCATGGATTTAACAGATAATAAAATGCTGTTTCAGAGTATGAAAATATTGTTACAATTTGGCTTAATGGTCATGTCCATTAAGCCAAATTGTAACAATATTCATCTTCGAGCCCGAAAACATAAAAAAAAGAAGGATATTAAAATGTCGGACACCAAAATTCCGCATTATTTATCTGAAATGGGATTTGGTAACGTGGTTCACTTTTAAATAATTGAAATAAAGTTTTTAAAGTTCTAATAAAACAATAAAGTTTATGCAGTCAATTGACTTTAAAAACAATTGAATTATGACACTTTCGACAGATAATAAAAGGTCTCACTTAATTTTCCTCTTCTTTATTTTAAAATAATACCGAGAAATATACCAACAACTATAAAGGGAAAGAGTAATTTGTATTAAAAGTATAGACTTTCTAATACAAATTACTCTTTCCCTGCCTCAAAATAACCACCATGGATTAAAAATACAGCAGATATGTTGCCAATACTAGGTCGTTTTCCGTTTGATACATTGCATGGCTACAAACTTGATCACAAAGCTTATGCTGGCTTAAACTTAGATTTGTGGCAAGAACATTTTAACGCCTCATTTTCTATCCTTTCTACCAGATTTTACCTTCTTTCTAAGATCATTTTCTCATGTTTTAAGCTTGTGCCTAAACGTAGAGCGGGAACGGAATAAACATTCAGTTAAAAAAATGTTCATTTAAGAATATGTGACTGTTTGCACTGCTTGAGATTAACTGAAAATACTGTTAACATGTCTTCTATCTCCCAAAACAAAACCATTCTAAACAAGGTGTTGAAATTCGAATTGTTAATAGGTTGACGACAAAAAAATTAAAAAAAAAAAGGAATGTGTTCAAACTGTATTAGTTAGGTCATTACCTATTGCCCGTCCTGTATAATACTTTCTAGACCTTTGAAGGTTGAAATTAGTCAAATTAGAATAAAGTTTGCTCTGATTTTATTACGCTTATCTGTTACATACGATGATAGCCTGACCAATAAAATAAAAAACCTCGCCATATGTATTGCGGAAAAATATGGGAATTAATTTCTTCAAGTAAAACTTAAACAATCAATTTGAAAAAACAATTAGATATTATGTCATTCATTATTTTTTATTCTGTCAAAGTGTGATGTCAAGTGTCAACCGTGCCATGTTACTATTGGATATTGTTAGTTATTTGTGAGAATAACCATAGCGACCAAGGGTTGCTATAAGCATAGCTAATGTGGCACCTTCAGAGCAGGTTTTTTATTTTCCTGGTCAGGCTATACATTGAAGTTTATTAATTACCTTCTTTCTTCTTTTCATAAAATGTTCTTGCCCGCTTGCAGTTAAGCTTTTTAGACATTTTTTGAACCCGAAAGCATCGAAATTCATGACTTACATCGCTTTGAGTTGAAACGGCCACCGTACTTCGCTTGAATAGAAGTTTCGCACGGTTCGCACCACATCTACAATGATTTGAATTGATACTTGCCACGTAGGTATTATCTTATCACTAACTTGGAAGCGTTCTTTACCGGTATCTATTGGTAGATAATTGACCGGTGAAATTAAAAAACTGTACAAAAAGAAAACTAGATAAAGCATTGGCGTTGTTAAGCAACATTTTAAGAATCTTTTCTTCGTATAGGATTATCTAGTTTTTTCTACTGACTCAGAGGTCAGAACGTCAAACTGTAAACTGAAAAGTTATTGTTTTTATTTGTTCGGAAAATGCGACCACTTCAAAGTCTGCAAGTAAGAGGTGTAAAACACCATGCGTCTTTAAAGTCACATAACTTATTCAATGGAGGCTTTCCAAAAACCTACGTTTCTGTCTCAAAGATTTAAGAGCGTCCATTTTGCTATTATGAATTCGTTACTCTAAAATATTATATATTTAAACTATTTTTATTTTAAGTTTGAAATAAAGTACAAAATTAAAATTATTCGACAATCATATTTAAAATTTGACACTAAATATATTTCATTTAAAGGAATAGAATGTTTTCCCCAATATTTATAATTTCTTCTTTCCTCCAAATATGGCTTTCAAAAGCTTTATCTATAACTTAGATTGAAATAGATTTGTAGTTTAGCTTAAGCTTAAAAATCTGTCATCTTAAAGGTAGACTTGAAGGAGATTGTAGATAATAGATGGTTAGATATTAATAAGACTAATATTAATGTACTAATTTACTATTGTATTATATTAAGTATATAATTTATTGTAAATATTTGCTTTCATTGTCAATAATATTTTGAACCAAATGCTAACAAATACTAATTTGTTTTTTGGGTGTTTGTTTAACACTTAATTATTTTCAAAACTGTGATAAATTGTCTAGTAAAGGTTTCAACCAAAAAAGATTTGTTGTTAGTTATCGATCATCATATTATCTTTAGAACTCGAATAAAATATTAAAAGTTTAATGTCAGTAAATAAAATAAAATAGTTGCCTTTATATTTCAATTGTAATAAATATGGTAGTACGATTTTGTTGTGAACATACTGTTAACAAGGAATTTAACTTGTACTTTTATTTTTTGATATTTCACTAGTGTGCAGTGTTGGATCAGTTTATTTAAAAATTAAAATTGAAATCAGATTAAATTACCTTAAGTTTCTTTCAGCCATAATTTTTGATGCGTTTTTTTAGACACAGTTCTCACTTTGCTAGTCACTTTTCAATGTGTTAAAATAATTTATTACAAGAGTTTTTATTTAAAGCTATGATGTGTGGCAGGTTTTTCGTTGAATGGCGAGCTGTTGATGGATGCTCTGGGTGGTGAAACGACGTTTGCGGACGTCCAAGGAGACAATTTCGTGCCCGCCTGTACTCTTGGAGTTGGTCAGAAAGCCAGGTGAGACATTTTCCACAGACTAAGAAAGTGGGAGGCAAATAGTAACTTTCAGGTGTGACACCTGGTAGTGTATAACGTCGGCTTATTGCAAGAAGTCATTAACTACAAAAAATCATTAACTGCGATATTGACATGGTTGGAATGACCAAAAGTTGCTCTTTATTATGCAAAAATCACTAAATTTCTATCTGCCATAGTTTCGAAAAAAATTTTTGTTAAAAATTGTTAAATGCTATATCAAAGATTTTTATTGCAACAAAATTAATTATTTTCCCTTAGTGAATTTTGTAAAGAGAACATCGTGCGAATGTTAACAGTTAGTGATTTTTGACAAAATGAAGAATGTTAAATAAATGGCAGCAATACTCCATGCAGGAACGAACTTGAGCTCAGTAGAGGTTTAGGAGCTGTTCCGCAGTGAAGAAGCGCCTGACTCTGGAAAGGATTCCAAGCTTTTAGAGGCAGATGCTGCTACAGACTCTATGTACCCAAAGTTTAGGTTGGAAGATAATTCCATACCAAGGAGCTGTAGTCGGTCAGATAGAGGGACAGATACGCCACGGAAAGAGGGAGTCAACTAAAATGCGCTCTTTTTTGTGGGGTTAAAGCTGACCAAAGTGGCATCTCGCCAGTCTGAGACAACTTAGAGAGACTGATTCAACTTGTCCAACATGTCTGATCTTAAAGTCTCAGTTTCACCGCTACCTGTACGTGCATTGGACAAGTATCTCTCAACTACCGTGCTATCGTCAGCATACCCCAGAATTCCGGGAGCAGCCAACAGATCATTAATGTGTAGCAGAAAGAGTGTAGCCGAGAGTACTGATCCCTGAGGGACGCCAGCATTTATTTCAGGCGTGTCGGAGGTGAACCCATCAACAACTACTCTGATGGGACGTCCAGTCAGAAAATCTTTGATCCAAGCACAAACCGCAGCGGGGATCCCACAGGAGGGAAGGATGTTTGCCAATAAGGGCATCGTGCCAGACCATGTCAAAAGCCTTTGATATATGTCCAAGGACACAGCAATGGCCTCACCATGGTTTTCAATAGCATCGCTCCATTAATGCGTTTCGTACATAAGAAGGGCCCACTTCGGACGGTCTTGAGCATCCCCTGTGGTGAGCCCATTGGCACGCATGTCATCCGCCAAGACGCCAAGCCAGCACTTTTTGGGTCTTCCTCTTCTGCCGGGGCCAGGCGGAGGCGCCCCCAGTGGACCTACCTCTACGAAACCCGAATTGCGAAACACTAAGGATCGTTGACTTCCAAATACGCAAGAGGAGCTGGACAATTTCAGCTGCTTTGTTGAGGTATTATCTCGCTGTCTCCTCATCACCAGTGTGGGAAAGATACAGACAGGCATAAATATTTTTATTATGACCTGTATCCACCAGCAACCAAACAATTGAAAATTTATAATCTTCAAGGTCACGGAGACGTCGATTAGGTACAGATGCTGTCTCGCAAATACACACAGACCCCAGCAATTTGTAATCCAGAATGAATCCTGGGTAGTGCAAGTAGGCCGCGTCAGCTGGACATCCGATTTGCGTCTCCGTTAGTCCTTAGTACCAACATATGAAGCTTGGCGGATTCGAGATAATGGTGAACCGAATCGAGATTGGAGTGCAGTCCTCTAAACTTGATCTTCCTAGATTATCACTTTATAATTTGGCTGTTGACATTAGTAAGAAGTCATTAATTTTTAATTTGTTTTAAATTGTGGTTTGGCAAAAGGCACTAATTACATATTTTAATTTTTTTTTAAAGTCCTAAGGTATATTTCGATGTGTCGATATTTAAAGCAGATAAATAAATTTAAGATCTACAAGTAGGTATTTTTATTTTGACTGTACCTTTTATACTTTATAAATAATAGCTATTTTTATTTCCAAACTTCATTAAGCCATTTCTCTAAATCACGATAATGCTAGTTAATTAGTTCTTGCAATAAGCCGACGATAAACACTATCGGCTATAGACACCTATTTTTTTACTTTAGTCCCCTTTTTAATGTGCCTTTTTATTTGGAGGCTTAGGCACCATAACCGCAGAAGAGCTGAGGCCGTAACATGAGACTAAAGTGTCACTTTACCCCTTAGCTTTCTAAAGTTTTTTTTTTTTTTTGTTTTATTTACGGATTATATTTTTACAGGTTAACTTATGGACAAGATGTAAATACACTGAAGTATTTCACAACTTGCGGTCTTCAAGAGGGCTACGAACCTTTCTGTGTGTAAGTATTTGCCTAATATTATCATAACCAATTTTTTATGTAACGCCTTGACGGTTTAGTGATCTAGTGGTTTGAGAACCGGGATTTATGATCTCAGGGTCCTAGATTCTATTCCCCATCATTAAAATCAAGTCATCGATGCTATGTTAGGTACTGACTTAATCACCAGGCCTGCTAAATACGGACTAGTGATTACAAACCCGACCTGCGTCCGAAAAAAAACCCTAGGGAATGGAAAACAGGACCTCGAGATCACGTCCAGGTAATTAAATCACTAGCCCAACGAGGTGTTTTTCTATAGGTGTATTTGACAAAATGCATTAAAAAGGTCTAAGAGAGTCATCCAAAACACTAAGAAGTTTTTATTCACAACCTTTATAACATTGCAATTTTCTTATAGAAACATGAAGCGTGACGTCACTCACTGGTACACTAAAGACCAGCCTATCTTCGAGAACACGGATGAAATGCTTGACACTAGAATCGACGTCACCAGGATTCCTGCTGGTTCAGGTAAGAAGGAAATCTGAAGATACTTATTACACCCTATGTCATGAAAGAACGATAAAACACCTGATGTTTTCGCATAATTTTCGCCTAAAGATATGACCTGTGACTTGGGCTACTAGTACAATCAGCGCCAAAATGATCTAAGCTTTCAAACCTACCAAAAATATCTGAATATTTGACGAAAATCACTCTTAGTACAATACTTTTAGGTGTAAATATCGTTTGTTGTCATTTGTTCTCAAACAAAAAATGAAAATGCACCTGATTTTTGCAAATGTTCAGATATTTGTATGTTGACGCTGACTTTACGTTAAACGCCTTTGAGATCTCTTTTCTTCCTCATACCCGAAATGGATGAACTGGGGCGGTCTTCTGACAAATAACCGTGCCGGTTCTTTTGTTTTGACCTTGGTCACATAATGATTTGATATTTATTGCAAAATATACCTTAGGTCAGACTTTCTTTGAGAGCAGTTGCAAGTTCTAACCATTATGACGTGTCCATTATAAACTCACCAATAATTTTGGCCAGATTGGGCCAAAATCTTCAGGTCCTTTTATTCTTCCACTTTATTTTCAGAAACACCTCCTTGCATGAAGATCTCGCACAACACATTTGAAACTATGGAGAAAGCAAACTGGGAGTTTCTTCGACTTTCACTGCCCGTCATTTGCCAGGCTGAATTTATCGAGTAAGTCATCTTTACTTATGTTCCAGTCATATTTATTATTTTATTTTATAACAGGTGTTGTGGTAATAAGTTTTCCCTAAATTCAAAACCTCTTTTATTGCATCGTTAAAGAACAATTTTATAGTCACTGATTCTATGTCACAATGTTCAAGTGTTTAGAAAATATGTAGGAACTGTTTAACAATTTACCTTATTAAAATAAATAAATATCGACCTCACATTATGATAATTCTGAAAAAAACTCTTTATATAGTGATGTTTTTTAAGATTATAAAGAGACAAAGTAGTTAAGATCAATTTTAAAAAATTAAATGTTTTAATCTTGCTAACGATGATATCGGTCTCTTTCAAATGCAGTGAACATGAAAAGGCGAGAAGATGGGTAGAGATCAAAGAACGCCAGCAAATGCTTATGAAAGAAGCAACTGAAGCCCAAATGCCAGCTCACATCGATCAAATCATGAGAAGCGGATTTACAATGAACGATATCAAAGGTACGATACAAAATTAGACAAAAAAAAATAGATTTCGGACGACTGAGTGAGTTAATTAATTTTCCTTAGGAAAAACTCCACGTGGCAGTTATTAATATTCGTTTAATTTGTAAGGGTGTATTTGTAGTGAATAAAAAGATTGAAAGGCTTTTAAACCTGGGTGAAACACAAGGTGTCCTACAAGGGAGATACCTGTAGCCACTTTTTAATTTACATAACTAATTTTACTTTGCACATTTTTTTAGTAGGTACAATATTGAAATGGCTCTGTAGTTTGCAGGTTTGATATAAATAAATTATAAAAGTTTCTAGGTAGTTTATAATTGCAGAAACTAAGCGCTGTTTTAATTATAACATGATAAAAAATGAGCTTAAATTAAATGGTTAATAAATATACAATTCAGGGTCTTACCAACTCCTATTTTTTTACCAATAAACAACTAAACAAAAACCTAAAATAAATATTAGTAGTGTATAATTGGGGCTTCTGGATCAAGGAATCCAGAACCCCCAATTATACACATTGAATTGATGAATGTTTTAAACTATCGAATTCCATACATTTTACACCCAAAAATTGTACTATTCATTCATTTTAATAAGTAATTCGGAAGTTTGACTAAGTGAAGATTTCGCAAAATTCTGTCGAGAACGGGAAAAGCAATACTAACTCGAGTGTAAATAAAACAATAGTACTGATTATTATAAAATATTTATTTCAATAATTCAAATTTCATTTTCTTTACACCAATTATTTAAATAGAATACATTTTTTAAAGCACAAATATTTTCGTGATAAATACAGCTTAAAATATTCGGCGAAGTTGAATATTTGCTATGTAAACTTTTTAAACTAGGACAATGTCTATCTTCTAAATTATGTACATTATAGTTATTAAACATATCTTTTATCCAGATTACTTTTTCATAGCCTTTAGTGAAGATACATTTATTTTTCAAAATATTACTTACTACATTCTTAAAATGAAAGTAGGGTACAAATCCTTCATTCCAGTAAATTCCTCTATTCCTTTCTATCCAAGATACTTGGATGCGTTCTTTTTTTGTCAAATTATAAAATGGAAATGGTGGTTTTATCAAAAGTACAATAATCTTATCATTGCTCATAATAGCTATTTCTTTAGGAATAAACTCGTTTTGCTCGTTTTTGAAACCTTGCACATCTACAATTGCATTTTCAATAATACTCATGTTAATTTTCTTACGATATTGCTTAGAGGTTGGTATTCAAAAATACGATCATTAATAATCAAACAGAAAGCAGAAGTATTTTCTGGTATTACTTCAGAAGATTCTATTTCTATCCGAACATCAACAGGTCCTGTTTTAAGCGTGTCGTTTTGTCTTGAGCAGTCGATAACAAAAAGTGGAGCCTTTTCTTTAAATTGAACCAAATCAAGCAACGGATCAATCCCAGTGTTGTAATACGACTGACGAAAGTTAGCATACATTTCGTATAATATATTATATTTATCCTCCTCAAATTTCAAGTTTAGTGAGTCATATGGAAAATATTGTGAATTCAAAAATAACCTGAGGTTAGTGACTTTACAATGATCGAAACAAGACAAACTTTTAGCTTTATTAGATTTTCTATCAGTTTGTAAGCCTAGAATCACAAATCTTGGTTTCTCTAACTGAGATGCAGTTTTGACTGACCATGAATGTTTTGTAGTTTTTGGTAATAACGGATACTCGTACAAATCCCAATTTCTAAACGCCAGTTGTACTGCACGATTTTTTTCTAAATGTTTGAGTAGCAACAATTTATTACGATCGGAAACTTTAATATGAGGTACGCGCCATTGAATTTTTTGAATGTTTATTTCTATATTTTCACTGTTTCCTAAAATTACACAGTTTGAAACGGAGTTACTCCTTTGCAGTATAAGTTCATGTCTACAGTTTATAATTATTTTGTTATAATCTTCCGCAAATCCTAGTATTTTATTTAAAGGAATAATGGCGCTAAAATTACCATTTTTCAGTTTCGTACCATGTAAGTTCCACCCCCATAATGCAGCAGCTTTATTTTCACCTTCATTCATAGATACGTAAGATTTAATTGTTGTAGTGATTCCTGCATTTTTGATGCGATCAATTTCGACACCATTTAATTCATATCGCACATCTTGAAATAAATATAAGATTGGATTATTAATAAAATGTACATCTTTTTTTGTTGTTTTTCCTGTTAAATCCGTGGAAGTTGCATTAGCATAGCCTTCTATGTAAATAGAACTTGCCGAAGGCAGCACATATATATCTTGTTGGTGAATAGGTATTCTAATTTCATCATTGTCTTTGAAGCTGGTACTATAGGGATTGTAACTATGGATTTCATAGCTTTCAATCGAGTTATCATGCGCTGGTAGATCTGTGATTTGCAACATTTTTTAATTTAAATCCAAGATATTGTAAAAACTTTTTGTTTTCTTCAGTTATTTTGTTGCGCTTTACCGCACTTGCACGTCTGATCCCTCTCGATACAGAAAGTGAAATACTAACTTTATCTTTCACGACAGGATTTTTATTATATATAATCATTATATGTACTTTAAGGGTGATACGAAAATTAATAATATATTTAAAGTCAGTTGAATAATAAAATATTAATTAAGCACAGTCAAATATATAATAATATATAGCAGCTTCTATCGAAGACGAAGACTAAATGTGCATTTTGTAGTATTGCTATCATTATTTATGAGTATGATTAGGTTGTCAATGCAAATATACAACTTATTTTAATTATTTATTTCATTTTCGTCTTCCAGAATGATTTTAAAAAGCTTAGACATAAATGTCCACAATTATAGGAATGATTTCTTTGTATATTTTCATAATTGTAATTTATATTTTTTCCTAAATATTTAAGTAACTCTTTTGGAGGTTTAAGGTTACCATAGCTATCAAAATATTCAATGTAATTATTTAATTTTCCATAGGCTACCCAATGCGTACCAGAGTTTTTGGTTATATCAAGGTTTATGATACCACATTCTACTGCAAAAGGTTTCTTTGGTAATTGATCTCTCATAAATACTCCACGAAAAAAGGGAATATTTAATGAATGTTTCATTATGTCGATATTAGTTAAAGCTCTATTGGGTAGCCTAGTATTTAGTTTTTTTTCTTAGTAACGTATATTCCAAGTCCGCTTTTGTATGGCTTTAAATGTAATCCTTTTCCAATGCACACTGCTTCTATTTGCTTATTATGTCTTTCAAGTTCTGCCAACTGTTTTTTGGCTGCTTTGAATTCATTTATAGCTTTCGCAACACCAGCAGCACCTCCAATTAAACTGCCAGTAGCAGATAAGCCAGCAAATATCGGTATTAAGGGCAGAAATCCACCACTTTTTGGTACGGGTATAATTCTTGGTACTTTAATAGGTAAATCTGATATTAATTCTTGCGCAGTCGCACATGCTAATTTCATTAAAGCCTTTTTGCATTTAGGCTTTATATTATTTATGTGTTTTTTAGTGCGGGAAACAATGGTTTTGAATGATTTCTTGTAACTTCCACTTGAAGGTCTTCTATTCTGTTCATTAAATCCGTCACTGTTATCTGAATTATGTAGAGCTGGTGCACTTTGTTTCCTCTTCATTTTAGTAAATTTTAAAAATATTATTTTTAAAATCTGATAATTCAGTAGTCTTTATTCTTTTGACAACGAATATGAAATGAACCATAATTAACAAGTAATATCTTTAAATAATAATAATGCTGTCTAGTGGTTTACTATAGCACATTTTTTTTATTTATCCAACTGTTTTCACTACTCGGGAGTCCCAACCATTTTACATATACCATATTTCCTCTTCTTCTGAGAACTCTTTCAACTAAGTAAACGTCATGATATTTAGTTTTCTGAAGCTCTTGGGGATAAAACGCACCAAGTATTGGTTGAGACTTCGAGTCTTGTATTAAGTAAGTCGTAGGATTAGTTTCTTGTACTTTATAAATTTTGAATATTTCTGTTGACCAGTTAGGTGTATAACTTTTATCAAAACAAGCTTTGTGTTTGCTTATTCTAACATAATCACCAACTCGAAATTTTTTGCGTTTGATTACTTTTTTTTCAGAAGCCAGTTTAATATATTTTTGCATAACATTTGCTTTGTTATTATCTGATATTGTTGCTGGTGGTTGGCCTATAGTTCTGTGCACGTTATTATTGTATTCATGCACTTTTCTGTTGAGTAGTCCATTATTCCATTTATAATTTCCGTTTAAGTTGAATTCTTTGTACAATTTACCCTTCAGGGTTCTAATAAATCTTTCAACGATAGAAGCTTTTTTAGTTGAAAACGTAGAATAATGATTAATATTGTATTCATTTGTCACTTTTTTAAATTGGTTATTATAAAATTCTTTTCCCCGGTCTGTATGTAGATTTTTTGGAATTCGTCCATTTTTTAAGAGCATTTTAAATGCATTTGACACGTGCTCTTTATTTTTTTGCTTTAATGCAATAGCCCATGCATATTTTGAAAAACAATCGATAACTGCTAAGATGTATTTATGACCACCATTGACACTTGACATCGCTTGCATGACTATTAAATCTGCTTCCCATAAATCATCAATGTCTTTCAAGATAACGCTTCTTCTCTGATAATTTATTCTTGCATATTTACAGATTTCGTTTACAATGTCTGCTTTGCTCATAATGTTTATTTAATTTTCCTGCTAATTCATTGATATCGACTTTTTTTTCAAGCTTTTTAATTCTATCTGATAAAATTCCAATAATTTTACTGACATTCACAATTTTTTCTTCTAAATCAACTATGACTTTTTCGATATTTTTTCTATCAGAGCAAACGGAAGAGTTTAATTCCCTTATTTTTTTTAAAATATTAATGAATTCCGAATTTTGATGGTTATATTGTGTAGTCTTAAAATTGATACGCTCACTAACATTCATTGTCAACGTTGTTTTAGTAAGTAATCGTTAAATTCATTGTTACATGCCTTTTATTATTTTATAATACCAGATTCCTTTAGTTCTTCGATTATTGACAAAATTTCGTTATCGTGATTAGTGTTGCCAGCACTTTGTGAAGCAATTAAGAGTTTAAGTCGTTCTATTAATTCATTAGGATCATCCCAATATACGTAATCGGTATTATTTTTATATTTTTTGCATTTCGGTATATACCCACCAGTTTTGAGTTCAGTTTCATATGCAAATAAAGGTTTGATTACTTTACGATATTTCAAACCTTTGTCACCCTTTATTTGACCGTGTGAGCTAAAATTTCGTTTATGAGCATTTGTATATTTAAGTATATCTTTATATAATATTTTATCTTTTTCGTTCACTATTTTTAGATTAGGTTTACTGCAAATGAGAAGTTCTTTTAAGCCTGGAGTTAATTCGAAGTCTTTGTCACCTATGCTTACTACATAGAGCTTGTCAGACTTTGATGCATTACTCCTAGCTGAAATTGAGACTTTGTAGTTTCCCATCATCAACTTTTTATTTTCAGTTCGTATTCCAAAAGGTACATTAATGTTGCTATCGTAGATGTTAATAACTTCTTCTTTATCTAGGGACCTTAAAGTATCATCAAGTTTTTTACAAGGACTTTTACTATCATCAGCATCTTCAAAATACTCTGATCTCTCACTTGAGTCTGCATCGATGTTCTTGGAAAATTGGTCATAATCCGAAGATAAGTTTAAATCTTCTTCGGTGCTCTTTGTTGTACTCATATCTATAGAAACATTAAGCGAAGGTTTGTCTTTATCATTGCTTTTGATAATTGTTTCCAAATTATCTGTGATAGGTTTAAATACCTTTTTAAATTTCAAATTAGCAATATCTTCTTCATTTTGAATCTGTTTTATTTTATTTTTTATGGTATCAACTGATTTAATCAGTTGCTCTTTAATTTCGGCTTCCATTAGATGTATAAGCACCCAACCGTTGATTACTGATATTCTAATTCAATTGGCATATTGCGTTTTAGAAGTTTATTTATATAGTTTTATCAAAAGTAAATCTAGAAACAAATAAACGTATCAAAACCTTTTCTATATCTGCCTTCATTTAAGTCGCAATCTTTATTTATTAATACAAAACTAAATCGATCTTTCCATATGCTTGAGCAAATTTTACTAAACTCAGTCCAGCTTATATCTGTATTAACATGCTCATTGTATATATGTTTTAAATTAGTGTTGTCTTGTTTAAAGATAATCAAGAGATTAACATTGTCCCTTATTAGTTGCTTAGGAATTTTTGAATACGTTTGAGTTAAATAAAAACAATTTATGTTGTTATGTCTTCCCATAGAAAAATAATTACGAATGTTAATTTGATTTTCGCATGCGACATCATCGAAAATTATAATAGAGTTTTCCAAAGCATCATTCGGATGAAGCACTTCGTTGTTGTCATGAAACACATTAAAATGAGCACCAGGAACTCTTTCCATGATCTGACTTAAAAAACAATATTTCGGTTGATAGGCTGTTTTTGAATACAGATAAATATGTTTAAATTTTAATCCATTTTCATGCAACAGCAAATTCAACATAATATTGGTTTTTCCACAGTTAGACGGACCGCATATTATACAGCGGATCGTATTAGGAAAAAGAATACTATGTTTAATGGTTTTGTTCTGATTATCTACTTTTATGTTGTTCACTTTCAAAGTATGAGTTTGCTTAACGAACTTCATTATGAACTGGAACAAAACTGGATAATGTCAGTCTTTATATAGGTACTCATTTACAAGGACAATTAAAAGGGAACACACTCATGTACAAACACTGAGTCATTAGTTAAATAAAACGAATAGTTTTACATGAAAATAAAACATTTATTTAAATAAATAAATAAAACAATCATTTAATTGTTATTTCAATTATTTCCTTATACTAAACTATTATTATTAAAATCTTCCTATGATTTAAATATTACTAAACTGTATCGAAAACATACATAGTTTAAACATCTCAAAATTATTAAAAATTTATATACCAATGACCCCAAGGCAATGTCTCAGTATTATCAGGTAATATTTGTCTTTTATCATCGTTTCTATTTAAAACTACTTTATTAACTTATTGTGCGTAAAGTACATGTTTAAAAGATCTAATCATATTCATTTTATGTCGAACCACTTTTTGATGTCAGTGCTTCTCAAAATTATTAAAATATTGTATTACAATGACCCCAAGGCAATGTCTCAATATTATCAGCCAATATTTGTCTTTTATCATCGTTGCTATTTAAAACTACTTTATTAACCTGTTGTGAGTAAAGTACATGTTTGATAGATCTAATCATATTCATTTTATGTCGAACCACTTCTTTTGAAGTCAATGCTTTTCTATAGTCAGAAATTAGAAGTCTGTTTGTTATGGGCTTTGATACACCTTTTGCTTTTTTTATTGTAGTTTTTACGCTTTTTAAACAGTAAAGTTTAGCTCTTAAGCCTACGAAGTCAGTAATTACGAATCCACCGAGTTCATCTTTGAACAATCCTGGTACTTTAGCGTTTATTCTTGGTATGTCGTACGGATTATTTTCATCAAAATTACTGGTATCAAATTGTGCAATATCATTTTTAAGATCTTTATAGAAGTCATCCGTGTAGATATGATAAAGAAGGCTGTCAGTGTCGGTGTAACAAAGTTTGGCATTAGTGTTATATTTTTTTTTAATGAAATCGTAGTGAAATTGGTATAAGTGTTGCTTAGCATATTCTAATACTGAAAAACCGATATATATTGGTCTATCTAATATAATTTTTTCCGGACTTAAATGAACTGCTACTAAATTTTCTGAAAATACTGAAACTGTTTTTACATTTGGTTTCAACAGTATTTTTTCAGCCCCAATTTCCTTGTTTGTTTTATTAAAAGAATCATTCCATTTGGTGACTAATTTTACATTCACTTGTTTCCGTTTGTTTTCAATAGTTTTTCCAAATACGGCATTATTTAATAACTTAAAAAAGTCTTTTTCGAATGCTGTTGTAGCATTTTGTCGCAAACGAGTATTTAAATCAATATATTTTCGTAAAAAATGATGTTGTCTGAAGCGAAGGATTCGATGTATTTTCTTTATAACTAAGCCATTTTTTATACATTCTTTTAAATTTGCAAAATGAATTACATATTGATATTTATCGTACAAAGAAGCGATTAATTTTTTTGACCGCCCCCCTGGGGGGACGAACTTTTCAGGTGCGAAAGGCAAATCACTATGATCATCATGTAAATAGTCTGGATAAGCCATATCTATTTCTAAAATATATCCGAATTCACCGTCTATTGGAACTGTTTTAACATTAAAATTTTCAAGTTCATCTTCAGTTAAAAATACAAAATCTGATACCGGCATTTTTTGCCTCATTGCATAGCCGTACAGATTATTACAGTCGAGATAAACTAAATACGATGATGGTTTTAAATCATCATAATTTGGAGTATATTTGTTGTTCGCTTCTGCATTTCGAAGCGAACATTGAGCTAACCCTCCACGTATACCTTTTTCCAGCATTTGGTACATGTCTAAATCATTTATAAGTTCCAATCGAACACCAGTACATAACAGCATTGCATCCCAACTTAAATTAGGTGCTGATACATAATAGGCTGGGTCTAGGCTATAATGTTTTAAGCTTGTATTTCTGAAATGTTCAAATATATCACATAATAATAAGACATCGCATTTCAAATATAAATCAGTATATTCCCCTAGGTTTCCAATCTTAAATTCAGACCACACGGCTTGAGCATGCGCGTATTCATTATCGGTGATGTGCTCAGATTTTAACATATTATAAAAAAAATCTTTAGGAGGTAGTTTTTTTTCTTCGTATTTAGCCCATGAATCGATATAATCATAAGGATAAATCCCTTTATGTATTAACAGATGTATTTTTTCGTAACTATTAAATTCTTTTGTTAAATTGTGGAACTCATCTGGCGTTAAACTTTTACTAAGGTTATCTAAACTAGAATTGAGAAATTGAAAAGAATCTATAAATTTTATTTGAATAGCTTGAGACTTACTTTCTGAATCTATTATTTTTGTAATAGATGTATATTTCTCCTTAGACTTTGGAATAATTCGTATGGGTCCTTTATATTTTGCAAGTTCTTTTATGAATAAATGACAATCATAACCTGCTAAGTTGTGAAAAACAACAGGTATAAATGGACACACTCTATACCTTAAATTACAAAGTGAGTGTGCCGCACCTCTGTACTCGGATGTAATATGGTCATGATCGCGAACTTTGTCACCAAATAAAAATTGATTACAAATATGACATTTCAAAGCGTTTTCATAATCATGAGTTTGTTCAAGTGTCATAGGTTTCATTTGATTATTTTGAGACAATATATTATTTATATTATGTATATCATTAATTAACCATTTAATAAATATTTCAGCACAATCAGCACCTCTATAAGTGACATATTTGTTTAAACTAGAATCATATGAGCAGCACACATAATATGCAAAACATGTAGGAATGTGCAATTTAAGGTTATTTGTATGTTTGCTGCTCGTTGTATCACAATTCATCAGCATACTCTCAAAATCAGCGTATATTACAAAATTTATTTTTTGTTTGCGTTCAAAATGCATAAATTGAATACAAGTATTTTTTTCTGGTAAAACTGTTAACACTTGAGAACAATGGTGTGAAGAATACTTTTCTTTTTTCGTGAAAAATTGCAAACAAGTGTCACAAAAATATGTCCTGCCCTTGTGATGGCTTATTTGGCGGCGGACTAATCGCACAAGGTTTTTTATTAAGCAATAATGTCCTTTGTCTTGGTGTTCAAAGTACAATAGATTTATATGATTTACTTTTTTTGTTTTGGTCATATATAGAGGTCCTGTTACATTACATTTATTTAATCCATAAACATTAATGCTGATATTAGGATTATTATTTTCAAATAATTTAATATCATTCACGGTGGGCGGAAATGACATTCCCCATATATTTAAAATATTCGAATAATGTGGATACGAATTTACACGGCACACATTATTTCTTACTGGAAATAAAGCTGCAATAATGCTCCACAAAAAACAATGCTCATCATTATTCTGAATATTAAGGCAACTTTTCGTGTTTTGGATTTTAGCTGGCAAAGGTATGTAAGTTCCGCCTCTCATAGGACAATATTTATTTAAATTTATTTCTAAATGACTTAAACCAAAATAAGACCAACCGGATTTACAATGTTCGAATTCAATTAATTTCCCTTTTAATTTCTCAATTACATTCACATATAATTCATTTAAATTTGTACTTTTGTAAACAACTTCGTACTTGGTGTTAAACGATTTAAGCTGTTGTTCATTCGTTTGCGGTAATGTAAAATAAATAAACAGTTCAAAATTAATTTTAATACAGTCATGTTTCATTAGTAAAATTTCAATTACTTTTATTATATCACTTTGTTTTTCACACAAGAACGCCTCAGGAGTGAGGTACTCGACTTCTTGTGTTGGATTTAAGCGATATGTAACAATTCTGTTTCTAAATGCTGTAGCAATTATTTCAATATTCTTAAATTCTGTTCTCAATAAACAATTAGATTTGTGTAAATTAGTTCTCAAATGATATCCATATTTATGTTTAGGTAATTGAATCTGACATTGCTGACAGTGTATCAACATACTGGTTGCCTCGGAGTTGGTAGATTGAACTGTAAATAATAATAATAATAAAAGAAATAAAATAGTTTAAACCATTATTAACGGGTATTTATTGATATTTTAATTGATTACATAGGTTAACATACTATATATAGAATAAGTCATAGTTTAATATAAGAAATAATAACATTGAATAAAATAATTATACGTGTTTATTACGAGTAGAATAAGTAAGTCATGGTAAGCATTCGTCTTAATAGAAGTTGCTTACAAATGTTGGTGGGCATGTTCTGAACTCTTTACGAGTAGCAATAATGAAGTTGGCGAGGTGCGCCCAAGCCTCTGAATTATCATCTGTTCGGTTCTTAACAGTGATAATAGCCTGTCTCCACCGGTTTACCGGCGAGACTTTCTCGATATCATCGCACTTGTAAACTTTAAGTTCTATAAAATGTGAACCTGATTTTGTTAGATTCGTTTGTCTTGCGATCCCGTTTGCAACTCTTCGAGAGATGTAAGACAATAATTTACCAGGCGGAGCTGGAAGGGCTGAGGTCGAGGCGTCGTCGTCATCACTCTCACTGCCAAACAATTGAGCGGCAGTAATGCGATTCGGCTTCATCTTCTTACTGCTCGAAGTAGATGCAGACGATTTGCTGCGTTTATTCTTTTTCTTGTCACTCGTCCCAGGCTGCATTGGCATCTCGTCCTCCGATGGGAATAATTCTTCAGCGTTAGACCTGAAACGAATATTAATAGTTCATTAGAATACAACTATGAGCATGTAAACTCCTATGTCAAACTTATTATAAACATTTGTTTTATTTCGTTTAGTTGAATGAATGAATGATTTATTTGCATAAAGTTCAATACACTAGTAGTACAGTAGTAGTAGTTTTAATAACAATGTGTCCTGTTAAAAGTAATACATCTTTAGGTAGTCAACTTTTTAGTAGAACTAGAATTATTACGTTAAAAAAAATATATGCAAAGTTTAGTATTCTTCACCATTTTAAATATATGCGTGTTGGATATAAAATCAAAAGTTTATTAATACAAAGTCGCGCTATTGATAATTCCACTATTTAAAAATGTATCACTTTCCCCACGACACACAATAAACTAGGATATTTATTAAATTGATTAAAAAAAGTCTAATTAAAATACTACATCATTCATAAAAAGTAACTTATTTAAATGCTGTTTTATTCGAATAGAACGATGTACTGTCGATTAGAGTACATCACTATCCATTAAGTAAATCGATTATTTAATAGTAATTCACTCGAATATAAAGGTGTATTCAATGCATTACTTTTAAAATAGTAACCAATATTAGCTAACTATTTTAATGTTAATAGCATTGACTAAAATAACCTTTTAATTTTATAATACTATAATAAATTACTTACATTTTAAAACAAAGGATCTTCCTTGGAGAAAAGCTGGAGACTTTGAAGCTGGAGAGTTCTTCCGCTTACTGTTGTGGAACAGGATTGTCCTCTTAGTCAGTCCTAGATCGTTTAAATACCCAATATTCATTCATGTGTGGGTCTTACTATCATATACCGAATCCAAATGCTGATGCAGCATTTAGATCAATACTGCATCTACACTGCCAAATAAGAAGGGATCGACATAGTCGTATACCCCGGTTTTGTTTTCACAATATTATTAATATTATTATTTTGTTGTTATGAAATTACTTGGGTGTACTTATGATCAATATTTTCAATGGATAGGTAGACAGTATTAATTTTGTTATTAGATAATGGCGAGAGAAATGTCAATGCAGCAAAATAATTTATTGATTCTAAACTAGTTTAGATGCATGGATTTGCTTATACTTTATAAGGATTGTGATTGTTATAATTAGCAATCAGACTAGCTAATATCCCACGACTTTACTTGCTTTCTGAACAACGTACAATATTGCTAAAAGCACTACTCATCCTTTTAGCTTTACCGTTCTAGGGTAAGTTGTATTAATTTTGTTATTAGATAATGGTAAGAGAAATGTCAATGTAGCAAAATAATTATTTATTGATTCTAAACTAGTTTAGACGCATGGATTTGCTTATACTTTATAAGGATTGTGACTGTTATAATTAGCAATCAGACTAGCTAAAATCTCGCGACTTTACTTGCTTTCTGAACAACGTACGGTCAACAGCACAATACGATTTACACTTGCAGTTCGATAATAGCACTTATGCCCTCGATATAAGAGTGGTACAAAGTCCAAAGTGTTACGTCTGACGTGCTTTTGACTGTACCTACATATGTTGCTAAAAGCACTACTCATCCTATTAGCTTTACCGTCCTCGGTAAAAAATGTGTCTCGGACATGTTGATTTTTCTTGCATGTATGTTTAGACATTAAAAACAAAGACAGATCAAGTAACTTACGGCGCCACTGCATATTTGGAAAGAAGTGAAAAATAAAATGTCTTATGTTTTACTTTACATTTTGAACTTTATTAAACCACTAACCATCTTTATATAAAGAAGGTAAAAGTCTACAACCACGTTATTAGTGTTTTTGGAGATACAGCGAAGGAGAGCTTCTCTACAATGTCGGTAAGTTATCACAATTTATAATCTAGTTTTAGTTAAACTTATATCTTTATAATATATTAAATCATTTATATACTAAATCATTTATTATAAATAGTTAATCATTATTTAATTGTTTTACTCAATTCTAAAATACATTGTATTTTTCTTTATAGGACACTGAAGAACTCTTCAACTTTCTTCCAACGGAATCGACCCGTGTTCAAAAACAAGGAATAAAAACACTGGGTCTCGAAACTGCATCTCGCAAAAGATTGAGACTGGAACAAAATATCTATTCATACATTAAAAAGCCGGTCAAGCGTGGCTCGAAAATAATTAAAATAGAAATTTACGATGCCGACCAGTTCCCAAAATCGGAAGATTCAATTTGCTGTTGCGCAGCTGAGGTATGCGTTCAACACGTGGTGAGGAGCACGATCATTGATGACATATACACCGCTGTGAAGGACGTTATAAATAAAATTCAAGACGACTTAATAATAGAATCGAACTTATAGTACCTAAGTGAAAATTGTTGTTTAAATATGGGAATATTTTACAGAGATGTTTGTATGTAAATTAAAGTAGAGAATAATAAAATAACAATAAATTTAAATTTGTTGTTTTTTTTTTAACGCCACACATTAATTAATTATGAAGAGATGTGACAGTCTTATAATAGATATACATTCGAAATCGTCATTTAGATTTTCAAATTGCTTAACATTATAATGAGGCATGTGACATAATGCACTTGCATAAAGATTAAAAATACTATTAAACTTTTATATTTATATTGTAATCCGTTTTCATATAGGTAGGCAGTTACAAATAAAGTCTGTTTGAGTGATTTTAATTAAATTGTTTGGTTAAGATAAAAAAAACTCTAATAAATCTATGTAAATCATGACTATATTTCTTTAAATAGTTATATTACATTTAATCAAATATTTTTTCATTCATATAAACCTCATACATAACTTACCAATGACTTGTCAAATTTCTGAGGAAACAGAAAACAATAAATATGAATAATAATAATAATATTTTATCAAGATTCGAAAAATCTTTGTTATTATCAAATTGAATAAAGTGAGTTTAGATTGATTGATTGATAAGATTATGAAGCTACCACTGGGTTGGAAGGTTAAGTTTTTAGATAAACAGTTACAAATATGGTAGGTATCGCTAGTGTGAGGCTGCCGACTTCAGCATAAATATAGACAATTACAGCATAGCAACTGAGTGCATACATATACAGTGCGCATGCACAGCGTGATCAGATTCGAGGCGACTTGTGACTGGTTAAGTAGAGTCCGATTACAAATCATGAATAGTACGAATGTATAGACGAACTCTATAGCCGAGTGGTTAGCACTACCAATCAAGAAGTCGCGGGTTTAAAGTAAAGAAAGCATTCATTTGACCTATTCAAATGAATGAATAGTAGCGGTTTGGATTAAACATATTCATCAATTCAATGTGTATAATTGGGGGTTCTGGATTCCTTGATCCAGAAGCCCCAATTATACACTACTAATATTGCCTTATTGCCATCAATATTATGCCTACAACTACTCGTGTCTACTACAGAGCCATTCCAAACACCAACAAAACAAACCTCGACGCTTCCCCAAACACCCGCCCCGTCTTAACCCGTCACTGCTGCTTATTTTATTTTGACCCCCGCCTGTCCCAAGGTCTCCACTACGAAGATAACCAGGAGGAAGTACAGCCGTCGAAGCTCAAGAAACAACCCTCCAGACCCCCCAGGAAGGGATCCGTGACCAGAGGAGTCACGATACAGAATTACCAGCAAGGTTGATTCAAGGAATTGGCATTCTTATCTCACTCTTGGTCGACTTTCAAGCTTCTTTCGCTTTTGTTTGTTTATTGTGATGTTTGGGGTCGTTGACTCCAATTTCTCACCAACAAAAAAGTATTAAAAAAGTATTATACTTTAATACCTACTTTATTTTTTGTACGAATGGTTTTATAGTGTTTTATATGTAACCTCTTGTTAAATTAATATAATAACAAAGAGTCAATTATTTTATTTCATGTTTATGAGACACAGAAATGTTGTATTTTTGACTATCAATGCGAACATACGAGTTCTGTCTATATCTTACAAACTTTTAGGCTAGGCACACTACTACTTGACAGAAAAGCACTACCTATATATTTTCTCTTCTTCTGTTCTATTATTCTGAATTGACATTGATACACATATCTTTTTATGTCTATTACACAATTATTTTAAAAGAATAGTGGTTTAAAATGGGACAGTTTTTGTGTTACATTTTTAGCTCAATTGAAATATTGATTCTTATAGAATTTTACCGTTTTCAAAGTGGCGTTACTTATTTTACTTACCTATGTGTGATATGGACACAAAGGGAGCCATGGCTTGAACTATTCATAACATTTGCTTTTAATAAACAAGTAATTATGGATCTAAAAGTTATATAAATATATTAAAATTTCCCAGTCTAGTAAATAAAATCTACTTTGAAATGGCCCACGATTGAATTTAAACATATAAAACCATTATAAAAACCCATTATAATTTTTCTAACTAAACACAACTCGCTCATTAAAGTCATTCTTTCAGACTAAACTTGTTCAAATTCAAACTAATTCTTCCATAAGACGTAACATTCAATTTTGGACTTTATTTTGATGGAGTTTAAATCACGTTTTCCTTGTTCAGGTCAAGTGAATGGCATGCATCGGTCCACGAGTGAGGCTGAGATGTCAAAATACGAGCTGGGTGTTCAGAACTTGCCTGATGATAAGAAGGATAAGAGAGGAAGATCGCCTTTCAAGTAAGTATTTATTTTTCAACACACATCTATAATTTACTCACTGGTGGCTCGATGGCTTAGCTTGTCACATTTTAAGTGTCTTTTACTGTCTTACTGCAAGGTAAATCCCAAAAAAAACTTTATCTCCACCCGTTGAGGAACCCAATATGGTTTAGTGGGTAGTCCGTACTATGTAGGTGGGAGTCTCAAATCCCCTAAGTCACCCCCGATGGCCAAGGATATGCGAGAACGCATTCTCCATCGAAAAAAAACCAAATGCGCCAGTAAATAATAAAATATGTTTAGTGGCCGCTACAGTCTATGCCTTTGAGTGACACTAGAAAATCACGAGTTTTGTTAGATTACAGGTTTTAATGACTTTTGATCCCCAGGTTTTTCAAAAGCAAGCGAGGCGAGAGCAGTGACCGCGCCAAGTCCCGTAAATCCAAGACCCCAGACCCATTCAGCGATACGGAGGTGTCCCCAGAAAGGGGGCCTCGGAGACCCAACCCGCAGATTAGGGTGTCCCAGGTACGTCGTGTTGTTTGAAGGGTTAAGTGAGGAGTGTTCGAGTTTTGTTGAGTTTTTTATTTGGAAGTGGCATAAAATCAGAATTCGTTATATTAATAAAGACCCTTAACCGATTTTTTTATAACGAGTGCCATAACGAAATATCTTAACAGTTCCATGTTAATTTCCAGAATTAATTTGTATATATTTTGATTTTGTAAAATTATTTTGTCGTAACGTCATATCGACTTCGTTACGGATGATTATGTTTTGGATGTGTTGTTAATTCACTCTCTAAGCCATAGTTCTCAAGTTAGAAAGGTGTAAGGATAGTTATTTATTTCTTCAAAATCAAAATCAAAATCAAAATATTCTTTATTCATGTAAACTTGTATCAAGTATTTATGAATTCAAATATGTTTTCTCACTGAAAGTCCGCGATTCCTTGAAACGATAACATTTTCACTTTCATCATAATTCATTTCATGTCCCCTAACGGAAATTTATTCAAATCAATCATCAATGTTTATAAATAATTAAAACGCGAAATAAAATATGACAAATATCCTTAGGGCCACTATTTCACCTGTAAGACAAATTCCTAAGTCGCTATTGTCACTATAAAAAAAAAGAAAAACAGCGTAACAGATAAATTATCAGGATTTTATGTGTTAAAAGTGGTCCTACCTACTAATCAGAAGAAAAACTAAGTATAAACGGTATGGCAGCACGTCATACAGGGGAACGCTAAAGGCTTGAAGGGTGAATGACATGTTTTTAATTTGGATTTTGTTTTGATTGTTTTATTTTTTCCGAAGGCAAATCAGACATATAACGGCATGCTCCCGAGAATCAGTAGGCCCACCCTGTATGACAGCCAGGGAGGCCTCAACGTAAGTTAATAATATGGCTCATAACAAGTTCAATGTTGTTTGATACTAACAATTGTATTGACGAGCCATTTGGTGTAATGGTCGAGAAGTCGGCTATTACACTAGAGGTCGCGGGTTCGATCCCCGCACGGTACAAACATTTGTGTGCATGAACATGTCTGTTTGTATCAGTCTGGGTGTTTCTATGTATAATATGTATGTATTTACAAAAAAAAAGTATATAAGTAATGTTTATCCGTTGTCTGGCACCCATAGCACAAGCTAATGCTTAGTTTGGGGCTAGATGGCGCTGTGTGAATAATGTCCAGAGATATTTATTATTATTATTTATTATTATTATAGCTGCACGATTTGGTTCCACCAGCTCCGTTCCATCATCGAACTACTAGACTCGGTCAGGGACTCCATCCGTATACAGTGGGGATACCGCGCGTACGAACTAAACGATTTGCTTCATCTTTCCTGATACGGACTGCGCGGGAGTGGAATTCTCTGCCGGGATCTGTCTTTCCTACACAATACAACTTGGGGCTCTTCAAGGCCAGAATTAACGGGCTTTTCCTAAGCAAGCGCGCTCCATCATAGACCGCATAGTTGTTTAACATCAGACAACTTTGTGGTCAAGTGCTGGCTTAGTCGAAACATAAAAAAAATTGTAGCTTCTTTAGAAGGTATTCCTGCTGTCCCCATTGATCCTTTCCTTTTTAATGGGGATAGCGGGAATTATTCTTTTACTACTACACTTCCCTTTTAATGTCTCTGTGTGTAACAGTATCTATCATTCTTATTTTTTATTGTGGCGAATGCCCCCGGCCGCGTGGTGCTAGCGAGAAGCGACAAGACCACCCGACAGAGGGTTATGTGGAACCTCTACCCATGGGGTAGGTGTACCCACAAAACCCCATAGTGCTCAACAAGCCGCCTTAGTGGTAGTGTCACAGGAATCAGCATAGCCTTGCATCTGTGACCCTACGCATCTCTCGCATCCTTTAGATCTATCTTTCTTACACTCAGTTGCAGAAACGTCCATTAAAGTTAATGTGTCATTAAAGCTATTGCTGTCACTTTTTATTTCATGACAACGAAAAGTGACAGCATTAGATTTAATGAAGCATTAACTTTAATGGAGCTTTCTGCAACAGGGTGTTAGTGTGCTATATATAAGTTCTCAGAGCCGCAGTAGTAATTCACTATCAGGAAAATAAAAAGCAAGCAACGGGTGTTCAGTAGCAGGCATTCTTCTTTCTCCGACAGCATTTTGACCTGAACTACTCGGGTTACGCTGGCACAACGATCTAGGATTTGACAAGTTCAGTGAAGAGCGACTGCCTTCTGACCTCCATAGCGCGAACCAGACCAATTGGATCATAGCTACGCAGTTATTTGACTGTGCAGAATGTGATAAAAGGACACTAATAATTCTTCTTCGTTCACCCAGGTGAACATAGTGGAATAATCCGATGTTTTTCGTCACCGCCGAACTACAGAAGTCCATAGGTGTGCGCCGAGGTAGATTCGCATAATCGACCTCAGCATGTGAAGTGACGTGTCATACTCGGCTACCACAGCTTCCATAGTAGTTTTCTTCATAAACTTTAAATTAAAATTTGTGATTCCCAGACGAACTTGGCGCAAACGCAAATTTCGACGCCAACGCAAGACCGGAAGCAGATGACCACTAGCACCCTCTCTGCCGCCACCACGGAAACTGTTGGCAACGAGATCTTCGACGCAGAGTGCTTGAAACTTATCAACGAATACTTCTATGGAGTGAGGTGAGTGAAAATAAATTCAAGTTACCTATAATAAAAAAAATACATGTCCGATCTTTTTACTTTTTTACCTGGGGAATATGTTACACACTGTTGGGGGACTGGGACTTAGCCCTGGAGTGCTCATCCTTGCTTAATGGTGGTATCGTGGGAAATGGGAAAGTCCAATACCACCGGCAAGCGCTTAGGGCATGCCATCCAAGTCGCCATCTTGGCCATCTAGGCCCAAAGTAAGCATAGCTTTTACTATGGTTGCCTGAAAACTTATAAACATTAAACCTTTTTTGTAAATGAATACATTTATAAATAGATAACACGTACGGGGATCGAACCCAGCACCTCTATTATTATAACCGACTAAGCAGTCGTCAAAATATCTTCCTTTTCTTTCAGAATATTCCCTGGCCAAGACCCAACACACGTGTACATCGGATGGGTGACCACTCAGTACCATCTGCACTCAAAGGACTTCAACCAGAATAAGGTCATGAAGTCATCAGTCATCATCACCGATGATTACGATAGAGTGGTTGAAAGGTAAGTTAGTGTAAAAACATGTCTTAAATATACAGTAGGAAACAAAACTTTAGATGCGTTGGAGGGGAGAGGGGAGGATCGTGAAGGGCTATTAGGAATGGTGACGGTGAAAAGGGATGGGAAGAGTGCAAAAGAAAAGCCAATACTCACACGTTGATTTTTATGAGATGGTGGTTCTTTTCACGTGGAACCTGCCTATGTCGACTGTCAAAATATTATATGTGGGTCTACCCAACATAAACATTGTCGATTGAACCAAAATTAATTTCACAAAAGCTACTTTTAGAACCTGCTTATTGCTCTCCGTAAATCAATATTTCTCTTCGTCAATCAATTACATTATTTCACTTTAACTTAACATTTAACTTCTAGTGTAAACCGCCAATCCTGCTACATGGTACGCGCTGATGAACTATACAACGAGGTGATGGCGGAAGCGGCAGGGGCAAAGGGCGCCTCCCAGGGCATGTTCATCGGCTGTTCTGTTGACACTTCCACTGGCACTGTGGCGTTTACTTGTGAGGGGAAGGATACTACTATCAAATTTAAGGTGAGTGGCTTGGAGACCAAGTATATGCCAAGTGCAGATCCTTTCTGTCATTTGAAATCGATCGGCAATAATGGTGAGACTCCACCAAAGCGGAGATGTGTCGAGCGAAGAGGAGATGACTTTATTAAAATAGAATGAAACAAAGAATAAAACAAAAAACCAATAGATTTGCGTGAAAAACACAGCACACAGCACACATCTCCGCTTTGGTGGAATCTCGGCCTAAGACAAAAATTTACCAAAAAAAAAAACTGTCTTCTGCAATCAAACAAAATGCGAAAATGGTCAAGGCATCGTACCGATTGACTCTGAGAATAGTATTGCTTGTACAATATTGTAAATACTACATTACAAATAAAAGTCAAAATTATTATTAACTGTTTATACCAGCTTATGACTACAACTGAAAGACTACAACGGTCTCTTAATTAGAATGTTTACTATCATCATGTGCACAATTAGCAATTATCAGCATTGTTTTGTAAGTAATTAGTAGCGTAGTAGGCGTTTAATATTAGCTCTGAACATTCAGCAGTAAATACTTCATAAAATTCATCTTCATGACAATCTCCAACATCTTTCAATAATTTACACCAATTTCCAGATGGAACCAGAAACAAAACTCTTCCCAGCCATCTTCGTCGAAGCCACATCCAAGGAGATCCTTCAGATCGAGCTGGGTCGGTCTGCCACCAGTCTACCACTGAGTGCGGCGGTTCTGCCGACCAGTGATAAGCATGTTATACCACAGTTCCCGCCTAGGCTGAAGGTTCAGTGTTTGAAGCCGCATCAGTGGGCTAGGGTAAGTTCTTTCTTTTTTTGTGTTCTGGCAATATTAATGTTATTACCAGTGCGGTAAAAGGCCACAAAAACTTACAGTGTGGCAGTAATCTTTCGTAGACAACAGCCGCACAAGTGGGCTGTAGTGAGTAGGAATCAGAATATTTAAACTGTCTTTTTTTATATATTATAGGGGGGCAAACGAGCAAGTAGGTCACCTGATGATAAGTGAACACCGCCGCCCCCATAAGCACCCGAGACCCCCTTGGGGTCGCAGGCGCGTTGCCCGCCTTAAGAGACGACAGTTATTAGGTCTCATATACTCAGTAATTTCACTAGCTTCAGTGCCCTTTCCCCGAAACACAGAAGTGCTTGACACTCTTCTATTTCACGGCAAAATATCTGGCACTGCGGTGGTACCCACCTAGATGGCCAAGTACAGGAACCTACCACCTGGTAAAATGGTGTCTAGTTATTTCTTCTGTGTTGGCGATATTAATGTTGGTACCAGTGCAAAAAAAATGCTCGTAGGTCAGAAGAGCTTACAATGTTTATAGTGAAGTGCCCCTAGACGCATAATATGAGTTATATATGAGTTTCCGTTATGTTGTTTCAAATCAACAGTTTCTTCAGCAGACACTAGCAAATCGATTGGGCCTTGTTACCTGAATGATAATATATATTATTTTTTATTAAATAAGCAGTTTCTTTGAAGCATTTTTTTTTCCTTTAGGTACCAAATCAGTCACTGCAAGTTCACGCTCTGAAGCTATCGGACATCCGCGGTTGGTCTATGCTTTGCGAAGACGCTGTTTCAATGTTGGCACTACACATTCCTGGTCAGTATTCCATAATACTTTAGCTGTAGGTACCTTCATTTAACTTGCATACTATACTCATTTTTTCAAACATAAACTAATCAATTGTTCTTAGTAATACGGTAACTTTTTGGTTGTGGTAAAAATAATACAGTTTTTAAAATTGATAGGAGTATTTGTCTTTGTCCGTTTACCTAACAAAAAGTGTTTTTAGGAACTTCACAACTTCCCATTATATTTTATCTTTCAATATGATTTTTTATCATGTACCTATTTAATGCATCATATATGATAGTTTACAAAAAATTTATTGTGGGGTTCCACAAGGTTCTATTCAGTGACCTATACTATACATAGTATATTACTTATATCAAAATCTTTCCTTTTTCACAGAGGAGGATCGCTGCATAGACATCCTAGAGTTGATAGAGATGGACAAGCTACTCAGCTTCCATTCGCACACCCTCACTCTATACGCAGCGCTATGCTACCAGAGTAACTATAGAGCGGCGCATGCGTTGTGTCAACATGTAGACCAGAAACAACTGTTGTATGCGATCAAGTCACAATACATGTCGGGGCCTTTGAGACAAGGGTTCTATGATCTGCTGATTGCGTTGCATTTGGAGTCACACGCTACAACCATGTAAGTAAAGCTAAAGCTAACGATGAATGGGTCGATTACATGAAGTATGATATGGATGTGAAAGTAGTAAATGTAATAACTAATACGACTAGAGGTAAAAGAAAAAACAGAGTCCGAAAGACAACTTGAGTGTAAGACTTAAAAAAAATTAAAATTAAAAACCACAATATCTTTAGAAAAATGTGGTGATATAAAAAATAATATAGGATCCTTCTCTTTCAATAGTTTTTGTTTAAACATGCCGTATCTAAATCATCTCCGGTCTTTATTCTTTAAAACATAAGGTATATGCTTTTAGTTTGACACTTTTACATAAGCATTTTAATAGGATTTTATAACTGGTTACTCTCTACCATAAGAAACTTAAGACACCTTTAATTCACAGGGAGACGTGCAAAAACGAGTTCGTGATTCCCCTCGGACCTGAACTGAAGGGGTTGTACGAGGACCCTGAGATGGGGCACAGTCTTCGCTCACTTCAGACTGAGAGTGTGCGGCCACAGATGAAGATGACAGATATTGCGTAAGTATACACTAACAATCGTATCTATAAACGAATCATGGTGATAACAAGCTGTTAAAAGTAAGAATATACATCTTGCCCAAAAAATAATAATAATAATAAGTGCGTAGGGATGTGACGACCCCATCGCCCACTGGTTTACCAGTGCAGTGTACCCATCACAAATTAGATAAAATGGTACCAAAAAGCCTCTGCGTGTTGGCTTTGGCCCCACGCATGCTTCAAAGGACCGGGTCCCCATGGGCCCGAGATCTTAAAATGTAATAATAATAATAAAAAAAGTATTCATACTTTTGTCAGTTTCTACTTCATTTAAAAACATCGTTTATTTTATAAAAAGGATAACTAAAGTCATCTCAAGTAATTACTTTGACTCCCTAGGATCCCTCAGTCCTGAGTTTCAGACACGGCCGCAGGTATCTATATCCTGCGGTTATGATGCTTTAACGCATTGTCCACATATGTGCCTTTGAGTTCCCAACTTTATTACACTAATATTATATAAATTTTGTTTCCAGTGAAAACATATCAGACATTAGCAACCTCTACTCGCCGTACTTCCCTCTGGAGGTCGTCCGCGAGTTCCTAATGCAGGCCTTGGCTGAAGCTGTGGAGACCAACCAGGTTCACAACCGGGATCCAGTCGGTGGGAGCAATGAGAACTTGTTCTTGTAAGTATCAGTAAAATAGATGGCGCTTGTCAATTAAGAACGCGCAGTGGTTCTAAATCGTGCTAGTTTTGCGATCCGACCTTATATAAGTGTCAAGCCCGCTGCCCCAATTGAGCTCTGGATATCTTACTCGCCGTCAGAAACAGCTCAACAATAATAATATGCATGAAATGTCTAGTTTATTAATTTTTGTCTCACTCTCTATATAATTGATAGAATTGATTTTTGTTTTTAAAATGGGTTTAATAAGTTAAGATATAAATGTGTACTATTTTTTTTATATAAAACAAATATGTATAATCGTTTGTTATCCCAAATAAAATAAAATAAAATATGGGTTTTTATACAAAGAAGTATAAAAACCCATATTTGGGAACTGAATTACTGACAATTAACGCCCAGTCCCAACTATAAGACCTAGGAATTTAAATTTGTAGAGGAATTCTTTTTAAATTCCCACAAAGAAGGGTTTTTTGGACCCTCTAAAGGGGTAAAATTATGGTTGAAGGTTAATCCGTCTTTTTTTAATTATTACTTTCGCTTAATACTGAATGAAAATACATATTTTGTATTGCCTATTTGTTTCAGACCCCTAATAAAACTAGTAGACAGACTACTACTGGTGGGAATGATGCGAGATGAAGACGTGGAGAAACTGCTCATCATGATCAACCCTGAAACCTGGGATCCTACATTTGATAAAGGTATCGTATCATTCGTATACTTTGCCACAGGATACCTACATCAGTGCGAAAGTCGTTTCTTTGAATATTTTGTTTCATTGAAAATCTTTCATCGACATATCTGTACTGCGACGCCTTGTTTAATCGACGCTTTGTTACTGCGATGTATTGTAACATAAAAAAAAAACTGTGCTAAAAAAATCACATTTTAAACATTTATTTTATACAGTATGACAGGAAATGCGAGGGACATATTTTTAAACCCCAAATAGTTCATGCTTCCATATAACAAAATAAGTATAAATCAATAAAAAAACTCTGGTAAATATCTGTCAATAACCTTAGTCGAAACCTGAAAATCCTCGTAACCAGCGGGCACTCTTCCCTTCACAATATCTATTTCGTGCACTCGTTCAAGTACGACTCAAATAAAATTGTACTCGTGTACATTTTGAGTTTGGGGCGTAACCGGCCGCTCAGCACACGGGATTTTTAGGTAGTTCATGCATACATACATTATTAAGATAATTATGAAAAAATCAAGGTATATTTTTTTATAGCGAATTGGACTCTAAATCGGATTCTGAACACTCTCCTTAAATATGTCCCTCGGGTTACCTAACACGCTGTATAATTTTAATAAAACAATGTCATCCAGAGGCGCTCGTGGCGCAGCTGTGACGGTGGTTCGTTAGAGATAACGAAAGTCAAGCTACCCATGCCGCGGTCAGTTAATGGATGGGTGATCATTCTGACCACATTTAGTGACATTATTTCGAGCGTCTCCGTGCTTCGGAAGGCACGTTAAGCTGTTGGTCCCAGCTGATATTTACTATAATATGTCAGAGGCCATTTGGTGGCTTGATAACATCTGACATTAAGGTTGGTCACTTGCCTTACGCACCCCTCCACCAACCCGCACTAGGACAGCGTGGTGGAGTATGGCCCACACTATCTCACAATTGAGATAAGGCCTGTGTCCCAGCAGTGGGAACGTATATAGGCTGATGATGAATGTCATCCACAGAGGGTAAAGACGAGCATCGCAAAGGTCTCCTCCACATGAAGATGGCGGAAGGAGCCAAACTACAGATGTGCTACCTACTGCAGCATCTGAACGACATTCAGCTTCGGCACCGGGTGGAGTCCATCATTGCGTTCGCTCATGACTTCGTTGGGGATCTGCAGGCTGATCAGCTTAGGTGAGGGGTTGTGGTGATAAGTCAGTGTGGATTGATGATCAGTTAGCGTGGAGGAGAGGATGAAAATCATTTGTAATTGACAAATTGACATGATCTGAATGGTTATTTAAAAAACTAGCTGCGCCCCGGCTTTGCTTATGTGAAAGTTATCGTTCATAAGCCATGTGTTTTTATTAAGAATGAAGGCAAATACACTTACCAAACGATGTACCTACAATCATAGCAAACTTCATAAGAGAGTGGAACTTCCACGATCAGTCCCATTTTGACTGACAGACACGAACTACTTACCTCACAAAATACAAACGCAAAAAACCTTTCGGTAATTCATTTTGTTTAAGATTTCTCTGCGTCCCCTTCCATAATTGATATTTCATAATGTAACCCGGATAAAGCCTCAGTTTCAGCAAGTTTATTTTAAACTAGCGGGCGCCCGCGGTTTCACCCGCGTGGTTACCGTTCCCGTGGGAATATCGAGATATCCTTTCTTAGCGGATGCCTACGTCATAACATCTACCTGCATGCCAAATTTCAGCCCGATCCGTCCAGTGGTTTGGGCTGTGCGTTGATATCTATCTATGTCAGTCAGTCAGTCACCTTTGAGTTTTATATATATAGATAATTTAGCTTTATATATTATAGATTTCTCTGCGTCCCCTTCCTTAAATTGATATTTCATAATGTGACTCGGATAAAGCCTCAGTTACAGCAAGTTTATTTTAAATATGTAAGAATGAAAGACAAGTAAGATGTTCTAAATGCTAACTTCTTTCAGGCGTTATCAGGAAATCAAGCAATCAGACCTGCCCAGTGCAGTCGCGGCTAAGAAGACCAGGGAGTTCCGTTGTCCTCCCAGAGAACAGATGAATGCTATTCTCAGTAAGTATCCAATGCTGCCTGATTCAGTATACCTCAATGGAATAGGCCGCAGTGGCTGCTTACTAACAGGTAGGCTGCGTGCCTGTCGCCTGAATTAAATGACATAAAAATAGCAGTATTGGCCAATTTATTTAAAAGCTATAAATTATTGATACTATAATTTGTTTTACTGTGCTGTGTCCAAAAACACAAACTTAGCTTGACCCGTTAATTGAACCCTGGACCTTGAGATTTCGACCATCGAGGCGTTTACGGGACGTACTATCGAGGACACCCGCGCGTGATCACATTTAATGCTAAAACCCTGTGCAGTATTTTCACGTTACAAGCGCCGCTCCTAAGAAGTCACGATGCGCGTGCACGGTATATTTTTCCAAAAGTGATCACGCGCGGGAGACCGCGATCGTACCTCATAGGGTGTTTGACAACAATTTTTTTATTTGCTTTTTATACAGTTTATTTAATAAACAGAACTAAGCTTTTTAAAATTTTAAAATGTCTTTGTATTTTCGGAGTAAGATAGTTGTAAACTTCACGATTAGACAAGGAGAGTGCTACATGCATGTGACGTCACATTACAGTAGCGCCATACATACACATTACACATGCCATATAAAATGTTGTTTTAGAAAGATACAGTTATACTGGAAATAAATTGCTTTGTAACTCACTTGATTTTTAACCGATTTTAAATATTTTTTCAATGATATTATACATCTGTGTTGTAATAACGAATACAGTCACAAAATATCAAAATTTCAACTACAGTCAAATACCCTATTTAAGGGTAAATAATAAGTTAACATTAGGTGGTACATAACTTTTACATTATAGTGCAAATAAAATCTATTCTATTCAAATTTCATCTCGACCACCCCCAGGTTTCAAGCACATGGAAGACGAAGACCCTGAGAACTGCCCGTGCGGCGAAGACCTGATCTCCAGGATGAACGATTTCCACGAAGGTCTGATGGTGCACGTCTCGCTCAATGCTTTGCAAGAACCAGACTCGGCGGTAAATATAACAATATTATCTAGTTTAGATTATAGAAATATTGTTTCTTTAAAAATTAAAAACTATTCGAAAACTAATATAACAATTATGTAAATATAAGTTTTATTTAAAGAATTTTGATGAGTTACATCATCGTCAGCCTTTTGTATGTATAAATACTTATGTATTTAATTACAGACAAAAAAGTGTGTAAGTAATGATTATCTGTTGTCTGGCACCCATAGTACAAGCTAATGCATAGTTTGGGGCTAGATGACGCTAGTGAATTCTTTTCGGTGATCCCATTTTATGAAGACAGACTAATCTTTTTCAGGAATCCTCGGAGCCTGAAGTAAAGCCGGGTGCATTTGGAAAACTATACAATATCATTAACACTGTCAAGGAATTGGAGGACGAGCCGAAGGTAATTTAAAGTCTACGAATTATATCCTACATTAGTGTTCATATTTGGTTGGAAGGTTTCTTCTGCTATCAAACTAGCAACAAATTCAGTAACTGTTCTCTATAAGACTTAGTTTTAATTAACTAAGAGCGTCACCTTTTGGTAAGTTACTAGGTACTACAGACACCTCTGGGCGACTCAAATACGTTACCTGCTTAACATGTTTAAATGAGATATTTTATAAATTTATTTAAAATTTATTGCACAACACAAGAATAAAAAAAAACCTAACGTCATTCTTTACCAGTCAACCTTTGAGCCAAGCAGATAGGAATAGTGAGTAGTATTAACCAAAGTGCTGCATTTTGTAAAATCAAAGTAATTTTTACAACCTTTTTTTTATATTTATCTTAGGCCATTGAAGAACCGCCTAAGAAGAGTCCGGAGGAGAAATTCCGCAAGGTGTTGATTCAGACGATCGTCAGCTGGGCCGAAGAGTCGCAGATCGAAACTCCCAAGCTCGTTAGAGAAATGTTTAGGTAATATACATATTTGGACAATATCACATAAAATATATTGATCTGACCCTAAAAAAAAATAAGTTTTGGGTAGATAAAACATTGAAGGTATTAAATATTACCTAAAAACAATTGAACATTGACAGAGAAAAAACACCTATTTGTTCCGCATAAAATTCAAATCCGCGTCCTAGGGCACTGGGCTGGGTCAGTACCAAATTGCTTTAAATGGCAAATTGCTGACATGACAATATTTATTTACAGTTATAACTTATAAATAAATATTGGTACTGGGCTTTCCATTTTCGGAGAATTTTAAAAATATTTTTTTACCGATTTTATTTTGGATGTAGTCATCATTACATCTATTGACATAGAAACAGACACAAAGTCATCACTTTTTTTATCAACTTCCCCGTATCTCCCACAGCCTCCTAGTACGCCAATACGACGCAGTAGGCGAGCTAATCCGAGCGCTAGAGAAAACCTACGTCATCAACGCGAAGACGAAGAAGGACGTGGCGGAGATGTGGGTGGGGCTGAGCCAGATCCGCGCGCTGCTGCCCGTGCAGATGAGCCAGGAGGAGGAGGAACTCATGAGGAAACGACTCTGGTGAGGGATTTTACTATGGTTTTGTGCTTGGCAGTTGGCTGACAAACACGCAGCCCAATTAAAATTAGTTTATATAATATTATGTTCTTTTTTTTTCAGGAAACTTGTCAACAACCACACGTTCTTCCAGCATCCTGATTTAATTCGGTGAGTTGTTTTTTTTTTGTTAGATGTACTAATACATTCCGAGGCCGACGGTAAATAGTCATTCTATAACACTTATATTTAATAATAAATTGACCTTTGCATGGCCACCCTATTGGTATGAAAACGTGAATAAATAATATTTTGAAATCAAACTCAAGCGCCCAAGATGGCACCGATTTCAGATGCTTGTGTTTTCAGATATTTTTGATCTAAATAAATAAGTAAATAAAAAGGAGTGTGTTGCCAGCTGGAATACAAGAAGAAAAACTATTTTTCGCTATTGATTGGGCGTAGCCACGATGCGGCAGGGAGGGGCACTTGCCCCACTCTGCCGCGAGTATAGTTAGCTTTTTTCATATTATTTTAGACCGCTGCCCCACCCTGCGCCCATGGCTGCTCCACCCTGTGCCGATGGCTGCCCCACCATAAACCCATGACTGCCCCACCCTGAGCCCATGACTGCTCCACCCTGAACCCATGGCTGGCCCACACTGAGCCCATGACTGCCCAACACTGAGTCCATGTCTGCCCCTCGCTGAGCCCATGACTGCCCTATCCTGAGCACATGACTGCCCCACACTGAGCCCATGACTGCTCCACCCTGAGCATATGACTGCCCTACACTGAGCCCATGACTGCCCCACCCAGAGCCCATGACTGCTCCACTCTGAGCCCATGACTGCCCTACCCTGAGCCCATGACTGCCCCACACTGAGACAAAGTCTGCTCCACCCTGAGTCCATGACTGCCCCACCCTGAGCCCATGACTGCCCCACCCTGAGCCCATGACTGCTCCACCCTGAGCATATGACTGCCCTACACTGAGCCCATGACTGCCCCACCCAGAGCCCATGACTGCTCCACTCTGAGCCCATGACTGCCCTACCCTGAGCCCATGACTGCCCCACACTGAGACAAAGTCTGCTCCACCCTGAGTCCATGACTGCCCCACCCTGAGCCCATGACTGCCCCACCCTGAGCCCATGACTGCCCCACCCTGAGCCCATGACTGTCCAACACTGAACCCATGACTACCCCACACTGAGCCCATGGCTGGCCACGCCCATGATTGATACGTGTTGTCTGTGTAGCGTGCTCCGCGTGCACGAGAACGTGATGGCGGTGATGATGAACACGCTGGGGCGGCGCGCGCAGGCGCAGTCCGACGCCGCGCCTGCCAGCCCGCCGCAGGCCGACGACGGCAAGGAGAAGGTAACCCAAAAGCAACCGTATTGTCTTGTGCTTATGTGTCAATGTTGTCTGCCACTGTTCTGCAGTGGCTGGGAGGTCGAAACCGATGCCCGCGCCAGGGGACACCCCTGGATCCATAGGTGCGCGCCGAGATTCAAACTATCGACCTCACGCGTAAAAAGTAACGTTTCATACCCTTCTTTTTCGTTCACTAAGGGGGAATTACAGGTCAAGCTTACCCTGTCGTATTGAGCCAGCGGCAAGGATATCAATGTGAGCACTAAAACCAACGTTAATCCACCTGCTACGTCCTATGCAAGGTTCTGCAGGGTGGCTTTCTCAAGCACACCAATATCAGGTCGTGTCTACTTGATAGATATTATAGTGCACAAACTCTATTTTCCTATCAGCAAACTGAAACAACAATCTGACTTGTCCAAATAAAGATACAGCGCAGGTCTAACAGTTTGACGTGCTTTCTGAGAAACGTAAGTTTTACACCGCCAAACATCTTTAGAGAAGAAATCCGATACAAATCCCGAATCGAGCAGAACTTTAGTCAGATCTCATCATCATCATCATCATCATTTCAGCCAAACGACGTCCACTGCTGGACATAGGCCTACCCCAATGATCTCCAAACCGATCGGTCCTGCGCCACACGCATCCAGCGGATTCCGGCGATCTTTATGAGATCATCGGTCCACCTTGTGGGAGGCCTACCACGGCTGCGTTTACCGATACGTGGCCACCACTCGAGGACCTTTCCGCCCCAACGGCCGTCAGTCCTCCTTGCAATGTGTCCTGCCCACTGCCACTTAAGGCTCGCAATTCTTCGGGCAATATCGGTCACCTTAGTCCTTCTGCGGATCTCATCATTTCAGTCAGATCTCAGGGCTAGGTTAATTAAACGGCCAGGTTTTTAGAAGAAGTCTAGACCAAAGAAGAATTTGGTGTAATGGTCGAGAAGTCGGCTATTACACCAGAGGTCGCGGGTTCGATCCCCGCACGGTACAAACATTTGTGTGCATGAACATGTCTGTTTGTATCGGTCTGGGTGTTTCTATGTATAATATGTATGTATTTACAAATAAAAAGTAATATAAGTAATGTTTATCCGTTGTCTGGCACCCATAGCACAAGCTAATACTTAGTTTGGGGTTAGATGGCGCTGTGTGAATATTGTTCAGGGATATTTATTTATTATTTATTATATTCTCCATCAGGACACCTCCCACGAGATGGTAGTAGCCTGCTGCCGGTTCCTCTGCTACTTCTGCAGGACCGGCCGTCAGAACCAGAAGGCCATGTTCGACCACTTCGACTTCCTTCTGGAGAACTCCAACATTCTGCTCTCTAGGCCTTCGTTGAGAGGGTCTACTCCGCTTGATGTGGCCTATTCCAGTCTTATGGAGAATACTGAACTGGCTTTGGCTTTGAGGTAAGCTAACACTTTAACCATTGTCCATAAGTTCGTTATATTATAATTTAACTAAGAACCTGTCACTTTTGTCCCTTTAAAAAAGAAAAAAAAAAGATTTAGTCTTTGGTATCTAACAAATAAAAAAAATATAATAAACACTGGCAGTGTTTTTATTTAAAGAGATTACAGATACGTCGATACGACAAAACTTCTTCTTCATCCTAGCGTATTCCCGATTGCATCCAGTATGGAGCTCAGGGTCCGCTTCGACTATGATCCTAGATTTGACAAGCCTGGTTATTACAATGGAGCGATTGCCATCTGACCTCCGTAACCCTACAAGGGAAACCAGACCTACTTGGAACATAGTCGGGACCAACGGCTAGCATAGACGACAAAACTAATTTCAAAAAAACTTTGAAGACATCCGTTATTCCCTTGACCACTAAAGTGTAATAACAACACTGTTCAACAGAGAACACTACCTAGAGAAGATAGCCGTCTACCTCTCTCGTTGTGGACTACAAAGCAACTCAGAACTGGTCGAGAAGGGATATCCAGACCTTGGCTGGGACCCGGTGGAAGGCGAGCGATACCTGGACTTCCTGCGGTTCTGCGTTTGGGTTTGTATTTGACTTGTAGCGACATCTATCGGTGCGTAGGAGAATAGTTTGAAGAAGTGTTTCATGTACTTGGTAAATAGATGGCTTTGTTTATAGGTGGTGTCTTGAAATATAACAATATTAAGGTTATGGACATTACAGTACTTAACATCGATCTATATTCAAAATAGGACATACTTTGGCTGAATGACAAACTTATAAATATAAACACCTAATATTTACGCCGAACAGATCTAGTAGTAGAAGAAGACCAATGAATGTCTCACTGCAAGGCGAAGGTCGCCATCATTGCGGCAAATGGGATTTTGTGATCCCTGAGCTGTGTACAAAAAATCCGGCCATTCATTCATTTATTTATTTATTTATTTCCTATTTCCTTCTTCCACAGGTAAACGGTGAAAGCGTAGAAGAGAACGCCAACCTGGTAATCCGTCTGCTAATCCGAAGACCGGAGTGCCTCGGCCCAGCATTGAGGGGGGAGGGAGAGGGTCTACTGAAGGCTATAGTGGACGCTAATAAGATGAGCGAGAGGATCGCGGATAGGAGGAAACTGAGGGAGATGGAGCAAGAAGGAGATGTTACTGTAAGTATAATATTTATTAATATGGTAAAATATTTTTTTTCCAAAAGAATTACCGATGAATTCTTTTTTCTTATCGGGTGACTAATAGGGTGCCAATTTTATTATTGATTTTAATGAAAATATCATAAGAAGACAACATAAATAATAAAATGAAAAATATCATCTCAATAAAGCAACTTAACAATCCAGTGGTTAATATAAAAAATTGCGGGTAGACCAGATTTCACAGCGTATACCTAATGCAGTTGTTGAATAATAGACGTTTGGTGAAAATATCGGTTTATGGAGCAAATGTGCACATTTATCAATGCAACATTGCATGTGCCATTGATAGGTACATAAGTGTGTTTTAAATTGTACTGAATTTGTTTCTTAGCATTTTATTGTGTAACTTTATGAAATTCAGGGTTTTCTTTATTCACTTTGTACCTATATTGGAATTGATATTTTTAATATTTACAATTGGAATCAAAAGGCCAAAATATAAAGTAAAAATCGCGCTTGTACTAAAAGTTATGTTTAGATTATAAATACAGGGTGGAATTTTGTAATGCCACCTGAAGGGGAAGTACTCTTAATACTGAAGATAGAAGTTTTACTCAAAGAAAACATTCCTTTATTTTTGAAAAGAAAAAAACCTGCATTCAAAGATTTTTAAAAATTTGCTTGCCGCAACTTTGTAATACCACCTGATTTGTTTTCCTTTCATTTAATTTATGAAGTTTGTTAGAGAGATTTCATCCTTATTAATGACCCTAACGATCGGTGCAATAAAAGTACAGGGTGCAACTTTTACAGATTTTAGTCGGTTTGATTACCGGGTGCAGCAAGCGAATTTTTTAAAATCTTTGAATGCAGTTTTCTTTCTTTTAAAAAATAAAGGAATGTTTTCTTTAAGTAAAATTTTCTATCTACAGTATTAAGAGTACTTTCCTTGCAGGTGGCATTACAAAATTCCACCCTGTATATGAATACGGCTACATGTTCGCGACTATTCCAAAACTAGCGAAACTTTAAAAAAATATGTAGCCTAAAATATTTACAGCCTTTCAACAACATAAATTATGACGTCAATTCGTTTGTTCGATTTGACGTGAAAGAAAGGCATACATAAATTTCTTAAAAATACATTATACAGTACTGTTTACTTAACTAATCTTAAGTGAGTCGAGGTAGAGACTGTTTTATGTAAATGAGGTCGTTCGAATCCCACCCAGAACCTACATGTATGTGATGTTTTATTGTATTCGTTCGGTATCTTGATGATTATTCAAATATATTTGTAGTGCCTTCGTTTTTTCTGGTACCCATAACACAAGTGCTACTCTAACGACGAATGTAATGCAGTCCAATATCTATGTATATAAAAAAACTACATAGAATTAGATCAAAGGAGGTGTTATTGTCACTTATTTATAATGCTTCAATTCCGTGCTGCCACCTACTGTTTGACGGGCCCTGCCCTATGCGCCAGGGGTCGTGGGTTCAAATCCCACCCAGAACAAACACTTATGTGATGAACATTTGTGTTTGTTTTGTGTCTGAATGTTTATATGACTTGTATTTTAGTATATAAGCGTTAGCACTTTTATTATGGGTATCAATAACAACGAAGGCACTACAAATAATATTAATTGTACAATACAAGTACAAAGTGTTTTGTATAATACAAGTGCTGACGCTACTTACTTTGGGGTCAGATCAATGTATGTGATGTATTTGATGTTGTCATATAAACAATATAGTAATATCACATTTTATCCACAGTTCAGCCACCCCTTACCAGAATCAGATGAGGACGAAGATTACATCGATACTGGCGCGGCTATCCTCAACTTCTACTGCACTCTCGTGGACTTGCTGGGACGCTGTGCCCCTGAATCTGGAGTCATTGCCCTGGTAATTATACTTTTTTTATACCACATCAGTTGGCAGACAGACACGCAGCCCACATGGTAAGCGGTCACTGCGGCCTATCCATTGAGAGACACTTCATCAGGAAACGCCGCTCAATGTGCTGCCAGACTGTAGACTCATCTGATCTTCGAACCTTTAACTTCAAGTGTACTGACATGAATATCTCCTAATGCAACCTCTTTGCTCGGCTACTTGCATCCAGCTCTTGCCAGCCTTCTTGCGCAAATACTCCCCCATATGCCACCAGATTTACCAGGTAGTAGGTACCTGTACTGGGCCGTCTAGGTGGGTACCACCGCAGTGCCAGATTTTTTCCCGTGAAATAGAAGTGTGTCAAGCACTTCTGTGTTTCGGGGAAAGGGCACTGAAGCTAGTGAAATAACTGGGTATATGAGACCTAATAACTGTCGTCTCGGTGTAGCGGGCGCAGGGTAGTACCAGACAGTAACTGATTAGTTATTGTTTGGCACTGAACTGTCTAAGGGCAGACGTGGCGCTTACCATCAGGTGTACGATCGGCTCGTCTTATTACACATTGCAATAAAAAAAATCGTTTTTCTAGGGCAAGAATGAGTCGCTGCGAGCGAGAGCTATCTTGCGGTCTCTAGTGCCTCTAGAAGACTTGCAGGGCGTGCTCAGTCTGCGGTTCACGCTGAACAACCCGGCTGCAGGGGAAGAAAGACCAAAATCTGGTAATTTCGGTTTATGAGTTTTCTACTTATCTATAAAATGTATCATAGAAATAAATTGAGGTTCAACTATAGTTACTGGAGGGACTAAAATCAGAAATCGTAAAACTGAATATCTTCTCGTGATAATAACAAAAATACAACTAATATTGGACCACTCAATACCTGTATTTACTTGTCGTTCTTTTTTATCTATTTTTTTTCTCTCTCTCTCTTTAATTTTTCTAGTGGTCAAATCAAGACTTTTGAGCTAAAAATAAAATATTTTATTTGTAATATTTACTTCTGAAATCTTATAAAAAACGGTTGTCTTAAAACTGGGGCATCGCGGCCGGGTGCATACCGGAAAAACAATTTTATCCAAAACGGCCTGGGGCTGTAACGGCTTGGGCTCCGGCCGTATCAATGCGTTTTATCCCAAGATTTTTTTAAAGACATTTTCCATAATTTCTAGTTACCAGTTTAACGCATTTATATCTTTCAGACATGCCCTCCGGTCTTATACCTGGTCACAAGCAGAGCGTAGGCCTATTTTTGGAGAGAGTGTACGGAATCGAAACCCAGGAGCTGTTCTACAGATTACTAGAGGAAGCGTTCTTGCCTGACTTGAGAGCAGCCACTATGCTAGATAGGGTAAGCTGGAATCACCATTTTATTTTCTGTTTTTTTACCTTAATGGATAGCGAGAACTGGGACTTGGGAGTAAAGACGTCCCACTAACCTCTAAACTCTGCCAGTTTCCCCTTCACATCGAAAGGCCCCGCTAACCTGCAGGGATAGTGCTCAATCGCAATCTCCTGCGGAAGTGATCACTTTTCATCGTGTGTCTTATTTGACCTTTATCCCTCTTTTACAGAAATAATTATGTACTCATTTACCCTCCCTTCTCTGAGCATACCTTTCCTATATAATACTCGAGTCATTTTAATAGGCCACATTTGACAGTTAATTTATGCAAAGAAAATTGCTTCCTAAGTCATCAGGAGTAGAGTCTAATTTTCTAAATGAATAATTTTATTAAACGAACTGACGTTGTTTTTTTGAGTTTTATTCCTTTAGCGTATGGAATATTTTTCTTTGCATAGAACTGTCAAATGTGACCTATTAAATTGACTCGACATTAGTTACTTTCTCTATCTTGCATCTGATCTGCGGTTCAGCAAGTTCACATATTGCGTCGGGGAGCTCACGTTAGGGAAACCATATTAACCATTTTGTATGTTCGTCTGTACAGAACGACGGCTGCGAGTCAGACATGGCTCTCTCGATGAACCGGTACATCGGCAACTCCATCCTACCGCTGCTGATCAAGCATGCCAACTTCTACAATGAGGCTGAGAACTACGCTAGTTTGTTGGACGCGACTCTGCATACGGTTTATCGGTGAGTTGATAGAAGTAGGTATATGACACCTTTTATTCAACAATAATTTTTAAACTACATAAACTACTCTGTCATAATACACCTCATAACATCTATGTATATATTGTACTCATCCTACATACTCATAAGTTTTTTTGAATGAGTATTTTTTATGTTTGTGGTTTTTAAAATCTTGAACGTCTGCAAGTTCCTCAATATGGTTTAGGCGCAAATTGTCAAATTCGCATTTTGTCAAATTCTCAAATTGCCAAATTCGCAAGTTATCAAATTCATTACAAAACTGAAAACATTGTAATGTTTTTTTCATCCCACCATCTCGGAAAGAGTATTTTTAATCTTCAATATCTGAGTGGAAAAGCCGTTTTTATTCTCTAGAGGATAAAGTAAATTGAATTTAGAACATCGTGTGCACTAAGTTTGTGAATTAAAAACAACATTAAACCTATTAACTGCTACCTCTATGGTGCCGAATATATCATACAACTTTTTTTTAATTTGTTAAAAACTCAGATTCGGAACCTTCTTGGTGTTCTTTTTTCAATTTGCTTTGTACGCGGTTCTTAGTCATTTCCTCGCTGAGGTGGAATGAAAAGTTACGTGTTGCACTCGAGTGCAAAGATTTTTCACCTCGTGCTCTTTTGATTCCCTCGCTGACGCTCAGGATTCTAATTTTGAATCACTCGCTGCGCTCGTGATTCAATTTTAGAATCCTTCGCTTGCTCGGTCATCAAAATTGAACACGCGGTTAAAAAGTAACTTTGCACTCTTGTATAACAAATAACTATTTTTCTATTAATTAAATTGTCTTGCTGTTTATCTACCTATACCGATTTGTTTTGTTTTGTTAAATGATAGTACTGGCGTCAAACAAAAAAGTAAACCTTTATTTTTTCTCACCATTTCACAGGTTATCCAAGAACCGAATGTTGACCAAGGGCCAGCGTGAGGCGGTCTCAGACTTCCTCGTAGCTCTCACGTCTGCGATGCAACCGTCCATGTTGCTCAAACTGCTGAGGAAACTTACAGTAGATGTATCCAGGCTCTCAGAGTATACCACTGTCGCGCTTAGGGTAAGAATAAAAAATTGTTGCTTTTATAATTTATATGACTTAAGTAGTTAGGTATTGTGCCGATCGTGATTTTTGTGGGTTTATATTTTTTTATTAATTTTAAGGAAACAGGATATAAAAGAAGATAAATAATAGTCGAAAACAAAATGTACAAATACAAAAATACAAAATAAAAAATATTTATTTCAGTATCTTACATTATACTTATTTGTTACAAGGTTGGAGTCTCCTTTTGAGCAAACAATTTGCTTGTGTTAGGAGATCCGCTCTTTAATAGCCATTTACAAATGTAAGACCAAGCAATTTTCCACTTATTTAATTGATAAGTGGATATACAATTGAGTTAAGTTTCTACAAACTGCAAGTGACAAAATCCAGTGTCAAAGTAATTTTTACAGGTTACCTTTTTGTTTCAAAAACACTTTCTGCTCAAAATGTTGCCAATCAATGCTTATTTTCGGAATGGACGGAGCTGTGTAAATAGTGTTTAGGAATATTAAAGTATGTTTTTTGTGTCTGGCAGTTGCTGACACTCCACTACGAGCGCTGCGCCAAGTACTACGGCAGCACGGGTGGGCAGGGCATCTACGGCGCGTCCTCGGACGAGGAGAAGCGCCTCACCATGATGCTGTTCTCCAACATCTTCGACTCGCTCAGCAAGATGGACTACGACCCCGAGCTGTTCGGGAAGGCTCTGCCGTGCCTCATCGCTATTGGTGAGTTGGCGCAACGCTTGAGATGCTATTGGTCAGTTCATTCGAGGAGAAGCGCCTCACCATGATGCTGTTCTCCAACATCTTCGACTCGCTCAGCAAGATGGACTACGACCCCGAGCTGTTCGGGAAGGCTCTGCCGTGCCTCATCGCTATTGGTGAGTTGGCGCAACGCTTGAGATGCTATTGGTGGGTTCATTCGAGGAGAAGCGCCTCACCATGATGCTGTTCTCCAACATCTTCGACTCGCTCAGCAAGATGGACTACGACCCCGAGCTGTTCGGGAAGGCTCTGCCGTGCCTCATCGCTATTGGTGAGTTGGCGCAACGCTTGAGATGCTATTGGTGGGTTCATTCGAGGAGAAGCGCCTCACCATGATGCTGTTCTCCAACATCTTCGACTCGCTCAGCAAGATGGACTACGACCCCGAGCTGTTCGGGAAGGCTCTGCCGTGCCTCATCGCTATTGGTGAGTTGGCGCAACGCTTGAGATGCTATTGGTGGGTTCATTCGAGGAGAAGCGCCTCACCATGATGCTGTTCTCCAACATCTTCGACTCGCTCAGCAAGATGGACTACGACCCCGAGCTGTTCGGGAAGGCTCTGCCGTGCCTCATCGCTATTGGTGAGTTGGCGCAACGCTTGAGATGCTATTGGTGGGTTCATTCGAGGAGAAGCGCCTCACCATGATGCTGTTCTCCAACATCTTCGACTCGCTCAGCAAGATGGACTACGACCCCGAGCTGTTCGGGAAGGCTCTGCCGTGCCTCATCGCTATTGGTGAGGTGGTAAGTACATATGCCAGAACCTTATAGGCCGAGGGAAGCAGCGCTATTCCACGGTAGTTCGTGCACCTCTTTTTGCAGCCCTTTTTATGTACGGGACAGATGACACCTGTGCACCATTCCTGTGGTTGAAGTTCTTTTTCCCAAACCATCTTTATCAGTTCAAATAGTTGGGACTTTACTGCACTGCCCACATACTTCCACACTTCGAAGGGAATGCCGTCAATACCTGGGGCCTTGTTGTTTTTAAGTCTCCCTATGGCATCTTGAACCTCTTCGAAAGTGGGGGCTTCCACATCACTATTGTTGTCCTCGATAGTTTGGATTAAGTGTTGGTCTACTGATGGGCAATTTAGAAGACTCTGAAAGTAGTTTTTCCATAGTAACTTTATTTGTTCGTTATCAGTTACTATGTTCCCGTATTGTCCGTCATACAAATCTTCTATCTTTCCATTACTCTATATTGCATTTACTGTATATTTACTTACAGGTTGTGCGTTGCCTCCTGATTATTCTCTAATCAAGAACTACGATGACGAATTCTACGGCAAAGAAACACAAGCTACAGGTAATTAATATTTTTGTACATTATCACGATTATTCCATTATTATCTAGATGTTTTTCGGGCCAAATATATTAAAGATGGTATATTTATAGAGGTTAAGTTAAGTAAAATGATTTACCTGTCTATAATCACGGAGTCCTAAATTCAATTTCTGTGTCGGGCGAAATTTATTTAGGTTTTGTTAAAAGTAGCTCGGTAAGAGCGTAACAGGTTACACCAATACTTATTATTATAACAATGGCTTGATATCAGAGATAGAAGCATTTAACCTTATTATTTGTTTAGAATTTTGGTATTTTTTGGTCTCTCTCTCTCTCTTTTGCCCGTTAGCACTACCTACTATTTTTTTCTGCTTGGCCCAAACGTTGACTGGCATTAGGTCCGCCTTATGTACTCTTGATTGTGCATTAAAGTTTAAATAAATAAACCTGCAGATTTATATATACAGGGTGGCCCTGAAAATCGTGGATCAAACGAAACAGGGAGATAAAGGGGGTTATTACCGACATAAACCCCTCAACAGTATGACCTCACATCGACTCTACAAAAAATTAAAGCTATTTTTTGTTTTGAAAAAAATAATGCCTTATTTTGTAATCAAATGGCAAAATAATGAAAACAGATTGTTTTTTCTTTCTTTTTTTTGTGTTAAATTATTGTCAAAGAAAGCATCTTTACATAAAAAGTATCTTTACCACTGTGGGGACACAAATTCGTGAGTAATGGCAACTTTCATAAAAGAAATTAAGTTTTACGAAAAATCAATTCCAACTTCAAAACATTACTGTGAAAAAAAAATGTATGACCGACAAGTGACCCTGTATCAAAAAAATTAGCCTGTTTTATCACCATTTAAATGAGGTATAACACTTGGCTATTTTGTAGTTAACTTATTTTACAAAACTTGTTTATTGGCGCCAAGTCTAACTTTCAATAAATTGAGCGATCAATAAAAATCGTTATTCGCGTTGATTATTTTCACTCTTAACAATCCTAGAGCTTTAACATTGGAATAAATACCCGGTATCTTTTGTCCTTTTCACACTCGGGTCGGGTACGTACCCGACTCGGGTCGTACATACGATCCATTGTTTTTTGGCTCAGGTACTTAGGTACCGCTTGCGCGTACGTTTGGCCCACCGCTCCCGCCGCGGCGGCGAATCAGTGACTCGCTACCGCTTGTTATTACGCACGTGTTCTGCCGGTTTGCTCTTCAACGTCTCCTGAACGGACTCGGATTTCTTGTTTAACTGTGATCTAAGCTTGCCATACGGACTGTGAGTCTTGCCAAACTGTGACCTAAGCTTGCCATGCGGACTCTGTGTGATTTCTTGCCAAACTTTGACCTAAGCTTTCCAATCGGACACTAATTCTTGCCTAACTGTGACCTACGCTACGCCAGATGGCCACTGTAAGAAGAGTGGAGTACAGCTGACTGTACTCCACTCTTCTTACAGTGCCCATTACAAAAGCCGTAGATGTAATGCATGTCAGCATACTCTCGCTGCCGAGGGAAGGCTTCAAGAATCAGTGTCCGATTGGAAAGCTTAGGTCACAGTTTGGCAAGAAATCACACAGAGTCCGCATGGCAAGCTTAGGTCACAGTTTGGCAAGACTCACAGTCCGTATGGCAAGCTTAGATCACAGTTAGACAAGAAATCCGAGTCCGTTCAGGAGACGTTGAAGAGCAAACCGGCAGAACACGTGCGTAATAACAAGCGGTAGCGAGTCACTGATTCGCCGCCGCGCGGCGGGAGCGGTGGGCCAAACGTACGCGCAAGCGGTACCTAAGTACCTGAGCCAAAAAACAATGGATCGTATGTACGACCCGAGTCGGGTACGTACCCGACCCGAGTGTGAAAAGGACAAAAGATACCGGGTATTTATTCCAATGTTAAAGCTCTAGGATTGTTAAGAGTGAAAATAATCAACGCGAATAACGATTTTTATTGATCGCTCAATTTATTGAAAGTTAGACTTGGCGCCAATAAACAAGTTTTGTAAAATAAGTTAACTACAAAATAGCCAAGTGTTATACCTCATTTAAATGGTGATAAAACAGGCTAATTTTTTTGATACAGGGTCACTTGTCGGTCTTACATTTTTTTTTCACAGTACTGTTTTGAAGTTGGAATTGATTTTTCGTAAAACCTAATTTCTTTTAAGAAAGTTGCCATTACTCACGAATTTGTGTCCTCACAGTGGTAAAGATACTTTTTATGTAAAGATGCTTTCTTTGAGAATAATTGAACACAAAAAAAAGAAAGAAAAAACAATCTGTTTTCAATATTTTGCCATTTGATTACAAAATAAGGCATTATTTTTTTCAAAACAAAAAATAGCTTTAATTTTTTGTAGAGTCGATGTGAGGTCATACTGTTGAGGGGTTTATGTCGGTAACAACCCCCTTTATCTCCCTGTTTCGTTTGATCCACGATTTTCAGGGCCACCCTGTATATATATTATATTGACATGCATTATTTGCAGTCGTTTAAGAATAAGATTAAAAAGTAAGAGTACCTATATATAGTACGGTAATTTTTATATTTAAATGTGTAGGAGGACCAGACAACCCGCAGTACGACCCGCAACCGATCAACACGTCGTCAGTGGCGCTCAACAACGACCTCAACACTATCGTGCAGAAGTTCTCCGAGCACTACCATGACGCTTGGGCATCGAGGTGAATGTTTACTGTATTCTTTTTTTTATTTTTATTTAAATCTGTAACAAGACGAGCAGACCGTACACCTGATGGTAAGCGCCACGTCTGCCCTTAGACAGTTCAGTGCCAAACAGTAACTAAGCAGTTACTGTCTGGCACCGCCCTGCGCCTGCTACATCGAGACGGCAGTTATTAGGTCTCATACACCCAGTAATTTCACAAGTAATTCTGATTGAATGAATGAAAGAATGAATAAAGATACTTTTGATTTCGTATATGCTAAGTCCATTGGCAGACAAGCACGCAGCCCATGATAAGTAGTCACTGCGGCTATACCATTTAGGGAGTCATAACCGGGCAGAGTCGCTCAATATGCTGCTACACTGTAGGCCTCCTTTGATCTTCGAGCCTTTGGTTTCAAATGTGCTCCCACATTATTGTTTTCGGAGGCCAGAGGTGTTATTGCGGCAGATTTCACCTGTGGGTGTGTTAGCCACACCCAAGGCGGGAATCGAACACGCCACCTCCGGTTTTATACCCGGCTTAGCCACTGTTCCACGGAGGCAGTCAAAACTTAATATACAAGATTTTCATTACCTAATTTAATTTTTTAAATAAATAAATATTTCTGGACATTATTCACATAGCGCCGTCTAGCCCCAAACTAAGCATTAGCTTGTGCTATGGGTGCCGGACAACGGATAAACATTACTTAACTACTTTTTTTGTAAATATATGCATATTTTACATAAAAATACCCAGACCGATACAAACAGACATGTTCATGCACACAAATGCTTGCACCGTGTGGAGATCGAACCCGCCACCTCTTTGGTCAATAGCTGACTTCTCAACCATAATACCAAATGGCTCGTTATGGCAGCAGATTTCACCTGTGGGTGTAGCTAGCCTGTCGGACTATAAAAAAGTCCTGCCACCAACCAGATCTAAGGCAGGAATCAAACCCACGACTCCAAATCTTATACCTGAGCTCTTATCGCTGTCTTTATTTACTTTATTATAACTGGTCGATATCTTTTGCAGAAAAATAGAGAACGGTTGGGTGTATGGTGAATCTTGGTCGGACAGTCAGAAGAGCCATCCTCGTTTGAAACCTTACAATATGCTGAATGACTATGTAAGTATAAAATATTTATCGAAATAGAAATAATTGCCTGGTGATGAAAGGTATTTTATTGGCGCAAATAATTATAGGTAAAACGATAGCAAAAGATCCTAAATTCGATTCCCGGCCAGTCGGTCTCCGAAACAGTCTTACCATCAACCAAACCCAAAACGGGAATCGAACCTACGACTTTCGGGCTCAAGACCCGATGTAACCATTAAGCGATCAGAAACGACTTACTTTTCAAAAATACATAACTTCACCACAGATACGTAATCTATACTGTTTGTTTCTATGTTTGTTTGTTTGAATTGAACAGGCTCCGAAACTACTGAACCGATTTGAATAATTCTTTCACTGTTAGATAGCTACACTATCCCCGCTGAACATAGGGTACTTTTGATCCCGGAAATGTGGGGGGAAGGGGGGATATTTGAAAAAAGAAATTACGCGCGTGAAACTAAGGCTAGTTTATTATAATACTGGTAGTTTGACTAAATTGGACCCTCTGCCATCTCCGTGACCCGTAACAGGTAAACTAGACCAATTGAAACCGCTCGGCTACCAATGCTGTATTATTAAAAACCTAATTATATTACTGTTCTCAGGAGAAGGAGCGCTACAAGGAACCAGTTCGCGAGTCCCTCAAAGCGTTATTAGCCATTGGCTGGTCAGTGGAACACAGCGAGGTGGACATACCTAGCACTAACCGCAGTTCCATGCGGCGCCAGTCCAAGTCCGGAGGCGTAAGTATACCATAGACAACATTATTTGTTTACTTTGGTTTAAAAAAGGTTTAAAAACCATTTGAAGTCTGGTAGGTTTGTCAATAACAATACATGTTATACTAAAGTAAATAATTGTTGTGTATTTAGGGTTACACAACTGACAGATAAGTTTGTGATAATTTATCACTTTTATCAGTCTGTATCTATGGTGTCTTTTTTAAAACAAATGAGATATTAACTTAGTTATTAGATAAGTTATCACAATGTTTTCTGTCAGTGGTAAAACCGGCTCTAAGTATTTGATTTATAAGTTCAAAAACCAAAATGTTCTTAGATGTATGATCTCTCTAACATTTTGTTGTATACCTTTATTGCACTCAGGAAGAAGTGGATAAGGAACCGGTATTAGTTAATTTATTTAATATTATTATTTTATTCAAAGAACTACGAGTATGTTATAACAATTTCACTGCATTTTTTCAGTTACACAAGTGACTAATAATTTTATAATGTACTATTTGTGTTTTCCCCCTTTTTTATTGGACATTATTTGTCTTTATAATTCGTATTTTGAAGCGATACTTATCATTTGGAAGAATTATTTTGACAAATTGGCTAAGACCGAATCTCTAAGAATCTTCAAAATACGAGTTTGCGTATCTTAATGCATGATAAATATTACAAAAGACAAGTGACGTCACATTTGTCCCTCTCCTGATTTATTAAGTCAAATCATAAAATAAAAAGTCTGTCATCAGTGTCTAAATTGTTATCAATTATTTTTTTGGTAACCATTCAATTACGAGGTAATATAATAAAGTAAGAAAGAATACTATTTAAGGAAGAATTGTTTGTAAATATGATAAGAACATTATACAGTATTCAGGAACAGAATCCAAAAAAACTCTCGATAGGATATTCCACTGCCGAAAAAATAATTTGCCGACGGATTGAGGACCTCCTAGTTGGTTTTAAATCGTTTAAAAATTACTGTTCTGAGAATATTCTTTGTTTGTTATTGATAATGAAAATACCTATGTAACCATATATAATGCAAATAAACTAAATTCTTGTAAAATTGTCTATCGAGTTACTCTGTAGGCTTCTATTATCTTCGAGCTTTTGATTACAAGTGTCCTGGCTCCCACGTTAATATTGACGGAACCCAGCCAGAACTGTTATGGCGTATTAAAATAGTGAATTAAACAACTGATGACAGACTTTAAGGGTTACGTTCAAGCCCTAATTCCGTGCGTTGTTTCCATATACCCGCCTGCCCCCAGCGACCGCCAGATATAGTGGTAAGTTCCTAATGACACCAGACTGGTGTTAGCTTGAATCTACCCTCCATTGAGGGTTTTTCAGAATAAAAAATCCGCTTGATGGCGCAACGTAACCATAATGTGCGACTGAGTAGGAATAGTCAAATCGCTATCATGAATTACAAAATGTGCCAATCACGTTTTAGTTCTACCGCATGGCTACGTAGCACCATTTAGCGGATTTTTTATTCTGAAAAACCTTTTGCATAGGCCACCATTATCTGCAGGCCTGTTTCACGACTGATAGAAAAGTAAGTGATAATTTATGTGTAACGAACAATGGTGTTGTCTTCTTTTTTCAAAATTGACAAAGAAGACAGCATTTGTTAGTTAACAGTTGGATAAATTATCACAAACTTATCTATCAGTGGTGAAACTGGCCTTCAGGCTTATTAAAGAAACTTGTTAGTTTACCATAGTTTTCATAAAACGAGTATAATTATTATGTAGTTATTCGCATATTAATAGATTTGATTAACTCTTCTTGGTACGGTCAACAATAGAGGTAGTTTATAACAGCTAAGTAGGTATTTGTAGTTTTGCCATCTTATAAATTGACGCTTTTGTTAACAAGACATAATTTATATCATGGAAGAAATTGGCTTAGAAGAATAACAAGAACATTTTTTAATAATTTCAGAGTTTCTTGGTAATTCTGCACTTAATACAACATTTGCATGACGTGCTTCTTGTACAATTCACAGTTTTGCAGGAAACCACGCAAAAGTTTCATCTTTTCACTATTTCGGGTCTTTTTTCGTGATGATAGCCGACTTATGATAAAAATCTTTTAACGCGTAGCAAGACCTTCTTCATCTTATGTAAATTTTGTAGAAGGGTTTAGAATCCTCACGACATGCGGCTAAAATCGCAGTGAACAAGTCAAGTCATTGTCACGATTATGAACACCTATTCAGAACTCAGGAACTCAGAAGCTCTGGAACTCACAGTTACTTAGACCAGCTAGCCAACATGATGTCTTCATTCTTTTCTGTATCCTGACAGATTAATTTTGCAGCTCATCTAAAGACCATCAACCCAACATCAAAGTAAAAAAAGTAGGAAATATGTTATCTTCATACAAACGAACCACGTGGGTTGTATGTATGCGCCAAAATATCTATACGCACACTCAAAATCTAAACCCGTTTCTCAGTGCGCCAGTCGGGGCTGACTCCGCACAAGGTTCGCATGTTACAACTTTTCGGCACAAATTACGCGGTACTGAATTAAAATTAAGCTAAAAGTTACAACCCTGAGGCAGGCAACTGTAGGCAAATCGCGGATTGGCCCGGAGATAGCCTAGCCTTTATTAACAAAACTTCTTCTGCACCCAGACGGACTCAGCCACGCCTTTCAACTATAACCCTCACCCGGTGGACATGACCAACCTGACGCTGTCGAGAGAGATGCAAAACATGGCGGAGCGGCTCGCGGAGAATGCTCACGACATCTGGGCGAAGAAGAAGAAGGAAGAACTGGTCACTAATGGCGGTGAGTAACAGAGAGATGTAAGAGATCACCATAAAAAGAAGAGTTGCCTATGGATAGTCAACTATCGCTTAACTCTTCATAGTCAACTATCGCTAAAATGTTGATAGTCAGCTATCACTAAACTATCGATAGTCAACTAGCGCTAAACTATTCATCGTCAACTATCGCTAAACTATTGATAGTCCACTACCGCTAAACTATTGATAGTCAACTATCGCTAAACTATCGATGGTCTATCGATAGCCGACGTCATTTCAATGGTATCAATGGCACTATCGTTATTGTTACTAGTATTCCAAGTCAACTATCATGCGATCATGAAAACACAATATATCTCACAAGTGCGATTGTCAAGTCTATCGATTTAAAAATCTGAAACCAAAAGATTTAAAAATATTAATAATATTAACCATATTATGGTCACTTTATGGTGCGTAAACCAATCACGTCAAAACTTGAGACAGAACCGTACAAAAAACTGTATTAATTCGGTTAATTTATTTACACTTTTTTTACAAGGATTTACATTGCATGGATTTCACTTTTAACAGTAGAGTTGCAAGACTTGGTTTTTTTACAAGTTTTGGTTTTTATGGCTTCATTTGTCATTCACAGGTGGTATTCATCCTCAACTCGTCCCGTACGATCTCCTGACCGATAAAGAGAAGAAGAAGGATAGAGAACGCTCGCAGGAGTTCCTAAAGTATTTGCAGTACCAGGGTTATAAGCTTCACAGGTAACTTTGCAGTCATTGTAATAGAATATTCTTGTAGAACTAATACAAAAAGTACCAATTGACTATAGCCTTCCGCCCTCGGTCTCACCCACGCGTAATTTCTTTTTTAAAATATCCCCCCTTCCCCCCACATTTCCGGGATCAAAAGTACCCTATTTTCACCAAGAATAATGTAGCTTTTCAACGGTGAAAGAATTATTCAAATCGTTTCACTGGTTTCGGAGCCTATTCAATACAAATCTCGGAAAAAATCCATAATATAGTTGATAAAACTTGATTCGACTGGTCCAATGGTGCTTTTGACAGTAAACCTGCAGTGTGCGACAGAATAAATATGAAGATTGAAAATTCAAATACACCTACCTTATAGAAATCTGACCCTGCCCTATGCGCCAGGGATTGTGGATTCAAATCTCACCCAGGACAAACATTTATGTGATCAATTTTTGTGTCTAAATATGTATATTGAAGTACACATATCTCTAGTACTTCCATTGCTTCTAATACTCATTTCACAAATGCTCAAGCTTACTTTGCACTCAGAGTATGTGATGTTGCCCAATATTAATAACTTCCACTCGTTTTCCAACAGGCCAAGCAAAGCCACAGCAGGAGACACAGAACAGACCACAGCCGGCGTGGCAATAGAGCTCAGATTCGCTTACTCTCTCCTCGAAAAGCTGATCCAGTACATCGACCGAGCGACCATCAACATGAAACTTCTCAAGCCTTCCACCACGTTCAGTAGACGGAGCAGCTTCAAGACTAGTACTAGGGATATTAAATTCTTCTCTAAGGTAAGAGGATTGTTTTTAAATTTTATTTTGGCGCCAGAATCCAATGTTGTCAGATTCCAATGTTGAATCTATTTAAAGACCGCCAAACTTATCTGTTCAAGTGGCCAAATTTGGAACTACATCAAATGACAGTTTTTGCAATGCAAAAACGATATTTAATGACAGTACTAAAACGACAGTAGCGACGCAGCCACCGGAACAGATAAGTTTGTCGGTCTATATTTATAGATTCAACATTGGAATCTGTCAAATTTAAAAAAAATGTTGCGTTTATTATTTTATAAGAACTGTTAGTAGTCTTTGGCAAGGGTTGGAGTTGTTTTATTAACAGACATGAAATAAAATAGCATCCGTATGAACGAGGTTTTTTTTTAATTTATGTTGCTTAATGAATCCTTTTTTTTGTGTAAAACTTAACAACATTACCATTAACGATTCTAGCCAATAAGTTATCTCTCTTCCAGATTCCGCTAGAATCAAGAGGTGTATGTATAAAAATAATAAATAACCGTATGAGATAATAATATGTTTACTGCGTTGCTATTGCGTATCGCTCTGTAGGTAGGTTTGTAATAAATCTGTGCAAAAATCTAGTAATAAGTCTGACGGAGAATACAATATTGTCATCCTAGCCAAAAAAAAAACCTTGGAAAACAATGTGCATTGTTGCACATATAAACCTCCTTGAGAACTTAATTGCTAGATTATGTCACACAGTGTAGCCATACATAAATATTATAAGTTTATATCTGTTTTGTTTTATATTCCAAGCAATGCAAGGCTGAGCTAAAGTATATAAAGAAGGTACACAGTACCTCTATGTTATTCGTTTAGTTTTCATGTAATTAAGTTTTCATAGTATCATTTGGCGTTCGGTGCAATAACGGCATAATTTATCTATAAAATCATTATCATAATCAACCTAAAGACGTACACAGCTGGACATAGGCCTCCAGGTTTCACAAACGGGTCGGTCTTGGGCCACACGCGTCTGGTTGATTTTCACCTCTTCTTTCGTCTTTATGAATTTTCAAGAAAATAAGAAAATATTATTATATTCATCTTTATCTTCATTCATCTGTCAGATGAAACAGAAATGATGATGATTAGTTATTATCGTCATCTTTGAACTAAAATAAAAGAAAACTGACTTTAATTGCTCGAAGTCGGTTTATTTTTTTCTTATTTTTATACAAAAACAGAACTCGATTCTGACATTTATTATATGACGTTATTGTGCTGGCGACGTCTTCCATAAGAATACATTATTACAATATAATAGTCAAGTATTATTAGGAATACCATTTCGAACGATATTTTAGATGACTGCTATAATCCAAGTTGTAAAATTCAGCCATTGCATTACATTACAGCATAATTAGTTTCATTTAGATGGGAACCGTATAGTAACTACAGAATATAAGAAAATGATGATATACGGTCAATCTGGGTAACTTTGAATTTCAGGGTAACTTTGACAGAAAAATCGCAAAGAATTTTATTATATTTACGATGTTGCTGTTGATGCATAACATTAAATTTATTATTTTCCTGTAGTTAACAAACTTCGTAAATGAACTCTTAGAAAAAATAAGAAGCTGTCAAACAAAGTAAATGTCAAAAACTTGTCTAAAAATACCGCGCCAAACTGTCGTTTTTATTATAATTACATAATTCAATGTTACCCAAATGTATAAATGTTAAGATTCCTATGAAAAATTTAATCTGGTTCAAAGTTACCCATATAGGGGGTATAACTTTGACACACAACAAATTGCCAGTTTTTGATGAATTTTATGATTATTTTAAGCGTTAGATAACTTGACAGCATGAAAATCAACCTGAGAACACATATTATGTAAACTCTTCTGTCTCATACTTTACATAGTAAAAGTTAGCTAAAAAAATATAGTGATGATCTGTCAAAGTTACCCAGATTGACTGTAGTGCAGCTATAGATAGTTTTAACGTATGTATAACCAATGAAGATGACAATCGCAAAAACAGTGATACAATTTTTACAAGTTACTATCGCCTTTTTAATGTCCGATTGGAGGCTTCCAATCTTCCATCAATGATTGGTACTGACCTAAGTACCGCGCCCACCAAACGCAGATTCGTAATCACAAACCCGAGCTGTTTGTAAATTCCGACAAAATATGAGCTCATCTACATTGGTTTCATGCTATAAAGTAAAGCATACTTAATGTAGACTTGGTTTCATGCTATAAAGTAAAGCATACTTAATGTAGACTTGGTTAATGGTTAACCTGCCAATTGTTCAGAAAGACCTATATTCACAAAGCTTCTCATATCATTCGAAGCGTCACAGCAAACATATCCCTATTCCATTTACACTAAAGTCTAATTTCCCTCACAGGTAGTCCTTCCTCTGATGGAGAAGTATTTCTCTACTCACCGCAACTATTTCATCGCGGTTGCCACGGCAACGAACAACGTGGGAGCGGCCAGTTTGAAAGAGAAAGAGATGGTTGCAGCTCTATTCTGCAAGCTGGCTAGCTTGTTGAGGTCACGGTGAGTTGATTTTTCTTCATTTACCAACTGCGATATGGCTTAATAATAAGAGACGTTGTTTGAAATACATAAAGATTTGCAAAGCTACTTGAAAAATGCTATCATTAAAAGTAGTCAAGATCTGGTTTTTTTTATTTTATTTATTTATTTATTTACTACACACAACAAATTACAATCATTAAAATAACTAAGTTTAGAGTAGAAAATTTTGATCTGGATTGTAATCCAAAAATATGTGTAACTTAAAGACATGCAGTAAGGAGGACGTGTTTACTATTATCCAGTGACCTTCAAGTAACATACTTAATTAAAAAATAACAAAATTTAAAGCAACACCTGCAAACTAAGCAGATGTGCTTGCCTCTCAAATATATAAATAATTAGTACAACTAATAATTAGAGCCGGCACACGGGTGCTGGTCAGACCCAGCATCGAGGCCAAGCCCTTCGGGTGTGAGATAGAGGATATCCTTTAATGTTCTTATGTAATGGGTAAGTTTGGGGGTGAAGATATCTAACTTAATGTTGTCTTTTGCCATTTCATTATACTGACGAGCCATTCTGACAAGGGGACTGTAAAACGAGGTGTTGTTTTTAAAAGTTTGTAAAGCAAAGATATTGGTTTTGTTGAGCCTACGAGCACTATGTTTAGTGTTAAGTGAGATTTCGGAAAGTAAATTAGGAGCGTCTATTAGCGAATGAATAATTTTGTAAAAGTATATGAAGTCAAAGTATTTTCGACGTGTGTCTAGTTTTTGTACCTTAAACTTGGATAATCTTAGCTGATAATTTAGATTGGAGCGACCCAACTGTTGACGGTAGCATAACATTCGCAGGCATTTACTTTGTACCCTCTCAATCTCCTCAGCGTGTACCTTATAGTAGGGTGACCAAACTGGACTGCCATATTCTAGTACGCTTCTGACTAGAGTAAAAAATAAGTATAATAAAGTGCGGGGTTTTTTAAAGCCTTTAGTGGATCTAAAAATAAAACCTAGGAGTTGATTGGCTCTTGTTATTATATGCTGATAATGCGCTCGAAATGTCAGCTTATTGTCAAACAAAACTCCGAGATCCCTTACAACGCTAGTTCTAGAGAGTTTCTGATCACCAACCGTGTAATCATAAATGATCTCAGTACGCTTATTTGTAAACGACATGATGAGGCACTTCCCGATGTTAAGATACATTTGGTTTGTCTTACACCAATTCGACACGACATTAAGATCCTTTTGTAAAAGGTTGCAATCACTTTCAGAAGTTATAGTATTAAATATTTTAAGATCATCCGCGTACAACAAGCATTCACAAGATAGACGCTCCACAAGATCATTTATGAAAACAATAAATAAAAGTGGTCCCAAGTGCGATCCCTGAGGCACCCCAGAAGTCACAGTTATTGGAGAAGAAGTGAACCCTTTAAGTGCGACTAGTTGGCTTCTATTGTTGAGATAAGAGGTTATCCAACGATACAAGTTACCGTGAACACCATAAGATGCGAGTTTGGTGCAGAGTAGCCTGTGGTTCACTTTGTCAAAAGCCTTGGAGAAATCCGTATAAGCAGAATCAACCTGACCGCCTGTGGCAAAGCTTTTGCACAGATAGTTTTTATATTCCAACAGGTTAGTAACAGTGGATCTTCCTTTCACAAAACCATGCTGTTTAATAGACAGAAGGGGCTTAACATGATTATATAGGTGATCATACACCAGCGATTCAAGTAATTTAGCGAAACATGAGAGAATGCTAATAGGTCTATAATTCTCGCAATGGGCTTTATCTCCATTTTTGAAAATAGGAATCACGTGAGCAGTTTTCCATCGCTTAGGAAAGATTCCTGAGGTAAGAGATATATTAAATATAATTTTTAATGGAATACTAAGCTCCTGAGCACATGCTTTGATAAATGATGGGGGAATCAAGTCTGGTCCAGCGCCTTTATTCTTATCAAGAAGCTTAATTTTAGTTACTATTTCACTTTCCGTTATATAAATATCTGATAAAGTATCAATGGCTCTACTTACAGTAGGATCAGGACTACCCTGAGTATCTGTTTCAAACACAGATGCAAAATAGGTTGAAAACATTTCACAGATGTCATTCCCATTTGATGATGAAGATGTACCATATTTCATCAAATGTGGAATTGTTACGTGACCCTTTCTGTTGCTAACGTAGGTCCAAAACACTTTAACGTTTTTGCTTATTGAGTCTTCTGTTGATGCTAAATATTCTTTGTAGCATTTATCAGCCATTTTTTTAAATCTGGCACGTAGTAAAGAGAATGAGTCATAATCTCGCGGGTTGCCAAATCTTTTGTAAAGCTTATGATACTTGTTCTTTTCTTCATTGCACTTTATTAACGATTTGCTATACCAAATTGGATAATTTGGAGGTATTGAGGTGGTATACGGTGTGTGTTTTTCTATAATCTCCAAGAGCTGTTGATAAAAAACGTCAGTACATAAGTCTACATCAGAGTATGATAATAAGTTATGCCAATCTATCAGGCTCAATTCATGACGCACTTTCTCAAAATTACACTTCTTATAATTTAATCGCTTACTATTAGGTTTCCCAAGACATTTTAGATCAAAGAACGCTGAAGGCAACTCCAACTCTATGGCAGGGTGATGCCTGTCTAATAAGCTCAAGGGATCGGCCTCTTTCACTACCAAGGATTCAATCGTTGAAAGTACTAGGTCCAGAATTCGGTCATTTGCATTAGTGATATAGTTAAATTGATATAAGCGACAAAGCGAAACGAATTCTTGCAAGAGTAAGAGTTTCCTGTTGTTTACAGTATTTGTTGGCTCAGCAGTTGCGTGCGTGGTTACAGCATAGTCAGGGGTATTAAAATCTCGGATAATAAGGAAGTTTCCATCTTGACAGTTATTAAGGATATTTTTTTGGCAATTGAAATAAAATTTGTCTAAGTTTGAGTGACTTAAATCCGGGGGAAGGTAACACACGCATAAATTAAGCTCAAGAGCGTCTGCTTTTATGGTAATCCAGATATCCTCTAAATCACTATCCCAACATGCCTGTCGGATGACCTGAAATGATTTCTTTACAGCAATAAGGACACCGCCGCCATCAATCTTAGAAGAGTTAGACTCAATTCGATCTCTTCTAAAAAGGTTGTAGCGGGCGTCGATGACCTCTCCATCAAATATACTTTTGTTCAAGTTAGTCTCCGTCAGGCATATTATATCATAATCAGAGTTTAATAAGTTTAAGTAAAATTCTGACAATTTAGATCTAAATCTATTTACATTTTGGTAATACAAACTATACATATTGGTTCGTTCGAAAAACAAAGTAAGTAAATTAGTATTTAGTTAAGTACCTATATGTATAAGAAAATTAAAAATAATAATTATGAGGATTTAGACATAATATTACTAAGAAGGTCAGTGGTTTTCACATGAATAGGAGGGCTTTGTTCGTCTTTGCGAATATAAATTTGCCCAAATCGAACCCAAACAAACTTAAAATTGTTGTCTCTGCAGAATTTTCTTGTTGCACTATAGACTTCCTTTGCTTCAGGGGATAAATGCTCTGCTAAATAAATACGGCGCGTCTCGCCCGTGAAGCCGATATGAGATGAGGAAAGTCTTTCCTTTGGGTTAGCTTTATTAAAGCGAGTCACCGACGATAAAACAAGGTCCCGAAGACGCTGCGACGAGAGAGTGACAAGTATGTTTCGTGGTCTCTTGGAAGACGGATCCATTTTAGCGACGCGACGGCATGCTCTTATTTCATACTCAGGAATGTCGACCTGTATGCACTCGCAGAGTTTCTTGAAAAGGGTCATTAGATTCTCGTTCTTATTCTCAGGGACCTCATGTATCTCTAGATTTAAATCACGTGAGATCTTCTCAATAGTTGAAACTCTCGATTGTAGCTTAGCTAGAGAGTTTTGTGATTTTGTGAGATCAGACTGTAATTGTTTTATTTCAGAGTCCCTTGTTTTAATCTCAGTCCTCAAGTCACTTTGTTCCGCACACAAGTGATCGGTGGTTGCAGTAAATTCATTTTTTAAAGTTTCAACTGCCTTGTTCACATGAGCAGCCACCATCTTTTCGATATCCCTATTAAGTGCTGATCTAAGGTTTGTCATAATAGTGGAGTCAGGTGCCAATTTTTGATCAAATAGCCTACTTATACTCTCCATCGAAACGGGCTCGTTCACCAAGTTAGATTTTGCAGAAATAGCCGTTGTGGCCCCCGCACAGGTATTATGAGATGTGAATGTGACAGGGGAAGTGGTGCCCCCGGACTCGCAGATCGATTGCTCACAGAAACTGCTGTTATTACGACGGCCGCGGGTTGATAGTGGGGTCTCGTCGTTATTTCCGTGTCGAGGTTTATTATTCACATTCATGCAGTACGGACAAGTTAATGACTTTAACTGCTCGCCAGTAGGCGGCTTACTTGATTCCTTCGCCAATCCAAGGCATGCAAAACATAAGTCTGACTTGCAAGTGTTACACTTTAAAAAGTTCTTCGGCTCTAACACCGATGTACAGTCGTGGCAAGATAGGGATGCGCGATCCGGGTCGCCGATCCGATTTTTCAGATCGTAATGGATCGTAATGCTACGATCCGATCCGCGGATCGGATCGCATGCCGTCGATCCGATCTTCAAGAAATCGATCCGGATCGGATGCAAATAAGTAAGACACAATTAATTTTAGATCTTTATTAGGTAAACCCTTCAAAGTATGTAAAACTTGTACACAAGGACCCAATGCCCTATTGCCACATATGTAAAACGTGTAAACAAGTACTTTGAGGTTTAGTAACAAGTGAGGGAGGGTAACAAACAAACTAGTACCTAAATCCACAGATTTTATGCTTACCTACCCACAAAATTTGTTTATAATAATATAATGTATAAGATTAACAGATCTACCCGTAAAGGATGCCGCCAAGTTCAAAATGTAAACAAAGATAAAGTTCGTATAAACCTAAGTAAGTACCCAATTTATAGTAAACAAACCGTGTTTTAATTCATACGATCAAAGCGATCCGATCTTTCAACTTTTGTATCGATCCGGCCAAAAATCGTATGACCTCGATCCGATCCGAAAATCGCCGGATCGTATGCCTGCCGATCCGATCTTTCAAAGGATCGGATCGGATCGGCGCATCCCTATGGCAAGACATTATAAATACACTAAAAACGATAGGCAGGTCGCAGCAGTAGAGAGGGAAAGGGACGGCACTAGTAGGTACTCGCGCGCAGCTTGTTCCGGTGACTAAGTTGTAGAAGCACGTCGCTAATTTCGGCCGCACCGCGCCAGGCGTCGTGGCCCAACGGTTCGAGCGCTCACCTGCGGTCCAAGAGGTCCGTGGATCGAATCCGGCCAGAATCGACAAAAAATATATTTGTCGATAGCTCGGTTGAATTGACTTGGAGCAGTCGGGGCGCAGTCCCGGAGTCCCAAGATGAGAAGGGGCGAAGCTCCGAGAAACCGAAAGTTGAAGTCCAACAATATTAAATAAAAATAATAAATACTTCAACACGTCCGCCCGCTAAGAAAGTCAGGCGCCGAAAAAAAGGTTTAAATGCTAGTTCAATTTGTACGGCACGGCACGCAGCCTGCCTGATGGAAAGAGTCCACTACGGCCTGTTCTATTGAAAGCCAGCAAGCATCGCTTAATGTGCTGCCACACTGAAGGTTCCTATGATCTTCGATTTTCAAGTGCACTGGCTCCAACAATAATATTGCCGGCACACAGCCAGAGCTTTTATGTCGGCAGACTTCACCTGTGTAGTCATAATCCAATTGGTCCTATTCCCCTGGTTATGGAGGTCAGATGGTGCAGTCGCTCCAATGTTATAACTTATCTTCCAAATCCTGGATTGTAGGTCAAGCGTACTCTGACTAGTTCGGATAAGACTCTGAAAGAAAGACCGATCTAATGCCCTACATCTAGATCGGTCTTTATTTCTACCATACTAACCTCACAAGTTTTTTCACAGACTCGCAGCATTCGGTCCAGACGTGAGGATCACGGTGCGCTGTCTCCAAGTCCTGGTGAAGGGAATCGATGCGAAGTCTCTCGTCAAGAACTGCCCCGAGTTCATCAGGACGTCTATGCTGACCTTCTTTAACAATGTCGCTGATGATTTGGGGCATACTATACTAAATTTGCAGGAGGTCAGTACATTCTGTTTAGCTAATTTTCGCGAATCGCGCGCGCAGTATTTTTTTTTATACTACTTCAGTTGGCAGACAGACAAGTAGCCCACCTGATGGTAAGCGGTCACTGCGGCCTATTCCATTGAGGGACACTTCACCAAGAAGCGTCGCTCAATGTGCCAGACTGTAAGCTTATCTGATCTTCGAGCCTTTGATTTCAAGTGTACTGGCTCCCAAACTACGAACACCAAACACCAAAATACGAAATTAATATGTACAATAATGTTTTATTTTCACTTTTATATTTACTATTACGGAAGAGAAAACGCATCGATGGTCTAGTAGTTTACGTATGGGCCGTGATCTCGGAGTCCTAGGTTAAATTCCCGGGTCGGGTAAAATTTGCGCCAAATGTTTTTAACATCCGAGCAACAACTGGAGCCAAGTTTGTGATCACCAATCCAGCAAGAGTGGTGATTAAATTATGTCTTAATTTCAATGATAGAGGCCCTGCAGGGAGACATTATGCAGACTGATCAGTAATCACCAAAATCTGCTTGGGCCAAAGGTTGACCGGCAGAGAATACCATTAGGTATTAGGTCTGCCTTATGTACTCTTAATTGTGCATCAAAGTTTAAATAAATAAATATTACCACCATTAATGATACCTTCTAATTTCAGGGCAAATACTCACATCTCCGAGGCACTCATCTGAAGACTTCTACTTCATTGGGATACATCAATGGAGTGCTCTTGCCAATTCTAACGTCCATGTACGACCATTTAGCCAACTGCGAGTATGGTGCTGATTTGCTATGTAAGTTCTAGTTTCATATGACTATTTGACGGTGTAACTTTACTATTTGAGGCTCGTGGCAAATTCTATAATCTTTCCATTTTTAAAACACTTAAAAAAATTGAGTTTTGAAATGTGGGGGGAAAGGGCCACGTCGGGGGCCCGTGACTTTGTAATGCGGCACTTTAGTGTGATATGATTGTGGTTAATACTTGCTCTAAGAGATCTGAGTACGCTGACATAGATGCAGTAAGATAATAATTGTATTCGGAATAAAGTTTAGGGACAAGATAAATAGTACAAAATTATAACCATGATAAACTTTAATCACGTCAAAAGCTTCTCAAATGGAGTCGTCAGAGTCATCATCATCGTCATCATCATCGGTATCACTGTCACTTTCGTCACTAGAACTCTTCTTATCCATCGCCTTGTGTGGCATGTAGGCCGCCTTACATTGCTTCCAGCAGGCTTTCGCATACGCCTTCTGCTGTTTCTTCTGACAGATGTGAGTGGTGCAAGTGACTTTATATGCGTAGATGCAAGCGTTCTTGCATTTAGTGGCGGACTCCTTTTGACAGGCTCGCTCGTAACGGTCGCGAAGGATGTTCAGTTGCAAGTTCTTGTCTTTGGTTGGGTCTGTTGTATTGTTTATGGATGTTTGCTGAAATGGGAAAAGTAAAGACTCCGTGATCACGACTGCTGTAAAGTGGTCGAAACGTCGGGTGTAGATTAAATCGCGAGTTTTTTATCCGTTTAACGTTTTTTTATTTAATGGGAAAAGTAAGTTAGTTTTTTTCGTCCTGGTATTGAAAAAAAGTTGAATATAGTGCCCGGAAAACATCTTAAAATCGGGTTGGGATTGCGAATTTTGAGATGCATGCGCGCTATTGGTCAGAAGTATGCGGGCGACAAGAGATTCGCGCGCGCTAATAGGTCATATACAAGTGCACATGCGCGAACTCCGTCGTACGAGCGTCAAGATGTTTGCCGGACTTTATACCTATTAACATGATATGAACCAACACAGCATACTTATTAATTGTGCAATAAGCACAATTCCTTGCATTGTCGGCTCAGATTTTATTTATGCCGTAATTATTTCAAATAGGGGGAAATATCGCACGTACCCTGATTTGGGGTGGCGCTGTGGACGGACAATGGTGGTGGCTAAGTTTACAGGAAAAATTAAAAACTAACCGGATTAAGAAAAGGATAGCAGCCTTCCAATCCACTTCTCGACATATCCTTTAATCTTAAACTATCACTGTCTGAAAGGAAAGTTAAATTAGTACGAGTATATTTGTCTCCTTCTAATACTAGCAAATTGGCGAGTGTTTGGATGTTGATGATAGTCGTATTTCGAAGGGGCCCAAGAGCAAATTTTTTTTTCTTGCGGAGGAGAATGCGTTTTAGCAACTTATAATAACCGCAGGCTAGCGAGACCTGCGGCCGTGTGTGGGACTCGGGGCCCAAGCGTCCCACTACCCACTAAACTCCCCCGGTTCCCCTTCCACCCGGAGAGGACGAGCCGGTGCCCGCTCTGTGGCGATTGACCCGCCCATCCCCGGGTACCCCAGCCTGGTGCAGTGGGCCAGGGTTTGCGCCTTAGGAGGACCACCCGAGAAACGAGATGATCCCCAGACTTGGCTTGGACGACCTGTGCAATGCGTACGTCAGGGGGAGCAAACACGTATCTGCAAAATTATCAAGTTGCAATACAAAGCTTTTAAGTTGCGTTGTTCGATTACTTTACTTGATTGTCGATTGTTATGGTGTAAGTTAAAACATACAATCTACAATGTATGTATGTAAGTCTATAGTAAGGTTAATAAAGCTACGAACTGCAATTTATGATTTTGCAGATATACGTTTCTGTTATTGGGACACGTCAATAAAAACCTGTATATTACTACGAATCAGCGTCGAATAATAATAATAATAATTAAAAATCCTCTATTTGTTGGCTTTGGTGTCCACATAATAATAAATAATACTCAGACAAAAAAAAGTTTTAAGGCTAACAGGCCAATGTTTGGTCGTTGCTGCGGGAATAGAACCCACAACTTTCACTACCAAATCAGTCTTCTTCTTAATCGTTACCCCAATGCTGAGGATCGTGAGTATCGTGAATCCAATTGATTCTGCCAATCGTCTGCCTCTATCCCTCCCGGTCGATCGCCTGATGTAAAGCGTCGCAAACCGGTAACCAAATCAATCTTAACTAATATAAAAAACGAACTTACCAGAATCATCGGAACTCTTATCAATGTCTCTCACTTTTGACTTTTTTTTTAAATTAACTAACTCCTTATCATAATAATGTTCATCTATATAAATAGTCTTTTCGGTATTTATTTCAACTTCAGTTTTGGTGTCAGTGTTAGTGTTAAAGTACTTGATGCATCCGGCTTTGCTATTTTGTCTGAATGTTTCCTTGTGAGCAGTTTTACATTTGAAGACAGAGCAGACCGATTTGCTCACTTGTTTGCAGGCCTGGGGAATTAAATATCAGTTTAATAGATGTCACTACGTCCTCAATAAATTCATAAACATTGCAGATGAGTTGTGCGTTGGTGGGAAAAATTTCTTTTTTTTTTCGAGCGTTTTGTCAAGGTTTAGTCTCGGATACGCTTATACCATGAACCAGGAATTGGTAAGTCCAGCGGCAAGCTACATTTTAGCGACTGCCGTTCGACTTTCGTAACACTTACCTGAGAAACCAGACTAATTCGTTTTCTATGTTTTTGTCCCCGCCGAACTCAAAATCAAAATCAAAATCAAAATATTCTTTATTCATGTAAACTTGTATCAAGTATTTATGAATCGTCAATTACAGAGTGACTCTACCACTAGTGGTAAATACCTACACACCCATTCTATGTGTGTAGGTATTTACCACTCCATGTTCCATGGTATTCCATGGTTGCGCACGGAAATTATAAAGCACTCGGCTACCAAAGATTTTTGATTTTTGTTGTTAAAAAATCGCATTAATAATATTAGTATGGACAAATATATAGCCTGACCAAGAAAATAAAAAACCTTCTCTGGAGGTGCCACATTAGCTATGGTTAGAGCAACACTTGGTTGCTATGGTTGGTTATATTCACAAATAACTCACAATATCCAATAGTAACAAGACACGGTTGACAATTGACATCACACTTTGACAGACGGCAATAAGGAATGGACATCTTATTGTTTTTTATTTGATTGTTGCCACTTGAAGAAATTAGTTCCAATATTTTTCCGCAATATGGCGAGGTTTTTTATTTTAAAGGTCGGGGTAGAGAACCTTACCTTGTAACATTTTTTTACGACCACTTTCAAGCAAGCGTCTCCGTATGCTTTCCTTAGTTCTTGGGTATGCAACATTTCGTTGTCATCTTCTGACATAGAATGAGAAGCATCGCTTATGGCTGTGTCCTAAAACAAGTTAACAAATATTAACGTCTCGTTGATCAAGTGCTATAAGCATCTGACCGTGATCTCGTAATCCTCTAGGTTCAATTACTGCATCAGGCATTTGTTGTGGTTTTAGTAGGTCGGGCTCATGATTACCAATCTGCTTTAAATACTTATAAATCAACCTAAAAATCACACCAGTGTGTATGGCAGCACATTAAGTGTGAAAAAATACTTTTTGGAATAACTTACATTACTTTCAGTGGTCATAATTAAAGCTGGATTCCTGTTTTTCAAATAATTTTGTTCCTCCATTTCTTTGTCACTTAAAATATCCTCTGTATTTTTTAAAGATCGTAGCTTGACTGGTCTCTTTTGCGCAATGTCTTTCCATATCTGTTCTCCGTTAAAAACCTCCGAATGTATTACCTGCTGAACTTTTTTGCCAATCTCTGGAACGTTTGTCGAAGAAAGTATTTCTTCCACGCTTTTCAAAGAAAGCATTAGTCTTTCTCTTGCTTTTTCCTCTTCATCATCATCTATTACAGTTGGCAGCTTTTGTTTAGTTATGGGATACTTTTGTTCCCGTTCCATTTTCGGGTTCTTTGAATTTTTCATTACATTATCATAGAAGACATTGTCAGGTACTCTTATTTCATCACTATGCTTATGATCCCTATAAACTACTTTACTTCTAAAGGGTTCACCAGTTTCTGATTTTGAATCCGATGCGTCTTTGTTATCTTCAATAGAGTCTGTATTAGGTCCACGTAATTGGATAGTTTGAGGTATTTTCTTTACTACAGTATTGTTAAAGAATTGCTCATTTTCTTTATCTATTTTATCTGCATCGGATTCAATCTTATCGTCTTCAATAACTACTTTAGTCTCTTTTGGTTCATTTGAGTCTGCATTGTACCAAGTCATATCATTTGTATCGGCTTTCTCTATCTTTGGGTGATATTCATTTTCTGTGTTTGTTGAGTTTTTCTCTCCTATGTCACTATAATACGGCATGTGAGTTACATGTGCAACTTGCTCTTCTGGGACCTCTGAAGATATATCAAGGGTTATGTTTTTGTATTCAGAAACAGTTTGACCGGAGTTATCAGATTCCATACTAGATGTCGACTTAGCATTCATTTCCATTACTTCTTCTTTTAGGTCCTGCGATTTCTTTTTGGTTGATAATTTCTTATCTCTATTATTTTTATGTGCTTTCTTCGTCGTATTTTTTGCCTTTTCTTCATCTAAGGCTACTTTAATATCATCTTGGGTTGTGTTATTAATGTCTCCAGGCACACTTTTTTCCCATTTCTGTGTTTCTACGTTTAAAAACCATGAATTATTAATATCAGTGTCGTTTGATTCCTGGTCTTGTAAACTTTCGACAACCACCTCTTTTGATATTTTATCTACAATGTTGATATCATTAGTGAACGACTTCTCAGTTACCACTTCTTCTTCTTCTTCTTCGGAAACAAACATTTGTGTAGCAGGATATATTTTATTTGTGGAAAACAAAATTTCTTTTCGAGTTTCATTGCTAATACTCTTTGTTTTGCGATTTTCTTTTGCGGCTTCTTTGAAAACTTGATCTATTTCGGATTCTGTGGAAATATCTGACGATTCAAAACTTTTGGACTTGTACATGTTTTGTATGTGCTCATAGTTCTCTATCAATTCTTGTAAAACATTGTTCACTCTTGATATGTTTCGGATGACTTCAGAAAATACGGTGTTGTCTTTTTCCTTGACCTTCTTGAAATCGTCATCAGCTTCATTATTTATGACCTATAAAGAATATTTATTTTTGTTATCAACTAAAAATCCTAAAGTAATTGATAAAAATCGGCCATATTACATTAATTAAATACATTTGAACTAGAGAAGTTACTCGTTATTGATATCATTAAGAGTAAAATAAAAATGTAATTACCAAGGAAATATTACTAAGCAATAAAAGCAGGTGTAAATACCAATAGTGAAACCACATTTAAATTTTCACCCAGCGTGTTAACGTGGCCGGTGCCGATAAAATAAATTGATTTCTGACTTTTACAGCTTGTGTATTGTAAAGCAATAATGCGAAATTATGTAGTTGGATTGGAATCATTGTATAATGTATGACGTAACATACGACGGATATGGTTATGATTGTGACTGTGTTGTTAATGATAGTTAGATGAATCGATCCCAAATCCAGCCATTTTAGAGGATAACACATACTTAGACTATGCCAGTTCCTGTGACACTACCACTGAGGCGTTTGAGGGGTACAATGGGTTGGGTACTTAAAATATCTACCTTCTGGGCATGGGAGTCCTAGATAACCCTTCTACGATGGTATTGTCGCTTGTCTCAAGGGTATTTGTTTGTAATGCATTCCCCACATAAATGTTTGTCTAAGTTTTTACTTAGAACGTTTTATTCCGACTGCTATGACTAGATCAAAGGAGGGTACGCTTGCATCACTATCCAAAATAAAAAGAATATTTGTGGTCAAATGGATGGTCCACCCTTCCATATAGGAAGGACGAAAATAAAACTTTAATTATGAGAAATACGAAACACATTTCAACCAAATAAACCTTATTCCTTAGTTGTAGAATGTGTGTATGTCTGGAAAAATCCTGAACCGTTGCCCTGCCGCACTGTGCTATGTTAAAAGGCTGATACTGCTTTATGTTTGCATTATACTGATAGCTGGTTTTTCTTCCAGTGGACGAGATCCAAGTGGCGTCATACAAGATGCTGGGGTCTCTCTATTCCCTGGGCACCGACGCTTCTCTCACACACGACAGGAAATATCTCAAGACTGAAATTGAAAGAAATAAACCTGCGCTGGTATGTATTTTGATTATGTTATTCTGAGATTAATTTATCTAAGTAGCTTTTTGTGTTTTTCAGTATAGCAAACCCCCCCCGTGCCTTAAAAAGCACGTAAAGCAGTTGGTCTCACAGCTGATCTGTTTTGATCGAAACCGATTGCTGTTTAAACGTGCTATAAAAGTAAGGAAATGGGAAGTGCATCTGTGCTAGCGCACTCACTTATGCACAATAATATTATATCTTGTGTAGTTGGCTTATCGTCAAGAATGGCCGCCGTCCCGTCACCCTTAACAGGGGAACTTGACCATTGGAACGTGGATTCGACTGTACAGGTTCCCTCACGATGTTTTCCGTCACCGTCGAACTAGCGGTAAATATTTAACCACTCACGCGTGAAGTGACGTTTCATAACACTCGGCTAGTATATATTAGTTCTCAAGTTCAACACAGGACATTAAATTGTCTTACCCAGGGTTCGTGCTTGGGAGCGTTCAGCTCTACATTCCCAGTGGCGTTCCTGGAGCCACATCTCAACAAGCACAACCAGTTCTCGCTGCTCAACCGAATCGCTGACCACTCTTTAGAGGCTCAGGGTATGTAACATCAATATTATTATGAGAAACTAGCTTTCTATTTTATGTCGGTCATCTTCGCAAATGTCAAGTTAATAGATGCCACTGCTTTGAAGTACTGTACGACCGTCGTTATACCTCAGGAATGTAATATTTTTTTCGGAAATGAAAAGTAGGCTATATTTCATTATCTAACTGAAACACCATTCAAGTTTTCATTTCTAATTCATTCCATACACATTTTAAATGTTTTTACGGATTGTCGTCTAATGACATTTTTATGTTTGTATTTATATTAGTTATAAATTTTTAAAAGAACCACAAGTGACCGATGTTTTGATAAAACCATACAAAAACTGGTTATTAATTAAAAAAAAACACCTAAAAAACACACTTCATTAGTTGCCTCCACTCATAATATCCAACTTTGCAGATATCATGGCAAAGATGGAGCAATCTATGCCGACGCTAGAGACAATACTAAGCGAAGTGGACCAATTCGTGGAGTCGGACAAGACGTACAACGAAGCGCCGCATATTATCGACGTAGTTCTTCCACTGTTGTGTTCCTACCTGCCGTTCTGGTGGGCGCAGGGACCTGACAACGTCACTCCTACTGCTGGGTAAGTAGCTTTATTAAGGAAAAAAATTATAACTTTGTGGAAACATTCAATTTTCGAAAGAATCGCTTTATTTTTGTATATAACCGTTCGCTATTTCTTACGAAGCGACTTTGATCACTTACCATCAGGTGTCACAATTGGCCGGTTGCTTTAAGTTTTATTTAAAAAATCGGGACACTTCCGTCCAACATCATTGATACGACAGCTCTAAGAATATAATGTTATTTCTATCTTTATATTGAAGTGTTATTAATGACCACAAGCTCTCAAGTAAATAAACCTTATATTCCTGACAGAAACCACGTAACAATGGTGACAGCAGAACACATGAACCAACTCCTGAAGAACGTCCTCAAACTGATCAAGAAGAACATCGGCAACGAGAACGCTCCCTGGATGACGCGCATCGCGACGTACACGCAACAGATTATCATCAACAGCTCAGAGGAACTGTTGAGAGATTCGTTCTTGCCTCTGGCTGAGAGGGTCAGGAAGAGGACGGATAATATGTTCCATAAGGAGGAGAGCTTGAGAGGATTTATTAAGGTATGTTTTTTTTAATAAAAAAAAAAGAAGATTTATTCCCAAGTTTTCAAGTACAATGATTATACAAGGCCGATACTCTTAAAACTAAAGCTAAAATCTTTTAAGATCCATTTTATACGTTGGTTATAGAATAATATACGTCATTATGTTCTCTTAAATTGGCGGGCTAGACGGACGCTATCATTAAAATAAAAAATTCTACATACGTTTCATTCAACATCAAATTTCTGTTTGTCTTAAAATCAAATCGTGATGTCTGCTGTGTTCATATTTGTATGCAAATGACTTCACAAAATCTTAAAGTTGGACTTTTTAATGCCGGCTCATTAGGCACTAAACATGAGGAGTTCATAGTGGCTGTGCAGACATCTGCCCCCGATATCCTCGCTATCAATGAAACTTGGCTCAGGGCGAATGAGGAAGATAGAGCACCCAAACTGCCAGGATATAGATTGTGTCACTGTCCCAGACCTGTTTACATCAGGGGAGGTCGTGGAGGTGGGGTTGGATTCTACATTAGAAAGGGTTTAAATGTTCGCACTTGTCAGCACCCAACTGCACCATCTGTCGAGCAAATGTGGCTGAAAGTTCGATTGCACAACCTCTGCATTGTGATCGGTACAGCATACAGACCTCCATGGCAGGATTTAGAAGATTTCCTGGATGCTCTGTCGGAATCTGTCGCCTCCTTTACAGGTCATGATGGTCTTATCCTGACAGGGGATTTTAACATAAATTTACTTGGTGTGGGCAGTGCGAAATCGAGAAGCTTCGAACAATTTCTACAAAGCTTAAATCTTGCGCAAACTGTATCAGAACCCACTCACTTCACTGATCATAGCAGCAGTCTTATTGATGTGATTTGTACCGATCTAAAAACGCTCCGTACAAATGTTTTTCATTGCCCTGAGTTAGGAGGGCATGCTATGATCAGTGCAGAATTTAAAATAAAAAAAGATAGACCATGTCCCAAGTGGGTAACCTTCCGGCCTTTCAAGGACATTGTGTTGGACCTGTTCAACAAAGATTTGGAAGCGGTTGACTGGGAGCATTTTTATAAAATAAGCGATGTCAACACTTTGGTAAAGGAATTTACTACCTGGATACTGGCGTTTTTCGATCTACATGCCCCTATAAAAACTAGGAAATTCAAGCATCCGCCCCACCCCTGGATTACTGACACCATCAGATCGATGATGCACATAAGAGACCAGTATCATAAAAACTTTAAACAGAGAAGGACAATAGCTGCTAAAGATTGTTATATTAATATGAAAAAGACTGTAATCAAGGCAATAGAGAGTGAAAAACAGCATTATTTCTCTAAAAATATTAATACTAACATGGGAAACCCCAAGAAATTGTGGAAAAACCTAAAATCAGTGGTAACACCGGGAACAAATGGCATGCATGAACTACCTCCTCATTTTAATAGCCCGGATTCAATAAATAATCATTTTCTTAATGTGCCTGGTGCTGCAAATGTAACAATATCCCAACTGTCCTTTTTTGAACATCACAGGCACAGCAACTCAGCGGTATTTTCGTTGCAGCCAGTCACTGAGGACAAAGTCCTAAAAATAATTAAAGGCATAAAAACGAATGCCGTTGGGAGTGATGGAGTATCTTTGGATATGATACAACTTACTCTGCCTCAGACTTTAAAGGCCATCACTACAATAATCAACCGCTCTCTCTCTGAGGGTGTCTTTCCCGACTGCTGGAAGACAGCGGTGGTAAAGCCATTACCCAAGATAAGCCACCCTTCTGCCTATAGCGACCTCAGGCCCATTAGCCTGCTGCCTTGTTTGTCCAAAGTTTTAGAAAAGGTAGTTTGCGAACAGCTCACAAAATACCTTGAGGACAATCAACTGCTTCCTTTACGGCAGTCGGGCTTCCGCAAAGGCTGTGGTACCGCCACTGCTTTGGCGGATGTCGTTGATAACATTCTGGCATCCCAGGACCATGGTTTGATCAGCATGCTGCTGCTTCTGGACTTCTCCCGTGCCTTCGACTTGATAGATGTGCCATTACTACTCTCAAAGATGGCATATTATGGTATTGACACACATGCTATTCGATGGTTTCAAAGCTTTCTACAGCATAGACAGCAGTATGTTGAGCTGACCAGGGCGGATGGGACCAAATCATGTTCTGCTCTTCAGTATGTTGAGCGCGGGGTCCCACAGGGTTCAGCGCTCGGGCCAATCCTCTACATTATTTACAGTGCCGATATACTGGATTGTATTGTACATTGTGAATACCATATGTATGCAGATGATTTGCAACTTTATCACTCATTTATGCCATCTGAACATATCGGCGCTGTGGCAAAAGTCAATGAGGATCTGGAACGAATTACAGAATGGTGCAAGCGCAACAGTCTCACATTGAATGCAAAAAAAACCAAGTCCATGCTAATTGGATCTAAGCAGAATATTTGTAAGCTTGGCAATGCAACTATGAATGTGCATTTAAATGGTGAACCCATTGAATGTGTGGAAAAGGCTAGGAATCTGGGGCTGGTTATGGATAGTCACTTGAACTTTGAACACCACATTGCAGAATGTTCACGTAACTGTTTTTATAGACTGAAGCTTTTGTACAATATAAGGCCATATGTAGGTGAGAGGATTCGAATAATGTTGTGTGAATCATTAGTTTTGTCCAAATTAAATTATTGTGATACAGTGTACGGGCCTTGTATACTGGGAAGGACTGCCAAGCTCATACAGCGAGTACAAAATGCTTGTGCACGTTTTTGTTTCCACGTCCCTCTAAGATCGCATGTAACCCCGTTTTTGAACACAGCCAATCTTTTAAAAATGGAGGCACGTAGAAAGCTTCACCTAGCAGCACTTCTTTTTAACCTTATAAAATCCGGAAAACCACAATATTTATTAGAGAAGCTAGAATGGGCTCACACTCGCAGTAGGTATCCTAACAGAAGATGCACTCCCGTCTTTGCAGCAATAAAACATCGCACTATGGCCTTCCGTGGATCTTTTAGGTTCGCCGCATCACGGTGCTGGAACGATCTGCCTCCCCCGTTGCGTGAACTGAAAATAACAAATGCATTTAAGAAAAAATTTAAAAAACATCTTATTGATACGCAGAAACAATTACACTTACCATCTGTTCTATCACGTCACGGCGTGGTTTCAGCAGAATCCAGTTCCAGGCACCGATGAGAACGGTGGCCATAGCCGAAGACTGTGGATTTTTCAAAGTCACGTCGTAATCACGTATTTGCACTTTAAGTCATGAAGACATCCTTGGCAGTTTCTCACATGGATATTTTATTTTATTTTTTGTTTGTCTTGTTATGGTTCGTTGCATTGTGATGTTAACATACTTTGTTGATTGACCCACTGAGGTCCATTATAATACGCGCGGCGTTGTGATTGACCAAATTGTATAAACTATTGTATGTCTAAAGATGTAATTTTCTCACAAAGATTATGTTAAATATTCTATGTTTTCTGAGAGATCCGTGAAATTGTGTTGAATGGAAATATTTGTGTGCTCAGTTCAGCAAATAAAATAATTTACAATGTTATTTTGAGTTGAGTTCAGTAATCAGTTGTCAAAAATTGAATGTGTCGTGATTTTTTTTTTCTTTTCTTTTTTGTAACACTTGCCACTAGGCAAAGATAATTAACTGTGCTGCCTAAAACGTCAAATTATTTGAACGCACTTTTGTTTGTTATTTATTTTATTTATCCTTCTTTTTGAACTCTTCTACATTTATTTTAGTATCATTATATAATTATTTTGAACGTTATTGGCAGCGCCGAACTAGGTTTTTAATTTTGTTTATGTTTTTGGTTTATTTTTCAATGTAGACGCACTATTATCCCCGTAAATATATTTATAAGTACCAATATATCAATGTATTTAACTATGTGAAATCTGTATAATGTATGTATAACGTATCTTTTATTTATTAACGCCACTCCTAAAGGTTCTGCCTGAAAATCAGCGCTGTTGTGTCTTTTTTCCAATTGACACAGCCGCATATGCTGAGGCATGAACCCTATTGGCCTCTGTTTGTTTTGTTTGTCATGTAATCATGTTATCTTTTTCTGTGTCAATGTACTGTCTATTCTTTGTCATTTTTCCTCATGTTTTGGCCAATAAATGTTTTTCTTTCTTTCTTTCTTTTCTTTCAAATCTGTAAGATTTATCTTGGATAACTGGCAGTCATTTTGATGGTATCTAAATAGCTTACGGCATAAATTATGCGCCTGAATATTATAAACATATACATATCCAACATGAAAAAAACCGAAGACTTATGGGGCATCTCTACTGATATAATGAAAACAGTAATTGATGTTATTTCACCCCATTTAGCATTCATTTTTAACAAATGCATTGATGAAAGTCAATTTCCCAATTTGATGAAGTACAGTAAAATAATACCTTTATTTAAATCGGGCAATAAAAGTGACCCATCCAACTTCAGGCCAATTTCTATTTTACCATCTTTAAGTAAAATTTTTGAAAAAATTATGTTTAATCAATTACTTGAACATTTCAACATCAATAATTTACTTCATAAAAAGCAATATGGTTTTACTAAGAACAAAAGTACAACCGATGCGGGAATTGAACTTATTAAACATATCCTTAATGCTTGGGAAGGTAAACAGAACGCAATAGGTATCTTTTGTGATTTATCAAAGGCATTTGATTGTGTTGACCATACAATATTACTTGATAAATTAAAACATTACGGTGTCTCCAACGCTGCCATGAAACTAATTGAATCGTATCTCACTGACAGGATACAAAGAGTCAATATCAACAATATTAATTCGTGTGGTGCTAAACTGAGAATGGGCGTGCCACAAGGCTCTATACTGGGCCCTTTGCTATTTTTGATTTATATAAACGATCTACCATACTACACCGGGGACCTCTGTGAGATAGTTCTGTTTGCTGATGATACTTCTTTGATATTTAAAACAGATAGAAATGAAAAAACATTTGACAAGGTAAACAGGGCTCTGTCGCGAGTGTCACAATGGTTTAACACAAACAACTTATTACTAAATGCAAAGAAAACGAAATGTGTTAAATTTATGATGCCTAATGTAAAACAGATGGATACATTCATTACTATGAATGATGAGCAATTAGAAATAGTTAATGATACTTTGTTTTTAGGAATTAATATTGATTCCAAACTTCAATGGGGTCCTCATATTACTGCATTAGCAGCAAGACTTAGCTCAGCTGCTTATGCAGTAAGAAGAATAAGATATATCACTGATGTTGAAACGGCAAGATTGGTTTATTTTAGTTATTTTCATAGTGTCATGTCATATGGTCTACTGTTGTGGGGCTCTGCTGCTGACATCGAGTCTATATTTATATTACAGAAAAGAGCTATTCGTGCAATCTACAACCTTAGACCTCGTGACTCGCTCAGAGGTCTATTTACACAAATTAACATTTTAACCGTTCCTTCGCAATACATTTTTGATTGTTTAATGTATGTTCGGAAGAATTACAATAATTTTCTAAAAAAATCCGACTGTCACAAATTTAACACAAGGAATAAGCACAGACTTGCCGTTCCTAATGTCAGGCTTCATAAAACAGGAAAGTCATTTGTTGGACTGAGCATTAAACTATTTAACAAAGTACCACAACGTCTTGTAGAATTACCTTTAAATAAATTTAAAGTCATAATTAAAGATTACCTTATGAGGAAAGGTTACTATAAAGTAGAAGATTACTTAAATGACAAGACTCTGTGGACATGAAACACATTTGCTTCTCTGCACATCTACTCTTATGCTTATTTATTGTACTTATTACATATATTATTATTAAGTTGACATTATATTGTTATTAATTTGACATTATATTATTATTAAGTTATTATTGTACAACACAAAATGATTTAAAAAAGGCTATCATATGTAACTGTTGAGTTTCTTGCGGCACTTCTTCTCAACAGCAGGCCATTCATTCACGTCGAAGTGCTGGTAGGAAAAAAAGTTTATGACGTGCAAAAGAATTTCTTGGTAAATCAAATTGCAAAATAAATACTTTGACTTTGACTTTGACTTTTCCAAAAATAGGTCAATGTAAACACTTCACATTGGTCTATACAGATGATCGTTTAATGATATCTAAAACTTCCACTTACATTGCAGTCATCAACTGACGACACGTCTCAAGTTGAGTCACAGATACAAGAAGACTGGCAGCTATTAGTCAGGGATATCTACTCGTTCTACCCGCTGCTCATCAAATATGTTGATCTCCAGAGGAATCACTGGCTTAGGAATAATGTTCCTGGTAAGTAAAAACAAACCAACCAATAGTAGTATCAACCAATCTATATATTCACTGCATGGCAAGGGTTTCTTTAATTGAAATCACTTCACATTGATGGGTCCTGGTTTAATAACCACGCTTGCCAAAAGCGGATAGTACAAGACTAGCTAGCTAGTTAGTAATGGCTAGCTAGCTAACCTCTACAGATTAAATTTGCCGCCATAGTAACTTGGCTGTGTTCTAAAAATATTGAAGTGGGAACTAGTGTACTCAAACTTGAAAGATCAGAGAATCCCACAGTATGTCAGTACACCGATGATTTCTGATGACTCATGAAATGGCTGCCCACCATCAAATGGACTGTATGCCTAACTTTCAACTGAATTGACACAAAAAAGACTTAGATTTACAATACTGATTATTTCTATTTTAGAGGCGGAAGAACTCTACAACCATGTGGCCGAGATATTCAACATCTGGTCTAAGAGTCAGTACTTCCTCAAGGAAGAACAGAACTTCATTTCAGCCAACGAGATCGACAACATGGTGAGATGGCAAACGCAACCGTATTGTCTAGTGCTTATGTATTAATGTTGTCTGTCACCAGTGATAATATTTGTGTCACGACCTTGGGACCGCGTACAGCCTGCAACTGCTTAATGCATTGAAGCGGCACTTTTGCTTTAATGAAACATATGAAGGTAGTTTAACGAAAAGGCCAATACGAATATAATTTTTTTATCCAAGACACTGCAAATGATCCATAATTTTGTAAGTCCATTTATTACATTGTAGCTACTGCCATCAGACCGCCATAAGCAACGTTTGCAATAGAAACATCTTCAAATGCCGTTGTTATAAATTGATTGGAATTAGTACTAATATTGACATTGCCATAGTAGCTCTGTCTCTTCTGTCTGTTACGCTTTCACGTCTGAACCACTAAATCAATGTTGATTAAATTTGGTAAAGATATATAGACAAAACTTGGATAGGTTACGTTTTAATCCTAAATTATGTTTTTTTCCATGGGATAATAGAAAGGAAATTTTATTTGTTTTTTCTCCTTTTTTATCTCGAAACAATATCACATTGCTGTGGTATAACGACGTACCTAAAGTCACCGCGAGCAAAAGGGTAGTGCTTTAAATTAACGGATTTCTTACCCATTAAAATCTAAGACGTCGGCCATCTTTAATTTGTGTATTAAACACAATCATTTATCATTCACAAACAAATTTATGCACTAGATATACATAGCTTCAAATGTTTCTCCAGCGATCTTCACCGCGGTCCCACACATACTGTGTCCATTAGTTCGTTTTCATTTACTTTGCGTCCATAGGTGCTGATTATGCCCACGGCCACGCGAAGAGTGACCACGGTTGTGGATGGAGCGCCTCAAGGGGGCGGTAAGGTGAGGATTCGGACATGCTGTATAATGCTTCTTATTGGTTGAAGTTTTGGGATGTTCATTTGCTTTGAACATACAGTATCTGAATAATATAAAAAGGTTCGAGTCTACTAAAAATTGAGAACGACAATTGTATCACCAGTTCTATTTCCAGATTCACTGATTTTCAAATAATACCTTTGTAATTTTGGACTGAACAGGTCAGATAAAAATATTGTGTTTACTTTGACATTAATGAAATTTAAGGCTTAAGAAAAACGTGATGTATATTCGGTTTAACAAGTTAGCAAAATCTTAAGAGAGCAACTACGTGGTTTAAATTTTTTTTTATATAATTTGATAATATGATTCTTCGTATGATCAAAACATGTGACTCTTCTTACGACATTTTACTTTCAGCAAAATTACTAACACTCACGATTCGTACATTTTCACTAACAATTACACTCTCCACATTTGTTATATACTACTATTTCTATACACCAAAATTATACTGACTCACCTTACTTTTTTAATTAAAATACATTGTAACGAACAACGCTTTAAAAAATACAAATGCTAAAATTATTAACTTTGGAATGGTTTAATAATAATTTATTAGAATTAATGCTGACTCAATTTAGATATCAACTAATTCATATTAAAATATTGTACTTAAGTACTTTTAAAAAACAATAACAAATTAATAGCATCAACACTAAGTTTTTATTCAAAAGCTAAGTTTAACTTGTACAAACACACTCATTTCTGTAACATAATAATATGCTTATATGAAATCAATATTGTGACTTATGCAATAAAATAAAAATTGCAGAAAAAGAAAAAGCACCGTGACAAGAAGAGAGACAAGGACAAAGAGGTTCAAGCATCGCTGATGGTGGCCTGTCTAAAGAGGCTGCTGCCAGTCGGACTGAACCTCTTCGCTGGAAGAGAGCAGGAGTTAGTGCAACACTGCAAGGATCGCTTCTTGAAGGTAAACAAGAGATCCGTCTACTTTATTGTTTTAAGAATTGACTTTAAAGCATAAAGTCTCAAAATATGGATTCAATGATGTATAAAAAGTTATGGTAACCCTTGTGCAGTTAGGCGTAATTACAATAATTAAGGTATGAAATAGAAATAAAAGTGGCCCTAACATTGATCCCTGATGAACTCCTTAACTTTAATTAAGCTTAGAATCAAATGAGTAGACTATAGCACCAGATAACAAAAAACAGAACTTATGAGTAACGCAATAAAGATATAACCTGTGTTCCTGTCCCGAGTTCAATTCCCGGGTTGGGAAAAAGTGTCGGATTATTCGAACACAGCTCTTGGTTGGTTTTTACCAATTTGGGGATTACCCGCACTTGGAAAGCGTAGTGATTAAGCCAGTACCCGTCATTGCGACGATGACTTGATTCTAATGATGGATGTCATTGTTCCGTTGGGATAATAAATAGTCTGATACTTATTTACCAATTTCTCCACAGAAAATGACAGAACAAGACGTCGCAGAGTTCGCAAAGACCCAACTCACACTCCCAGACAAGATTGACCCAGCAGATGAAATGTCTTGGCAACACTACCTGTATAGCAAGCTGGGGTCTAAAAGCAAGACCAACATCACGGCGGGTGAGACTGCGGAGAACAAGGCAAAGATCATCGATGATACTGTTGAGAGGATTGTGGCTATGAGCAAAGTGTTGTTCGGATTGCATATGGTAAGTTTTTCGTACACATTAATCGTTATTTTTACTATGGGAAATGTATTGGAAAAAAGCGACCCTATCATGGGTTAAAGGGCTCCCCGACCCGAGATGGTTTGTGCCCACTAAATCCTACAGTGTCCATCAGAAGACTTAGTGTCATAGTAACTTCCAATAGTATAAGTAACTTTTCATTGATAAGTCCATATTGGTTCTGTGATCTGTAATCTATAAATGGAACAAGAAGAATGAGGGATGCCGAAAGTGGAAAGATAGAAGTAATACTCACTAAATCCCTCACAGAAAAACGTGTATTTCTTGCTTATATTCTTGTACCCCTCTTTTAGGAATCCATTTAGGGATGATAAGGTGCACACCATTTCATTCTCTTCCGACATAAGCGATAACGTCAAAGCAGAAAGAAATGCCTCGTATTTTTATTTAACCCACTGAGTCCACTGACCAATAGAGGGAAGGAGATTGGGAAAAGAGTTCGAATCTTAATTGTCTTCTTATCCCTCTCTCATCTCTTGTGAAGAGGAGGAGTGCAAGAATAGTTCTCTCTCACACTCATAACTATCTTGTTTGATCGTCACTTATATAATTTACGCGCATATTGATATATTTATATGTATAAGTATATATCCCACCTATAGATTGACCACCCGCAACAAATGAGTAAGAACGTGTATCGGTCGGTGGTGTCCATCCAGCGTAAGCGAGCCGTCATAGCTTGCTTCAGACAGCTGTCACTCCACTCTCTCACCAGGTCTCGTGATGGTGTGCTGTGTGTGTGTGTGATAGAAAATGTTGTTTGTCAACTAATACGACAACCTTAACACCCTAAATAGTTTTAATACAATCTACTATATGGTGGTTCCACTTGGCACGATGGCAAGCAAAAAAAGCATAGTTGTTACGCAGCAAATAAGTTACTCATTCAAAATCAAAAGTGATAATATTCATCATTGCCCGGCATTCTTAACACATCAAGGTATGTGAGATGTCTGTGGCAACAAAAATATTAAACCTTTCGCAATCGTAAAAATTGAACTCAAATAAATATAAGTCTTTGTTCAATCATGCATTGCATGTATGTATATATAATATTTGTCAATAGATGGCGCTGTGTCTTATTAAATCACGTTATTACGATATTCCCAATGCAACACATTTTATACATAAAGAACTTCTGATTAAATTTTGAACATAATGGGCCCGATCACTTTCTGACAAGTGTGTTCGTGATAACAACAATACTGTCTTCTTTTTTCCGAATTCAAAGTCAGCATCGGAGTTATCTAAAGGATAATGTCTTTCAGTGCTGAAACTGGCCGTGATCATGTTTAAATACCGGTTTACTGTTCTTTTTTGAATACTTAAACTATAACTACCTATGTACATGATTGTGCATGCTGCTTTGGACTAACTAGGCGACAAAGCCGAAGCAACGATCGAATAACTGGAAGAGAGTGCTTTGCGCGGCAAGGAAGAGAGCCGCTATTGCATGTCTCAGATCTGTACATCTGTATAAGATCAGTCGGTATGTATGTAACGTCTTGAGAATGTTGCACGTGCCATTTTTTAGTTTGATTAATATTTTTGTGTATATCACTAGCTGTTTTTTTTTTTCAAGGATAGAAGCAATGGTGGTTATTAAATAAATAAAAATAGCTGATATTACTTAAGTGTTAGGGCATTTTCGTTGTATGTAGCATTAAATCTTTGAAGTTTTGTGTAAATAAATTCAATAATAATAAATACAATTCTATGTCTACATTGATGTACAGTCAACAGCACGTCAGACGTAACACTTTGGACTTTGTACCACTCTTATGTCGGGGGCATAAGCGCTATTATCGAACTGCAAGTGTGTGCATACCGTGATGTGCTGTTGACTGTACTTGCAATATTTTGGGCCACTTTCGTCACCAACGTACTTATCTTACGCAGGAGTTGTCAATTTTTGAGTCACGTATTATGATGATTTTTATAATACAGGCATCGAGCTTGCAACATATTTGCTCGGACGTACTACGAGCTATGGCTTGAAGAGGAGAACGTTGGGCAAGAAGTCATGATAGAAGATCTAACGGTGAGCTCGGTTTATCATTTAGATGAACTACAATAAAAAAACATAAACCTACTTTATTTTACACTAGCCTTCCGCCCGCGGTTTCACCCGCGCGTAATTTCTTTTTTTAAATATCCCCCCTTCCCCCCACATTTCCGGGACCTTAAAGTATCCTATGTTCACCGGGGACGGTGTAGCTTTTCAACATTGAAAAAATTATTCAAATCGGTTCAGTAGTTTCGGAGCCTATTTAATACAAACAAACAATCAAATCTTTCCTCTTTATAATTATAATATTTTATAAAACATGTCATCTTCTTGCAGCAATCGTTCGAAGATGCCGAGTTGAAGAAGAGTGACGTGGTGGAAGAGGAAGGAAAACCAGATCCTCTCACGCAACTGGTCACCACCTTCTGTCGTGGAGCCATGACGGAACGATCAGGGGCTTTACAGGTAAAACACTTGTCACTATAGTAGAATCAAGAATGAAATTCATTTATTCAATTTAGCACATTGCAGGAGAGAGGCTTTCATTATTGAAATCAAGTCATGGCTACAATAACGGATTTTACCAGATGGTAGGTTCCTGTACTACCGTCTAGGTGGGTACCACCGCAGTGCCAGATATTTTCCCGAGAAGTGTGTCTAGCACTTCTGTGTTTCGAGGAAAGGGCACTGAAGCTAGTGAAATTACTGGGTTTATGAGACCGAATAACTGTCGTCTCGGTGTAGCGGGCGCAGGGCGGTGCCGACAGTAACTGCTTAGTTACTGTTTGGCACTGAACTGTCTAAGGGCAGATGTGGCGCTTACCATCAGGTGTACGATCTGCTCGTCTTGTTACACATTGCAATAAAAAAAACTGGATTAATTACCACGCTTGGCAAGTGCGCATCGGTAATCAAAAACCACAAGGCGTTCAGACCTGAACACCTCTTATAACTTCGCCTGAACAACATAATGCAAAAAACAATATAAGAGGATGTTTTACTTCACACATTCCAACGTAGGTAACTTTTAATATATTTTTTCATTTTTTTATGGTTGTTTATTACGTTCTTTGTTAATTGGCAATACCCACTATTTCCGCTTGGCCCAAAGGTTGACTGGTAGATAATTAACAAGGTATTAAGTCCGCTTTTTGTACCATAAGTTGTGCAATGTAGTTGAAATAAATAAATAATTTTTTAATATTCGCAATCACAGGAGGATCTTCTCTACATGTCGTACGCTAACATCATAGCGAAGTCGTGTGGGGAAGAAGAGGAAGAAGGCGGTGGGGAAGAAGAGGAAGGTGGGGGAGAGGCCGAGGGCGAGGAAGAAGGACGAGCTAGTATACACGTAAGTAAATTTTTACATAAGATCTTCGTCGTGGGTAACGTAACAAAGAAAAAAAGAGACACGTTACTTTTAAATTGCCTATTCTAATGGGGATGGTTAATAACAAGTTTAAAGTTGGTTTACACCACTGACAGTTCTGTCTTCTTGTTTTTTTGAAAATGATATAACAGATTACGAACTTGTATTTTAGACCAATGAAATACAAGAAACTATCCCTAAATTTTGTGAGCATGTTATTAAAAGCTTTACCAATTAACAAATATAAAAATATTCGTTTTGCCTATTGTTGCATGCAGAAAACTATGGGAACTTATATGGTATGTATGTAAGAAAATAGCAAGTCAATTTTAACATCTTCAGTTCTTCCAATCCAAAACCTTAATTGCGTCTTATTTTCGTATCAATTTCACGGCTCTAATTTATTAAATAGGTATCTCAGTATCTAGTGTTAAGTGTGGGTTTACTAACTAGTTTTTCAATCCTAAATGTGTTAACAGCGAGTCTGGAGATTATTACACAAACTGTAGTGAACATGATTCCTACAGTGAGTCGATATGTTAATTTTGTCATGAATTTGAAACCCTTTTTCTATGCATAAGTAGATCCATGAACATCCTATGAGAAAAATAACCTTACTAAATTATAAATCTAGCAAATGGATTTTTTTATATCTTAGAGAACGACCTCATCAATTCAAAATCGATGTTTAATCGAAGGCTTTTTTCTAATAAAAAGCCACATTGGGGCAGTGTCACTAAGTTTGTCTTCCTAATAAAAGCCACGTTTAGGCAGGTGTCGCTAAGTTTGTGATAGCTAGCCAGTCGGACTCTAAAAAAGTCCTACTACAAACAAAATGTTAACCTATATTTATATCATCAGGAACAAGAGATGGAGAAACAGAAGCTACTCTTCCACCAAGCGCGACTCGCAGACAGAGGTGTGGCAGAAATGGTGCTCCTCCACATATCCGCTTCCAAGGGAGTGCCCAGTGAAATGGTCATGAAGACCTTGGAGCTGGGTATATCCATTCTGCGAGGAGGCAATATTGATATTCAGATGGTAAGTTTTTTGTATTGTTTCTGGTCAGTTTTGCTCAGATTGTACTCTGTTCATGCATTTAGGTGATTAATGAAGACGGACAATTTAATAAGTTACCTCATGTTGCATTGGGGTGGCCTATCGTGAATTTAGTCAGATGGTAAGTTTGCTTTTTGTGCTTTATGCTTTTTGTAAGATTACCTATTTGCGTACTTTAAGTACCAGAACGGCTAAAATATTACTTGACCTTCAGCAAAATAAATAAACAAATAAATAAACAAATAAGCAAATACAATATATTTGACATTCTTTTGAATCGGCTTTGTCCGCCTAGTTTGGCTTTGGCTGTGTTCCGACAGTATTAATGTGGGATCAGATGAGCCTACAGTCTGGCAGCACATTAAGTGACGCTCCTTGTTGAAGTGTCCCTCAATGGAATAGGCCGCAGTGACCGCTTACCATCAGGTGGCCTGCGTGTCTGTCTGCCAACTGAAGTAGTACTAACAAAGGAACCGTTCTCAATAAGTCTCAATTCGTTTTGCAGGGAATGCTTAACCATCTGAAAGACAAGAAAGATGTAGGCTTCTTCACATCCATTGCTGGTCTGATGAACTCCTGTTCCGTACTGGATTTGGACGCATTTGAGAGGAATACTAAGGCTGAAGGTAAGACTGATCTATTAATTTGTGGATACAATTTGATGACAAATATAAATTTTCATGATAAAAATATAATTCCTTTTTTCATTTAGGTCTCGGTGTGGGACTTGAAGGTGCTGCCGGTGAAAAGAATATGCACGATGCAGAGTTCACTTGTGCCTTATTTAGGTTTATACAGCTCACCTGTGAAGGACACAACTTAGGTAAGTAATTATTATAATATTATAGCTAAGCCGGTGAACTTCGTATCACTTACTTTAGTATTTTCCCCGCAATTTATCCATATTTTCTCATCGTTTACCCTTCCCTGGACTTCCACAAAATGTTTGAAGACTAAAATTTGTCGAAACGGTTCAGCCGCTCTCGAGGTTTAGCGAGACTAACGAACAGCAATTCATCTTTATTTATAATAATTATATTAATAAGTAAATCCACATGAGTAAAGAAATGTAATAGAGACAAAGATTTAAAGGTGCGTTCAAATTTTGCATCTATTTTAATAGGGCTAGACAATTAAAAAAATAACAAGAGACAACAGCATAATTTACAGTACAGTCGGCTCCCGTTATATTCCGTCAAAATACCTTGTCATCTTTACTTCTTACATTTGTCTGTCGTCTGTTTGTAGAACTGTGGCAACTTTTTTTTGCTGATTAAGAGAAGTTACCACAGCCGAAATCTTTTTATCTGGCTGAGAAAAATGCTTTTACGCACCATAACCGGAAATTATCGCCATGTATGGAGCTCAGGAGTAATCTCCTCCTCTTGATATTCCTTAGAATGGCAGAACTACCTCCGAACCCAAGCCGGTAACACGACCACCGTAAACGTGGTCATCTGCACTGTCGATTACCTGCTGCGGCTCCAGGAGTCGATCATGGACTTCTACTGGCATTACTCTAGCAAGGTATGTGGGCCAAACTACCTATTATAACTGCAACCGAACGACACAAATAGCCCAAAGTCAGACAATATAACTAGGCTTTTTATCTGATTTTAAGTAAGCTTTGGAGAGAATAAACATTATGTATTAGCTACAGACAGTGGGTGAAATTATTTAGAATCTGGTTGCTACTTAACGATTATTTAAAATAAAACCTATATTAGTTGTAAATCTAATATTGGGTTGATATACTTATGGTTTTTATAACGCTCTATTCATCGGAGTGCACCAGGGACATCAGGGTGCTCTATTAGGCCCCAACTTATTACTACTATACTAATTTCATAATTATCTTTACACACTTACATAAATAGAAGTAAAACAGTATAGTTACGTCTTTTGTATACTATCACTAACACTTTGCCATAAAAGTACTTATTTACAACATAATAACCACTTCCATTCACCTTTGGCAGAAATATGTTTCTAATGGAAAAAAAAAATCCTAAACGTTAATCCATTACTCGCGAGTCATAAAATTCTAACCAGTTCCATATTTCTAGGAACTGATTGACCCCGCCGGTAAAGCAAACTTCTTCAAAGCCATCGGCGTTGCGTCGCAAGTGTTTAACACCCTCACAGAGGTCATCCAGGGTCCCTGTACGCAGAATCAACAGGCATTGGCACATTCCAGGTATTTGATAATGAATATTAACCTTTTCAACGCCAATGTCTGATATATCAGACAAACCATTTTCGTGCCCACCACGCCAATGTCTGATATATCAGACAAAAAAACATGATCAAGAAACGTTGTATTTTTACTTGCCTGAATGAGTTGAGTATAACCTAATAATTTTTTGGATTTTTTTTTTAATGGTCGTGGCGTGTGGGGTACCATTTTCGAAAAAAAGCGTGGCGGGGAAAGGGTTAATAATGTCCTCCTTGCCGAGTTTTCGTAGGATATATTATACTTTACGATCAAAATGACATTACTTTTTGACAGAATAATAATGAATGACATCTTATTGTTTTTAGGGTTCCGTAGCCAAATGGCAAAAAACGGAACCCTTATGGATTCGTCATGTCTGTCTGTCTGTCTGTCTGTCTGTCCGTCCGTATGTCACAGCCACTTTTTACCGAAACTATAAGAGCTATACTGTTGAAAATTAGTAAGTAGATGTATTCTGTGAACCGCATTAAGATTTTCATACAAAAATAGAAAAATAATAATAAATGTTAGGGGCTCTCCATACTTAGAACTGAAACTCAAAAAAATTTTTTTCATCCAATCCTTACGTGTGGGGTATCTATGGATAGGTTTTTTAAAATGATAATAAGGTTTCTTATATCATTTTTTTCTAAACTGAATAGTTTGCGCGAGAGACACTTCCAAAGTGGTAAAAAGTTGGTCCCCCCCCCCTGTAACTTCTAAAATAAGAGAACGATAAATCTAAAAAAAATATATGATGTACATTATTATGCAAACTTCCATTGAAAATTGGTTTGAACGAGATCAAGTAATTAGTTTAAATAAATTTTTGGGGCTTCCCATACTTAGAACTGAAACTCAAAAAAAAATTTATCTTCAAACCCTTACGTGTGGGGTATCTATAGATAGGTCTTTAAAAATGATAATAAGGTTTCTTATATCATTTTTTTCTAAACGGAATAGTTTGCGCGAGAGACACTTCCAATGTGGTAAAATGTTGGTCACCCCCCCTCTAACTTCTAAAATAAGATAACGATAAAACTAAAAAATATATATGATTACCATGCAAACTTCCATTGAAAATTGGTTTGAACGAGATCAAGTAATTAGTTTTTTTTTTAAAACGTCATAAATCGTAAACCGCAATTTTCCTCTCATTCAATCAACTCAAATATAAAAACGTCGATCAAACTTACAAAGAACTACAAGAACTTTTATATTATGATGATACTTGCTGCTACGGAACCCTTCATGGGCGAGTCCGACTCGCACTTGGCCGGTTTTTTTCAATTGATTGATGCCACTTGAAGAAATTAGTTCTAATATTTTTCGCTATATGGCGAGGTTTTTTATTTTATTGGTCGGGCTTTATAATATTACTGGGACTAATATTATGATTAATATTCCAGATTGTGGGACGCAGTGGGCGGTTTCCTGTTCCTATTCTCGCACATGCAAGACAAGCTGTCGAAGCACTCTTCACAAGTAGACCTGCTGAAAGAACTCCTTAACCTTCAGAAGGACATGATTACTATGATGCTGTCTATGCTTGAAGGCAACGTCGTTAACGGTGAGTTTTTTCACATAGGTAATATTCTATGATTTTTGTCTATACTATCCCTTTTTCTCTATGGAAAGCAAGGACAATTCGTTCTTAAAAATAACAAATCAGTATTGAACCACTCGAGTTTTTACTCGTATTACCTTTTGGTAATACCCACATAACAGCTCTTAATTTGTGGCAGTACATTGATGATATCCTAATATAATTTTTTCACCTAAACTTTTTAATTGGGGCACAGACAGAGCTCAAAAGATCTATTACTCTTCATACATTTCCTCCTCATGGTTCTATAGGAGGATATCACAGGATCTAAATTGCGATGTGCAGTGTTTTTTCATGTCGTTTTGTTTTATTTTGTTTTATGTTTATTTATCTAAATATTAGGGTTAAAAGTGTCCGCGGAAATATAAGCATTATTGACACGGACACAATCCTAGACCGGAGACCTTTTTGATACTAGTTATTGTGTTATAATTATGAAATATATGCCACTTCTAACCGTGACAAATATATTAAATTCGAAATCCTCAGGCACAATCGGAAAGCAGATGGTAGACACGCTAGTAGAATCAGCTTCCAACGTGGAACTGATCCTCAAGTACTTCGACATGTTCCTCAAACTGAAGGACCTCACGTCGAGCGCCAGTTTCCAAGAGATCGACGCCAACAACGACGGCTGGGTGCTGCCCAAGGACTTCAAGGAGAAGATGGAACAGCAGAAGAGTTATACGCCGTGAGTGCTTCTCTTCTCATTTTAAGTCTCTTTATCTCATTCTCTCTCTCTTTCTCCTTCTCCTTCTCTTTGCGGTGGTAAGCGGTCACTGCGGCCAATAGGCCGCACACTTCACTTCACTTGAAAGTGTCCCTCAATGAATGTGCTGCCAGACTGAAGACTCATCTGATCTTCGAGCCTCTGATTTCAAGTGCCCACAATAATATTTCCGGAACACAGGAATCAAAATTTCCAAAAGCAATAAAGAAAATAGGCTGTATGTACATTTGGAAATAGACTGTATTATATGTATTTTTTATTTCTTTTCCAGAGAGGAGATCGAGTTCCTCCTAGCATGTTGTGAGACCAACCACGACGGCAAGTTGGACTACATCGGGTTCTGCGATCGTTTCCACGAGCCGGCTAAGGAGATCGGTTTCAACTTGGCTGTGCTGCTCACCAACTTGTCTGAACATATGCCTAATGAGCCTAGGTAGAGTATTATCATTATCATTAACATGGTTTTGAATAACATCATCATTAAAAATATCGTCATCGATAGCAACAACAACAACAACTTCATTAATCATAACAACATCACCACCATGCTTCGACTTAACCGTACAGTTTACAATTTGTCGGAGCACATGCCTACTGAGAATCAGCCTAGGTAGATTATCGCAATATCATCATCAGCTTCGACTTGCTTACCAACTTATCCGAGCATATGGCTAGAGGCTAGATCATCATTAACATCGTCATGACAACCATCATCATCATTTCTATTATCATCACCACCTCTTCAACTTGGCCGTGTTGCTCACTCACCTCTTCAAACATATGCCCAATACCTATGTAGAGTAACTTATCATCATCATTAACATCATCAGAAATGTCATCATCATTGTTATCCTCACCATAGGTTTGACTTGACGGTGCTGCTCACAAATTCACACATACTACTAAATTTTGAAATAGACTTCTTAAATTTACTTGCGGTTTGTATCGACTGTATTTATACAAACTATCTCTTTCACACACTGAACTAATAGTTCCCCTTCTACCTCAGGTTAGCCCGTTTCCTGGAGACAGCAGGTTCAGTTCTAAACTACTTCGAACCATTCCTAGGCCGTATCGAGATTATGGGAGGCTCTAAACGTATTGAACGAGTGTACTTCGAAATTAAAGAGTCAAATATTGAGCAGTGGGAGAAGCCCCAGATTAAGGTAAGATTCTTATGTTGTGTTAATAATCAGTTAATAAATTGTCATTCAAATAGTTTTTTAATAAAAAAAATTTAATATAGGATAAAAAATATTTTATGTATAGCCTTACCAAGAAAACAGCTCTGGAGGCGCCACATTAGCTATGGTTATAGCAACACTTGGTTATAGTCACAAATAACTCACAATATCCTATAGTAACAAGGCACCGTTGACAATTGATATCACACTTTGACATAATCACAATGAATGACATTTTTTTATTTTTATTATTTGATTGTTGCATTTAATTTTGAAGAAAATAGTTCTAATATTTTTCCGCAATATGGCGAGGATTTTATATTCCTGGTCAGGCTATTATCAATTCAATAAATATTCTTTCCAGGAATCGAAACGTGCATTCTTCTACAGCATAGTAACAGAAGGAGGCGACAAAGAGAAGTTAGAAGCATTCGTCAATTTCTGCGAGGACGCCATCTTTGAAATGACGCACGCTTCCAGCCTCATGGCGGCGTCCGAAGAGTCTGGGGGAGGGCCTAAGAACAGGGAGGCCGCGTATATGTACTTAGGCGATGATGATGATGAGAGGTGAGTGATGATGATTATGTTATGGTGTGATAGATGATATCATTGAGTAAGAAGGAGGTCATGTATGTCATGATGTCAGGTCAATTGTGTACTTGGGAAACGAGATTATTAGAGGTAAGTGATGAGAGGTGGTGTTACGAATGAAATGAAATCATTGAGCAAGAGGGAGGCCGCGTATACCTGTGTACGCAGAGATCGATGATTAAAAGATTTAAGTCATAATGATAATGTCGAAATAAAAACATGTGCTGGCTTCTATACTTGTGGATTGTGAATTGTTGTAGTTATAAGAAAAAGCACAGTACCTGCTGAAGGACAGTCAAATATGGATTTTAAATAAGTTTTTTATGTCAACTACTGTTATAGGCTTATCAAGATAAAAAAAACCCTTAAGCTTTTGTTAAAATTATAGGTTTTCCATATTTTATAGTTTACAGATGTGTAAACAAACCATAAAATTAAATAAAAATAATAAATCATTTTCTTCCAGAGCCGGCAAAGATCCATTCCGTCGCGGTCTTCAATCGGTCAAAGACGGCCTTTCCACGGCATTCTCGTCCTTATCTCCATCTAACATAAAGCAGAAAATCGCGGACCTCTCGCAAATGCCACCCGCTGAATTGGCCGTCGGCTTCTTCAAGATGTTCTTTTACATGTTCTACTATATCGGATATGGAGGACTGGTTGTTGTCAGGTGAGATTCGATCTTATTTATTAAATGATAGAGATTAATTCAGAATGAAGTGAAACATAAGTTGTTTTTAAATTACAATGATTTTTAATGCTCAAATGCTTACATTAGTAATAATTATAATTACCTTAATATCATTTTATAATTGATTCAATATCAAGCCAAAATAAAATACCTTTACAAAAAAGTTCTCTCATAATTGCCTAAAAATGACTCGAGTGAGTGACCGAATGGATGAACTGATCGTACTTGTGTAGAAGTTTTTCATTGTTGTATCTCAAAGGAAAATTGTAAAATAAAAGAAAAAAGAAAGATTTTTCATCCCGATATGTCACAGTGACAGTTGTCATACTGAACACACTGTATATGTAAAGAAAAGGATAATTAAATGTTAGATAGTACTTATTACCTTACGTTAATTGAATGTTGTCTTACGTTGAATTTTCTTATGTATTTCACGCAATGCATCGGTGCACAGTCATTGGTAAATGCTTCATGTTATATTTGTGTACATAGGACATTTGTTTGTGAAGTCCGTAGGAATAAGCTTTAGATATGAACTAGGTATACGGGGTTATTTATTGTTTACTAAAAATCTTTCCAGTTCACAAAAAAATAAAAAAAATATTATATGTAAACATTTGGATAACATTGTCATTACCACATATATATTTGGCGGCAAACTTAAATGGAACGCCTCAGAGGGAGGTAACGCCGAAGTTTTTTGTGCGTGCAGCCCATCAAATTATAAGACGTTGTCACGTCAAAAATAATATTGTCTGGAAATGATTCAGACAGCGACTTTTAACCTTAGAATAACCATTACTTGTATGCTTTTTCTTTAGCAGCTTACTCATACATTACACCAAATCGGTCGTATAGAATTATTTTTAACAGTCCTTGAGTTTCCCAAGACCTGTTTAGGACATGGGTTCTTTTTACACAGATAAAACTTGATCATTATGTCCACATAGGTATATTATAAAGTTGTCCACTGAATAACCACATGGACAAACTAAACGCATGTGCTTGCTTCACCTTTAAAAAAAACGAAGCACACTATTTAATTTTGGGCAGGTACAAATTTCTGAATTATTGCAGTAAGAAGAAACAAAAAAATGGAGAATGTTACTAGGTATGCGAAACAGCTTGTAACTTTGTCACAGTAAAGCCTATGTGAATAAAAACACATTATTTTTTGTTCCATGCCAAAATATCAATTAGTTTCGATTTTATAGACATTTAAAAATCCCGTTCGCCGCGCGTCGGCCATGCTGGCGCTGCAGTACAATGACGTCACAGGTTATAGTACGTTGCGCGCTCCGGTACGGTTCACTACGAAATAACCGTACCGGAGCGCGCAACGTACTGCGTGAGAGGGTGAAAAGTGACGTCACCGCAACGAGCTCCGGCCGGCCAACACTCGCGCTGTTTAAAATTCAATATCTCGGGAACTAAGTGACATATCGAAATAATTTTTATACACACTTTTTTTATTTCATATGGACTATAAGAAAAGTTAAAAATCGAAACTAGCTAACATTCTCCATTATAGGTGATGAATAGATTTTTAGCAAAACTTAAATAACCCTGACGTAGTAACTCAAAATAGATTTTTAGATTGAGGATTTGAAAGAAATAAGTATTAACGACTCTCTTCCGTTTTCTATACTTTCTTCAATTAAATGTAGTCTTATGCTAAAATAATAAATAATACTTCTGTCTATCTGTGTTTTAGCGTTGTAGTTAGTTATCTATGTCTTTTAAATACGATAATAGGTAATTGACATGACGTAGTCAATGTATAATAGCTCGACTATTAATGACAGAACATTGAGCGATGCTTCCCGGTGAAGTGTCTACAATGGAATATCTCGCAATAGCCGCTTAATATCAGGCGGACTGATGCATTTCTGCCATTTTAATTATAAGCAGGAGAAAAAATACAATGTTACTCGTAAAAGCGTATGGGTAAAACGCTGGTTATAATGGAAAAAATCATACATCATAATTGGGATCATGATGATACTTGTTTTTAAACATCGTTATTATACTTTTATTATTATAAAATGTTAAATTGGCTTCGAATTTATTTTTTAAGTAAGTTTTCAAAATAAAGTTTTGTTTTGCATCTTTTTGCAAAAACTACCAAATCCAAATTTTTTAAGTTTTAGTTCTATTTTTCGTTTGCTATAATTTATGTTTAAATACTTTAAAAAGAGATGTGATCAATAATTTTAAAATAGTGAACTATTATAGGTACAATTTAAAAACCAGTATATATTCAGAATTTTGTTTTGTAAATCTATTAATCTCTTATTTTTGAATTTTCGAAGCACATATTTCAGCACATTATATTTTCTGTGTATTTCAAACCTAGCTTCCCACATGTCACATTTGCCAAGGTTTTTTTGTTGTGATAAGTTTCGTATCTTCATATTTTACTGCACAAAAAAGGGTGTTATGACGTCAAATATATCTTATATTATTATACAGGCAAAGTTTTCAAATTATTGTACAATATGGTTTCATTTAATTATTTATTTTTTGATGCTCAACAATAATACTTCTTTATTTTATTAAATTATAGTGTATCTTAAAGCGAAAAAGTAAACTTGTATTCCTTCCACACACTCATATTAAACTTGTATTAACTATTGTAAAATATTGTCAATTTTATATTGGTTTTTACAAATTCATTTTTTACAAACTCCCATTGTTATACACAGGCGGAGTAATCGAAAGATTTCGTCAAAATTAAAGTTATACTATAACAGTAATTCATTAACGAATTATTTTAAGAAAACGACAAAAAGTAACTTGCACTTTTAAGCCCTATTATTATTCAAAAAAAAAATACCCATTGGAAAATAAGTGTGAAAACTGTGCCTGTACCTTCTTCTTGTGACTTAATTTATTTTGTAACCCACCTAACCTCCTTTTCCCTCTCAGGTACATATTCGGCGTGCTCCTCGGGCTGATGCGCGGCCCTCAGACCGAGGAGCCGCCGCCGGAGCCCACGGAGGAGGAGAAAATCGGTCAGTTGAAGCACAGGTTACTCGCCAACCAAAGTAAGACGCGACACGCAAGTATACGTGTGACGCTTCGCCTGTTGCGTTCGGTCGCTCGGTGTCACGACGACTGACACGGGAATGTAACATTAGACGGTTGAATATCTCACTGAATGAAGTATCTTGACTTATGACACGTGAATGTAACATATGACGGTTGAATATCACACTGAATGAAGTTTCTGAATGTACCTTGAATGTATCATAATGACTGTTTATTATCTCACTATATAAAAGGCTTCATTAATGAAGTGCCTTATTATGACACATTAATACATCAGTTATGATGGTTGAATATTTGACGAGCCATTTGGTGTAATAGTCGAGAAGTTGGCTATTATACCAGAGGTACGGTACAAACATTTGTGTGCATGAATATGTCTGTTTGTATCGGTCTGGGTGTTCTATGTATAATATGTATGTATTTACAAAAAAAAAATATATAAGTAATGTTTATCCGTTGCCTGGCACCCATAGCACAAGCTAATGCTTAGTTTGGGGCTGGATGGCGTTGTGTGAATAATGTCCAGAGATATTTAATATTATTTTACTGTATGAAGTTTCTGAATGAATTATCTTGACTTATGACGCGCGATTATATCGACTGTATTATCTTTCTAAATGAAATATTTTGTGACCCGCGAATATATCAAATGACGGTCGAATGTGAATGTTTATGAACTTTCTGAACTTTCTGAATGTAATACCTTGCTTGACTTGTGACACGTCACCGACACGACATCAAAATGACTATCGAAAATCTTACTGAATGTAAAACTTACTGAATAAAGTATCGATCTTGACTTATGTCACGCTAATATTATGTATCTCGGTGATGACGGTGTATGAAAGACTTATAATTATATTAAATATTTCAATATAACTATGACAAAAAACCGCAAATGTGGGTTGTTATATTGAAGCCCTTATAATGAATAAAGTATCGATGTTGACTTGTGAGACACGAATATTATTGTAATGACCATTGAATATAGCGTAAGAAAGACTTGACGAAAGACTTCCACTATACTCCTTAAAACGTAACATGATTAGAATGTCAGCTGTCAAAGTGTTGTGGCTCTCTCGCTCGCTCTCAATAAACCTCTATCGATGTGTTTCACTCTACAAAAAAAAAAACTTAGAGATGAGACACATCGATAGAGGTTTATTGAGAGCGAGCGAGAGAGCCACAACCCTTTGACAGCTGTCATTCTAATCATGTTACGTTTTATGGAGTTTACCTGAATATCGTATAGATTAAAAGAGGACATTGGGGCTGACTTTATAAATTAATAGACACCTCATAGTGACCGAATGCAAATACATTTAAAAACAAAATGACACTTAACCGCAAAATGCAGGTTAACATAGCAAATAACACTGAATCTTGTCAAAATTACAAAATTATCGAATGTATTCATTTATATTGTAACAAAGGCTTTTGGATGTTAACATACGCGGGTAACTTATACATTACAATAATTTTATATTATTAAAATTTATATCATTTTTATTAATTAAGTACTTGTGTAAAATATTTTGTTTGTGTAATACTTTATGTTGTCTCGTGAGAATTAAAATAATAACATACTGAAATACTTATGGAATGAAATAGCACTGATTAAAAGGCTATATAAAATATAGTTCCCAAAACAAATAACATTTTGATAAACATTTATTATAGAGAAGATACAAGACACTGCTCAGAAGGCGAACACGTTGTCTAAGCCCAAATTTTGATTAAATTAAATCATATTTACATCTCTAGTCACTTCTCCAATATACACCTACCTAAAATGAATTTCAATACAAAATTCATAAAAGTGGGCGCTGTCAAACTGCCACACTAAGAAATCTTTTTTTTTTTTTGTGGAGGGGAATGCTTTTACGCACCATAACCCGCCTGGGGTAGGCGAGCCGTGTGTGGGACTCAGTGCAGCACCATGCCCCAGTCTTAAGAAAGACTGGTGCACGGAGAATACCCACTAAACCCCCCCGCGCTCCTACATCGCCGTCGGCAGCATCCCTGGGATTGATATGACTACCAGGAACGCCGCAGGGCGACTTAAATTGCCCGCCTCTACAAGGCGGGCCCCGCTTGCCTCCTCCCGGCGAAAGGAGGAGACACTAAGAAATCTACAGCAGCTCTATATTTCTTGAATTGGTTTAATTCTCTTTACCAACGTCGCTGTACCTGTGTTACTACCTACGCTGTATTGGTCAATAGATGGCGTTTTTAAACATTTATGTCAAGGAGTCTACAATTCTAACTGATTCGAAGCAGATTGTTTCAAAATAAAATGTTAGCTAGAGGGTTTCACGAAAAAAAGGGTCCCGCTCAATGATATTCAAAAAGCATATAATTTGTCCTACTTTACTAGGCCTGTAAATCACTACTAGGTTGGCACTGTCTCGACTCTTTTCGATGGTGAATGGGATACGGGAGAATTTAGTGGATAGTAGGAGTTTAGTGGATAGTAGTTTAGTTTCAAGTCCCACACACGGCCTCAAGTCTCGCTAGCCAACGATTATAGTGTGTGGGAGTAGGGCTAAAGCATATTATCCTACTACTATTATCTCTCCTGGGGGCCTAGACAAAGTAACATTTTGACAGCGATAGCGAAATTCGCTAACTTTAAATTGTATGGATTTGACAGATGCCATATAAAAGTCACGTGGTGAAAGTATGGGTTTTGACATTCGCTATCGCAAATGGAGCTATAACGAACGTCATAAATGCCGCTTGTCTAGGAGGGCTGGTTTCCCCTTCACACCCAAAAAAGACGAGCCGTTGCCCACCTTTTGGCCTTTTGACCGGTTCTTACAGTTAGTAATCTCGTTTCAAATGGTAACGATGTAACAGGTCCATCGCGGCACTTACCAGCGTTACCAGCGGCGGATGATACAGGACAGCTGCAAGTGCAAGCATTCGGTTTGGATATCACTAAAGAAGACAATGGCCAGTAAGTATTATAGACTAGCCTTCCGCCCGCGGTTTCACCCGCGTGTAATCTCTTTTTTCAAATATCCCCCCTTCCCCCCACATTTCCAGGATCAAAAGTACCCTATGTTCACCGGGGATAGTGTAGCTTTCCAACAGTGAAAGAATTATTCAAATCGGTTCAGTAGTTTGAAAATTGTTATTCCCGCGGGAATGGGACGTTTCCCGTAGGAATTTTATATCCTATGTCCTAATCCGGGTTATAAACTATACGTATGCCAAATTTCATCTAAATCCGTTCAGCCGTTTAGGCGTGATTGAGTAACAAACATCCAAACATCCAGACTTTAGCATTTATAATATTAGTAAGAAGTAAGATATCACATTTATAATATTAGTAGGAAGTAGGATGTACGGTTCTATTCTCAATATTATCACTGATGGACGGAGCAATCAAGAAATTCTCGTAGTGAATCGAAATGAAATACTAATGTATTCAGCAAATCGATATATAGTATCTAAATTCTTTTTTACATCAGATAGTTTTAACTTTTTAACCATGCAGCGACTTGCCTTATAAAGCCTGTTGAGAAGATACTAATTTAGGTACAAAACATTTTGGGGCGATTTATTAATATTTATAACTTAATCCAAAAAATAATTGCCAGTCTATTGAAGTCTGGGGTTAGGAACGACAAGCTTGTGTTGTAATAATATTGTGGAGTTGTGTGCGAGATAGTTTAAACTTAGGACGCCGAAATCACAGTTAAATACAAAAGACGCTATACCTATAAAATTAACCTTTTCAACGCCAATGTCTGATATATCAGACAAAAAAACATGATCAAGAAACGTTGTATTTTTACTTGCCTGAATGAGTTGAGTATAACCTAATAATTTTTTGGTTTTTTTTTTTTAATAGTCGTGGCGTGTGGGGCACCATTTTCGGAAAAAAGCGTGGCGGGGAAAGGGAATGGCCTGGTTTATATAATAAAAATGATGGTATTCCAGGATTCAAGTAAAACCGCACGAGTCTCCGAGCACGTCGAGTCCATCATCCGGGGAGGAAGCCGAGGTGTCTCTGGACGAAGGCGCCGAGCACTCCGAGGAGCAGAGACCTCCGTCGCTCATCGACCTGCTTGGGTAAGCCGACAGATTATTGTATTGCTTATAGGAAACTTGACTTTTAAGGCAGAGCATTGTTGTTTACGTGTCGCACCCTTAGAATGAAAGTGACCTAACTCAAAATTCGTGTCATTCTCAATTTTTCCATAAACTGACCTTAAAAAGCATAATCTATAACCCTGTAAAGAAAAAGTGATCTATTTCTAAGTATAACAGGGTCAGCGCACTCTTGGGTCTCTTTAACTAGTCCCGCTAGTTAATATAATATAGGCTTTGAGTTGAAAATTTAGATTTCAGTTCGCCACTTTCACTGATTTCCATAGACAACTGGATAGGCGATTAGTACCAAATTTTGATCCGATTTGAAAATCGCCATATTGGCGCTGAGAGCAGTAGTTAGTGTACTTGGAACTAATAATAGTGCTGACTTTCGCAGATAAACTTCGATAATGCTGTCTTTGTCAATGTCAATAGCTGTCCATTTGAAGCGTAGACAGAGAAAATTGAAGTCATTTTAGTTCCCAGTACACTATTGGGGGCGCTTCAAATCGACAGAAAAAATAGCTGTCATTTCAATGTCTACAGCCACTCCAGCGTATTATCATAGAGCTCAGTGGCCACTTTACGGCTCACTCAGACTGCCGCTAACAGTTTGCCTACTGGGGACGCGGCCTAACTCAAAAGCCCACACTCCTCAGTATCTAATCACATTTCTATGTCTACAGCGGAGAACAGGCAAAGAAGCAAGCACAGGAGAGGATGGAAGCTCAGGCCGTCCAACAAGCCGCCATGACTGCTATCGAAGCCGAGAGCAAGAAGGTAACTTAAACCATATAAACAAACCATTAAGACCCAAAATAGAATGTGGAGAAAGATGGAAATTTTGCTAGAAAAAAAAAACCAGATCGCATTGGCGCGCACCTATGGACTTTTCTTTGCGCGTAATAACCACTAGTGCGGCGTTGACGGAAAACATCGTAAGAAAATTGCATAGTCGAATGGCTGTGTAGCCATGATCCAATTGGTCTGGTTCCCCTGTTAAGGATTACGGAGGTCATTTGGCAAACACTCCAATTTAATATCTGGACTTCCCAAATCCGGAAATATGTTGTAGGCGTATCCTGGTTAGTTCGGAACAAAACACTTATGCCATATTTCAAGTTTTTTGTTTGACGCAGCCGTGGTAGGTCCTTCCACAAGGTAGACCGATGATCCACCATTTTGTATGAAAATGTTTCATGTATGAACCTTTCATCTCTCATTCTCCATTACTAAATTGAACCCGTCCAAAGCCGGGGTTAGTCGCTAGTTCATAGTTTTAAACATCGCTAAAAGCTTTAATCACAAACATCTGCCGTATTACATGCAGCATCGATTCACAAGGAAAAAGGTAACTCATTCATTAGCTTACATACAAACATACAAACCCTATGCTATCGTATATTTTTAAAGACAATACTTACGTTGATTTGTAAAATCATAGACATGTGTCGTCCATAGTAATTTGTGTCGAAAATTGTTGCTAACTTAAGACTGCACCACGCTTTAAGGTTTCAGTGATAAGTAAAGTAAAAGCTAGAAAAGATCACTCAGGAGAAAGAGAAAGTTATAATTTTAATGATTACACAACTCTTATCATTGTTATATTGTAAACCTAAACAATTGGTGACCTGGAAAATATGCCCCGAGATCTAGACCAAGTTTAAACCACTAGACCTAGACCATAGAGAAATAACAATAAAAGAGGGGGCATATGCTAGGTGTCCTCCTAAAGTCTGTGCACTAGACCAACGAGGCGTTCGTTGATTTTTTAATGTTTTTTGTAAGTATCTGGTCTTTATCTCTGGGTCGGGCTAACTTTGGTCGGTTTGTTTGAATGCAGCTCGGATTTGTGTTCACCAATCCGTATTAGGTGATGATTAAGCCAATACCCATCATTTTAATAATAATTTGATTTCAAAGATGGGGATCTTTGCACTGCAGTGGAATATTAAGATGCTAAAAGTTTATACTTTACCTATTTGTTTCCATCACAGCAAGCAGTGCAAGGTCATACGCAGCCGTCAGCGCTGTCGCAAGTGGACTTGTCCCAGTACACCAAGCGCGCCGTCTCCTTCCTCGCCAGGAACTTCTACAACCTGAAGTACGTCGCGCTCGTGCTTGCTTTCTGCATTAACTTCGTACTGCTGTTTTACAAGGTGAGTGATAGAGTGCAAATAATTAATTTTACTTTGGGTTTTTTCCACCATAGATATATGGAGTGACGTGGGCTGAGATAGGCAGTGGAGTTTGCCCCACCCTGGCTCTAGCCTCTAAGGTACCTAACCAAACCTAAAAAAACTAAATTCAATTTTATTTTATGTACAGTGAGCCACTGATTAACCTTAACAAACCTGTAAAATTCCTGCAACCAATTTTCTTCACTGTACATAGGTACAGATACAGGGTGCTATGGGTTGAAAAAAAATACCGGGTTAATACTGGAAGTATGGTTATCTAGTAACATATTATTTAAGACTGCTTCCCCACTCTGGGCCCATGGCTGCCCCACCCTGGGCCCATGGCTGCCCCACCCTGAGCCCGTGGCTGCCCCACCCTGAGCCCATGGCTGGTTACGCCCATGTGGAGAAGCTACATAAAATATCTAAGGGCGGATTCGCAGCAACAGCCTATAAGTCTCAAATGGTCGTGGCGAGAGTATTTGGGAAACCAATACATAATTATTCCTGATTACTAAACATATTTTAAATAAATGTATCGTGAAGTAACTTTGCTTCATCAGTGGATAAAGAAAAATTTCTGTGAGGATTTTGTGTTAAATATATTCTACACTACAGGTATCGACGTTGGACGCTGAAGAAGGTGAAGGTTCAGGCTTGGGAGACATCATTGGTGGATCTGGATCAGGGTCCGGTTCTGGGAGCGGTGATGGTGAGTGTTCAACCTTTTTGTTGAATGGTTATTTCGACATACACTTCTGGGCAAACAAGCTACCTACTGGTGTAATATAAGCAAGCCAAATTACTTGAGTCTAAGACACGGCTTAAGACGAGGACGTAGCACGATTCCAAATTCGTTTTTCACCCGCGCGTCTCGTTGTAGGCGGAGCGCAACCGCCAATCAGAGAGCGCAGCGTGAACACAGTATAAGCAAAACAAGCAGACAATTCACCTCCAAACAAAAACTGGTAGTTTTAATATTTTGAGTAGGTACCTACTCACTAATATCAAAACTTTTACTACTGTTTACGAGATCTGGACATCATACTAAATTTTAAATATCAATATTTGTTTTAAGGCAGTTTTTATTTTATTTTTATTTTTTTAATGATTTAAGCAGGTTAATTAGGTTACTTTGCAGGCTAACTCATAAATTCTAGAGAAACTTAAATTTCGTTGGCAAAATAGCTAAAATAATTGAAAAAAGGATAATACATGAAACATGTGATAGTAAAAAACCACGAGCCCTATATGCAGCTTTTAGGCTGGATTCGAACCCTCGCGTCCGTGGATATTATACATTTATTATACATCAACACCAAATACATCAACGTGCAATAAACATAACCTCACACATACATAATATTGCATAAATAACTAGACGGAGTATTAAAAAAAAAACCAGCCAAGTGTGAGTTGAACTCGAACGTGAAGGGTTCCGCACCATCACTGCCGTGACACTCTCTGTACGTGAGAGTTCGAGCGCCAGCGACCTTGAGCCAGAGCGTGTTACGCTAGGGTTGATGATACCGAAATGCCTACAATAATCTAAGCCGAAATGGAATTTAGACTTGTGGCAAAGGAGATTACATAGTATGCTAGGAAATATTAAACTTGTGCAAGGACATGGGTTTTATTTATAATAAGTTTTTGTAATCTCAAAATTACTTATATTAGATAGGTACATCATAAATTGCAACTCATAAACTATATTTACTGTTATTTATAATTAGTTTTTTAATCTTTAACATGTAAATAAAGGAAAGGTTTGATTTAGGTATAATATTTTTTTTATTTATTGTCAATTTTACCTACTTGCGAGATTACGAGTTTAATCGTCTGAAATCCTTGTTTTCAGAGCTTTTAATTATAATTAAAATTTCGTTTATTTTAAATTTTGAAATATGTAGTTGATAAATTTATATTTTATTTTAAATTCAAACAGCCATAAACACAACAATAACGCCCGCCCGGCATGATTTTGCGTCGCGTAGTCAATCCGTGCAATCAATCCGACGAGCGGCGAGCGAAAGTAGATAATTATGTTATAATATGTACGAACCCTTGGCCGAGGCATTCCAGGACGGCCGGCTGCACACGCCGCGCGCCGCGAGCACCCCCGCCCGCGTCTAGGACACGCACACATAGCCCCGAGCGATTTTACGAGCACACCATGCTTGAGTGTCGCTTCTTTACTTTAGTATATGTTCTGTGGCACCATCATACAAAATGTAGTTAGTGGGGACTTTTTTAAAGAACAATGGCAAAGTCCCATACTACGTTTTACCTGAATAAAAATTGGGGCGGCTATGATTTAAAAAATGCTTATTTATACACTAGCAATTGTATTACATAAACATTTCCAAAAAGAATTTTAACAAACGGTGATTGCAAAAAAAAGTTATAAGTATTTTTGTACTTTGAGGTTATTTTGGTAATGAAACAAATCCTTGTTTATTTTCATCTTTCAGTAATTATTAAAATATGTTTTAATAATAGTCATCTTAGAAGCAGTCAGGGTAACAATAAACAGTCTACTAAAACATTTATGAGAGATTAAAGTGTTACTTATCTAAGGAAATTTCTCCTGAACAGGCTGGTTTTGTGAAGGGGAGGGTTACTCGTGAGCAGATACTGAATGTGCGCCAGATTACTAAAAAAGCCAGAGAGTTCAACAAACCGACCTATATTTGCTTTGTTGACTTCTCAAAGGCGTTCGACTCAGTGAAGTGGCCAGTACTTTGGGAGACTCTCCTGGCTATGGGAACACCTAAACATCTGGTGGTCTTCTTAGGAAGCTTTATGAAGAAGGAACAGTCTAATACCGCATACGCGAGGCACGGTCCTCAGGATCCATCTATCCGCCACAAACCCCTCGGACGTCGTGCGGCTGCTCTCCCAGAAGGAACTTCTCCCGAGGCTTCGGCACTACCGCGAGACCCCTTGAACCTCTTGACTCCGCCGCCGGCGCGTACCACGTGCTCATCGGTGCGTCCTGCTTCTCCGACGCCTCTACTTATCGCCGGGGCGCATAGCTACGAGCCATCCGTGCGCCGCCACCTACGCCGACATCTGCGCCGCTACCTACGCCGGCATCTGCGCCGTCACCTGCGCCGCTTGGGGCGCGTGCCTGGACGTCCCTGCGTGCCTGCCTACGCCCTACGCCCTGTCTGATCCTACATTATTACTACCTATTGCTTTCGTATTTATTAATCTTAGCCCTACTTACACTCAGTTGCAGAAACGTCCATTAAAGTTAATGGTTCATTAAAGCTATTGCTGTCACTTTTTATTTCATAACAACGAAAAGTGACAGCATTAGATTTAATGAAGCATTAACTTTAATGGAGCTTTCTGCAACTGGGTGTTAGTCTTATAATCTTAGTCTGCAAGATTTAGGACGTGGCATTTGGTATTAAACTTCTGGCTTTCAATTATATCATCTTTAATTTCGAAATTTGCTCCGTTACCTTCCGTAACGTGACAACTCAATGGTCCACTCCATGAATGCACAAGAAGAGCTACAGTACGAGATGAGTGGCGGCGGATTGTAAAGGTTGCTACCACCCCTGATGTGACGACCACGACGACTCTGCCAAGAGTGTGACGACAAAGAAGAAGAAGAAAACATTTATTGAAAATACTGGACCTTTTAAATATCGTCAGTGGCTAAAGTACAAACCGTACAAAGCCAAAACCTATAAAAAATAGACTGTCAAACAAATTGCTTTGCAGTTTCCTGCTGTCAATCAATTGATGATAAATATGATAATATCTCGAGGGTCATCCCGCGTGTATTCCTCGGGTCTACTATTTCTGGGAAAATGCTGTGCATATAAAAGTCAACGGTTTTTTTTTTCATTTTTGATTTCCAAAACTTATTTTCTCTTTCTATGTACAGATACTTTACAACTCCCTTCAAAAAAAAGTCTATGTATTTTAGAATAATAAACTCTTAATAGTACCCACCTACCCTATAATCATCTCAAAATTACGTTAGTACTATTACTATATTCTGTGTCAAAATGCCATCAGATTGACATGATTAACGTTTCACAATTTTTTACTGTCAAAATGTATGCAGAGAAAAAGCGTTCATGATTGCCGGCGCCGCCAACTTAGAGATGTTCATTGTGGTCATCTTTCGCTTACAATTAATCGATTGTAGCCGAGTTAAATTTCGAAAAAAAATTGTTTTGTTAATAACTTCATACGTAAAATCGTATAATAAAAATAATAATCAAATTGATTAAAAGTATAACGCCTTGGATAAAAAATCTAAATGTGAATCAGATTCGAAAATAAGAATACTTCCTTGTAGTTACTCAATCTTGCAGTATTGGTCGTTAAAAAATCGATACTTACGAATCGATTTTTAACTATTAGTTTAAGATAAATCGACGTCTCTAGATAAATATTATTTCACTGTGACACATGTCGCCGCAGGTATTAATCCTTGATTTTACGAACTATTGAATCATATCTGATTGACATAGGTAAAAAACAATATTATTAGATCTAAAATCGGTGTTCGTTCGGGAATCGACAGCACCGCATCTCTAGTGAACTTGTCAAAAAAGCAGCTGTCATGCGACACAGAGCGTCCGGAGCCGACCTTTCACCTCGAGCGCTGCTCGACAACTAAACGGGTTACCGCGGTCTATTTTTATTCTACCGCTTTGGGTTTTGAGTTGAAAATCGCATATCACACATTAGGCTTGTTCTTACTCGGTCACTGAACGGAACGCTCCGAACTAGGACAATCGTTCAAATGTACTAGTTCGGTCTTTTAGTACTATTAGTTCATTTAGTTCAATGATCAGTATGATCACTATGACATCAGTCGGACCGGGAGGCTCGGATCATATTTGTTTCCCTTCATACTTTGCAGGCTTAGGACTGTCATTTTAATATATCACAAACACACATCCACTTAACATTTATATAAAGTAGAATAAACGCTTAAAATGGATACATACACTTACATTAATTAATTCACTTTCGCTAAAGAAAACAAAAAAAATTATCCTGATCTGATCTGAACAGACTAATTTTCAAATCAGTCGTACTCGTACATCGTCCATCACGCTCACACGCACGCGTCTCTGGTCTTTCAACTCTCTCTCTCACCCACCGCTCAGTCACCCGTAATCGGTCGGTCGGTCATTTGATCCCGTTGTCGCTTATCTATGGTGAATGAAATGTACTAGAAGACCGATTTGAACGATCAGAAGAGAATAGTTCGTACTCGTTCAGTTGAACGAACTATTCCCTTAATCGGACATGAACGAGTAGGACACAAGCCTATCACACATAATGAAAATGGCGGCTTTGAGTTCGAAGATTATATTTTTTGCGGGTTTTCATTTAATTACTTATAATATAATTATGAAATAAAAAATCTAATCCGATACTTCTTTAGAGGATCAGCTTGGCTATTTATTTTGTAAAAAGAAAATTGGGGTCGTCGCTGAAAATTCAGAGTAATTGAATTTACGCAGTTTTTTTATTCGTCATTTTGTAATATTTTTTTTGAAAGAAACCAGATGGTTTTTTCAAATTATGCTCCGATACTCCACTGCAACAGACTGTTCTCTACCTACCATATTTTTTATAGTTCATAAATATGTTTTATACCCCCACACGTAAGCGTTTAAAAATACCTCTTTTGGTTGAATTTGGACTAATACCCTCCCTTAAGTTATCGTTTTTATACAATAAACGATGTTTTTGAGTCGCTCGTGGCGCAGCTGTAACATGGTTCGTTAGCGATAACGAAAATCAAGCTATCCACGCCGCGGTCGGTTAATGGATGGGTGACCATTCTGACCACACTTAGTGACATTTATTTCGAGCGTCTCCGTTGTTCAGAAGGCACGTTAAGCTGTTGGTCCCGGCTGATATTTATATTTTGTAGATATTAGTCGTCAAGCCTAGTCAGAGGCCATTATGGCTATTTATTCTTAAACCATAAAACATTCTAAATCAATTATTAAGTAATAAATGATTTAATAATAATGATGATTTAAATCGGTTCACAGGTGGCAGTGGCGAGTCGGGAGAGGACGAAGATCCTCTAGAAGTGGTGCATATAGACGAAGACTTCTTCTACATGGAGCACGTCATCAAAGTGGCCGCAGCGATGCACTCTGTAGTATCTCTTGCCATACTTATAGGATACTATCATCTTAAGGTGAGAAATTAATTCAACTTTTACGATACTTCTACCAGGTGGTAGGTTCCTGTACTGGGCCGTCTAGGTGGGTAGGTACCACCGCAGTGCCAGATATTTTCCCGTGAAATAGAAGTGTGTCAAGCACTTCTGTGTTTCGGGGAAAGGGCACTGAAGCTAGTGAAATTACTGGATATATGAGACCTGATAACTGTCGTCTCGGTGTAGCGGGCGCAGGGCGGTGCCAGACAGTAACTGCTTAGTTACTGTTTGGCACTGAACTGTCTAAGGACAGATTTGGCGCTTACCAGCGCTAACGCGCGGCGATTGCAAGTTATCGGAATTTTAAAATGTCTATAAAATCTAAATTAATTGATATTTTACAAGCGATTTCGCATACCCAGTAACATTCTCCATTGCGTACTTTCAGGTGCCTCTTGCGATCTTCAAGCGCGAGAAAGAGATATCAAGAAAGTTGGAGTTCGACGGTCTCTACATCGCTGAGCAGCCCGAAGATGACGACCTGATGAGTCATTGGGACAAGCTGGTCATATCTGCCAAGTTAGTAGCTTTTGTTAGGAGAATGCGTTAAATCCTAAACCTTAATCCTAAATTAGAGTTGCATAACTATCGATAATGTTATCAATAGTATCGATAACACAAATAGAATAGGTACCTAATACTGTTGATTGAATCCGATAGTATCGATTCTATCGACAGAATTTTCTTCAATAGTATCGATACAATTGAATCATAATACTATCGATAGTACCGATACTTTTGGAGTCAATACTATCTATAGTATCGATAGGCTATCGACACTATTGAAATAACGTCAACTATCGATAGTCTCAGACGGCACATATAAATGTTTTTTTTTTCATAATTAAGTCCATTGTATTAGAAATTTTAGGGGTGCCTGCAGCCTGAGATTATGCGGATTTAACATTACACAATGTATAAATTAAAATTTAACAAGCTCAATTTATTAAGCTACTTTTGTTACCGATTCAATTAACTTAGTTTGGACCCGAATGGTACTCTATGATATAAAATGTTTGTTCTCTTCACAGATCTTTCCCAGTGAACTACTGGGACAAATTCGTCAAGAAGAAGGTCCGAGCTAAGTACTCAGAGACGTATGACTTTGACTCGATCTCCAACATGCTGGGAATGGAGAAGACTTCCTTCTCCACTCAGGAAGAAGAGGGCAGCAAGGGATTGCTTCATTAGTAAGTATATCCCGATGATTTATTATAGAGATGGGTCATCAGTAAAAAGGATTACATCAGTATATAAAATAATAGGATAATTAGCCTAAATCGAATTTAAGTTGAGTCGAATAAGTCTAATCGAATTCAATTTAGGTCGAATAAGTCAAATCGAATTCATTTTAAGTCGAATAAGTCGAATCGAATTTAATATGAGTCGATTAAGTCGAATCGAATTTAATTTGAGTCAAATAAATCAAATTGAATTTACTTTGAGTCGTATAAGTCGAATCGAAGTTAATTTGAGTCGAAATCGGGTGTGTATAGTGGATAGTGCTATGCACGCCCCCATTCCTTGACTATTCTATCAGATTCACCGACAACTAGAGAGTATTTGAAATATCCAAAAAGTATTTTTCTTAGTATATCAGCCTATTAATGTCCCACTGCAGGACAAAGGCCTCCATCTTTGAAATCAAGTTATCGTTACAATAATGGGTACTGGCTAAATCACCACGCTTGCCAAATGCAGATTGGTGATCACACACATGTGTTTGATAAACCGACACAGTTAGCTCGACCCGGGAATTGAACCCAGGACCCCGAGATCAAGGTAACTAAAACCACTAGACTATTGAGGCGGTAATAAATTATTTTATTTTTTCATAGCATAATGAACATCGATTGGCGCTACCAAGTGTGGAAGGCGGGAGTGACGATCACAGACAACTCCTTCCTCTACTCTCTATGGTACTTCTCGTTCAGCGTGATGGGCAACTTTAACAACTTCTTCTTTGCGGCCCACTTGTTGGATGTCGCTGTTGGATTCAAGACTCTTAGGACCATCTTGCAGTCCGTCACACACAACGGAAAACAGGTACGTAGATAGATAGATAGTTGTACATGTGCTGTTGGTTTTCCTAATAATAAATAAACAGTCCGGTCGCAGAGTAAATGTCGATTTGACAGCTGCCAAACCCATGGATCAATACGAGTATACCGTTTAGTTCAAAAGTTAGATAAATATTTATAGTTCGTAATGATGATACCTGCGACAACTGTCTTTGAAATTTTCACAATTTTTTACTGTTAAATGTATGCAGAGAAATAACGTTCATGTTTGGCCGGCCCCGCTCACTTACAGATGTTCATTGCTATCATCTTTCGCTTACACATAATAAAATAAAATCGATTATGAAAGAGTAAAATATCGATAAAATTGTTTTGTTTAACACTTTAAACGAAAATTCTATAGAAAAAATCAATCAAATTAAAAGTAAGTCGTCTTGGGAAAAAATCTTAATGTGAATGCGATTCGAAAATAAGGATACTCTCATAAAGGTACTCAATCTTGCAGTGTAGATCGATAGAAGAATCGATTACTTACGTATCGATTTTTTAACCATTTGTTTTAGATAAAACGACGCCTCTAGAAATGTCACTGTGACACCTGCACATGTATCATCCTAGATTTTACAAACTATAAACCAATTAACCGATTTTGATTTATTTTTTACAGATACAGTAAAAAAACAGAAATAGAAGAGTTTTTGTTCTTTGTCACAATAAACGCGTTTTTATTTTAATTTCTTACAAAAAAAGGGGTCCAATACGGCTCCGGATTCATCCGAACTGTTTTGTGTGTATTGCCAGCTAAGAAAAAAGTAGAAAATACTAAAATATTACTTTTTCTGTCCTCAGCTGGTATTGACGGTGATGTTGCTAACAATCATTGTATACATCTACACTGTGATCGCGTTCAACTTTTTCCGAAAGTTCTATGTGCAAGAAGAGGATGACGAAGTCAATAAGAACTGCCATGACATGATGTCGGTTAGTATAACCCGTTTCTGACCCGTGGAACACCAAAGTGGTTCACCTAGATGTTCCACGGTTACTTTTTTGTACCTTGTGTTCTGCTATCACTTTGGCGTTCCACGGGTCAGAAAGGAATATTCTGTAGGTACCCTTAGTTGATCTAGTTTTACGGCTAACTTTCTGCACCTCTAAATATTAAAATCTATTGGATTATTTCTACGGAGCCAAAAATGCCGATTGAAAACACATGACATGTCAGGTTTTCTCTCTCTTTCGAATTTTTTCGAATGCTTACACTACGGTACGGTTGCCGCACCGCGTGTTTTGTTTGAAAAATACCGAGCGTCCGTACGCGGTGCGGCAAACGCGCGGCTACCGTACTGCAGCCGTCCGACACAAAACGTCTACTTTGAAAGAACCCTAAGTTTCTTGTCGGTCCTTTTCGACATTATTTTGAAGCCGGGAAGACTAGCTTTCCGCCTCCGTTTTCACTCGCGCGTTGTTTTTTTTTTTTTTCAAATATCCCGCGGGAATGCGACGTTTCCCATAGGAATTTTATAGCCTATGTCCTAATCCGGGTTATAAATTATACATGACTGTGCCAAAGGACAATGCTCATCTAGTATGAAAAAAAAACCCAGGTTGGAATCAAATGAAAAGTATCTCCAATTTTTTTTTTTTTTTTTTTTTTTTTTTATTTTACAAGGAAAACAATACAGTGTATAAACTATGTAGATAAACATTTTGGGAAACTTTTAACCATTTACATGTTTTCACCTATAGAGCCTGAGTAATGCTTGTTTATCAATAACAAAAATACAAAAGCAAAGTTACAGTTAAATATTTAAATTAAAGTTTAATACAAAAAAAAAGCACTTTTCAAGAATGCACATCAAACCAGTCTTTGAAGAGATTTCGTTTAACACTATTTATGCTCGAATTGAATAAATCAATATCGGAATCGCCAGCCATAAGGTTAAAGACATTAGCAGCTCGAATAAAAAAATGAGTTCTTCCTGTAATTGCTATTACTATGAGGAACAGAAAGAGTAATGGGTCGTCTTAAAGTCCTGCTAGGAGCACGGAGATTTATTAAAGAAAGGAGGTGTGGGGAATCGATCTTACATTGGGCTACTTTTAAGAGGAAAACGATGTCTGCTATTTTGCGTCTATCTTGTAGCGGTAATATGTGATGTCTGCTACACCTCTCTATATAATTATCATTGTAAGTCTTGCTCTTGTACTGTAAGTATCTCATAAATTTCCGTTGAACGCACTCCAGCCTGTTAATGTGTATATTATATTGTGGATTCCAAATCTGTGAGCAATACTCGAGGATACTACGCACATATGAGCAATATAACACCTTTGCCACTTTTAAACTTTGGAATTGAGAACAAGAACGCATGATAAAGCCCAAGGTCCTATTGGCTCTCTTAACTACACTATCAACGTGCAGCTCATATGTCAATTTAGAGTCGTGTATTACGCCGAGGTCCCGAACTTGGGTAAGATTCTGAAGCCCTGTCCCTCTTAGTGTGTACAAATAGTGCGTCACATTACATTTACGACTAAAGCATATACTATGACATTTAGAAATATTTAGATCTAGTTTATTTAGGTTACAATATTCCTCAAATCTTTGGAGATCATCTTGCAGTTTCTGGCAGTCATTTGTGTTTTGTATTTGTTTATATATTTTCATATCGTCTGCATATAATAAGAAACTTGAATGGAGAAAACAGCAAGATATATCATTTATGAAAATATTAAACAATAGAGGACCAAGCAGTGAACCTTGGGGCACACCAGAAGGCACAGTAAACCATTTTGAACAGTAACCATTCACTGCTACGGCCTGTGAACGATTTTCTATGTAAGACGAGAACCATCTAAACAGATTTCCATGGATTCCTGCTGACAGTAGTTTCTGTAGAAGCAATGAGTGGTCTATTCGATCAAAGGCTTTGCAGTAATCAGTGAATATGGCGTGAACCTCCCCCCCTGCATCCATGCCTGAAGTTACAAATTCGGTAAATGATATTAAGTTAGACGTAGTCGATCGATTTTTTAGGAATCCATGTTGTTCAGGGATGAAAATACTAGACAGACTATTATAAACCTGCGTATATACGATACGCTCAAAGACTTTGGCGAACAGGCACAATTTCGATATAGGCCTATAATTATTTACCAGGCATTTGTTGCCGCTTTTATGTATTGGGGTTATAAATGCAGACTTCCATAGAACAGGGACGATACCTTCCGTTACAGAACGCTTAAAGAGTATTGCAAGCGGCCTCGTAAGACTTTTCGAACAGTTCACAATAAATGTTGGCTCTATAAGATCCGGCCCTGCGCCCTTGGTGAGGTCGAGAGATTGCAGTAAATTATTTAAACTATCTTCGTTAATTTCTATATCACCAATGGAATGGGTATGATTTGCATTAGAATGTTTTGGTGTACTATTGCTAGAAGGAGAAAGGAAGGTGGATTTAAAGTAAGAAGCGAAAAGCTCGCAAATCTCTTCTCCAGAGTTACTTGAATGCCCTTCATATTCCAAATTAGCCGGCAGTGAATTAGCGCCCTGCTTATTAGATTTGATGAAGGACCAAAACATCTTAGGGTTTTCAATAATGGATTCTTCTGAGGTCTTTAGATACGCTATGTAACAATCTTGCTCTAGTACTTTGGCTCTTTTACGTAGTAAGGAGAATGTATCGTAGTCCGATATGTTTCCATATGTGCGATATTTTTTATGATATTTATATTTTTCTTTGAGAACTTTTTTCAGTGCTGCGTTGTACCACACTGGAAACTTAGACGGGGAAACTATTTTATGTGGTATATATCTATCTCTTAGATCATATAAGATATTGTAAAAATATTGTACAGCACTCTCTAGTGATGTACCGTATAAACAGTCTTCCCAGCTGATTTCATCTAAAGACGAGTTAATCTTCCCATAATCCGCTAATCGATAGAGGTATTTGCGCCTAGTGTTTGTTTTGAGACACTCGATACCACCAATACTCAACTCAATAACGAGAGGTTTATGGTGTATATCTTCAGGGACCAACGGGTCATCACACGGGCACACAGATAAATTAGAGTTACTCAGGACTAAATCTAGTAATCTATGGTTGGCATTACGGCACAAATTAAATTGGTTTAAGTTACATTCGGCCAGTGTATCAAAAAAATATGTCTGCGATTCCCCAAGAATACCAGTAGGCTGGAGGTTATCTCCGTCACTGTGCCAGTCGATGTTACTTAAGTTAAAGTCTCCCATTATAACAAAAACATCATTTGGACACGAGTTAACAATAGAAGACAGGTTTTCCGCGAAATTATGTAGCTGCGTGTTAAAGTTAAAACCATTATTTTCTTTACATAAATAAAGAGTACAAAAATTTATTTTAGTGGTATTTTTATTATGTCTATTTGTAACGGTAATCCATATATCCTTAGCTGAGGATGACCACTCCGGACGTCTAACGGCCATTATATCACGACGAACGGCCAACAGTACACCCCCACCATACTTTTCCTGGGTACGTAGGTAATTTCTATCACGCCGATAGACAAGGTATCTATCGTCAAAAAGTTCGCTATCATTAATGCCATCTATCAACCAAGTCTCGATCAATGAAACGATGTGATATTGATTCAAGTGTAAATTACGTTTAAATGTATGAGTTTTTGTGCGTAGCCCTCGAGTATTTTGATAATATACACTAAGGTTTGCCATCTCTAAAGCTAAAAGCATAAAAGCTATGTAAAAACAAAATAAATATTATTGCCGAATTATCCACAATATAATCACAGCTACGAATTACGTAATTGTAACTGACCCACTCAAATGCATAGCAAATAAAGCAAACCGCTAAAAATAACTGCCGAAGTAAATTGCAATAGTTTAAAGCATAAAAGCTATATATAAACAAAATAAATATTATTACCGAATTATCCACAATATAAACACAAGTACGAATTACATAACTGCAAATGACCCACTTAAATGCATAGTAAATAAAGCAAACCGCTAAAAATAACTGCCGATGTAAATTGTAATAATTTAAAAATAAGGTACAAATGCAAAACATCGTAAGCAAAGCAAAAAACGCTACGCCGTCATAGTTGCGGTTGCGACGTCCCGTAGGCAAATATCGCCCATCAGCAGTGCGCGCGCACTCAATAATGACTCGAAAGTCGCCGCAGATCCATGCGGAAGCGGCCGAAAGTTGAGCGGATAAGTGCAAACTTACGTGTCTTAACCGGCTGACGACTCCGAGTACTCCGACAGTGTTCGTGCGATAAACTGGTTTTGAATAAGTTCTGGTTTTGGATGTGGTTCTCAAACTGCTTGCAAAAAAGTTGTAAATAAACATTTTAAATAATATAAAGTTGTAAATAAATATTTTAAATTTTAAAGTGCAATAATAATTAGTTATATTTATATTTTTGACAAATCTTTTTCGGATTTTATTTGAAAGATTGGTGATGTGTCTGACTTCCTGGCCATTATTTTGCAATGTTTTACCCAGATATACTGGAAGTTTTTTTCCTTAGCTAATTTTTTAGCTTTACTTAGCAGTATTTTGTTGTATGGCGTGAGATGGTCATTGACGTAGAACTTTCCAGAGGTGGTGAATCCCAATTTCGATAGTGTTAGTTCATTACACTTTCGTGCCAGAGCAACGAATTCCTCTTTTAAATACCGACTGTTGAATGCCACAATGATCGGTTTTTCAGAGTTTGTTGCTCTAGTAGGTATGCGTGCAATGTAGTTAATAGATTCTTTATTACACGGGAATTCGCACAATCTTCCGATCTATTGAACAATTTCGTACAGATTTTCATTTTTCCGTAGGGGAATACCACGGACTTCCACGTTATTTGCTCTCGCCCACTGGTCTCTGTCCTGTATTTCTTGATTAAGTCGGGTAATTTCAGCGCGTAGGACTGGAATTTCATCTGAAGATTTGTTTAACACCTCTATTTTTTCTTCTATGGTCTGCATTTTGTCGGTGAAATTAGAAATCACGTCGTGTGCCATCCCAAGTGAGTCCTTAAGTTCCCCCAGCTCACATTTTATTAACTTGACGTCTTCTACTAGCGATGCCAGAGGAGCCAGCTGAATCATGATCTTGTTGAGTTGTTCCTGGACCTTATCCAATTGACTTGAGTGTGAGGGTGTTGCAGCTGGAGACGGCGATTGGTTGGTCTTGCACTTTAGGCAACGCCATGCATTCTTACGGTCACCTAGCTTTCGGTAACCTGCTTCGGTGACCCCTGAGCACTGAAAGTCGTAGTGTTGCTTGCAAGTACTACAGACTGCTCCGTCAGTGTGTTTGGCACCGCAGCTTGCACAGTTAAACATTTTGGGTTACAGTTTGGGAAACACTGGAATTAGCGCAATGACAAACAAGCGTCCGTTCACGAGCTTGGCCGAACGACCACTGTGATTATATTTATTATTGGTAATAATATGCCATTAAATATTCCATAGGGGGCATCATCGAAATCAGTGGCGGTATGTGTGAAATTGCTATTCAACTTTTTCAGGGGTCACATAAAGTATCAGTTAAAGGGAGCAGTAAAGAGATACAGTTGCGGTTTAAGAGTGTATAAAATGGCTATATCTAACATAATTATATTATTTAATTGTATATTATTATTATTATTCAATAAAATAAAGCGTACCAGTTTGTTTGTTTTTGTAAACACGCTAATCTTAGAAACTACAAGACCGATTTTAAAAATTCTTTCACCAATGGGAAGCTACATAGTTACTGAATAATACGTGCAAAAAAATTTTTTTTTTTATATTTTTATAAATAAAATTTTTTTTTTAGCACTTATTCAGTAAAGTTGTAGCTTCCCATTGGTGAAAGAATTTTTAGAATCGGTCTTGTAGTTCCTGAGATAAGGGCGTTTCCAAAAACAAAAAAACTGTTTCGCTTTATTATATTAAATAATAATAATTATACACAATTATATAACAATTAAGTTTTAATCATTGCTAATTTATGATAATCCTATTATATAATATAATTATGTTATATATTGCCATTTTATACACTTTTAAACCGCAACTGTATCTGTTTACTGCTCCCTTTAACTGATACTTTATTTGACCCCTGAAAAATCTGAATAGCAATTTCACACATACCGCCATTGATTTCGATGATGCCCCCTATGGAATATTTAATTACATATTATTACCAATAATTGGAGATACTTTTCATTTGATTCCAACCTGGGTTTTTTTTTAGCATTGTTCTTTCATATAAATCACTTTAGCCGCTTATGCGTGATTGAGTAACAAACATCCAAACATCCAGACTTTCGCATTTATAATATTAGTAGGAAGTAGGATTCATTACTGCATAATAAATATCTGAAGCCTACGCCAATAAATAATATTTTGATTTTGGTTTTGAATCGACTATTAGAGTTATATTTCTCGCGTATATATTCCTTATCTGAGTATCTCTATGCTATACCAATATTAGGTGTGTAAATGTCTGTGTAAATAGAAGGAAGAAGGGGAAGAGGTAGACCAAGACGGAGTTACGTGCAGCAGTTGAAAGAAAAAGCTAATGTCATGACGTTTTATGAGCTTAAGCTGCTGGCAGAGTCTAGAGAAAAATGGAAATTGCTTCACCGACAAGAGTAAAAATCTTTGTCTGTTGATAATCTATTTTTATTTTGCAGTGTTTCGTATTCAACCTGTACAAGGGAGTGCGCGCGGGCGGCGGCATCGGCGACGAACTTGAACCTCCCGACGGAGACGTCTCCGAGGTCTACCGCATCATCTTCGACATCACCTTCTTCTTCTTCATCATCGTCATCCTGCTCGCCATCCTGCAGGGTCAGTGGATCATCTACCTTGATTTCACAGAAGATCGACGAATGAGTTACAGCTTGTTTGATGAGTAAAAGTGCCAGATGGCGGAACCCCCTTCCTCTTCTACCCTACTACATTTTTCCTAATTCTACAGTAGACTTCGGAACCTTGCCTTAAAGTAAATGACACCGTTAATAGTAGCTGATATTTCAAGGCACTTTAAAAAAATATATAATCGAGTAAGCTATCCGGTTCGAAGGACCAATTCATCCGGCTCGAAGGACCAGTCTTAAACCGTTATTATAATGTTCCAGGTTTGATCATCGATGCGTTCGGTGAGCTCCGTGACCAGCTCGAGTCGGTCAAGGAGGACATGGAGTCAAACTGCTTCATATGCGGCATCAATAAAGATTACTTTGATAAGGTAAGCGCCATCTTTGCATTTAATATATGAAATAATAATATCACACCATAATGTATCAGCCTGTCGCAGTCCACTGCTGGACATAGGCCTTTCCCAATGCTTGCCACTTTAGCTACCAACAAACACACACACATACACATTTAGTTAAAGAAGACATACTCGACGAGCCATTTGGTGTAATGGTCGAGAAGTCGGCTATTACACCAGAAGTCGCGGGTTCGATTCCCGCACGATACAAACATTTGTGTGCATGAACATGTCTGTTTGTATCGGTCTGGGTGTTTATATGATCAATATGTATGTATTTACAAAAAAAAGTATATAAGTAATGGTTCTCCGCTGTCTGGCACCCATAGCACAAGCTAATGCTTAGTTTGGGGCTAGATGGCGCTGTGTGAATAATGTCCAGAGATATTTATTTATTATTAATTTATAAAAGAAGAAACTGACAAACAAAATTAAACAAGACCTAAGAACTTTAAATTTTATACAGGAGTTCTTTAAAATAAATGGAAGTTTCCACTAAAAAGGGGTTTTGGAAATTCAGCTCATAAGTGGTGGGGTTGGAATTTTGTATAACAATCCGTCATTTTTTGAGTTACAAACTTGAAATTGGGCTTGCAGCTTTTTAACTTATTGCAAGTTTCAAAATAAGTTCCCACATTGCCGGAACACAGCCAAAGCTGATAAGGCCTTCGATCATATGATCGAAGGTTATGGCGGCAGATTTCACCTGTGGAGGTGGTAGATAGTTTTGATATATGGACATGTGATTGTTTCAGGTTCCACACGGGTTCGATACGCACGTGCAACGAGAGCATAATTTAGCGAACTACATGTTCTTCCTTATGCATCTCATTAACAAACCAGATACGGAATATACAGGTAAATATAAAATTCGCATACATATTCACATATTTCGTTAGTAAATGTTCTATTTCACAATCTTTATGAGGGCTGGTTCTACCACTGTCAGTGTTTCAAGTAATTTATCCACGCCTCGTTAGTCGATTGGTCCAGAGTTCGATTTCTGGGTCGAAATAATTTGTTTCAGTGTTTTTAGACACAGCTCAGGTTTGTGATAACTAAATTGGCTAGCGTGATGATTAAGAAATCTATCATAGCGCACTGCAGACAAGGCAGGGTAAAAACTTCTATAATTGAAATCACGTCATCGTCAGATCGTACAGGCGTAGTCCCCACAAACCCGAGCTGTGTTCGAAAAAACCGACACTAATATTGCTTGAACCGGGAGTTAAACCCACGACCCGGGCGAATCTTAAACCACTAGACAAAAATATTCTCAATGCCATCCGTTCTATTACAGGTCAAGAAACTTACGTGTGGAACATGTACACTCAAAGATGCTGGGACTTCTTCCCTGTGGGAGACTGCTTCAGGAAGCAATACGAAGATATTATGGGAGAATAAACCGTCAACATAACGGTCATAGGCATAGTTATGTGAACGCGGTCATTGCGGTCACTGAATGGAACACACCACTAAAATGGCGATGACAGCTGTCAAAAATGGCGCCCTTTTTTTCTTTTTTTGCAAATGTAAATAGCTCTGGAATGCCGTTCCACTAGTAAAATTTATGTCGATGAGTTTTCAGAATTAAAGAATAAGCATTTTTTATTTTCTAGCCATTTGTAGCGCTATCTCGTCAGTGAAACAAATATACCGTCGCTTATTCTTGGAAGGTATTGCTCAAAATTTAACACCAATATCAAAATGTTATTGTATTTACTAAAATTAGAAAATTAATGAACTTTCCAAGCGACGTAGGGCGTAGTGGGGGTAACCCCATAGTAATATATGAAACTATTAACAAATAACATGGAAACTTTTGTATATACATATACTACGCCCATTTCATTGTTTCCATAACATATCTATTTTTAAATAATTGAAAAATTTAACTCTGGGTAAGCAGTAAGGATTTAAGCAATAAAATTATTGTTGTGACAAACTTTCAAAGAAGTTTTAACCCCATACAAAAAGAAGAAATATATAATTATTATTGTAGTGAAAATATTAAATAAATATTTATTTATGAAAATCTAAATATTATGTATAACATTTAAAGTAAATAAAAATATTTATAATAAAATCAATAAACTTCTTTCGTAATCAGAAACAGATGAAATTAAAGCTTCAGATTGTATCTGTCTTAGACTTTTATGATAAAAATAAAAGAAAAATCTAAGAGTTTTTTCTATTTTCTCGTAATATTAAGTATGAATGTAAGGTGGCCTTTCCAAGTAAACTTTTCTATTTAACTATTTCGATATAGTTTATGTAAGATAATATAAAATGTTACATAATTAAATCTATTTAATTTATGTTTGCTTTTTTTTCAAAACCCTATAAAAATACTTTCACCTAAAAAACTTAAAAGCACGAAAAATTTCACCAGAACAGAAATCGTATTCAGCACCTTCAATGTTTTATCAAGTAAAAGTTTTCAGATTATTTTAAGTAACCACTCACGTCAGACTTTTTGAGGGACCTAATATCGGTGACCGATTTTATTTCTATGGTATTTCTGACCGACTTTTTAGTTTTTGTAGGACGTGTTGCGTTGCTCCATTGCTATCAGTACGTTCTATTTGTCACCTACAAAAAGTCGGTCACCGATTATCCGACGAGGGCGGACAGCCTAAGTAGTACAAAGCATATTCACTAGTTGGAGCATGCAAACATAATAAATTATCAATAAAGAGATTAAAACAAGGTTTAATTTTAAATCAAAATTTATTTCAAAGATATCGGTACACGCACACTCCTGCACCGTGATAAATATCTTTCATCAACAAACAATACTGAAATTAAAGTACATTGACCATCTATGTATGGACGTTGGACCAAGTGCCGCCCAAAATTGAAACATAGTGCACAATGTTCCTTAGATTAATACTAGTATAAAACTCAAAGCGCTTCAAAATCTATACCAGGAGTTTTAAGAAAAAAAAAATTGAATGTAGAGGTCTTACATTAACAAAAATCATAACCAACAGCTTATTTTGAAAATAAAAGAGTGTATACTATAAACAATGGATTTATTTGAAAAAAAAAATTGGTTTACTGAGATGATAAACATAACAAAAATGATAATTACCTTATGTTATAATACCTCATGTAGGCACTAACATGTCGTCTAGGTAAGTCTAAGATTATTGTATCTAAAAATAATGCAGAGCGTCTCACGTCTTGGTGCCTAGCCCACCCCAAAAACCAAACTAGGCACAAATCCGTTATTTAGATCCCTGTAATACGAGCAATGCTCTGTATAGGACTAAATAATTGGTGTGAGTGGTCTAGGATTTATTTATTTATAAATCCGTGGCAGGATTTTTTTTATTATATATTTTTTTTATAACTATTCATGTAAGGAAACAAATTAAAGTGTTCCCAAGCTTGGGCAGCATTTGGTCCAGAACCGGTCATTCTCCTTTCATTCGTGATCGTATCAATCCTATGGAATGTGAAATTAAACAAACATAAGATTGTGCGTTATTATAATTGTTGTTTAAGCTTCACATTATATAATATTAACTTACTATAATAGGTTTCTATAATATTTGAATATGTTATCAGTCTTATAAATAGTTAACATACTTAACATTATTATAAATTTACAAGGAAACTTTACTTTTGGGTCATTGGTTGGTTAGTAAAAAATATTCCTAATGGACCACCCAGGTGTTCAGTAGGTGGTTCGTTAGGAATAAAATTCCTAACCGACCACCTAGGTGGTTGGATTGGGTGGTCCATTAGGAACAATCCATATTCAGACACTCTGCTAAGGTTTAATCAGTGGGGATACGATTGTATTATATTCTCTGCTTGAGAGTCCAGAGTCCAGTGTGAATTTTGTGTTTATATAGATTTTGCAGATATAGCGCTTACCACAAAGTAACTACTAAATAGAGTTGGTCTAAGCAATGTAAGTCCACCTTCTTTTAATGTAGTCCCCACGCCATTTTGGAGCATTATTATTTAACAGTATTCTTAGGGCAATAATAACTGTTGACAGAAAAAAATAATCCACATTCAATCAAATTTCGGAATTATTCAAAAAATTGGCAGTTGCATTGCGTTACACCCCACCAACCCTCCCGCTGACTTCACATGATTCCATCTACAGAGAACACGGTTCGGCAACTCTATTTACTAATTTCTCTGTGGTGCTTACAGACTGAACTTAAGATTTAAATGAAGACCTGAGTCAAAGTGTTTGATAGTGTGAAAGCTCTCTCGAATTAATATCTCTTACAGGTAGAGAATCTGATAAAAACAAAAACAGAGTTCTGAATATGGACCTGACCTTAATTACAAAGTATTCTTTTATTCTGAGCTATTCATAGAGATTGTGTATTTGACTAATTCAAGATATTATAGCCTGACCAAGAAAATTAAAAACCTGCTCTGGAGGCGCCACATTAGCTATTGTTATAGCAACACTTGGTTGCTATGGTTATACTCACAATATCCAATAGTAACAAGGCACGGTTGTCAGTTGACATCACAATTTGACAGACAGCATTATTGAATGACATCTTATGGTTTTTTAGTTTGACTGTTGCCACTTTAAGAAATTATGTAGCTCCAAAATTTTTCGCAATATGGCGAGGTTTTTTATTTTATTAGTCGGGCTATACTATTACAAAAAATGAAGCTTAGCTGGGATACATTCTGAACTCTTTGACAAAAACAAACATTGTTTTGAGCTTTTTGTGTAAAGATTATAATGGTAATGTAAACAACAAAAGAAAATAATTTACAAAACGTGTCGCCTTAATTCTAATCAACCATTATAAAACAGCCACTTTGAATCGTGTACTCAAAATATAAAAGGTAAAATATGTTCCTTTAGTTCAACAATAAGTTGAAAAGTATGCCTAATATGTTCCTTTAGTTCTAAAATAAGTTAAAAAGTATGTCCCACTTGTAACACATTAAGGCTGCCTGTACATCGAAGCGGAGCGAGGCAGCGGAGCGGAGAAACGGTGAAATATTAACCAATAAGATTACACAAAATCTCCGCTCAGACAGGGAGTTGCAATCCTATTGGTTAATATTTCTCCGCTTCTCCGCTCCGCTGCCTAGCTCCGCTTCGGTGGACAGGCAACCTAAGCGACCCTTCTGGCTTAAGTGCCAAAGGCCTTTTTAATTGAAATCAAGTCGTAACTATAATAATAGAGTAGCCTAATCACCAAGCTTAACAAGGTGACAAACCCCATGAGTGTTAAATAAAACCGACAAAAATTATACTCAAACTGGGAGTGGAATCAACAATCCTTAGTTTCATGATTAGGTGCATTAATACAAGCCAAGAGGTGGTTTGAGCAATAACTTTATACACATCACATAGTAGAAGATCCGAACCAAAATCGATCTTCACCGGGTTGATAATAGAATGAAACATATTTTATTAGGAATTTAGTATATTAGAAAAAATATTTAAAATGGGTTGCCTAAAAAATCCTGGACAGACTATTTTTAATTATAAAAAAAAAAATTTAACAAAATATTGCAATATCAAGATAATAAGAAAATTTTGTTCTGAATTAACGTAGAAAACGTATAGAACGTGCAGCCGTTGGGTTCAATCTATTATCAACCCAGTGAAGGTCGATTTAGGTTCGGATTTTAGACTAACAGCACTTTCATTTATGTAATAAAAAATATCACTATTACAAATTCTATTCTACCTTTCTCTGTTTACTGAACCCCTCAAAACGACTGTTTTACCGTGGCAAAACAAACTGACAATCCTAGCTAACAGACGGTTGCTTATGAGCTAAATACAGAGTGAATATACTAGTCAACGCACTCACCAAAAATATGACATCAAACCATCGGTGATAGAAGTTGAACTGGAGGTCACCGAGCACCTGTGTGATGATGATTCTGTATTCCGGGGGCATGTTCATTCGCATCAAGAGTACTGATGAACAGAAGTACATGCCCATTATCTGTGCGAGGATAAGGACTATGATGTTTGATGATTTTGATGATGATATCTTGTTGAAGAACTGGAATGTGAAGAATAGTTTACTGTTATAATGTTGGCAACATATTTTTTTTCTATTGGCAATATGGCTGTCTTCCGTCGTTTTCTCGCAAGCATGCCTATATGTTAGATAGATAGATAGGTATATTCTTTATTGCACTATACACAACACAGAAAACATGTAACATAAAACAACAGTACAAGTGATACAACACAGGCGGACTTATCGCTAACAGCGATCTCTTCCAGTCAACCTTACATGTTATATGTGTCGAACCGAAACATTCGCAATCTTCACATAGTGCAGTAAATAAAGTTGTTTTACTTTTACTCACTATGTCCCACTGCAGTGCAAAGGCCTCTGTTATTGAAATCAAGTCATCCTTACAATGACAAAGATGGGGACTGGCTTAATGACCACGCTTGCCAAATGTTACATTCCCTCTAATATGGTTGAGTGAAATTATGGCTGGCACATACGTCATACTTGTGCTGCAGGTGCCACCTTTGGACACTGGTCTTCCAGGGCTCACGGATTTTTCTCGATTATAGTCTCATTCTTATACTTTATACTGTATGGCTTGGTATTCTAAAACTAATCAGAAATTGTAACAAACAAATTGTAAACAAACATGGCGATGAAAAAGAGTAACTGTCGAGTTTCTTGCCGGTTCTTCTCGGCAGATGACTGCATTCCGATACCGGTGGTAGAGTCACTCTGTAATTGACGATTCATAAATACTTGATACAAGTTTACATGAATAAAGAATATTTTGATTTTGATTTTGATTTTGAATGCAGATTGATGATTAAAAAAACCTGTATAATTTTCTCAACCCGGGAATTGAACCCAAGACTCCGAGACTACAACAAGGTACTTAACCACTACACAGTGGTTTATATAACTTGTTGTTACTTTATCATTATTATTTATCAGCCAGCAACTTTTCCTCACCAATTGACACAAGTTGACTGGCAGAGAATGCCTTTTGGTATTAAGTTCGCCAATTTATTGGTGTTCTTGTGCAATAAAGTGCATAAAAATAAAAAAATATACCTTAGTCAGTGTTAACAGCAGTCCTCTTATACTCGTAAGTACGATACACCCGACCAGTATGAAGGATACATGCTGAGACCAGAACGCGACGTCGATGTGTAAGCCCAGCCAATGGACTACTATCTCCAAGCCTCTGGTCACTGGATCCTTCTTACCGACTCGGTCGAATACTATGTTTATTGTTGACTGAAACAAACAGACATATACTACATGTTATTAAAAATATTGGTAAGCAGTGAATTTAAAACCAATTCATTTTTTTTTTTTTGGCGAGTTGGTTCCAGAGCTTTTTTTTTCAGAGGAGAATGCGTTTATGCATCATAACCGCAGGGTAGCTAGACCTGCGGCCGTGTGTGGGACTCGAGACTAGAGCGTCCACTACCCACTAAACTCCCCCGGTTTCCTTTCACACCCGATTGGGACGAGCCGGTGCCAGCGTTAGCTATTGACCAGCCCAATTCTTAGAAAGTTGCTAAAAGTTTTATCACTATTGAATAAAATAAATAAAAATAAAATCTTTATTCGATTATAAATTTTAATAAAATAGTACTGAAATCTAGATAAATTGTAAATGTAGCCTAAGATAATACAAAAAGCGACCAAGTGCGAGTCGGACTCGCCCATGAAAGGTTCCGTAGCAGCAAGTATTTACGATTTATGACCTATTAAAATATCTAATTACTTGATCTCGTTCCAACCAATTTTCGTTTCCGGTTCCGCTTTCACCTGAAAGACTAGTACTCACAATCCAATGGCTATGTTAGTCACCAGAGTAACCAATCTCCAGTCGCTATATCCGAATACAGTCAAGAGACAGAGATAGCGATACTCACGATGAATATCTTCCATATGCAGTAGAGCGAGAAGAAGTAGCCGAGCGCGTTGAAGTAGCGTCCCTGCCACGTGCGCGACCACGCCATGCGCTCGCGCAGGCCGCGCGCGTCCGCTGCTTCTAGGAACAGCTGCCGGCTCAGCTCCTCCAGCCCTGAGATCTCCAGCCGGAGCTGACTTATGTCTACGAGAAACAGAAGGATTATCGAGATCAGATTCCTTTATATGCAGGGTTCGAAAGGATAATATCAATGATAAATTATCGTGATAATTAACACGATAATTATCGTGATAATAACAGATTGATAATTATCGATTGATAATAACAAAACATTACGCACGTGAAAGTGACCTGTATTCGAACGTGTATGACCGCACTTGCGTCTATCCGAACGCACGAAGTGTCGAAAGTCAAGCTACCCGTAGGTTTCTGCAGTACTAGCACACTTAATGATTTTGCGGCCTTAAATTCAATTGATGGATTTTAAAACATCTGTTGCCATGCCATCTTTGCCCCTTCTACCATTTAAATAAGCTCATTTCATTGCAAATCCAATGGTACAGTCAATTAAGTGTTTTTTCTTTAAGTTTAAAATAATAAAAAAATATCTCTGGACATTATTCACACAGCGGCATCTAGTCCCAAACTAAGCATTAGCTTGTGCTATGGGTGCCAGACAACGGATAAACATTACTTATACATTTTTTTTTGTAAATACATACATAATATACATAGAAACACCCAGACCGATACAAACAGACATGTTCATGCGCACAAATGTTTGTACCGTGCGGGGATCGAACTCGCGACCTCTGGTGTAATAGCCGACTTCTCGACCATTACACCAAATGGCTTGTCATGTCAAACATTACTTGTATACTTTTTTTATACATATAAGCTTTTACATAGCTTTTAAAGCGGGCTTTGAGCGCGGCGACTGAATCAAGAAATTCCGTAACAAAAAATAAACCTAAGGAAAAAAACCTGACACTCGTCTAACGTTATGTCAGTTCGGCAGACTTCGGAAAGGTGTTTGTGTGCGTGCGGCTAGACGTATGTTCGTCGGAGCAGCTCGTCTCGATCCGTGCGAGCTTCGTGCAGACCACGCATACGTCTAGTCGCACGCGCACAAACACTGTGCCGAAGTCTGCCGCATAAGTTGCGGCTTCCCCGATTCTGTAGTGCGTCTAATATGTTTGCAGTTGCTACTGTAGACGATTTTTATGCCCTAATGCGCAAAAAGACGCTGTCCATGGTACGCAGGGTAAGGGAGAGCAGCAACGAGATCCTGAAGATGATAGCGGGTAGGATGGATGCACCTATATTTAAAAGACTGACTGAATTGCATGTTATACGGTAGCTGTTTGGCCGTGTTCACCAATGTTTTCCTTTATTTTATTTTATTTAAAAATTTTAGTTAATTTTGTAATTTAAATTTAATTTGTAATTTTAACTTGGACATATATAAATTTGTAAATTTCATTTAATTTTGTTATTTAATTTGACTTAGTAATTTTAACTTTATTTTATTTTAATTGTTTCAGACATAAATTTTGGAAATTTCATTTAATTTGGTTATATGTTAATTTTGATTTATTTTTCTCTTTTAGTTTAGACTACTAACCTTAGATATTAAGCCATATTGTTTCTAACCATTATGGATACTTTTATCTGAATTAAACAATTTTTATTTTATTTATTGTATTTATAAGTTAATAAAAAAAGCTTATGCAATAGCTTTACCACAGCAGTCCCCGAGTGCCACACATATTTTTTTATATGAATAAGTGTTTTTATGAAGTTAACATGAATAAAGAATATTTTGATTTGATTTGATTTTACTCACTTTCTGTCCCTTGTCCTAGGGGATTAGCTATACTGCCAACACTCGACAAAATATTCGTCCAAAATCCACCCCTATTCTTCACATTTGACTGGTCCATCATACTATAGTTTTGTCTCCCTCCAACACTGTTAGCTTCAGCTAGTGCTATCCTCTTCTTTTTAACCAATATCATGTCCATTGTTTGAAGTAACTTCTTCTCTATTGATAGTACGTCTGATTGATTGATTGGTCTGAAATAAAATTTTAATTGTTACATTTTTTGGACAACTTTTTGTGGTTAATCATTTTTTATGAATTTTAATCTAATTTAACACAATTGATTACAGAATATTGATCTAAATTGGGTAATTTTTTTTGGACATAATTTAGTAGTAATAATGTACTAACTTTATTACCATAATACATCATACAGATTGTTACATTACATTGGTATTTTAATACACAGTAAAAACAATAAAAAAATGCATGTTTTCCCTATTAAATCAGTAGTCACTTAGTCAGTAATCTTGGTAACAATGACTTGATTCTAATAATGAAGATGTTTTGCCCTAAAATCACATTATATTAATATGGGCAAAACAAACTTTACCTTATAAAAATGGCCATTGATGTATATGGATAATTCACGGCACCAAACCCAGAAAGAAGTGCCATTACCGTCACACCGATTACTCCTATTCTAGAGACTCCCTGTTCTATCGAGAAGATGCCCTGGAATATAAGAGAATGCATTGAAAAAAGAAAGAAAAATATTTTTCAACAATTAATTAGGTATAGGACTGGTTTGATGACCAATTTGGGAGGGACCAGGGGTTTCGGGGTGTGGTTTCAATCCCACCCATAACTAAAACCATTGTTTTCTGAAACACATGACAAAATATACTCTAAACTCACCGGCAATAAAACTTGGCCACTGGGCTTTTTTCATACAAACATGGTCACTTTAGCGTCTCATAGACAAAAACGATAAACCGAACTCAACGCTCCATACATCGTAGTATGGAGCGTTGAGTTCGGTATAATTGTTTTTCCTTTTTGAGAATAGTTAACGATTTTTGGCAATTTTTGAAACTGTGATTCGACAATTGGGCGTTTGGCCTCTTCATTGACATAATAATCATTGCACAGCTGCAAATAGTTTTCTATCTATGAGACGCTAAAGTGACCATGTTTGTATGAAAAACGCCCAGTGGCCAAGTTTTATTGCCGGTGAGTGTATTTACTCATACCCTATTGGCTCTTGGCTGTTTGACAAAAAATAAGCAAGAATTTTTTTTAAAAACAGCACATTTACATACAATAACAATGAAAAATTACATAATTATTAATTGGTTTGTTGATTACTAATTACAATAACATTTCATTATTTTATTTTTGTTTTGATTGTATAAGAATGAAATTGAGTGAAACATAGATACCTGTTTTGGACTTAATATTGGGAATGGATCACCAATCTTCCAGAAGAAATATAAATATATGAACCAGACAAACATGGTCAAAGGCCTGATCATGTTCTGTGACACTGAAACAGACAAACATTACATTATCATATTCATACACATAAAATACTTAGTTTTTTTAATATATGTTTTTTATCTGGCTGTACTCCCTCTTTTTCTGCCCCTGAGCATAATAAGTTGCTGTTCTGATTTAGTCCGTCCAATTTTAAAGGCACTTATGTTTTTGACTATGGTTGTTGTCCATAGGAGTCAGTTTATCAAATAAAAGTCAATGAATTTACGAATTTACATATAAATACATGAATAAGCTGTATTTTGTAGTACTTACCAAACCTCACATTGCTGATACAAAAGTAGGCTATATAAAATGGTATAAGAGCTATGACCATAAATAATAGCGAGTAAAGACCCAAGTTCCAATGAAAATATCTTGAGCTGAAAAAAAAGAAGTTTTTTTTAAGTAGATTAAAAAAAAATATCATTAAATAAAAATGAATTACTGTTTGTTAGTCTCGCTAAAACTTGTCTTGAAAGTCTTGAAATATTTGTGGAGGAAGAAAGGTTGAAACCATGAGAAAATATGGATAAATTGCAAGGAAATTTTTTTAATACATTATTAGGGTTATCTTATAAGATTAGTGATACAGTTACCGGGTCAGCAATATGAAATAAAGTTGTGCATTTCGTCCAAATACAATGATGGTATCACTGACAAAAATTTTAAAAACACAAGTTCATCATCATTTAACCCCAAATAAAAAACTAAGCATACTTAGTTGAGATCCATGCTTAATGCTTAGCAACTTGCCAAATGTTGATTGGCGATCAGAAGTAACATGTTAATTAGACATAGGTACCTTGAATCTAAATATCCAATGATCTCAAAAATTATAAGCTCAAACATTGTGCAGCTAAGCGCGAATGTGACAGAGAATATGAGCTGAACCAGCGTGTGGTGGACTTCATAATCACGGAAAAGCTGCTTTACGAAGAAAATCCAGCCTCCGACAAAAAATATAGTCTGAAAACAAAGTTTTAAAAATTTACTTTACATACGTTGCAGTTACGAAGTTAGATAACTTTTAAGTGTGTTAATCTTATATATTCTGAAGTCTAATCGCAACCTATACTGCGTATTGTGGTATAATATTAAAATAAATTGAGAAATGTATTTACAAAACATAACCTCAAACCACCAAAAGTTTTTGCTCAAAAAGCCGGTTCGTAAACTTACTTGCGATATAAGAATTATACATGTATCTTCCCAGAAAGTCATTATGCTGATTTATTAAAATTAATTCAATTATCATTACATAAAATACAGTTTCACCAAAATCGTAAACCCTTCAAAATATTTTTAAAATTTTTTTTGACTGCAAGAATTTGGCAGGCAGGCAAAGGAATACCGACTATACAGATAATAAATGTCAACTCGGACTCAAAGAGTGTGACGGACTTGAGACTGTGATAAAACTGGGGCCTTACTATGAGCTCTTATAGCAGGACTTAAATTGAACTGCTCTGCTTTATTGTACCATGACAACCTTAAAGCAGGCCTGTGGCAGGTCAGTCGCAGGGCAATTTACTTTGACGTTTTGACAACCGTTCACCTTTTTTTTTGTATGGACGTTTCGTACCATGAGCGGCTTTAAATGTCAAGCAAAGCGTCTTTTGAACGTCCGAAACGTCAAATAAACCGATCCTTAAAAAGCTACTCTGGAGTAGCTTTAACAGAATTGTTTTGTGATTGTGTGAGTGAATCTCATATTTTGTCGTCGAATTTTGTTGCGTACCTTTTCGTGCTTATGTTCATGAGTCTCTTGTGCCCCGGTTAGGAGTCAGTATTTTTGTCAAACGTAAGTATCTTTTGATAAGAAGTGGATTATTGATAGTAAAATTAGCGTTTAAATAAAAAGTCACCTATTTTAAAACATTTACACCTATTTTTGTAGAAGTGTGACGAATTCTTTAAGTATTTGGAAACAGAATTCCAATAAGATGGGAGAAATAAGCTACGTCGCCTTCGCAAAATAAGTGACCCGTTCGAAATGGAATGTTTATGATACAAGCATGTCTATTTAATTTGTTTATGTCTATTTAATTTGTTTACAAAGCCTGAATGTCCAGTTGGTAAGCAAATAAAGAAGTGAACTGTGATTTTAGTATTTAGAACTTCGATCATTACAACTTGTGGTAAAATAATAATAATCTAAACATTATATTTCCAGATTTGCAATGCTAAGAAGCTAATATGCAAAAATTAGAAGTGTAGATGCAAGCAATCCCAGTGCTAATCAAGATTCTTTCATTTGGTCAAACCATGCTCTTTGCCCACACTTGGAAAGCTGAGCACTAATAAGGCTTTATGGTTTTTAGGTAATATTTATTATTGTATTTTCATCCTAAACCTACTAAGTGACGAGCTATTTGATGTAATTGGTCGAGAAGTCGGCTATTACACCAGAGGGCGGGTTCAATCCCCACAGGGTACAAACATTTGCGTGCATGAATTATATTATTTTTTATCTTTATTTATAAAAATCAAAACCATTATACTTTTTCAAAATAATTTTATAATTAAGTACATTTTTTAATAAACTTAAACAAAAGAACACAATGGGCTTATAAATAATAAGATTAGCATAATTACATTAATTTAATAGACTTACAAAACACCTTAAAAACAGTAGACAACAACGGAAGTATCCTTCCTTCAACTGTATCTAACAAGAACACAGGTACACACAGTACAAACTGAAACTTAAATAATATTTTATTTTAGGTTATTCTGGATATCCACTCTGCAAAAGGGTGATGTCACCAACTTGGGATGCTGAACCAGACACTCACGAAGCTGTAGGCAGAAGGTGGCAATGGCTCAATAGGTGCTGAAGTAACCTGTGCCATTGTTGGCAGTTAGGTACTGAATGTGCTTCTGTCAAATGTTCTTGATTAAGTAGAACTCTGTAATAAAAACATGAATGATTTTGAGTTTGTCACATACTATAGTATGATAGAAGCAAATATAAGTGCAGACAGAAGATAATTACTTATTAATTAGTTTGCTCTTTGCCGCATTCAAGCATTTTGTTTTTCCTAAAGGTTGACTGGTAGAGAATGCTTTTAGTGTTAAGTCCGCCTTTTGTAGCCAATTTGTGTGGTCAATAAAGTTTTTATAAATAAATAAATTACATTGTTACTTGTTTACATATCATTTCCGTAAGCTCATTAACACAAGGTCCTTCTATAAGCATCATTGATGATTATTTTTTTGTTCAATCTTGGCCTTCAGGTCTACCCAGCACTGGAATTATAATAACAAATTATATTACAATCACTTCATGTTATCTATACTAATATTATAAAGAGGAAAGATTTGATTGTTTGTTTGTTTGTATTGAATAGGCTCTGAAACTACTGAGCCGATTTGAATAATTCTTTCACAGTTGGAAAGCTACACTATCCCCTCTGGTGAACGTAGAGTACTTTTGATCCCAGAAATGGGGGGGAAGGGGGGGATATTCTATCATTCATGTACTTAGTCTTAATAATTAACAATATTAACTGAAGAGTTGAGCCTTTGTGCTGCTGCATTCCACATAATCTTCGGATGCTCCAGAAATTATCCTTAGAATATTTCAGTCAAAGTTCGAAAGTATAAACGAACATGGAAGTGTTCAATGGGGATAAATGATAATGAAAGATAACATCTAAAGTGGTTCGTCAAAGAATTCAACAAAAAATCGTAGTATTCTCAAATTGATAACCATGTTCTCAATCAATGTATATACTACTGTCATACTAATCACTGTGTTATACTCAATGAAGAACATGCATTTCAATGATCAAATCGTATTAAATCACGGAAAAAGTTAATTTTTTGCCTTTTTCAGAATTACAGAATAAAATGCATTTGACACTTGACATTTGTATTATTTTGGTGTCAGAAACGTTTAAAAATTTAAGTAGGTTAAAAGGAATAATCGGCACGCACGGCTCTTTCATAGTTATTGCTTCACTTATTGAAAACTACTGTAAATCAAGAAAATTATACTGATAAAGTAATCTAAACCCATAAAAACGCGGTTTTACCTGAGCATTCGTATTATAAAACATAATTTAAAAACCGGTAAAACGAAAATAAAATCTTCAATGGATTTTCGAACGAATTCGATTGAACGGTAAAAAGACCAGAGACAAAAGAAACCGTTCACCTTCATGTCAAACAGTGCAATAGTCGTTCACTTTTTAAGGGGTCATAGTATGATATTAAGCAGGCCAGATTCTGCCCTGCTCGAAAACTGCACTGCGATTGGATGGTTTTCTTAAATGCTCATGGTAAGGCCCCTGATAATTATGTTAATAATTTGTCCGGGGGCCGCATATCTTTTGTTGTCCAACTTTTATCATTACACAGCTGTTGATTATAAAAGTCTAATGCTGGCCATACACCATCAACAAGCATATCGTCAAATCGGCTTGATCCAATCGATTGGATCAAGCCAATTTGACCGTGTGTGGGCGTGGATTGGCTTGACAAATCTGTTTGACGGCACAATCAAAGTACTATGCAAAGGAGCGTCCCCACCCACCAACAGATTTCAAACGTATCTCTATTTATACCTCTTGCCATACTTATCTTTTTTTGTATGACGACATCCGCCCTAGGAATGGGGATTGATTTCACGCAAATCGAATTTGAATGTTGTATTTTTCAAGTATTTTTTTGACACAGTTAATAATTGTGAAAGTAATGTGCAGGCGATCAAGAGTAACCCACCTGGCCTAAATAAAAGTGTTCAATTAAAATGTAATCTTGAAAAATATTTTACAGTCGAGTCTACTTGAAGCTAGACACTTACAGCGCAATTCTGAATCTTAGGCGTACGGCATAAGCACGATTTTATTGTTTTTGACTGCCCCGCCATTTTTTGGATTAAAAATGGTTATTTGTCTTTTTATGGAATGTCAATACAGGTCAATACACTATCAATGGAATGTCATAATAATATTGAAAGAAACTAGTGCCAAGCATAGAAAAATTTTACTCACAAGGAGGTGCCAAGTCTGTTGGTGGGTGGGGACAGGGCCCATACAACTTCTTGCGTTGTCCTTTCGAATCTTTTCATTAGATCAAACCAATTGGATCAAGCCGATTGGACCGTGTATGCGATCGGTAAAATCAATCATCAATGTTAATATCAATAAAGAAACAAAATACCTACAACATTCCTATTTCACGACAGTAAATAGCTTTTTAACCGCCTCCGTGGAAAAACCGCTTAACCGTTCGTTCGGGTAAGAAACCCGGAGGTCGTGGGTTCGATTCCTCCCACACTGCGCGAAATGGATGCGATGGATGCTTGCTGAACTGCTGTCAGATGTGGTTAATTAAACCAACTCTTAAGGCCGCTCTACACTTAGCCCGCGGATCGCGCGCGATGGCTGCGAAAGGGCGCGAACGCTAAGTGTGGAGCCGTTTCGCATAAAATAGGATCGCGCCCTTTCGCAGCCATCGCGCGCGATTCGCGGGCTAAGTGTAGAGCGGGCTTTAGGGCTCTTTCAAATTAGACGTTTTGTGTCGGACGACTGCGGTACGGTAGCCGCGCGTTTGCCGCACAGCGTACGGACGGTCGTTAGTTTTCATACAAAACACGCAGTGCGCCAACTGCGACGGCGTTCGCGAACGCTCGACAGCAAGACGTCTAATTTGAAAGCTAAGAATAGGTAGGTACTTACGTAAAGCGTGACCGGGTGGATCTACGAGGGCGGTCAAATGTCATGTCCTACGTGTTTACTCAATAACCATTCAATTTATATTTCAATAAAACAGTCATTCGGTTCTTATATAAGTAATGAACAAGGTTTTTATAAATTTACGGCTATAAAGAAATAAATAAAAACGTGATTAATAAAATATGCCCAAATATTAAGATTTTTGCCATGTCCGAAAAGCACTACTGCTCGTTCAATTAATTATATTAAATCATCATAACTGTTTTGAGCACACATTTTCTAAGAAATATATATTACGTTTATAACACTACCGATTAATAAAAAACAAAAATAGCTATCGAACCATTTAGTTCTCTAAATATTGGATCAAAAAAAGTTTACAAAATTAAGTCATTGGTCAGCGCAGTTCTTGTTTTCAAGATTATCGCAACTTTGAGACATAAGGTAGAACACTTAAGTGTGTGACCAGACACCCCGCCCTGCTCCCCAGTCGATCAACGCACTTCACCGCGGAAAAACGCACGTTGTTGGCTCTGATAAGTTTTTAAAGTTCATTCTACAACAATTGACACTTCTATAGTCATTGTTATTTCTCTATCTAAATTCAATTTATATTCATGCCTACGTTCTTTTGCAACAATTTAGAATAAAGATACAAGTGTTTAATAACGTAATCATAACATTAACTAGCTGCCACGCCTTTTAGACGTGTTTCGACTTGTCCTTTTCAAATTCATCATTTGTCTGAACGTCATTGTTCTAAATCTTGATGAAGGTGACAATGACGCTGGTTGAGAATAATGACAAATGTTGTTTATGACAATGACTTGCGTTGAGAATAATGATTTTATTTCTTTTTACAGTAATATTTCCTTGATATCGCTATGAAACTAACCTATCACGTATTGCTGCTACATGCTGATAGTCACCAAACAGGCGACCTGCATCAAAAAATAAGATCCATCACCAAAACCCTTTCTTCTAAAACATGGGCTATTAGAGAACCCACAATGCGAACTACTGACTGAAATAGATGCAATATCTGAAACCTGGAAGGACCTGGACTGTCAGTCTTTGTTTGGAGATCCTCATGCTCACAACTATTTCCTGACAGAGCCCATGACGAAGAAAAAGAGCCATGTACTGAGTACATGTATTGAGGGACGAAGTTCGGGTCGCTATCAGGCGACTAAAAAGCGGAAAAGCTACAGGAAGAGATGCCATACCAATTGAAACCATCAAAGCATCAGTGGAGTATGGTGTCGATATCTTTCATACCCTGTGTAACAAAATTTGGGAATCAGGAATCTGGCCCCGAAGTGGACTCACACAGTCTTCGTACCTCTACATAAAAAGGGCTCCACTAAAATATGCAGTAACTACCGCCTAATAGCCTTAATTTTACATGCAAGTAAAATTCTACTGCATATAAATCTAAGGAAATTTCTCCTGAACAGGCTGGTTTTGTGAAAGGGAGGGGTACTCGTGAGAAGATTCTGAATGTGCGGCAGATCATTGAAAAAGCCAGAAAGTTCAACAAGCCGACCTATATTTGCTTTGTTGACTTCTCAAAGGCGTTCAACTCAGTGAGGTGGCCAGTATTTTGGGAGACTCTCCTGGCTATGGGAACACCTAAACATCTGGTGCACCTTTCTTGGAAGCTTTATGAAGAAGGAACAGCATCGGTGAGAACGAACGACGTGTCGTCAAATCACTTTCATCCAAGTGCCGGGGTCCGTCAACACCTACACAGAATTCATTATGAGAATAGCACTCGAGAATTGGTCAGACGGAATCACAATTGGAGGTTATAGAATTTAAAATTTGCAGTATGCAGATGACACAACCCTATTTGCAACAAGCATCGGCAATATTAAAGATAATCCCTGTTGAGTAAAATGGAGCAAGTTAGCCTTGATATCGGTCTGAATTTTTTTTATATGGGAGCAGTCTGGATGACCTCACTCCACCTGATGGTAAGCGGAAGTGAGGTCCAAATAAAATAAAAATTAAGGCTGACTGGCTCAATAGAACAAAGTACCCATTGAGCCAGTCACCCTCACCCTGAAGGCCTGCTTAGATGCCGCTTCACGCCCCGCCTAAAAAGCCCTGGATTATAGGAGGAAGGAAACACATGAGCCGGAAGGGCATTCCATGACCTAATGGCACGGGGCAAAAAAGAGGAACTATAACTCTTGGTACGGGCCACCAGTGTCTGGATGGTATGGGGATGGCAACGCAGTCCGGCGCGTGTTGTTCGGGAGTGAAAAGGGGAGGACGGGATGAGTTGGAATAACTCTTCAGAGCATTCCCCATTATAGAGACGGTAGAGAACACTAAGACTAGCAACGTCTCTACGTAACTGAAGAGGTTCTAGGGTCTTAGTCACTTCTTGATTATCGACAATACGGATATCACGTCGTCAACCTGTCGAGGGCCTCCAATAAGTACTTTGCGGAACCATCCCAAAGATGAGAGCAATATTCCACACACGGGCGAACCTGTGCCTTGTATAAGAGACAAAGCTGCACCGGAGTGAAAAATCGTCTCATACTGTTCATTCCGAGTTTACGGGAAGCTGTTCTGATGACGCTCTTGATATATTATTCCCGTTGGTTCAAGTTGCTACGAACATCGATGCCAAGGATGCTTAGGCTATCCTGTATTGGTAAGGGCGTGATCTGAAGAGTGGAATGGGAAAGAAAAGGAGAAGATTTGCAGAAAACAAACACACCTGTCAGGTGTTTTCTTGGCATTGAACTCGATGAGATTGCTGGCAACCCATTTGGATATGCGGTCCAGGACCTCGTCAAGCTCGGCGACAAGAAGATTCCTGTTTTCCTCGGTTTCGGTCTGTTTAGCCGCAAGTCTTTCGAAATATCGTGCGTGGACAGTGCTGTCATCCGCATAGCAATGAATATTACCTATGATAACATGTCATTGATATGCAGAAGAAACAAAGTCGGCGACAGGCATTGAGGCACTCCGGAATTTATTGGGAGGAAGCGAGAAGCGCGTCCATCACGGAAGACACGAATCCTGCGACCCTCCAGAAATCCCGCAATCCAGTCGCATAATAAGCGAGTTGGCAGACTATATGCCGGAAGCTTGGAAAAAAGCGAGCGATGCCAAACACGGTCAAAAGCCTTGGCAATATCCAGGCTAATAGCCATAGATTCACCATGCTTCTCCATATCCTCCCCCCAGAGGTGCGATACGTAAGCTAGAAGATCACCCGTGGACCGTTTTGGTCTGAAACTATACTGTCGGTCATGTAGTAATGATCTTCTAGTTAGCGGACAAGTTGGGAGTTGATTATCCGCTCAAACACCTTTCCAAATACAGAGGTTATATGGCTATGGGTTTGGTACCTGCTTGGTACCTATACTATTTGGACACAGTTCCAAACGAACGATTCAATCATCCAAGAACTCGACATCAAACAGCGTCTTTCTTCCATCGTCCAATGTCGTATTCTCACTTTCTTTGGACATATCATACGTCGAGAAGACATCTGTCTTCATAGATCTCTATAGAGCGACTTGTGGTGCAGGGGAGAGTCGAAGGCGCTAGAGCGCGCAGTAGATCACCGATGCGATGGACCGACCAAGTCAAGGCTACATTCAATGGTCCACTCCATGAATGCACAAGAAGAGCTACAGTACGAGATGAGTGGTGGCGGATTGTAAAGGTTGCTACCACCCTTGATGTGACGACCACTCTGCCAAGAGTGTGACGACAAAGAAGAAGAAGAATATAGATCAATGTGGCCCTTTAAAGCATGTAATTTAAATGAATATTTTCGAAGATAACAGTTTTACAATGCAGGGACATAGCGGTTGAGGCAATAATATAGTATACATCAGAATAACACAGGCTATAATTTATAAAAATCCCGCGGGATAACGTCCTATATTCACGCGGGCGAAGCCGCGGGCGAAAGGTTAGGAAATTATATAAATTAAAAACAACAGATTGTTACTAGGTACTCATGATTAAAATCATGTTTCCTACAAAATTGGGTTTTATTCCTGATATTTCAAAAACATTTATAAGTTTGTCATTGTTATCAACACAGGTCATTGTTCTTTACAGAAATATCATTTTCCTAATACGCAGTCATTATTCTGAACGTATTTTTTTCTTCTTTTGTCAATATTTTGATTAGTATAGGTCGGATTTGTGTGCTTTTAATATACAATTGCTTAGAATCTTGAAAACTATAGATCCTATATTGTACTGAAGCTCTGCACGTGGGTTGATAAAAAATCTAAATTTTTTATCAAAAATAACATTCTACGTAGATCCACCCGACCCCTATATAACAGAATATGAGATACACGTGTATCCCTATATTCAATATGCTCGAGCGACTCCCTTGCTCGTACAATCCTATGTTCCATGCTGGACGCACGCCCTGCAAACTGCTGTCACTATTATAAGAATACATTCTCAGTTCCGTATATTCAATATACTCTTTGTTCTCGTCGAGTTAATCCCATAAGTGTACGTACACAATGGTCAGACAGGACAGGGGACATATTATAATAAGAACTCGCCAGTTATTTCGCTCAAGCAAGCCGAGAATTGAACCCAGGACTCTTATTGACTGGCACTCAGCACACAGTTAGGTTTAGTATGCTGTATGGGATTCTTAAACGACTGTCGATATATAAGATAACCGGCAAGATCCATGGATAGTTATTATAATACATAATATTTCGAATTTTAAAAAGTTGTTTCAAAAGTGTCCCTTAACCGAAAAGGTCTTGGTGTCATTAATATGGGTCATGGTCAGTCATGGTCATGTGAATGTCTGGGAAGCAAAAAAAGCCTTAATCTATATATATAAAAGAAAGTCGTGTTTGTTACAACACTTATAACTCGAGAACGGCTGGACCGATTGCCATGGTGTTTGATTTGTTGGATTTGTTTCCGTCCCGAATAGCAGAAAAATCTTAAAAAAGAAAGGATTTTGATCAATTCCCACGGGAACGGGAACCACGCGGGTGAAACCGCGGGCGGCCGCTAGTAAGCAATAAAATCCATATCTAAATAAAACAAAATGTTTAATCAATTCCCATCATTCCATTTACAGTAATTACATTACAATACATGTTTTATGTGCACACAAGCCGCTGTCACATTCCGCCGGCTTGTACCGTAGGCCATACATCAAGCTTTACAAATCTGACAAATTCATACAACCAATTTTCAGTTTAATTTCCATCGCGTTTCGATTGACACTGACAGTAGATTGATGTATGGCCCAGTGTACAGAGTTTATACCTCCTCTTAAGCCGGGCGCATACCTCGAAAGGTGACTAGCTAGCACTTGCATGAAGATTAATAAACCACTTAAACACAAATAAAATAAGGAGGCACATAGTGCAATAAAAAAATACATCTAACACACTATGTATAGATAATAACCATTTAAATGCTGACTTCATAAAATTTAGGTCATCATTAAGGCCATGTTATGGCGTGATAAATAGGTAATTATCTTATATTTGATACTAAAAACATTTTATGCACATCCATTTCCATGTTTCAAACACGAATGCTTTACCACAGAGATTAATAAGTAATGTGAGGAATAATTCTTTCATGATTTTTCGCTTCACGTCTAAATTGCACACTATAGTGCTGACCGCCTTCAATGAATTCGAGGTATGTTTCTTCTTCAGAAACATCTTGAGTTTGATCTAAATTGTAATCCTGACTGTCCATCCTTTTCAACTCTTGTGTAAGTTTTCTGAAATCAGCTTCATTCACTTTTTCTGTTACAGCTGTTTTATTAACTTCTGGCTTTGGGTTACTGCTATAATGCGTCTTTTTATGTTTGTGTAAGTAGGTCTGAGACGAAAATTTGCAGCCACAGACTTCACATTCTAAAGAAGCATTTTTATGCTGACGTTTTACATGTTCGGTTCGTCTAGATGCTGAAAGAAATCTCGCATCACAGTGAGGACATTCATATGGTTTATCACCCGTGTGTATGCGAGTGTGGTACAATAAAGATTCTTTTGTAACAAATTTTCCATTACATACATCACAGGTAAAGTTTCTTTCCTTAGTGTGTTTGACCATATGAGCTCTTAATCTACTTTGAGCCCAGAACTTTTTGTTACAAAATTCACACACATGAGCTTTGTAATTTAAATGTTCAAATTGTATATGGACACGTAATGACACTTTCTGTGTATATTTCTTATTACAATAATCACATGTGAACCTAGCATTAGCCGGCGAGGCTCTAGATTTCTGTCCACACACATTTAATTCAATATGTTTCTTAAATGTTGTCTGGTTTTTATACATTCTGCCACAATCCTGGCAAACAAGTCTTAAGTAATGGCCCATTTCATGCATTTTAAATGTATGCTTGTTATTGAAGGTCTTTCCACATTCGCTGCAAACTAACAAACAGTGACTTTCTGACTTATGCGCCTCTAAGTAGCCGGGTGATCCAAAGCTCTTAGAGCATTCATCACATTTGTATAATTTAGGGGCGTGTACTCTATTATAATGATTTCTTAACCCAAATCTGGTAGGATATACTTTAAGGCATTCTTTGCATTTGATGATGGGATCATTCTCATCGTATAACATCTCAGTGGTTCTAATAGGTAACACACATTTGCCTCCGAGTTTTCTTTTCTTTTCTTTTTTAGCGTTAGCAGGATATACTTCAACTTCCAATTTAGGCTTCATCGGTGGAGAATTAACCATTGAATGGAACCTACGATGAGCTGCTGTAGCATTGTGTACAGGTCTTTTGCTATCGTAAAAGTGTTTACTTGTAAAATCATCTGTATTTAACGAAACAAACAATGATTTAAAGTTGTCAGGACTTTCATTTGTATTCTCAAGACTTTGGAAGAGTCCGTTCAGAGCATTTGTCAATAATTCTGAATTATATTTGACAATATTTTTTAATACATAACTACTTATTGCCACCTGCATACATTGTGTGCATACATGTTTGAATGTAAGTAAGTATTCTGCGATCTGAAAATAAGAAAAAAATTTAACTGGATTAAATTTTCAAAATACATAAAAGCAGACATCAGTTAGTTAACAAGTAAATAAAAATTATGTGCATTCACACAAACTAACATTCCAATATTTCCAATAACAAAAAAGTAAACAATTGTATACTTTTTTCATTTAAAATTATTTCTTTTAAATTTTTGGGATTTATATACAATACCACAGCAAGATGTTCAGTTTTATTATGATTTACAAAGGTCAAATGGAAAACAGTTCAATGATACGCGAAAATTAAGTTATCAATATCTTTTACCTCTTCACCCACAAGAGTTGTTATTATCTCTGACACAGCTACGTTGGAGTCAACCTGGTTCGAGCTAATGATGACTTCGTCCTCAATGTTAATAGGCTGTTCGTGAATTATGTTTAAACACAAGCAACAGAATTCGTCGCGACGATTCAATACATTTTCAATTATGGTACTTAGTGGCGTCGTCATTTTACTTTTTTGCCTTGTTACCTGTATCTACATAATATTTGTTATTTAATCTGGTTTAATCTGATAAAGTTGATTCTGAATAATTTAAGAATTCTGCGATTTCTGCAATTTCTGCAAAGCTTTATTGTGAGCTATAGAAATGGAATGTCAATGTCAAGATTGTCAATTCAGTCACCCAGACGTCAATGTCATTTAATTGTCAGGAGTTTTTTTTTTGGGTAAATATATGCCCCTAAAACAAACATGTATACAGCCGTACAAAGATAGATAAAAACAAAAACACTCATGTGCTCTAGCGGAAAGTTCAAAATATTAGCACGTCTAGAGATGATACAATATAGAATAATTTGTGTATTATATGCTGTAAATGTGCACCAAAAATAAAATTTGTGCCTAGTGGGGTTTCTGAGATATTAATGAAAATACGATTCCGCCAGCGTAACGCTTTAAAACGTTATCCTGGCGGAACGATTTTTACCTATTGGTCCTAGGGCAATTTTACGTAGCTTAAAAGATAGCTTAAATTTGTGCCCTAAAATAGCCAAGCAGCGGCATTTGTGCCCCCCGTAGTTTTTGAGTAATTGCAAATGCCGCATACTTGGTCGGGTAATAATCTAAATGTTCTTACTTGTTAATTTTATTTAATTTACGGTTAATTACAGAACGTAGAGAGTTGAAATTTAGTGTGTGTCTATTTGAATAAAGGCACAGATTTTTGACAAAAAATGGGAATCGTTACGTTATTCAAACTCCCTTATTTGCGGCTTGAAATAAGTAAACAGTTTTCAGTTCAAAAAGTTGATTTATTTCGTCAATATCAGACGTAGGGTTATAAAATTTTGTCAGAAGAACCTTGTATCATATAGGCATCAGCTATGTACTTGAGACATTCAGCGCCTATCGTAAGTAGTTCAAAAGGCAGAGGCTGTTTTCGTTTTTTAGAAAATCTTTTTTAAATCATTAACCATGTATTTCTTTGGAATAACTATGAAGGCACAAATTTGCACAAATTACAAGGCATCTTCTCACAAAAAATCATTTCTGTACGTTCAGCTGTTCTGACGATATGGAAAATAAGCCAAACGTTACTGCAGCGGCATTTGCAATTACTCAAAAACTACGGGGGGCACAAATGCCGCTGCTTGGGCTTGGCTACTTTAGGGCACAAATTTAAGCTATCTTTTATGCTACTTAAAATTGTCCTAGAGGACCAATAGGTAAAAATCGTTCCGCCAGGATAACGTTTTCAAGCGTTACGCTGGCAGAATCGTATTTTCATTAATATCTCAGAAACCCCACTAGGCACAAATTGTATATTTGGTGCACATTTACAGCATATAATGCACAAATTATTCTATATTGTTTCATCTCTAGACGTGCTAATATTTTGAACTTTCCGCTAGAGTAACGCACATAAAACACTCTTTATTGCACAAATATTATGTATCAAAGAAAAATATTGTTACATAATTGAATGGCGGACGGATGTAGGCGGACTTATCACTAATAGCGATCTGTTCCAGTCAACCAGTAATGATAAGATATTTTTGGATATTTTAGTTTTTTATCAATATAAGAGTAACATTAAATTATAATAAATTATAATTTCAAGTTTGGTTTATTATGCGGTATATATTGATTTCAAGGTCGCGGGAAACCGCTGGTTGCGAGTGGCGACTGGCGATGGCAGGACCGATCATTGTGGACTGTGGAGACCTTCAGGGTAAAGGCGTCGTACGTATCGTATCGTATGGCTATAATGATGATGACTGATTTCACCTGCTAATTTTTGGAATTTTCTTCCATGGGTAACTGTCTGAGTTATCTTGTGACATGCTTTACCCAAGCTTTAATATTATTATTGATAATTTATGTATCTTTAAGTTTTGTTCAAGCTATTTACATCGCGCCTTTGGTATCGTATGCGAGCACAGCGGTCAAGCTATACAAGATTGTAATTTATTGATTTACTTACTTACTGTTGGTTGCTTAATAAAATCTATAATGTCACACCAATTAACTTTTCAATTTAGCCATGGCCCATGTTAGATTCCGTCAACTTAGTTCGTGAGAAGTAGGTATGGAGTCATCATGGTCCGCTTTATCAATATGGATTTTGTATCAATTATTTTTTATGGTAAGCGTAGTATTTATAATACGATGTTTGTTAGGTCGATAGTAGGTATTTTTTAAGCAGAAAGAGAGGACACCCTAAAAGTAACATCTGGGGATTTTCTGGGTCTTGTGGAGAACATTACCTGCATTGTCAGTTGTCACATAAACTCTCTGAGATCGATCCAACAGCATTGCTGCAATATCTCCCTCCTCCTAACGCACGGACGGTAGCAGACCAACCTACCCTATTCCGACAAAAATTCTTAATAAATTGAAAAAGAACTCTATGTACAGTGAATAGCTGAAAATTGGTTGTCGAAATATGACAGATTAGGGAAGTCTGAGTGCTGTCGACTGTACCTACAGTCAACAGCACATCACAGTATACACTTGCAGTTCGATAATAGCGCTTATGCCCCCGACATAAGAGCGGTACAAAGTCCAAAGTGTTACGTCTGACGTGCTTTTGACTGTACAATAGCGTCCCGTTGTCAAGTACCTACCTATACTACAATATATAACTATAATAATTTATTATGTTAAGTACGGTCAACAGCACATCACGGTTAACATTTGCAGTTCGATAATAGCACTTATGTCCCCGACATAAGAGTGGTACAAAGTCCAAAGTGTTACGTCTGACGTGCTTTTGACTACATAGAAAAGGTGCTTGTCGATGGTCCAACTTCTTAAGACACCGGTACGAAAGCGGGTGTGTTTTCAACGTCCATGCAGCCATGCAAAGCTGGCTATCGTTAATTTTCCATAATTTTTCCAACAGACTTATATTTTAGCCGAAGGAAGCAGCAGCATCAGTAGCGAGAGTGACTCAAATAGCGAAGATTCCTCAGATAGCTCAGACTACACCCTGCTTAAAGGAAAAAAGAAAATTAGCAAGGTGTTAAAGGTAAGGTGCTGGTGAAGACCCCACACTCGCTTCAATTTCAAAGGACCGGGTTACCATGGGCCCGAGAACCCAAAGCATACATATTTCTTTTTTCTCTCCACATACCTATACTTTGTCAGAGTTACAGGCATAGTATCAGTATCATGTTATGAAAGCTGATACTTGAAATAGGTCACTGTTGTGGCCTGTGGACTGTGGTACTTGACTCCAGAACTCCCCTCACGGGAAGCATAAGAGGAGTTTATCGCATTATTTTAAATTACTTTATGGTGTATGGTGGGTGTATGAACATAAAAGATGCTAATTAATAGCGACAATTACTACCATAAACGCACAATTTATCTTTAAGTTATTATTAAGTTCCTATTGTGAAGAGGAAATAAATGAAATTATTTTTATTATTAATTACTTTACTTGCGCGATGCAGAACTATATACTAATTCGAAATCGTTATTCAGCGCCATCTGGCAATCATTTGTAGAACTGCTTGTAGAGAGTGGGTACTCGACAAACTCGATTATATTTTACTCTTTGGTGGGTACATGATGTTTGACATCGCCACAATATTTTAGATCGTTGTTTAATCTTGTTTTAGTTACCACCTCACCCAGAAGCCCAACATATCCTGGCGGAGATAAACGCAGGAGAACCATCAGACCTATTCGGTACCAACCAGCACTACAGCTACCCTGCAGATTTTATTGATCTTGGGAGACGGTTTATATTACAATACCCGTATAAGGAGATTGAAAACAGTAAGCCTGACCCAGGATTACTTTTGAAGGTAAGCTCCTTTTTTTGATTGTAACTAAAATCATTCTTCATTGCCTCTATTATTCATTTTTGCACCAGGGGCGGCGAAACAATGAGACTTCCTCACAAAACAAATACTCCCTGATAATCTCTCGCTATCGTATGCACTGATAAAGATGGAACAATTTTTTTTCCGGAGGATAATGCGTTTAGACACCACAAACGCAGGCTAGGTAGACCTTACCACAGAGCATAGTACCAGTCCGTCCACGGGTAAGGTCATATACGACCTTACCCGTGGACGGACTGGTCAATAGCCACAAGGCTGCCACCACAATCGGGTGAAAAGGAAAAACCGGGGGAATTTAGTGGGTAGTGGGAGTTGGGACGACCGCTTTTAGTCCCGAGTCCCACACACGGCCGCAGGCGTCGCTACCCTGCGTTTATGGAAAGGAAATGTGTTCTCCTCAGCAAAAAAAAATGTATTAAAATAGTTTACTTACTTACTTAGTTTATAAAATTGTATAATCTCATTTTAAGTAAAACTTGTAGTTTTTTATTAGAAATAAATGTCTTTAAACCTTAAAAAAATGCTAGATAGACCCTGCGGCTGTGTGTCGGACGCGGGGCTAAGGCGTCCCACTTCCCACTAAACTTTCCTGGTTTCTCCTTCCCACCCGATTGGGACGAGCTGGTTCCAGCCTTGTAGCTATCAACCAGCCCATCTACGGGTACCACGATTCGAGAGGTTTTAAGTAAGGGTGGGGGACTTCGAGAACCATGGAATATGGACAACTAACTAACCAGGGAACCACCGGCAACTGCCCAGTGAGCCCAGCACACCACATTCACTAAGCTATTCCTGTCCAACGGAGTTGGTGACCTGTGCAATGCAGGCGTGGTGCCCCCGCACTTGCCGCCTGCTGGACATAAACAGGGGAAAAAAATTGAACGGTCATATGACCGCCTCCCCCTCCCCCATACATGGGCGTACCCAGCTTCTGGCCTAGGGGGGGGGGGGGCAAGGCCCTTTGACATCCGACAAGGACGAGCCGGTGCCAGCCAAAAAAACGGGGGGCGGGTTGCCCGTCGTTCGCGTAATGCAGAATTAGTTTTAAATGCATGTCATTGCAATTTTTATGATATTTTTTTCTAAACATTCCAACTTTGGACAGCTCTCCATAATAAAGTTGGCTAAATGTCGCTTTTATTAATAGATTTAGTATATTTTTTTGCTTTTATTAGTAATTTATTTCTTTCAAGCGTCGATTTGGTTTTCGGGATTTAATGAAGTCACCAAATGTTGTTTGCAAAAAAAACAACAATTAACGAAAATTATACATGTGAGAAAGTTATCGAAGTGCTTGAAAAGGTGGTAGGCGGTTGACAAGACGTCTGAAGAGTAAGGTATGGTGGGTGAGGAAAAACTTCTACGCTCAATTCGGTTAGTTTTCGGATGGTGATTTGTGAATTAAGCATATATTCTGATATTCTGATCCTGCTCCACGACAACGCCCGTCCGCGTTATTGTAATCTCATTGTGGAGCAGGATCAGAATTCAGTTGGGTTGGGCAGCGTTTGGAAAATTACCTACGTCGAGTCTTCTCATCGCCGACGTTTAAGACTCGTCGGCGTTTAACCACTGTCATGAACGTTTCCGGTTATCGTAAATATTCCATTTTTCATCAAACGTCATGATTCGATCCAAAAAAAGTAGTCATTTTGATTTCACAGAATCAAAGAAGAACACACACCTTAAAACGTGATCATTTCTGTCGATTGTTCAAATCGTGGGGCAACCACATTTCGAGGTTTTTCACCTTTCCAATGCGTTTAAAATGTCAAAACGCGAACACGCTGAATGTTTTATCCAGAAATAAAATAATGATTAATAAGCAGTAACAACAAATCCTGAGAACCGATCTAATAAATAAAAATAAATTTAACTATGCATGCATTTTAATTTTAGTTAAATCGCTTGTAAATCAAAAGTAATTTTCGAGGATCTTCGTGAAAGAATCGCACATAGCCTGTTTACAGTTTTATATTGTACAGTCAACAGCACATCACGGTAACCACTTGCAGTTCGATAATAGCACTTATGCCCCCGACATAAGAGCGGTACAAAGTCCAAAGTGTTACACGTCTGACGTGCTTTTGACTGTACACAGAGCAAACAAATTTTAAAAGATGGAGCATAAGGCCCCGTTTACACTTTGATTAGTAGTAATTCGGCGAGTTCATACATGTTTTGAGAGATTTCCAGGGGGGGGGGGGCAGCTGCCCCCCCCTCGGTACGCCCATGCCCCCATACCTAAGTACCAAGGAGGTAATAACACTCAATTAGTATAGGTATTTAATTTATTACAGAAAAGACCTTCACGGCCCATCGAATCTTATCTACGAGTAAGTCAAAGACCCAAAATTACACAAGACTCAAAAACTTCACTGAAGGATCAGGTATGTTTTCTTTTTTCTTATATTGATTTGTAGAGAATAAGAGGGCCATAGTGAGAGTCTATAACTCGCGGCACGAAAGTTTAGCGCTGACCGTTACGGCTGCGCATGTTAGTGGTATGGCGCAAGGTCCAAAATACCTTATTTTTGACTTCTGCGCATACGGTCAGCGCTAAACTTTCGTGCCGCGAGTTATACCTACTATTACCTACTATAATATAAAGTACAACCTTCATTTTCAGACGGTTCATCGAAACAAAGAAATAGTACCTGTTCTGGTAAGTAAAACTTCTTATTCATTTCCTTCTTTTGTATTTATCTGTATTATTCATTTGACATCAAAGTTTTGCTAAATATAGCAGCCGGCGAGATTATTATAACTTTTTTTTTTCACCTGCATATTTTACTGTTGGGCTTGGCAAACTTTTTAGGCTAAACCTGAAGAAGTCTTGGCAGCTGCGTTGTATTCTGCAATCGTTGAAGCCAATAACCCTGAGAGGTCCAGTAAAGATGCTGACAAGAAAGAAATTTTAAGAACAGGGGTAGGTAAAATGTTATTATTATCACCTTCAGCCATTTCCGTAACTTTTTAAATTTTTAATCCAGTGACGAATCAGTTAAAAGAAACCCGGTGTTTAAAAAACACTAGTAAACAAAATAGCATATTATGCTTTACTTATGTATCTACCAACGTTATAAAATAGAGATTTAACATTCAAAATAACAGAATAAGATGTGAACTTCACAGTCTTTGTCGATTATAAATTAAAAAAGTAAAATGTAAATAAACGTTAATTTTAAAATCTAATGAGCTACTATAATAATCAACTAACGAACCTTTTTCAATTTTGTTCTATTGTTTTGTTTCAAGTAAAAGTTGTTTATTTTATTTACATTATACTTTTTTAATAGACTGCCCGGCGAAGTCTTCTACCACGGCGACTGCACAGCGAAGAAAGTATACATGTATGATTTACATGGCGCATTTTTTTAAGAGATCGTGGAGCTTTAGACACCATACAAAATGAAGCTAATAATGTGAGACGTGTTATGGGAAGATATTAAGACAAATTTTCCTGTCGATGTTGCCATGTTAATATCACAAAAGAATGCATAATCACTTCCGAAAGACCTGAGGTGTACAGCTCTGAATATTTTTACCGATAACGTGTAAAATTGATTACTACTCATACCCAAAATATTATTTTTTATATATGACATAACGTTTATATATTGTGGCGGGTACATGTATGTAATGAATGTAGAATGCAAACCGCTACTGATATTTATAGAATATTCATGAATGTTGAAAATAATAGTAAAAAGCGTTTAAATGTATTGAACAGCTATAACAATATACATAGACAAGTTATCAGTTTTGGCTTGTACGAACGGCAGCAGATTAAAAAACCTACCCTAATCTGTCAAAAATTCTCAATTGAAAAAGAATTACAGACCTACAAACTTATCTGTCCCGGTGGCCAAAATTGGAACTACGTGAAATGCAATGCAAAAACGATATTTAATGACAGTTCTAAATAGACAGTAGCGACGCCGCCACCGGAACAGATAAGTTTGTCGGTCTTTATATGCGAAGTTAATAAAGCTGAAAATCAGTTGTAGAAATTTGACAGATTAGGGTAGTCTGATGTGCTGTCGACTGTACCTATATGATATCACATTAGTAAGAATAATAATATGATGTTATATCGTTTATTTTCAGGACTATTGGAATTCAGTTTGGGTTGAAGAAGGCAACCCAAAAGCAGTTTTACGGTCTTCTGGAAAGGATAGCAATTTGGTAAGATTCGTGTTGATTATATTTTTAAATGGCATGTTTAGATAGCTACTTACATTGTCTATGTATTTGTCATAGACTTACCAAGACTATCTTAAGCTCAACTCACATGTCTCGAAAATAGAGCATTGTGTAAAAAAAGTGGAGAAGTACTTAAAGTTAGTTAAAATAGAAATGATTGATATTCTACTTTTAAACTGTAGAGGTTATGTACAGTCAACAGCACATCACGGTATACACTTGCAGTTCGATAATAGCGCTTATGCCCCCGACATAAGAGCGGTACAAAGTCCAAAGTGTTATGTCTGACGTGCTTTTGACTGTACATTAATACTTATTTTATTTTTTTGTTTTTAGCCAGAAAAAAATAGCCGTAGCAGACTACCAAAACTGGTGAGATGTAAAGCGTGAATCCTTTGAAAAAGAATTACATTTGGTCTCTATTTTTTTTTTATTAATTTAAATTGGTTAATATGATTTTTTTCAGGGTTCTGTGAAGGCAAAGATAATGCCTGGATCAAAGCTGTACGATTTGGTGTCCGTCCTGAAGCAATATTCTCCAAGATTATTGTACGTGATCAATAGTAGAAAATCAAATTAATATTTTAAAAAAAGCAAATCATCATAAATAAACACCTATTCACTAACTCAATTTTTTTGTTTCTTTTCTATGCGGTTCTACTTTTTTCGCTTGCTTTAGTACAACAGACATGTTCATGCACACAAAATAATGTATCGTGCAGGAATTGAACCCGCGACCTCTAGCGTAAAAGCCGACTTCTCATCCATTACATCAAATTGTGTCGAAAATGATTAAATGCAGATTTTTTCTAAATAGAAAATTATTTTCCCATTTTTCTTTTAATCATGTACAGTTGCTAAGTAGGTAATGTCAAGTTATTATGTTTTAAGTTAAATTTTAATTTTTTATCTGCATTCAACGAAAACAGAAGCTATGAAGTTTGAAAGTAGGAAAAAAATTTCTTCCATGATAATTATAATAATTATGGAGTTTAGAGCGAAAAAAAAAACATAATCGCCCCTTAATTGGAAGTTTACTCAAGGTATTTCAAAATAAAAATAATAATAATATTGTCTATGGATTTACACTGCCATTGCTTATTATTTGTATACTTAATTAAATATTACAGAAATTATATTTAAAACAACGAAATAATTTAAATGGTTGTTGCGAACCTGATTGTTTGTAGCTGATTTTCAATAGGCTATTTGACTGTGTTTAAAATATGGAACAATTTGTTGTCATCCTAATAAAATGTAATGTAAAAAGCATATTTTATTGGATGTTCTGAAAAAATAAGGTCATTTTCTGTATAAAAAACATAAATGAAATTCAATTTTTTTTGTGGTTTAATCACGTGTTTGAAAACGCTCTGTGATTGGTTGCAACTTTGATGACGTCACAAAAAAAGTAAACATTAGTTCAGTGCATGCTTTCTGTTTTTCTTTATATTGATCGTGCGATCTACGTGTTATTTACGTTATTTCCCAACCGTCCTAGTTATTACAGTTTTGTTTATTTAAAGTTCTGTGCATAAAATGGAGAGACATTTTGTGCGAGCTGACAGCATTTTTTAGGTTATGTTAACTCCTACATTTCTTTGGTGTCACGCACTGTTTTCACGTAACCTAAACTAACGTAACCTAAACTAACGCAACAATACAAATATTACTTACGTTAAATGATCTTCACACATATAAACACTTGAATTAGGTCCAATGCTTTCAGGGTTTCGACGAGCTACACTCAACCACTTTTTTCGGCTCTCAGGATCTATAGGAACTGGTACAAATAGTTTTTCCGGAGTCTTTATCGATGTACTTGTACATTTGGGTACAACACACCACTTATAAACCATTATTTATGCAATAAATTTCAAAACGATTTCACAGTTTGTTGTTCAGTTTGTTGTTTATCTATTTGTGACGTCATCTGTCAAAAATTGCGTTTTGGCGGGTAATTTTTTAATTCAAACTTTAACATTGATTTTCTCCGTATATACGACAGATCTGCAGGAAATATTAAAACGGTTTGCATTTTATGCAATAATAAATAATATAAAACTATTTTCCAGCAGTAGTCAAATAGCCTATTGGTCATCAAACCTAATTAATAAACCCATCATTATGCGGGTCTTTCTGTATATTAATAACTAAATTGTTCGTCGGCTGATCGTAAACGTTATACTTTGGTATCTTCATCGTTCTATAGTGAAAGAAGCATTGGAGAACTTTCTGTTTAATATCTTCATTCTCAGGTCTCTCAATATAATCGAGCATTCTCCTAAGATTATTCTTGACTATCCTTTGCTTTAATATCCTTTTCATTTCATCGTAAAAGTAAGCCGTACTGAGCATATGAGTTTTCATATATTCGATTAATTCCTTCATTCTTCTTTCGTGTTGTTCTGTCACCAACTTCTTGGTTTTCCTTTCTTCTTTTTCCTTCTCGAAATCATAGACAAGTTCGGGACGTTTACGAAGGATGTTAAGAAGATTTAGATTTTCTTCTGGACCGGAAGTTCTTTCTTCTTCAACCAAGGCTGTATTCTGACCATTTCGAAGAATAGTAGGGCTTCTATACGACGGAAAAACGATGATAAGATTCCCATTGTTGTCGCTTTGTAGGGATCGTACACTTGAAAGTATTGTTGATATCTGAAAAGAGAAAAGCATTGTTTTTAATTACTCAATACTTTGGACTTTTTTATGCTAGATAAGATGGCAGACAAGCACTCGGCCCTCCTGATGGTAAGCGGCCATTGCGGACTATTCCATTGAGGGACATTTAACACTTTGACAGCCGATCAGGTACCTACTGGGTAAGGGTGGCATAAGTCTTGCTTTAAGATGGCCGGCTGTCAAAGAGTTAACCAAGAAGCGTCTCCTAATGTGCCATACTGTAGACTGCGTCCAACGTATGCATCATACTAGGTCACCCAAGCCATATCTGGAAATCCTCTAGTTTCTTGGGTGGTCCTGCCTAGGCGCCGCCCCGACCTTTGCATCAGATCGAGATAATTTAAGATTGAACAGTCAGTCTCCATAACCTTGGACTTGGAGCGGAGAAGCGGAAAAATATTAACCAATAGGATTGCATAAAATTTTCGCTCAGACAGGGAGTTGCAATCCTATTCATTAATATTACTCCGTTTTTTCGCTCCGCTACCTCGCTCGGCTTCGGTGGAAAGGCAGCCCTAAGACGTACGTCTCACTACCTACGAATTACCCCTGGTTACCCCTTCCCACCCGAAAATCGATAAAACAAAACAGCATCATTGTTATTCTACAGATAAATTATTATGTACTTATTTGTCATTGATGACATTTCTGTAACATAAATCATTGGCGAGAATGTACTCTGCTCTGATCTTCAAATATGTATGACTCACCAAAACAATGCAAAGATCGATAAAATTCATTTTAACGTAGGAGCAACGTGCGCATTTTAATTTCCGACGTAATCAGAATGCTACGGTCTTCGATAGCTGATACAGAGTAGATTGGATAATAAAAGTGTTACTTTACGGTAGCCATAAAGTCGCTGAATTATGGAAACTACGTAATATGTGATACTAGCACTAGTTTGTATGCTGTGTTTGTTTATAGGATCAGCCTATTAATGTTCCACTTTTTTTATACTAGGTCAGTTGGCAGACAGGCACGCAGCCCACCTGATGGTAAACGGTCACTGCGGCCTATTCCATTGAGGGACGCTTCACCTGGAAACATCCCTCAATGTGCTGCCAGACTGTAGACTCATCTGATCTTCGAACCTCTGATTTCAAGTGTACTGGCTCCCGCATTTATTGCCGGAACACAGCCAGAGAAGCTGTTATGGCGGTAGATTTCACCTGAGGGGGTGGTAAAAAGCCCTACCACGAACCAGACCCAAGGCGGGAATCGAACCCACGACCTCCGTGTTTTTATTTTTGAGCGGCTTAGCCACTATTCCACAGAGGCGGTCGACTTATCTTTCTGTTATACCATAAAAAGCAACCTTTATCCTTCCTTTCCCGAGTTCCAGTCCAGTTCACCTTTCATCAAAAGTAGTCTGTGAACACACAGACTGAGTTACTTTTACTTTGCAGTTATAATAATCGTATGGATTTCTTGGAATAAAAATCAGTTCACGGATAAGTATAATAAAATAAAAACAACATTTAAATGACAACCATATTTCTCAACAAATATGGTGAATTTATTTTTCATCGTATTTACAACTATGTTCACGGTTTTCCATCAGGTAAACGGTCTTCAAATTATCTTGAAAAGTTTTGAAGGATAAATATGTAATGCATATTTTCTTGGCACATTGTCGATTTATCACGGATATAAATCATATGACGCTTAAATTATGTCTGTAACAACCTCTTTTCACAAAACCTCAAAACGTCAAACATAGTTAGTTCATTCCCGCGCCAATAGATGGCGCGCAAAGGACTTTAATTATACCAAGCGTTACGATTTTTCGATTGTATAAGTATCCTCCATACATTTTCAACTTTGTCTAACATTATCAGTAGATTGCACTCAAAGTAGCTTCTAACCGTTAGGACTGCTTTGGGCATCTAGTTATAATTGTTATACTCATACGCCCAGTGTGTATTAAGCGCACCACGCCTCGTGCTTTTACATAGTAAGACACGTTGCGGGGTCCACCTAAATTGTATGCGATTTCGTACAATACACGAAATTCTCTACGTTGGAAGTTTTATTCCTGCTCGCCACCGCTGACCTCTTCCTCACCCGGCTACCCTGTTACAACTTCCCAACGTGGGGCCCACGTTGGGAAGTTGTAACAGGGTAGCCGGGTGAGGAAGAGGTCAGCGGTGGCGAGCAGGAATAAAACTTCCAACGTAGAGAATTTCGTGTATTGTACGAAATCGCATACAATTTAGGTGGACCCCGCAACGTGTCTTACTATGTAAAAGCACGAGGCGTGGTGCGCTTAATACACACTGGGCGTATGAGTATAACAATTATAACTAGATGCCCAAAGCAGTCCTAACGGTTAGAAGCTACTTTGAGTGCAATCTACTGATAATGTTAGACAAAGTTGAAAATGTATGGAGGATACTTATACAATCGAAAAATCGTAACGCTTGGTATAATTAAAGTCCTTTGCGCGCCATCTATTGGCGCGGGAATGAACTAACTATGTTTGACGTTTTGAGGTTTTGTGAAAAGAGGTTGTTACAGACTCCCCCTCTGTCTCCGATAGTCGCCCCGACGAGGAGACAGGACAAGAGAAGTTATTGAATGTATTTTTGTGGACGCCTGCGTATTCGCTTTTCTGACAGTTGTACGTTCTCTCCGAGTGTTTTATTTGCTTCTGGTGTCTCCTTAGAGGTCGTCTTCTTTGGTCGTCCTCTTCTTCTAAGAGGATTAACTGGTTCTGGAGTTTCAAAGTCAGTACTTTGATACTTTTTAAGCGCAGAACTGTGATAAACTCCCAGTGGAACATCAGGCTCTTGTGGGTTTGCAACTTCAAATGAGGAGGGCCCATGTTTTCTTTTTATCACGTACGGACCGTCGCGGCGTGGTGCAAACTTTGCACTCATACCTTGCGCAGCTTTACTTACTGGATGTGATGTAACCATCACGAGGTCACCGATGTCATACCCAAGATTATTTCTTCTATATTTATCCACGTATTCTTTTCTTTTTTCTTCTTTCATTTCATGAACTTCTTTGGCCATTTCCATAGTGGTTGCTAATTGCAATAGCTTTGGCGTTATTTCGGGAATAAAGTTCTCAGATAAAACGATCTCTCTAAAGGTGTGCCATCCATCGTCTATCGTTTTTAGTTCTCTTCCAAATGTTAAAAACGCAGGTGTAAAACTAGTAGAACTGCATTGGGTTGTGTTCATGGCAAATCTTATACAAGGCAGTTGGCTAGGCCATTCGCGGTGGTTATTGCCTAATATGATTGCTAATTGCGTTTTAAGATCCCTGTTTCTCCTTTCTACGGGATTTGTTTCAGGATGATATACAGGAGTAAAGGCATGCTTGATCTTCATACAAAAAGCAATTTGTTGCATAACAGCACTTACAAACTGAGTGCCGTTGTCACTTATCATTCGTCTCGGAAATCCATACCGTAGAAATATTTCATTCACCAAAGTTAATGCACAGTTTTCAGCTGAAGCAGTAATCATTGGAAAGAGTTCGATCCACCTTGACGCCAAATCTTCGACTATCAGTATCCAAGTCATTCCATCACTTGAAGCAGGAAGAGGGCCGAACAAGTCAAAGGATAAGGTTTCAAATCTCTGATTCATGGCTGTTGTTTGTAGTAACCCTGCAGGCTTTTGATTATTTATTTTATATCGTTGACATTTAGCGCAGTTTTTAATGTAACTGTCTATATATTTGCGCATACCATTCCAAAAGTATCTTTTGGAGATAGTCTGATAAGTCTTCTCACTTCCATAATGTCCTGCTAGCGGACTGTCATGATATGTGTCCAGAACATTTGCCCACTCATGCTCAGGCACAACAAGCTGAGCATCATCGTTGTCAATATTAGGGTTATTTCTATACAGAAGGCCGTTATTAATAAAATATCCCTTATGACTCCAATAGTAAGCATCCTCTGTGGCGTTAACGCTTTCTAAAGCGTGTATTATGTTAGCGATCTTTTTATCTTTCATTTGTTCTTGTCTTACTTCGCTTATATTTCTCAAAGGCAGGTCTACAACAGTACTGCATATCCCATATTCATTTATATTCGTGTCGGGACAAGGTGGGCGAGATAGAGTATCCGCTACCACATTCGTTCGTCCAGGGGTGTACTTTATAGTAATGTCATACTCTTGAAGAATTAACGCCCAGCGCGCTAATCTACCGGTGGGGGCTTTTAATGACATTAACCACTTCAATGCTTGATGGTCTGTTATGACAGTGATAGGAGATCCATCTATATATCCAGAAAACTTTTTAACGGCCCAAATAACAGCAAGTGCTTCTTTCTCTGTTGTGTTGTAATTTCTTTCCGCCGGTAATAACAGACGACTGGCGTATTCTACAGGGTGTTCATGTTCTCCCTCCCCCTGTACCAAAACTGCTCCAAGAGCATAATCACTTGCATCTGTTTTCAGAATATAAGGCATTGTAGAATCGGCTTGTTTCAAAACCGGAGCTGTAGTAAGCAATCTTTTCAACTCAGCATATGCTTTGTTCTGTTCATCACCCCAAACCCATTTAGAGGCTTTCTTAGTTAAGCGCGTTAAGGGCTCAGCAATTCGAGAGAAATCTTTTATAAAACGACGATACCAGGAACACGTCTGCAGGAATGTTACCAATTGTTTCAAATTAGAAGGAACAGGTAAGTCTTGGATTGCCGCTGTTTTATCAGGATTTACTTGCAATCCGTTTGGAGTTATGAGATGCCCCAAATATTTCAGAGTTTGGCAACAGAATCGACACTTTTGTTTGTTTGCTGTTAAGTTATACTCTCGCAGCTTTTGAAAAACTGATTGAAGATCAGATAAATGGCTTTTAAAGTCAGCAGACAGGATAATCAAATCGTCTAAATAAGCCAGCATCTTTACATTTCCTAGACTTACCCGGAACCTGTCTATCAATCTTTGGAAGGTTGCAGGAGCATTACGTAATCCGAACGGCATTCTTATAAATTTATAAATACCAAAAGGTGTGATGAATGCAGTCTTCTCCTGATCCTGTGTACGGACTTTAACTTGCCAGTAGCCAGATTTCAAATCCAGGGCAGACATGTAGGGTGTAGGCTTCGCATCATGCAGCAAGTCGTCTATTCTCGGAATCGGGTATACATCGGGCACTGTTATTTGGTTTAGCCATCTATAATCTATACAAACACGAAGTTTGCCGTCTGGTTTTGGTACTAATACTACCGGTGCTGCCCAGGGCGAAGTGCATGGCTCGATGATCCCGTCATTCAACATATTATCTAGCTCAGCTTTGAGTGCTTTTTGCCTTGGTGGGGATAACCTATAAGGTGGCATTGAAATAGGAGGATGATCCAATGTCTGGATGCAGTGTTCTATAGCCTGCGTAGGAGTATTTTTAAAAACAAAAACATCATTGTACTCTTGCAGTAAGTTATCTAATTGGACAATCTGTACATCATTTAGATTAGTTTCTACATTTACAGAGTTCAGACCGACATGAGGTTCGGAAAATAGACCGTTGGAAAAAGGAGAGAGGGAAATATCATCTTCGTTGATATTGTCGATTGCGTCCTTCATCATGTAGTCAAGACGAGGAGAGTATCCGTCGAATATCGTAGCTTTCATACGTTTGTGTTCGGGCGGTGTTCCAGGTAGATCGATAGGAATGAGTCTATAGCTTGTGCAGGCACTTTCCGTTGGTATGTCTGCATTTCCCATCTTTGGTTTAACTCTTTCAGCCATTGTTGTTTTTGATGTTGTTGGAAGAGCAGGTTCTATTGTCAGGGGTGCTACAGAAGTATTGGGAACATTCATTGTAACGTTAGTGATTCTTGGAGGCGATGTCCCGTGGCTGAAATTTACGAAGTCTTCGGTATACAGCTCATATTCTTGTCTCGTTACGTCATCTACAAAACTCCATGTAAACTGGGCCAGATTCAGGGCAATACCAGCTTGTTTCAAGAATCCTACACCTAACAAAGTGCGATTGTCCTTGGCTTGAGGAAAAACTATAAAGTTTGTCATGATCTTCCGTCCACATAGCTCTACAACAGTATTAAACGTGAGGACTTGTTGTACGCGTGAGATTCCATCTGCCAACGTAATATTCGCCTTCTGTTCAGAAAAAGTCTGACCACGTTTACGCAGTATCTCATACAGCTGGAAGGAGGCGACATTGCACTTCGCGCAAGTATCGATAAAAGCCGTGCCATCTATGCCATCAACTTTAATATACACAGTTGGGCGTGCATGTGTAATAATCTGGACGTTGAGAGCGCAGAAACTGATGTTGGCACTGGTCGTTGGCTTCCCATTGCATTTTGAACAGTTACTTCTGTAAACACCAGGAGTTCCACAACCGTAGCAGGATACCCTAGGAGCTTGGCTTGACTCTTGTTTTATTGTATCGGCGGCTTCTTGGCGTGGCTCCGATTCAATATTGAGAATACTAGCTTTTCGCTTACGACATTGCTCATACACATGTCCAACTATTTTGCAATATCCACATCTAGGTCTGCCGGATGTCTTCCGCGTCGGAATCGTTGGTATCGGCTTTCCTTCCTTTTCAGATAGGACTTGTTCCACTCCTCGAGCATCACGCAACAGGTCATCAAAATCTTGAATACTGCTACGCGGAACCTTGTCTCTTATTGACTATTGCAATAGACTGTAGACGATGTCAATCTGTTGTTTTTCTTTTAGTTGCTCATCTTTCGGTAGTTGAGAGAACAGCATCCTCTTCTTTGCTATGAATGTGGCGGTGTCCTGCTTTTCTTGTTTTTCGCTTATTATCTCATGATAAATAAGGTACTCCGGCTTCTTTGGGGCGAAGTTGTATCGAAGGCGGTCTTCGAATTGCTCCCACGAAGTGATGCTGCTTTTAACACCTTGCCACCAGATAGCGGCTTCGTCATGTAACAGTAACGGCAGAGCGTCCAAGGCTTCCGCATCTGGAATGGCCTCGACTCTCCTGAAGACTCGTACCGCAGCCAGGAACGCTTCCACAGCTTCCGAGTTCTTCGTCCCGTCATAAGAGGCTTTACATGATGAAAATGTACACCGTCTGTTGCCGAGTGATGACAGCAACCGGTTAAACTGATCGTCGGACAGGTTAACTCCCATTCTGCTTGTTTTGGTATTTTCCACACACGTTGTCTTCCTTCCGTATCTTGTTGTCACAAATTTCGGGTCGCGTCGGGTCGCCAGCTTAGCAGTCAGCTTCCCAGGTTCTTCTTCGGTGTCGCTGAAGGCCGCGAGTTGGGCGCCAAGTTGTAACAGGGTAGCCGGGTGAGGAAGAGGTCAGCGGTGGCGAGCAGGAATAAAACTTCCAACGTAGAGAATTTCGTGTATTGTACGAAATCGCATACAATTTAGGTGGACCCCGCAACGTGTCTTACTATGTAAAAGCACGAGGCGTGGTGCGCTTAATACACACTGGGCGTATGAGTATAACAATTATAACTAGATGCCCAAAGCAGTCCTAACGGTTAGAAGCTACTTTGAGTGCAATCTACTGATAATGTTAGACAAAGTTGAAAATGTATGGAGGATACTTATACAATCGAAAAATCGTAACGCTTGGTATAATTAAAGTCCTTTGCGCGCCATCTATTGGCGCGGGAATGAACTAACTATGTTTGACGTTTTGAGGTTTTGTGAAAAGAGGTTGTTACATGTCTGCATTTTAATATTTACATAAAATAACTCTTTATATTACCGCTTTCGTGAAGCAGTCGTTAAGCTGCTAGGATTAAAACCCGGAAATCGTGGGTTCGATTCCTGCTTTGGGTCTGATTGGTGGTAAGACAGACCGAGTCCGATTGGCTAGCTATCACCCCCCAGGTGAACTTTTACGCCATAACAGCTCTGGCTGTGATCCAGAAATATTTATAAGAGCCAGTACACTTGAAATGAAAGGTTCGAAGATCAGCGGAACTTACAATGTGGCGCATATTAAGCGACGCTTAAGTGTCCCTCAATGGAATAGACCGCAGTGGCCGCTTACCATTAGGGGGGCTGTGTGCCTGTCTGATTCAATTTTTTATACCAGATCAGTTGGCAGACAGGCACGCAGCCCACCTGATGGTAAGCGGTCACTGCGGCCTAATAGATTGAAGGACACTTCACTAGGAAGCGTCGCTCAGTGAGTTGCCAGACTGTAGGCTCATCTGATCTTCGAGCCTTTGATTTCAAGACTTTCCTAACCACTTAAGATTAGGCGGGCGATTTATAAAAATGATATTAACATTATATTTCTGCAATTTCAGGTGGCGATGAAACGTGAAATACTGCCTCAGTTTAGATTCATAAACTACCCTGAATACAAATATTTGTTGCCGAGAAGACGAATGTACACTTTAACAACTTTAAGAGTAAATGAATTAAGAATAAGGAATAGACGATTATAATAAAAAAAAATCTACCTTCATCAGAGTTTTGGTATTATGTACCTACCTTATTTATTTTGACCGAAACTGATAACTTCACAGCCAGAAAAATGACTCAAGTTCCCCTACCGCCGACGGCTTATTTGCTATATTCATTGCGCACTATGTATTACAAAACCTAATACCTTCTCAAGTAAAAGCCGCAGTGGAAGACGATAGGTTCGCAACGTAATTATTAATGCGTCGTCGATCGGGTTACAGCCATGATTATAAATCAGGGTTTCCACTCAAGATATAAAAATTGTGTCTAAGATACTGTATAGGTATGTGATTGTTCCGTGCGGGAATCGAACCCATAAACTCTCGACCCATTCCTGGACTTTGAAATTCTTCTTGCCACAAAGTGAACAACCTGTATACAATATTGTACAGGTGGCAACTTTAAGTGCAACAATTAGTCAAGAATAAATTACAAAAAACTTGTTTACCTGATAAATCTCCTTATCAACCCCATTCAGTAAATTCAGCATTTACAAAATCTTCCAGTTTCATTCTCTTTAAACTCGGAGGCAGTTGATCCCCATACCCATCCAATAGATTATTATATGTCCACGGTAATACATGTGTTACACCATTACTGTCATACAATGTCGTTGTTTTATTATCAGGTTCATTTTTAGCCTTTTCGTCTTTAAGTTTGTTGTAAAGATCTTGAAATGACGGTGGAGGTTTCAATTTATCTGCTTGCTTTTTTGATTCAACTGTAATTGTGATAAATTAGAATGTCAAATAAGTGTAATTATAGCGCTGACTGTAAAAGCACGAGACTTAATAGGAAATTTATACAATTTGGGGGTCATGCAAGGCATGTTATGTGTTAGGCCTCTATCGATATCACAGTAGTGCCTCTGCCTCTGGATCGAGCAGAAATGGTTTTTGTAAGGGTCCAGGTAATGTACTTACTATACTGCTGTGCTAAAACTAAATGCTGTTATCAACAAAAACTTTGTTTTGAGTGATACACTAAAAGTGGTTAAAGATTATAGTGTATAAATGTGTATGTTAGGCAACCAAAGATAGGTAATAAAAAATGAAAAGTGTGATTTTAGTTAGAGCACTGCAGTACAGCTTCTGTCTTGGTTGTGAAAGAAAATATATTTGCTAGTTAGCATAAACGGCAATTAAAAGCGCACAGCAAATGCACTGTGGTTTATAAGGATTAATCTGTCAAAATAAGAATGTAAAGAATCTAAAAATAAATATAGATGATAAAACTCCAAATACATAATGAAACTGAAAAGTCTTCCAAATCAGGTTATCAGTAATCAGATTTATGTCTGTGATGTAAGTTGTCCCATGGGATTGCGACCGCTCCACGTTGAAAACGCTTGCAATCCGCCAGTGTGGCAGGGCTGTTACTAACTTACCTATCTGTCTTAGTAAGCCAATCTGTTCTTGTGTATAGTGAGAATACCGGCAAATGCCTCCAAATTGACAAGTGCCATTTAGGAATCTATTGCAAGGTTTTTTGTTTACTTCTTCAACTAGAATTGCCTCTGGATCTGAAAAATACAGAATAAGTAAAAAAATTTAAAACTTATAAGAATATTTATTTGCATTCCTTTCTAATTAAAGTATAAAATTTATAATCAAATGAAAATTGAGAACAGATTTCCCTCAACTTAGTATAGTAAGTTCTAACTTCTATCAGATTCAAATGCTATTAGAATAATATTTTTTGTAACCATCATTTGGATTTATATTTTACATTAAACTGCCTCATTTTTATTTTCTTTTAAGCCACCTAAAGGCGGATACATTCCTGCCAAGACAATTATTAGACCATCTTACTATCAAATACCAAAGCAACGTGGATTATGGCACAGAATTCTTTTTTTTATAGGTTTTTTTTTCTTTCGGTCCAGCATTAAGTATGCCCTTAATACCCCATCATAATCAGGGATGGAATGAATGTTTCTGATATTACTGAGTACTTCTTCTTACCTTTAAACTGCTGGTAATGTTCTTGGACCAACCTCTGGTGTAAAAGACCATTGTTATGAGTTTTAATAATAGCTGGAGCAGCCGACATGGTCTTGTCGCAATATTCACAATAGTATCGTTTCCCCATTGTAAAGTTATCTCATTTATATTAATAACTTCCGAATAACTAGCGAAAACAAAATCTATCGAGTTGAAACGCACACCAACCAAAAATTAAATACATTTGAAATAAACAACGCGACTCTGAACCTGAACGCGAGTGTGACAGCAGTTGTCAGTTTTTTATTGACGTCTGATGTCATTGTCAAACGAGATTTACGAAGAAAGCTTTGACTAATTTTATAATAGTTAATAATAATAAAGAATACACCGAGATATAAAAATTTAAACATAATAATAAAAATAATAATAATCTTTATTGGCTAAAATTACAGATAACATTATGACAATATCCAGCGACCTCTGCACTAGGCTCACAGGCCTGTGTCGCAGTGGTCAGTGAGTGACTTACAGTTTACAGATAACAGTTAAAAATAATAATCGAAACACTATGCAAGTGAAGTCCAGTTTGTGTTTTGCCAAACACAAAAACATTTTAAGATTAATTATTAAAATATTGTTTCACAACACATTTACATTTGCATCAATTAAAATTTTGTTTCCCATTTTTATACAAAAATACCTACCTACCCATTATAGGTAGAGAGGGCCTTCGCGATCAAATAGTTTAACTTAACAGCATACTTGTAGCTATTAATAAAATAACGCTTCGATGGACTATTGGTTTAAGTACCGGGCAGTAATATCGGGGTACAGGGTTCCTTTCCTGGGTCGAGCAAAATTTTTCGCTAATGCGCCCTTTGCAAGCGTGGCGATTAAGTTAATGGGTGGATCTACGAGGGCGGTCAAATGTCATGTCCTACGTGTTTACTCAATAACCATTCAATTTATATTTCAATAAAACAGTCATTCGGTTCTTATATAAGTAATGAACAAGGTTTTTATAAATTTACGGCTATAAAGAAATAAATAAAAACGTGATTAATAAAATATGCCCAAATATTAAGATTTTTGCCATGTCCGAAAAGCACTACTGCTCGTTCAATTAATTATATTAAATCATCATAACTGTTTTGAGCACACATTTTCTAAGAAATATATATTACGTTTATAACACTACCGATTAATAAAAAACAAAAATAGCTATCGAACCATTTAGTTCTCTAAATATTGGATCAAAAAAAGTTTACAAAATTAAGTCATTGGTCAGCGCAGTTCTTGTTTTCAAGATTATCGCAACTTTGAGACATAAGGTAGAACACTTAAGTGTGTGACCAGACACCCCGCCCTGCTCCCCAGTCGATCAACGCACTTCACCGCGGAAAAACGCACGTTGTTGGCTCTGATAAGTTTTTAAAGTTCATTCTACAACAATTGACACTTCTATAGTCATTGTTATTTCTCTATCTAAATTCAATTTATATTCATGCCTACGTTCTTTTGCAACAATTTAGAATAAAGATACAAGTGTTTAATAACGTAATCATAACATTAACTAGCTGCCACGCCTTTTAGACGTGTTTCGACTTGTCCTTTTCAAATTCATCATTTGTCTGAACGTCATTGTTCTAAATCTTGATGAAGGTGACAATGACGCTGGTTGAGAATAATGACAAATGTTGTTTATGACAATGACTTGCGTTGAGAATAATGATTTTATTTCTTTTTACAGTAATATTTCCTTGATATCGCTATGAAACTAACCTATCACGTATTGCTGCTACATGCTGATAGTCACCAAACAGGCGACCTGCATCAAAAAATAAGATCCATCACCAAAACCCTTTCTTCTAAAACATGGGCTATTAGAGAACCCACAATGCGAACTACTGACTGAAATAGATGCAATATCTGAAACCTGGAAGGACCTGGACTGTCAGTCTTTGTTTGGAGATCCTCATGCTCACAACTATTTCCTGACAGAGCCCATGACGAAGAAAAAGAGCCATGTACTGAGTACATGTATTGAGGGACGAAGTTCGGGTCGCTATCAGGCGACTAAAAAGCGGAAAAGCTACAGGAAGAGATGCCATACCAATTGAAACCATCAAAGCATCAGTGGAGTATGGTGTCGATATCTTTCATACCCTGTGTAACAAAATTTGGGAATCAGGAATCTGGCCCCGAAGTGGACTCACACAGTCTTCGTACCTCTACATAAAAAGGGCTCCACTAAAATATGCAGTAACTACCGCCTAATAGCCTTAATTTTACATGCAAGTAAAATTCTACTGCATATAAATCTAAGGAAATTTCTCCTGAACAGGCTGGTTTTGTGAAAGGGAGGGGTACTCGTGAGAAGATTCTGAATGTGCGGCAGATCATTGAAAAAGCCAGAAAGTTCAACAAGCCGACCTATATTTGCTTTGTTGACTTCTCAAAGGCGTTCAACTCAGTGAGGTGGCCAGTATTTTGGGAGACTCTCCTGGCTATGGGAACACCTAAACATCTGGTGCACCTTTCTTGGAAGCTTTATGAAGAAGGAACAGCATCGGTGAGAACGAACGACGTGTCGTCAAATCACTTTCATCCAAGTGCCGGGGTCCGTCAACACCTACACAGAATTCATTATGAGAATAGCACTCGAGAATTGGTCAGACGGAATCACAATTGGAGGTTATAGAATTTAAAATTTGCAGTATGCAGATGACACAACCCTATTTGCAACAAGCATCGGCAATATTAAAGATAATCCCTGTTGAGTAAAATGGAGCAAGTTAGCCTTGATATCGGTCTGAATTTTTTTTATATGGGAGCAGTCTGGATGACCTCACTCCACCTGATGGTAAGCGGAAGTGAGGTCCAAATAAAATAAAAATTAAGGCTGACTGGCTCAATAGAACAAAGTACCCATTGAGCCAGTCACCCTCACCCTGAAGGCCTGCTTAGATGCCGCTTCACGCCCCGCCTAAAAAGCCCTGGATTATAGGAGGAAGGAAACACATGAGCCGGAAGGGCATTCCATGACCTAATGGCACGGGGCAAAAAAGAGGAACTATAACTCTTGGTACGGGCCACCAGTGTCTGGATGGTATGGGGATGGCAACGCAGTCCGGCGCGTGTTGTTCGGGAGTGAAAAGGGGAGGACGGGATGAGTTGGAATAACTCTTCAGAGCATTCCCCATTATAGAGACGGTAGAGAACACTAAGACTAGCAACGTCTCTACGTAACTGAAGAGGTTCTAGGGTCTTAGTCACTTCTTGATTATCGACAATACGGATATCACGTCGTCAACCTGTCGAGGGCCTCCAATAAGTACTTTGCGGAACCATCCCAAAGATGAGAGCAATATTCCACACACGGGCGAACCTGTGCCTTGTATAAGAGACAAAGCTGCACCGGAGTGAAAAATCGTCTCATACTGTTCATTCCGAGTTTACGGGAAGCTGTTCTGATGACGCTCTTGATATATTATTCCCGTTGGTTCAAGTTGCTACGAACATCGATGCCAAGGATGCTTAGGCTATCCTGTATTGGTAAGGGCGTGATCTGAAGAGTGGAATGGGAAAGAAAAGGAGAAGATTTGCAGAAAACAAACACACCTGTCAGGTGTTTTCTTGGCATTGAACTCGATGAGATTGCTGGCAACCCATTTGGATATGCGGTCCAGGACCTCGTCAAGCTCGGCGACAAGAAGATTCCTGTTTTCCTCGGTTTCGGTCTGTTTAGCCGCAAGTCTTTCGAAATATCGTGCGTGGACAGTGCTGTCATCCGCATAGCAATGAATATTACCTATGATAACATGTCATTGATATGCAGAAGAAACAAAGTCGGCGACAGGCATTGAGGCACTCCGGAATTTATTGGGAGGAAGCGAGAAGCGCGTCCATCACGGAAGACACGAATCCTGCGACCCTCCAGAAATCCCGCAATCCAGTCGCATAATAAGCGAGTTGGCAGACTATATGCCGGAAGCTTGGAAAAAAGCGAGCGATGCCAAACACGGTCAAAAGCCTTGGCAATATCCAGGCTAATAGCCATAGATTCACCATGCTTCTCCATATCCTCCCCCCAGAGGTGCGATACGTAAGCTAGAAGATCACCCGTGGACCGTTTTGGTCTGAAACTATACTGTCGGTCATGTAGTAATGATCTTCTAGTTAGCGGACAAGTTGGGAGTTGATTATCCGCTCAAACACCTTTCCAAATACAGAGGTTATATGGCTATGGGTTTGGTACCTGCTTGGTACCTATACTATTTGGACACAGTTCCAAACGAACGATTCAATCATCCAAGAACTCGACATCAAACAGCGTCTTTCTTCCATCGTCCAATGTCGTATTCTCACTTTCTTTGGACATATCATACGTCGAGAAGACATCTGTCTTCATAGATCTCTATAGAGCGACTTGTGGTGCAGGGGAGAGTCGAAGGCGCTAGAGCGCGCAGTAGATCACCGATGCGATGGACCGACCAAGTCAAGGCTACATTCAATGGTCCACTCCATGAATGCACAAGAAGAGCTACAGTACGAGATGAGTGGTGGCGGATTGTAAAGGTTGCTACCACCCTTGATGTGACGACCACTCTGCCAAGAGTGTGACGACAAAGAAGAAGAAGAATATAGATCAATGTGGCCCTTTAAAGCATGTAATTTAAATGAATATTTTCGAAGATAACAGTTTTACAATGCAGGGACATAGCGGTTGAGGCAATAATATAGTATACATCAGAATAACACAGGCTATAATTTATAAAAATCCCGCGGGATAACGTCCTATATTCACGCGGGCGAAGCCGCGGGCGAAAGGTTAGGAAATTATATAAATTAAAAACAACAGATTGTTACTAGGTACTCATGATTAAAATCATGTTTCCTACAAAATTGGGTTTTATTCCTGATATTTCAAAAACATTTATAAGTTTGTCATTGTTATCAACACAGGTCATTGTTCTTTACAGAAATATCATTTTCCTAATACGCAGTCATTATTCTGAACGTATTTTTTTCTTCTTTTGTCAATATTTTGATTAGTATAGGTCGGATTTGTGTGCTTTTAATATACAATTGCTTAGAATCTTGAAAACTATAGATCCTATATTGTACTGAAGCTCTGCACGTGGGTTGATAAAAAATCTAAATTTTTTATCAAAAATAACATTCTACGTAGATCCACCCTAATGTTATATCATTGCTTAGAGTAGAACACATGGAGATGCCCTAAGTAGGTACGAAACGTGTATACCTAAAGTTGGAACACAAAATGGCGCCACCAATGATAGCGCCCGACCGTAGTGCAACCAATATTGTATATCGATATATTTATCGATACAAGTTTACGTGTCGACCATAAATGCACATATTTTGTTAGAAATCTATAAACAGTTTCTTATTTTCCTATCACAAAATAATGATGATGCAGTGCCTTAATATAACAATAGGTTAGTTAAATATTATTATTATGGAAATTTCAACTTCACATGGTTAATAAACCTATTACATTTTTCCAAAAATCCTTACCAGAAGATAAAGTGAAGATACTGTACTGTATCATACTACCATCACGTAATCTTGTTATGTCGAGAGTTCTGTAAAACCAGTTTTCGTTGAAGTGTAGCGAGCAAACGTGCCTTATTTTATGTCGCGGATTTATATTTTCCCACCTATTAACTCTATCTATTTCTTCTTTAATGTTTCACTTACAGGAAATCTGCAGAAATATACCATTGCAGAATAAAACTATCTAAAAAGTATCGATACATAAAAATATTGTGCCACATCACTAGCTGGAACACAATATGGCGAAACAAAAAAGTGTTGCCAAAATGGGTACAATGCAAAGATATCTGTCTCTTTTTTCATACGCAACAATCACTTAGATGAAAAGAGATAAGTATATATTTGTAAGGCAAGTGTCGATTCGATGTATATTCATATAAGCAATTTTTTGTATAGATCAATAGGGCATCTCCATATGTTCTACTCTAAGTATCATTGATTGTAGGTATTATCGCGGTCACCCGCGCGTGATCACCTTAAAAGCGCGCTCTACACTTAGCCCGCGGATCGCGCACGATAGCTGCGAAAGGGCGCGAACGCTAAGGGCCTGTCCAGATGACGCGTTTTTTGCGCGATTTGACTCGCGCGTTTGGAATTGAACAAAAGAAAAACGCGCGACTGCGCGCGCCTGGATGTGGACGGGATGTATGAAGCTCTAGTACCTCGCGACTCGCGCGTCTCGAAACGCGCGAGTGAAAACGCCTCATCTGGACAGGCCCTAAGTGTGAAGCCGTTTCGCATAAAATAGGAGACGGCTCCACACTTAGCGTTCGCGCCCTTTCGCAGCCATCGCGCGCGATCCGCGGGCTAAGTGTAGAGCGGGCTAAAGACTAAAATCCTGTGCAGTATTTTTACGTTACAATGCGCCGCTCGCTCCTAACAAGTCACGATGCGCGTGCACGGTATATTTTTCCAAAAGTGATCACGCGCGGTTGTCCTCGATGGTACCTAACTAACCTTCATTGTAATGGTGACTTGATTTCAACGATGGAGGTTTTTGCCCAGCAGTTGGACAAAATAATAATATAATAATACCCTATTGAAGAGCCATTTGGTGTAATGGTCGAGAAGTCGGCTATTACACCAGAGGTCGCGGGTTCGATCCCCGCACGGTACAAACATTTTGTGTGCATGAACATGTCAGTTTGTATCGGTCGGACTGGGTGTTTCTATGTATAATATGTACTATTTCACAAAAAAAAGTATATAAGCAATGTTTATCCGTTGTCTAGCACTCATAGCACAAGCTAATGCTTAGATTGGGGCTAGATGACGCTGTGTGAATAATGCCCAGAGATATTTATTTATTTATTATTATTTATTATGATAGCCTGATACTTTTTACAACAATCGAATATTACCATTAAAAATATTTACAAAAAAGAACTAAACATAATTATAAATAAAAAATACGCCTGATACTTAACTTTTTTACATAATTTTTAACTTAGTTATCTTGGCATATTTTTCGTTGAAGGATTTTTTTATATTATTTCATCGCACTGTCGCAGAAGACGTAAATGAGGGTCACTGAAACAGTAAAATAAAAACGCACTAGGTATACAATAATAAGGTTTATTTAATAATATTACTTAACTAAGTAAGAAGGTACCTACTAAGTAAAATACCTATATATAACTAGTTTGTGAAAGATAAATACTAAAATATTTCAATAGGATACAGTACAAACTGTTTGATGCAAGTATAAAGTTGCTGGTCTGTTGAACCAAAGGTTCTTTTTGAAGACCAATTTTCAGCTGTAGTTTCAGAGAGACATATTGTATAATACATAAATTCGTACTATTCTCAATGATATTCTGTCGTGACGTGACCTAGGGGGTCTTAAATCATCACTAGATGAGACCGAGCATCGGCTCGTTTTCGATGTGAAGAGGAAACCGAGAGCGTTTAGTGGGTAGTGGAATAGGGTTGCCATCTCTCAAATTTGGAAAACAGGACAAGACGCGTGAAAACCCCGGATTTTAGAGTCCGAAAGCCGGACATGTCAACAAGATCTTTTAAACATATTCAATGTAATAAAAAAACAGTTGAAAATGTCATAAATCACCTTTTTTTTAAATCTCGGTCTACAAATGAAACCTTCCCCGGACGCTCCCCGGATGCCCTCTAAAAGACAAATCCGGGGAAACCCGGACGGATGGCAACCCTATAGTGGAATGAACGCCTTTAGTCTGGACTCCCACATACGGCCGCAGGTCTCGTTTGCCTTACGCCTAACAGCTAATGGTCCTAAGAAGCATTCTGCTCCCAAAAAAGGGGGTTTCATAAATATTGGGTGGGTCTCAACAGCTTTTATACACGAGGCGCTGGTCAAATCATATGGTATTCAAAAGATTAGATAAAATACAGAATATAAAACAAAATTTATTCATACATACCTAATATCAATTATGGACAGAAAGTTATTATACATACCTACGACAAATAGAACAGTTGGTATTCTGGCACGAATTATGTGGCGTGTTGTCTTAGTCCAGTACAAAAACTAAATACCTACATTGTCTCTATCTTGTTCTCACAATATACAAGTCCTCAAGTCGGGGACTGTCCTAACTTTTTCCCTTACCTAAATCTGTCAATTAAATTTATTCATGCACACTTCTACTGTAAGCACCATTGGAATCCATTTGTCAGGCAGTGTATTGAGCAAAACCTGGAACACTAAACTGATAGCTCGTCACCGGTGATGACGTACGGACTACATTAGAATATTGGTAACCAAGCGGTTGAGCAGCTCGTGACGCTTGAGATAATTTGAAAAAAATCTGATCAAAGTTCGACGAAGATAACAAGTTGTGCATATTATTCTGTACTACTGGCGGTGCAGCAGTTGTTGTTGGTGAATACGGATACGAATTATGGTTCTGCGGTTGGTATAACTGTTTCGGCGGTGTTTGACTTTGCAGCTGTTGTTGATTTTGGAACATTTTTGGGAATGGTTTGAATATGTCCTGCTGAATCGGAGGTGTTATTATGGAAGGGACGACGGTTAATAATGGTTTTAATAACAGGTTAGGTCTTAGTAATGGAACGAGTGGTTGAGTAAAGACCGACGGTAGCGGTGAGAATGGTCTGCGGCTGTCTGGAACAAAAGGTTTTAAGTAATAGCAGATTTTAGCAGAACCATTAATATCTACGTTGGTTTCGTTGGACATCGAAATTGTATTGTACTCTTAGAGCAATTTTGATGCTTTGCGACTGTACTCTAGCACAGATTATTAAATAGTTACTAATGTAAACTCTAGCTAGATTGTTTTTTGTCTTCATTTAAAGTCAAATATTCTTATACACAAATCTTCTATCTAGATAGAAGAATAAAGTTGATGAGCATATTTATAGTAAAACAGACATGAGCGTCTTTCAATAGGGCACAAGATGGTGGCAAAAAAGTATTAATCAGACTTGATATGGTATTGCATTTGTTTAAGAAGTAGATTCTTTTAAATAATTATAAATTCGTCTACGTACCAAGCGGAATGGCTGATCGTGCTTCCGAAGAAACGTCTTCATCTTCCGTAACCTGCACGTGTCCAACATCATCAGCAGTTGCTTCATAGCCTGATCTGGCTTTCGTATCAATAATTTTGTGACCTAAGAGCCGTCTAGTAGGATCTTCCTCGCTATCCGCTTCTAATAAGCTGCTTTCTTCTTCTCCGGCCTTTTCTACCGTTTCTTCTTCGTCTACTACACTGCTTTGTTCAGAAGCTGCTTTTACTACTTTTTCAGGATTAACTGCGGCAGTTTTAACATCTGTATCCAGCTGTTCTGCTGAATCTTCGGCTTCTTTTGGTACTATATCTGATTCGTCATCAATCTTTCTCGCAGTTTCCTCATTTATTGCAGCTGTGGTTACTTCTTCAGCAGCCTTACTAGTATCAGAGAGAGTAATTGAATCAATATCACTGAACATTTCTTCGTCCGCCACCCTCGTGTTGCCTCCTAAGTTGAATTCCAATCCATCTGATAAATGTATTTCATTTATTGTAGATCTTTCAATTCGAACATTTTCAGTGACTTGCTCAGTGTTTTCTGAAGATTTAGTTTCGGTAACAGCATCTTTGACTACTTCTACAGGTACCGTGCCAGATTCCCTTACTTCAAATGAAGAAGGAGTAGTAGTTTCCTCAATAACTTCAAGAGAATCCAATGGCTATAAAAAGTAATAAAAGTTTCATTGGTTTTGTTTGCTATCTGATTAGTTCCACTTATTAATAACTGTACTCACCTTAGCTTCATAGAATGCTATTGTCTGAGTGATTAAAAATATGATGATGGCAGTCTTCATTGTAAATTATTATTCCTTTAATTGTCTTAACACAGTGCCACAAATATTGCTACTAAAAGTAACGATATAACTTTCTTCATAAGATTGGGTGACCGTGAAATCAATTAACTGTATTGACTTATAATGGGGTCCGTAAACAATCATTTGGCGTTTATTTCTGTTTTTCTTTTTTATTGCTGATTAATCTTTACGGTTATTAGAGCAGTTTTTCATGAAGAGTTACGTTGTACGTGGAAACAATGGAATTTTTGCCTCGAAAACGAATTATCTGATTCTGATACTAGCACATGTTTTGTTGTTAGAATGTCAGTAAGATACGTTCATCTTTCACAGCTGCATCTTATCAGCTGTTTGATGTGTACTTTTGAAAGCAAATGGAGCGGAAAGAATATGGGGTGAATATCGTTGGTGTACCAAGATTATAAGGCTCACCTATGTACCTGCTTGTTTACGTTAAAATTGGTTGTCCCCTCTTTTTCTATGAACAATACTTGGTTAATTATTGTGTTTTAAGTTTCAAACTGGAAAAAATTATCAATGGCCCAAATCTATGCTCCCAGGTCCTTGGGTTCGAATCCAACCCAGGACAAATATTTAGATGATGAACATTTGTTTTTGTCCAGTGTCTGGATGTTTATTTGTATTAAAGTATATTTTTGTGGTACCTTCGTTGTTTCCGAGTCTTTTATAGTTGTATCACAGGTGCTTACGCTACTTACTTTGGGGTCAGATCAATGTATGTGATGTCTATTGTCCAATATTTAATGTCTGACTGTCTGACTATAAATGTCGTCCCAGCTGTATGCATTTAAAATATACTAAATCTATGCATTTAAATGATTGTTAAAGATATTAAGATTTTTGATGTCAAGTTGTATAACGACACTTTTTAATTAGCCTCTTTATTGTATGCTAATGAAACACATTTAGCAGATATGTCAGAATATTTGAAAGAAGAATTAATATTAATGAAGTTTACATTTACGTCATACAAGAAATTGTTTAGATTAAAGTTTTTGTTGTATTTCCTTTTGTTAAACGGGAAAAGTCCCGTTTGCTGAGGTATGTTCGTAATGTTAATTTAAAAATTAAAATACTAGGATAGGATTAGGCCAAATTTAATTTTACGTATAAAATGCACTTGTCAATCCAAGTTCGAAGACCTATACGGTCAATGATATTATAATAGAAAATGTTTTTTATTATAATATCATTGTATACGGTCACATGTAGTAATTATTAAGAATTGAGATTACACCTTATAGAAGTAAACCGCTCCTAGGTTAGGTACAGGCCCAGGCAAACTTCTTGAATATCGGGTGAGAATTGCGCAAAACACGAATTCTCTCCGACGACTGATGATCAACAAGTTTGCCGATAGCAATACACAAATAAATAGATATAATTTAAATGATTGTTTTTGGTAAGATAAAATATGGCCATTACCACACTGAAAACGTGCACGCGCGAATTTTTACTATGCGATGCAGTGGGTTAATCGCCTAACAGTCAAAATCAAACATAGTAAATTGACTTTTAGGGCAATTGCCCTATTGGATAGACCACAGATCTAAAAAAATATATAAAAAGTAGCATATCAGCAGGTTAAGGTTCGACAGCGTAACAGACTGAGTTCTTCTTTCTCCTGCCCTGTTCCCAGTTTACATATTTGGGGTCGGCGCAATATGTTCTTCTCTTCCATTTATCCCTGTCACTTGTCAACGAGGTATCCACTCCTCTTCCACTCATATCATCTTTCACGCAAGCCATCCACCTCTTTTTCGGGCGTCCTCTTCCTCTCCATCTACTAACATTCATATTCATCGTTCTTTTCGTAACGTGCCTTTCATCCCTTCTCATCACATGCCCATACCAAGATAAACGACTCCCTTTCATCTTTAGTTAAAAGTTCTAAAGTAACTTTTACATTTTATTTTTATTTTTAAACATTTGTGTGCATGAACATGTCTGTTTGTATCGGTCTGGGTGTTTCTATGTATAATATGTATGTACTATGTATTTACAAAAAAAAAAGTATATAAGTAATGTTTATCCGTTGTCTAGCACCCATAGCACAAGCTAATGTTTAGTTTGGGGCTAGATGGCGCTGTGTGTAAAAGTGTGGATTTGTTTTGATTTTTTAAACAGTTTGACTTTACCAGCGGTGCCCAAGCACTCAACTTCGGATACAAAATGATAAAGTGTGTTTATTGTACATCCAGGGAATGCAAGCGGCTGAAGGTGGACGAGGGAACTTCAAGCTACTAGCACAGAACCAAGCAGATGAAGATGCCTTCGACTACGTCAAGTTCAGAACTGTGGCCAAGCCTACAGGGTACGCGAACATTTGTATCCACAGACGTAGAACATAGATTATAAAGCAAAACCAGGTAATAGGTTCCTGTACTGGGCCGTCTAGGTGGGTACCACCGCAGTGCCAGATATTTTCCCGTGATATAGAAGTGTGTCATGCACTTCTGTGTTTCGGGGAAAGGGCACTGAAGCTTATGAGACCTAATAACTGACGTCTCGGCGTAGGGGCCGCAGGGCAGTGCCAGACAGTAAATGCTTAGTTACTGTTTGGCACTGAACTGTCTAACGGCAGACGTGGTGCTTACCATCAAGTGTACGATCTGCTGCTTGTCTTGTTACACATTGCAATAAAAAAATACTTTACGGTTACGGTGCACCCTCACTCCCATAATAACACGATTGGACAGCAGTCATACGTCCGAAGAGAGATCAGGTGCAGGACCAACGGCATAAATAACGTGATTATCGAGACACGGGGGCGTTTCTACACCGCTAACTTCATTCAACCACTCGACATTCATTAACTTCTATTTCGATGATGTTGTTGTTAAGAAATGTCTCAAAGAGTTGCTCGTATTGTAGGTCTGCCCAGTCTAAAGTGACAAAAATAGTGTTTTTTTTGCATGATCGTTTACTCTGTTAATTTTTTGTAATAAACATTTTGATCGTATTTTTAGGGTCATGGGATCAATCGCTCACATGGTCAAAGGCGCACTTGGAGGAGGCATTCTGGGGGGACACGTGGCCTACTCGAAAGCGGGGTGGTGTGTAGCAGTCCCCGCGAACATATTTTTCGGATTCTACATGGCCTATTGTCTTTACGTAAGAACTAATTTTATTATCAGATTAATCTATTTAGCGTTGTTTTAGTTCACGAATTACACTTGAATTCTTTTATGGCGCTAAATATACTTTTAGACGCTACGTATAAGCCGCTAATTAATGTAATTAGTAATTGAACATTTAAATTGACACTATTTAGCGATTTAAAAGAATTCTATGTCAGCGAATAATCCAACAAAATCTTTACTAGGAACGTACCTACACTTTTAGTGTATTAATTCTTTTGTCATATTAGTTGGCAAACAGGGCAAGAAGCTGATGATAAGCAGCTCCTGCTGCCTTTTTCATTGAGGGATACTTACTTCAAAAAGAAGCGTTGCTCAATGTGCTGCTAGACTATAGGCACATCTGGCCTTCGAGCCTTTTATTTTAAGTGTACTGGCTCCAACATTAATATTGCCAGAACATAGCCAGAGCTGTAATGGCGTTTCAACTGTGAGGGTAGGTAGGGGTGCTAGCTAGTCGGACTAAGACTAAGAAGCCATAACCAACCCGAGCCATGGCAGGAATCAAACCCACGTCCTCCGGGTTTTATACCCAAGCGACTTAGCTGTTACACGGAGGCGATCAGGTAGTTTGGGGCTGGATAGCGCTGTGTGAATAGTGTCCAGGAATATTTATTATTTTATATTATTTCAGTTGCTCGTAGACGCAGCTCAGATATTGTACAGACGGACCAGAGTGCCCACGATGTCATATCCCGATGTGGGTGAAGCTGCGATGGCGTGTTTCCCCAATCCGAAGGTTGCGAGATTTGCAAGATTTTTCAGGTACTAGGTTTCAGTTTGTAAGTATTATTAGGTTTAAGACTCATTAGGACGCCCCGATGTGACTTCGCCGGCTACTCTCCAAGGGCAAGTATTGTATTTTGAAATGTCAAAATTTGCGACATTGCCAAGTCTATAAATTACTACGAACTTATTTCAGTATTTTCTGGACAGTAAAGGCGATTTTTTTTAATCCGACCCGGGATTTGAATCCTGGTCCCCTGCTGCGGCCGTCGCACTTAAGTGCGTCCAGACCCGCAGCCCACCTGATGGTAAGTGGCCACTGCGGCTTATTACATAGGGCATTTCACCAGGAAGCGTCGCTCAATGTGCTGCCACCCTGTAGGCTCATCTTATTTTCGACCCTCTCATTTCAAGTGCCACTGTTTCACGGAGGCAGTTAAAATTTTGAGGATTCAGGCGACTGGGACCAAACAAAACTGGGACCGCGGTCCCAGTTACCTGATAACATTTTTGAATCGGTCGACTGGGACCATATACCTAATTTCCTCAAATGTACAGTTAACAGAAATATCAAGTTATAACTCAGGATTTTATTTTATTTAGTATTACGGTCAAGTATTTTTGAAGTGAAAACTTCTGACTACACTTTTTTTATGGGGAAAAATGTTAAACTCGCGACAGATTAGTAAGATTGATTCGCCATGCTCGTCGAAGTTATAGGCGCCCAGAAACACCAAAGAGAATCCCACGGAATATCTAATGGCGGAGTAGAATTTCATGGAAATAAAAGCGAGTGATGCAAAACTTCTATTTGAAGTACCAGGCGCCCATAAGTACCGAAGAGTAATCACACGGAATATTTCATCCTAAAATGGCAGCGTGGTGAATAAAATTCATGTAAAATAAAAGCGAAGTGATGCAAAACTTCTATTTGAAGTACCAGGCGCCCATAAACACCAAAGAGTAGATCGAAAATTTGTAAGACGGATGGAGAGTAGACAGGCGGTGCGGCGTTGTGTCAGTATGGATTTGTCATAAAAGTGACATTCGGTTGCTAAGTAACATTGTTATGAGGAGATGATTGTCATTGCAAATAAATATTATATGTGCGTCTTCTGATTTTATTATAAATATATAATAGGAGTAATGAGTACTTACTTTATGGTGTATAAAGTTAAGAGACATTAAGACTGATTTTTATATTATTGTTTTGAGGAGATTTCTGTTGAATGTTTACTTAGAATTACTAGTTAAGTAGGCATATGAGCCAACGTGATTTTTAAAACATAATTAACGTTTAAGTAGGTAATACAAAAACTAACTTACCTTTGCAAAAATTAACATTTTTTTTTTTTTATGTAATAGGGGGGCAAACGAGCAAGTGGGTCACCTGATGTTAAGTGATCACCGCCGCCCATAAGCACCCGAGACCCCCTTAGGGTCACAGGCGCGTTGCCCGCCTTTAAGGGTGGAATATGCTCGCTTCTTGAAGGTATTTATGTCGTATTGGCTTGGAAACACCGCTGCGGGAAGCTGGTTCCATAACTTTGTTTTATTTGTGACACCTTTTCTGCTAACTGTACTAAATCTTGTATTTCAACAATGGATTTGTGCGGGTGGTCCCACTCGCCTGACGAAATAAACAAATAAAAACTAATCAGGCAACTGGGACCGCGGTCCCAGTTATATAGTGGTCCCAGTCGCCTGAATCCTCAAAATTTTATATTTTCTTATTTTACAGGTATTCGATTGACGCGATCATCTGTATCGATTTGTTCGGTGCCTGCGCATGCTATCAGCTTATCATAGCAAAGACGATGAAACAGCTCGTTGAAGATCAGCAGCAAACTGGAATGGAAGGGTTAACGGCCAGTGAGTACCATGTTCCATGTTATACCGGAACCGGTTGCGATTGACGCCATCCTCGAAGTTGTTAAAAATATGTACCTCGGACAAACATTGCAGTTAGTTAGAAACAACTTTGAGGACGAGTGAATGAAAGAATTCAGTTGCGTTGGGCAGCATTTGGGAAATTACGCCAAGTCTTTTCATCGTCGATTCCACAGTGTCTAAAGACGAAAGTCTACAACTAGTTAGTGCGTCTTAGCCGTTAAGACATACGGAGCAGAAACGTGGACACTTAAGGCACGGATGGTCCACAAGTTCAAAGTCGCTTAGCGGGCTATGGAAAGAGCTATGCTCGGCGTTTCTCTGTGAGAGAACCAAGGTTATCGACATAGCTATTTAATCAGTACGGCTTTCGTGAAGTTGGTTTCTGTCTAACGCTATGCTGCCTGTAGATATATTTTTACTGCTTCGTAAACATTTTTCTTCCTTTCATTTGCACAGATAAATAATTTGTAGGCTGGCCATAGCAGCCGTAGAACCGACTACCTTTTGGGAAACGGGTTCTGGAGTCGAGACCGCGATTCGGTAAATGTAGTGAAGGACGCCCTTGAGCCACAATTAGGCGTGCGTGGTTGAGGAACAAACAAACATCCAGACTTTCGCATTTATAATATTAGTAGGGTTTTTGTTACAGGTCATCCCAATCTACGAGTGTATATGGCTGCGATGATATTACCCATAATTTTAATTTGTTTGATTACTCATCTAAAGTGGTTAGCGCCTTTTTCAATTGCTGCCAATTTCGTCATACGTAAGATTTTTTGTATTACTTTTACCTCGCTATGCAGTACAGCCGGCCGCAAAAGTAAATGATCATTTGACGTTATTAAAATGCCATATTGTCATTAGAATAAGTTCGTTTGATAGCAGAAAATGTGCAGCTGCTTTTGCGGCCGACTGTACTATAATAGTAGATCTTTTTTTTTATTGCAATGTGTAACAAGACGAGCAGATCGTACATCTGATGGTAAGCGCCACGTCTTCCCTAAGACAGTTCAGTGCCAAACAGTAACTTAGTTATTGTCTGGCACTGCTCTGCGCCCGCTACACCGAGACGACACTTATTAGGTCTCATATACCCAGTAATTTTACTAGCTTCAGTGTCCTTTCCCCGAAACACAGAAGTGCTTGACACACTTCTATTTCACGGGAAAATATCTGCCACTGCGGTAGTACCCACCTACCTATACTTCATTTTATTTAGCATTAGAAAAAACGAAATTTAGTTTTTTTTTATTATGGACATTATTCACACAGGTGCTATCTAGCCCCAAACTAAGCATTAGCTTGTGCTATGGGTGCTAGACAACAGATAAACATTACTTAATATTATATTATCCTTTTTTTTTTTGTAAATACATACATATTATACATAGAAACACCCAGACCGATACAAACAGACATGTTCATGCACACAAATGTTTGTACTGTGCGGGGATCGAACCCGCCACCTCTGGTGTAATAGCCGACTTCTGGACCATTACACACAAATGGCTCGTCCATTTTGTGCCAAGCGAAAATATATTGTTAAAAATGTCAAATTATTTTATTCATTCATTTCTGATTCTAATTAGCCATTATTTGTAAACCTATCTACTGTTTTAATTAACTTTTAATTTTATTACAGTGATCGCTTTGATCGTAACAGTGTATTACTCGGCTAAGTTTAATCCCTCCTTCATTGGCATGAAGAAATCTGGGACACCGTACGAGATGCTAGAGTTCACTGGCATGATCGTTTTCAGTATGTCATGCGCGGGAGTGGTGATTCCGATCGAGAATAACATGAAAAACCCGAAGAAGTTCCCGTATTCCTTGGTTGTTGGTAGGGGCTCTTTCAAATTAGACTCTTTCAAATTAGAATTAGAATTTTGGAGGGGGTCACTCATTACCTTTTTTTTTTTGGAGGAGAATGCGTTTTTGTACCATAACCGCAGGTTAAGCTAAACCTGCGGCCGTGTGTGGGACTCGAGACTAAACGTCCACTACGCACTAAACTCCCCCAGCCAGCCTTGTGGCTATTGACCAGCCCGGGTCACTCACTACCTCAGAAAAAGGAAACCTATGGAAGTGTTACAAAATCAAATATAATTATACTTATGGAATTACCACCGTTCACCACCATTATTATTTGGCAAATTTTTGAGATTTTTCAATTTGACCTTAGATTTTGGGGGGGGTCATGTCCCCTGTGACCCCCCCTTCGGACCGCGCCTGGCTGCGGTACGGTTAGCCGCGCGTTTGCCGCACCGCGACCGGACGGTCGTTATTTTTCATACAAAACACGCGGAGCGGCAACAGTACGGCGTCCGTACCGCGAACAGTAAGACCAAGACGTCAACATAATATTATAATTATGGAATTCGTAACAATTTTTTTACTTTTGTGTGCGTTGTAAGTCGAATTGTTTGGTAATTTTTAGTGCATTTAAAAAAACAGAAATTGTTATAACTTTTATTGTACATATTTATTTCAGGGATGGCAATGATCACGTGTGGTACTTGTATGGTGTCGTTCTTCGGATATAATGGATTCTTGGACAAAAGCGAAGCACCAATTACCGTTAATTTTCCTATGGATATGTAAGTTTGATATTTATTTCATAATTTTTGTATTGACTCTTTTTTATGCTTCAATACAGTTGGCAAACATGACTTTCAAATGTTTTAAGATGGTAACTTTCAAGCAAAATTACGGAGTTTCATACAAACTTTCAATCCCCTTTTCACCCCCCAAGGTGGGTGAATTTCCAAAAAACCCTTCTTATTGGGAACTTAGGCATTATAAAGGATCCCTGTACAAAATTTCAAGTTCCTAGGTCTAGTTTGGGCTGGGCATTTATTGTCAGTCAGTCAGTCAGGCATCTCGGGCAGTCACTTAGTCAGTTAATTTCCTCTTTTATATAATTTTTTTCTGCTTGACCCAAAGGTTGGCAGAGAATGCCACGGTGCCAGGTCCGCCTTATGTACTCTTGATTGTGCATTAAAGTTTAAATAAGTAAATAGGATAGATACATAATATAGATATGTGGCTGTTGCATAATGAGGGTCATTAAAATACGAATGTGTTCGTTCGTTTCATAAAAGGATCACATGAATATATTAATGCCTAATTATGTACAGTCACATACATAATTATCTTCATTCATTGTAGGTCAATTTGAATAAAATACATTTTAAGAAGACGTTCGAAATTTGAACGTAATTAAGGTATAGGTTTCCGATACTAAAATGTAAACATTAAGATGCAGCCACAGATACTCATATCTAAATATAGGGCGTTTGCTCATCGATCCCAGCATCGATCCTGACTATAAAACGTTCGAAATTTGAACGTAATTAAGGTATCGGTTATCGATACTAAAATGTAAACATTAAGATGCAGCCACAGATACTCATATCTAAATATAGGCCGTTTGCTCATCGATCCTGACTATAAAATAGTCATATTAGGGTATGGATGTAGATAAATGTATTTTAATGTCTTGTTCCAGAATGCCAAAAATCCTAAAAGGGCTCATAGCTTTAATGATATACGTCACCCATGCGCTTAATTTCTGGCCGCCATTTAATCTCGTGTTCTACTATATAAGGATGCGACATAAAAGCAGATTCCTCATGTGGGAGCTTATATACAGAGCTATATTTGTAGTCATGATTGCAATCATTGCCATTGTTTTTCCAAGCATTAACGCGCTAATGGGATTCGTAAGTATTTTATTGTGTTTATGAAATCTAGTTTTATATAGTAACTGCCTCCGTGGTACAGTGGTTATAGCGTTCGGCTCTAATACCCGGAGGTCGTGGGTTCGAAACATCACTTTGTGTGATTGTTTCCAGTTTGGTTAGGACATTGCAGGCTTGAATCACCTGAATGTCTGAAAAGAATGATGATTCCGTGCCTCGGAAGGCACGTAAAGCAGTTGGTCCCGACTATGTTCCAAATAGATCTGGTTTCCCTTGAAAGGGTTACGGAGGTCAGATGGCAATCGCTCCATTGTAATAACCAGGCTTGTCTTTGGGATCATAGTCGAAGCGGACACTGAGCTCCATACTGGATGCAATCGGGAATACGCTGGGATGATGATGATGAAATCTAGTTTTAGCATGTAGGTAACGTCTACTCCGGTTCCGGTTCCGGCGATCGCAACGTAAACACGTACCTCAGAGCTCTCCGCAAATATTTTGTGAAAATTGGTGCTAAAGTGTCGACACAGTATAATTGCGCATCTACTTAGTTCTAAAATCATAAACAGTGCTTGCGTAGAAGTGATCACAGTTGTAAACAATACATTTACGGTAGAAAAGGCAAAACATAACATTTTCTTTATAACCTACAAATCAGTGAGTCACAAAGTGTCATTTAAAAGTACTACCAACCTAACCAACAAAGTGCAACTGACATTTAGAGGAACAGATAATACACATAGGGTTGCCATTACAATAAAAACTCCCCGAAAATGGAGAAATGTATGGAGAAAAGTATGGAGATTTTGTGGGGTAAACTAGACGCTCGACTCAAGGAGCAAACCACAACCATAACAACATTAGTGACTGAATCAGTGACCAAAAATGTAATGGAAGCACTAGAGCAGAAACTAAAAATTTTATCGGAGGAAAACAATGAGTTAAAAACGAGAGTATCAACATTGGAGAAAAAACTACTAAACGCCGAAAAAGAAAAACGTGAACATAATTTAATCTTCTTTGGAATTGAAGAAAAAGGAAAAAGTGAACCTGAGCTGGTAGACTACATAAAAGAATTAGTGATTGAAACAGACACACATCTAGAAAGCCATGAAATAAGTAAAATTTATAGAATTGGCCAACGCACTAAGGATAGAAACCAACCTGTAGTAGTATCAATCACAGCCCTCTGGAAGAAACATCTGATTCTGCGAAACAAGTCTAAACTACCACCGAGTGTAACAGTTAAAGAAGATTTTCCCAAAGAAGTAAGAGAGAAAAGGAAACAACTACAATCACAACTAGAAGAAGAACGAAAAAAAGGAAACTGGGCATACTTGCGATATGACAAATTAATTGTAAAACAACAGTCTGAGACAAGTAGAGACAAAAGAAGGAGGGAAGAGTCAAATTCACCAAATAACTCATCCAATCTGAAAAAGCCATATTCTACAGATGACAACACAACATACGCAAGAACAAACCCAACCACAAAGCAAACTAAGAAGCCGAATATGTTTAACTATGTAGAAAGAGGAACACATTCACCATCTTTTTCCGCTATTCCAAAAAACTAATTGTAAACAACAGCCAAGATCCAGATATAAACAAACCAAATAACAAAAAAGCGAAACAGAGAACCGGACATATACGAACAAGATCAACAGAAATCAAAACGCAAAAATTTAAATGTCTCCCAACCCGGATGGTCCCCGTGGGAGTACTAGACCAAAACCCTCTAGAGACAAAATACCATACAGATAATAATACCAAGAATAATTTACTCTATATAGCCACCTATAATGTGAGAACGCTATCATCTTACTCTCGCCTCCTGGAATTGAGCGAAGCCCTGAAAAATATCAAATATGACGTCGTCGGACTCTCTGAAACTAGACGTTTGGGTAATTCGATTGAAGAACACGAAGACTTCATCCTATATTATATGGGTCAAACACCAGGCTTGTATGGAATAGGATTTATTGTAAACAAACGCCATAAGACTAACATTACTTGTTTCAAAGGAATTTCGGAACGAGTGGCTTTACTTCAGCTGAACGTCGACAATACTAATATAAGCATAATACAATGCTATGCCCCAACAGAATCAGCTAGTGAAGAAGAAGTTGAACTTTTTTATACAAACATAAATGAAGCATTAAAATTAACAGGAAAGAATTTAATAGTAATGGGCGACTTCAACGCGAAAATTGGACAACCAAAAGAAGAAGAAAATTTAATTATGAAAAACTATGGGTATGGCAACAGAAATAGAAGAGGCGAAAGGCTTATACAATTTGCATGCGAAAATAAATTGGCAATTTTAAACACATTCTTTAAAAAGAAAAACAATAGGAGGTGGACCTGGAGATCACCAAATGGTAAGGTTATGAACGAAATCGACTTCCTACTAACCAATCTCCAAATATGTGCTCAAGATATACAAGTGATTGGTGTCAACTATCCTAGTGACCATAGACTGGTTAGAGCTACATTTAAATTACAGTTTTCAAAGAACAGAAAATCATATGGAAATAATGTAAAAACTACTTTAAATAATGAACAGGAAATAAAATCTTATAAAGAATCACTTCAAAAGAATGTAGCACAGCTAATTAATAGACAGCAAAGTTATACAGTACAGGAACTACATGACAAAATTGTTACCGCAATAAATAGTAGCCTCAAAACAGCTCATGACACATCGAAACACAAAGATAAGTATATTATATCAGACCGCACTAGGCAATTAATGCTAAGACGACAACACCTCCAAAGTCTTAAACCGAAGACACGAGCCATGAAAAATGAGCTTAAAGCTCTCTACAAACTGACAAGTAAATACATCAGAAATGATTATAACTCTCATCGTAAAAAGATAATTGAAAAAAATGTTCTACAGTATAGCAGTTTGAAGAGAGCTAATAAAGAATTACGATCGTATAAGACTTGGATAGAAGGACTTGTAGCTTCAAATAAAACAACTTACGATAGAAAAGAAATACTTAAAGTTGCTACAAACTTCTATAAAGAATTATACAGCTGCAAAGATAAAGAGCCGCCATTATCACTAACCCTACCAAGTGAAATGCCATCAAACATACAAGACATAGATGAAACAGAGGTAATAAATGGAATTGCTAAATTGAAACTCGAAAAAAGCCCAGGACCAGATAAAATTACCAACGAAGCCCTGAAACTCGGAAGTCCTTACCTTGTGAGACCCTTAACACTGCTCTTTAACACCGTGATGAAAACGGCAACTGTACCTAAACAATGGACCGAATCTGACATTATTTTGCTATACAAAAAAGGGGATCCAAATGATATTAGTAACTACCGTCCAATAAGTCTACTGTCCTCAATATACAAACTATTCTCTACAATACTTGAAAAGAGAATTAGAAACACAATTGAAAGACACCAACCTGTGGAGCAGGCAGGCTTTAGAAGAGGCTTTTCCACTGTAGATCATATCCACACTATCGAAATGATAATAGATAGATATCAAGAGTTTAATAGACCTCTTTACCTTGTATTTGTTGACTATCAAAAAGCTTTTGATACTTTGTATCACCACAAAATATGGGAGTCACTACAAGAGCAAAACGTGGAAACTACGTATCTGAAGATACTGCAACACATATACCAAAATTGCAACAGCAGAATAAAACTAGAGACAACAGGACCTTCTATACCGATTAGAAGAGGAGTAAGACAGGGAGATGCCATCTCACCCACAATATTCATAGCAGTGTTACAACAAGTAATTGGACAACTTAAATGGGAAAACGTTGGATTAAATATAAACAACAAGTATATCAGCCACTTAAGATTTGCTGACGACATCGTTTTGTTCTCTGAAAATACAACCGAGCTACAATCAATGGTAAACGCCCTCGACGCTGTAAGTCGACTGGTAGGCCTGAGAATTAATCGCAGCAAAACTAACATTATGACGAACTACACTAAAAATCCTGTATACCTTGAAAATGAAGCACTAGAATATGTTGAGACCTATATATATCTAGGAAAACAAATTTCGTTTAAAACTCAAAGAAATGAGCATGAAATAGAACGGAGAATTTCAAATGCCTGGAAAAAATATTGGAGCATGAAAGAAGTGATGAAGAGTGATATGCCAGTTATAATTAAACAAAAGATTATGGACTCTTGCATTCTACCATCATTAACCTACGCTTGCCAGACCTGGAAACTCACACATCGGGTAAAATCAAAGATTAGATCATGCCAGCGAGCCATGGAAAGAAGTCTATCAAAAATTAAAAAAATTCAGAAAGTACCACACTATAAAATTAGGAATATAACAAAAGTTGCCGATGCCTTGGTCCACTGCAAAAAACTAAAATGGCGCTGGGCTGGACATATAGCTAGGCTAACAGATAACAGATGGACTCACACCGTTACGTGCTGGAAAGGGCCATCAGGTAATAGAAAGAGAGGCCGTCCGGCCGCTCGCTGGGCGGACGATATAATTCAGGTGGCTGGCAAGAAATGGATGGAGAGGGCGAAAGACAGAGATGGATGGAAGTCTCTAGAGGAGGCCTTCACCTTCGAATGAGGGGTTCTTACCACAATAAGCTACTTACCTCAGACAGTGAAATATTATGTGCTTAAATACATAATTATCTTGTCATGCATAAAAATATTTTCTATGTATTACTTTTTAAATAAGCATGTTATGTATTTGGTGAGAAATAAAGGGCTTTTTTATTTTATTATTATTTATAACGTCTACTTTTCTTCGAGGGTCTAGTGGTTTAAGTACCTGGCCATAATTTACAAGTTCCGGGTCGGGCTTTGTGCCTAAATCCAGACTTGTCAGATCCTTGATTACGTTGCAAGCGTCACCAGATTAGATAATAGAGATACCTATCATTTTAAATTTTTAAAGACCGGTTTGTTGTCACCGTTGAGAAGTCGGTTACAGAGGTCGCGGGTTCGATCCCCACACAGTACATACATTTGTGTCCGTAAACATGTTTCTTCGTATCGGTCTAATGTTTAACCGTTGTCAAGCACCGGATAATACAATTTATGCTTAGTTTAGGGCTGCTTAGATGGCGCTGTGTGCATAATGATCATTATCATAATTCTATAATGATAATTCAAAGTGGTGAAGTATGGCCCACACTACCTCACAATACGAGATAAGGCCTGTGTCCCCCAGTGGGAACGTATATAGGCTGATGATGATTAGTTTTTCGACTAACAATATTTTCAATTTCAGCTGGGGGCATTCTGTCTATCTAATATGGCGTTTATCTGGCCTAATATCATAAATCTACTCGTCATCTGGCATAGGCCAGGCCTTGGCAAGTACAAATGGAGGTTATGGAGAGGCCTGTTTCTAATTTTAATCGGCCTTTTCCTCCTGATCTGCGGTAGTATTGTAAACATCAATGAGTTGGTTAAAACTGTATTTTGAAAGATAAAAGTTATACAGTACTTGAAGGTAAAGGCATCGGTTCATTCCCGTTCGTCCCACCAAGCTTCGTCCCACCAGTGGGACGAACGGGAATTGAATAAAATATTTAATTTTTATTCCCGTTCGTCCCACCAGCAAGTTCAGTGGGATGAACGGGAAGTGAACGTCGTGTTTGCTAAGATGACCATGATCTTTTTTATTCTAAATCAGTTATCAGGCAGGCACGCAGCCCACTTGAGGGTAAGTGGCTACTGCGGCCTATTCCATTAACGGATACTTTACAATCTTCGAGCCTTTGATTTCAAGTGTTCTGGCTCCCACATATTTACCGTTGGAACACATCCAGAGCTGTTATAGCGGCAGATTTAACCTGTGGGGTTGGTAGCTGGCCAGTACCAACCAGACAAAAATTTAATTACTTTTTTAATCATCCTTTCTCTCTCTATATTTCATATAGAGAATGATAAGTTTGTGATATTTTTTGTTTAATTTATTGGTAAATGAATTTATAATTTTCAAAGTATTATTCCTAAAGCCAGAGACAATCTACTAGTCTAGGTTGGTTTTTTCTGGTATAATAATGTACTAGCTTTATTAATAAGTAATTTTAATGGTATTTATTCGAACAAATTGTCAAGGTATATTATTATGAACTGAAATATAAATGTTTTTGGTTTAAATATTTTGTAAAGTATTTCCAAAAAGCTATTTGTAGATATATTTTTGTTACTTAGTTTTGTTTAATTTATGCCTATAATTTGTACTGCAGTGTTGTTTTGTAGCAATAAATGAAATTGAAAGTGACAAAAGTCTTTTTTTAACGAGACACAAATCGATTATGAGACAATTACAAAGCGTTTCAGCGATTGGTGCCATTTAGAATAGAATTTTTTTATTAGGTATTTTTACAATTAAAATTATATAAAGTGTTGACTTATACTTACTAAAGAATTTACAATATCTAGAAGGTTTACGCTCCGCATGTGCCGCGGTAAGCCAAGCTTACCATGGCGCTGGTATTCTGCGAATACCTAATAAAGGGTCTACTAACTTATCTACTAACACACAAAACTCGGTAGGGACATATATAAATTCCTTTCGACCAACAGTAAGGATGAATAGAACAGTTTCAGTTCCAGCTGCACCACTACTAAAACTCCCAAAAACAAGTCCGCATTCGTACAGTATAGGCATCTACTGGGGTAGCTACCTACCTAGGTACCTATCTAAATAAGCAGTAGGGGCAGTCGAAACTTTTTTAGTCGCATCTGCCCCTAGTGGATCCTGTAAAACTACTATGTTTAAAAAAAGAATAACTCTGAACGGACTAAGATTTGGAACTTGGCGCCATAGTAACTTTTATTCAGCTCAAAAATACCTATCCAGTGATGTATAACACACATAGCTATTGGAGGTGGGACCAGAATTGGCATCCTCCTTTGCTTCGGAAGTGATGCTCAGACTAGGTATCTTACAAGTAATTATTCTAAATACAATTAGATGAATGATTGCGTGAAGTTACACAAAGACATGAAAGTAGTGAAAGCATAAGGGAACTTGATTACAAAGCCAGTGGTGATGACTGGGAATAGACCAAATCAACTTGTAAAGGTGATTCATTCCCGTTCGTCCCACCAAGCTTCGTCCCACCAGTGGGACGAACGGGAATTGAATAAATATTTAAATTTTTATTCCCGTTCGTCCCACCAGCAAGTTCAGTGGGACGAAAACAAAAAACAATTCATATTATACATATAATTAATAACATTAAGGTACATATCACAAGTTAGACACCAATCCCTTAAGATTAGAATACGTTCCCGCTATAAACAGAAGGACTCCAACTAACAGTATGAAGACGTTCTTCCAGAACCTCCAGTAGTATCTTCCTAGCCCAGGGTCCTCCCAGACCACGAGGAAATCGATGAGGGCTGGGAATATGAAGCCCATGTTTGATAGGCAGAAGGCGCCGAGCTAAAAGTAGAGTGAACCAGATTATTCACTGGAAAATTGGTTTGACTATTGGTTACTGCTTTATTTCTACGTTTTTTTCCTATAGATATTTTAACTGTATTTTACTTCATTATTTATTTTTATGCAAGATTAGTTTTAGCAGGACGAGCACGCAGCCCATATGATGGTATTCGGGCGCTAGGCCTGTTGCATTGTTCATTGTGCGTCTCTTACAAAGGAGGTAAAATCGTCATTAACTCATATCAAATTCTTTTGATAAACGGTTTTTTTAAACGGTAGGTACGTAGAGAAAAAAAAAACAAAATTAAACGATCTCTTCTTTTTGAATATGACTTATCTCAAACATCTCAATTTTGATAGAAGTTGCTGACACGTGTCCATTTTAGAGCTCGTGGAGCTTGAGTTTTTCGCTAATGGATACGAAAACCTGGTGATATTCGTTGAGGTTCATAATGACCTTTATCCCACAATGCCCATGGGGTGCATAAAAAGTGGGACGAACGGGAATTCCGGTTTGTCCACTTGTCCCTACCAGTGTCTCCACTAGTAGAGACAAGTCCACTTTTTTGTCCACTTGTCCCTACCAAGTGTTGTCGGTATAGACATGTCCACTTTTTTTTCCACTTATCTCCACCGGATTGTAATTAAATGGTTTTTATTCCCGGTCGTCCCCCTGGGTTACTTCCCGTTCGTCCCTCTATCAAGTTGTCCATTTCCCAATAGCAACTGTATCAATATTTTATAAGAAATGTTTCTTGTCCACTTACCAGTCCCATCAAATTCCCGATATTAGGGAAAGCAATGGCGATAGCCGTGATGATGATGACGAAAGTAGCGCGGTAGATCCTCTCCCATATCCAGTGCCTCTTCGGGTTGTGCTTCCTCGAGAGGTAGTGCCAGACCAGGTTAAAGGGAGCCCAGTAGTTAAGCGCAAACGTCACGAATATCATGATGGCCATCAGCGCTTTGAGGACTTTCGGGAATCTGTAGATGTTGGCAACAACGACATAAATGTATCACCATCTCTCTTTCAGGAAGCAACTCCTGTATTTCAAGGAAGAAGTGTTAAACAAGTTCAGAGTTCGATTTGCTACCCTAAAACACCAGAACCGCCATAGCGATTCGATAGGCCATTTGACTGTGCAGGTTTTCTCACGATGTTTTTCACTGCCAAGTTGAACGTCATTGGGTATAGCCTAAACGACGCTCGGTTCAAAGATTCAAATTTCATGAAGATCAATTGTAGAACTCGGATTACGACTTACGTTTCAGAAGGAAAGTTCAAAGTGACAGGTGATATACAGTTTTCACCGAATCCCCAGTATCCGAAAAATCCCACGAGAATCAGAAAAGAAACCACGATGAACATAGCTGAAACAAACAAATAGCTTATTTTTACAAACACTTAAAGTGAAAAATATTAAACAAAGCAACGCGCAAAAGCTAGGCCAAAAGCCTCTATCATTGAAATCGCTATATACTAGGTTGGTTCGAACCAGGAATTGAACCAGGCCAGACTGGTGGGAGGGAGAGCAGGCGGGAATAAACCGGAGCCGATTTCCCATTCCATTATACGTATCTAGTGTTTAAGACGTATTAACACTTTCATTACCAGTACGATTTTCATGAATTCTTCTCGGATGCCCGCCTACATTTTACGTTAGACTCGCCAGGCGAGTCGCCGGCACTGGAATAAGATTTACGTGAACTCACCTGGTGAGTCGGTGGCACTGAACGTGTTAACCTTTTCCACGCCAATGTCTGATATATCAGACAAAAAAACATGATCAAGAAACGTTGTATTTTTACTTGCCTGAATGAGTTGAGTATAACCTAATAATTTTTTGGAATTTTTTTTTAATGGTCGTGGCGTGTGGGGCACCATTTTCGGAAAAAAAGCGTGGCGGGGAAAGGGTTAACAAGCAAGTTGGGTAGGTACTGTTTATAACTGACCTGCACACAAAACCAACGGAAACTGTTTTGGATTCCTCATGTTATTCTCAATCGGCAATGACACGCCGATTCCCTCCATGCTGAATATGGCGATCCCGCAGAACTCGAAGAATCCCACAGGATCCTTCCACGCGGGAATGTGGGATATGGCAGGAGCTGACTGAAGACTGTAGTACACTGTCGCCACTACGCATGCCACTGGAAATGTAATAATAAGAATTGAATATTTGAAATTCTGGGGACTTAACTACAATGGTTTATTCCCGGTCGTCCCCACTGGGTACGAGTGGGAAAAAAATTGGATCTTTTTATTTCTCACTCATTCCGCATAGGCCGAGAGTCAAATAATAGGTTCCTTGACACTAGTACCATGATACAGTTCTATACATAGTGTGTTCCTTTTACCTCTCCAACTATTGAGGTCTGGAGACCTTACTCACCGACAGAAACACATATAGCACAATAGTATGGGGAAATACCTACCTCCTTCGCCAGACGATCGGCTCATATTTTGAGTGATCCACTACCACCACCACCATCCATCCATCCACCTTCCTTTCTGACTGTAGATACTTCCATTCTGTCTATAATACTTCCTTTCGTGAGAATAATCCCTTCCTTTCTGACTATAGATTAGACACTTTCACCGCTTTGTACTTTTTTCTTTCATATTTTTATTTGTTTTCAAGTCGTCTGTTTTGTGTTACTTTTTTTTTTTTTTTGTGACTGTCCTCATGTAAAACTTCTTTAAAAGCAATCAAATTTCTAAAACTTAACTTACCAATAAACACATCAGCGACCAGTGTGAAAGGAGCAAGATACTTCAGCGTGGTGATCATACACAACAGCAGTATTGGCACGAGCAGTGCCAGGATGTACAGCCTCAGTGAAGCCAGGTCTCCCGAGTCGAACTCCTGCGTGCTTTCCACCAACTGCATGATGGACTTGGCAATTATGATCTGGTAGACACAGCACGCGCCGAACAGGTCTATGCAGATTATTATGTCTACTGCGTACCTGTGGGTGTTAAAGTTAAAATTAAGTATTTATCCTGCAGTATTAATGTGGAAGCCAGTAAACTTAAAATCAAAGGCTCGAAGATTAGATGAGCCTACAGTCTGGCAGCACATTGAGCGACGCTTCCGGGTGAAGTGGTTGCTTATCATCATAATTAAATGATGTGGTATAAAAAAAATAGCAGCCTATTATTACTGTAATTTCTATAAAATCATTCTAATTGCACTTTGTCAAGGCTCTACGGGATGCGAAATGAGAACACCCCCGGTTTATTCGCCACACACTGATCTTAAAAATGGCGGAATGCGGGTGTCGAAGTTTTCAGAGAGTTCGCGGAAAAGAAATCCGTTTTACTATAAAAATAGCGCATTTTTTGCTATAATATTATCGCATATACATAATACGAGAATTATTAATTTAGTAACAATGTACCAACACGCAAAGTGCCTGCCGCTTCGTCCAAAAATGTAACATGCAATCTCCCATTTGGATCTATTTTTAAGTGAACTAATAAAAAATCAATTTGTTAATTGACCTAACCTATCTGAGAGTGGTTCTATGTCATATGTATCTTAATGTAAATATAATAAACATACCTAAACCACTTACTGTACTTTCTCAGCTTAGGGAAGGGTCCCACTTCGAGAGCCGCTTCCGCCACGTCTGGGTAAGACATCTCTGTGAGATGGAGTCTCTTGTACAGGATCTGGGCTGACTTTACTAGTAACTGGAAATAGAAAAGAAAGAATCAAAGAAAGAGATATGTATACTTTCTTTCTTTGATTCTTGGACTTGGACAATATTCACACAGCGCCGTCCAGGCCCAAATTAGGCATATCATTTCTTAACCATACTTTTTTACCCTACCCTTCCTCCACAAATTATTATTACTGTTGATAAACTGTTGGTCATTTGGTGTTTGATCAAATTATGATATTTTAGCATCGTTGATCGCTTGTGTAGGTAACTGGCTGTGATCTTGCGGTTCCATTCGTGGGCCGAGCAATTTTTGTCGGTCTTTTCGAACGAAGCTCGGGTGTTTGTCACTTTTTATTTAGCCTGCAAAATGTCATACTTCCGTGGTTGAGGTCTCCTTCATAGTTTTCTACAGATCTCACTCCAAAGCTAGTAGTTACCGCCACCTTTTGTTTATTCTGCCTCTTTGTCGTCTTCCACCTATAGGTTTCTATGAGGTAGCGAATGGGACGAACGGGAATGCTTATTTTCACTTCCCGTTCGTCCCACTGAACTTGCTGGTGGGACGAACGGGAATAAAAATTAATTAATTTATTCAATTCCCGTTCGTCCCACTGGTGGGACGAAGCCTGGTGGGACGAACGGGAAATGAACCAAATTCTAGACACTGACTTGCCCAGTCGCACTTCAACTTAGCCACTTTTTACCCATTTTTACTTTACTTTTTAATATACAATCTCTGTGTTTACACAACAATTAACAGTGATATACTTACATGAACACAATACGTTATATAAAAGCCGAAGATGATGGTAAAGCCTAGAGACGTCCATAGGCCTCCTTTCATGAACGCCTCGTGGATGCCTAGTAGGCCACCGCCCAAGCATCCTTTTATGAGATGGCCTGTAGACTCTAATGCACTGGAAAAAGAAAACATTTCCTTAGGGGTGGTACATAGTTGACATTGTACATGGAGAGGATTCTGCGCCTGATCTGTCTTCGATCGTGTCAAACTGCTGTCCCACCGTGCTATCAAAGTGAGAAAATAGATAGTGCACCTTTGCTTTCGATTATTCGGCAGGACGGTAAAGGTAAACAACTGTAAAAAAAACGAAACCGAAATCGAAAGTGAAAAGTAGGTTCTTTTTGGAGCCGGTTAAAAAAACTTGGGTACTTATTTTGTAAAATCTGATAGTAAGCAGTCACTGCGACGTAGTCTGTAAAAGGAAATTTAACCATTATTGCTCTTGCTCGATATGTTAACGTAACGACTAGGCTTCTCTGATCGTCGAGACTTGGTAACTAATGTTTAGTTAACGACAAAAAGATTGTCAGTAAAAATTCTACGTCACAGATGAGGGAGTCAAACCCGCGACCTGGATGACGATTTAAATCTTTGCCTGCATGTAGTCGACTTCTCAACCATTGCACCTATTTATCTCTAAAATATCTCTATCTCATCTTTAATCTATGCTCTATCTATAAAAAGGGTTGTATTTAACTGCACATCAAAAAATACTGACTGTGCATCAAAAAAATACTGAATTGCTAACCTCACCTAACCTTTGGTGTGCATTCAGTTATTTTGATGTACATTTCAGTATTTTTTAGATGTACACTTAAAAATATCCCCTATAAAAATATAGCACGTGACCCGTGACACGTGACAAGATGTTCCATTACTCCTAATGTGACACCAAAGATACGCAATCATTAGTCTTCATTTTTGCGCGCACGCGTCCTAATAGATACGAAGGTCAGATCATTTGAATGTCGAAAACCGATCTTTCACAATATTCCATTTTACGTCTTATTCTATAGCAATAAAGATTTTAATCGCGTGAGTAATTGTACATTGTAAAACGTGTACATTGAAATTCTGTTATAGGCTTAATTTTTTGAGTTATTCCGGTTGGATCCCCTGGTCTGATCCCCTGGCGATTATTATTATGTTTTAATACCGGAATGACCCAGTTTGCGGTGGATCAATCGGGAATTAAAACATAATAATAATCGCCAGGGGATCAGACCAGGGGATCCAACCGGAATAACTCAATTTTTTTCAGTTAAACTATTTCATTGAAGTATTATTCGGTTTATTTTTTAATTGGAAACGAAAGTGTTGTTAAATGATATTATTAGCATCTGATATGCATGCATGCGTTTGTTGAGTTGATAATTTTGACAAGCCACACAGTTTGTAAACAAACGGTTTTAATTCAATGAACATAAATGATAATGCTTAGATTGAGGCTTTATTTAATAATGTTATTTATTTAATGTACACTTCGATATGACCACAACACCTTGATAAGGGCTCGTTTTACTCCGGTTTTCAAAATTGACAATGATATTTGAACCTTTTAATTCAAGAGTACTACCTCCCACATTAATATTACCGGAATCACAGTCAGAGCTATTATTGTGACAGATTTCCCCTGTGGACCCCCCACAGGAGAAATCTGTAGCTAGCAAAGTAGTAACTTACTTTGTAGGCTTCGGTATGCATCGTTGGGCGGCAAAGTCCCATTCTTCTTTATCCGAGTGCAACACATATTTCTTCTTGGTTCCATCTGGCGGTGGCTGAGGAGGTGGTTTTGTCTCAGGAACCTGTGGTTCGCCAATTCTTCTTTGGTCTGTCTGAAATTAATTATCATGATTGTTAAGATTTTAAAACAACCATCGTAGAAATTAAAATATGGGTAAGGTTGGCTTAATCACCACGGTTGCCAAATAAGGATTGGTGGTCACGAACCCAAGCTGTGTTTTAATCATCCGACACAAATATTCTGCCTGACCCGGAAAATTATAATAGTACTATAAGTTATATTATGATACTCGTAGTACTATAAGTTATATTTGAAAAAAGAAATTACGCGCGGTTGAAACCGAATACTATAATAGTACTATAAGTTAAATATTTTGTTTTTGTACCAATTAATTTAAGACGCCATAGACCGTTATCGGAATAAAAAATGTAATGCAAATAGGTGTTTTTTTTGTTTATGTCTTAATGTGAAGAAATAACTAGTTTCAGCTAGTTTCTCTGAAGTCAACAAGCCTATTATGTGATTTTTGAATGTCGTCTCCTTGCCATAAGAATTTACTCAGAAAAAGTTAGGTACGCTAAACTTTTAGTTGTAACATTTTACTCATATATTTCTAAATTCTCTGAACACATCATTACAACAAAATTATTTCTAAGCGTATTACGTAATTTACAAAGGATGAAATTCTCATAAAAATGTTTTCTCTATTTCTTTGAAACATTAAAGAAAGATGTTTGAAAGGGCAACCTTTTAATTAATTAGCGGATTAGAATACTAACGAACCGGAGCAAAAAATGTTCTTTATAATAAAAAGTCAGAGAAGTACTAAACCTAATTATGTAGCCTTCATAATTAACCAATTAGCTCTAAAAGACTTTTGAGATCATGTTTTTTTATATCACTTCAGTTGGCAGGCAGACACACTTTGTTACTTGAATACAGTTATGTGTGCCTGGTAGTCATGTCAAGCCCAGAGACGCTGCCGATGGCAATGCGGGAGCGCGGGGGTGTTTAGTGGGTTTTCTCCGTGCATCAGACTTTCTAAAGGCTGCGGTATGGAGCTGCACTAAGTCCCACACCTACCCTAGGTGCGATATGGTGCCTAATGGTAATGGTGCGTACCTAATGCTGTTTGTTGTACCTACTGTGGCGCTCGCGCCGTCTCCAACTTGGCCTCCGCAGAATACCAGTGGCCGCGGGCGGCTCCCTGGCCGACCCGACCAAATACTGAGCGGGGACCTATTTGGTTCTTAAAATACCTAATTATGTTAAAATTGTTTTTGTTTGTATTGTTTCGTTTGATTTTTAGTTATATTTTAATGTACTATGTAAGGAACCAAATAAAACTTTTTTCTTTCTTTCTTTCTTTCTTTTAAATGTATTAGGTACCCTCCGCCAAAAGGGCAGACACGCAGCTCACCAAATGATAAGCGAAAACTGCGACTTTCATTTTTTTACAGGGGGAATGCCTTACGTTCCGTCCCCCTTATTCAAGGGAGAAGGGTGGTTTGTGGAACCACTGAAATCGGTGGGTTTGCCCAATTAACCCCGGGGTGTTTTATCTAGTATCGGAGGCGTTGTGGGGATTCGGCAAGAGCCTCGACGTCCACGCGGTTCATTCCCGTTCGTCCTACCAGTGGGACGAACGGGAAGTGAAAATAAGCATTCCGGTTCGTCCCACTGGTGGGACAAACTTGGTGGGACGAACAGGAATGAACCCACACCGCAACCTGGCAAGCAATGCCCTAAATAGACTCGCCCTACTTGTTTTGGACTATTGAAGTAGTGACCAATGCAGTGCGGCCTATTCCATGCCTATAAACTATTAGTTCGCGCGTAAGTACTAGTCAACTCCTGAGGAATGCGAGCGGGGACGGGGGAGGTAAACAGTCAGGCGTAAAAAACCTTTTTTATTGTTTACTTTCATTGTTTAAACAATCTTAAGATTTTGATTTATAATAAATAAATATTAACTTCTGATTGGAATGTAAAAAAATGTCCAAAGCAATATGAAAGCCATAGACAATTTGGCGTATGGCTATATTCTCATATTTCTCACATTAGAAAAATGTATATAAACAAAAATGACACGGTATGTTGTTAGTACCATAATTGTTGATGATAACAGATAACATTAAGAGCTTAAAAGATGTTTTACAGAAGATTATATTTTATTACTTTATTGCTATAGTAAGGTTGCAACAACAGAAAAAGATTTCACATGTCTAAATATTCATGCAAGATAACATTATAGAGTTGTACATTTTGAACTATTGAATTAGTTATTAGAAGTTTCTTAATATAAATTAAGGCATAAGTTTAGTAGTAGGACATTTTCAGAGTCCGACTGGCTAGCTAGTATCTACCCAGAGGTGAAATTTTCCTCTGTAGTTTTAAGAATCAATAATACTCGTGATTGGGAAGCCAGTATTCTTGAATTGAAAGATTTGAAGATCAGAGGAGTGCTAGTATAGTGAACTCATAATTGAATTCTGTGATAAATCGATCTATGGCAACATTCCACATAGAGAGAGTTCAAGGCCAACTGCCACTAGGCGGGTAGTATGCCTGTCTGAAACTGAAGTGACATTTATAAACAAACATAATAAGGTACCTCCTGCGGTACAAGTCCCTAAGAAAAAAATGAAATGTTCTGAATAAATTATTTTACATAAACCTTTTAGTATGACATTTACAAACAACAAAAGAATAATGATCAGCTGGCGTAACCGAATTCCGGCCCTGTGGTTGGGGGCTTTAGAGTACCTCCACCGTACTCCCCGGCGTGGGGTAAGAATCCCCAGACGGGGATCCCAGGGATGTTGGTGCGAAGGGTGGGGAACCTTCGTACCTTTAGAGCATCCCTGAGTATGTTGGCAGTGTGGGGTGGCCTCACACTGCCAAGTGCCATGAGGAAACGGGGGAGGCTATGCTCGCTTCCCCTGAGGAGCGCTGCACTAAAGCAGCAGAGCTCAGCTGGAGGAGGGCAATTGTGTGAATCTCTGCATAGAGCGACCCGGCCCCCCAGCCTGTGCTTGAGAAGACCACAGTGGAGTTTTATTCAGTACCCCCTACTGCTGGGGTATCCTGAAAGGATTTCTCGTAACCGAATTCGTCTAAGGGCCGTCAAATGTGATTAAAGAATAGGTACAGACCCCGGCAAACTACTTGAATATCGGGTGGGGACTGCGCAGCACACGAATTTTGACAAGTCGGCGCCCTATTGGTCAGAAGCATACCTCTGACCAATAGCGTGCGTGGGCGTTCGGGAGATTCGCGCGCGCTATTGGTCACGTAAAGTGCACATGCGCGAACTTTCCCCCTTTCCGTCGATCGATGTTCAACAAGTATGCCGATAGTTATATTAAGATGGAGGAAATAGGCTAGATCGTAAAGAAAATGACATTATTCGACAAGCATGATGAAGAATCAAGAAGAATCAAGAATCAAATTCATTTATTCAATTTAGGCTCGTTTAAAGCACATATAAATGTCAAATTGTACAATTATAGTACAGTCAAAAGCACGTCAGACGTAACACTTTGGACTTTGTACCGCTCTTATGTCGGGGGCATAAGTGCTATTATCGAACTGCAAGTGTATACCGTGAGATGCTGTTGACTGTACATGTCACAAATTAAAATTATAATAAAGAAAAAAAAAAGAAAGAAAATACAAGTCAAAACTATTACCCGATGACAAACATCTACGACCAAGATGAGTTTTATATATCAGTAGTTTTGATTCCATATCTACAGCAATAATTGTTATCTTGTTTGTACGCACAAATCTGACAGAGAACCATCTTATTCATCTTACGCAAAGGACCATTTTATGAGCTAAACGTGTCTATATGTAACCATAGTATAGGTAGGTAGGTAGGAATCACTACTGAACGTATAGCAATGTAAGAATCACTCTGATATTTATGAATAAATATTATATTCAAGGCAATATCGATAGAATGTGTGGTTCGATGCTCTTCCGGGAGTGTTGATAATATTCCTTAATTTACATACTATATATTATGTTTAAGAAAGATGGAGTAGGTAATTAGTAGATCTTATAGACAATTTGGCGTATGGCTTTATCCATATTTAGATCTTAACCCGAATGAGTCTGTCTGAAGAAGTGCCTCCACCTTTCATAAGACCACAGTAAAGTAGTACTTCATAACTGTTTTACTAAGTTTAAGGTCTCCAGAGCTTGGTTTTAGCAGCGGCAGTTGTTTAAATCTTTTTTTTGCTGTCAACGTTAGGTTTTCCCTTCGAATTATGAATCATTTTATACGTAGAAAAGGACTAAGTATAGGACACTATAGGACCACTTACTTATAAGTAGAAAAGGACAATATGGCACTATAGGACACTTGCATATGGCATATTATCATGGATTTAATTTTGTATAGATTCACTTTCATATATAAGTATTTATATAAAAAAATATTGACGCATAATTAGGGTACGAAGGTGGACTTAATTCTAAAAGAATTTTCTAAATAAACCTTTGGGAAATATAATAGTATACCAGAAGGATTTTTTTTTAATCTACAAGTATAAAGTTTATCACACCAGAAAGAGAAAAAAATGTTGTAGAATCTTACATGTGTATTGTTCAACTCCATGCTCGCACAACACGGCACCGGTGCCTGCGCACGACTATGCTCGTCTCAGCTGATGCGTCGCTTGCTTGGCGGATTGACATCCTCTATACTGACCTTGCTATGTATACTTCACTGCCAAAATATGTGGAATCCAAAATACGGGAAAAGTTTTTTTTAATTGCAATGTGTAACAAGACGAGCAGATCGTCGTACACCTGATGGTAAGCACCACGTCCGCCCTTAGACAGTTCAGAGCTAAACAGTAACTAAGCAGTTACTGTCCGGCACTGCCCTGCGCCCGCTACACCGAGACGACAGTTATGAGGTCTATATGATTGCGGAAATTTTTCTTTGTAGCAGGGAGACAAACGTGCAGTTTTGACACCTAAAAGTAAGTGACCACTACCGTCCATAGACACCTGCAACTAGGTCTTAAAAGAAAGGAAAAGGTAAATCAATTTTTTTATATACTACATCAGTTGGCAGACACACACACAGCCTACCTGATGGTAAGTGGCCACTGCGGCCTATTCCATTGAGGGGCACTTGACCAGGAAGCATCCCTCAATGTGCTGCCAGACTGTAGGCTCATCTGATCTTCGAGTCTTTGATTTCAAGTGTACTGGCTCCCACATTTATACTGCCGGAACACAGCCTGAGCTGTTATGGCGGCAGATTTCACTTGTGCGGGTGGTAGCTAGCCAGTCAGACCCTGAAATAGCCCTACCACCAACCAAAATACATATCTAATAAAAGTACATGAAAAGCTGTCTAGCTATTTGTTTTAAAAGTTAAAATTATTGATGTAGTTAATATTATTGATGTAGCTTCATTGTATCAAAATTTTAAACGATAATAATATGTTCTCACACTATTATGTATTCAACTGTACTTTAATTGTCAGTTAAATGCATATTAAAGATATAAACATTGTTATCTTAAAATGTTTTTTACTATCACGAATTAGTTTGCTTTGTCTCGTACAGGTATAAACTTCAGTGCCTTTATGAATGAAAATTGTCACGACTTTTTTTTATACACGTGGTACAACTTTTTAAGCTGAAGTAGCCAAGTATGGAACATCACTTTATAAGCGCAAAGTCAATGGTTTGAATATTACCTATTGTTTGGACACCTAATGTTTTTTGCAAGAGCTCGACGGTGATGGAAAACATTGTGAAGAAATCTACTATGCCGGAGCACTTTTGGATCTGTTATGGCAACAGGTTTTTCCGTAGTAGTAGCTAGCTAATCCGATTCTAAAGTCCTATCAACAACTAGATTCAAGGCGAGAATCTAGATTTATTATCTGGTAGGTAGTGAACTTCTATTTCAATGTTGTTATTGTTTCGATACATAGGTACTTTTTGTTATTTTAAATTTTTATTTTTTAGTTTGACTTTTTGTTTTTGGGTCATTCTTCTTTTTAACCTACAATTTGATTTAACTTTAGCTCAATTTCGAAAAATAAAATATTAATCTTTCTGGGGGGTATATATATATTTTCTGATAGCAGAATTCCTATTCTATCTGAAAAAGTTGTTTGCCACGAAGTTTACAGATATTTGTACAATTTTCAGGACTTGAAAGACAGACGCGACGAAAAAAATTACAACTTCGTCACGAAATCTTTTATTTTATTCTCTCGAATTCTCTTCGTCAAATAACTTGTTGTTTTGTAATACACTAATTAGCTAAAAGAACTCTTAGAAACCGTATTAAAGTAATACATTTGTATTTAAAAAACATGTTTTATTCATGATCTCTTACCGTTCTGTCACATTTTCTGCTATTATAAAGTATGTTTTTGCTGTAAATCAATTTTTACTATCATTTACAAATAAATATTAATATCACTGATGGAAATATCATCAACTATTAAAAAGAAAAAGAATCCTACGCTGCACTTGTTGTAGCAAAATAAATAAACGACCAAAACCATTTTCCTAGCAGGAGACAATACCGTGACAGAGTAATTATTCTAGAGATATCAGACTGCATTTTGGAATGAAACAAGTTTATTAATCTAAAATCATTAATTTTCTTATAAATCTTTTGACATTGTCATATAAAATAACATGAGATCCAACTAAGATAAATTAAATTAACCCATTTGGACCTAGGTACCGTACCACATGTGGTACAGTGACTTTAAAAAATTCTATTAACTTACCTACGTAATAATTCGTATTTATTTTAAATGTAAAATTAAGTTTGGATTGTTTTCTTTAGGTTAAAAGTTTTTCAAGTGCGTTTTTCTAAGATAATTTGATAATATCTTCTAATATGCGCGGAACGGAACCAAAAAATATTGTCAATTTCTTCAAGAAGGTAAATTTTATATTTTGTCACAAAATGTGTTATTTATTTGTAAATAATAGGGTACACTGTAGCTGATATCAATTCAGGCGAAGAAGGTGCTGAAAAATAAATAATTTGCGAGTTGCTCCGAGTTTGCTTAGAGCACCTGTAGAGTTTTCTGCATCAGGCTCTGGCTCCGATGGAACTGCAGCAGACCCAAAGATTGAAGATGGGCATGGGTCGACTGAATCACAAGTCTTTGAAAAAACGCACGATTTTTTATAGTCACCAATGCATTATGCATGCATACCCTCGATCGGGTGGTGCTGGGGAGAAGCGTCACCATAAACCATGTGACGGAGTGTTCATGTGAAGGAGTGGTAATAATGTGTAGCAAAGTCTATAACACTTAAAGGTTTACATAGAATATATATTTTTCACGTTGGTAATAAAATATTTGTTATAACGTAAGAGCGGACAGCAAAAAGTAACAATAATAATTATATTTTAAATCAATTACTTACGTGACAAAGTGGTAGCCGAATAAACACACGCACCTCCCACCACAGCGTTCGGGCGAATGACACGCTGTGGCTACATCACAGAGGGAAAATCGAAGCAAGGGGAGAGTGGGGTTGAGACCTCCAATCGCAGGCAACAAAGACGAGCAACTCATACGCGAATTTCGAAGGACAACCCACGTGACAGAATTTACGAATTAAAACCTTAGGTAGTGGAAGACAAGAACTTGATATTTTTTAAATATTTCATTAAAAGTGACAGAAAATAATGGTTGGTATTACATTAAAGGTAATATATTTAGGAGTTAAAGGAAATTTTTACATTATGTGTCATCATATATTTTTTAGTTTTATTATGGATTATACGCTAGCCGAGGCTGCGGTGCACAGTCATTAATGTTTAGTACAGTGCCTGTAAAAATACAATTAAGAAAAAACTTATGGTAATTTCCTTGTTTTTTTTTTCACTGAGCGGTGAAGACACCTTTTTGTAGGTTAAAAAGAAGAACGACCCTTTTACGTAAATTATCAATGTAGTGTACATCTATAAAAGACCAATAGTTAAGCATTTTTCTAATGTTAAATATGTATATTGTCGGTGTACCTTTTTAAATAAATAAATAAATCGAACCCACGACCTCCGAGCGGCTTAGCCACTGTTCCACGAGGCGGTCGAAATGCATTGTATGCGTGCTCCATTATCTATGTCTCGACACACGTACACTAGAACAAAATCTCATTATTTGCACTGAAAAACAGGTCCAGATTATTTTTATACTAAGTTATCAGACAGACACGCAGCCCACCTGATGGTAAGCGGCCACTTCGGCCTAATCCATTGAGGGACACTTCACCAGGAAGCGACGCTCAATGTGCTGCCAGACTGTAGACTCATCTGATCTTCGAGCATTTGATTTCAAGTGTACTGGCTCCCACATTAATACTGCCGGAACACAGCCAGGGCTATTATGGCGGCATATTTCACCTGTGCTAGCTAGCCAGTCGGACTCTGAAAAAGCCCTACCACCATTCAGACCCTAGGTGGGAATCGAACCCACGACCTCCGGGTTTTATACCCGAGCGGCTTAGCCACTGTTCCACGGAGACGGTCAAAAGATTGGGAGATTTTGTTTGAGTGTGCGTGCGGCGACGCATAGATACAGGCGCACACGTACATTTACTTTTTCTACTACGGTTGTATTACAGCGAAACCATTTTATTGGCAATATTGGACGAAGTATGAAGGACGTGATTGACAAGTTTGCTTGTTTATTGTCCCAATGACTTCTTGTTAGTTCAAATGGAAGGGACACTGTCTACTGGTAGGTAAGCTATGCGATGCGATAGATAACATAGAAACTTTCTGAACAGGGCTTTGTGTAAAGTCCGTTTTTCCTTAGCTGGCAAAAATTTATAAGATTACTGGAACAGCTCGTAGACACTTGTTCACATTTCAACATAAGTTAGTTTTCGGTCTCAAAAGGTAATTTTTGGGGCTGTTCAAACAATTAAGATCCGATCCGATTAAGCGTTATTCAATGAAGGCATGCTTTTCACTCGTGCGTAATTTCTTTTTCTAAAATATCCCCCCTTCTCTCCACATTTCCGGGATAAAAAGTACCCTATGGCACTCGGGGACAGTGTAGCTTTCCAACAGAGAAATAATTTTTCAAATCGGTTCAGAAGTTTCGGAGCCTATTTAATACAAACCAACAAACAAACGAACAATCAAATCTGTCTTTTTTATAAAATTTGTATAGTTTACATTAAAATTAATAAAGCTTTTTCTTTTAATGTGCTGTCATATTTCTCTGAAAGCGTGTTTCAAGTAAAGTAAGTAAGTAAGTAAAGTACCTACGTAAAGTAAGTAAAGTAAGTGAAGTACGTGAAGTAAGTAAAGTATATAAAGTAGGTAAGTAACGTATATTTCAGCAAACGTGGACAGTGTTCCTAACAACAGCAACTGTATTGATAAAGAATCAATTAGGTGAATTGCCTTTTGGACGTCGCTTGAAGAACATCTGTTTATAATAATACGTAAGTATTCGAATTTAAATTTAAGTTAATTGTATAAATTATTTTGACTTCAGAAGATCACTTTGTTAGTCGAATGTTTCATTATGTTTGTTATGAATGATTTTTTTATGCTACTTCAGTTTTAATTCTCTTGTTAGACGCTAAGCTCTACATTAAGACGTTCAGCCATAGAAGTACTATTTAAATTAGAAAATAATGCTCGGGTATAAAAACACGGAGGTCGTGGGTCGCCTCATGGGTCTGGTTGGTGGTAGGGCTTTTTCAGAGTCCGCCTATCTAGCTACCACCCCCAAAGGTAAAATCTGCCGCCATAACAGCTCTTGCTGTGTTCCGGCAATAATAATGTGAGAGCTAGTACAATTAACATCAGAGGCTCGAAAATCAGATGAATTGAGTCTAAAGTCTGGCAGCACACTGAGGGACGTTTACAGGTGAAGCGTCCCTCAATGGAATAGGCCGCAGTGACCGCTTACCATCAGTTGGGCTGCGTTCATGTCTGCCAACTGATCTCCTACGAGATAGCTTTTTATAGTACAAACAAGCAAAATTGCGAGTGGAAAGCTACCTAGTTTATGAAATTAATAACATTAATATTCCTCTCCTAAATATCTAGATTGGACACAGATACCTAATACAGACAAATGTATCATTCAGCCTTCAAATATAATTATTTACAGCACGCGTTGAGTCTGGAAATTACATTAATAATAAATTATTTTAGACAGAACCTCTTCTAGTATTGTATTAAGCTTTAGACATTATAAAAAGAAGAGTAGGTAAATCATTTAGTTTGTAAGCAAATTATCATCAATCAAACGAGATTACTTTTAACTGACTTCAAATCGAAGAAGTTTTCAATGCGACGGTATGTTTTTCTGGTTGAGTTATTCCTGTAAAGTGTATTTTATTGGCTTCTCTACATTGATGACCTTATTATTGAATACTAGCTGACCCGGTGAACTTCGTATCGTATCACTAACCTACTTTAGTATTTTTCTCGCAATTTTTCTATATTTTCTCATCGTTCAAACCTTCCCTGGACTTCCACAAATATTTCAAGACTAAAATTTGTCAAATCAGTTCAGTTGTTCTCGAGTTTTTGATCAGTAATTGATGAAATATTGAGCAGCACGTTTAATAGGTGCACACACTGTACACAATTAGTTATGTGACTGTTGCATAATGAGGGTCATTAAAATACGAATGTGGTTTTATGAAACAAACGAAGTGAGTTTCATAAAAGGATCACATGAGTATTTTAATGCCTAATTATGTACAGTCACATACATAACTTTATCTTCATTCATACGATAAATGTCTATTTTAAAGTCAGGATCGATGTGAAACCGCGTGGAATATAATCCGTAGTACCAGGAGAGCAGAGAAGAACAAGAAGCTAGGCTAGCTCGCGTCTTTCAAACTCTTTGATTTAATGGTGCGTCTATGCTTACGAAGCGAGCACGAGCGGCGCACGAGCGGAGCACGAGTCGAACCGCTCTGCTCGCGTGACAAGTGTGGACGCACAACAAGCCTGCCACGAGCCTACGACGATCTCTCCTCGAACATAGTTTCAGCCTAAATATCGAAAAACCGGCACGCGGTGCGAGACAAAAAATTGTGTAGTTCTATCTCTTTCTTTTACGTGGTCTATCCGTATCGCCCTCTTTTTCTTGTGTGAATGCGATAGATACTATCAATTTGTATGCAATTTGTCTATAGTTTTCTCTGTCTACGGGCGGAGCACAGTCGAGCACGAAACGAATGCTCGAAGCGCGCTCGTTCGAGGCTCCAAGTCCGTCCACAGTACACGAATTTTGGATCGGCTCGTGCTCCGCTCGTGCGCCGCTCGTGTTCGCTTCGTAAGCATAGACGCACCATAATGAATAGTTACGCTGCGGTTATGCTCTCCTGGTACCTTTGAAAATACATCAAGATGTTTTGCTTACTTATGTTAGCTTCAAATCCATTAATTTTTACTTTTTAAGAAGACGTTCGAAATTTGAACTTAATTAAAGTATCGGTTACCGATACTAAAATGTAAACATTACGATGCAGCCACAGATACTTATATCTAAATGTAGTGCGTTTGCTCATCGCTCCTGACTATAAAATAGACATATTATGGTATGGATGTAGATAAACACATATTCACAACAATTAAAATGAGGAAAAAATGCACTAGAAAGTATGTACTCGTAAAATTATATTTGTTGTAAAGCCAAGGGCATAGATAATACCTACTAGATAGCGGTTACAAATAAATAAATAGAAAAAAAAATCCACTATTGCCAGTGTGTTAAGACCAGTATGTTTTTGCGAGCAATAAAATAAAAATTAAGCGGTATAAAATTCAAATCAACGATCTGGATGCCTCGTTGAATATTATCCTACTAAAATGTTAATGTAAAAAGAGAGCCAAGTTCTTTGTTAACGTCCTAGTAATTTCATCTAGAATAGATCTGGAGGTCATAGGTTCAGATTATCTAAAGTGGTTGTGGCTTTGTAGCACTTACTTGTGCACTTAAAATTGTAGTTAATCGTGAAGTTTGGCCGCTGTAGCCAAAACTCTGCTAAGAGGATATGCGTTCCGACCGCGGCTTTGCCCGCGTATTACTATGCTAAGTTATCCCACAGGAATGTATCGCAGGGATATTTTTTCCGACATAAAAGTAGGCTATGTATTTTATGAAAGATTATGGCAAACGAGCATGTGTGACGTTAGATGTTAAGTTAACACTAGCGACTAGGATCACAGAGGCATTGTCGGCTTTTAAAAAAAAATTAAACCGACTTCAAAATAAAAACAAAAAAAAAATAGGTACCTAAAAGCACTGAAAAGCAAAAAATAATTTTAAAAAGACATTCATCAAATGCTCTTATTGTCTAAGCCTTAATTAAATTGTATTTTACGTGCTAGGTAGGTACCTACTAATCTGTTTGAAGTCGGTGCCAAGCCAAATAGTAGGTACCCAGACTACGTACCGTCCGCGGATTAATTAGTTACCCTGTAAAATACATTATTATTATGTATCATTTTTTATTTTCTTTGGATTGGCACCGACTTCAAACAGATTAGTAGGTACCTACCTAGCACGTAAAATACAATTTAATTTAGTTAATAGGCTTAGACAATAAGAGCATTTGATGAATGTCTTTTTAAAATTATTTTTTGCTTTTCAGTGTTTTTAGGTACCTATTTTTTTTTTGTTTTTATTTTGAAGTCGGTTTAATTTTTTTTTAAAAAAAGTTTGTTTATTTTTCTATTTTTAGTGTGAATAACACGTAGTGAGTAAAACTCTTTCATAATAATGATAGCGAAAATACGAGTAAAATAGTAGAATTGTATTATTTGACAATATTAGGTATTCTTCATTAAGTGTTCAGCACCTTGGGTAGACCAACTAAAGACGCAGCCCGCAAGAGGGACATAAGAATTAAGAAGTCGTACCCTGTAGCTTCCATCATCATAGTTGTACCTTCCATCATCAGCTTAGCTGCAAAAGTACATGAAATAAAACTAACGGTCCTCATATTCCTACAACACTGAAATAATTATCCCCCAACTCCTAACCATTAAGGAGTTGTACCTTCCATCATCAGCTTAGCTGCAAAATTTCATGAAATACAACTAACGGTCCACATATTCCTACAATACTGAAAGAATTATCCCCTAACTCCTGACCGTTAAGGAGTTGTACCTTCCATCATCAGCTTAGCTGCAAAAGTACATGAAATACAACTAACGGTCCACATATTCCTACAATACTGAAAGAATTATCCCCTAACTCCTTACCGTTAAGGAGTTGTACTTTTCATCATCAGCTCATCAACATAAAATTATGTCTATCGGACGCAAAAACTTGAATGGCTTCAGAAAAAACAAGTAACGCGTAGTGTGCGCCTATAAAATTTGAGGTTTGCCCTTGATTTTCCCGGGATCCCATCATCAGATCCTGACATGGTGACAATGGGACCACCTCGGAACTATGCACTTTCAAATAAAAAAAGAATTATTTAAATCGGTCCACAATTGACGGAGAAATCGACGGACATACATAAAAAAAAAAGAATACATACAGTCGAACATATAACCTCCTCCTTTTTTGAAGTCGGTTAAAAAAATACTGAAGAAAAACTTCCAGTTTTTAATCTTTTCCTACACCAAATGTCATGTAGATATTTTGTTGAAACGCTGCAATGTGAAAGAAGGACGAACTCAAAAAATTAAATACTGTTACCACATCAGCACTGGGTATTATTTGACCTTATCCTTTCCCAAAGTCTAGACTAGGTCTGAATCACATTTCACAAAGTTTTTTTGTAACATAAAAAGAGATTGAAGACGGTATATACCAAATGATCCTCGAATAAGTACGCCTTAGCCCGGAAGAAGAATTCGAAGTCGTTTAGAGTTATAAATCTTGGCTCCACGTTTTACCGAGCACGGAAAACATTATAGGAAAACAATCTTCGAAGATACCACGTCCTCGCGACGCTAAAATCATCCGAAGCGCCCTAAGTAGCGTCGGGGGATAGATGGCACATTTTAAAGACAGTTCAAAAGCATTCCATTCGATGTTATATGGGAGCCTTCAGTGTTCAGAACTTCAGACTCTGCGCTGGTTCGGCAGTGAGGAATTCCGTTCCGTATATCCTCCGTATTCTTAGCAATTAAGATTACGCTTCGCTTGTATGGAATTTTGGGTAATCATCCTTTGAGAAATACGTTTGCCGTTATTTCCAGTGATGTTTTGTGTATTTGTTTACATGAGAGCTTGGAATGTAGGACAGAAGTTATTAGACGAGAAAGATCCGTTGTACTGAGTAAAAAGGGATTATTTTTGTAATGATTCCTATCATATGCTGTATGATTCTCGGATTTGAATCCCGCTACAGTGTGATACCGATACCTTTGTTGTTTCTGATTCCTATGACACAAGTACCTATAATATGCCTTTGGGAATGTACGTGGTGCAGCTATTAAATATATTTTATCTACATCCATACCATAATATGTCTATTTTATATTCAGGAGCGATGAGCAAACGCCCTACATTTAGATATAAGTATCTGTGGCTGCATTGAAATGTTTACATTTTAGTGTCGGTAACCGACACTTTAATAATTACGTTCAAATTTCGAACGTCTTCTTTAAAAGTAAAAATTAATAGGTTTTTTCGATTATCGAATTAGTCGATTAGTAATTTTATGTTCCATTCCTATACATTTAATTCAATGCTGAAATTATAACAATCGATTTGAGAATCGAAATCAACTCGAGTCTAGATTGTTTATAGATTTTAAAAACTACAAACGTCATTTATTCAAATTGACCTACAAATTACATAGATTTAGTATATATTATGACATGATTTTGTACTAATTTGCTCATCGATCCTGACTATAAAATAGACATATTATCGTATGAATGAAGATAAAGTTATGTATGTGACTGTACATAATTAGTCATTAAAATGCTCATGTGATTCTTTTATGAAACTCACTTCGTTCGTTTCATAAAACCACATTCGTATTTTAATGACCCTCATTATGCAGCAGTCACATAAATAACTATTTACTATTTATTCTTTCAAGCTAGCTACTTGCACAGCAACTAGATTGTTTTTATCCCTAGTATATTAATTATTTTATGTTGATGACCGCGTTGGTATACCTAATAACTGAAAAGTCGGCTATTACCTACACCAAAAGGTTGCAGGTTCGATCCCCGCTCGGTACAAACATTTGTATGAACATGTCTGTTTGTATCGGTCTTAGTATTTCTTTGTATATTATTGTATGTATTTATTTACTCACCTAAAAAGAAGTTACACAGTTGGAATCCTAACAAGTTGGATTTTTTTTATGATATTGTGGGCAGACGAGCGTGCGGCACACCTGATGGAAAGTGACAACCACCGCCCATTGGCAACTGCAAATCAGGTGGAATCAGAAATGCGCTGCTGGCCTTTAAGGAAGGAATACGCTCTTTTTTAAAATAATTGCAATGTAATGTAATGAATGTCCATTTATTTCCATTCAGAATCTCCAGCTAGGAGGCAAGGTTTTCCCGCAGCGTGGCTTCTTATTGCATGGCTCTGGCGGCGGTGGGGGACACAAGTTCAGTTCGTCGAACGCTTGCTGGCAGTTGGATGGACATGACGGCTTCCTGGGGGGACACTTTTGGACGCACGTTTCCACCTGAAGAGAGTGATAAGAACTTCTGGTCAAGTATTATTTTTTAAATCCTAAATCAGGTGGCAGATATGCACGCACAGCACACAGCCCACCTGATGGTAAGTGACTACTGCGCACGTATTTCATTACTAGGCACTTCACATCACAAAGCAAACACATAGTGGAAACATCATTCCATATAGAAAACAAGATAGGCCAAGTCTACTTTTTATTTGCTTTGTGCTTCACATGGAAGCGTCGCTCAGTGTGCTACAACACATTGTTAGGTTATCTGATCTTGGAGTCTTTGATTTCAAGTTAAATAATATAGGTAAGCCACCTTTATTATTTTAATTTCATTTTTAGTTCATTGCTACTTTTTCAGGAAGAATACAGAAAAATTTCTGTATTCCGGGTGGTGGTGATAAAATAGTATAAGTATGTAGCTTGAAAAGCTTAATTATAGAAATTGAATTGATATAAAAACTGTGAAATCACAGAAAACTCCGGCACATTTATAATTTATGTCGTCCCATATCCATACTGCTTTTATTCTATCTCTCTTTAGTAAATTCATAAATTGACTTGGAACTAGACAAAGTCGGTGTAGAATAAAGTAAAATGAAGCAATACCTTACGACATCTTGCGCGAAGAGCTGACCGTAAAATGTGTTTTGTTGGCTCAAGGCTGTCTTCTGAACTTGACGAGGTTTCTTCACCAAGGACATTCTAAAACAATATTTATGTTTATTGCACGCGGTGGCAGACAGGCACGCAACCCACACCTTATGGTAGGAAGCCACTGCGGCCTGTTCCATTAAAGCTGTCCACACACCGCAGCCGCGGCCCCGGCGGCACGAACCGGCTGGTTTGTGCCGACGGGTAAACCGCCGGGCTTCTGAATGTTGCGATTCGTATAACTAAAGGCCGGCGGGCAACTAAATGTACGCGGGGTGTGCCGCGTGGTGCCGCGGGAAACACGCGCGGGCGCAAGCCGCCGGCAAGCTTGTTTCAAAATCCTTGCCCGACGGGTTCGTGCCACCGGGGCCGGCGGCTGCGGTGAGTAGACAGCTTCAGAGATACTTCACCAGGAACTGTCACTCAAAGTGCTATCACACTGTTCATCAGATCTTCGAGCTAATTTCAAGTGTGCTTGAATTTAATTCACTTGAAATGAAAGACTCGAGGACCAGATGAGACTACAGTCTGGCAGCACATTGAGCGACGCTTCTTGGTAAAGTGTCCCTCAATGGAATAGGCCGCAGTGGCCGCTTACCATCAGGAGGGCTGCATGCCTGTCTGCCAACTAATGTAGAATAAAAAAAAGTATTCTTACCCTCAAAAGATGAGCCAGAAAGTACGTGTCATCTCTCTCTCGACCTCTAAACTCTCTATCCCGACCTCTAAACTCTCTATCCCGACCTCTAAACTCTCTTTCCCGACCTCTGAACTCTCTCTCTTCACTCCTGTAAGAGTCTCCGAAGTAGTCATCTTGAATCAGCACGTCCTCTGCGGCAACATCATTGAGGTCATCGAAGTCAGTCGTCCTGCCTTTACGGCTGAAGTCTACGAAGACCACAAGCGGTTTGGATGATTGGGTGCCGAGTATACGGTTTAGGAAGTTAGCTGTGTTTTCTGTGCGGGGGTAGGCGGTCTGTGAATTAAAAGTACCATATTTAATGCAATTAATCATGATACAGATTATAAAATTTATGTTTTAGCATCAGCAAGTTAATTCTACTTTTACGTTACGGTTTTTGATGTTACGTTTATAAACAGTGTGAATTATAAAATAATTTAAGTTTCAGCTGAATTCATTTAGGTATAACTTTGGTGACAATAACACAACGATTCGTTGATCTAATGGTAATTCCTGCTCATAAACTCAGGGTTTAATATCCGGGTCTAGCTAACTTGTTTGGGTTTGATCACCAATTTCCATTTGGCAAGCCAGTAGGTTTGCAGTTATGACTTGATTTCAATGAAAACACATCCATGAGAAAAAAACTCTTCGATATTCAACTGGTCCTAGCACCGGGTTATGATCTTTGGTCCAGGGTCCGGTTCCTTGGTCAAATAATTTATCAATCATGGTTCAGGTTTAAGATCACAAATCCGCTTTTGGCAGGCGTGGTGATTAACACGCTCGCTGCGGGACCGAACCTGGCGTTTTTTTGTATGGTGCGTTATAAGGCCGATTGACCTGTTACTTAAACTCTCCACCACTGCGTTGTAAGGTTTATAGGCCCGGTAAGGTATTGTCGGAAATAAATGACTGTAACTATGCGAAAGCTTTAAATTTTGGATATTTATCTATCAATATCGCTAGTAGACGAGTTGATTGTCTTAGTGTTGGCCTCGCCCCGGGTTCGTTCTATTTACTTAAGAGGTATATGTAAAAATAAGTGTAAGGTCTAACAACCCGATGCCGCACTGAATAACAGGTTAAATTGGAGATTTATTAGTGATGTGCAATAAGTTATCGAGACATTATATTTTGTAATATCGTTCATTGAAAAATTACGTATGGGCTTCATAGAAATCATTACTTTTTTTCGTTTTTTTTACAAAAACTTTTCTGCACTTCGGCTTTTCTACATCAGAATGTACACTTTCACTTTTTTGTTTTTCTTGTTGAAACGATAATTTCAGCATTTTTTGACATCGCCCATTTGGTCGAGGCATAATTAAAGGTTTTAAACCACACAAAAACGCACACAGACACTCTAAAGTCTTAATTTATGCACTACCGTATTATGCGTCCGTTCTCGATAATTATGTAACAACACTAATCGGAAGAAACACCTCCAACAGTGCGGGAGGGGGTGGAATAACCTTATAACCTATGACGGGCTTTTCGACCCGGTATCCGCAAGGAATCGAAAAAAATATCAACCAGTGCGTTATCGGGCCGAAAAACCTTATGCACAAGTTTAAGCTTTATTGAGTTGCCCATAAGGTCCTAAAAACAAATGTATACTTATCTCTTTTGTACATGCAGAAATCTCATAGTACCAGCCCCCGCACCAGGGAGAAATTCACGTTTTTCACCTCCGCACAGAGTGGTAGCACATGCATCGGGTCTTTCGACCTTATATCGCAGCGAACGTGTTAAGTCAGTATCCATCACTAACACACGGAGGCCAAGATACACTCAGAAAAAAATATTGTTGAATACGACAACAAAACTTTAACCCTGGGTAGCCGCCCATAGTAAATAGTCTCTACGGCAATGGTTTTATTGTTAAGTAGGAAATTGTCAGTGTAGCAATATCTTTTAACAATAGCATGCCATGATACTACAACAATTCAATACTGTCAGTATAACAAATTAAATTAAAGTGTACTTGGTTGTGATGACACAATAATTTTGTTACTCCGACAGTTGTCCTTTGCAATAATATGTATTTTGCCTTTGTTACCTCTACTATATTTTTGCTACCATAACAAAGTTTTATTTAAATCGATCTACTCTTACTTTGCTTACGCAGCAAAATTATTTATTTACTTTAACTACTTTCCTTTTGCTTCCCCAGCAAAGCAACTTTGTTCCTGTAGCTAATTTGCCTTTGTTACCCTGGCAATTTTTCGCTTTGCTACCATAACAAAGATAGTTTGTCGCTCTCAATCTTATGTTGATGCCGTAAACACAACAGAAACCAATAACTCAATGCTCCGTATTTCCAACTATAAACTTGTGAAAGGTCCACGCGTAAAAAAATATACCAATATCCAGATAGTTAGGACCTCTGGACGTTGGTACCTGCTGTACAGGGTGCAAATGTATATTTTAAGGGGTTATCCAGCTTATTAACCTTGTTTTCACTATGTATGAGATGCGATTCCAGTAACGTTGAAAAATGGAGTAATCCTATTTGTCATTTGCACGCTGTACAACATGGACCAATGTCCAGGAGTTTAATTTGGAAATACGGTGATTGAGTATTGGTTCCTGTTGTGTAAACGGTATCAACATAACATTGAGAGGGACAAACTACCTTTGTTACGGTACCTAAACGAGAATAGTAATATAGGATTTAGAAGTTGTAATATAAAAAACAAAACGATTTTGATGATTGTATTGTACGTAGGTACCACAACAAAGTACAGACAAACTTAAAATTAACAATAGTTGCATCAGAAGACCAAGTTTAGTACGCCTGTCGAACTTAATATGCTTGACATACATGCTTGATGCTGCTTGATCGGGTACTCTCGGGAATATAGTTGGTTATGTACCTGTGAAAAAATTCCCAAATCAGACAGGTAGGTTTGTTTGCCAGAATAAATCATCATTAATTATTTGTACATTAACAATTTTACTGTGACGTATGCGCAATGTTCGTTGCCGATAAGCCCATGACAAAGTAACTTTGTCGGTCTAACATTATTCCTTTATATAGGTACATAATACGAAATCATTTCAAGAAATACATACGTCATAAATAACCTTTCTTATCACCCACGCTTGACGCTTATATTGAGAGGTAGTTATAGTCACAGTCGTAAACGTAAGCGTTACTAAAGCCAACAAAAAAAAACTTACCGATCATATTGCTAACAAGATGACCCAACTTGGCGTCATTGAGGAATTCTTCTAATTCTCCCATCATTTAGAGAAACACTTTTATGAGGAACATAAAAATATAGATACCACAAAGAATAAGCACGGTTCTTTTTATGTTTTTGTTGTCTGATTACCATAGCGAAAGCAACGCCAAGCCAAGACTGGCTGGGTGTACTCTCAATCTCTCTCTCTCATCACTCGCTTGCCGCCCCCTCCCCACCTCCTCATTGTCCCGCGCACATAGTACTTGTTGTTATCTCATTTATGTTACTTTGTAATCACATTAAATTTCCTATTGTTTTTTTTAATTCACAAAAGCTACTTAGACACTTCATCAATAGATAATTTGTTAGACTTTCGGACAAAGTTATACTTTAATATACGTACAATGATCCATTGTCGACCTAACTAATTATTTACCAGCATTTTTGAGGTGACAAGTTTTCAATTGTTCCTAGCTCAAAAAACACGGAACAATAAAAACGTTGCAAATTAGCACTATGTTCTTTCTGTGATAGTAGCAAAGTATTTTGTTGCTTCTATCAAGATTTTTTTAACAACGCTTTTATTGTGGCTTTGTTGACCAATTTTTTTCTGAGTGTACCTACAATAATAATAATAATAACGTTATATTCAGGCAACACAATTACAAGAATTACAGGCCCATATTATAATAAATACCTTATAGACTACCATACATACAATATAAATGAAACAAAAACGATTTTAGTATGGCTGCCTTAAGGAGGATTCAAGCGACTGGGGCCACTACATAGCTGGGACCGCGGTCCCAGTTGCCTGATTAGTTTTTATTTATTTATTTTGTCAGGCGAGTGGACCACCTGTAATTTTTATCCACAAATACATTGATGAAATACAAGATTTAGTACAGCTAGCAGAAAAGGTGTCATAAATAAAACAAAGTTATGGTCCCAGTCGACCGATTCAAAAATGTTATCAGGTAATTGGGACCGCGGTTCCAGTTTTATATGGTCCCAGTCGCCTGAATCCTCGCCTTAAGGCGGGTAGACTCAGCTGGTAGCCGTCCACGAAACCTCCGATAGACGACACCCTGCGGGTCCTTAAATAGGCTGATACTACTTACAGTTGAAACGAACAGGTATATTAAATAAAAAAGGACATTTTGTACGATCCGATTCCCCATCTTGCTGTGAACTGAATGTCGGATTTTATTACTTGGTTAAGCTTCAATGAATTTAACGATTTAATCAGTAGTAAGAAATAATTTTTAATTTTTGCAACAATAACTCATTCAATATTCGATGATAATGGCGAGCCATTTGGTGTAATGGTCGAGAAGTCGTTACACCGGAGGTCGTGGGTTCGATCCCCGCACGGTACAAACATTTGTGTGCATTGAACATTTGTCTGTTTGTATCGGTCTGGGTGTTTCTATGTATAATATTATGTATGTATTTACAAAATAAAAAGTATATAAGTAATGTTTATCCGTGGTCTGGCACCCATAGCGAAAATGAATAATGTCCAGAGATATTAGTATTTATTGCTCAGAGAAAATTTTAAACAAATCTGAGATAAAATTGACTCGATCTGGGAATTTAAACCCGGAGTCCTGAGATAGATATTATAACTTTTTATAAGTGCATCTTTGAAATGTTTTTCTTTTTGCGGGGGGGAATGTGTTTATGCACCATGCAACCTCAGGCTAGCTAGACCTGCGGCCGTGTGTGGGACTCGAGCCTAAAGCGTTCTCTACCCTCTAAACTCCCCCGGTTCCCCTTTACACCCGATTGGGACGAGCCGGTGCTAGCCTTGGTGGCTATTGACTAGCCCATCCCCGGGGCATCTTTGAAGCCTATATGAAGAAAGATTTTTGCTTTCGTTTTTTTTTTCATTGTCCATACATTTTACTGCGTTCAACTGTAACATTTGTACTATTGAAAAACCCGTTTGCTGGTCCATTTGACTAGGCGCTATGTCAAAATGACTAAAGCGGCAGAACCACTAGGTATTCCGTATGAATGTTGAAAATATACTGTATCCTTCTATTAATATAGGAAAAGTTTGAGAGAATGAAAGCATACAGTTTCGAAAAGAAAGCGTAGAATGCGTGTAAGCACGGGCATCCTATGCCCGTGTGTGTGTGTGGGATTTGGGAATAAACCGTTCCAGTACCCTCTAAACTCCCCCTAGATAAATCACTCTTATGGAGTACTAGGTACCTAAGAAGCTAACTAGGTGACTAGACAGTATGGGTGACCTGTGCAATGTCCAGTGGGGGCCTACGACCCTCGTACGTAGGTCAACCCATAAGTGCTTATTATTTTATACCACTTTTATTTTTAAAAGACTCTAAGTCGAAGAAGCAGCCAAACGCTAGTCTACATAATTATATTAATATTAGAAAGAGGAGTTTGTTTGTTTGTTGTTGAATAGGCTCCGAAACTACTGAACCGATTAGAAAAAATCTTTGACTGTTAAAAAGCTACACTATCTCCGGGTGACTTTTCATCCCAAAAATGTGGGGGGAAGGAAGGGATAATTGACAAAAGAAATTACGCGCGGGTGAAACCGCGGAGGCGACCGCTAGTATTAAATAAAAAACCTAATATTATATGAAAAAAAATATTTATATTCAAAAGGTGTTTGGACAAATAAAACAATTTGTATTTGTTTAAGAATTATATGGAGTATCCTCTAAATGATTCGTAGCAAGTTAACAAACACACAAACAGATAAACAGTAGGAGGTATTCGTAATTCGTATTCAAACACGACCCACGTGTCGGCTTTGAGCAAATAACTTCGAATAGACACCGATACCCCGGGACCTGGCAAAGAATAATTGAATGCAGACTGGACACTTGGTACATCTTTCTAATTTTATAGGTAGAACCTTTTCATGGGTTGCCTAGCTACCGCCCTGGCGAAATATGCCACCATAACCGCCTATGGCTGTGATCTGGTAGTATTTTTGTTGGAAACAATATTCTCGAAATTAGGCTCAAAGATCACAGGAACCTACAGTTTGGCGGCACATCAATCGATGATTGCTTTCTAATTAAAATGTCCTTCAATGGAATGGAAGTTGCAAACCAAAACGACATAATTATGAAATATTTTTGATTTTGGTCAAAAACGAATATTCCATATTTCCGTTTGTATAAAAAGTATTTATTGGTCGAGAATATCTTGGTAAGATACATACTTAACTATTTATATTATTCAAAATATTTATTCATTGTATCACAGGTAGGTCCACATGAATCTAAAACATTAGATAATAGATAATGTTAGGTGACGACAACAACGGAAGGTAAGTTTGTCTTGGCCGTTCCATTTTCGAAGATTAACATGATTTTGATGCAATTTTGCTGATTTTTAAACTCATAAACATGCAGAGGCGGATTTCGGTACACACAAGACTTTTCCTTTTTCGACGCCTTATCTGTGATGTGGTTCTTCTGCAAATAATCTTTGCCGGGTGGAAGTTCGCAAAAATATTTAAACATGAACGTCTAGCAAACAAATTAGGAATGTTTTCCCCAACTTGAGCGGAAAGTCTAAAGCAAACAACGTAATGTTTTTCCAGTAGAGAATTGTGAATTTGTTGTCTTAAGCGAGCTATTGTACAGTCAAAAGCACGTCAGACGTAACACTTTGGACTTTGTACCGCTCTTATGTCGGGAGCATAAGTGCTATTATCGAACTGCAAGTGTTTACTGTGATGTGCTGTTGACCGTACACCAAATTTTACAATATTCAGTGTGTTATCGCTTTGAAATAACTAACCGCTTTTGGCAAATATTTCCGCCGCTTTGGTTGATTGTTTTTTTTAATGTTATTTCAGTTGGTAGACAAGCCCACCTTTTTATGTTAGAGGCCGTAAACGAGCCAGCGGGTCGCCTGATGGTAAGCAATCACCGCCGCCCATACATTTGCAACACCAGAGGGATCGCTGATGCGTTGCTGGTATTTTAAGGGGGGTTGTGGGCCTCCGGCACTCTTACAAACCAGGCGAAACACAATAGTAGTCACTATTATTTCACGCTGGTGTTATGTGAGAGGGTAGTACTTCCCCAGACAAGCCGGCCCATTCGTACTGTGTAACAGTATGGCTCTACTACTACTACCAGATGGTAAGCGGCCACTGCGGTCTATTCCATTGAGGGACCCACCAGAAAGCGTCGCTCAATGTGTTATCGCCGGAACACAGCCAAAGCTGTTATGCCGGTGATGTCACATATACACCGGTGAGCCACTGGTGGTAGGTAGCTAGCGGGAATCGAACCAACGACCTCCGGATTTCATACCCAAGCGGCTTAACCACTGGTTGAGGCCTTTGCTCTCCAGTGGGACTGTAATTCAACTTAACATTGTTACATAAGTTTTTCATTTTCATTTTTCAATCACATAGAATTCAAAACATAATATCGTAATGTAAACTGGAAATGATTAATTAATAAAGTTTATCGGGGCGGGAAGTTTACGTTAGCCATTAACATTGGTAGTTCTAGCACTTTTACCGTAGTTGTGGAAGTGGTAGGTAAAATGGCAACTACTAAAAGGCTGAAGGTGTCTATATTCGTCTTGTCTGCGGTTATCATCAATGTGAGTTATTTTTGTTATATTGGTTGTTTTATTTATGCTTATGAACAATATTGGGCAACAACACATTCATTTTTTTACAGTTTTATCTTATGTATGAATATTAACATTGAAAATTCATTAATCTAACCCACAGTCACTAGTGTAAGTGCTTGCGTTATGGGTGACAGAAACAATGAGGTAACCACAAATATATCTTCAAATACATACAAATATTTTAATAGGCAGAGAAAACACACTTGTTCAGATTACAAATGTTTGTTCTCGGCTGGATTCGAATACATGACTGCTGGCACATAGGTCAAAAATCATTACCTAATGCGACATCAAACCAGTCAATATCATTTAACTGGATGGGCTTATATGTAGACTTAAAAAATATATTAGCAGCTTTTGCAATATCATTTTATACTGAAGATGACATTTCCATGCATTTCCTGACCATCAGTGAACCTTTTATTTTTGCACCAACGCAGAAAAAAGACCTTACAAAAATATTTCTATGCTTACAACACTGAGCTCTATGTTAATACGCTCAGGTGGCTTACAATCTTGACAATGTGCAATGATGAAACGGATGAAACCAATCATTCAAATTATTGCCTAAATATTTTTTTTGCGTGATGTTACCATAAACGTACTTAATACATAGATAATATTAATTCCATGGATGTTACGTACACAGGGCAACACATCAAGCTATACAAATCTGTCAAAAAGTCTCAATCGAAATAGAATTTTATGAATTGGACGTAGAAAGACAGATTTGTAGATAGCTTGATGTACAAATATAATCGGTTGATATCTTTCACTTTATCCATCAGTAAATTGAGTTTTAAGCTCGATACAGATCGGGCCAAATATTTTTTTTATTGCAATGTGTACAAAGACGAGCAGATCGTACACCTGATGGTAAGCGCCACGTCTGCCCTTAGACAGTTCAATACCAAACAGTAACTAAGCAGTTACTGTCTGGCACCGCCCTGCGCCTGCTACACCGAGACGACAGTTATTTAGTTCTCATATACCCAGTAATTTCACTAACAACAAATATGAAAAATATGACAAGCGTAATGATCAAGATAAAAGTCTGCCACATTTCTGAGTCTGTATAATAAAATGCTGTTCTTTTCTTATTGATCAGTTCATCAAACCAATAGCAGCAAACAGTGATCTTCTATCCCAACTTTACAAACAAGCCTCCTACAAGAACCGCCCTCTGGTGTTGGTTCTGGACAACAGCAAGGGACAAGCGAAATATTATGATGGCAACGCAGCTTCCGATGAAGTCAGAGGAAATTCTAAGAACCTTGAACCATTCGGATATATTCATCAACTAAATGTAAAGTATAGTCTGATTCAACCTAATTGGCTTGTCTGCAGTTAGCTGCGATCGTCGATTGCGCAGGTGCGGGGCGCGGTTGCGTCCCTCTGACACCTTTATTTGTGTTCTGCGCAGGTACTTGTACGTTGTTCAGACAGGCCAATTAAGTTGACGCGTACCGTATCAACCTTTAAAAGAGCCCTGCCTCACTACAACACCATGGGCCACCGTATCAGTAGTTATTGAAATGATTGGGACCTAACTCACTTGGCTTTGGTAACGTTGTCAATTTAGACATTTATATACTACTAGCCTTCCGCCCGCGGCTTCGCCCGCGTGAACTATAGGACGTTATCCCGCGGGAATATCTTTATAACTTGTAGCGTATGGTTGTTCTGATGTATAAGCTATATTACTGTAAAGTTTCATTGAAATCAATTCAGTAATTTTTACGTGAAAGAGTAACAAACGCTCATTCATCCATACTTACAAACTTTCGCGTTTATAATATTATAGGCTTCCGCACGCGGTTTCACCCGCGCGTTATTTCTTTTTTCCCTTCCTTCCCCCCACATTTCCAGGATCAAAAGTACCCTACGTTCACCGGGGATAGTGTAGGTACCTATCCAACAGTGAAAGAATTCCCCCTCACTGCGCTGAGAGGTTTATCGTCAGGTTTTAGTCGGTATGGCCGAAGTGCGAGTCCGACACACCGCTCGGGACGAACCTCCGTCCCTGAGTGACCCCCGGCTTTAGCATGGGGGGTCCGGCGTCCGTTTTGTCAGAATCGCCGGCCGGCCGGTGCCTAACAGCATTTAATTTTCTTGACGCAAAAACGGCCGCAGTAGGTTTAGTTAGCCTGCGGTTATGGTGCATAGCCTTCCGCCGCATCCGGTTTCACCCGCGCGTAATTTCTTTTTTCAAATATCCCCCTCTTCCCCCCACATTTCCGGGTTCAAAAGTACCCCATGTTCACCGGGTAGTTTCGGAGCCTATTCAATTCAAACAAACAAACAAACAAACAAACAAACAAACAAACAAACAAACAAACAATAAAATCTTTCCTCTTTATAATATTAGTATATATAGATCTAACAGAATACGGTAGCCCGTGACGTCACCATGGCGTTCTAGTGAGGTGAGGCCCGTAATTTCTTACGGCAGAGCAAAGGCCTCCATCTTGGAAATCAAGTTTTCGTTACAATGATGGATACTGGCCAAATCACTACGATCACCACCAAATACGAAGTTCGAAAAAACCGATACACGTTGACTCAACCAGGAATTGATCCCAAGAACCGAACCTGGGGAAGTAGCTCCACCGTGAAGTACAATTACTGTTGTGGTATGTTTCTTTTGACCGTCTCCGTGGAACAGGGGCTAAGCCGCTCGGGTATAAAAATCCGTAGGTCATGGGTTCGATTCCCGCCTGGGGTCTGGTTGGTGGTAGGGCTTTTTTAGAGTCCGACTGGCTAGCTACCACCTTCACAAGTGAGCTCTGGCTTTGTTTCGGCAGTGTAAATGTGGGAACCAGTAAACTTGAAATCAAAGGCTAGAAGATCAGAATGAGCCTATAATATGGCGACGCTTCCGAGTGAAGTGGTAAGTGTCCCTCAATGGAACAGGCAGCAGTGGCCGCTTACCATCAGGTGGGCTGCTTGTCTGTCTGCCAACTGATGTAGTATAAAAAGTTGTGTGATCTCTATTAAATATACTCTTAACAACATACAAGACAACATGATTTTATCACAAGTTTTGTAATGTTGGTACTACCTATGGGTAGGATAACGAATAGAGATAATTTCAAGACGTATGTTCTTAAGTTAATTATACTACTTTCTTTTTTCCAGTCCCCGAAAGCTGGGTCACAATCCAACAAACCTCGTCTTCTAAAAAATCGTTGGAGACCACGAAATAATAACCGCGGTAGCAATAAAAACAACAATCATTACAATAAAAACAAGAACCATAAAAAGGACCCCCGAAACCAAAATAAGAATACAAAGAAACAGTCGGAAAAAAAGCATAAAGATAATAAATATAATCAAAATTATTACCATCCAGATCAAGTCCAGAGCGTAGAATACAACGAACATACTAATGAAAACAGTGACGATGACAGAAGAGAGCAGGAAGTTGGTAACAGATATAGACACGTATCTCACAACCAACATAACCAACGGTATCGTGATTATCGACCTCGACTCAGAACTCAAGATAGGAATCAAGACCAAGATAGGAGAGATCAACAAAGAAGTGGCCAAGATCAGGATAGACGAGACAGGGATAGAGCAGACCAAGACAGAAGCAGGCAGGATCAAGAAAGGAGAGATCAACAAAGAAGCAGGCAAGATCAGGATAGGAGGGACCAAGACAGGCGGGATAGGGATAGGCAAGATCAAGATAGACGGGATAGAGATGACAACCAAGATAGGCGCGACAGAAACGACCAAGATAGACAGGATCAAGACAGGCGAGATAGGGACAGGGAAGACAGAGACAGACGCGACAGAGATGGTCAAGATCGGGGTGATAGAGATAGAGAGGACCAAGATAGGCGTGACAGGGACAGGGCAGACCAAGACAGACGTGACAGGGATAGAGAAGACCAAGACAGACGGGACAGAGACAGACAAGACCAGGACAGACGAGATAGAGATAGAGAGGACCAAGATAGGAGAGATCGGGATAGAGAAGACCAGGATAGACGCGATAAGGATAGACAAGACCAAGATAGGACTGACAGAGGTGTCCAAGTTCAGAGAGTAGATACAAACAGTCCGAGTGTTCAGATTCCAGTTGTCAAGAAATTGCTCAGGTCTCTTAATTGCGCTGCAAAAGATGAGTGTGAAGACGAATGCAGTTCAAAATCGGGGAAGAAGAGAGACCAATGTGAAAATACATGTGACCAGCAATATGATTGTGAAGATGAGGAGGAGGAGGAGGAGTATGAGGACCAATGCCAATCGTGCGGTGGTGGTGGCGGATGTGACAACCAATGTACAGGTAGCACAAGAGGTGTCACCCTTGTGACGGAAGGTGGATGTCCCAGATGCTAAATAAATACCTACTTGTGTTGCAGTCTTGTTTTTATTTTGTACAATCAATCCCAAAAAAGTTTGGTCAATGTTTAATTCTATCAAGATACCTATTCCATAGTCATGTTGATATTGAGTTCCCCTGAGTCTCTGGTAGTTAGTGCAAAATAAAACGTCGCCGCTTACAATGGCAGCACAAAAATCTCTAAACTTTTGTAAGGCAGTTGATAGATTTTGATCGCATTAAAAACGATGAGATCCAGAGGTCACTAAGATTGCGGAATAAATAGCTAGACTTAAGTGAGGAGGCACAAGGTGGATGCAGGACCTAGGGTATAAATTCTTCTTTTGAGCGACATGAGCTCTCTTACTATCTTATATAAAGCTAACCTATATACATAAAACTCAAAGGTGACTGACTGACTGACTGACTGACTGACGTAGTTAGCTATCAACGCACAGCCCAAACCACTGGACGGATCGGGCTGAAATTTGGAATGCAGGTAGATGTTATGACGTAGGCATCTGCTAAGAAAGGATTTTGATCAATTCCCACGGGAACGGGAACCACGCGGGTGAAACCGCGGGCGCCCGCTAGTAGTTACATATTTGGCAAATCTAATAGTATAGCCTGACCAAGAAAATAAAAAACCTGATCTGGAAGCGCCACATTAGCTATGGTTATAGCAACATTTGGTTGCTGTGGTTATACCCACAAATAACTTACAATATTCAATAGTAACAAGGCATGGTTGAAAATTGACATCACCCTTTTGACAGAATAATAATGAATGACATCTTATTGTTTTTTTATTTGATTGTTGCCACTGAAGAAACTACAACTGTAGTTCCAATATTTTTCCGCAATATGGCGAAGTATTTTGTTTTATTGGTCGGGCTATATGTACAGTCGCCAGCACATCAGACTACCACAATCTGTCAAATTTCTACAACCAACTTTAGGCTTTATTCGTCTCACATAGAGTTCTCTTTCAAATGAGATTTTTTGACAGATTAGGGTAGTTTGATCTGCTGTCGTCCGTACATTGGAGTAACAGACACCTGACCCCCTGTTACCCTTTGCAAGTGAACTAGACTAATTGTATCATGGCTTTACAGGAATGTGTCTGACCAAGGTTCCTTACGATGTTTCCGTCACCGCAGTGCTATTTTACATTCGTATGGAATTTTCTAACTTTAATACGCATTAGAAAATCAAATTCACGTTTGTGAAACTAAGTTTGAAACCAATTGGCTACCATGACCAATTGGCTTCTAGGTATAAATATGCAGGATTAAATATTATAATTATGTAGATCATTACATTTTACAAGAAAACCAAAATAAGAATTAGGCATCGTTCATACATATGTACATAACATATTGTCGGCCGCTGACTGTGAGCGCGCGTCGTAGTTTATCGCTTTTATTTTAACTTGCCGTTCACACCGAACCGACTATACGTTTCCATACTGACAGTGAGCATACTCACAGTCGGTGACAATTCGTTTGGTGTGTACGATGCCTTATATTTGAAATTTACTTTCGCACCTTTTACAATATGTAGCGCTAATATTAAAAGTTTAAAATCACGAAGGTTTGACTCGAAACCTCAGTGTTTTTTAAAATACTTCTGTCAATGTCATATCCGTGTTCACGACTTCACGTGAATTTGTAGTCGTTATGAATGATAAAAATAAATGGATAAAATACGAGTAATACAAGCTATTAGAAAAGCATTTTTATCATAATAGACTCGACTCGAAGAATCAGTGCTAAAGAATAATTTTGCCTAATTAATGTTGTATAATGTCTACATCACCTAAGGTTAAGTTTTGTCTTTTTTCTAACTAAATATTATAAAGACTAAATTTAATAGTTACCAGGAAAATAATGTATTGGTTTTGTTTTTGAAACATAGCTAAACCACAGTACGGCTCAAGTAGATAGATTCAAAAATTCGGAGCCAGAAATTAACTAGGTCCTTGGTTCAATCCCTGGGTCGAACCTATTGTGTGACTATTAGTTATCCGCATTTTGTAAGCATGGTGATTATATCTATCAGAAATAACTATCATTAAAACGATGTCTTTATTTCAATGATGGAAGGCTTTATCCTGCTGTGGAACATCAAATAGGCTACTAAAGTACTTTACTTTTTGATACGAAAAACAAACTTGTGTTCTTACAGCGAGATCCATCAAGAACCGCGTCAGAGGAGGTGCGTTAGTAATATTACCTATTTCCTTCATCTATCTCTAGACATACATAATTGCTATCTATAGCCCAAACCAAGCATACCTTGTTCTAGGGGTGCCAGAAAACTAATAAACATGAAGACGCAGTTTTACAACAGTCGTATAAAATCCTAATAATTTTTCTATTACATATGAATGGTGCTACTCTTTTTGAAGATGCCAAAAGAGATTACATCTAATTTATTTTATAGTCACGGCAAAAAAATTATAGCTATCTTTTGCATGGCGCTGATGGTGATAGCAACGTTTTTTATTTTCGGAGGAGTGCTTTTAGGCACCATGACTGCAGGCTAGTTAGGCCTGCGGCCGTCTGTGGTGCTTAAGACCAAAGCGTCTCTTTACCCACTTAATCCTCCCGGTGTCCCCTTTTCACGCGATTGGAGCGAGCTGGTTCCAGCCTTGCTACTAATCAGCCCAAATGATGATGATGTCCTTCTCAACGTATTCGCCGACGGCGACATTCACAGCCCACAACACTTAACTATCATCAGCACCAGTCTGCCTTACACGATTGGCCCAGCACGAACCATTAGAGGGGTCGCAGAAATCAGATCTTCTGTTCCCATACTTTCGTTAAGTAGAAAATAAATTTCTCCAACCTATTTATATTACGATCTTCTTTTCTAAGGATGAAATTGCTTCCCTCCGTACTCTTAAGCAAGAGCTCGACTCGTACATAGAGAACAGAGACAGTGCGGACCGATGGCTAAACGAGGTCTACCCTGGAGCTGAAAGAATAGACTATGACTTCACACTGGAACGTCAGCATATCTACTCGAATAAGTAATGTTTTTAATTTCTCTGAACGTTTTGTCCATAATATTATACCAGGTGGTAGGTTCCTGTTCTGGACCGTCTAGGTGGGTACCACCGCTGTACCAGATTGTTTCCCGAGAAATAGAAGTGTGTCAAGCTCTTCTGTGTTTCGGGGAAAGGGCACTGAAGCTAGTGAAATTACTTGGTATATGAGACCTAATAACTGTCGTCTCGGTGTAGCGGGCGTAGGGCAGTGCCAGAAAGTAACTGCTTAGTTAGTTACTGTTTGGCACTGAACTGTCTAAGGGTAGACGTGGCGCTTACCATCAGGTGTACGATCTGCTCATCTTGTTACACATTGCAATAAAAACAAATATATATCTTATCTCGGTTACACCATGATCAAGGATTTGGCAAATCCAGTTTTTACATTAGAGTGACTGCCAACTGACCTCTGTAATACTTAACAGATTAGCTGGACCAATAAGATTTTTTCATGGTAGATCAGTTTGCAGACAGCTACACAGCCCAGCTGGTGGTAAGCGGCCAACTCGCGGCTTATTCCATTGAGGGGCACTTAATCAGGAAACTTCGCACAATGTGCTGCCACAATTTAGGCTCCTCTGATCCTCAAACCTTTAATATACAAGTGTTTTGGCTCGTATATTAATATTGCCGGAACATAGCAAGAACTTTTGTGGAGGCAAGATTCAGTTCGTCAGTTTCCAACTCGGCACCAATTTCAACACCAATTCTTATGGAAGTACCATTATCTATTGCTTCAAATTTATTTCTAAGAAAACCAATTTTATTTCAGTCTAATAGAATCCACTTCCCACCTCATCAAAGGCTGCCTCGGAGCTGGTATCCTCAGCATGCATGAGGCGTTCATGCGAGGTGGTATCTGGGCTTCATTAGGAGCCTCCTTCCTCATCGGGGTCCTCATTCCCTATATTATGTATGTAAGTGATTATATTGTCATAATTCCTTAGATATTTCGTTTGTTCTTGACTTAAGATTTGATGGTATGAAAGCAAATAAATGGGGCAAAATTTCTTTTTGTAAAGGCATATTTTGTATCTGATTTGGGTACTTTTCCAAACGGATAAAGTTTTAAGGAGCCTCTGAAAATCCAGTCAATACTCTTCAGTCAATACGCATCAGATAAGCGAATATTCCCTTTCTCGTTCCCTTCCGATACATCCAGGCGGAAAATGGAGAAACGGGCCAAAAATGGCGGGCACTATGCAAATGCAACCAAGCCCTTTGGTCCTTTGGGGTAGTCCCATATAACCTTTGTTATTCCCCCTGCTAGAGGTAAACATGCCTTATTATTTTATACCACATCAGTTGGCAGACAGACACGCAGCCCACCTGACGGTAGGCGGCCACTGCGGCCTATTCCATTGAGAGACACTTTACTAGGAAGCGTCGCTCAATGTGCTGCCAGACTGTAGGCTCATCTGATCTTCAAGCCTTTGATTTCAAGTGTACTGGCTCCCACATTAATACTGCCGGAACACAGCCAGAGCTGTTATGCTTTCGTCTAAGGTGTGAGTTCTGATAATATGTGTTACAGATGCTCGTGTCTTCTGCACAGAAGATGTATGTGAGGTTGCGAGTTCCAAGACTAACATACCCTGACCTTGTCGAAGCGGCTGTTGCTACTGGTCCTCTGAAGTGTTGCAGGAAATATAGTAAGGCTTTTAGGTGAGATGTTGATTAATGACCGATATCCGTTGGGGTAATCGGGTTCTGGATTTGAGACCGCGTGTCGGTAAATGTACATAGTAAAGGACGCCCTCAGGCCAGGTGAAGTGACGATTTGCGCAGGATAGCTGGCAGAAGCTGGGTGCAAAAAATCAAACAAAGTGGCACGCACTGGGAGAGGCCTGTGTCTAGCATTGGACTGCAACAGGCAGGACTGCATTGGTTAATATTTGACCTTAAAGCTATACGAAGTCCATACAGTTACAGTTACAGTTATAATTTTTTCTTTATTATTATTATTATATCTACATTCAAACGAAAAACTGTATGGCTTAGTATAGATAGATTTATTATCATTGTTGTATAAATTTCTTTGGCGATTAAAAAGAGTAACTGTCGAGTTTCTTGCCGGTTCTTCTCGACAAATGACTGCATTCCGAAGCCGGTGGTAGAGTCACTCTGTAATTGACGATTCATAAATACTTGATACAAGTTTACATGAATAAAGAATATTTTGATTTTGATTTTGATTTTGATACATCTTGTTTGCTAACAGTTCAACAAACTGTTGACAGACAACTGCGCTAAACAATGGTTCTAAAATTTCATAATCTAAATTTTCTACACAAATATTACTGCCAAGGAAAAATACTTATATTTTAATAATATTAACGTGTATTTGAAGTTGCGTAGAGCGTGGAAAATAGATTTTAATACGCTAGTTTAATTACAAACGCGTCTAAACAACTCCTGTTAAGTTTAGTTTCAAGTAGGTACGCAAGCCACTAAACTAGGGTGTCTGTGCTACTTACTGCGAGATGGACAAGATAAGTTTTGTTTGTAGAAATAGTAGAAAATTATTATAAAAAATATAATGACACGTTTTATAAGTAATCATCTATCATATATATAAAAGAAAGTCGTGTTTGTTACAATACTTATAACTCGAGAACGGCTGGACCGTTTCCGTCCCGAATAGCAGAATACATCTTACAAAAGAAAGGATTTTGATCAATTCCCACGGGAACGGGAACCACGCGGGTGAAACCGCGGGCGGCCGCTAGTATTTACTAAAAATAACCAACACTTTTGGTAAAATCTTAGGAAATTGTCATCACTATGTAAATAAATTATTTCATATAATTTATCATTAAAATCAGTCAACTTAAAATCAGTCAAAGACAGTGGAAAAGGATAAGCCAACCAATTGATTGTTTTGCTCAACTTAAGAACCACTCATAGTACTTATAATGAAGAAGTTTCAAATTTTTATGTAAACTTTTGAGTTGTATCGTACTTTAGGCCTATGTGGACTGGTCCTGGTCTCCCCAGGAAACATGGACACAACACATTTAAACTAAGTTTGAGCGCAACCGGCGGCGTAAGCCCTTAAACTAGTGTAGCTATTAAATTTGAGGGCAACATTATTATGTTGGAAAGTCATGTATTGTTAATAGTTTATGCACTAAATAGGTTACCGGTTAAGACAATCCTATTATACATCTTACCGTGCTGTGAATACTCGTTTAGAGGAGCTAGAACATTTCATCGTGGGAAAAATTCCATCACAATTTTAAATTTGTCTACTCTTTCTTGAATGTACTCCAAGTAAGCTTCCTCAGAATACCCGCGCTGCAGTGGTTATTTATTTTGGTGACTACGAGTATTTTGCTGTTCATAGTAAATCATTCTTTACAGATACTCAATAGACGTATGCCTATTTGTAGAGCTGTGTGGCACCTGTTGCATTTATGAAATTATGATTGCCAAGACATTTAAATACGTACGTTTTCTTCTTTTATTATGTTACAGTCTTCTTTCCCCGAACAGTTGTCACGACTCACTAACAAGTCAGGGTTCGCTTACATCATGATCCAAGATAAGGCATGTCCAGTTTACCGTGGAGCGACTGCCATCTGACCCCGTAACCCTTATGATGATGATGATGTCCTCCACGACGTATCCGTCGACGGTGAAAACTTGCAGGAACCATGGATTTCAAAAATACCTCTTATACTCGCTCTGTCACAGTCCGGAGTCTGGAGGTTGGCTAGTTAAACACCCCCATACATCGGAAATCACGTAAAACCATTGCCATTGAAGCCAAAGTCTTGGCTTCATCTCTCTTCGGTCGTGTTATACTGCTGCCCCACCGTGTTATGGAAATGAAGGCATAGAGAGTGCTGAGCTTGGACACTTCCGCAAATACTATCAGATTCAAATGCTATTAGGATAATACCTTTTGAAATTGAGCGACAAATGATGTCAACTGCGCCTGTCCGTAACGTTAGCAACGCATTATTTTGTTAGTGTGTGTGTCAGTCATCACAGTCGCGTAACGCAACTCCAAAAGGTATTATCCTAATAGCATCTGAACCGGATTATACAATTTATTCTGTGTAGGAGGTTGATCGTATAGATTGGCCGCGTAGACAAAAACTCAGCTGAAGGACATTATCCATTATTAAGTGCCACATATTTGACTAGCAGAACTATGTGTGACCTTATGGTCACACACAGTCCTGCTAATAAAAGTTAATAGGCTAACCTACTCTCAAGAGATCTTTTACTTCCAGGCTCTCGAAGGCGTTTCTGAGACGGCAGAAGAGTGGAACTTTTCTCTGAGGATTTACATACTTTTTATCAGTATACCGCTCTTTGCCCTCTGCATGATAAGAAACCTCAAGTATTTAGCGCCGTTTTGTCTGATCGCAGATTTGTTTGTTGGTATGTTTTTTTATCGATTCTGGTGAGTTTTGTTCAGATGAAAACTGTTGATGCATTTGAGTAATTACTGGAGACGGTCAATTTGCAACAGGGTGGTCTGTCGCGAATTGATTGTTGTTAAGTTTGGAGATATTTTCTTTTTTGAGTAAATTAAGCACCATGACCGCAGGTAAGCAAGACCTGCAGCCGTGTGATGCGTCTAGACTAAACTTTGTCTTACTATCCACTTAAATCCAGTTTCCTCTTCAAACCCGAGAGGTTCCAAGCGGTGCCCGCTTTGTGGCGATGTATTTGCCCAACAATAACATACCCCTCTCGCACTCTAATACTACTGAAATCTACACTGTTTATACCTACCGTAATTATTAAATAATTTTTACTTTTCCAGGAGTATGTGTCCTAACAACAATGTACTACAGCATCGCTCAAGCGGGAGACTTGAGCCAGCGTTCAGCGTTCAAGAGCTTCGACGGTCTGATGCAGTTCTGCGGAGTAGCGCTGTACAGTGTAGATGGCGTTGGCGTTACTTTACCGGTGGAGAACAATATGAAGCGTCCTCAGTACTTTCCTATTGTGCTGCAGTGTGGTGAGATAACAAGAGATTTCAATCCTACTGCTAAATTTCTCAAACGTACTACACGCGCAACACCATTTGGTTCCACCCTCATCAAAACGTGTTGGATAGTCCTGATCTCTTTTCGGCAGTGTCTGGTTGTTGTTACACCGAGCCATGAGAGTGAGGGAATAGAAAGGATGTTTGTGTTTGTGCACTCATGTAATGAGTTGGTTAATTGTTGACATTAAACTGTGGTCGAAACTTGGTGTCAGAGATTCAAAATCACGAGACTTCGCAAGCGACTGTAGAGTGAAAATTGGTGTCACATTCGGTAGTGATCAAGTCACAAAGGGGGTATGCAAAGCTGTATACTAAAATGACGTACCTTAAACTAGTTTTTTATTTATTTCAGGTATGGCCTTTGTGGTCGCGTCTATTGGTCTGACGGGCTTCTTTGGATATTGGGGATGGGGTGAAGATTGTAAAAGTCCTATAACAATTCATATGCCTTTAGAAACGTACGTTTTAATTTTATTACCATCTACTAACATCCTCTCGACCTCCCTTCAAATAAAGTACACACTTTTTGGGGGTTATTTTTTTGCTTGTTAATTTTGTTTCGGCATTCTGGTTGCTGAAAAAAGGACTACATAAATTATTATAAAGTCTTAATTGTTTGGGAACCTTAAAAGATTAAAATATAGGAGTCTACAATAAGAAGGCTGAATATACATGACGCACATTTTTTGTGACAATTGCCTTAACATAAAACACGGCATAAGATAATGATATTTTTATTATTAAGGTTCATGCTATTTTCATATTTTTGATTATAATGGATGTACTTTATTTTTACAGGTTTCCCAACGTCTTACAGTTTTTGCTTCTAGGTATTTTAGCGGTTACCTTCGCAGTTAATTTCTGGGTTCCATTCAGAGTAATCTGGCATTATATTGGCAGGAACATTTTAAGGTTGGAATACTAATTTTTTATTTGTTGTTACCTTATTATTAAGTGAAAATGGTTTATGATACTGGGTAGCAAATGTTCGTTTCATTGCAGTGAACATAAAACTGTCCAACATTATTATACTACCGCGAAAGATCTACAGTGATGATTAGTCATGATAGATCAGGTCAATATTGGTGAATGGTGATGATTTTCTTTACGTATTTTAACTTACAGGAGACGTGGGCATTGGGAGAGATTTTGCAGAGGCATTCATGTTTTACTCATAACAAGCTTAGCCCTATCATATCCTAATTTGATGAGATTGATGATTGTTGTAAGTATGCAATGAAATTGGCCATTAGATACGTTTTACTATTTTATTTCGTTCCGTTGCTCCTTTGCGACCTGAATGAAGGAAAAACAAACTAGTTCTATTCGTGTTATCCCGTGGGAACTGAGCATTATAGGTATTATATACAAAAGCAGCCTATGCCCTTTCTTTGTCCTGTCTATGTCTGTACTTAATTTCATCAAAATTGGTCCAGTGGTTGACAAACAGACAGAGTAACTTTCGCATCTACACCCTAGTATTATATTATCTGTGTCTACACATCTCTAGGATACTGTTGCCCTACATAAATGTATTGTTTTAATCAACTAACCTGATAAGTGCATTACACTTTTTCATATAATTGTTATATTTTCTTTCAGCTCGGAAATTTCTTTCTAGCCTTCATCGCTTTCATATTTCCGGCTTTAGTGGAAATCCTCGTGACTTGGAGAGAGCCGAGAAAATATAGAGTCAGGTATTGAATTTAATGTTAAATAAATATCTCTTGACACTATTCACACAGCATCATCCGGCCCCATCTAACTATGTAAGTATGCTTAGTGCTGTGGGTGCGAAATTTTTTTTTATACTGGGTCAGTTGGCAGACAGACACGCAGCCCACCTGGTGGTAAGCGGCCACTGCGGCCTATTCCATTGATTGATTATATTTTAAAACTTACATCACTTATACAGTACGACAGGAAATGCGAGGGACATATTCAAACCCCAAATAGTTCATGCCTTCATATAACAAAATAGGTATAAATCAATAAAAACTCTGGTAAATATCTGCCCATAACATTAGTCGAAACATGAAAATTCGCGTAACGTGCGGGCACTCTTTCCTTCACAGTACCTATTTCGTGCACTCGTCCAAGTACGACTCAAATTGTAATCGCGTACAATTTGAGTTTCGGGCGTAAACGGCCGCTCAGCACACGGTATTTAAGGTAGTTCATGCATACATAAAATTATTAGCAATGCAAACCATTTAAAGAAAAGCGTAAATCAAGGTTTATTTTTCATAAAGGTAATTACGATGATATCAATGAATATTTTTCAAAGATTGAATGGTTGCGAGTTTTATCGAACAAGTCTATTGATGATGACGTTAAAGCTTTTTATAATATATTGCATGAATGTTGCCAACTTTATGTGCCGGTTTCAAACTGCTCTAGTTCCAGATCACACTTTCCTGTCTGGTATAGTCGTGCTTTGATTAAGAATATAGTAAGAAAAAATAATATTCACAGAAAATGGAAACAATTTCGTAATCCACGTGATTACGACGAGTTTTCGCTTCTAAGAGATAGGGTTAAAACCATTCAAGCACAGTGCTTTAGGGACTTTACCAGTAGAACTGAAAATATTATAAAAACTACTCCTAAATATTTCTGGACCTATGTAAAATCTAGGAAAACGGGCAGCACTTACCCCAAAGAATTCAGTCTAGGTAATGATGTTTTCTCTGAAGGTCAAGATATTTGCAATGCTTTCAATACATTTTTTGAAAGTGTTTTTATATCTTCTTCATCTAATAATCACTCTTTGGACTTGACAGGCGGTAGCTCCTCTGATACAGTTTCTGCGGTAAATATTTCACCTGACCTTATCGAAAAACTTCTCAGTAAGCTAGACAAAAATAAAGGCGCGGGTTGTGACGGAATACCACCTTTATTTTTGGCTAATTGTGCTAAAAGTTTAGCGTTTCCTATTTATATACTTTTTTACAAATCACTGAAACTATGTACCTTCCCCTCCGAGTGGAAAAAGTCATATTTATTATACCCATACACAAAAAGGGATCAAAAGCAGCCATAACTAATTATCGTCCAATTTCGATTATAAATACTATAGCTAAAGTATTTGAGAAGGTGGTCTATGATAGCATCTATCAAACTATTACTCAGGGAATACCGTCGACACAACACGGATTTTTAAAGGGTCGCTCTACGTCATCCAACTTAGCCATATTTACAAATTATGTACTAGAACAAATGGAAGGTGGCGGCCAGGTTGATGTGATCTACACGGACTTTGAAAAAGCCTTTGACCGTGTGGATCACACAATCTTGGTAAATAAACTAAATTCTCTGGGAATACATGGTGATTTATTAAGATGGATCATATCATATCTTTCTAACCGCTCGCAAGCAGTTGTTCTAGGCGGCTATCGCTCAGACTTTGTTTCTGTACCGTCAGGAGTCCCTCAGGGCTCCCACCTTGGTCCTCTATTCTACAACGCATATATTCACGACATTTATAACTGTTTCAGTAATGCTAAGCACCTTTTATATGCCGACGATAAGAAAATTTACTTAAAAGTTAATTCTATATCTGATTGTATGTCTATTCAAAAAGACCTCAATACTCTTATGTCATTCTACACTCAAAATAATATAACTATCAGTATCAAAAAATGCCAGTGTATTAGTTTTACGCGAAAAAAAAACCCAATAATATTTGACTATAACTTTAATGGCAACATAGAGAGGGCTGAGGTGGTTCGCGATTTGGGAGTCTGGCTGGATGCAAAAATGTCTTTTTCTAATCACGTGGAAAATGTGGTCAATAGGTCGTATAGGAATCTAGGTTTTGTCATTCGAACTTGCAAACCTTTCACGTCCGTTATTAGTCTTAAAATTGTATACTACGCCTATGTTCGCAGCATATTAGAGTACGCCTGTCCCATCTGGTCACCATTCTACAGTGTACACAAAAACAGAATAGAGGCTATACAGAAAAAATTTCTAAAACACTTAAATTTTAAATTTAAAAAGCGCAAAACAGATTATGAAAGCAATTGCCGTGAGTTTAAACTAATGACACTTGAGATGAGGCGTGCATTGCTTGGCATGGGACTGTTGTACGACATTTTGCACGGGCGATTGGACTGTCCGGAATTAATAGAGAGAGTATCATTGTGCGTCCCTCGACGACGCACCCGTCACACCAATCTTTTTTTTATTCCTTTCCACAAAACTAGCTATGGGCAAAATGCCGTACTGACAAAAATATTTGACATCTATAATAAAATGTTCTCAGAGGTAGACCCATTTATTTACAGAAATAAGAACTCTTTTAAACAAGAAATCAAAAATATTTTGGTGAGCAGGGATGAATAAGGGTCTCACCTTTATTTATAAAATAATGAATTACATATCTAAACGCACAATTAAGAGGAAAGGCAGGAGCCATTTTTCCATACAAACGCTGTCCCCTGTTTTCTCCCTGGATAATGCCATTAGTGAAATATATTTTTTTTCCAAAATTCTATGACCACTATTTGCATGTCCCTATGTTTTCCTTTTTTTCATAAATTAATAATTAAGAGAGATATGAACCTTCAATAATGTACAAAAATGGCCAGATTTTCCGCTGTGTTTAAACATCCAGAAAACAAATTTAACTAGATTTAATTAAAAAAAGGAAAACATAGGAACACGGTCAAAGCCTTTCTTTAATTTTTGATGAAAAAAATAGTTAAATCGGTCAAGTTTTGGAGAAGAAATCAGGGGACTACGAAACGTTGATTTTCCGTACTTTTAATAGGTATTTTCGGTCCAAGCTGCAGTTGTCTCTATCGCGCTCTGCGGGGGAGGCTTGAGGTTGGGGAGACGCGGACTAATACGTATACTCTCTATGACGTGACGTAGTCGATACTTATATCGATATCCTAGTGTTGTTCATCGATATCGATATTTCCAGTTAGAATATTTTGCGTGAAGTGCATTTAGCAAATTGTTGTGATGTTTTATTGTTGGAAGGTATTATGTAACTAATAAACTTTTTCTTGACAATTTTTTATGAATTATATACTTAAACGCCTCGACTAGGTCGTCGGATTTAGACAAAAAAAGAAGCTAAATTCGCAAAGCGTGATGTAGTTCTGCATTTTAAGTATATTGTATCTGTTAGAGTAATGTGATTTCAAATTTGCAACTTCGAAAAACCTGTGGAAACTGAGAAAATCGAGAAAATCTTCGAAATTTTGGGACTTTTTTTACTATTTGCTCTCCAGGGCCAAAACTATGTTTTTTTGTGAACGACACACTACACTAATAAACTGTATTAAAGTACCTACAACTGGAGGCAGCTCTATTTGACTTCATAGAAGCCAGGCTATGGCACTTTGAAGATGACCAATATTTCTCGAAAATAGAAAAATAGAAAATAGGTTTTACTTACTTATTTCGCAAAAAAACTGGCAAAACCACTAGCCCCACGAAGATGTCTGATATCTTTTGTCACAGACCGAGCATTGAACCATGTCCTTTACCTTTGCTTGAGTGTTACATTTGCCACAAGAGAAAGCCATATAGTCCAGTCAACGAAGCTCTAACTTTGCCATTTTAGATGAAAAGCTGAAACTGGTGCCAAAATTTTTGTTAAAGACTCCGTAATAACATTCTAAAATGCAGGGTCGTGCGTGAGTCACTGGGGTCATAGGAAAAAAATGGAAAAGGGTGAAAAAATTACTTTCTCCTGAAAATCTCGAAAACTAACAAAAATATAAGAAAAAGTTTCAGACAAAAAATGTAGAGAATTACTTTTTCTACAGAAAAGGTTATTATCAATTTGCGCGTATCGCGCACCGTTTCCTAGGAAATCGCGTACAAAATGCGAAAATTCGCACAATGTTTTTCGTTTCAATAGAATTTTTACAAATTTTTCAATTAAAAATTATTTTTATGCATTCTTCGATATCCCCAGACATTTCCGTCTTATTTTTATTGATTTGGTTCAACATCAATAAGTGCACTATATACTCGATTTCCTAGCAAACGGTGCGCGATAAGCGTAAATTGATAATGACCTTTTCTGTAGAAAAAGTAATTTTCTACATCTTTTGTCTGAAACATTTTTTCATATTTTTGTTAGTTTCCGAGATTTTTAGGAAAAAGTAATTTTTACACCCTTTTCCATTTTTTTTCCACTGACCCCGGTGACTCACGACCCTGCATTTTTAGTATGTTATTACTACGGAGTCTTTAACAAAAATTTTGGCACCAGTTTCAGCTTTTCATCTAAAATGGCTAAGTTAGAGCTTCGTTGACTGGACTAATATATCTTTTAAAAATATATACAAAAAAGAACTAAATAACTTTAGGTACTCGTGGAAAGTTCCTATTAACAAATGCGAATAAATTCACAAAAAGCGATAGGGGTACTCGTCGGATCCGATCCACGGACCTATCAGTGACGATGCGCAGTACGTAGCCACTGTACCGGCAAGACTTAATACTATCTGTCGAAATTAGTGACCTGTTTTTTCCTTTGCATTGTCCGTGAACATTTTATCGTTTTTATATAGGTAAGCAGAAATCTTTTCTTTTGTTCTATTCCTTCTTAGCTGTGTGCAGGCGGGCGCGGGGCGTGGGGGCGGCGTGGCACGCAAACATTGACAGTCTCACTCACACATTGATAGCTCGTTGTTCGGGCACTGCGCGACAGCAATAGATTTTACAAAAACCCAATTTTCAATTTTCTCACCCTTAGTATGTCCTCTTAAGTGTAATTATGTATAATAAACTTTTGGCAAAATTGGGTACATACAATAATCTAAATGGTAATGTCATGTCAAAATATCTAAAGTAGGTAATGTCACGCCTAGAATAAAATATAAATAGAATAATTGTAAATCTTGTTTATTTATATATCTTCGGTTACATAACTAATGGTATGTGTTAAATTGCTACAATTTTATCAAGATTGTATACCTTTTGTTATATTAAATTTAATTGTTTACTTATTATACTTAACTTCTTTTGGTTTGTATTTTGTTGGCTTATATTCAAAGTTAGGTATATTGTCAAAGACTACAGCTCCTACATGTTTAGTTAAAATTATGTAATACTGTGAACAACTGTTTTGGCCTAAGATATTTATGTGATTATTTTAATATTAATGTTTATACAATATGTTCAAGGCTGTTGTTGTTTCTAATAAATAAAATAAAAATAATAAAAAAAAAATTAGGATAATTATGAAAAAAATTAAGGATATATTTTTTATAGCGAATTGGACTCTAAATCAGATTCTGAACACTCTCCTTAAATACATGTCCCTCGGGTTACCTAACAGCCTGTATAATGTATACTTTTTTTTGTAAATACATAAATATTATACATAGAAACACCCAGCCCGATACAAACAGACATGTTCATGCACACTAATGGCGACCTCTTGGTGTAAGTTTAAAAAAAGTGTTTTTCTTTTTCAGATGGCTTCTAGTCAAGAATATATTCATAATTGTGATCGGGGTCTTCTTGTCCTTTAGTGTTTTTTATATATGATTATGTCACCGTTCACCGAAGCTAGAAGACAAACAAATCAAAGAATGCCACATTTTAAGGCCTGGACGTTGTTGGAACCTACGTAAGAATTATCTGGTGTAAAGAATGAGTAACTTAGTGACATTATTAGGTAGACTGACTTTCGCGTAAAGGTTTATTTTGATAATGATAAATGAACTAATTGATGTTTTGAGTGCAGGTACAATTTATGAGAATGTAATATTATTATTGTTTTGTTTTAATGATATTGTAAGATAAAATCATTATACTCTATTTTAATGTTTTATTGACTATTTTTATAATACAGTTTTATTTATTTAAGCTTCATTGCACAAATCGAGAACAAAAGGCGGACTTAATGCCTCATAGCATTCTCTCCCAGTCAACCTTTAGACCAAGCAGAAAGAAATAGTGGTTTTAGTTTTGCGCTGTGGGTGAAAATTACGCTGGAGGTTTAATTAAGTTCAAGTTTAGGTTTAATATACTTCAAGTATGTGTCATCACATGTGCTGTGTGACAGCAGAGACTTGACCAAAAAAAGATGAGTTCATTACTTGAATGTTTCTCTCCTGGATATGGCAAGGTCATTGTAAAATGCGCCATCAAGCCTTTTTGTTTGCTGGAAATAGAAACGCTTGTGAAATAAGTGAATAGCACTAGACACAGAGTACATTGTTGGTTAGTTTTAGGATCAAAGTTAGGGTCGATTTACACCGGCTCTTATCCAGGGGCCATCAATCGAGGCTCTTTACGCGACCGCAGGGCCGTTTGACAATTCACCCTTTACACCCAAGTCGGTGGGAATCGCTCTTATAACTGTTTGGCTTTTCACGCCGAGGCTGTTTTCGCCACATACTTGCGACTATAGGGCCAATACTAAGGTAAAGGCGTCTATTACCGCGGTATTTCGAGGAAATTTGACTTTAGAGTACAATATTGTGGAATAAGAACTGTCCTTGTCTAATAGGGATTTTTTGTAGCGTTCTATAGACTTTTAACTCCATACTTTCGCACTTTTCATGAATTAAGTTTGAAGCGTTATATTTATTTTAATTGTTTTTAATCAGGGCTGCTGCGTCCTCTATTACCGAGGTATTGAATCTATTATCGCGGTATGGTGGCGCCTATTACCGAGGGTAGGAGAAAAAAATAAACTTAATATAATATAATACTAAAATACAATACTTAATATAACTTATTAAATATAATAGACGAGCCATTTGGTGTAATGGTCGAGAAGTCGGCTATTACACCAGAGGTCGCGGGTTCGATCCCCGCACAGTACAAACATTTGTGCGCTTGAACATGTCTGTTTGTATCGGTCTGGATGTTTCTATGTATAATATGTATGTATTTACAAAAAAAAGTATATAAGTAATGTTTATCCGTTGTCTGGCACCCATAGCACAAGCTAATGCTTAGTTTGGGGCTAGATGGCGCTGTGTGAATAATGCCCAGAGATATTTATTTATTTATTTATATCCCGATGGTTTAGATAGAAGCCACCCTGTATTCTATAGTACAAATAAACATCCAGACACAGAACAAACACAAATATAATGTTCATCATATAAGTGTTAGTCTTTGGTGGGATTCGAACCCACGACCCCTAACACATAGGTCAGGGTCACTACAAAATGCACCATCGGGCAAGCCAAAAAAATAATGTATACATAATTAGTTCTTTAGTTACCTAGTAAAAAGTAAGTTTATCTATACAGTAACGGAACTCTAAATAATTAATTTTTCTTGGTTATCACTCGGTAATAGATTAATTATGGAAACTCTTATTCCGAGTTCAACGACCCCTTGACCCTCGGAATTAGATCCCCATAGAATCTATTACCGATGTATGCCGCGGTAATAGGAGAAAAATATAATGTTCTAAAATGTAATTCCGACCCATAAAAAACTAATAAATTTATAAATACTTGGTGCCAGTTCGCAAAAAGAGATTTCAATCTTTAAGGATAACAGTATTTTACATCACTAGATATCCCGTATCATCCATTTTTTGACGAATTAATATTGCAATTTTTTCACGTCATTTTGGACACTCGCTACAAAAGTAGTCTTTCAATACGATAGTTTTTATAAAAATATAAAGGTTTCTACTGGACTTTGTATACATCGGAATTAGATTTTTAGTTTATAGAGAATATGAAGAATGAAAAATATTTCAAAGTTCACTAAGGTAATGATTTTAAATATACTTAATTAGCAAATATCTAGACCCTTAATGTTTTCTATTACCGATGGTACCCTCGGTGATAGATGCCACCCTCAATTTTAGGCACCTATTACCGCGGGTTTTTAAAATTCATATTACTATGTATTTAGATATTCTTTATTCTTTATTGTATTTACACGGTTACAATATTTAAAAATAAACATAGCAACACATGCACCCTGTAAGGGCATAACAATATTATTAAATCTTACTAATAATATACTAACTACTACTAATAATAACTATTATAATATATACTATGCTTACATTAACTTAATTGTATATAATATTCAATTAATTTATAGTAACAAGTAGTAGTAGTAAGGATATGATTTCACCATGAAAAGTATAAGACAATACGGTCATTAAACACATAAACAAGTAAACAAAACTCGAAGTCAGTTAGACAGTGTATAACATTTAAAATTACGTAACAAAAATATGAGTGCACTAGCATGAATTGCTCCATTTTTGTATGGAAACCGCCTGCTCCTGCGCTCCCGTCGCACAAACTGATTTTTTTTATCCGTTTGCTTGTAGGCATGCTCACTGGCACCCGTTGGTTCAATGCAAAATACTACAAGTTACAACTTGTCTCAAACGGTATTTTGCTAAAGTTGCTGCTATTAATATAAAATGCGAAAATATCGAATACCTCGGTAATAGGCGCCGATTTTGCGTACCGCGGCCATAGGCGCCTTTACCTTAAGTACTTAGATACCGATACAGCTAGTAGGTATTGGGTTTTGTTTAAAAACCCATGTGAAGCCAGAGGGAGGGTTAGCGCGGGGCGTTACGTAATGCCGCTGGTAATTTTTATGAAATTTTATGAGGAGGTTTTTTAAGATATTATTTAAACTAAGCCAGTGCTTGACTAAAAAGTTACCTGATGTTAAACAACTATGCGGTCTACGATGGAGAGCACTTGCTTAGGAAAAGCTCGTTAATTCTGGCCTTGAAGCGTCCCAAGTTATAATGGGTTGGTTACAAAAGATGGATCCAGGCAGAGAGTTGCACTCCCGCGCAGTGCGTTGAAAAGACGAAACAAATCTCGGTCAAACAAATCGAATTTTCTGTCCGAGTCTACTAAAAGAACCAATTTTTTGTACTATTTTGACGACAGCCTAAACCTAATCATTTGACGACAATTTGGCTACCGTTTTGGTTCTATCGAGTTTTTCGGATCCAATCATTTAGTGAAATTACTGGGTATATGAGACCTAATAACTGTCGTCTCGGTGTAGCGGGCGCAGGGCAGTGCCAGACAGTAAATGCTTAGTTACTGTTTGGCACTAAACTGTCTAAGGGCAAACGTGGCGCTTACCCATAAGGTGTACGATCTGCTCGTCTTGTTACAAATTGCAATAAAAAAAAATCGGACTGTTCACTGCTTCAAAGAGGTGGTCATCTAAAAAGTCTAACTGTTTTTTGTCGCATATCTGTGGCGGTTCATCCCGGCTTTGTCGAATCGTTGGCCACGATATGAATGCCCCATAAACTGCTCGGAAGAGGCGGTTGCTTTCTACGACAATGCCGAAGCCTCTAACTGCCGTTGGTCTCCTGCCCTGCCTTTGTAATTAATTCGTTTAAACTGCTCTGTATGATCCAAGTTGGTGCTAACGACCGAATGGAGATGTTTTGGGGAGTAGGTTTGTTGATGTTTCAATTGGTTGGGATGTCGAGCTTCTATAATGTTTTGAAGGCTATTTTTCGTTATAGTACTACTAAACTTCTTTTTCTTAGCTTCCATTGTTACATCTGTTCGCTCTGGATGTAGTATCGGTTTGGTTTCGGTTCAAGCATAATTATTATTATGTTTATTTTTTAGTAGCGGTGATGTAGCATTGTGCCAATTTATACAGGTTTATTTGCGCTAGTCGGGATATGTAAAATATCTTTTCAAAGATCATTCAAACAGCTCATTAAAACATCCCTAATGATCCCCGGTCTACTTTCCAATATTCAATATCAACAAATAAACAAAACAAAACGTTTATAATATACGTTCGTAATAAATTCAAAATCCGGACTTTATTCAGAACCTTCGCACTATAAGGGTAGTATTCATCCCCATTCCCATTACGTACATGTGTCTCGGGTATCCATGTTTCCATGTTTGTGTATCTCTGGTGTTTGAACAGGCTCTCCATCGACGCCGTATCGGCTCGCATCTTTTCAGAGTTCCCTGGGACAATGATTTATGGACGAAATGTATGACTGGTAGTTTACTGATGCGTTGGAAAAAAGGACATGTAACACCATAAATAGATGCGTGCCAACGAAAGCATACTTGCGAGCCATTTATGGCGAGTAAGTATGCTTTTTTTCCTGATGACACCATGATCCAGGATTAGGTAAGTAGAGTTTTGCTGAGAATTCTGAATCAAGGATTAAAGTGGACATGAAAGTGCAAATAAATCCATCAATGGATCTTTGCAATGGATTTAAGTAGACCTAGGGTTATTTCGTTGGAACGACTGTTATCTGTCTGACTGACCAACGTAACTCTTAATAAAGGAACCAGAAGTCCTTAGCTGTGCACCGAGCGAGCTCACGTTTGACAAGCGACCGTTTGAAACTATTCTGCAACCACAGCTCAAGCACTTTAGGGAAAAAAATCGACATTACACATACTAATATTTTTTGTAACATTATTCAAAGGCCCCATTTTGTCCGACAGAAACGCCAAGTGCAACCGTATAATTATGATGAGCTATCATAAATGTAAATAAGTAGGTACGAGTATGTGGGAACTAGCCACCGACCCGCTAAAATAAATAAAATAAAATCTACAGAACCATAATGAACTCGGCAAGATCAACCCAATAGTTCGTCCGACGCATGGACTCAGTTTGAACATTTCAACGCAAGTTCGTTAGTCCGGAGTGCCGTCGGTTTTTACGTTTTGCCGCGAGGTGGCGGGAGCGGGTAGTTTGGTTTCACGGCGAGATTGCGGCCGCGACTAGGGTGCAGTCATATTGAAATACAGATGGAATCGGATTTAAAAAAATTCTATTAGTTTAGTTAGAAGATAGCCGTAAAAAGTAAAGTATCGACCTATATTGTGTCCCACTTCAGGGCCTCCGTCATTGAATCAAGTTATCGTAAACCCGAAACCAAACCCATCTTGGCTAGAGAATAATGAATTAAACCACACGTCTTGACCATCGAGGCTTAATCGAATGCTGAGAGATGTCGTTTAGGTCACTTAAAATGCGTAATTTGAGTCAGTTTATCGCTAATAGACTACACTGGCTCGTGTCTCTTTGGGACGAGAAAAGAATTAATGAAGTCCGTAATCCTAGGAAGAATTTCAACCTACCGGTACTTTGTCTATGCAGGAGTAATAGTGCCAAGTGTGGAACGGATCTTACTCACTGCCTCATAAAGTAAGTACGCTCTTTACGCCGGGTTAACTTGTCCTTTGGCCTTTGGGGATGAGCGCGTGTAGAAGGTATCTTGATCAGGTTTTTTACTGAGGCTATTTTTATGGGAAAGTTTTCTTTGACGACTGATTAAGGAATTCTCTGAAATCTTGAAGCGACTGCTTATTTCTGTTAAACATAGGTAGAAAACTTTTTTATTTATAATGTAAGTTGAAATGGGCTTGACCGGGGAAGTATCACCCTCTCACAGAAGAGTTCAGAAGACCAACGCATGGGCTTTGCTATTGCGCTTTGGGTGAGAGTTACTCAATGTGGTGCTTAATAAAGAGACGCTTTTAGAGTCTATAGAGATTATTGTTAGAGCCCTAAATCCTCCCTTCCTTTCTCTCTTCTCGTTCCTCATTCTATATAGCTCCTCTCCTTAACTCCATATTATTTGCTTAAAACGGGTAACGCATCTGAGACTTGACCATACGACCACTCTTGCTCGTATGTCTCTTCACAAAAATATATTTCACTAGACACTCTAGCCAATTTCAAAATTTCAACTTTTCTCAAACTACAGTGTTATCGCTCGCTCCGCAAATTAAATGTAAATCCGAGGAGCTGTGCTATTAGTTCCGCGGGCGTCGCCGCAGGAAAAGGTTGTGTAGAAGTCGGGCGAAGTCATCCGCAAAATAAATTATCTTAAGTCTTGTTTGCGAAGTTCGCTCGATCTTGAGATGTGAAAGCGGCTTGAAATATAGCGGAGAATACCACCTCATATCAACAAAGCAACAAAGCAAAGAATAGTTGAGTGATACTACATTGCATAGAAAGCAATTAAGTAGTCTATCTTTTTTGCCAAGACTGGTACCAGCTCGTCCCAATCAGGTGCTAAAGAGAAACCGGGGAAGATTATGACCGGGGATGAAAGTGTCCCGAATCCTACACATGGCTGCAGATGTAGCTAGCCTGCACAAAAAACTTAAATCGCCATTTCTGGAGATAAATAAATATTTATGAAACATAATATGAGACATCCCATTATACTTTTTACTATATAAATACTGTTTTCAATTTTGCCAACAGCAGTGGATCGTGAATAGTTTAATTAAATCAGTTAATTTAACCAATGCTGGCTGTAACCGCAATTCATCCAGTCGGCGACTTTGCTATCGTTGCTATCGAATAATAATACTTTTAATTTTGGTTCTTATTTAAGTATATGACAATTTACATACTTTGTAACATGATTAGAATTGTTAGATTTATCAAAATTAAATATGGAAATCTAGGATGTAATTTGTAAATAAAAAAACTATTTACTGTCTGATCTCATTCTGATTTAAATGGAACATCACATGATTTAGTTTTTAAATAAAAAATAATCCTTAAAATCGGTTCCCAAGTTTTTTATTTTTAAGTTAGTAACCAATAAAACACGATATTTTACACCTAAAAAAGTAAAAAAAAAGACATCTTATCATTTACGACGAAAACAAATGCAGTAAATTAGATCACTAATAATGAATTTATGATCCTAAGTAGACACAAGACAGGTGTAAGTAAAAATCATGCTTTTTTACAACAAACCCGCTGTCAGTGAAACCGCACAAGTCGCACAACTCATTTCCTCACTCCGCAGCTCCGTCGACAATAATTACTGTTATTATAATTGCAACAATAGTTCGGAACTCGTACGCGACAGTTCCCGGGAATGATGGCTGGGCTGCCAGCTGTGTGTCGAACATTACGACGTGGCGTGTCGTGTCGTGTTTAGCAGTTGGGACGAGTTGGCAAGTGTCGCGGTGACAACTTGTGCTGTTTATTATGTTCGCTGCTTGTGTTTGATTGATAAGTAACTGTAAAATGTGTATGTTATGTTTGTGCATGTTATGGGTTTAGTTTTGAACAGTTTTTCATTGGATTGTTGGGCATGGTATAAGTACATTTTATGGACATCTATAACTGTTTTTTTTATAGTGAGTATTAAATGAAAACAAAGAATTAGATAAACTAATCTAGTGTGCTAGTAGTTACTGGACATATTATTATGTGAGTGACAGAGTCATAAAAAGAAAATGGTTCAACGGAAAATTTGCTGACAGCACAAGATTACCTACATCCTTAATAGACACAAGAAAGCTGTAAGTAAAATTCATACTTTTTTGTCTTACAAATCTACTTTATTTACAAATCCGCTGTCAGTGAAGCCGCACAACTCATTTCCTCACTGCGTCGACAATAATTACTGTTATTATAATTGCAACAATAGTTCGGAACTCGTACGCGACAGTTCCCGGGAATGATGGCTGCCAGCTGTGTGTCGAACATTACGACGTGGCGTGTCGTGTCGTGTTTAGCAGTTGGGACGAGTTGGCAAGTGTCGCGGTGATAACTTGTGCTGTTTAATATGTTCGCTGCTGTTTGATTGATAGGTAACTGTAGAAGGTTTACGATATGTTTGTATGTGTAATGGATTTACTGACCCCAAGTTGTGTAGCTGAGGCGTTTGCAATGGATCAGAAAGGACCCGAATTTTATAATAACAGTTTTTAATGTTAATAACTTGACTGCCAAATCCTAGATCATAGTCCAAGGTTACAAAACGATTGGAGAAAAAGGTGATACTTATTTACAGAACAAAACAGTTAGTTTATACGAACGAACAGACACTTTTATTTTATTATTCGTATAGATGAGTATAATTTAGTGCTCGTGTGTTCATCGCTCTGTGAAGGAAAGTTTCGTCAATTATCTTAGGAACTAACTTTAGTCTGGCGGATTAATTTATAGCGTCGTTAACACCACGATGTGGCCGCAGCTGCTTTGAATATATTAATTGTTTAGTCATATTTTAATCTGTCAGATGGGACTTTACCTCTGGTTAATCTAGTGAGCCTAACTTTTAAGGATATAATTAATAATAACCTCATTAAAACTTTGATTATATTATGTACATTAGGATAGGATTGATTTATCATCATCAGCCTATATACGTTCCCACTGCTGGGCCACAGGAGTCAGGACTCATCTCAAGTGTGAGATAGTACGGGCCATACTCCACCACGCGGGCGCAGTGCGGATTGGTGAAGGGGTGCGTACTGCGTAAGGCAAGTGACCAACCTTAATGTCAAATGTTATCAAGCCGCCACATGGCCTCTGACAAGGCTTGACGACTAATATCTACATTACAGAAAATATCAGCCGGCACTAATAGCAAACACCTTCCGAAGCACGCAGACGCTCGAAATAAATGTCACTAAATGTGTGAGTGTAGTTGTGGAGATCCTTATTGCTGGAGGCCTAGACTCATTTTGGTTCGCTGCGCCATCTTAGTAAGTAGTAAGTAAGTAAATGTGGTCAGAATGGTCATCCATCCATTATTTGCGGCGGCGCTCGTGGCGCAGTGGTTCGGTTCAAATTTAATTAAAATTATGTAGGAAAAAAACTAATCATAGATACATTTTAGAATCCACACCACACCTATAATGTATAACGTTCTGGCAACTGGGCGCGCTGGCTTCCCGCACACATTGAGTGGAGCACAAACATTGCTATTCTCTCCAAAGCTCAAATTGATTTGCTGATTCGTGAGCCTGCCTCCACGCGAGCTCGGTTTTTCTCCGTTTAATTTGAGTTTTTACTATGAATAGTGTTGATAGTGTATACGTTATACAATACATAAGTACCAGCCTATTTAATGTCCCACTGCAGGGAAAAGGCCGCCATACTTGGAACCAAGTTCCTCATCATCATTTTCCTTGCTCTTATCCCACGCTAAGTAGGGTCGGGGCAACACTCCTATTAGTTAGCTGTCAATTCTAAATTCACTCCTTTCATTTCCATATCATACTTCACGCAATCCATCCATTATTTTTAGGACAAAGTTATCGTTACAAATATGAGTACTGGCATAATCACCGCGCTCAAAAAATTCAGATTTCCGAAACTGACTTAAATTTTGCTCAAACCTTAATTTTTAATAGGCAGGACAGACCCGGGCTCTCAGCAGTCAGATAATGTTTAAAAATCGTTTTCGTGAGAATAAAACATTCCATGCACTTGCAACTCGATCGATAAGTTTACTGTGGTTTGAGAATTTTAAGTGTATAATATGCAGTTTATCTTCTTCGAAAATGGTTCGCTGTAAAATTTTAGTTGCAGCGGGTAATCGATTACCAACTACGCAAGGTGTTTCCTAACCACTTTAGGAGTTCATGAACTTATATCAGCGGCAGATAGCAGCCAAGTGGCGCACTTGTTGAATAAAAAAATATCATCATTCTACGAGTGTTTTTTGTTTTTTGAAATTATAAAACTCAGGACCAAAAAATACGAGCCGGTTCTTAAGCCACTATACCATTTAAACGTTGAATTAACGTTGTGGACTGTATAGGAATAAAAGCGGGGTTCAATTTAGGATAAAGGAATATAATGGAATAATTTACAGAATAAAATAAACACAAACGAGTTACCAAAAACACAAGCGAGTTATCAGACAAGGGAAGAATCACAGACCAAGTGAAGAATAAATACAAAAGTAAAGACATTTCAGTCCGTAGACTTTATCAAGTTAAAGGCTGCCTAGCCAGCCTGTCGTCGACAAACGTTAAAATAAATATATTCACAACACGGAACAAAATAAAACCACTAACCCTATCTGACCTATCTCACCCCATTAAGCTAAACTACCCAACATTAGAGCCGGGATAATAGATGTTCCTTGCAAGTCTTGCAACCAAGACATTTGCCGCGCAGGCTGCATCGCAGTAACGATTGTTGTTCACTTTGCTCTGAACAACTTCGCCGAAGTTATACGAAGTGCGAAGTGCATCTGTTAGCTTCTTGTTCCAACGGTCATCTGTTATTGTGTCGCTTTTTGGCTCATTCTACAAATATTAGAACCATTTACCATCGAAACACAATGAGCAATCTTTTTTAAATAAGTATCTCTCATAACCATAACAGTCCTTTATTTTATCGATATTGCATTTTGACTACACCAACTGTTTAAAAAAAATATACAACGCTTTAAAATTAAATAACTAACCCTATCTCACCCCATTAAGCTCAACTTCCCAACATTAGAGCCGGGTTACGAGTATTAGAAGTTATTTGCAACCAAGACATTTGTCGCGCAGGCGGCATCTTGTTGTTCACTTTGCTCTGAACAACTTAGGACCGAAGTCCTGCGAAGTGCATCTGTTGGCTTCTTGTTCAGATTATGTATCATCGCTTTTTATCTTCCCAATAGATACTAAGTACGTACAACATAACATACCTACTTTAATAACATATATGTATTTTGGATTTTTATATGATATTGCTTATTTTTTTACTCTATTGCACCATTTAAGAAAGTGTCACTTTATAAAATCCAAGTACAGTTGAACTCAAAATCAGTTACACATCGAACAATGCCTTGTAGATAAACTTTTGTTGAAATAAGCTAAAGTAAGTGTTTATCATCTAAAGAGTCTTTATTAACAAACTTAAGTGGGATTAAAGATCTATCTGCACAGTACAGTGGCTTAAATATTATTATGTTCATTCACTATACATAAATATAAAACATGTAACCTCAGCTCACACCATTAGCTCAACTACCCAACATTAGAGCCGGGATAATAGATGTTCCTTGCAACCAAGTCATTTGCCGCGCAGGCTGCATCGACCGCTGTAACGATTGTTGTTCACTTTGCTCTGAACAACTTCGCCGATCGCCCGAGTTGTGCGAAGTGCCGCCAACTGTTGGCTTCTAGTTTGGATTATGTGTCATCGTTTATTATGACGCATTTTGTGTTAATCCCAGATGCAGAATAGCTGGGAGAAGATATTCTGATTAACGGGGATATAATTATAATGGAAAAAAGAATGCTAGTTAATCCATTTTAATTTTTAAAGTTCGACGTAGGAGTTGTAATAGTTACTTTGCTATTGCGTTTCATTTCGTACTAGGAGCCATCCCTCCCAGCCAGCCTCTATCCTCCCCATCTCCTCTTCCCATAGCACTCCAGTTTGGTAGTGAGAACTAACCATCAAGTGTCACACTTGCCCGTTTGCCTAGATCTATACTGAATAATATTATAAAGAGGAAAGATTTGATTGTTTGTTTGTATTGAATAGGCTCCGAAACTACTGAACCGATTAGAAAAATTCTTTCACTGTTGGAAAGCTACACTATCCCCGAGTGACATAGGGTACTTTTGATCCCGGAAATAAATAATAAATAAATATCTCTGGACATTATTCACACAGCGCCATCTAGCCCCAAACTAAGCATGAGCTTGTACTATGGGTGCTAGACAACGGATAAACATTACTTATATACTTTTTTTTTTGTAAATACATACATATTATACATAGAAACACCCAGACCGATACAAACAGACATGTTCAAAATATGGGGGGAAAAGGGAGAAATTGAGAAAAGATGACGCGCGGGTGAAACCGCGGAGTCAACCGCTAGTCTTTTATAAAAATTGCCATAGCTACGAGTACCTATACTTAATTTCAGCGTTCACAGATGATTCTACCTGTCCTTCCAAACACCCACGTAGATCGCAGGCATACGAGTAATTATGCCATGAACGTACCTAAAAACCTAACAGCATTATAGAGAAACATCGCGGCACCCTCCTAAGCACACACACGCCTACTTTACATAATAATTTATTTATACGCTCGAATACATAAGTGATTACGTCCATTCGACGACGTTTCCACATTCGGATCCCAAATATGGGTGAGCGAGTGTATTCCGAATGCAAACAGTTGTAGGTACGGACGGCAGCAGATCAACCTACCAAAAATTCTCAATTGAAAGAGAACTCTATGTGAATTGAATAAAGCTGAAAATTTGTTGTATAAATTTGACAGTTTAGGGTAGTCTGATGTGCTGTTGACTGTACGTGCTAAGGTATCAAAGGTCTAAAATTGGAATTTTAAATGGGGCAAAACCACATCCTACCTTAACTATTTCTCGGCCAAGCAGGTCACCACAACTATGGGTGCGCTTTGGAACTCGAATTTCGATAGTGGTCGGAAATCATTCGAGTGGCATTTTAGTTACTTTTTTAAATAAACTAACAAATATCTTAACGTTATTCGTGCAGCGCCACTACTACTAGCTACCACCACCACAAGTGAAATCTGCCGCCATAACAGCTTTGGCTGTGTCTCGGCAGTGTTAATGTAGGAGCCAGTACACTTGAAATCAAAGGCTCGAAGATCAGATGAGCCTACCGTCTGGCAGCATATAGGGCGACGCTTCCTGGTGAAGTGCCCCTTAATGGAATAGGCTACAGTGACCGATTACCATCAGGTGGGGTGCGTGCCTATCTGCCAACTAAACTAGTATATAAAAAGCGCCATCTAGCCCCAAACTAAGCGTGAGCTTGTGCTATTTTAAACGCATCGTTCAAAATTGTGTCACCCAGTAAAATGCTACCATTTCCAAGATATCGCCAACAAGTAAATTTTTCATTGTAATTTAGTTGTTAGCCACTGTGTTCGGGAGATAGATCAGTTTTGAAAGAATGGGCTGGTCACTTTCTGAGAGGTAAAGAACCTTTTTAAAATTGACTTGGGTGTTAGCTGCTATTTAGACAAACTTCCCGGAAGTCACAATCAGCAAATTTAGTAAATTCTAGATTGGAAAAATATAAATATAAGTAGTATCTTATTGTATTAGATTATTATTTTGATAAATTGTAAATTGTATTCGATTGTTGATAACGAAGGTTACATCAAATTAATAAAATCTTTTGATAAATACATAATAATATAGAACATGAAATCATCGCCTCTAAAATGGGATTATTTAAAACAAACCGGGAATTGAACCCGGGACTCCAACATTACGGCCAGAGGAAACTAAACTTTTGAAATCGATCTAATCGTTATTACACCAAGATTGTTTTTTGTCGCAATCTTATCGACATTTTCGAAACATCGTCTTTCAATCGAGTTTCCATGGTAGGGGTTACTGCTAATATCCATTCCGTAGTAGAAAGGGTCGAGCCCTTTTCGTCGGGTCGCGGAGGGCGCTGCAAAATTTACGATTCCGCTAGATTTACAGCCATCATAAAGTATTCAGTGAGCGCCTGCCGTTGCTTTCAAGTTTTGTTGTCTGAGGGCCAGTTATGTAATTTTACTTTGAGTCCTTTAAACTTTGATTATCTTATTCTAAAGCCAATTTCTGGGTGAAATTCTTGAATAAAGCTAAACTTTAAACAAGTTGATGTGTTAATCTTGTGGTAAAAAAAAACTATTTTAAAAATATCGATGGGAGAAAACGTAATTGCTGTAAGTAGCAAAAATGGCGTAAGTAGACTAAATACACAGTTAGAATCAGAAAAAAATACTGCGTCCAATGGTCCGGGTCTCGTGTCTCTACGATGACAAAAAATTCACTCTGAGGGACTGTTTTTGAAAAATTTCTATGCAAATTTTGTCGTAAGTATAATGTTTTTGATACTTATTTACTTACAGCAAAATGCAGACAGGTGATTGGAATTCATTATTACTTACACGGTTCGTATATGTGCATATTCACTTGCTTACAACAATCTAATGGGAGTTAAAATTAAACTTAGACTACTTACGCCATTCTCTAGGGCGGATATTGAACGCCAGTTTACTTACACGACATTCTTTAAGGTTTGTAAATTTACAGGCCGGCAAAGTAAATCATTCTTATTCCTGTCCCTTAAAAATATTATTTTAGTTACTTTTCTTAATTGTATTGGACTAAGCTAGCACTTGACCACAAAGTTGCCTGATGTTAAACAACAATGCGGTCTGCGAGTTGCTTCTGACCAAGTCTAGTAGTTCGATGATGGAACGGAACTTTCACCAAAGTGGAGTCTGTAAAATACGGAGAGTTAAGCAATCTTCCTACGATGATCGAGGCTCTGCAAGCTCTCGACCAAAGTATCGTCACCGGTAAGCCTCTTCGTACGCCGCTCAATAGTGTCTAAAGCAGCCAGCTGATTTCGAGCAGAACCATCCCTAAGATGGCAGCAATACTCCATGCAGGAACGAACTTGAGCTCTGTCTCTACAGTTTAGGAGCAGTTCCGCAGTGAAGTAGTGCCTGACTCTGGTAAGGATTCTGACTTTTTTAGAGGCAGATGCTGGTACAAACTCTATGTAGCTCCCAAAGTTTAGGTTGGAAGATAATTTCATCTGTAGTCGGTCAGATAGAGGGACAGATACGCCACAAAAAGAGGGAGTCATTTAAATGCGATCTTTTTGGTGCAAAATAGACACGCCTGCGTTTTGGTGGGGTTGGAGCTATCAAAATTGGCATCTCCCCGGTCTGGGACAATTTGGAGAGACTGATTTAACTTGTCCACCATGTCTGATCTTAAGGTCTCAGTTTTAATGCAGAAATGGTATAGCACCGCGACCTTTTTCGGGAACAGGCTGCACGTTAGAAAGTTTCCAGGATTTCAGAAATGAACCCTTCCTCAGAGAGAGAGGCGGTACAGGCGTGTCAAAATTTGAGACAGTTTGTGTGCACAACTCCGCAACACTGTCGCTGATATCCCATCAGGACCACTCGCCTTGTTCACATCAAGACTGCGCAGAACCTTAAGCACCTCTCGTTGACGAATCTTCTTGGCAAACACAAAAGTTGATTCACAACGAGGAAGATTCGGTGGCACATGGTTAGCAGCAGCCAAATGCGAATTGCTGGGGCAAATAGATTAGCCTTTTCAGCGTAGCAAATGCGGAAGTGATGTCCTGCAGAAATTCGCCTCAACCGATTTGCCTAGTGACCAAAATAACTTACTACCTGAAGGGTACGAAGCTAACTTGGCCCCAATCCGGCCAAAATGGTTGAAGCGAGCACGTCGTAATACCCTCTTGCAGGACTTGGCAGCTTTGTTGAATTTTCTCTTCAAAGTATGCACCCCCAGTTAGCAGGAGGTCCAGAGAGTTAGCTGTGTGGCTATCAACATCAGGAACCCTAGTAGCACGTTCCACTAACTGGATTAGGCCAAGTGACAGAGCCAAAACTCGCGCCTCTCTTCCAGCAAGGTCAGTCTTCTGGAACGGGAACAACCACCCTTTATGCTGGGCATTAAAATCCCCCAGAAGGACGAGCTGTGCTGACTGACGGGTATCAATGTTGGGCAATTTCAGCTGCGTTGTTGAGGTATTTGAAAATCTGGTTGTCTCCTCATCTGTCTAGTGTGGGAACGAAACAGACAGGAATAAATAATGATTATTGTGACCTGTATCCACCAGCAACATTTTAGCACCAATTTAAACCAAAAAATAACCTGGTTGCACCATGAAATGTCAGTCTATGGCAGAAACTAAAATGAATCTCTTAAGTTGCAGTATCGTTTCAGTTGCGTTTCAGCGTGTGTTCAGGGCCTTAGCTATACTTAGTTAAATAAGTTTAATATGATAATTACACTTGATCTACTATTCTTTGGTACAAACATTAACATTAATGCAAAAAAATCAACAAAATCATTGTAATAACAGCATTTTTTTCAAAAAAATCAACAAAATCATTGTAATAACAGCATTTTTATTTCATCACCCTCAGAAATTTCTTAACTTAATCTATTATGTTGGTATCAATATTATTCTTAAATTAGTCACACCTCTCTTTTATGTTACCTATTTAATAAAATAATTTAAATACATCATTTTATACTTCCGGAAATTTATACAAGAAGAACTGCTCAATACAAAACCTGAAACTACTTACAGCATTGTTGAGGTCAGTAAATTAAAAGTCAATTGCTGTAAGTAGAGCAAAACCCTATTTCCCGTAACTTTAGGACTAAAACAATAATTGCTATAAATGCGCACTATATTAACAAAAGCTTGTACAAAAAATTATCTTTATTACTATGCATGATTTAAAAGTTATGATTTTTTTTCCAATTTTTTATCAGTTTTTTGGCTCTGGTGTAAAGTTGTGTTTTTGCTACTTACAGCAATTACGTTTTCTCCCGTCGATATATTTTTTTCTCCAAGCGATTTGCCTCGCTCTAACGTACAAGTACGGGCACCGTGTTTCAGTGTCAAGCGAGTCCAGTGTGGTAACCGCCGAGTAAGTGGTAAAGTTGCTCATAGCAAAATCCACAGGTGATTTTAATCACCGACCTCACACAATGTAAAGTTTCATACCACTTTGCTGCCATAGTTTTATACTAGTTTTATACTAGCGCGTCAATGTCAGAAAATAAAAACAATAAAAATGTAACCTCAACAGACTCCGCACGGGACATGGACGCTGCGCGCAATACAGACACCGCTGCCGCTGGACGGATTCCCCTGCTTGCACCTGCGGAGCCGACGCACAGGATATCCACCACATATTCACCGAATGCCCAGAGAAGTGATACACGGCTGGACCCCCCGAGGACCTGATCATCCTTACCGACGAAGCCACTAAGTGGCTTAAACACCTTAGATTAGATTTATAACCGTACCATACGCCATACGAATAAATAAATAAAAACAATAAAGTTGTTTTTTATTAGCCATTCTCGTAAAACGGTAAACAACCGCAACGTTTTTATGCGGCTTCCCGCAAATCTGCAAATTAATGTAAGTAATGTCTTAATTTATTGACGAAAATAAACAAATGACCCGTTCATCAATAAATGAAAAGCGGCCCAAATTGAGTTTACTTGCGGTCAGGATGCGGTTAAAGTATTTTTTAACGTGATTTACGTGATTCAAGATATCTGGAAATTGAATTGCTATTGCTAATAGTTATTGATGTATTTTGTTCAAAACGTTTCATTTTTATTTTGCAAGTGTGGCCATGGTGGTGTAAGTGTGGTATTTGTGTCAGTTTCTTCGCATTTGGCATTTTGGTTACCAGGGTAGGTTCATGTACCTGGGCCGTCTAGGTGGGTACCACCGCAGTGCCAGATATTTTCCCGTGAAATAGAAGTGTGTCAAGCATTCCTGTGTTTCGCGAAATTGGCACTGAAGCTAGTGAAATTACTGGGTATATGAGACCTAATAACTGTCGTCTTGGTGTAGCGGGCGCAGGGCAGCCCGTCTTGTTACACACTGCATTAAAAAAAAAATTAGCAAGAGTGGTAATTAAGTTAGTACCCATTATCATAACGATAACTAAATTTCAAGGATTGCCTTTTCCTTGTACTGGAACATCAATATATAGGCTGATACTTTGCTATTTTTTACTTTTCGAGTGTGGCGCCTGTAGTTTGAATGGAAACATAACATTGGCAGCAAAAGAAAAGTTTTACTCGCTGCTAACACCATCCTCCCCATCAGCTTTGAAGACTTAACTTATTGACAGAAACAGCATAATAATAAAATTATTAAGTGCTACTTCACTGTGGACTTCTGTAAGGTGTAGGTACTATCGAGGACACCCGCGCGTGATCACCCTTAAGGCTAAAATCCTGTGCAGTATTTTCACGTTTACAAGCGCCGCTCCTAAGAAGTCACGATGCGCGTGCACGGTATATTTTTCCAAAAGTGTTCACGCGCGGGAGACCGCGATCGTACTTCCCCAGAGGAGCGATTTCGAGTGGAAGAGACACTATGATTCTGATGTCCACATCGCTTATATCCATCGGGAATAGTTTGAGAGCTGGAGAAAGATATCCTACGGGATAAATTATGTCGCGTCAGTCTACGCGGGCGAAATGGCGGGTGGTAGGCTAGTGAATGATATAACATAACATAAATAAATTCTTTATAGCACACAAAAACAATTGCAATAAAAAAAACAAAAATGCACAATATAGGCGGTCTTATCGCTAAAAGCGATCTCTACCAGATCACCCCCAAGTAAAGGAGTACCGAAAGAATGGGTATATCAATGCAATTTGAATAATTTAAAAAAGTAAGTTACTTTATTTAATTAACATATTAACAAAGATAAAATACTAATTCAATGCATATTAACATATGAAACAATATAAATGAAATGTAATTAGTCTGAAACCAACACACTGAATTTAGCAATAAGTGTGATTCGTATATCTCTTCATACATACGTATACAAAAATTACTCTAATTGGTTTTATATTTGTTTTGAATGCAAGCAATATGAGCAGTGATGCATAACAGCTCGAATAGAGTATCCCAATGGATTTGATACATGAAATCAGCGCGATAGTTACTGCATTTAGCAGTATTCAAACGTAATTTAGTTAGAGAGGATTAGATTGACCGATTATTCGTATTCGAATGATCCAAATCGAATAATGATGTTGATGGTGTTTGAAAAGATTAAGGATGCTAGGTTGTTTTTATGTTTAAAGTCATGCTATTGAGGGAAATTTTATATCTTAGAACTTTGAGGTGTACTAGCTTTCATGCCGAGGTTCAGAGGAAAACCTAATTAATGAATTTGTAATTAAATACTAAGAATATACCTAGTCACTCAAAATTTAAAATTGAAGCTAACTACTAGTTCAAATGAGAAGAAAAAGTCTTTGATCTGAAAAACATTTTATTTACTCTAAGGCATATAGCTCCAATTATTTTATAAATGATCACGTTTAATCCAAAATTCCAAAAACGTGACTAAGAAATCAGATTCACGCCATATTGTACTGAGCGCCACCTCCTATCCAACTTAGACAGAACACAAGTTGTAACACTTGTAACATAAAGTAGGTACAGCGTGGTTGCAACTTGCGCAAGTCTTCGCTGATTTAACACCTCCAAGTCTGGACTACCAATTTTAATACAACTTAGGGTTAAACCATTTCTGGCAGGACGGAGTAGCATAACGCCAGTTCCCACTATTGTAAATTGCTTTGTGACTGTCTCGATGACTTGATTATGACCGTGCAGGCCTTTACCTGCAGTAGGACGGAGATGTGGGGACACCTCCCCCTGCATTGCACGCAGAGGCCACGGCTCCCGACGGGTGGCAACGACCAGGCATTCCCGGCCGTTGCCGTCCAGCTTCCTCCCTCCGCCTCAAGCCCAGAGACGCTGCCGACGGCAATGCAGGAGCGGGGGTTTTGTTGGTATTCTCCGAGCACCAGTCTTTCTTAAGACTGGGGCATAGAGATGCACTGAGTCCCACACACGGCTCGCCTCCCCCAGGCTGTTTATGGTGCGTAAATGCATTCTCCTCCACAAAAAAAGGACTTTACCTGCAGTGGGAAATTAATAGGCTAATACTAAAACACTACCGTGATTCAAAATTAGATAGCACCATCTATCGACGTTAGTGCGAACTTTATTGCTTGTATGCTCTTTACATGAACTAATTGCTCAACCAGATAACAGATGGCGCTTAAACACGTCTTGCAGTTCGATAATAGCACTTATGCCCCCGACATAAGAGCGGTACAAAGTCCAAAGTGTTACGTCTGACGTGCTTTTGACTGTTCTTTACTCTATGTATTTAGAGTTGAAAGACCTACGAATGAAGATAACAATAATCAGGCAACATTAGCAAGTTAACATAAATGGCAACATTAACTCGTACGGGCAGATCTACAAACAGCCATTAAAACTTTTTTATTACCTACCCACCTGAAAATTTGAGTACTCTGTAGTCTGTACAGTAGGTATTGTTGGGGCTTTCTTGTACTTAGGGTCAGTTAAACCACTGTCCTCTCCGCTCGACTCGTCTCCGCTTTGGTGATGTCCCGGCCTAAACTTATAAATTCTGACAGAGATAAAATTCGCATCGCATCGTTTAGTGCCAATATTACTCGTAATTTGTCAGATATGAATGAATTCTATTGTTAATTTTAAAATTTGGATATCACATAATGGACAGCGGTGAATTTGGACCTTCCGGAGGCCATAATTCAATCCCTAGTCGGGCAAAAGGCAAAACGTTCGTTTGCTTCTGATTATTTTTTATTATTTATTAAATTGCACACGTGAAAAAACTAGGGCCAGCTTAAGTTTAATTTAATTTTTTACTAGGATAGGATATTTAGATAAAGGAACAATGAAATCAAGTTATCAGTACTACGACAAATATTCAAATCGACATTTAGTTATAGGTACCTACTTGCGTTTGAGCAGCTCAGTATGACAAACTCCTAACTACAGAACTTTGTAGTGCCTACAAATTTTTATGCCAACTAAAGTATTTAAGTAGTTACCAGCAACTTCACGTACAAACTTGGTAACCAATTAGGATTGTTCGTTCAAACAAAGGTTCAATTGCTAAAATTATCCTTGGAAGTTTGTTTTGAGGCAGGTAACAGGTTTCAGGTACGCAACAGATTTTCATCAACAAGAATATCCATTACACTTGAAATAACCTTTACGATAAGAGAAGTCTATAGTATAGCAGCTGTTTTTTTTTATTTTTACCACGACCTTGGCGCTCAATTCTACTTTTTGCAGACAGACACGCAGCCCACCTAATGGTAAGCGGCCAGTGCGGCCTATGCTGTTGAGGGTCACTTCATCAGGAAGCGTCGCTCAATGTGCTGCCAGACTGTAGCCTTTGATTTCCAGTGTACCTGGCTCTCACATTGAGCACAGCTAAAGCTTTTCTGGAGGCAGATTTCACATAGGGGGGGGGGGGGGGGGTAGCTAGCCAGTCTTACTCTGAAAAAGTCCTTGCCCCAACCAGACCCAAGGCAGGAATCGATCCCACGACCTCCGGGTTTTAGGCGGTCAAAATTTATTATTTATTTTGGTTCATGTTGAAGTGTCTGCAAATGGAATATGCTGAAGTTACCCCTTACCATCAGCCAGGCTATGTTCCCCCCCCCCCCTCCCCACGAAGTAGGACTGTACTGTACTGACTGCAGGACTCTGAAAAATTTAAATACACCGTCAAACCTGGCTCGTTAAAATTGCAACACTTCGGTTCCTAGTTAGAAGTTAGAATTAAGTTGGCGCAACTCTGCCCGTAACTCAGTCAGGTTGATTTAGATTTACGCGCTGCGCCCCGATTTGGACTTACGCTTTACGCTAGGTTCTAGTGTGTCGAGGTTCTTTTAGAATTTAATCCATAAACCGACGACCAATTCGGTGTATATTGGCACTTTCCGCGCATTTCGAGATTCAGGGGCAGCCCTGCTAAATATGGTTTATTCCGGAAATCCCCACCGACAAATCCCTACTCCAGTGGGGATTGTTATTTTTTTTCCGAAAATCCCCACCAATATCACGCACAAATTTACTCGTGTACAAACATCATTAGTCGTGTAGTAGTAATAGATAATTAATTTAGGTCTAGTTCTCCTCCTGTATTTTATCTTATTTCCAGTATTTTATTTCTTTCGAAGTGAGAGTAGGTATTTGTTTAGTTGCAAGTTTAATTCCACTTTAGTTATCGTTCTTTTTAATATTCATTAGCGTCTCTTCAATTGTTAAATGTATTTAGTAATCCTCAAAAGACGATTTCTTTTTTTGACAGCACTTAGATAAGACTTAAATAAATTCAAGGCCAGTTTTATCACTCACAAATTCAGGTTTATTTTGTGTATTTAAAAAAAAAGATAGCATCACTGTTTTCTGGCGGATAAATAATCACCAACTTATCTGTCAGTAAAAAACTGGCTCTTAAGCTTTTTTTTGAACGATTTGAATTCACATTTACCGTAAACTCTAATGAGAATGAAATACGGAATATTTCAGCTTTTAAATAAATCATATAAAGACCAGTATTAAAAAAATCACTGCGGAAAACCTGCGGTGAAGTTTAACTGGGCTCTACAGATAGGTTAGGGATGAGCCACACATATCACTCAATATTAGTATCGATATAATTTTGCCTATAGGCACTCAACAATAACACTAGGTTTGCGGCGACAGAAAACATCGTAAGGAAACCTGCATAGTTGAATGTCCGTGTAGCCATGATCCAAAAGGTCTGGTTATGGAAGTCGCTCAAGTGTTATAACTGGACTTGCCAGATCCTAGATAATGGTGTAAGCGTGCCCTGACTAGATCTTTTTTTTTTTATATATTAGCTCAGTACATTGGCTCCACTTAGCCTGATGGTAAGCAAAAGGGGAACCCAAATTACCATGACAACGGACGCAACACCGTGGCGTTCTATCCGTTGGCATCGCAGTACTGGCTCACAACACAAGGTCAAGGTCAAGATCGTGATCAAAACGCTCAATTAAAGATGATTACTGTTTCAGCAAAAGCATCGCAGGCACCAGCTGTAGGTGAATTTAAAATAAATAGGTCAAACGCTTCCCTATTAACGCTCCTTCAATGGAAAATTTAAATAGTCACAGATATACGAAAGATAATGTCCATGATTGGTATACAATTATCACATTACGTTTAAACTCTAAGGCCGTTTGTCCACCGCCGCCGTCACCGGACCGTCACCGAGAAAGAGATGTCGGCGCCGAGGTAGCGGTACATACATTTACTACAGTCGTTTGTCCACCGCACGCTCGGGCCGTCACGCGTCACCCGAGCGCCATCATCTTGAAATTGCTCAGAAATAAATTCGGTTCTCGGTGACGGCCCGGTGACGGCGGCGGTGGACAAACGCTCTAATTGCTTATACTTCAAATGAGGTGTTTACTGCACCTTTATGCTTTTATTTGAAATTTGATACAGTCAATATTTTATCGATGTCGATATTTCCGATATTTCTCATTACTAGTGCTGAGTAGTCCATTGTTCCTAATTACATTAACTCCTCCTGAATTGAGTAGAGAGATTTAAAAATATTTTAACTTCTATATGCATGAGTGAAAGGTATAACAAGATATTTAAGTGCTGACTAATTGTGTTTATTCTGTCTGGAGTTTTAATGTGTGATTCATTTATTCTGATTATTGTTGTCTTAGTCCAGGTTTCGGCTACGGCGACCATTCTTTACAACAAACTACACAGGATATCAAGTAATCACTTCCTATAACCTCCCTCTCATAACACGGTGGGACAGCAGTCTGACATGACTGAAGTGTGATCAGGCGGAGGACCAACGGCGGAAGTAGTATAAAAACAAACAATGTTAAAATAGCGTCTTTAATTTTATCCATACTAACAAACATTGTAAATGCAATAAATCTGTCTATCTGTCACACCTAAACTTAGCTTTCACTTAGACAAGACCTTAGGAACGAAAATGATCTGCTTTTTTACCCGGCTCCCATGGGATAACAAAAATGGTAGTGTCTGTTTGTCCTGGTATAACGTCGTAACAAAGCATCGGATCGACGTGATTTTTGCAACGGACATAAGGTTTATTATGAGTTAAAAAGTGCTAAAGACTACTTTTTATCCCGGAAAATACCACATTCCTGTTTGGCTCCTAGCTCGGGAGAGGTGAGAAATGAGACAGCCAGCGTAACGGTGTATAAGTAAGAGCAATATTTATTAATTATTTACAGCTTATGTACTACTTATTGCTAATGCACGCTAACGTGATAAAGTGAGCGTCAGCAGGTGACCAATCTGTGTGTGTGCTCCAGATACAAAGTCTAAGGGATCTAACAGACGAACGACCCATCGTCCGCGACCCTCGACGACTGCGGTGAGCGGCTGTCGTTCGGGGCCGCAACGACAGCCGACGACCCTCGGCGAATGCCGTCGAGAGTCGCGGCAACCGTCAGCGGCAGTCGTCGAGAGTCGTCGAGAGTCGTCGGCTGTCGTTGCGGCCCCGCGCCCCGCACCCCGCGCGACCGTCGGCGACTCTCGACGGCAGTCGCCGAGGGTCGTCGGCTGTCGTTGCGGCCCCGAACGACAGCCGCTCACCGCAGTCCTCATATAGACTACTGAGGCGAAACTATGGAAAGGCTAGTATATTTTAATATAACCAGGATGCAATGTATTCATGATGGTGATTATGAACCGGTAGTTGGGACAATTGTTGACAGCGAAGCAGTCCTTGGTGAAGGGTTCTCGGACAAACCCTGGCTTGCAGTAGCACTCTGGCTGGAAGCAGCTCAGGATCCTCATAGTTCCGTTGGGATTCCCACAGGTGCCTTCAGATAGTCGAGGGCAGTCTGTTCTTTCTTCTTCACCTTCTGGGCAGGTCACTGTCAAATAAAATCATCCAATTTAATCATTATAGCCATCCGCCCGCGGTTTCACCCGCGCGTAATTTCTTTCTTAAAATTTTCCACCCTTTCCCCCACATTTCCGGGATCAAAAGTACCCTATGTTCACCGGGAATAAACAGTGAAATTATATCCAAATCAGTTCAGTACTTTCGGAGCCTATTCAATACAAACAAACAAACAGACAATCAAATCTTTCCTCTTTATAATATTATAGTATAGATTAGTATAGAAGTATAGATAACTTGGGGCTTCTTAAAGTTAGAATTAACGGCCTTTTAAGCACGCGCGCTCCATCGTAGACTGCATTGTTGTGTAACATCAGGATTATCAGGAAACATTGTGCTCAAGCGCTAGCTTGTTATAAATAAAAAATATATAATGTTAACTAAGGACATTTTTATTATAAGTATTATAAGTGAAAGAAAGTATCTCTAATAATAAATAATTACTTGACGAATTTGACAAAAAATTTAAATGCAATCCAAAACTAATTTTGACCCGTAATTAAACCCCCCTTCACCCTAAGTTGATTAATTAAAAGGCTATAATTAATCCGCACACATTTTAACATAATACCTACTTATTAATGTACAGTTAGCTAAGTATAAATAACTTACATGATTCTCGGCCCGCTACAAGGACGACAACCGTAATGTATAAAATTAGTAATTTCATTTGGTAAAGTAAAAAGTACAAAAATAAATATACAAGTGTCTGGCAAAGCGTTAATTAAATGACTGAATGTACCTATGTTATAGAAAAGACAATGTTTAAACTCATTGCAATCAAGTTGGTCCCGCACTTTGTTATCTATAGAGGAATTAAAATAACAGTGCACACTGTTAAATACAGTAGTTTAATAGGCTTTCTATGAGGAAATCATTTTGTTTTCGATGTCGAGTGGTTTGAAGCGTAGCTTCACGTATTTGTGTTAGGTCGATTTTTGTTATCTGGGTCCATAGATATTTTGCGTGCGTATTTACCACTATAATAACGGCGGTAAAGGAAAACATCGTAAGCAAATTTTAAACAACAGCTGCTAAATAGCTGCGAAACCGTGATAAAATCGGGCTATTCCACTTATCCCACCTAGCCATCCCACCTGGGTGGGAAAAGTCGGACTAGTTCCTTTGTTAAGGCCTTGTCCAGGAAGGCGATTTTAACGCGCGAATCAAGCTGATTTCTGCGAAACACGCGCGATGCTCGTGGACACAATGTATTGAGCCCTAGTACCTCGCGCGTAAGGATTCGTGACGAATTCGCCTTCCTGGACAAAGCATTAGGGTTAGGTATTATAAAAATTATGTTAAAATTGTTTTTGTTTGTATTGTTTTGTACCATGTAAGGAATTGGTTCCTTACATGGTTCCTTATTTGGATAAAACTTTTTTCTTTCTTTTCTTTTCTTTCAACGAAAAGTGTCTGTCTGTGCAGCGCTTTAGTTGGAATTATGATCTCGAGGTCAGGATATTTGTATGTCGCTTCTCGAGGTTTAAATATACGGGTATCCCATAAACGGATAGTCCGGCCATGTCCTGTGCCGGACATAAAACTAGGAATTTATAGTGTGGTTTCAGATTATAGATTTACTTGAAGTGGCATGGGACCCGTTAGCCTAGTTAACTCATTTCATTTCTTTCTCCTTCTCTTTCGGTTTGTGGAAGGAATTTTTCAAATTTCGACTGACTATAGCTACCACTCCTACAGGTGAAATCTGCCGCCATAACTCTGGCTGTGTTCCGGCAGTATTAATGTGAGAGTCATTGCACTTGAAATCAGAGGTTCGAAGATCAGATGAGCCTACAGTCGGGCAGCACATTAAGCGACGCTTCCAGGTGAAGTGTCTGCGTCTGCGTGTCTATCTGCCAACTGACCTAGTATAAAAAAAAACCGGCCATGTTAATGGGAAGCCGGTGCACTTGAACTCAAAGGTTCGAACTAAGGAGTCTTCAGTGTGGCAGCACATTGAATGACGATTCCTGGCTAAGTTTCTCTCAATGGAATTGAGCGCTACTTACCATCAGGCATTGAACTACAATAAGTAACGTATAGAACCGACACTACTTCAGTATATTATGTTCTGTGCCGACACCGCAAATAAAATTTTTGCGCGATGCTTTGTTGCCGTTACCATGGTTACGACAACAACTCATTCAAGATCTATGAGATAGGCATTTCGAACAAAACGCCTAAGCGCCTTGCTTTGCATGGCGCTTACGACGTTTTGGTCGCCAGAAAAATATACTCTGTATGCAATCTATAGCGCTGCAAGTTTTATAGTTTGGTTAGACGACATCCGCTTTAGCAAATACATACATCAGTCAGTCCAGTCATCATTTTGCGACACATCTTTTGTTCCGTATAGCCTCTCTATACGTAGTACTTGTAACTCAATGCCATCAGGCAAGCTGCCTCTCTCTCTGCCAATTCATATAGCATTAAAAAAAAATCAAAAGCTTGTCGTTTCCACTATTTCTTGTTCTATGTACTCGAACCTTTAAAGGGTCTATGGCAGGACCTGAATTATTGAAATGTTTACGTTTGCTACTACCACAGGCCCTTGTCATATGGCTGTCTTCAACTGACGTACTGTACACATGTGATGATTTTAAATGAATACTGAAGACCTTATGACAATGCAATAAGACTCATATTTGAAAAAAATCGTATGCATGTCTTGTGCAACTCGCGACGGTATTGTTCAGATTCTAAGATTGTGTGTAGAATCTGTCACTGCTTCAATTTGAATTGCAAGTGCAGTATGATGTGATGTGACTTGATGGCTTATTGTGTAATGGTCAATCCAATATTTATAAATGCGTAAGTAACTATATCGGTTTGTTAAGCTTTTAAGTTATAGTGCACACTGCTTATTTCCCATTGGATAACAGGAATAGAAGTCATCGAGGGCGAAACCTCTCCTATATCCTACTAATATTCTAAATGCGAAAGTCTGGATGTTTGGATGTTTGTTTTTTCCTCAATCACGCCTAAACGGCTGAACGTATTTAGATGAAATTTGGCACACGTATAGTTCATAACCCGGATTAGGACATTCCTACGGGAATAACAATTTTGAAACTACTGAACCGATTTGAATAATAATTCACTGTTGGAGAGTTACACTATCCCCGGTGAACATAGGCTTCTTTTGATCCCGGAAATGTGGGGGAAGGGGGGGGGGGTGTATTTGAAAAAAGAGATTACGCGCGGGTGAAACCGCGGGCGGAAGGCTAGTATTAAGTATATAATAATATATATAATTATAATGCTACTCCTAAATAATTTCCAAACATTCCATAATATAATTCTGGATACGAGGAACGAATAGCTTTTGACAGAATAAATGGCTCCAATGCGACATGAATGCTTTTAAAAATATAATTACGACTTTTACCATTCGGCGGTCCTGTGGGAACTCAGGGGAAAATTAAGTAGATGCGTTGAAATTTACTTTTTGGGAATACGCAAAGTTCCGAAATTACAATGCTGATATTAAATAAATTAAGCAAGTTGAATGTAATGCTGACAAGTTTAAGTTGCGTGTAATAAGTAAATACATATGTAAGAGTCAATGTAAAGAATTATTTTTTATAAATTCTATAAATATTTTAAACGACTTGCCACCCTATTTGTGAGCCACCTGCGCGCAGGTAGAACGACCCTTCTACCTGCTGTGACGGAACTTGGGTAGGGAGAGGGGCTTTATAAAGCGCTGTTCGCGGTGGCAACGGGGCATTTCGATTGAGAACGCTCAACAAGTCGGATCGGTGTTGATTTTGCTTTTTCTGTGGCCACCTGATTTCTTATATCAGAAGCGGGATGAACAAGTAATTACAAAGTAATGCCGAAGGTCGGCATCAATCTTCGGGCCCTACCGAGGGGTTTGTGTCCTGCCTCACGGCCGGCTCGTATGGCAAGGTGTCATATGCTGCAGTGGTGCCCTGGCGTGGAGAGTGGCGCCTGGCGTGGAGAGTGGCGCCGGGCGTGGAGAGTGGCGCCTGGCATGGAGAGTGGCGCCGGGCGTGGAGAGTGGCGCCTGGCGCGGAGAGTGGCGCCTGGCGTGGAGAATGGTGCCCTGGCGCAAGGGCTACTGGTGTCGATAGATCCACCATATATTAGGGCCTTTGGTGTCGATAGATCCACCTTATATGGCAACTGGTGTCGATAGATCCACCTTATATTTGGGCCTTTGGTGTCGATAGATCCACCTTATATGGCAACTGGTGTCGATAGATCCACCTTATATTTGGGCCTTTGGTGTCGATAGATCCACCTTATATGGCAACTGGTGTCGATAGATCCACCTTATATTAGGGCCTTTGGTGTCGATAGATCCACCTTATATGGCAACTGGTGTCGATAGATCCACCTTATATAAGGGCCATTGGTGTCGATAGATCCACCTTATATGGCTACTGGTGTCGATAGATCCACCTAATAGGGCAACTGGTGTCGATAGATCCACCTTATATTAGGACCATTGGTGTCGATAGATCCACCTTATATGGTTACTGGTGTTGATAGATCCACCTTATATGGCAACTGGTGTCGATAGATCCACCTTATAGGGCCACTGGTGTCGATAGATCCACCTTATAGGGCAAATGGTGTCGATATAACGAAAGATCTCAATATAATTTATTTATTTCTTTTGATAATTACTTGTTTTCTGTATGGTTTGAGGGAAATTCAAGTAAATGAAATATAAATAAAATAAAAATATTGGACAACATTACATTTACATTACATTGATCTGACCCCAAAATAATTTGGGACAATACTTACACGGTGCCTAGCCCCAACTAAGGATTTGGATGCCAGAAAACGGATATAAACAATAAAGAATTTTTTTTGTAAGCAAATACCTACATAGTTATTCATTTCTCTATTCTAGTAGGCTCAAATAGGTACGTACTTTAGCTATCAAAATTACAGAGTAACTCTACAACCAGCTTCCAGTTTTTTTTATGGTACCGTTTTATCCTCTAAAAGATTTCTGATTCTGTTCCGTCCTAAACTTTCCATCAGGTCAGCATGCAGCAAACCTGATGGAAAGTTGCAGTAGTAGAAGCCGCTTATAGACATCTGCAAATCAGGTGGAATCACAAGGAAGGAATTCACTCTTTTTTTAAACACTTGCAAGTCGTATCGGTTCGGAAACACCGCTGATGGCAAAGAATTCCATATTTTGGTCGTGATGTTGTAATCTGTGGCGGTTAGGTCGCAGTACTGTGGCGACCTAACCGTCACAAATCTATTTAAAAGAACCCTCGTTAGCGTTTTAGGCAAATGGCAAAACCATGACTGGTCACGCGGTCCTGACGTCAGAATGGTGTACCATTTTAAACTTGAGTGGTCCAATATTCATATTACGACGTGGTCCCGCGGTTCTGACACCAAAAACTCAATACTTACTCCTTTCAATCGCCAAAATGATTACAACCAAACCCGTTTTTCCTCAAAAAATTCCCTCGCAACAAACATCCACAATTTATTAAAACCAAGGAAGCTAAGCACGTGAATCTTCCGAGGGATCTAGGGTAATATTTTTATAATATTTCTACGGTTTTACCTCAAAGGGCCGGCAGCAAATCAAGTGAAAAGCGGACGACGTACCTTTTTCACTCTCCTTTGTTCAACAACTGTAACCGACTCGTTTGATAAAATAGACACGAGAATATTTTAGAAATGGCTATCATTTTTTTTTTTTAAGCGCTTGTTTTTATCTACAGATCGCTTAACTGAGTTGGTTTCTGCGGTAGCAGAGAACGGGAAGTGTGACATGTTACGTGAAATAGTTATGACATTCGTGATAATTAGTGAAGACAGAAGTTTGGCGGCATATTTTGACGTTAAAGAAATACCCGAGCGGTAAGCGCTTCATCTTTAGACAGGATATTATTATGCTTGAACCATGAGCTCGTTCATTCATTCTGGTTAATTGCTCAACCGGATAACATAACATCGCGTCTCTTTCGGAAGAAAAGGGAAAACCTATCCCAGTTTTCCAGTACTTTCGGCGCTGGCTAGCTAGACCTCCAGCCTTGTGTAGTAATACTCAGGACTGAAGTATCTCAATCACTAGCCATTAGACGCTCCCGATTTCCCCTTCAAATCCGTAAAGCTCGACCTTTTCGCGTTAAACCAGCCTATCCCTGGTAAATCCTTTTACGCTTAGTTTAGACCTAGAGGAAGACCCCAAATGTGATGGAAAGATGACGTCAGGAAAACTGCAGAGACGAATTGGATGGAGGTAGCGCAAGATCGATTTAGATTACGTAATTTGAAGGAGGCCTACTTAGTACACCAAACTGGCTGAGAAGGGCTAAGAAGAAGAAGAAGTTAGAAGAAGTTTAACGTTGAAGACATTTAATCTCTTATATTAGACTTTCTATCCCTTTCTAAGTCTATAGTTGGAAGCGGGAGGCAAATCACAAGCGAGCAAGTTTGAATTATGATAGTTTTTGCACAAGCCCGCGCGACGTTTATGAGGTGTGAGGCGACCTTTGCCGCGTTTTCGGTTCCGCACTATGTACGGGATGGTTTGTTTCGTATCTCTCTGACGTGACTTTAAGATTTGGGCAAAAAGGGAGTTTTTAGCGAGTTTTGTTAAAGAAAAAGGCGATTTCGCAGCTCCAAGTTACGAATTCGCTTTAACGCTGCTTTTTTAAATGTAATTTCGTATTAGAAACAGGCACGCAGCCCAAGTTGAGCTGGTCAATAGCCACAAGGCTGGCACCGGCTCGTTTCAATCGGGTGTGAAGGGGAAACCGCGGGAGTTTATTAGGTAGGACGTAGGACTCTTTAGTCTCGAGTCCCACACACGGCCGCAGGTCTAGCAAACCTGGGGTTATGGTGCATAAAAGCATTGTCCTCTGAAAAAAAGGCACGCAGCCCAAGTGATGGTTGATGCATCACCTTAACCGTGGACTAGGGGTGACTTGCGGGCGTATACATATAAGACTCGGGACTACAGCGTCCCACTACAATTTCAACTCTCCCAGATTCCTTTTACACCCAAAGAGGGACGAGTCGGTGGTGGCCACTTTGTGGCTATTGACCTATAGCATATAGCCCAGTATCCAAAATTCATGTAGACAAAGTTGGTCGTCATAAGTCTTAAATAATGTGGGTAAACCTAGCACCAGTTACAAACCGTCACGGATATATTTACGTTAGAACCGCCCTATAAATTATCAGTCCTTTGCCAGATCACGTCAAACCAACCTTGCTAATTTCCCTTTAATATTTCACGGTCCAAAGGTTAACTTTGGTAATGGCCCCACAAATCTGCACTTTGCAACAAAATCAGTGTCGAAAAAGTTTCCGAACAGATGTTATGAAGGACCCTCGTTTAATTTGTTTCGGCGATGTTTAATTTTTGTTTCTATTTTTCGAGTGTGTGTGTTTACGCTATTTCGTGACAGATGGCGCTGTATGAAGCGTTTTTTGATCGCGCTAGAAAAAATCCAATTGGAAATACGTGGGGTGAAAACTTATGGTTATAACTAGACCACCTCTGTGGCATATTGGACGAGCCGCTGGGGTTCAAAATAGGAGTCGCTTTAATGTTTGCCTTTGGTCCTAATTTTCAAGTCCAGCTGACTAGCTTCAAGCACTTTAAATACTTTGTAGCTCTTATTGTAGGAACCAGTAGTAACTATATTTGAAATTAAACCACTTTTTTAAACCACGAAATGGCCGTCAGTGGCATCACTCGCTCGTCTGTAATTTGAAGGAGAGCAATAACATTAGCAGAAAGAACGTTGATGACGTATTAACTTCAAGATGGCGGATCCTTAGCAAATATCAGACCACCAAGAAGCAACATAGTTTAGTTAGAACTAAATCGGATTAGACATCGTGCAGAGTATCGAGTATCGATTGTGTCCTATTAGACATTCGCTCGTTATTGGCTATGAATTTTGTATTGAGCCGGTACTTAGCAGGGAACATTGCAGTCTAGTGATGTGCGTGATAGTCTATCGATACTTTTTAATTAAGTTGGTTTTTATCACTGATGAGTATAAACATAATTATGTATGTCAAAACAAGAAATAACATGCTAGTTTTAAGTTACACCTGATAATTAATATATAAGCATGAGATAGATACGTAAACATAACAAAATACGCCAAAAAGTTACCTAACGTAGGTACCAAATATACTTTTTATTTTTTTTATTTTTTATCGGTATTATAAGCTGTCTGTAAATGCTTTAATCTCGCATAAAATTTGTAAGTAATACCAGGTTGTGTTTTCTCCATAATCGTAAATATCAAATAATCGATGTTACCAATGAAAACATCTGGACTTTATGAAACAAAGGTGTTGGATTTTCAAAAATCAGAAACACATTTGATATTTTGCGCAAGTCAATATTTAATGTTTTTACAGGTGGGTATGTGTAGTGATGAAGTTATAAGAAAACACCAAAAATATTAGTCAGAATATTTTTATCGACATCCGTTGTATAATTATGGACAACACTAAATTGATCGATGGTAGTGAAACAATTAGGCCTGTTCAATATCGAATCAAAGCGCGCGGACTATTGTATGTGGCTGCACTGACGTCTGACGTCTTAATACGGCAATGGACATGTGCAGCGAATAGCCGCTTTATATACAAGCCAGCATACAAGCCAATTTCATCTCCTTTGGTTATGACCTGCAATAATATCTATGCCTTGTGCTTGTGCCTCTAATTTGAGAAAACGTCAAGTAGGCACTATAGTCTGTTCCACATAAGTTGTCCTTTAGCCGCTATATTGGTAGTATTGTTTTTCAATACATTCAATCTGTTTTTTGACAGCTTTACAAAGCGTAGGCAATGCTGCCAATATAGCGGCTAAAGGACAACTTATGTGGAACGGGCTGTAGCTACAGACTGGGGTGACACATGGCGTAGAATAGAAGATTCCGAATTAGTTTGAAGGCCTGCATCGCGCAAGCAAAGTTATTTTCACCCGCGAGCTTGAGCAAGATGTTGTTGACATTCATTAGACTGTCCTAAAGTACATAACCGATATTTTAACCAAAAAACTCGTAGATACAAAAGTCAATCTTTTATTCATTGTATGTATTTCACTTCCTTCATTCACTCTTTCTTCGTCGCGATAAGGTTGTCAACTTTGGCCTATGCACAAAAAACGATCGTAAGTATTGCAATCGTATCTAGTTCAAATCAAATCAAATCAAATCAATTTATTAAAATTCTTAGAACTATTTTATCAGCTAGTACAAACATTTTCTTAAGATCTAATTAACTTTATGAGCCTGAACTAGGAGATCCTGTGTTTCAGGCGAAAATCTAAAATAAATTCTTAAGATCTACAAATAATTATATCACTATGTGGAATGGGTAGGTGAAATAAATAAGTGCTAAATACAATGGAACTATATCTATTTTATAAAATAATAACAAGTCTCAAGTCTATCTACTTCAATACGGTTAATAAATTCTCTGTATCCTCGTAGGACATACATTTGAGGGCATCTTAAAGTTTGGTTTTACATTTGCTGTAGCAAAGGGGATATAAGTCACATATTGCATTTAGTCTATTGTAGAGAAGTGGACCTAGAAACAAGTAAAATTTTGATGTAAATGCATGTTTGAATATTGTTTTTGTTATGCAAACAATATCCTTTCGCCTTTTGTTAGTGTGTTTAGGAATTTATGGGAGGTCAAGGTGCTGTTTTAATACTATATTCATTATAAACAACTGTCTAACTGTTAATACGTTACAATTTTTATATAAAATATTAGTAGGGAATAGGAAAGTTGTTTAATTTATAAAGAAATATAAACTAATAAAAACTAAAATATTTCAATTTTATTGTTATCGTTAGATTCAATGCGAATCGGTGAAATATACATTTTGTGATGCTCTATTTTTGTACAATTTTTTGGAATCAAAATGAAAATAATTATGTCCTCCTAAAAAAATCCTCTTAAAGATTTCTGATTCTGTTCCGTCCTAAACCCATAACACGTAAATAATGCCATTAGATCTTTGAAAAATGGCATGAAATTTTCCGCATCGACCCTTTAGTGCCTTTATACCACTTTTGGAAGACTGGCTCGCAGCCAACCTGATAGTAAGCGGCACTGCAGTGCGTGGTGAAGTACCCCTTAATGGAAAAGGCTGCAGCTATAGAGATATACACCAAGATACATCATAAAAAAAACTGTGAGCTTTTCTTATGTTTTCTGTCACGCCCAATGCTAAGACAATGCCTCATGGCATTCAGTCCGCAAAATTTGTACTTCTATAATTGTGTCACCCACCTATTTTCAGCATAATGTCTTTCGCATTAAGTTTTATTTCGATTGAGACTTTTTGACATATTGATTAGTATTGCTTGATGAGTGGCGCAGTGTACACTATAAATCCTGCGTAGTTCGTTGACAGAAATTCGGCTGGAAGGCATTATTATTGAAGAACTGCTTTATTGCCGAATTAAATCACATAAACCTTAAAAAATCGCATTGATCCCTCAGTACTTACTACCAACCTTTGATACCGAACAGGACACTTCTAATTTTATATTCAGAGGACAAAGAACACGCAATCCCCTACCATTCGGGCCGGTTGTAATTAATTCATTTGTTTTCATAATTCAATATTAATTAATACTTCAGTCCGCCTACGCGCACAGTCAATGTGAATACAGTAAAAAAATTAGAAAAAAATATATTTATTTCGGAGACGATAAATTGGACAACACCACATGATAACCAGATTTATCAGGTATATTGACCAGAACTCCTGGTAGCGTAAGCACAAGTACAAGTATTATGGATGTGAAAGGAGATACCACATTATTATAAAGTCAAAGTGTTTATATTTCAATTTGATTTACAATGAAACTCTTTTCCTCGACAAAACTTTTTTGGCCTACCAGCACTTCGACGTGAATGGCCTCTTGAGAAGAAGTGCCGCAAGAAACTTAAAAGATAAGACAAAAGATACAGGACAAACACAATAAAATTGTTCATCACATGAATGTTTACCATAATAAGTCTTTATGGCACCACCATGGTGTACAAGATTGTGACTGTTTAGTAAAGAAATCTTTTATGGATAGCCTAGTAGCTTAGAGAAGCAATTGAGGTTATGTTAGAGTTGTCCAATATCAGGGGGTACTGACTTAAACTCTACTGTGCGACTAGAAGAAGTTTCCTCGCAAGTTTTAATTTAATTCAATTTACATTAGAGAAGATACATTGAAGGTTTCTTTAGAATTTTTAAGAACAGTTGGACTTGTCTCACTGTCCTTTCCTTAACTGTACTGACTGTAGCGTAAACACATACACCATTCGGTAATAAAATGGCTTCACGATTGTTGATATTTGCGCTGAGTTATTTGTTTGTATTGCTTTCATTGTGTAATTTGTAGAATTTAACATACAGGCTTGTCTTATAAATGCAGCCAGAATAAGGAAAACATTTTAAGTGTTCAAAATAATAGGAACTCCATTTCGTTTATTTTTGCTGGCACGCTGCCCACCTGATTGCCGGTGAGCTGAGCACTGCGTCCAATTTAATTGAGGGATACTTAACCAGGAATTATCGCTTAATGTGCCGTCACACTTTCATTACAAGTGTAGGGACCCACGTTCATAAAGTTGGAATGTACTCTTAGGTGTAAGTAATTATTGATAAAATGCGCCTTGTGAATATTTTAGAGCAAAATCACTTGACTAAGATAGTGCTTACCTACTGTTTCATCTAGGAACCTAAAGCATAGCTAAAGTAAAACTTGTCAGTCGCTGAACTGAACTAAAGACAACTGTTTTGTATCCTAAAAATCTTTTTCTAACAGGGTCATTTAATATATTATTATATATTTAAGATCTTTAGCATTGCATAGTGAGGAAATATTTTTGTTCATAAATACAAAATAGCCCAAGAATAAAATAAAATATTATTTAGCAAACAACAAATACAGCTGTTTTCTATTGAAGTTAGTAAAAAAACCCTTTAATGTTCGTTTTTTTACTCTTAATATTTTTACCTGTTACAAGTTGAGAGGTCAAATATCAGATGAAGGGTGGGTAAAGAATTCAAAGTGATTAAGAATACACCTGTCTAGGAATTATAGCTGAACCGTTATTGGGCTACTAGTGTTAAAAACTTTGACATTCAGAACACGTAGCAGTGGCGGATTAACACATTTGCCGCCAGTAGGCTATTCAAATTTTGCCGCCCCTTTTGACCTCTGTATTTTGATACCCATCATAACTTATGAAAAAATAAGATTTAATGACAGTCATTCTAAACCTGTCCAGTAAATTTTCTAAACTAATAACATTTATTCTAAACCAGTTTAGTAAATTTTCTAAACTTCGAAATAATGTAATCCATGAAATCAATAAATACTAGGGCTTGCAGTACCGGAAGCGAACTGGATTTTCGAATTCCCGGGAATTTTCGATACTTCGGTACTGATTCTTTTCTACTATTCGTTATTATTTTAAGGATGTTTGAACTAAGCACTTGACCACAAAGTTGCCTAATGATATATTATAATTTAAAAAAATCTATGCGGTCAACGATGAAGCGCGCTTGCATAGCAAAATCCCGCGTAGTCCGCCGCAAAAAAGACGAAGCAAATCCGTCTCTCGTCTCGACTGCATACGGATGGAGTCTCTGTCCGAGTCTATTCGTTCGGTTGTAACGGAGCTGGTGGAATCAAGTCGTGCAGTTGAGAAGCACACTCGCCATAGTGAAGTCTGTAAAAGACGGAGAGGCAAGCAATCCTCCTTCGATGATCGAGGCTCTGTAAGCTCTCAATCAAAGCATCGTCACCGATACGTCTCTTTGCACGCTGCTAGAGTTGCACGTTGCACGCAATAGAGTCCAAGGCAGCTAACTGGTAACAAGCAGAACCATCCCAAAGATGGCAGCAATACTCCATGCAGAAAAGAACTTGAGCTCTGTAAAGGTTTAGGAGCTGTTCCGCAGTGAAGTAGTGCCTGACTCTGGAATGGATGCCGAGCTTTTTAGACTCTATACAGCTCCCAAAATTAGGTTGGAAGATATTTCCATATTAAGGAGCTGTAGTCGCTCTAATAAAGGGACCTATACACCACGAAAAAAGAGGAAGGCAGCTTAAATGCGCTCTTTTTGGTGGAAACTGGACAAACCTACGTTTTAGTGGATTTAAAGCTCAACAAATTGGCAGGTTATGGCTATTGTTTGATAATTTGAGGGGTCAGCACGGGTACCTTTTTATAGCACAGGCTGCACCATAGCAAGTTTCCAGTTCCACGATTTTGAAACAAACACTCAGATTGGAGACAGCTCGGGTGTACTACTCCGCAACTCTCGCTGATATCCCATCTGGACCACTCGCTTTGTTCACCGAACCTAAGCACCTCTCGTTGACGAATTTTGGTTAACTCAAATGTTGATTCACAACGAGGAAGATGGTGGTACATGGTTAGCAGCATCCAGATGTGAATAGTAGGCAAAAAATTAATATGGACTTAAGTCTACTGCTGGATATGGGCCTCTACAACACTCGCCTATATTATGGATCCTTGGCTACTCGTATTTAGCTCTTGTCAGGTCTTACGCAAATCGTCACTCCAACCGGCCTTCGGGCGTCCTAAACTACGTTTACCGAGAGACAGTGTCCACTCTAGAATCCGTTTGCCCCAACGGTTATCGGCTGATATAGCGATCCCATTGCCACTTCAGATCGCAAAGCCGGCGACTTGGGTTCTCTGCCGGATCACCTTATTTCGGATCCGATCATAACTTTTTCCATTGCCTGCTCAGCGACTGTGGACCAGCCGAATAGTATCGGCCGATTACTTTCGAGTACGAATCGCACGTACTTTTATCGTGGTTTCGTTCGCGCGCCTTACACGCATTCTTAAATCGATTTTTTTACTAAAATTTTAGTGTTTGTGCAGTACCTGAAATTCCTGGAACATAGTTGTTATTTCTCGATACCAAAGATTTATTGGCAAACCCTAATTCTTACATAAAGCAGCGACTTTTTAACATCATTGGATTTCAAAAATAACTGCACAGTTTCTAATATAAGATTACTTTTACTAATTTTTGATATAATAATGGTTGACAAAAAAAGATAAATAGTTTGAAAATCAATATCTTTCTCTCTTGCTCCCGAAGTCAATGCTGCCACACGTAACGTGACGTTCAGCTCCATCGGCGACCCGACCGCCCCCCGCGCTTTCATTTCGGCCAGACAGACCCTCTTACCCATTGTCCTAGGTGAACAGGATGAACAGGACGCGACAATAGCGACGAGACGTCTTGCGACGTAAAGCGACCAATACTCACGCGGCTAGTGTCCTGTTTCATCTGAGGCCCGTTAGAGCGACAAACGCGGCAAATGTATCGGATTCGCTCCTATTTCAGTTCAGTACTGTTTACTATGGACAAGTATAGGTACTGTGTTGTTACTATAAAAATCCTAATTTTAAATACTTAGTTAGCATTACAGATATTTGCATTTAATTGGTAATTGGACAGAAACTCTTTAAGTCGCCGCATCGTCGCGTCGAAAACGTAGGACACTATCATACACAACGACTATTTGATATTTTCGCGTTACCGTCGCATCGCGTTAGTTGTCGCGTTTGTCGTTCACCTAGGACAACGGGTTAGTGAATGATCGTCATTCGCTCCCGCACCGCACTCCAAATAATGATTATACCAACCCAAATACGTAGTATAAAAAATGTAATAACAGATTGAAAAACGTCAAATTCCCCACTTTGACAGGTTCAGTTATGTGGTGAAATCTAATAACATTTGGGTATTCATTTATTTTTTATTTCTGTAAGACAAAAAAAATTTTTTGGGACAAATTTGCCGCCCCCTAAAATCCGCCGCCCAAGGCTGAAGCCTTTTCAGCCTTATGGCTAATCCGCCACTGACACGTAGGCTTTCTGATGGTCAAGCTAATACCTGCACTATGGGTGTGGGAGTTCCTCATCATAACCCACAGCCAGGTAGTAAATACAGAACATGCCCAAAAGAGGTTGGATGGAGAGATTCCCCACTAAAAATATGTTATTTTGATAACTCGTAGGTGCGGTAATTTTGATGATCAAAATAACTTTGTAATAAATCGTCGTCAATTTTCAAAATTGCTTTAATTTTCAAGTTAGTTTTACAATAAGCGTTGAAAACATTTCTTTTTAATTAAAAAGAATTATGTTCAGAAAGCCTTAGTTACTGGACTATGTGGTTCTTACCGTATTTTATATCCGTAGTCGGGTCGGCTATTACACCAGAGGTCGGGGGTAGGTACGATCTCCGCACGGTACAAACAATTTTGTGTGCATGAACGTTTATATTTATTTATAAAAACTTTATTGACCACACAAGTTAGGTACAAAAGGCGGACTTAACGCTAAAAGCATTCTCTACCAGTCAACCTTTAGGAAAAACGAAATGTTTGAATGCGGCAAAGAGCAAACTAAAGAAAAATAACTTTAAAAGATACGTATATTATAATCTTACCAAAACATAAGATAATCTGATAATAAACATACACAAATACTAACATATATTATAATATATATACATACATACATTTACATACACATAATATTAATGATGATTTCCAGAATGATGATTCAAATTATGGGAAGTGAAAACCTACCTAACCTATGAAGAACAATTCCACGTCAGGCTTTTAACAGGAATTCACGAACCTGCCTTCTAAACGCAAACTTATTTGTAGCTTTTCGAATACTGTCCGGGAGGCTATTCCAGAGACGTGTAGCGTTAAGAGTAAAGGAGTCAGACATGAAGCCCGTATGAACGTTTGTATCGGTCTGGGTGTTCCTATGTATAACTAGCGGCCGCCCGCGGTTTCACCCGCGTGGTTCCCGTTCCCGTGGGAATATCGAGATATCCTTTCTTAGCGGGTGCCTACGTCATAACATCTACCTGCATGCCAAATTTCAGCCCGATCCGTCCAGTGGTTTGGGCTGTGAGTTGATAGATATCTATGTCAGTCAGTCAGTCAGTCAGTCAGTCAGTCAGTTGCCTTTGAGTTTTATATATAAAGATATGTAGGTATGTATTTACAAAAAAAAGTATAGAGGTATGTAATGTTTATCCGTTCTCTGGCACCCTTAGCACAAGCTAATGCTTAGTTTGGGGCTAGATGGCGCTATGTGAATAATGTCCAGAGATATTTATTTATTATACCATGAAATCTATTGTAGCGAAAGTGAACCATTTCACATTACCCACGCAACTCTAAAAGCAACAAAGGTACCTAACACTGTACACCAAAGGTCAACTTACAGCGTCAAGTGACATTTGGTGGGGCGCGAGTCGTAGGCGTAGAGAAGTTTAGACTTTTACGATAATAGCTAGTTTTTTTATCAGCCTTAAACCCTGCGGGAAAACGGATTACTTACTTTTTTTACAAGGTCAGTTGGCAGACAAGCTCGCTGCCCACCTGATGGTAAGCGGTCACTGCGGCCTATTCCATTGAGCGACTCCAGGAAGCGTCGCTCATGTGCTGCCAGACTGTAGGCTCATCTGATCTTCGAGCCTTTGATTTGAAGTGTACTGGCTCCCACATTATATTGCCGGAATACAGCCAGAGCTGTTATGGCGGCAGATTTCACCTGTGGGGGTGGTGGGTGGTAGCTAGCCAGTCGGACTCTGAAAAACCAACCGAAAGCTGTTATGGCGGCAGATTAAACTTATTTATTACCTAATTACTTATTTTTAGATAGCAATATTACAACGTGAATAAGTTAGTGTTTACGTCATATCAATAAAAATGAGTTATCTTTTTTTAGAAACGGATAAGGAGGAAATTCATTTTAGCAGCATAACCGCAGGCTAGCGAGACTTGCAGCCGTATATGGGATTTGGAACTAATTATGTTTGTCTCTATAATACCACTAAACTTTCCTCATTTCCCTTTGAAAAACGAGAGGGACGAACCGATGCTCGTCTTGTGGCGATTGACCAGTCCAACGTTCTCAAGATCCTATTACAGGTTCTGAAGGGTCAAAACTTTATGTCTATTGTAAATGTTAATATTTTTATGCACCATAACTGTGGGACATGCAACCGTGCGTGGAACTCGGTGCTATAAGATGATCGTCTTTAAAAGAGGAAGATTAAACTTCCCCGGTTTTCGTCAATTGACTGGCGCCATAAATGGTTTCCTGGTCCTGGTGTAGGCCGGGGTGGGGGCTAGAATACGACTACGGGGTTGTTCTTGAGTTTTGAAAAAAGTTTAACATCACGTACCATCGAGGACACCCACGCGTGATCACTTTTGGAAAAATATACCGTGCACGCGCATCGTGACATCTTAGGAGCGGCGCTTGTAAACGTGAAAATACTGCACAGGATTTTAGCCTTTAGAGTGATCACGCGCGGGTGACCCCGATAGTACAATGTTGTGACCAAAAAGCATACATTAAAAAGTACGTTTATCACATACTTTTTATCCTAATTCCACGATTAGTGCCGCTTAGGGTAGAGTCACAGCTTAGAGCGCCCAATACGCCACCATGCCATTCAAAAACAAAGCAGCTACAGTTATTATTTCACTATACCTAAATCCTCATTCTGCCTGCAGCACGCAACCCTTCCACACGCCCTTTTTAATTCACGTCTGGTTTAAACCCGCCGAGGGAGTTTTTAAACCTTTATTAGCGCTGTACTTCATGAGGCGATGTTTAAATTACCAGTTTGAAAGCTTTTGTTGCAGAACTAGGAATGGAGTGGAAAGGATTTAAGTTTAGCGTTTTAACTAAGCATTTTCACCTCTTAGCTTTGGTTGAATGATTTAAGTAGGTACCTGGTCGTCGAGGTCCTGGGTTCCATTAACGGGTCGAAAAAAATTGTGTCAGTCTTTTCAGTCACAGGCTTGTGATCACCAATTGCTAGTTTTAAGTGATTAGGCCAGTATCGACATTGTAGCGATGACTTGTTTTTTATTAATGTAGGCCTTTGCCCTGTAGTGTGACATTCATAGGATGATACTTTACTTTCTATAATAATGTCCTATCTGGTCCTATCGGTACCACGTGCTACGTTTGGAAAATGCGGCTGGGTGATGAAACAAACTAAATTAGAAAATGCTATTGTAATACAAAAAGCCGACGCCCTCAGGCCAGGTGGAGCGATGATCTGCGCAAGATGGCTGGCAGGAGCTGGATGCGAGTGGCCGAGGATCGATCAGCGTGGCGAGCATATGGAGAGGCCTATGTCCAGCAGTGGACTGTCACAGGCTGATGATGAATGATGAATGATGAATACAAAAAGGCGTAAAGTTCGTTAAGTCCTTGATAGTTACGTGACTTTCTGTATAAACCCTAACGCATTTCACCTAGTAAATAAACTGTCGGAACACAGCCAGACTATTAGTAAGTTTTTACCATTAAAAACCTGGTTGGGAATCAAACTACGCGACCGCCATCGTAGTCATCGTTTGTTTTTTTTTTATAATAATTAGAAAGCCGTCTTTCGGCTGCATAGGTCCTTGTATCTAACCTCAAATAACCGAACCTCCTTCGTAAAAAAACGTTTTGTTTTAAAACCTCATTCTACTGGCTGGAAAAAACTGTCCTCGATGAGACAATGACTTTGAAAAATGCCACAGAGTAAAAAACCGCGGAGTTTGAAAATAGAATCCAGATCAGAAGCCCGCCCGGCTCGTTGCTGACGCGGGACAAGCTAAACCATAGACTATACAATCGTGTAAAAAAGAGAGCCTGATCTGTCGTCGTTAACCGAGGTCAGTCACTGAGCGCATAGTATATGCGACATTTAAAGAAGCTTACAATTTAGTTTCATATCTACTTATCTGAGCGATTTGACTTTTGTTCCGATCAAGTAAGGGGTACGCTTCCACTATGATCCAGGATTTTTGGAGGAGGAGAGAGGAGAACCTTTAAAAAGGGAACTATATCAATTGGATCATAGGATTCGACGGTGCGGTTTCCTCGTGATGTTTTTCCGTTACAGCTAACCTAGTGGTAAATACAGACGTAGGCAATCCATAGGTGCGTGCCAAGATTCGAACCATCGAGTCCACAGATGTAAAGCAAAAAGCAGTCAGGTCAGAATAAATTTGATTTGATTTTTTGTTGAAAAGTTCATTAACTGCACAGTAGAATTCAAAACAAATAATAAGAATAAATAATCTATAAAGTTATTATCAAAATATTCTATAATTAAGTATCTAGAATTTAGAGATGAATCGTTCTTGACTTCTGTATAAAGCGTACTTACTACTCTTTGTTAAATTTTATTTGTCCTAATATTATCGCAAATCAAAATAACTTCTTAAATTTTTACATATACCTCCGGTAATTGCATCTGTGTTGAATCAAAAACTATGATCAGCAAGTGACAAGTGTGCGAGTGAAGCAGCTCTATCTACTCGGTAAGTGAGAAAAGGATGGGCAGAAGGATTGCGCCATAGGGATCTCATTTGCTCACCAACGCAAATAAATTAAAGAATTCAGTTGTTTTTTACTTCCATATGAAGGACTAATGGTGACTTGTATTGTAATTAATTACTTTCAAGGCTACTTCTTGGAAAAGGATTTTCAGAGTGTCACAGACTCATATCTCCAATTAAAATACATTTTTACGATAAAAACTATTATTACAACGTTTCTTCATTTCATTAAGCATCAGGTCATATAGATTTCTTTGATTAAAAACTACGAAGATCTGAGTAATTCACCATCAACACCTCAAATCCGGTGAATTTTGCACGTTTTTTACGTGTCACACGAGCGCCGACTTCTAAACAATCGCACATATTTTTAAAACCACCCACGTTTTTAACCAGTTTTCTACACACATTTAAAATAGATAAATTAGTTTACATACTGGTCCAATTTTAAATTCATAGGAAGAAAACTTTTGATTTTATGGTCATAAGTATATATGTCACACGCTTAGCAAGATTTTCGCGGCGCGCCTTTCGAGGGGCACTGCTCAGGGCTGGCCAGGCGTAGGCGAACCCTGATAGGTGTATTCGAATCGTCAGTTACCCCGCAGCTAGCAGGTGAGGTGGCCATGTCGCTGGTTCCCGCGCTTTGGAGGCTGGAGTACGTTCTTCAATTTTAAAAATTTTGGTTTCCAGTTTTCCGGCATTCCCGTGTCACATTTTTTCAATGTAATTGTACCACTTTTAGTAGATGGGTTTTGAGGTGAAATACCTAGCTCCTTAATGTAGATGGACAGTAAAAACTAGCTGTTTATATCTTTTTAATGAAAAGTTATTTCAAAATATATGTTTTTTTGTAATTTCCATGGTGTAATTTCCATGGATAAAACACCATGGAAATTACATAAGACCCATGGAAATTACCTTGTTTCTTTTAAGTTCATCATCATCAGCCATACGACACCCACTGCTGGGTATAGGCATCCCCCAAGGTTCTCCACACTGATCGGTCCTTGCGCCACGCACATCCCGCGGTTTCCGGCGGCCTTGGCAATGTCGTCAGTCCAGCTAGTAAAGGGCCTTCCCACTGAAAGTCTTCCAGTGCGCGGTCAAACTGAAAGACACCATTGCAAAACCTTTTCACCCCAACGGCCATCGGTTCTGCGGGATATGTGTCCCGCCTACTATCATTTTAACTGAGCAACTCTTCGAGCTATGTCGGTTACCTACATTCTTTTGCGAATCTCCTCATTTTTGACTCTATCGCACAAAGAAACACCAAGCATAACTCTCTCCATTGCCCAATGTGTGACCTTGAGGCTTCTTATGAGACCCATAGTGAATGACCACGTTTCGCTTCCATATGTTATCACTGGCAACACACACTGTCCAAAGACTTTCGTCTTGAGGCACTGAGGTATGTTGGATGCGAATATATTCCGTAGCTTCCCGAACGCTGCTCATCCAAGCTGGATTCGTCAAGGGATCTCTTTCTCGAAGTTGGACTTACCTAACTGAACTGCCGGTCCAGGTAAACATAATGGTCAACAACTTCAAGCGTAACGTTTCCAATGCTAACTGGAGCGGGTGCAACATGGACGTTCGACATAATTTTCGTCGTGTCCATATTCATTTTAAGATCAACTCTTATGGAAACGTTACTAAGATCTTCGAGCATTGTGTTCAGATCCACCATAGTCTCGGCCATGAGAACTACATCGTCGGCAAAGCGTAGCTGTGTAAGGTCGCCATTGATGTTAATACAGAATACTTGCCAATCCAGAGGCTTGATAATATCCTCCAGCACAGCAGTGAACAGTTTAGAAATTCTTCCTGTCACCTCGCTCTAGTTGGCTAGGATTTAAGCTCTGGTTTTGCAATCGAACCGATATGCAGCGTTTTGGTATAAGTACCTCAATACGTAGATACACACTCCCCCCACTTGGCACCTTTTTAGAGACTGCAGCACTGCCAAGGTCTCGATTGAATCAAAGACTTTCTCATAGTTCAAGCTAAGCAACGCTTTTAAAGAATTCCAACAATTAAATTGAAGACTTAAACTGATTGATGAAAAGACTTATTTTATAAAAATTATGTTATTTTTTTATGTTTACTACTATGTTTACTACTATGTTTATCCATAAATATAATGTTATGGGAACAATTTTAATGTATAAGAAAGTTAATTGATAACAGTTTTATCACTTTCATGTTCCTACTTTGAGTATCATAAGTAAGTTTTGAAATAAAGCTACTATTTTTGCTAAATATTGTTTTAATACAATGTAGATCTTTATAGGTACTACCCTAACTAATATGACAGCTTAATTTCATATTTGACATGGTTTTTAGCTAAATTTAATCTGCTGGGTAATTTCCATGGGCCGCCAATTTTCTCCATTTTTTTTAGCAAAAGTATAGATCCCGTACGTGGCGAATTTTGATATGTTGTTTAAATTTGCACAAGCTTTCGGAATATTTGTGCAATTCACCATAATTTAGCGATTTCAAAAATGCCGTGGAAATTACGCGGAGAGCACTTTTCTGAAGATCCACCCTCAAGCCATTTAGGCGTATTTTTGTCATGGGATCAAGAATAGAGACTGGTTTGTTCTGCTTATTATGCTTTTAAGGTTGGCGCGTTGGGTAAATTACACTAAATGCAACGGCCATTTTCGGGTTCGGAAAGTTTTAAAAATAAAGAATTAGACTTGATTGGAAGAACCATTTTACAGCACTAGTGCCGGAAATTGAAAATCTATACTTAACTAGTTTTCCGCCCGCGGCTTCGCCCGCGTGGACTACAAAACTTTCATCCCCTATTTTGTCCCCTTGGCGGTAGAATTGATCGAAATCCTTTCTTAGCGGATGCCTACCTCATAACATCTGCCTGCATGCCAAATTTCAGCCCGGTCTAGTAGCATAGTATAATAATGAGTACTGCGTACTAGTGGTTTGGGCTGTGCGTTGATAGATCACTATGTCAGTCAGTCAGTCAACTTTGAGTTATATACATTTATTTAGATTATTATAAATGCGAAAGTTCTGTTACACAGGCAACTTCTAGACTTTGGATTGTGACTGAGTAAATGATGAAATAATGAATTGAATAAAGACAGTAGAAACTGCTCAGTAGTTTTATTCGAAGACAGAGACGTAGATAGATTGTTTGAAAATTAATGTTGGTGTTACCAACAATAATGACGCTACGATACAACCATACCTACCGAATTTTCCCGAAAACAATGCCTTTAAGTTATTACTGAGTATTTGTAAGAAAAAATATGATTTAACGAACGTGAAATACGTTTTTTGTAAGTTAAAAGTGGTTGAAAGTAATTAATCACTTTTAATGAGATTTTAGACTGCTGCGTAATTTAGTTAAAAAAATAGGCAACTTTTCATATAGAATCTTTGGGGCTTTATGCTATTTTAAGAGGTTCAAACAAAATTCGTTGAATGTAACAAAAATACCTTCGGGCTAATTAGTTTAGTATTGGATGGTAATTTTCACGTATTTTAATTAATAGTTAATTAAATGCTTGGGTTTTAGCCCAAAAACAGTAGCTCTAGGGCTGCTATATAAATATATTCTTGTAAATTATTAAGGCCTGATTTTTTTTTTTTTTTTTTTTTTTTTTTTTTTTTTTTTTTTATTAATAGCGGCTTAGTGTTTCCACAGTCACTGCGACCAATTCTGATCTATTGTGAACGCCACTTAGATTACAGTTCCTCTCCAAGCCCAACCTCTTCTACGAAGAGGAGGATATTCTTGGGGAGGATATCTTTAGCCTCGTCTGGTTGTAGAATGTGCTTCCCCAGAATAAGGCTACGTTTTAAGGCCTGATACTTAAACCACTAGACCATCGAGGTTCGGGGAGCCGGGTCAATTCCCGGGTAGGGCAAAATTGGGGTCCGGCCGTTATGCCCCCATTCCGGGTTGCCCCCGGCCGGTTTGCCCCCACGGCTTAACGGCAAACTGGAACAATTTTTTTTAAATGTGGGGGCATACGGGCCCGGGCCAACCCGGAATGGGGGCATAACGGCCGGACCCCAAAATTGTGCCGGATTTTTCGAACACAGCTAGTTTGTGAGCACCAATCCACATAAGGCAAGGGTGGTGATTTAAGTAGTAATATTTTAACGATGATTCATTGTTGGAGGCGCTCTGCAGTGGGACATAAAATAGGCAGATAGTTTTTTACGTTTTTATAAAGCGTCCAGCCGCAAAATAGGCATATTCTTCTGTACATACAAAATGGACAATATCACAAACGTTGACCTGTCCCCAAAATAAATAGCTTGAGGAGGATTCAGGCGACTAGGACCACAACATAGCTGGGACCACGGTCCCAGTTGCCTGATTAGTTTTTATTTATTTATTTCGTCAGGCGAGTGGGACCACCCGTAATTTTAACCACAAATCCATTTTGAAATACAAGATTTAGAACAGTTAGCAGAAAAGGTGTCATAAATAAAACAAAGTTATGGTCCCAGTCGACCGATTCAAAAAAGTTAACGGGTAACTGGGACCGCGGTCCCAGTTTCATATGGTCCCAGTCGCCTGAATCCTCAGCTTGAGCACTTGTGTTATGTATCAGAAACAGAACCTCAAAAATACTCATAAATGTCAATAAACATCGTCTGTATATTGAACAGGACCATTGGACAAACACGAATGTTTGTCTTGTCTATGATTCAAACTCAAGACCCCTGGCCCATAAATTGATTTAATTATTTTATTTACATCATAAATAGACACTACCTTATTAAATAATTAATATTACAAACAGCCACTAGATTTCAAGATATAATAAATCCTTCCTTCTACGTATTAGCACAATCTTAAGTCGAGTGTAATAACCATCGCATGTTAAGTTTAATTCTGTCCATTCTAATTTAAACCATATATTATATGGCGTGAAGTGGCAACAGAATGGCGGTGCATACCAAAGATGCACCAACACACGACACACGGAAATAGCCCTTGAAAGGAACTGCGTAAAGACATTATTATGAAGCAGATGGGACGGGGTTTCTATGACAGCGATCAGCTTAAATTTTAAATGTAATTTCAGTTGTCAGATAGGCACGCAGCCCACCCGATGGTAAGCGGCCACTGCGGCCTATTCCATTGAGGAATAATTAATCTGAAAGCGTCGCTCGTCGTCACTAAAAACGCTAACAAATGTCTCTACAGACGCAGAGCGGAGAAGAGAGCCATTGAGCAAAGGTACTGCTCAGATCCTACGCCACAAGATTCATATTGGTTTGTTGGAAATTTCTAACTTGATCAGCAAACATCAAGCTGCCACAATCTGTTCTACAAATTGATAAATCGCTGCCTCGCTCTTACATGTCCAAGAAAAGAGTTATGGCCTCCATATTTAAAACATAGTTTCTAATCGTTACAATGATCAGTACTCGCTTCATAACTACGCATGCCAAATGTGGATTGGTGATGTCAAACACGAGCTGTGTACAAAGGACACAAAGTTAACTTGGCCCGGAAATTGAACCCTGAGATTATGGCTGGAGTATTTAAGAGTTGAATTACATGGGTACTTAACTTAGCCAAAAAAGCTCTTAGGTAAGAATCCTACTAATATTATTATAAATGCGAGTCTGGATGTTTAGATGTTTGTTACTCAATCACGCAAGCCTAAACGGCTAAACGGATTTAGATGCAATTTGGCACATGTATACTTATAATCTGGATTAGGACATAGGCTATAAAATTCCTACGGGATACGTCTCATTCCCGCGGGATAATTGATAAAATAAATTACGCGTGGGTGAAACCGCGGGCGGAAAGCTAGTAACATTTATTATATACAATGATTGTGCAATATTTACAAAGAAAGCACCTAGGCAAGAACACATTATTTACAATAAACGTAATTTATTTTAACGCTAATGTAAAACCACGTCCTTACATAGAAGTTCGCCAACGCAATCTATTAATAGACCGAAAGCACTGCAGTGTCGTTGGAGTGAGATGCAAGTTAGAATTAACGCTGAAAAGTGAGACAGAGATATGCACAAGTCGCAGAAACCTTTAGGTACCTATCTATTACATTTAGGTGTACTGACTGGATTAGGTAGTTATTTTAAACTCGTAGATGGGCATTTCTTCCAAGTTAATCGTGGTGAAAAAAGAAAGACTTAGAAACGCGTTTTAACTTTTATTATAAGTGATTATTTAAATTATAATGGTTTAGTTAGAATAAAAGACGACATAAATTGTTATCAGTATTCTTCTTCTTCAAAGAAGAAAATCATAATGGTCTACGTTGCTTCGTTTTTGACGTGAAAGTACAACAAACCACACTTTTTTTTATAAATTAGCACTAGGTACAATCCTTTCTGCTTCGTCCTATGGTTAACTGGTAGAGAATGCCATGTGCATTAAGTCAGCCTTTTGTATCGTTGTGGTAATCATCATTTTCTTGCCCTTATCCCACGCTAAGTAGGGTCGGCCGGCGCAATATGTTTTACCCTTCACAACGTTCCTATCAACCGTCAATTCAATATTCACATCTTTAATTTCTATAGAATATCATACTTTACGAAATCCACCCATCTCTTCGGTCTTTCTCTGCTTACATATCCGTCCAAGATCCGTTAAAAAAATAATAAATTAGTTCTGTTATCCCATGGGAAGTGCATTTTCATTAAAAGTAAAATAAAACAAATGATGCTTAGAAAACAATGTGCCAGCCATATTGCCTAATGTCCCACTGCAGGGCATAGGCCTCCATCATTGAAATCAAGTCATCGCTAGAATGATGAGTACTACTGGCTTAATCGCAGCCCCTTGCCAATTACCTTCACCGATGAGCTAGTGGTGAATACGCACTAGAGAAACCCATAGGCCAAGAATCGAAGATACCTACATTCGAACCATCGACTTCACCGTATGGGAATGACGTTTTATACCACGGGTACCACAGCTAAGTTGATCTGATTCCTAGTATGGTATATGGTGGGAAGGGAAGGAAGAATTCAGGAATCCTACTTATATTATAAATGCAAAAGTCTGGATGTTTGTTACTCAATCACGTCTAAACGGCTGAACGGATTTAGATGAAATTTGGCACACGTATAGTTTATAACTCGGATTAGGACATAGGTTGGACATAGGCTATAAAATTCACACAGGAAACGTCTCATTCCCGCGGGATATTTAAAAAAGGAAATTCGAGCGGGTGAAACCTCAGGCGGAAAGCTAGTAACTCATAGGTATAAACTTATTTCTGCGTAACGTATCACTATCATTTATAGGAAATTCTAAGAAATCTAAAGAAGCATTGTTATGCTCATGAGAATACTCAAATTGCTAGTTTTATGATTAAAATATCGTATAGAGTGTTTCCGTGAATATACCTAGTGAATGTTTAAGACAAAGCGTTTATTCCGTATTCATTAGAATTTCTTTAACAATTGTGAAATTGGAGCAGGTTTCCCAATAGTTCCTCGCTCAATTTTAACCTTTTTGTTTCATTTCTGTACACAATACTACACAATACAACTTGGGGCTCTTCAAGGCCACAAGCGCGAGCGCGCTTCATCGTAGACCGCATGGTTGTTTAAAATCAGGCAACTTTGTGGTCAAGTGCTAGCTTAGTCCAAATATAAAATTAAAATTGACTTTGTGACGTGTAACTGTGACCAGGGTTTAAAGAGGGACGATAAACACATTATTTATGACTGGCCGGCCATTTTAGATAATTTTATCTGAAAATAGACAAACATAAAAAAATGACATTTATGAAATGTATTTATACTAACTACATTGCATAGTTACTCACTCTTCATGGTAAAAATCATAAGAGAAGTAGCCTAACATAGAACATGGGAATTCAAGTTGGAGATAAAAGTATACCATGAGCATTTTCATTATCTTAAGCGCTGGTGTTGACTGTACCTGTACAATGCGTTTTATTAGCCGTAACCTCTTTGGGAGACCTCATTGTCGTGTTGAGGCTTACACAATACGGTAAAATGCAGTAAACCAGTTACAGTATAGTGTGTGTGTGAAAGTTAGTTGTAATAGGTAATTGGATCCAAGACATGATTTTCCCGATGCTGAAAAGGGGTAGAGGAAGGAAATAATACCTTTAGTTCTGAACCTCATGTCGCACACATGAAGCAGATCTCACAATCCAGAAGCGCACCTACCTATTGCTTAAATGAATTTTCTTGTGCCAAAAAAAATGTAAATAAGTGGACTCCAAGGTCTTAACAATTAATGAAGTGCAATGCAAGTGTAATTGTTAAACAGACAGACAGGGATTCTGGTACTCCCCATCAATGCACTCTGGGCCAATTGTTGTAGACCCACATGGGGGGGATTTAGGGCCCAGACTATATCCCTCCCAATGATAAGATATATCGAGGGTTCTGGCGACGCAGGATCAGTCGGTTTGGAGATCTAGCAGTGGACGTCTTTCAGCTGAAATGATGAAATAGGCCATAGCGGTCACTCAACTTCAGAGCTTCCACTTTTTTGAAGTAAGCGTTACTTCACTGCATTTCCTTACACTGTGACATCATTTTATCGAGGCCCGTATTCCTGTGGCAGTAAGTTCATTACCGACGGCTCATTTAATCGGCCGTTACCATTCCGCGGCTGAAATTACCCTTCAATTGCCGTTTGACTTTTTAGAACTGAGCGTTAATGGTAAACAAGCCCGGGTTTTGGGAATGGGTCAAATTATTTTATAGTCTTTGGAAGAGTAGAAGGACAATATCACGTACATTGATCTGTGCTTTTGCTGTTAGTAGATTGAGCACATGATAAGGTTATTAGAAACCACGAAGGTGACGAAGGTACCGCAAAATATACATAATATAAACATCCAGACACAGGACAAACACAAACGTTTACCATACTACGTGTACCGTTTACTAATATTATAAAGAGGAAAGATTTGATTGTTTATTTGTATTGAATAGGCTCCGAAACTACTGAAACGATTTGAAAAATTCTTTCACTGTTGGAAAGCTACAATATCCCCGGGTGGCATAGAATACTTTTTATCATGGAAATGTGGCGGGAAGGGGGGGGGGGGATAATTGACAAAAGAAATTACGTCGGCGGAAGGCTAGTAAAAGATATTTTTGTCCTAGGTGGGATTCAAACCCCAGATCTTTGTTGGTATTTGGATAGGGTTACATTACGCCATCGGGACGGTTAATAGTGGAGTAGCAGCATTTTGAAAATAAAGGCCTCTCAAGTGCTCTATTAAATGCTGGTGGTCAAAAATCAGTGCTATGTAGGTACGAAACACAATTTGCCGGAACGTGGAATTGAACTTCAGACCTCAAGACTACGTCTAGTACTTCAATGTCTAGACCAATGTTAATCAACCAAAATATTGATTTTGTAATTACATAAACAAAATACCTAACAGGTGAAATCTGCCGCCATAACAGCTCGGCTGTTTTCCGGCAGTATTAATGTGGAGTTGGAGCCAGTACACTTAGTCTTGAAATCAAAAGCTCGAAGATCAGATGAGCCTACAGTCTGGCAGCACATTGAGCGACGCTTCCTAGTGAAGTATCCCTCAATGGAATAGGCCGCAGTGGCCGCTTACCATCAGGTGGGCTGCGTGTCTGTCTGCCAACTGACTTAGTATAAAAAAATACTTTCTCCCGATTTTGGGTACCAAGTAGGTAACCACATTAAAAACAGCTCCCATAGAAGACGTTAATTAAAGCTTGAATTTCGCCGTTTCTCAAACTTTATTTGATTGTAAGACAATTGAAACAATTTTAAAGCAAATCAATTCAAATCAATTATTAAACGGTACCGCACTGTTAATTTCTAAAACCCGCTTAACAACCGCAATTCGACTTATATGTTCAAAGCTATTATCAAAATTATAAACCTCTTTGATGATTTCAGTATGAAGGCATCAAAGGACGTTCTGCGCGTTTAATCTGTGGCCCGAAGGGCGGGAAACCATTCTCGCCCTGACAGTTAGCAAGCAGGCCTCGCGCCACGCGGTCGAGAGCGCGTACCAATTTGTAAATCGAACGAACTCCGCCATTGTTTTTGTTTTTATTTTTAAATTTTCTGTGAAATGTGATCCAAAAAGGATTGTTGCTTTGAGATATTTTTAAGTGATTTTTTTTCTGTGAAGGACTGTTTGATAAAGACTGTTTTGGATTTTATAAAGCTTCTGTTTGCGTGGTAAGTAGCTTTTTGTTTTTAACTCTTAGCGATTAATTGTTTTGTTTGTGATATTAAATCTAATCAGTGAAAAATCGCTTATGTTTATGGCATTCTTAAATTTTTATTGGTTACATTTTTATAAGTGTATATTTTTAAGAAGTAAAAATCCTTCTTATGCCTTCATTAATAATTTCATGAATAAATTAACATATTATTAATATTAGCCATTTATGATTTTATTAAATAATTAAAAAAAATTGTTTGCTTACCTAGTTAAAATCCTCAGATTGTTTTGAAATGCATAAAAAATTAAAAACAATAATTTTACTTCCCAGAGGAATTTTACAAAAAAATATTTACCAGTAAGTATATTTTTATTAGGTATTTGATTTATTTAATTAATTACTAATAAAATACATTACCTATATATTTTGTACGTAAAAGCATGTTCATTAGCTTTTAGAATTGTATTTATTGTTGCACTATTACTATTTTACATAAAATTATGACTCAAATTAATAATTAAATTATTAACTAAATTGTAGAGCAGGAAAAATATTCAATGCTTTATGATATCAACAGATGGCGCTACTAGTCTGTTATGTAGGTAGAGCTTATTTTAGTATTAGGTAGCCAAGGGTTTTTTTTGTATAGCTTTTATCTAATAAGTCCCAATAATAATTTATTACATCATGTTTGCGCAAACACACACTCTCTTTAAACTTTTTTAAACTTTATTTTATAAAAAACAGAACATTTTTTTTTTATAAGGAAGCGTATGCCATTATCCACCTAATTTAAAAAGATATATCTATAAAATGTAGGTATTCTTCATCTTCGTAGCGAGTCGATGGCAAAATTTTACCAGACCAGTACTCCGCCACCCGAACAGCATTTGGTACTGTTAGCGAGCAGCAAGTCTTCCTGAACACGTCATGTGTTAACGTTAATTATTTTTGTAGTAAATCAAATACATGGTTCTCTGAAGTTCGATTTATTATTGTACGATCCTGTGTGGGACTCAGGACTTAATAGGTATGTATTATCGTCCTAATACCCACTAAACTCCCCCAACTCCCTTCCCACCCGACAAGGACGTGCTGCTGATATAATATTGACAGGAAGAACAAATTACATAACATTTATTGATTTAGTAAACATTTACTGAACCAATTTCTAAAAAAATTAAGACTTTTGGAGACTTACAAAATATACAATTATTTTATGTTTTATGACATAATAGGAAACGCAAATACATATTTTGTATAGGTATTGTATGTACTAACTTTAGCTACGGGCGTCAGACTAGCTTTTTACTAACACCCTCCTACATCTTTAAAAAAGATACTTGTTTTGGCGTTAAAAGGTCAGGACTATAAAAACTAAATCGAAAGGGATGACTCTTAAAAGCAAACTGATTAACCCTTTCACTTTAAACGTTATTGCAACGGCTGAAGATTCAAATTCGAGTGATAGACTGACCAGTTAAGGGACTAAACTAACATTATCCACACTTTGCCGTTGCTTAATAAAATTCGTCATACGAAAATAAACATCTTTCAGAACAAACTCTTTCGTACAGTTTCGTAAAGAGAAAAAAAATGGATCGTGTTGGTCAAGCGTGAGTCATTTATCAATTTATGGTTCAGTATCAAAAAAAATATTTAGAATAGAATAGAATAGAATAGAATCATTTATTTCATAGAACATTGTACAATAAAAGATCTTAAAATATAAATACGTTTCACATGCCCTGCCATCACTGGCGTAGAAATATTTATAAATTACAGTTAAAATTTATTAATAGGAGTCATAAAAATGAAAATTGATTTATATATCCATAAATAAAATTAGGCAATTACATAGTGTCAAATAATACGGTAACATTAATTAAAATCATAAATTAAAATAAGTGCATCATTCATACTCCATTCACCTTAAAATTAAAATTAAATATAGCATGTCACAATGGTTTGAAGTTTAAATAATCATTAATTGAATAAAAACATTCTTGTAATAACCAATTAAAGAGGCAGCTTTTAAATTTATTAAATGGTAGTGTCGAGAGACTATTAGGTAATTTGTTATACAGCCTTACTGCCATAAGGTAGCAATTTCGACTAGATAAATCTAGGCGATGTGCAGGCATATACAATAAATTTGGATATCTGCTATTATTTTTTTTGTGAACTGTGGAACGAAGTGAAAACAGATGTAGGTTTTTCTTTACGAATACACAAATTTCATAAATGTATAAACAGGGAAGTGGGAGTATTCTGAGTTCTTTAAATAAAGGTTTACAATGCTCCAAATAATCGGCCCCATATAGTGCCCTAACACATTTCTTTTGCGCTACAAAAACTCTATGAATGTCCACGGAATTTCCCCATACAATGAGCCCATAACGAATTATCGCCGAGACATAACCATGGTAGGCGGTGAGAGCAGCCTGTCTTGAAACCGTGGATCTAAGTTTCCTGAGCGCAAATACAAATTTATCTAATTTGGCACATACTTTTTCGACGTGACTTTTCCAATTTAGATTTTTGTCTATAGCAATGCCCAAAAACAATGTCGAATCAACATGTTGCAAGACTTTATCGCAGTATTTAACCTGTTTAATGTCTTGAAGAAGTTTAGCAGTTTGAAATTTCATTACTTTAGTTTTGTCAAAGTTAATTCTTAAATTATTATTTTTTAACCAACTAATTACTCTATCCAATTCTTCACTAGCAACTTGTTCAATGTTAGTTTTATCATCGCATTTTATTACCAATGTAGTGTCATCTGCAAACATTATAGCTTCGTGCTTTAACACATTTGGCAAATCATTGATATAAAGCAAAAAGAACAGGGGGCCCAAAATGCTTCCCTGCGGAACTCCGCAAGTGTTAGTTCTAAGGTTAGAAGATATCATTTCCCTCGTATTATTGACGGTACTACTAATAATTACACGTTGCTTGCGATCGGATAAATAGCTTTTACACCAATCGAGAGCTTTACCTCTGATTCCGTATTTCTCTAATTTATGTAGTAATCTTTCATGACATACAAAATCGAAGGCCTTGGTCATATCCAAAAAGATAGATATAACTGACAACCTTTTATCAAGGGCTTCTGTGATAACTTTTAACAATGAAAAGCATGCTAGTGCTGTAGAACGATTTTTCCTAAATCCAAATTGATTTTTTATTATAATGTCATTTTTGTCCAAAAAGCTAGTCAATTTCGAAGACATGGCCTTTTCGAATATCTTGGAAAATATAGATATCAGAGTTATGGGTCTATAGTTACTCATGTCAGTACGATCACCTTTCTTATAAACCGGTTTTACTAGAGACTCTTTGAGTCTGGCGGGAAAAATTCCTTGTTCAAAAGATAAGTTTATTAAATAACACAAAGGCGCTGATAGACTCTGGGCACACAGTTTAATAAGTTCCGTGCTTATTTCATCGAATCCAGTTGACTTTGTGTTGTTCAATGACCTAATGATTTTTAAAACATCATCTTCAGTTACTGGACTAATAAACATACTCTTACAATTGTCATTTATTTTACTATTAGATAAATTATTATTTTTATTATTATTATTAGAAATGTCATTATTGTTATCATTTGTCAAATTTATAAAATAGTCATTAAATTTTTCGCTTATTTCGTCAGGTTTGTGGTATGTCATATTGTCAATTTTTATTTCATTTATGTCGTTTGCACAACTATTTGATCTATTGTCCTTAATAATATTCCAGGTCGCTAAGCATTTGTTTTTAGAATTAAGTAAGTATTTTCTGTTATTTATTTCCTGTGATTTATGTATACATTTTTTCAATATTCTGGAGTAAGTAGAATAGTTACTTTTGTTCTTCTTTTTGCTTATGGCATCATAATGATATTGGTAGTATAGTAATCGTTTTCTTATACATGACTTCTTAAGACCTTTGGTAATCCAGCGATTTTTTACTGGTTTCTGTGTTTTTTTTACCCTAATTTTTGGAAAACACACATTAAAAAATAAAATTATTAGGTCATGGAATATCTCAAACGCAATATTACAATCTTTTTCCTCGTAAACTTCAGTAAAAGATAAGGAGGAAATGCAATTCCAGAATTTTTTTATGTTGTGCTTACTCATATCTCTCTTCATTTCAAATCGAGCTCTCGTAGGGATCTTATTTTTCCCGGTTGGCTCTGGTAAGCGAAAGGAAATTGATTGACCTGTGTCATGATCTGACAAGGCCAGATTATGGGTTTTAGGTGCACTAGAAAGAATCAGATTAGACGCTATTTGGTCAATACTGGATAATTTTCTAGTAGGAACGTTAATATGTGGAACAACATTGTGGTTACTTAATATTGATTTAAGTTGTTTACTTAAATTATTATCTTTTAAAATATTAATATTCCAATCTCCGCATAAAATAATATTTTGTTTGTCCTTGTGAGTTATTTTTTCCAGAAGGATTTCTAATTTATCGTAAAAATCTTTTACATTAGAGTTAGGGGTCCTGTATATACACACTACAACTAAATTATAATCGGATAGTCGAATGCCACAGCACTCAAACGTGTTTGGTGTTGCCAACTGTTCCGTAACTTTTAGAGGTGTATATTTTAGGTTTTTTCGTAAGAGTATACAAGAACCACCTCTCTTTTGATAATCTCTTGAATAATATGAATTTATTTATTAAAATAATTAAAGTTAATTCAATTCTTTTTTATTTGAGGAATACCTCAAGTTTCCTCCATCAGGGGCGGATTGTGTTTATGTATAATCCATCCTATTCTTTTTTCAGCAATAATAATAATTATTGTATGACAAACAGAGTTACTTGCACATTTATAATTAGTACCTATTATTTTACAAGGATTCATTTAATTGATCACATAGGTGCTTGTATTACGATACCGGACATTTAATAGCATCTAAGGTTGCCTATGTTTAGCAAACAGACAATACATAATGGACTTAGCATAGCTCATGTGAACATTATTAATATTGTTTAATTAGATAAACCTCTTAGGTGTTAAACAATTGTGCTGCGCGATGTGCTAACGTTAATGTTATTATTCCCACAGAACAAAATATACTAAGTAGAGCTGTTGCCATATCAAAATATTATCTACTCGTATATATTCATTGTACCTATACTTCAAAGATGCACCTACAATTCGCCAGTTTTTAATCTTTATCATATTAATCATTTTTTACATGATGGAAATTTAATATACAATACTAGCCTTTTGTCCGCTGTTTCATCCGCGCGTTATTTCTTTTTTTAAATATCGGAAAAATTTATAATCAGTTCAGTAGTTTCGGAGCCTATTCAATACAAACAAACAAACAATCAAATCTTTCCTCTTTCTAATACTAGTATATTCTATTAGTATGGACAAACTTAATAATTGTGATATCTAAATGGCACTCGCAATTTTTAGTTAACTCATAATACAAGCTATTTTAATTTGGAAGTCAGATAACGCAATACTTACAATGTCCAAGAAACAAATTATGTTGCTTACAAGAATATTATAATCATTAAATAAAAAAACTTAAAACGGATGAAAACTCGGATTATAAAATCATTTTAAGATTTGAACTCAAGGCGAGATCAAAGTCAAAGTTAAAGTCAAAAATATCTTTATTCATATAGGCATTCTTAGAAGCACTTACGAATCGTCAAAAACTAAAATATTCAAGTATAAAAGTAGTTTACATAAAAATATATATATATATTTCGATACATACAATATACTAATAAATATACATAGATGTAATAGATTCTACCACCGGTTCGGAATGCTGTCATCTAGTCGAGAAGTCACCGGCAAGGAACTCGCTAGTTACTCTTTTTCATCGCCATGTTTGTTTACAATTTGTTTGTTACAATTACTGATTAGTTTTAGAATACCAAGCCATACAGTATAAAGTGTAAGAATGAGACTATAATCGAGAAAAATCCGTGAGCCCTGGAAGACCAATTTCAAATGATCAAAATCAAGATCAAATGTAATGTCGACCTTGTTTACTATAAGGAACCCTAAAAAAGAAAAAAAGTATTTCACGGTAGCGTAGCACCTGTTCTAAAGAAATCATTCCCATCGAAACCCGTTTTTGAATAAAAAACGATAAAAAACCAAGATGGCGGACTCTGGAAGAATGAATGGATTATTTTGTTTCTCATTTTTAATGGTCACAGGTGTAATCTCGGGTCTCTTTTTTGCGTTTCGGTCAATTTTATTGTAGGTACCCAATGATTTTATTGGCTTATTAATAATTTTGTAGTGTTCTTTGGGTGTGTAGAAATGAGGGGAGTTGACTAAGTATCTTGTGAAATTTGTCTTTTGTTTAAAGGTGAGATAAATAGATCTATTCCTTGCTAATACCAAAAACTAATACCAATGGTATTTCTTTATAATCGTAATAAATTTCTATTCCCAACGAATACCACTCATATAAACGAATCCCAAAATAAATGAAATGGCGTGAGATACAGTCAATACTAAAAATGCTTCTAAATGTATTTTTAAGAAGTGTTTATTTATTCAAAATCAGTCGTATCATTATCATACAAATCAAAGTGTGTAATCACATTAACAATAATGGAATCAAATATAGTTCTCGTAATCGAGCCAGTCAGTCAATACGAGACATGTTGCCAATAATGATACCACAATCAGGCAAGGATGGGCACCCCGGGGCTTATGAGCAAACTCCACCTTTTCTAGTTTGATTGAGTCTCACACACTCCCCTTCGCCCTCGTTGGATGATGACGGTATGTAACCACATAATTCCCTGTGTTTAAAAAACAGTCAATATATGAAACTGAATTATGTTTTATTACTCTATTTTTGTTAAACAACACCCTAGCCTGGGATTCATATATGAATATAATGGACTTGATTTATTTATTGGAGTTCTTTAAATTCTTAAATTAGATATTTTTAAATTGCATTATTATTACAGTTTAAGGCGTAACGTAATTTATACAGGTTTGACACCATAAATAAAAACGCCATCACCTCTATTTGCCTTTAATTATTTTCATACGCCCATGCCTTTGATTTATGTTATCCCAACCACTCCCATAGACAACATTATAACGCCCCCATTAATGTCTAATGTAATAATTTGTCTACATTATGTATTTATTATTTATAAATAAAAACTTCATTTTCCACAAAATTATGATATAAAAGGCGGACTTAACGCTAAAAGCTCTATAACAGTCACTATTTGGGATTTATGTAGGCTGTAGTATCCCACTGATATACGAAATGGCCATGAAAGTGAAGGGAAATCAAAATTGTGAAAGATCGCTTTTGAATAAAAATGTGGCTATACCTAAAGTCGAGTCATTTTAACCCTTTTAACGCCAATGTCTGATATATTATCAGACAAACCATTTTCGTGCCCACCTCGCCAATGACTGATATATCAGACAAAAAAACAGGATCAAGAAACGTTGTATTTTTACTTGCCTGAATGAGTTGAGTATAACTAAATAATTTTTTAGAATTTTTTTTTAATTTACTAATATAATTAGACTCTACCCTGATGTACATAAATAATACTTTTCTTTGCATAAATGAACTGTCAAATTTAATGTGGCCTATTAAAATGACTCGACTATATCATTGTAATCGATGAACAATGACCATGCTTGCTAAATACAGATCGGTGATTCGAAAGTTTTTTTTTCAAAAAGCCAATAAAATGTTGCTCATATCAGGAATTGAACCTAGGATATAATAATAATATCTTATATTATACACAAGTATATGCCCACAAACACACGCCATTACATTAACAGCTTATCATAGAGAAACCATTTCATTACTATAGTTGTTATCAAAATATTAGAGACATTAGGTCATTTTGTCAATATTTATAATAATAGGACGTATTAAAGTAAGTGCTTGTACATAAGCAATGAAAATATGAAGTCATGTTTTATTAGCATTCAGACCAATAATTGTAACAATTTGTGATAACTATCCCGATATAATGTAGGTATCCGAGCAGTACAGATTCCACTGTCCGGTTTTGCAGCTATCTGTTTTTTAATGAAAGTTTTTAGTAGTGGTAGAGCCATGCTGTTTTACAGTACGAATGGGTCGGCTCGTCCGGGGAAGTACTACCCTCTCACGTAACACCAGCGTCAAATAATAGTGAGTACTATTGTGTTTCGTCTGGTTTGTGACAGTGCCGGAGGCCCACCACACCCTCCCTTAAAAGGCCGGCAACGCATTAGCGATCCCTCTGGTGTTGCAGATGTCCATGGGCGGAGGTGATTATTGCTTGCCATCAGGTGACCCGCTGTCTCTGACATAAAAAAAATTGAAGAAGTGTACATCGGGTTTACAGTCGCACGATACCCTAAAGCTCATCTCCCGACGGGGGCATGGAAGGTAGTGTGTTGGGCTCTAGTCTCCACCGAGACTCTAACTTGACGGTCCTACCAACTAAAACCACAGCGGCTCCCTTCCCGGATAAGCTATTAATAGTTAACCTAACCCTAACTCACTCATCCGGTAAAAATAACTCTTTATTGACGTTCGGTGGATTTGTTAGAGTTCCCAATCTTTCATTAGGCGACCCTATTAGTTTTAAAGTCATTTACCCTTAGGTTTACTTTTGCCTTCGGGTTCCAAAAATAGGCCTAAATATCAATATTAAATACATTCTAAAGTGGTTTTATTAGATTTGCTTACGCTCTGCAAAACTTTATTTCTACATCTATAATAATCTATAATATTATAATAAAATAAAAAATACATATTTATCTTTAAGCGTTGTTTTGAACTAGTCAGGGTACGCTTCCATTCCACCATGATCCTGGATTTGACAAGTCCAGTTATTTCATTAAAACAACTGCCATCTGACCTCAGTAACCCTTTAGGTACAGGAAAACCAGGCCAATAAGATCATGGCTACACAACCATTCGACTTTGCCGGTTCCCTCACGGTGTTTTTTGCCATCACCGACTTAGCGGTAATTTATACGCACATAGAAAAATCCATAGGTGCGTCATCGACCTCACACATGACATCGACATTATACAACTCGGCTACCACACAAATAATTATAATTGATAACACTTGTTATTGAATTCCCAAAATTGCAATTAATAAAACCCGCCATCAATTTTGTACATTGTGTCTCTCTAATACTTGTCATTGGTAGAATGCCATACCTAATAAAAAAATTTTTTGGAGAAATAAACAAAACGTGAAAGCTAAGCCAGGGCGTGCTACTAATACCCACATTATTGCATATTCATGTAGTTAGCAACCCTAATATACGGTAGCGCCCTCTTTGCTAGGATCCCATGGTTTAAACTAATCCCGTACAAATCCGGCGGTTCAAAGAAACTATAAACTTTAATGGAATCCGGGAATACGTAAGGATAATCCCGTTTACATTATTAGGAGACTTGCGTATAGAACCGTTTTATGTAAATTAAAACGGGGCGATAAAAACTGCAAAACAGCATCGTATTTAATATTCCCTGCAGGGCAAATGTCTCATTTATTGAAACCAAGTCATCATCACAATGAGCTACTAGCTTTATTTTATTAACACGCTTGCTAAATGTGATTTTTTTATGTAAGTTGTAGGCAACGAGCAAGCGGGTCACCTGATGGTAAGCAATCACCGCCGCCCATAAATACCCGCAACACCAGAGGTGTCACAAATACGTTGCCGGCTTTTAAGAAAGAGATGTGCTGTTTCTTGAAGATAGTCATGTCATATCGGTCCGGTAATACCGCTGCAGGGATTGGTTGTAACAACCTGAGAATCCGCTACAGATTTTAACCAAGATTGCCAGGACACCAAGATAATGGTCAATCGCGACGAGGTTATCGGCTCCTCCCTAAATAGGGAGCAGTCAGCAGCTCATAATCCCAAATAAGAGTGAAGGGATGTTTAGTGGGTAGTAAGATGCTCTAGTCCCGAATCCTACACACACACGGCCGCAGGTCGTGCTAACCTGCGGTTACGGTGCATTTTTTTATGGTATAGCGGGCAGACGAGCATGCGGCACACTTGATTGAAAGTGACAACCGCCGCCCATAGACAACTGCTAATCAGTCGGAATCACAGATGCGCTGCCGGACTTTAAGGAAGGCATGAAGGCAGGATGACAAAGAGTTAGCAGCCCCCACCTTCTCTATGGAGCCTGGCCTCCTCAAAAGGGTCCTGGAAACACTATTTCCGAATCCGGGACCCTTTACGCCTCCCGTGATGCCGGGCGGGGACGAGGTGTGGTCGGATGGGCCCCCGGTCTCGAACGATGAATTCGAGACTGGCAGGTTGCGGCTGCGGGCCAGAAACAAGGCTCCGGGGCCGGATGGGGTGCCATCGAAGGTAGTGGCCCTGGCCACGGGACCACTGGAGGAGCGGTTTCGCGCGGTACTTAATACTTGTATCGCAGCGGCCCGCTTCCCCAAAAGGTGGAAGGTCGGGCGGCTTGTCCTTTTAAGAAAATATAGCCGCCCACCTGATTCCCCGTCGGGCTATCGGCCGGTGGTGCTCCTCGATGAGTCCGGGAAGTTTTTCGAGAAGATTCTCGCTTCCCGGATCCTGGAGCACCTAGAAGGCCATGGCCCGGATTTATCCGAGTGCCAATATGGCTTTCGCACGGGGCGGTCCACAATGGACGCGCTGGCTCGCCTCAAGAGGTGGACTGAGGCAGCCACAGCACGAGGAGAGGCTGTTATTGCGGTGTCATTAGACATCGCAAATGCATTCAACAGCATCCCCCATGAGTGCATAGAGGCGGCACTGAAATACCACCAAGTGCCCCTCTACCTCCGCGCCCTGGTGATGGACTACCTGCGCGACAGGACAGTCCTCTACGTGGACGCGGAGGGACGCGTCCAGACGTGGACGATGGCGGCGGGTGTGCCTCAGGGGTCCGTACTCGGGCCTCTTTTATGGAACCTGGCATACAACTGGGTCCTGCGGGGCTCGCTCTTGCCGCGGATGGATGTCATCTGCTTTGCAGATGACACCCTCGTCGTGGCGAGAGCGAGCGATTGGGAGGAGGCGGTCCACCTTGCGTCGGTCGGCGCTTCCCTTGTCGTCCGGCGCATCCGCTCCTTGGGGCTGAGGGTGGCCCTCGAGAAAACGAGGGCCATGCCGTTCCACGCCCCACGACGCAGGACCCCACGGGGGCTCCAAGTCCGGATAGCGGGGGTCCGGGTCCCGGTCGAGGTGCATTTCAAGTACCTCGGCCTGACCCTAGACCCTCGTTGGAGTTTCGAGGAGCATTTTAAGCTCCTCACTCCACGGCTGTGTGCCGCCGCCGCAGCTCTCGGGCGGGTCCTCCCCAACGTGGGGGGTCCGGGACCTGGGTGCCGTCGGCTTTATCATGGGGTAATAAGGTCGATGGCACTCTACGGAGCCCCTGTTTGGGCGGAGAGCCTCTCCCCCTCGCTAAAGGCCCTTTTGCGGAGACCGCAGAGGGTCATCGCGACTCGGGCTGTGCGGGCTTACCGCACAGTTTCCCATGGGGCTGCCTGCGTCTTAGCAGGCACAACCCCGTGGGAATTCGATGCCCTGGTTCTGGCCCAGGTGCATCGAATCCGTGTCGCGGCAAGGATGCGGGGGGAGCGACCCAGCTTGGAGGAGGTGGCGCTGGTTCGTGTCCAGGCCAGGGAAGAGGCCCTGACCAAATGGACGGAGGCTCTCCAAGCCCCAAGTGCCGGCCACTGGACGATTGAGGCCATTCGTCCGGTGTTGAGGGAGTGGGTGGAGCGCCGGCACGGCTGCCTCACCTACCGCCTGTCGCAGGTTTTGTCCGCACATGGATGTTTCGGACACTACCTGTACCGTGTCCCTCGTCGGGAGGTGTCGCCGCGGTGTCATCACTGCGACGCTCCTGACGACACGGCCGAGCACACTCTCCTTGAGTGCTCGGCCTGGCGACACGAGCGCCGCGAACTAATCGCGGCGCTAGGCGGAGGACGCCTCTCGTTGGCGACCATGGTTCGTGCCATGGTCGCCAACAGGAGTGCGTGGGAGGCGGCCGCCTCCTTCTGCGAACAAGTAATGTCGCAGAAGGAGGCAGCGGAGCGAGAGCGCGAGGAGGACCCCCTTGCTGCTCCCCTCCGGCGTAGACGGCCAGGCCGGAGAAGGCGAGCTCACTTAGCACGCCTTCTCCGGCCTGAGGGTTGACCTGCGGGCGGGGGTAGCCCCCCAACGCCCGCATTGCACAGGTCGCTCGAGCCATGTCTGAGGTTCACCTAGTTTCTCGGGTGGCCCTCCCTAGGCGCCACCCTGACTTGAGGCCTCTCAAGTCAGGGTACCCAGGGATGGGCTGGTCAATAGCCACAAGGCTGGCACCGGCTCGACCCAATCGGGGGTGAAGGGGAAACCGGGGGAGTTTAGTGGGTAGTGGACGCTTAAGTCTCGAGTCCCACACACGGCCGCGGGTCTAGCTAGCCTGCGGTTATGGTGCATAAACGCATTCTCCTCCGAAAAAAAAAAAAAAAAAAAAAAAAGGATGACAAAGAGTTCCATAATATCTTGGTCGTGCGAGACAGAAAATTGCGAGTAATTAAATTAAATTAAATTAAATTCGTTTATTTTCAGATGTCATAGATCCATATTTAGGTTAGTAACAATGCATACTTAATAACTAGATTAGTAATGCATACAGTTGTGTGCGTACAGTGCGTACTGCCACAGAATAGTTATTATACAGTAGTTTAACTCAAGCCCGACCTTGAAATAAATACCTACAGCCCGCGCGGAACGTAAACACGCATAGGGCGCCCACCTACAGTAATTTAATTAGGTACTTCTGCATGATTTGTGTTTCTATCTAGTTTTGTTAATGTATTTTGTGATTGTAAATATTTTTTTATTTAAACAAATAAAATACATTAATTAATTTTGGTAAGTAGATTTAATTAAAAGCCATGTTTAGTTAATAATAATATGTTTTGATTTAAGACTTAATACCTAACAAATCAGTTTTATAAATTTGCGACCGAAAAATACTTGCGACTCGACTGAGACAGTACGAAACACTTTATTATTAAATTTAATAGTATGAAAAATCCGCATTTGTATTTAAAACTTAATCATAAATTGTTTTTGGAAACTTGGACAAGGTGAAGAAAAAGTAAGTACGTACTTGTACTTATTTTTATAACAAAAATCGCACGCTCGCTGTTTAAAACAAGACGCTGTCCGTTCGACACGGCGGCACATCCGCGACCGGTTGCACCCGGAGCGCACCCCGAGATCGGAGGCACGCAGGGTGACTCGCGCGCGCCCGTTTATATGAAGTTGGACTACTGTATATATCATTACCGTGGTACTGCCAAGCATCAATATGGTGGGGATGAATTTTTTGTCGCGAAGGTCGGTGACGGAAACCAGCGTCAGGGATAAGCTCGAATAGCTAAAATAAAAGCTTAATAGCATTGTCGTCTGAAAAAAGTGTGGCCTCAGTCCTTTTCCAATGTCTAGTCTCGTGGTTAAGGCATAAAAGCGTATCAGACAGACAAACAGATTTATGATATAAGTATGGATTAAGTTTGCCCTCATTTCACTTTTGTGTATTTGATGGGATTTTTTCACAATACGTAATTGAGTTGAACAAAGCACTCATAAAAACGGATCGAAACTAGGGTGGAGGCACCAAATATCGGCCCCCTCAACTTTTTTTGACCTTTCACTGCCTATAATTTTTACATTAATAACTTTTACTTTCTTTTAACTACTTTTTTAGGTAAAGGGATAATGAAACTCCATTATTACATTCGCAAAATAACGAATTCTTTGTTAGATTTGAATATATAGACGTTTGTTTCCAAACTTGCCGATTTTCCCTAATATCGGCCTTTAGCACCCAAATATCCGCCACCTATAACCCTAATATCGGCCATACCTTTTCAAAGAGAAAAAGTTTGTTCAAAAAGTACAAAAGCAAAAAATTATAACGTTTATTTATTTTCAAACCATTTTTATTTAACTCTATTATAAATTAGTCATATATGTATCAAAAATATAAAAGTAATTAACGATTTTTTTAAATATATTTACTATGCCAGCACTTGAACACAAAGTAGCCTGATGTTAAACATCTATGCGGTCTACGATGGAGCGCGCTTGCTTAGGAAAGGCCTGTAAATTCTGGCCATGAAGAGCACCAAGATATAATGGTCAGCAAAGGAAGACCCAGGTAAAGAGAGACACTTGTGCAGTCCGTATCAAAAACGATGAAGCAAATAATTTAGTTCGTGAAGCGCGGCATTTTCACAGTATAAGGATTGGACTCTCTGACCGAGTCAAGTTGTTCGGTGATGGAACGGAGCTGGTAGAACCAAATCGTACAGCCGAGCAGCACATTCACCAAAGTGGAGCCTGTAAAAGACAAGAGGCAAACAATCTTCCTATGATGATCGAGGCTTTGCAAGTTTTCAACCAAAGCATCATCGCCGAAAAGCCTCTTCGCATGCCGCTCAATAGAGTCCAAGGCAGCCAGCTGGCATCGAACAGAACTATCCCAAACACGGTAGCAATACTCAATGCAGGAACGGACTTGAGCTCTGTAAAGGTTATGGAGCTGTTTTGCAATCGAGTAGCGTATGATTTTGGAAAGGATGCCAATCTTTTTAGAAGCAGTTACTGCTACGGACTCTATATAGTTCCCGAAGTTAAGGTTGATTAAGAGCTGTAGTCGGTCAGATAGAAAACGGATACGCCACGAAAAGTGGTAGCCAGCCCAAAACCACTCTATTTTTTGTGGAAAATATACAAGCCTGCGTTTTGGTGGGGTTGAGTCTGAGACAATTTGAAGGGTCTGATTCAATTTGTCCACCATGTTAGATCCTAAAGCATCAGTTTCACCTCTACTTGCACGTGTATTAGACAAGTACCCCTCGACTATCGTGCTATCATATCATTGGCATACCCCAGAATCCCAGAAGTAGCTAAAAACAAAATTGATGTGCAGTAGAAAGAGTGTAGCCTAAAGCACAGATCACTGAGGGACGCCAGCATTTATTTCAAGTGAGTCGGTGGTGTGCCCGTCATGAATTACTCTTGCGACGTCCAGTCAGAAAATCCATGATTCAGGCAACTGCAGAGGGGATCCCATAGGTGGGAAATTTACCAAAAACATTACCTATGGTAAAGTTATCTTTAGACAGTGATGGCAATATATTTTTAAGTTAATATACATTAAGTGGAACCATTTAGGGGATATGTCAACATCCAATATTTTTGTCTTCTTCTTCTTCGACATCACTCATCAACTCTTTCTCATAGCTGGCGCACAAAGAATATGAGGCGGCCGACATTAGGATTTCTAATTACGATGGACAAATCTCAATATCGACCACTCGGCCGATATTGAGATTTGTCGATAATACTGATCCCTAATCTCGGCCACGCAATTATTTTATAAAAAAATAAACAAATTTTCAAATATACTACCTAAACGGTACCTTGACTCTTTATCTTTAAGAAGAAATAAAATAAAATAACTTTGGCATGTTTATTTCAATTTAAATACTTTCCAACGGAATGCGTCGATCCAGGAATTTGACTTGAAAATGCCGCCAAAAGACGCTAATCCGTACCTCCCGCACTGTTTTGCCTATCATTCGTTCAAATTTTGAGATATTCATAAAAAACTACGGGAGGATAAGCGTAAGGGTATACTGCTGCTATTTGCATAAAAACAATTATAATTTAAGGATTTTTTTTTAAGTTATGGCGCATTTTCTCTAGACGGCCGATATTAGGAGGGGGCCGATATAAGGAGCCTCCACCCTACCTGCTCTAAAACAGTCGGTAGCCATGTTTTTTCTCATTTCCTAGAAACCGAGTCAATCTGTGTTGACGCAATAATGATCCTGTGATAGAATATAACCACAAGTAATAATAGGTCGGGATTAGAACCAATGTTTTTTGTAATATTCCAGTTTCTTTGAACCACCGAGTTTGTGCTACTGTTATTAAAGTATTTTTATTCGAAACAGGTAAGGTTGTGGGAATTTGAATTGGTAATTAGAGATTCTTGTTATTTTTGGTAAGGGTTAAGGTTTCCGGTAGCCTTTGTAGTTAGTAGTTTAAGTAGGGGTAGGGGTTCAGGGTTGAATTTCCGGGTCGGGTAAAAATTGTTTTGAACTTTTCTAATTATAGCGTGGATAGATTGATCTTTATTGTTCCCGGGAAAAATACTGCCTACCTAATAATATGAACATAGGTTCAGGGGTTAAGTCGTAGTAACGTAACAGACAGCCTAACAAAGTATTTTTTTATTTATCTTATGGATGGGATGGGTTCACTATTCCATTTCGAAAAATCATCGATGACAACTAGTCGATTAGTATTTGTTTGAACGATGCGTTATTTACCCGAAAGTTGTTACGTCGATGATTCATTTCATCGAATGTCTTTTAGTCGTCGTTTTAAATGGTCGACATAAAATTTCGTCGATGGTTCATTTCATCGAATTTCTTTTTGTCGATGATTCATAGATAAAAAAAAAAGAAACTTCAATTACTTTTTTATTTTTCTTATTCACTAGCGGCCGCCTCTGCAGTTTCACCTGCGCGTAATTATTTCTTTCTTCAACTATCTCCCCTTCCCCCCTCATTTCTGGCATCAAAAGTACCCTATATCACCCGGGAATAGTGTAGCTTTCCAACAGTGAAAGAATTTTTCAAAGCAGTTCAGTACTTTCGGAGCCTATTCAATACTAACAAACAAGCAATAAAATCTTTCCTCTTTATAATTTAGTATAGATAACGTGTGTAAAGACACCTGCTACTTTCTCCAGCTAGTAGCGAATATATCTCCAGTAAACTAGCCCAAAGAATTCGCCTTAATAAATTCCAACAGGAAAAGTTGAACGCGTGACCCGGAGTAACGGCGGCGGGATATATGGCAGTTGAGAAGTTCCTGGCAATGCAGGTTTTGGCCACTGCTTGCTACTTGGCTCTTTGGATACCACCGACGTACAGACTTGCAAGACGTTTTCTATTATAATATTTTTATTTAAAATAACCTTCCACCCGCGGTTTTAACCGCGCGTAATTTCTTTTGACAAATATTCCCCCTTTCCTTCACATTTCCGGGATCAAAAGTACCCTATGTCATCCGCGGATAGTGTAGCTTTCCAACAGTGAAAGAATTATTCAAATCGGTTCAGTAGTTTCGGAGGATATTTAATACAAATAAACTAATAATCAAATCTTTCCTCTTTATAACATTAGTATAGAAGAAAATACAAAGACTAACGATCAACATTTTTAGTCGTGTCGCTAAATCGATAATTAAAAATTCACTGCTGTTTTACTCTACGACCATTGAAGAAGCTTGGTTGGGGCTGTAAGTGTCAATCGAGGGTGCCAACCCCTGTCTGCTACGTGACTTTGTATGATCCTGCCTCGATCAGTGTAAACCCTCATAAATACATACAAAAATCCATCCATCTCTCTTACAAATCAAAGGCTCGAAGATCATAAGAGCCTAAAGACTACAGTGTGGTGGCATCATTTTCAGTGACGTTTTTTGGCGGCGTTTCTCAATGGTATAGGCCGCAGTGGCCGCTTACCATCAGGTGGGCTGAGTGGCTATCTGCCAACTGATATAGCATAGAAAAATATATTTACTTATGTTTATTTATAAAAATGAGTCGCCTTAAGGTATGCGCACTATTGGACAAAACCAGGACTCGCTAGCCTAGATTATGCACTTTCCTCTATAAAAATATATCTATATAGTATACATACTAACTAATATCTACACTAACTTATATTAAAAGACATCTAGTTTATGTTATTTCTAATATCTTTAATATTAGAAATAACATTAACTAGATGTTATTCTTAGTTTTTTATTAAGCAGAAAAAAAAAGTTTTATTGTGTCATAATGGTTCAATTAATTTATCATTGTTTTAAGTTACATTTGCCCAAAAGACAGCCCACTTTTTGTATTAAACAAAAATAATGTACCTACTTCCATTTTTATTGTTTTGTCGTGAAAAATAATAACAATGATGATACAAGAATAATGTATTCAGATCACACTCAACTCCCACACGAAACGATATTTAAGTATCAAGTGACCGAAAATACTACTATGCAAAATAACAGGTGTGCGAAATGTTATATCAGTGACACGGATACTGTGACCTGGTATAGTATTAAAAGATAGGAACACGTGTGTGGTATATTACGACGTAACTTTCGTGTTACATGGAAGTACTATCAACAAAAAAAACATAATTATGGAAACTCAAAACTCAATAGATTTTTTTTTTCAATCCAGAAGTGTAGGCAGCAATTTAATTAAAAATGCCATTAAATTATTTATAAATAATTATAATATAATCAATTAGCAAATAAAAAGGGTTATTTAGAAAAAAAAATACAATATTATTTCAATAGTTGGGATGTCATGAGGTATTGCCATTATAATGTAAGGCAAGTTTAGAATATTATTTCGATTATGGTGGGAACACTAAAAATCTTTTTCATTTTTGATGCGATGTTCTAACCATTGTACCACGTTCAAAGATTCTAGTAGAGATTAATTAAAGTGTGTGACAATATGCGTCCCCATAAAAAAACCGTTCGTGTAATGACAATTATTCCAACTAAGAACTAACAATTTAAAAATACCTTCCATTCCGCCATCAAATACCATTAGCTTCTCACACAACCATTTGTATCCATTAAGCTCTAAACCTAGGTCTTACGTTAGTAGGTACCTAGGTATAAAGAAGCCGGCGGACGGTCCAGAACGCCACAGATTACCTAAGATCGATCGGCATTCTTTCTAGAAAAGCCTTTATTGGTTCTAACTGTTTTAAAGTCTAGGATTTTTGGAATAACTCTCAAGGTTTTTTTGTAATGTGAACAGTGGAATCGATATTTAATTTTGTTCGTGAATGCTGTTTTCCGATGCCTCTTGCGTATTTACGTGATTACTACAACACTTACATTTTTTCTTCACTATCGGTAATACATTTTTTACGCATCTCACCTGATGGTAAGCGGCCACTATGGCCAATAGCCTCCGGAAATCACTTGCCAAAAGTATCGCAGTAGCAAAACCATAAAACATGTAGGCTAAATTAAGTATCTATACTCATATTATAAAGAGGAAAGATTTGTTTGTTTGTATTGAATAGGCTTCGAAACTACTGAACCAATTCGGAAAATTCTTTCACTGTTGGAAAGCTACACTATCCCCGGGTGACATAGGGAACTTTTGATCCCGGAAATGTGAGGGAAAGGTGGTGATAATTGACAAAAGAAATTACGAGCGGGTGAAACCGCGGAGGAGCTTAAATTATACAAATAATCATATTATTATAGACACTTCATAATATAAATGTAACAAACATTTATGTGGGATTGGATTCGAACCCACGACCCTTAGCACATAGGGCAGGGTGCACCAAATACGCCAAATAGGTATTTTCTGCCAGTGTCAACTATTGGTGTTTGTGCAGTCATAAAGTACAAACCACAGCTTCCGCGAATGCATGTAGGTATGCATCGGGACGACCGCACAGCTTACCGCTTACTGCTAATAACTGTTTATTAGATGCACTAGTTTTAAATGACTAACCTAAAACACTGATTGTGTTACTTTGACACTAGCGAACACTTGAAATTAGAGGCTCGGAGATCAGAGGGACACACAGTAGCCTCCTGCAGGGAAAAGGCCTTAATCATTGATAGATAGGTACAAAAAAGAAATTATAGCTTAATCACCATGCTAGCCAAAGGTTAGATTCTGCTCGTCCCGAGAATATACCGAAATTAACATATTTTTTTTTTGACTTTGCTTAATCTGTTTTGATAGCTTTTCTATACTATTATAAAGAGGAAAGATTTGATTGTTTGTTTGTTTGTATTGAATAGGTTCTGAAACTACTGAGCCGATTTGAATAATTCTTTCACTATTGGAAAGCTACACAATCTCCAGTGAACATAGGGTGCTTCTAACCTCGGAAATGTGGGAGAAAGGGGGGGGGGGGGGGAGGATATTTGAAAAAATAAATGACGCGCGGGTGAAACCGCGCGTCATTTAGTAAAAGTAGTCATTTAGTAAAAGTCATGTTTTGATAACTGCTACACAGAGTTGCAAAAATAAGTCTTAATAGGTATGCTCTCCTATTTAAGACTAGACCCAGGCATATTTTTTTTTAATAATAAAACATTTATCTGTCAGATATCAATCATGTTGTCTCTTTTATTGATTTCAAACAAAGAAGAAGACATCATTGATTGGTAAATTATCTACAAAGAACTCATCTGACAGCGGTGAAACCTGGACCACAGAGTCCGCCATTTTATCTGTCAAAATGGACAGTCCAAACCTGTCAAACTAGTCGCAGCTTCGCAAATGTCGTGTGTAATGACCACAGTAGACATTTCAAAAAGAACCGCACAACAAAACATTGTAATGACTCAAAAATTATCCATAATTACCTTTAAATTATTGATATTTATCGCAAAGCCGGTATACATTTAAGTGTTTACGAAGTAGTTTACAGATTTTAACGTTGAACTAAAAATAATATGGACAAAAAGAATGTAAGTTTAATAATGGAGAATGCTCCAATTTGTTGTTAATTAATAAATACTCTGTCCAATTATAAAAATACAATGAATAAATACATTAAAGTGTTACAAAATAATTTAATAACTTTATCGTTATGGTGACTCTTGATGAAATTGTCTTGACAATTAACCATTTCTTTTAAATTTGTAATGGCTGTACAAAATCGATTTAATAGCGTTACAATACCATATCGAGATAACGTGTTTTACTTTAATTGTTTATAGACAATTGATTTCACGAACGTCTGGCCCGATGGCCAATTTGGTAGAGTGACCCTGCTCTATCCGCCAGGGGTTGTGGGTTTGAATCCCACCCGAGACAACGCATCAATGTGAGATTTAATATGGCTTTAATTTTAGTATAGTGACGAGCCATTTTGTGTAATGGTCGAGAAGTCGGCTATTACACCAGAGGTCGCGGGTTCGATCCCCGCACGGTACAAATATTTGTGTGCATGAACATCTGTTTGTATCGGTCTGGGTGTTTCCATGTATAATATGTATGTACTTACAAAAAAAAAGTATATAAGTAATGTTTATCCGTTGTCTAACACCCATAGCACAAGCTAATGCTTAGTTTGGGGCTAGATGGCGCTGTGCGAATAATGCCCAGAGATATTTATTTATTTTAGACCTGAGGAATAACAGGCAGTTTTTTTATCCCGAAGAATATCACATTCCTTTAGAATAACGTGGTATAGTAAATATATCGATAAAGCCGTAGGGCTTCACTAGTTATCGGTAAGTAGCAAAACGCTACAATTAACGAAAGGTCACTCGTTATTTCTCAATAATTGCTTTGAAAGCTCGAAACGTCTAAATAATTTGTTTCACTCCGTAACAGACTATTAAGTCTTGTTACCAATTACATATTTAAAAGTCGAGCAAATTTTGTGGCAGAGATAATTTTAGGCTTATGTAGATTTAACGCTAAAGTGAATTATTAATATTATAAAGAGGAAAGATTTGATTGTTTGTTTGTATTAACTACTACTGAACGTATTTGAATACCTAATTCTTTCACTGTTGGAAAGCTACACTATCCCCGGGTGGCATAGGGGTACGTTTGGTCTCGGGAATGTGGGGGGAAGGAAGGAACAATTTACAAAAAAAATTAAGCTCAGGTGAAACCGCGGGCGGAAGGCTAGTGTAGTATAATGTTGATGTAGTTTTTTACAAACCTCTACATATTCGTAATTAAAAAAAAACAGGTAGTTTAATGATACATGGTTACGTAGCATACAAATCAAATCCTGAAGTTTGGTTTATTTTCCTTTTTTGACTGGTCCCTTTTTTGACACCGTTGGCATTTTTGGTGTTATGAATTTAAATATTTTTCAATTCATCAAACTAATAATTGTATTAGTTTGATGAATTGAAAAATATTTAAATTACACCCTATTGAGGTTGTACGATGGATGTCGGCGTCCTGGGTTTAAAAAATCCGACACGTCAAATTATTCGCAGACTCGTTCAAAGTAACATAAATAAACTAAACCCTTGTAACCTTACTCAAACAGTATTAAATAACAAACGTACAAAAACGACAAATTAGTCGTATTACGGCACTTAGAGCAATCGTTCGAAAGTCGTCTAACCATCGAAGGAGATCCCTTATTTACACGTGAGAGTATTAGAGATACGGTTCAAAAAATACTGGTTGGTTCGAGTGACGTCCAATATAGGTTGACCTTCCGTTCCGTAAAGTTAACTGTATAGGTATTAAGACATTTACAAGTATATAATAAATTCAAGTTTTTGTTTGTTTTGTGAAAATACATCATTTAAGTATGTACCTTTCTGAATGCATTGTTTAGTACAAACCACAGTTTTAAATTGTAATACTGTGGTACAACAACTTAATTTTTTGCAAAAAAACGCAAATGAAATATAAAACACTGATTAATTTATTGTGTCAAAATACCAATTAATTAGGTAATTGACAGTTTTTTTTGTCAAAAGGACTGGACCGATATTGTCAAGATTTTATAGATATTTATGCTGCTTTTTTTGACTATTTCATTGCTTTGCTAAAAGCAAAAATAATTATGATAATGACAAACAATTATTATTGTTCTAAACGGGATTTGAATTCAAGATCTCTACCGCAAAAAGCGAGATACCAAATGCACCGTCAAACCAGTATCAAAGCAATGTTGCAAAAATGTAAAAACTATGTCCAAGGTAAGGGACAGAGGTCTAGATAAACTGGCTACCACAGTGTGAGGATTTTTTGTCGGGGTCAATAAACTGGTGTGAGCGAGACGACCTTATCAATTATCGATACTCTGGCGCTACGTGTGGTGTACAGGGTGTTTTTTTTTTGTAATCATATTTTATTTTTAACTTCAATTTTAAGTTATTTTCCGTTAACGTCTTAGGTGATAACTGAACGGTTTTTTCAACTGTAAATTATAAAAAAAAAACGAGATATAAAGAAATGTTGTGTCAAGTCCTCTTCTTTTGGCATGATACCCAACAGCAAATGTTTTATATAATTTATTATTATTAGGAGCCTATAGTGTCCCACTGCAGGGCAGGATATAATATTTTACATAAAATTCATGACGTTTCTTCCCTGACCAACTTTCTTTCTCCTGGGTGGTATGTACGTTATTTTTCTTTTCTTTCTTTCTAACCAAAGTTCGCCCATATTACAAGCTTAACAAGCTTAGTTTCGTCATGAGCAAAATGTCAAAGGATTATTTATTATTACTGTTTGTTTTTTACCTGTATGTTTAATACACAATTATTTATTTATTATAATTATAATACTCCGTACTTGTCCAGTGTGGTGATTAAGCCAGTACTCATCATTGTAACGATAGTTAGATTTAAAAGAGGCCTTCGCCCTGTTTTTTTTTCTTTATGGTATAGCGGGCAGACGTGCATGCGGCATACCTGATGGAAAGTCACTACTGCTGCCCATAGACATCTGCAAACCAGGTGGAATCACAAATGCGCTGCCGGCCCTTAAAACTGTAGAGGGACATCAATAAATAGGCTGATATATGATACAGGGTGATTTTTTATATATATTGTTGGCATATATACAGAATGCCAACAATATTTATAAAAAATCACCCTGTACGGGTATACTAGTTTCTAAGAGTCGTAGAGCGGTCCATATCCGCAGTTACACCTGCCTCTCCTGGCCAATAGGTAGCGACGTAGTAGGTTTGTTGGTATGTCTGTTTGTATATCATATATTTTATAAAATTCAACGCCTCTTTGGTCTAGCGGTTTTAGTACGGTGTGATTTTTGGAGTCCTAGGTTTGATTCGGGTCGAGCAAAATTTGTGTCAGGTTTTCAGAACACAGTTCGGGTTTTAATCTCCAATCCGGATTTGGCAAGCGTGGTGATAAAAAAAAATATTTCATAAGTGTTGATTTCATTCCTATTAACTAAGAATTTCATAAATGAGCCGAAATTATATAAATAACTAGCGGGCGCCCGCGATTTCACCCGCGTGGTTCCCGTTCCCGTGGGAATTGATCAAAATCCTTTCTTAGCGGATGCCTACGTCATAACATCTACCTGCATTCCAAATTTCAGCCCGATCCGTCCAGTGGTTTGGGCTGTGCGCTGATAGATATCTATGCCAGTCAGTCAGTCAGTCAGTCAGTCACCATTGAGTTTTATATATATATAGATTATAATTAATATCTTGCCAAGGCTTTGAGTCTCTTAATTTTTAGTTTTGATAACAATACATACTTTATTAAAAAACAATTAAAAACATCTTTAGGTAAAAATAAGTATTTTATCTTACTTAATATGTCTTTTTTTCATGCACGTAATTATGTTAGCCATGTCATGTAAACATATCAATCAAATCAACAACTTCCTCTTGCAAGTATAAAATTAACGCACTTATGTTAAAATTTATTTAAGAACAATTAAACCTTTAACCCAAAAAGGGGTATTTATATCTACATTTTACAAATTGTAGTCAGATTGTGTATAGTTAACAAATATACATATAATCCTTATTCTAAACAGACGTCTTGCCAATAAAGGTAGTACCTTGTACAGCAACAAATCAAATATCATCCCTTATTGCCTTTGGGTTTAATTACGAAGCAACATTTGGAGCGGACAGAGGGATTCGCTTGTGATTGTAGATGCTCTATTTCCCAGGGGAAGGAATGAGTAAGGAATCAGACGGGAAGATATGAGTAAATATGAAAATAAAAAGAAACATTGTGTATAAAAATAGACATGATTTGCGACATATTAGGCCGGAGTTTCCAATCTTGGTCATTGAGCTGAGTCAACTCACAGCCCAAATGACCAAGATTTTTTGGTATATATTTGTGATTTGCACCATAAATATTGGATTAAGGATGAGTCAAAATCGTATTTTTTTTAAAAAGTGTGCATTCAGGTGCACATCGTCAAGTATTATTTAGCTAGCCTTCCGCCCGCGCGTAACTTCTTTTTTCAAATATCCCTTCCTTCCCCCACACATCCGGGATCAAAAATACCCTATATCACCCGGGGATAGTGGACTTTCCAACAGTGAAACAATTATTCAAATCGGTTCAGTAGTTTCGGAGCCAATTCAATACAAACAAACAATGAAATCTTTTCTTTTTATAATATTAGTATAGACAAATTATCCTCACAAGAAACCCTACATCTTCCGCGTATACCGTTTGCAAATATAATCCCACTCTCTCATAAACTATTCATCGTTTTCCCATACACATCCAGACAAACTAGTTACATACAATTTCTTTGCACAGCCATTTCTAGCATACTTGTTATCGGAATCTAGCCAAGGCCTTGGATCCACTGTCCATATTGGGGTGGTATTGAAAGCATCGCGTATAAATAGGCGAGACTCATAACCAGTAAGCAACGAGTTTGGTAAATTGTAGTGTATGAACGATACAATCGAGAGGGTTATTGCGTTGTGGTCTAAGTTAAAAGAGATAATTTTAGTAAACGTGGATACTTTTGTGTCCTATGCTGTATTCCTAGTCACTAGTGACGGTCATAAAACCAGTCCTCCCTGCGCAGACATAGACATTTTTGTGTACAAAACTTTTTTTTTATACTAACTCAGTTGGCAGACAGGCTCGTAGCCCATCTGATGGTAAGCAGCCACTGCGGCCTATTCCATTGAGGGAAGCGTCACCTGGAAGCGTCGTTCAATGTGCTGCCAGCCTTTAGGCTCATCTGATCTTCGAGCCTCTGATTTCAAGTGTACTACATAAATTTTGCCGGAACACAGCCTGAGCAGTCACGGCGGCAGATTTCACCTGTGGTGGCTAGATCAATTATTTAATAATATTTTGTTCAGTAACATCAATACAGAATACAATACCTACGTGTATCTTAGTAGGCCTCATCTTTAGTCATGCCCATTCCGCTACACTCTCAACTTGAACCACCCACACAATGGAGGTCGCATTCCACAATGCCAGGTGGCGAACGCTACCCGCGCACGATTTATGTTATGTGCACCCGAGTGGTGGGAACTGGGTTTTTGTGGACTCCCTGATTACTGGCTAAAGATTGGCTGGATTAAATAGAGGTAGTTTGAATAATGAATTTGAAGTACCTAGTTGATTTTAATTATGTAGAGCATTTAATAAACTAAGGCTATACAGGTTGCTGTGTCACTGCTACTAAAAGGGCACTATGTTTAGCTCTCTGGAGTCTGAGTAGGGAAGTCGCAAATAGACTGGTGGCGTTGCTAAAAAAGTGGGGTTTAAAAAGATAGTCCCCCTTGTAAATTAAAGAACTGTAGTAATGTAGTTGAAACACAGCCAGTGCTGCTATGCTAGATTTCACCTGCGGGGGTTGAAGCCACTAGCCAAACGATTCTGAAAAAGTCATGACACCAACCAGACCTAAGGCGGGAGGCGAACCTACTATCAGTTTTATGACCCAAGCGGTCTAACCACTGAGTCATGAAATTGGTCAGAATCTGGATTGTATGTAATTATAATAATTTTAACACATCCTGGACCAGGTTTCCGACTAGCGGTGGATTTCTACAGTTAACAAGCTACACAGGATGTACGCTTTGCATAGTGGATGTAAATAGGCTTATGTATCTTTTCCCTTACTCTCATAGCTTGGATGTGACGGTTAATCTGTGGGAGATTAAAAGTAGGAACATTGGCTGTATGATGTTTTAACGCCAACAATTTTCAGATTAGACAGCTCTGGCTGTGTTCCGGCTATATTAACCCTTTCCCCGCCACGCTTTTTTTCGAAAATGGTGCCCCAAACGCCACGACCATTAAAAAAAAAATCCAAAAAATTATTAAGTTATACTCAACTCATTCAGGCAAGTAAAAATACAACGTTTCTTGATCCTGTTTTTTTGTCTGATATATCAGTCATTGGCGTGATGGGCACGAAAATGGTTTGTCTGATATATCAGACATTGTCGTTGAAAGGGTTAATGTGGGAGCTAGTACACTTACAATCATAGGCTCGAAGATCAGATAAGTCTAACAGTCTGGCAGCACATTTTTCCAGGTGAAGCATCCCTCAATGGAATAGGCCGCAGTGAGGTGGGCTGCGTGCCTGTCTGCCAACTGACATTGAATAAAAAAAAGTTTTTCTGTAGACTGAGCCAAAACCCAAAACCACCACAATGCAGGCATCGACTCGTACTTTTTCTCTTCTGTCCTTTATAACAATAAAAGATAAACTGGGGGGTTTAGTGGGTAGTGGAACAAAGAATAAAGAACGAGTCTGAAACATTGAATTTGATAGACATACAATATGCGCATTGATAAAAAATATCTGCTTTAATAAAATATATTAATACTGAATTTCGCGAGCCGGTAAATCCGTTCTATACAAAACAGGCGTCAATTATAACACCAATCGTTTTCCGACAAGGGGTTTAAATAATATAACCCCGACCGTTTACGTTCCCATTCGAATTTTTCGCGCACAAATTATGGATGGTTAATTTATACATGGGAGGTATAACGTGAATTAAAAGCCCTCCTCGCAAACGGCTATTGATGTCGGAAAATAACTTTTTTAATTAAAATTATTTTTCAGCAACATTCATCCGAGATCCTATTGAGTGGAATGGTGGGAGAAAAAAATCGGAATTATTAATTAAAAAACGTGTAAGCGGGACAGAAAGTTTCAGTTTTGCTATCAAAAGATTTACAGGATTGAAAGAATAATGTGACGTCGTTCTGTAATTCAGCCTAATTTCAGATGTTACTTGGGGCTTTTGGCGGATATTATTTGAGTATTAAATTAATCTGCTGAGTTCTGTATTAATTAATTATTAAGTATTAGGGATTAAGACTTATTATTAATCGTATTATCGTGGATTTGAGGCGTCCCACTTGAGTAGGTAAACGACATGACGATTTGACTTAATCTTATTATAATTATTATGAAATATCCTGTGTTGGAAATTATTTACACACCCCTAACTTAGCGTGTCCTGTACCATGGAACCCAGACCATGTGTACTTTTGGGCCAGGCCAATATACGTATATTATGTTTTCCGATATAAATTTTTAATATTTATTCAAGTAGATCCAAATTTAAACCTCTTAAACTAAATAAGCCTAATTTTCCTTCCTTAAAAACATTGTTTAAATTAAGCCCTCAATCTTATAAGTCCTCTTGCTAATAATACGTGCTGCTTTACCCGGAAGACAAATAACTCTTTTCAACTACCCTACGTCGACTAAGACCCTTATAAAATAAACAATATTTATCGAGAGAATGAGACTAATTGGCACTTGAATACCTGCACTGATGGTACTTGATACGGGTATTAATACGGGGAGAATTGTCGAGAATGCACTTACAGGAATGCGCGGCTTGCGTCCGTCTAATTAGTGCCTAGTGAAGTTCTAATTAGAGTTGCATGTTTATGAGGCTAAATTTTGATTTTGAGGGTTTTAGTGAAACTTGCTATAAAGTAAAGCAACTTTCTGCGCGGTCTAATACTGGATGGGTGATCGTAATTGTTTTAAATAAAGTAGAGGATAGGCTTGTTGCACGTTTGAATTGTTTTTTTAGACCGTCAAAGTGGAATAGGTGACACTACTTGGGTCTCAAACTTGGGTCGTGGGTTTTATTCCCGCTTTAAGACTGGTTGGTGATAGAACTTTTCCTAAGTCCGACTGGATAGGTCACATCTCCACTGGTAAAATCTGTCGCCATAATAGAATAACTGTGGCTGTGTTCATGCATGCTCGTATTGGCGAGTACATTTGAAATATAGAATCCTCTGAAGATAAGAGTAGTAGGCTAGAGTGAAAGCACATTGTTTAGGCCATACTTCCTGATTAAATGTCCCTCAATGATATTGTCTGGTGACCGTTGTGATTAACCGGCCTACCCACTGGTATTAGTACCTTGACCTGTTAGGACAGAGAGCCTGATTATTCTGGTCACAAAATTCAGAATGAGGTTTCTCCCATTCAAATCCTTAGCTAGTCTTCGTATAAACCCGAAAACAAACATTGGATTTCGACCCCTCTTTTGTCCTTTAACTTTCCCCAATATTAACTTAGAGTTGGAACTATAAATACCACATTGAGACCAAGTCACATCTGCCCGACGTTCCTTTTATTGTTTAGTCAGATGTTTATACTCAAATTTCGTTTCGCAAACGATTACAATCCTTACTTCTTTCGAAATTAGGTCTGGATTAAATTGAAGGACGTAAGAGCTGGGTACGAGAATAAAACTGTGTTCTTTAAATTGACATTCGATTTAGGAGAACGGAGCATATTAACTGAACATTGATTGTACGAATTCTGGAGTTGTCTCTTGTTTTATTTGGAGACGTTTTTAATTTAATTTCGGCTAACATATTACTTTGCAAAAATTTTGCTTAGAATTGTGAAAAAAAACTCAGTGGGACGAATCGCAGAACAAAAAATAATATATTTTTGAATTCACTGTTTCGTCCCAGTGGGACGAACGTGTTGTGGGGTGGGACGAATCAGCGAACGAGTCAACATTTTAGTGCTTTTGGCAGTTACCTCTGATGCGTTGAAAGTTTGAATAAAAATGTACCTAGATGAAGCATATTTATGAAAATGGGGGGCAAACGAGCAAGAGTGACACTCGATGGCAAATGATTACTACCAGCTATGACAAAATTGCTGATTAGCAGAATTCCAAAAAAAAAAGACTGCCTCTATATTACACTGGCTAAGTCGTCCGAGTGTAGGTCATGGATTCAATCTCCGTCTTGGGACTAATTGGTGATAGGACTTTTTCATCACTCAATGAAACTCAATACAAAAGGCCGCAGTTGTCGCTTGCCATCAGGTGGACAGACCTCCTTTGCCAACTAATTTAGCATTTAAAAAATATACTATTCCCAGTCAACACAACCATATAGTTGAATACCAGACCAGGTGGTAGGTTCCTGTACTAGGCCCTCTAGGTGGGTGGGTACCACCGCAGTGCCAGATATTTTCCCGTAAATTAGAAGTGTGTCAAGCACTTCTGTGTTTCGGGGAAAGGGCACTGAAGCTAGTGAATTTACTGGGTATATAAGACCTAATAACTGTCGTCTCGGTGTAGCGGGCGCAGGACAGTGCCAGACAGTAACTGCTTAGTTACTGTTTGGTACTGAACTGTCTAAAGGGTAGACGTGGCGCTTACCATCAGGTGTACAATCTACTCGTCTTGTTACACATTGCAATAAAAAACCCTTCCCAGTTAACACAACCATAAATTTGAATTTAAATCTTATCGATAAGCGAGTGCTTAATAAGGAAAATACAATTCTAAATAGAAATGCCTTCACAAATACTTGTTACAAGATTTTTATGGTAAAATAATTCCGCAAGACAGTCCCTAATTTCGTTCTGATAGAATTATTGCATGTGGTCGAGTAGGTTGGAACCATGCCAGGTATAACCGGGAATAAAAATCCATGCTTTACCTACTACTTCCTGAAATTAAATTTTGGAACTAAAGAGCAAACTGTGCACTAAAATACTCAAATTTAAGTGATTTAAAAAGAAACAGATTGTCATGTGCATTATGCAGAAAATATCGTTTATATAGTTTTATAGCCTTCCGCCCGCGGTTTCACGTTATTTCTTTTGTCAATATTATCCTCCCCTTTCCACCACATTTCCGGGATCAAAAGTACCCTATGTCACACAGGGGTGTAGCTTTCTAACAGTGAAAGAATTTTCCAAATTGGTTCAGTAGTTTCGGAGCCTATTATAATATAAACAAACAAACAATCAAATGTTTCCTCTTTATTATATTAGTATAGAGTATAGAATGGCATGTTTTTACGACCAATTTCGTGTGATTGTCGACTTCACACCAATACTGTAAGCGGTCTAATTTATGTACTATGTACTCGTATTTACAAAAAAAAGTAATAAGTATTGTTGTAAACAGTGAGAAGTATTTGTTGCCTGACACCACATAGTGTAAGCTAATACCTGAAGATCGGATGAGCCTACAGTGTCGCTGTACATTGAGCGAAGCTTCGCGATGAGAGGTTCCTTAATTAAAGGCTTGGTTGGTGGTAGGGCTTTTGACTGGCTTTAGACTGGCTAGCTACCACCCCCACACGTGAAATCTGCCGCCCTAACAGCTCTGGCTGTGTTTCGGCAATATTAATGTGGGAGCCAGTACACTTGAAATCAGAGGCTCGAAGATCAGATCGATACCTCCAATGAACACTACGCTAACTCGAAATTTGCCATTTTTCGTTTTTTATAGAAATCGACCCACTTTTTTACTAATATTATGCCCCCAAATTTTCATGACAATATCTTTAAAAACAAAAAAGTTTTGAGATTTACATAACGCCAAGTAAAGGTACTTTCTTCAATTACGGGGTGGACAAGCCGCTGTCTTAATATAGCGGTGTGTATTCGGCTAGCGCGACTGCCGGCCCGCGGGAGATACGCCGCCAACTAGGAGTTGGCGGGGTGTTGTGCGGGAAAGTATTTGTTCATGTGACAGTTAGCGGTGTGTGTCGCCCGTTGAATGCACTTTTGAACAAATAATTATATAACGTAGTGTAAATCAGAGTTAAACATTACTAAGTTTAATAATTTTCACTAACTTGTAGTAAATTAAAATTGAAATTAGCTGCATGAAATGCTACAATTATAATACAAGAGTTTTGTTTTCTAGTATAAAACGAACCGCTTAGCCCTTCGTCCATATTGGTAACTAAGCTTATGTAACTAGTTACAAAATAAATTTTTTTTGCTGTTTGGTAACTACCTAGTTGTGGAAGAAGAATAATTTTTCCATTTTTGTAACTTTTTGCTATCTATTATGAACGTTAACCCTCTTATTACAGAACGTGGTTTAAAAATTAAACCGAGCTTAGTCCTGACTAAACTCCTGACTAAAGTCAAACGCTATTACAAAACGAAGTTTTACTTCATTTCGAGTACTAAAGTTAGACCCAAGAAAGTCCGCCGGTGCCCCTAGTTTTACTATGGACTAACTTTCAAACGTCAAAACGATAACACTTTAAAAATTTCGCTCCGTTCTACGTATAGAAAGACAAATTTTGAAAAGAATTACTTAATTTGTGAACAGAAAATTAAAAATAAATGTTACTTTTTCTCACATTAACAAAACACATTTATAAATAAAGAATTATTATTTTTACTATCCTATTTAAAGATTTTAAAACATGTCATAAAACAAAGTCTTGTAAAATGAAACGCACTAAACGAGTTAGTACCAGTAAATTATTCTTATGTTGGTATTTGCTTTGTAATAAGGAAAGTTTTAAAAAATAGTCCGGACCTAAACCTGTACTAACTAGTACAGTTTTAAACCTGTTTTAGCGATGTTTTTTGTAATAAGAGGGCCAATGTTTATGACTGGCCACTTCTATCGGAAAATAATTATTAGTATAATGAGTTACAGTCATTTATAATGATTGTTTATTATACTATGTGTTGGGTGTCAAGGAAACCAAATATTAATAATTGTGAATTTTGTTAGTTATGGAGGAAACGATTGTTTTTCATATTTTTATTGGCTGATTAAAATGACGTTAGAATTTTGACGAAAAAGTTGTTACTTGCACTTTTGATTTTTTTTACTTTACCATTCACAGCTAGATTGTTATTACCCAAAAATATTACCATTGTTTTTTGCCATCCTCCAAAACCAAGACAAGAAAAAAAAATCCTTTACAAATAATCAAAACTAAATTTCCTCTCTGGAAACCACGTAAAATGCTTGTTGCTTTTGAAGATTTGCTTTTAATGGCATTCAGAAACCATATCCTCAAACAGATGTAAAAGATTGTTTTAACCACTTTAGTCAAAGTCTTTTTAAAAAAGCGGAACAGCTAAGTATCAAGCCAGCTCAGAGGCGGCATGTTGTAAGATGTGCAGGTTTGGCCCAATTGCTTATAAAATATATTAGCTGATCTAATACCACAATTAAATTTTTACTTCGATCGTAACTGGCTACAAGATTCATTAAAATGTGGTGTTGTGAAGGGGAACAGTTAAACAGTATTAAGAATGGCAGCCATTTGGAAGGATGGCATGCTAGTATTAATCGTTTTGTGGAAAATAATAACCCATCCATCGCATAAGTGTTGGGCATTCTAATGAAGGAAACAAAAATTTAATAAATAAATTCAGCAGTTAAAAACGACAAAATACCAAATAATTATCATGATATTGACACAGAAATAAGTGCAACTATTCAGCAATTAAAATTTAAGATATTACAGTAGTCCACTGCCTAAAATTTTTCTAAGTATTAATAAAGGATTTAAAAGTGTTTTGCATACTGTACGTTTTAATTCAAATCAACTACACCGAGCCAGTTGTATATCACAACAATCCCACATCATATCGGGATTTTTTGCACAATGTCTCGGGTTACTATAATGGAAATAATTTAATCTACGAAGTGGAAAAATAATTTTTCCCTCACAACTACTTAAAACACCAACGAAAAAATAATATTTTTTGGAACTGGTTACATAAGCTTAGTTACCAATATGGACGAAAGGCCGCTAAGTAATGACACAGTTAAGATACTCTACGCTATTTATTTGTTAGCGGCTTGTATAACGGCTCAACGATTTTCGGCTTATCCTACTACAAAACGCTAACTTTTCTTTTTCATAAATTACGATCTTATTATAATAAAAACATTGTTCAAAATACTCTAAATTGGTAATGAAGTCGATTTTAAATGTAATTATTAATTTTATTTTATGTAGTAACATTTAATTTATTATTTTGTAGCCTGTAATATTCCCGAATATATTCCGCTAACTTAGGATTGGCGGAGTGTATCCCGATCTTAAATTAGAGCTTTCTGCGTTACATCCCGCTAAGTGAGGCTAATTAAAAAACCCATAAGTTTTTTTAAATGTTACTATGCGGATCTTAAGCATCAGTAAATTAGTTACTCACACAAAAAATATCAAGAAAATAACTACAAAAATAAAGATTTTATCAACTTTTTTCTTTTAAGAGCTCCTCCTGTAAACCTGCACTTTTGAAGTTAGCGTAGTGTTCATTGGAGGTATATGAGTCTACAGTCTGGCAGCACATTGATGGACGTTTCCAGGTGAAGCGTCACTCAATAGAATAGGCCGCAGTGGCTGCTTACCATCAGGTGGGCTGCGTGCCTGTCTGCCAACTGACCTAGTATATAAAAAGGTAGCCTGCGTTCCTGTCTGCCAACTAACTTAGCACAAAATAAAACACAACAAATAAAAACCAATCGAATTTTTGTCAAGCGTGGTGGTTGAGCCTCTACCTATCTGGTTTTATGGAGGTCTTTGCCCTGTAGGACATCAAAAGGCTGATACATAACTTTTTTATACTTATTAAGATCAAAATCGCAGGATGCGGCGATATTATCTAGACATAGAATCAAATAGGTCGTGATTAGACAGTTAGTGCATAAACTGGGTCTAGACCAGTCTGAGAGGAAATGATTAGATTGGTACGATCAAAGATGGCGTAAACGTAGCTAAGCTATCCGTGATTAATTGCAGAAATAATTGTTCCACTGCAGGGAAAAGAATCTAGCTTTGAAATCGAGTCGTCGTTACAATGCTAAGTAGGTACTGGCTTGATGTAAAGCTTTCCAAAAGTGGATAGGTAACTCTAAATCCCAGGAAAGTTCATCATACAATTTTGCTATTTATAAAAAATATAAAATATAGCCTTCCGCCCGCGGTTTCACCCGCGCGTAATTTGTTTTTTCAAATATCCCCCCTTCCCCCCACATTTCCGGGATCAAAAGTACCCTATGTTCACCGGGGATAGTGTAGCTATCCAACAGTGAAAGAATTATTCAAATCGGTTCAGTAGTTTCGGAGCCTATTCAATTCAAACAAACAAACAAACATACAAACGTTGACGAGCCATTTGGTGTAATGGTCGAGAAGTCGGCTATTACACCAGAGGTCGCGGGTTCGATCCCCGCACGGTACAAACATTTGTGTGCATGAACATGTCTGTTTGTATCGGTCTGGGTGTTTCTATGTATAATAAGTATGTATTTACAAAAAAAAAAAGTATATAAGTAATGTTTATCCGTTGTCTAGCACCCATAGCACAAGCTAATGCTTAGTTTGGGGCTAGATGGCGCTGTGTGAATAATGTCTAGAAAAATATTTATTTATTTATTTATTAAACAAACAACAAACAATCAAATCTTTCCTCTTTATAATATAACACCTTGTTTGAGCGATATAAGTACCTGGCCATGATCTTGGAGTCATGGGATCCATTCCCGGGTCGAGCAAAATTTTCGTCGGGTTTTTTCGGATACAGCTCGGGTTTGTGGTCACCAATCCACATTTGGCAGGCAATGGTGGCCTTTGTTCTGCAGTGGAACTGATACTTTTAAAATAAAAATATTACTTACTGACGCAAAATCTCGCCTTAAATAATAATTTATATGCTTAATTTTACTATAGACTTTATTCTCAAACATTTTACAGCTACTTCCGATGAAAAAGACATATTAAAATACCTGTTAAGTGTAGTTGCAGTAACTATGTCAGTAAAATTGCAAATTATGCTTCCTGCGTCTACATCTTATACTAATTGGTCGTTAGCAATGGCGCGTAAAATACATTTAAAGCCATTTAATCGGTTTTACTGGCAATCTTATCCACGATCTTGCTCTCTTAATCTTTGACTTTATTGAGGTAATAATTATTACTTCCCAGCGTTTGCTACTTATGAAATTGTTATTTTTTATTAACTTCATGGGTTAGTTTGGGTTGATACTTGGGGACCTCCACCTGCGGCCGTGTGTGGGACTCGGGACTAAAGGCTCTCTCAAATTAGACGTTTTGTGTCGGACGGCTGCGGTACGGTAGCACGAACGCTCGACACAGCAAGACGTCAACCGTACTGTTGCCGCACCGCGTGTTTTGTATGAAAACTAACGACCGACCGTACGCACAAATAGTCTAACTTGGAAGTGCCCTAAAGCGTCCACTACCCACTAAACTGCCCCGTTTTCCCCTTAGCACCCGATTGGGACGAGCCGGTGCTAGCCTTGTGGCTATTGACCAGCCGATCCCTTGAAAGTTCCACTATGCTCTTCCTCTCTTGAATAGCAAAACCCCTCTTTTTCTGAACTAGTTCATATCTACGAAAACCCCCTCAGTTTCTATTTGCATTTAGTAAGAAAGTTAAAATTAGTCCAGTCAACGAAGCTTTAACTTTGCCATTTTAGAGGAAAAGCTGAAACCGGTGCCAAAATTTTCGTTAATGATCCCGTAATAACATACAAAAAATGCAGGGTCGTGAGTCACCGGGGTCATACGAAAAAAAAATGGAAAAGGTTGAAAAAATGACTTTTTCCCAAAAATCTCGAAAACTAAAAGAGATATGAGAAAAAGTTTTAGACAAAAGTTGTAGAAAATTACTTTGTCTATAAAAAAGGTCATTATCAATTTACGCGTATCGCGCACCGTTTGCTAGGAAATCGCGTACAAAGTGCGAAAATTCACAAAACCGATGTTTTTCGCTATTTAAATAGGGATTTTTTAACCACTCAACGCCGAACCGGCACTCGGGTGCCGCATAACAATAGATTTTCTATTGTGTCTAGTAATCCGGGGCTAGAAGGATTAAAATTTTCCAACTGAGAATGATTTTTATGCGTTCTCCGATATCCCCAAAGAGATTTCTTTCTAATTTTTATTGATTTGGGCCAACTTCAACACGTGCGTTTTTTGCAAGTTTTGGTGCGCGATTTTTTTAGGTTTTTAAAATAAATAAAGCCATAATCCCTAATTTAAAGGTGATTATTTTCTTATATTTTCTAGTTAAACCAATTAATATTAACATCTTATATTTTAAATAGCCACCACATCTGAAAATTTGTCACCTAATATGATATTGCGCCATCAGTTCTTAATATGTATGACAATCGGAAGTGACACAATGAAAAGATATACAGATATAGATAATAGACAAAGCAAAAAGAGTGCAAACGAAAAAAAGAACAGATAGAAATGGGTCCGTTAAGCAACAAAAACCTCGTTCGCTCTGAATCGATTGCATCCAATGCATCACATAACAAACAGAATCGACAATTATTTGGGGGGGAAGTAAAAAATGCGTTAGATGCAGTAAATTCAGTTTTTTATTCTGAATCGATTGATATATAGGGTTTTTCATTGAGAGCGATCGAACTTTAAAATGGAATAAAATAACCCGTATAGGTGATATTGCTACAACTGCCTGCGTGGTATAGTGGTTGGAGCGTTGGGCTCTAAAACCCGAAGATCGTGGGTTCGAATCCCGCGGGAAGCATCACTTTGTGTGAATGTTTCCAGTTTGGTTAGGACATTGCAGGCTTGGTTCAACTGAATGTCTGAAAAGAATGATGATTCCGTGCTTCGGAAGGCACGTTAAGCCGTTGGTCCCGACTATGTTCCAAGTGGGTCTGGTTTCCCTTGGAAGGGTTACGGAGGTCAGATGGCAATCGCTCAATTGTAATAACCAGGCTTGTCAAATCTAGGATCATACTCGAAGCGGACCCTGAGCTCCATACTGGATGCAATCGGGAATACGCTGGGATGATGATGAGGTGATATTGCCACAATTTTAATTTGATTATAATAATAATAATGATTCGTTTATTCATCAGTCTACAATGGACCAATCAGAAAGCTTTTTACATATTACTTTTTACTTTTTAAATAATAATAATAATTCAAAGCCATGTTAAATTTGGAATGTTGGCATCAGATAATAATTAATTAATCAAAAAATAAAATTATAAATAATTCTCAATATTACATAACGATACCTTTGGGTTCATTTGGTGTATAAACCAAAACCTGACTTTTCAGGAGAGCCCAAAAACTTTTTTTTCTTAAATAAAATTCATAACTTTTTTGTTTTTGAAGTTATAAAGAAATGGCCAATAGGTAAGATTCTTAGAATTAGGGAATGTAGAAGGCTAAATGATCAAAACATATCTGTCTCCTTTGGTTTCGAAGTCAGCCTTGGATTTACGCCAAAAAAATATAGTTTTTGGTTTATACAACCCACGAATACTAAAATATACTACACGAATATAAAATTTACTGTGTTCGTCGTATATCCAACTTTGGTAAATTTAACATCACAATTACTGACGTAAAAACCCATAGTTGAAGATTTTTTTGTATTAAAAGCCAGTTGTAATCATATAACAATTGAAATTTGACTATTAAAAACAATCCTTTTACTCCCGAAATATGTAAGAACTTAATAATTATTTTAAGCCTCATGCCTGAATTATGATCGATTTAAATAAAATAAAACTACCTTAATACCTTAAACGATTGACGTCGATTCGTACGGCCGGAGTGATATAAATTATGGTGGTTACATAAAAATACTGCAAAAAATTATCATTTGGCATTTACACTGATAATTTACCTTTTGCAAGACATTATAATTAATAAATTGTGGGTCGTATAAACATTTTTTTTGGGAATTTCTTCATTTCGTCCAAACAGATCGATAGAGAAAAAAATTCTGAAAAAAATGTGTACGGGACAGCCGGCATAGCCACTAGGTAAATAGCAATAGTACATAGATAGTAAGGTAAATAAAGTTATGCACAAGTGTTGTTTCATTTAGTATTAAGACGTGCGTAAAATAGTTTTTGATTTACCTTTATTTCTTTGTTATTTCATAGTGTGTAAGTGTATAGTTTTGTTTTCTTAATAGTTTTATTTTTGCTTTATTTGAATTGAATAGTTTCATGTCTCTTTTGTATATACTTAAGCTTTAAGACATGTTTTTCGATATTGTAAATTGTTACTGTGGAAATAATAAATAAACAGATAACGCGGCTCTCCTACGGTATGCACCAGTCTGTCTCGCTCGCACAACAGTTGCGTCACTGTCTAACAGTGGCATGTGTAAACCGGTTTTTGCTCGCTTATATAGCGCTAGTTGGGAGCAAACCGGACGGAATAAATTTAGGCCCGGAAAAGCTCGCAGCATGCACTCCGATCCGAGCTCTCTCCGAGGAAACTACTCTCAAGAAGCAACAAGGCCTACCAGAAGAAACCCTGAAGAACAGACTGGCTAGGCATACAGTAGGAAAGGACGCATCATTACGGCATATTTCGGCGTTTTATTCTCCTCCACGATTCTTCCCTGTATTGAAAAACTTTACATGTTGGAGTCACGTTTTTGTAAAACTGCATTATTATCATCATCATCATCATCAGCCTATATACGTTCCCACTGCTGGGACACAGGCCTTATCTCAATTGTGAGATAGTGTGGGCCATACTCCACCACTCTGGCCTAGTGCGGGTTGGTGGTGGGGTGCGTAAGGCAAGTGACCAACCTTAATGTCAGATGTTATCAAGCCGCCAAATGGCCTCTGACTAGGCTTGACGACTAATATTTACATTATAGTAAATATCAGCCGGGACCAACAGCTTCTTGCAGGACATGGAAGTGTTGTTTTATCTATGTATTAACTTTAAATTACTATGTTTTTGAAGTTTTTAGTGTTTGTGGTCAAGATTAAGAGCTGTTGGTTGCTTAACGGACCCATTTCTATCTGTTCTTTTTTTTGTTTGCACTCTTTTTGCTTTGTCTTTTATCTATATCTGTATATCTTTTCATTGTGTTACTTCCGATTGTCATACATATTAAGAACTGGTGGCGCAATATCATATTAGGTGACAAATTTTCAGATGTGGTGGCAATCTAAAATATAAGATGTTAATATTACATAATTGGTTTAACTAGAAAATATAAGAAAATAATCACCTTTAAATTAGGGATTATGGCTTTATTTATTTTAAAAACCTAAAAAATCGCGCACCAAAACTTGCAAAAAATGCACGTGTTGAAGTTGACCCAAATCAATAAAAATTAGAAAGAAATATCTTTGGGGATATCGGAGAACGCATAAAAATCATTTTCAGTTGGAAAATTTTAAAAAATCCCTATTTAAATAGCGAAAAACATCGGTTTTGTGAATTTTCGCACTTTGTACGCGATTTCCTAGCAAACGGTGCGCGATACGCGTAAATTGATAATGACCTTTTTTGTAGACAAAGTAATTTTCTACAACTTTTGTCTAAAACTTTTTCTCATATCTCTTTTAGTTTTCGAGATTTTTGGGAAAAAGTCATTTTTTCAACCTTTTCCATTTTTTTTTCGTATGACCCCGGTGACTCACGACCCTGCATTTTTTGTATGTTATTACGGGATCATTAACAAAAATTTTGGCACCGGTTTCAGCTTTTCCTCTAAAATGGCAAAGTTAGAGCTTCGTTGACTGGACTAAAATGCCTATTTTCGTGTTACGCTGTCCTTATTGGATAAGGAAAAATACACAAGAATACAGGAGTGAGCGTAATGTATTCATGTATCTATGTTTTAATATACATACATGTGAACAGTATGAGAAAAACGTGTCAAAATGTCATACATTTCTTACATTTACTTGATAAAATACAGAGAAAATACGGAGCTGAAATGTTTTATGTGTCATACTCGTATCTATATCTTATTTTATTAACGGCAATGATGATATAATGGAGTTATTTTTTCCATGAAAGCAAACGGGAGGGTAATTTTGTAGGGATTCCGTGGAAGCAAAAGAGATGCCATCGACGAACGATTTCGTGTAATGGTTGAGAAGTTGGTAGATATCGCGGGTTCGATCCCCGTACCGTCTGTTGTATAGGTCTGGGTGTTAATTTATATAACAATGTATGTAAATACAAAAAATAATATCTGGTGTCTGGTGCCGATACTGCCTATACAAGTTAGTAGTGGTAGAGCCATGCTGTTTTACAGTACAAATAGGCTGGCTCGTCCGGGGAAGTACCACCCTCTCACATAACACCAGCGAAAAATAATAGTGACTACTATTGTGGCTTGAAAGAATATTTAAGGATGTCACAATAAAGATATTTTCGATGTCAAACAATTTAAAAGTGTCATTTGACGTTACATTCCAACCAGTGCAACAACACTCATGTTTTACATAGTGCCGATGTAAAATGCACGCTAGCAAGTTGACTAAATCCTGTTAAAGACTTAAAAACTACGAGGCCTTAACCCAATTTGAGTCCGAAACAAATTAGGATGGTCCCAAACTTCAACGCTAGCGAGGAGTTGAAGAGACAAGATATTCAAAGAACCGCGGGTAGACTGATCCACTCTAAAAGATAATGCGGTTAATATAATATTCTAAGTTTTGCCAACAATACATACGGATGCTAAGTTTAAAACGCTTTGTTGAAGTTGAAAACAACTTCATAATGTTGCTGCAAAACCAACGATGTTTAGACGAATTTGGCAAGGATTATAATAACCACTTTGCAGGATTTAGTGAACGTGTCCATTTTCTTATCTACTTTCGTTTAACAGACAAATAGTCAGTTAATATTTTGCTCTCATTCAACAGAATAAGTTTACGCACGAGTATGTTTTCCATGGGAAATGAATCGCGACCAAGGGCGTAGTTGACGCATAATTATGGACTATTTAGCTCTAAGAAAATTCTAGGCATATTGTTATAATAAGAAATAAAAAAATTAACCTAGAAGACTTTTAGCACCTCATCAAAATGAAAATCTTTTTACTACGTGTTAATATAAATGCAATGACTTTAAACATTGAGACTTGTAACTAATCTTAATATAAGTACATACGTTAGTTACAAATCTTAATGTAAAAAGTTTACAAAAAAGTCAGAAAAACACTTTATCAAAAAATATCAATGAATTTGATTGGCCCGATGGCGCATTTGGTAGTGACCCGGCCCCATGCGCCAGGGGTCGTGGGTTCGAATCCCACCCAGGACAAACACTTATGTGATGAACATTTGTGTTTAATCTGTGTCTGGTGTTTAAGTATTCATTAATCTTGTAATTAAGTATTGATTTGTGATACCTTCGTTGTTTCCTGACACCCATAACACAAGTGCTTACGCTACTTACTTTGGGGTCAGATCAATCGTGATGTTGTCCAATATTTTCAGCTTTTAAAACTCCAACCATAAATTGAGATGCTTTAAATAACAAAGTGACAAGATTCGTTCTCCATTAAAGATATCCCTGTGTATCACCACTTAACCCTCTTACGACGTATAATTCCGTACCTTTCGAGGATTCTTTGGATAGTTGCAGTTAATTCCGGCGCAACTTACACTGCGAGCCAATTAAATTGTACGAACTCAAAGATTACGCAGAACGTGGGCGCTGGATACCAGGCATTTTTCCGGTTTCTAGTACAAAAGGAAGAGTTTTACAATACTCTAGGATGCCTTATGGAGTGTATGAACAAGGCATAAGAAAATAGTTTTAGGATTATACATTTTTTAGGCAGCTACAGACCTGCAATTGTATAGACTCTGAACTTATTCTAGGATAAAATTATGTAAACCACATAAAATAAAATGGCCTGAAGTTATACATTATGACATAAATAGAGCAAACAGTGTGACAATACATTAAAAGGAGCTTATAGTTTAGGTTTTTCTTAATGGACATGACATAGATCTGACCACAAATTAACATCCAGACACAGAAAAAATAAAAATATCTGTCACATTAATTATGTTTTTCCTAGGATTCGTACCCACGACCCCTGGTGCATAGGGCAGAGTCACTACCAATGAGCCATCGGATCAGTCAACAGTGGTGGCTGAATGCTTCTTGCAACAAGAAACAGGGTGAAGTGAGATAAGCTGTGTGTTAACCTTATGGTAATCCCAAACTGTGCAAAAAACTAACAATGTCTTTGTGACTTTGCTTCTCAAGGACGGAAGATGCAATACATAACTGTTCATCGCATAGTTCCTATTAGAAATCTTCGAGAAAACCCGCTAATGTAAGGGATTGTTTACATTTAAAACCTCTATACTCTATAGCTTAAAAAACTAACAATTTGATTAGAAACTTAGTTCCAACGAGTTAGAGTGTAGTTCTGTTTGCATTTTTCTCATTGTCTATGTTAGTGGTAAAAACCTTTGAGATCAGAGCACAATGCGTTTTACGTGTAAGGAAAGGCGGAAATCTTCATCCGAGTTACGAGATTATGAAGTAAAAAGAGTGAAATGAATACTTTGATTATGTCTAGGAAATGGTTTAAAGAGAAAGGTCACACTTTTAATGATAGCGATGTTTTTTTGTTGTTGTTGCTGTATTCTAAAGCAATTAATTAAGAATATTAAGAATGTAAATAAAATGTGTAGTGTAGTAGAATACAACATAGTTACGCTATCTGAAAAGGTTGTCAATGACGGCAAATTTTTGAGTTGTACTTTCACGTGTATGAAGGTGCAGGTTCCAGGTGTTATAAAGCTAAATGAATTTAACAATTTTAAGTCGCTGTTTTTATGTATACGGACAAGTATGTACAGTTGCAAGGAAATTATTTAACAAGGTTTTACAAAGGTTGTGACAAATCATCATCATCATCCCAGCGTATTCCCGATTGCATCCAGTATGGAGCTCAGGGTCCGCTTCGACTATGATCCTAGATTTGACAAGCCTGGTTATTACAATGGAGCGATTGCCATCTGACCTCCGTAACCCTACAAGGGAAACCAGACCTACTTGGAACATAGTCGGGACCAATGGCTTAACGTGCCTTCCGAAGCACGGAATCATCACTCTTTTCAGACATTCAGGTGATTCAAGCCTGCAATGTCCTAACCAAACTGGAAACAATCACACAAAGAGAGGTTCCCCGCGGGGTTCGAACCCACGACCTCCGGGTTTTAGAGCCCAACGCTCTAACCACTGTACCACGGAGGCAGTTACAAAGGTTGTGACAAATGTCCTCAAATAATTAAGGGAACAACTTCACAAAATTGTAGCGTGTTGGAATAGATAAAGGCTAACACATCGGTTCGGAGGCACGGGGTACCATTGCACAAATATCTGTCAGGATGAAAGCATTGGACTACTTCAAGTAGTACAATGATTTCAGCCATTGCCATCAGTCTTTCCCAAAATGGGGCCATGTAGGACGAATATATGCACTTGTCAGTCATGTCATGGAAACACCTCAAAACACCACCATCAGGCCATCATTTTTACCTTAGAGTTTAGTAGGTAAACTCTGCCCTATCCCCACAGATCCTTTAAAAACGAAGAAACTCTTTAACAACCCACAAAACATATCTAGTCTTATTTTCATCAAGATCAAGTTTAGACCTTACGTATACCATACAATATTGATATTTTTCTCGGCAAAACTTCAGCCATTCGGAACCAAACCGAAGCAGTATCCCGACGACATTCGCATCTCCCGCAAACGGGTTCTCAGACTTCCTTTCTTTACGATACTGGTGAAGTTGCTTCTATGGCTAAGATTTATTTATACATCCGACTGCTATAATATGCGCTGGTTAAGACAGGTTTATGCCTTCTTGGAAACTCAGAGAGGGAGTTAGGGCGAAGGGATTTCATTTTCGGGTGAAAATTATTTCTCATTTTGATTAATCTCTATCTAAAATTGGTTATGCTAAAATTAGAAAAAAATATTGAAAGTTCAGGGATGCACTTATGCATCACGACTTATTAATGGTAATAGAAATTGATTCTACCGATGGCTTTAGCTCAGAAGAAACTGGCAAGATAATGGAAAGAAACGTTAATGTGACTCCAGTTGGCAAACAGGCACATAATCCACTGTGTATTCACACATGCCTTTTAATAGGCGATTCTCTTTGCAACAGTCTCTATAAATAATCATTTATCTTAACCACACGAGACAGCAAAATTAATCAACTTGATATACAATAGAATTAATTAGAAGCCGGTCATATATTTTCTTAACACTTGAAACATTGGGGGTAGAATTCAGAGGCATCTCTCGAGAGCTTTTTTTAAATTAAGTTATTTCTCTGCATTAGATAACTAAATCTATTATTTTTAATTAAGCACATAGTTTGTTTCCACATGAATGATTATATGTCATTCGAATTTGATGAAAACAAGACAATATTCCATTCAAAATAAACATTCTATATTTTGCAAAGAAAGTACTCTACTGTGTGAATTTTAAGATTCTAAGTAAAAAAGAGTTTGCCTCCTTAACTGTTAAAACAGAAACCAATAAATAAAAATTAAATGAACTCAACCGAATGTTTTTATAAAAATCAGAATCAAAGTACCAAAAATTGTATGTTTTGTAATTTGCTACAGATTCTGAGTACACCACTGCACACTGCTCCCAAGTCGCACTCTAAAATTTATTCGCAGAATGTGAGCTGAAATCAAAGTTTCGAGTCCATTCAGAGGTATTTTGATAAATATGATAGTTGCTAGAATACGAAAATAGTTTGCGAAGCACTGTGTCCGAAATTATTAATAGCAGAAATACCCGAATCACTTGAGTTGGAAATCCTTTTAGCACGTAAATGAAACGTCACATCTGCCAGTTGGGTGTTGTCAAAGCAATAAGGGCTTTCATTGTACACTAATTTTGTTGGCTGACATGCACTTGGCCAAACTGATTCTAAGGGCCACTATCATTATAACAATGTTGTCTTCTTATTTTTAAATTGACAAAAATGACAATATCGACATCATGCAAAGGGCAGAAATGATGAGATCCGCAAAAGGATTAGGTCACGTTAAGTGGCAGTGGGTAGGGGACATTGCAAGAAGGACTGACGGCCGTTGGGGCGGAAAGGTCCTCGAGTGGTAGCCACGTACTGGGAAACGCAGCCGTGGCAGGCCTCCCACAAGGTGGACCGATGATGCGGATGGCGCATAACCGATCGGTTTGGAGATCCTTAGGGGAGGCCTATGTCCAGCGTCTTACGGCTGAAATGATGATGATGATGATGACAGTATTTAAGTTATCTGACAGACAAAATATTAGAAACTGATCTGACAGCGGTGAAACTTGCTCGTGGCTAAACTATTACATCCGTTTTATTTAATTATATCCATGTGGTCCTTTTTATCAACAGGACATTAATGTTTAAGTACTAGTAAAATATTGTTTTATACATATTTTTTCTCTTTATTATTGAATAGCTAAATGTGCTGCTGCGATATTACTGGATGCTACTGTGGAGAAAATGTCCCAGAATTTTCATTTATCTACCTAAACCAATACAAAATGTATGAAGTTACAATTTGTGTAAAAGTCAAACAAAAACTTTTCAGAAAACTTTTGTATTACTATGTACAAAATGGGAGTGAGCGTAACTTTTTAACGTTAGTTACTCACATGAAAGGCAAGTAGCAATAAGAAATTCTTTTAGTATCCGTTGAAAAAAGGTTTTTCCTCCTCAAAAGTATTAGTTTGTCCCTTACGCCACTAGAAATTCCCGCGAAATGTTCCTGGAAGAAAATTAGAGCTAGTATATCGATAGATTTTTTCTGAAGGGGTGATAGCAAGTCGAGTTCTAAGAAACTTATTCGTATTGTACGAAGGAGCGAGAATTGCGCTAGAATCGGAGTAAATTGAATGGATTCATCCTTTCCCACACTTCCGGCAGAAAACGGTATATTACGTAGACAGATAATAGTTTCAAGGAATCTGGCTATGGCAGCTAATTTCAAAGATTAAATAACTATGCAGAAGGAAGAATAAGGTCACCGCTGTATTTACCCTATTGTTTCTGCAGAGAAGAATGCGTTTAATATGCGATCGCATTATAGCGAGATTTGGGGGTCACCTAGTTTCTCGGGTGGCCCTGGCGCCACCCCGACTTGAGGCTTCTCAAGTCGGGGTACCCGGAGATGGGCTGGTCAATAGCCACAAGGCTGGCACCAGCTCGTCCCGATATAATTATGTTGCAGTAAGATAGATGAAGCCGTAGTAATTTAAACGATGAGGACGTACACAAAAGACCTTTGAATTCAAAATGATACATAAATCCCTCCCAAACGGTTTCAGCTTTAAACGCAGTCTGATGTTTTGACGTCAAACAAAGTTTGTATAAGGCCGCTCTCACATTATGTCGTCAGCAGCGCGGGCCATCTCATTATCAGTACAGCCGCGCGACTTGTACATTAAGCCACTGATCAACCTTTGCAAATCTGTCAAATTCCTGCAACCAATTTTCAGCTTAATGTCTAACACATAGAGTTCTATTTCAAGTGAGACTTTTTGACAGATTTGCAAAGGTTTGTCAACGGGTTTCCTGCCACACTGCTGTTTTTAGTATGAAGTCTGCCACCTGTGAACAGACTAACAGAGCGACTGTCGCGCGACCTTCACGCTGCTAAAGTCGCCTAAATTATGAAAGCGCTCTTAGTATTATTACATTAGCCAGAGTTCGCTTTAGTTTTAATTATGCTTTGCTCGTGTTAGGCTCTGATGAATTTCACTACATTAATAATTTCACCAACACAGTGCTATTCTCTAACGTTTGTGAAGTTAACCATTTTATATTAATGTGTGAAGATCGTGTTGCAGCTTGTGTAGACAATAATGAGCTAGAAACTTTAGAGCCATTTTCACCACTGTCTAAGTTTCTGATAATTCATCTGTCAGACAGGAATGACGCTATTTTTTACTAGCCTTCCACCCGCGGTTTCACCCGCGCGTAATCTCTTTTTTCAAATATCCCCCTTCCCCCCACATTTCCAGGATCAAAAGTAACCTATGTTCACCGGGGATAGTGTAGCTTTCCAACAGTGAAAGAATTATTCAAATCGGTTCAGTAGTTTCAAAATTGATATTCCCGCGAGACGTTTCCGGGTTATAAACTATACGTGTGCCAAATTTCATCTAAATCCGTTCAGCCGTTTAGGCGTGATTGAATAACAAACATCCAAACATCTAAACATCCAAACATCCAGACTTTCGCATTTATAATATTAGTAGGATAAATGACAAAAGGGATAGGTACTAATATAAGTATACGAGGTGGCGAGATGAGCTCGACTCATTTCATACCAACTGGCACACGATTGCCCAAGACCGCGAAAAATGGAAGAAGGGTAGGGAGGCCTTTGCCCTGCAGTTGGACACTATAGGCTCCTAATAATAATAACCTGCCAGGTGTTGTCTTTGGTAGATTTTATATCTATACAGAGATAAAACCTGGCGGACGTACCCATGACATATTAGATAAAATGGTACCAAAAGGGGCTTTGGCCCCACACATGATTCAAAGGACCGGGTCCCCATGGGCCCGAGATCTTCAAACCAACATAATAATAATAATAAGTATACAGGCAGATATTTGTACCTGCCAGTTAATTGTCGGAAACTTGTCTGACAACGGAGAACGTACTATCATTTCAAATGTTATGAAATGCTTGAATATCAGAGGAGCCAACAGTGTGGCAGCCCATTAAGAGATGTTTCCTTGTAAAGTATCCCTCAATGGAATAGGCCGTAGTGGTCGCTAACCATCAGATGATCTGCGGGCCCGTCTGCCAATAGAAATTACATAAAAAATACCTATTAAGTTGTTAGTTTATTGATTTAATTTTAGTATAATAATTGATATTAATGTTCAATTTTCTTTTGTTTCAGAAATGCTCCACCACAAAAGCTCGATGATTTGCTTAAACCTCCCCAAGTCACATGAAAACATATGGCTGAAACTAAAATTTACTATTTGAACCAAAAATGGGAATCAAAAGAAGAATCAACTCTCCTACAAAAAGAGTATTCAACAAATATTCTATTATCAACGAAGATGTTAAGGTGATAAGTGATTCAAAAGATGAAGATAAAATGATGGATTTTAATGAAGAAGTGAAAATAAGGACAAAAGTTACAAGTAGAAGTGCTAATTCATTATTCCTTCTATTAAGGATAATGATTGACAATGTAGTGATGAAGTTTTTGATTGTTTTGTGTCTATTGACATGTGTTTGTGCGCATAAGGAGCAGAGATTTGCTATCGAACCGCAGGATCAGGTAAGATTTTGATTAAAATATTTATTCAACTAACACCTATCAGTTTTTTTTTATTGCAATGTGTATCAAGACTAGCATGGTAAACGCCACGTCTGCCCTTAGAGAGTTCACTGCCAAACAGTCACTAAGCAGTTACTGTCTAGCACTGCCCTGCGCCCGCTACACCGAGACGACAGTTATTAGGTTATATACCCAGTAATTTCAATTTCAGTTTTATGTTAAACAGTTGCTAAGCCGCTCGGGCTTTAAACCCGTAGATGGATTGAGTCTGGTTTGTGGTAGGACTTTCTTCGGAGTCCGACTATGATTAAATCTGCCGCCATAACAGCTCTGATCGTATACTGGCAATATTAATGTAAGAGCCAGTACACTTGAAATCAAAGGCTCGAAGATGAAAATACAGACCATCCGGTAAACCAAAGAATGAACTGGTGCCAACCTTATGGAGATTTCGCTTCATAAATATTTTACTCTTTGAATAAAAGAGAAAACAATCAAACCATTATATACCAACATAAACGCAAAGACTGATATAATAGCCACTTAATTACATGTCATACCTACATCCAAGACTGACAACATAATTTGGTCGGCTGATATCAAGATCCCCTTATTTCCTATCAACATTTCTGATTGATTGGAAAATTAATAAATCACATATCTGTGACAAAGCATCATGGGAAAAATGTACCGAAAAAATGCAAATGGAGGCAGTTCCCTACCCCCTCCACCTTTTGCCTCCGGAAGGAATTTTTAATATCCGTCGTCTCGATACAAGCCTTTCTATGTCAACTTTGCTTTAGTTAGTAAAAGAATAATATCGTCCATATAACTCCGAGAATTTGGGAGGACATTTCTGATTTATGGCATGTGCCAGATAAATTAATATAGCGTTTCGTGCTTGGATTAAACCTTCCTTTTGCTGGGACGCGTTGGTACGCCCTTCAGTCAATATCGATAGTAAAACAATCATCGAACATCGTTTTTTTCTTTTTCATCACGAGGGTGGTGTTTAATGCCACGGTGCACCTTAAACGCCTGCAATGCCAGCAAAATAACACGCGTGTCGCGGACTCTGTGATTCGAAGGAATCAGGCTGTCCCTTCTCCGCTGAAAATGCTCGGGCTGTGTTCTGCCAATATTAATGTGGGAGCCAGTACACATGAAATATAAGGCTCGAGATCAGATGAGCCTACAGGCTGGCAACACATTGAGCGAGGCTTCCTCGTGAAGCGTCCCTCAATGGAATAGGCCGCAGTGACCGCTTACCATCAGGTGGGCTGCGTGCCTGTCTGCCGAATGAAGTTGCATAAAAAAAGGTAGAGGTACTTCTCCAGACGAGTGGCACATTCAAGTCGAAGATCTAAGTACTACTCTAGGTACTACTCTTTTCTTTAAAGAAAACTCTGATCACTACCATCTAATGAATTATTTTACGGTGGAACATAATAAGAGTTTCTGTTTGGTCTGTCGATATCTAGTAGCGGACAGCACTACGGAAAAATATTTGAGGTAAATATGTACGAAGATAATAAATTTCTAATTTATTACAAGGTTGTGGCTGGTATTTGATATTATCTAGATAACATCTTTTCCTTATTCTTAGGAATGATAGTTTGTGTAATTATGAATTTGACAACTCAATATTTTTGATATAATTGTCTTAAAGGTTTGAATAATATTAGGTGGATAATTTGATAGGATAACTTAGCGGTTACTATTTTCATGTGTTTTATCGATTAAAAACCTTGTCTTTTAATAATCTTCTTCTTCTTAATAATAACTATCACAAAAAATAACGTTGTAACGTTATGGCGGAATAACGTATGTTCAATTCCACACTGACACAAGGCTATTCTATACAGGAAACTTGGCTCACCCAACGACCTGAGAAACAGAATTTAATTCAAAGTGTATGAAAGAAGTTGACCAGGAAAAGGACAGTTTGTCTTTAAGATAAAATTGTCCGTTGACGTTGGAGTTTTTCAACGGCTGCAATGAAACTTTTGCTTGCTCGAGTCATGGAAGTTTGTCCGTGTGGCGTCCTTGATTATACATTTTAAATGGATGCTTGATGCTACATACAACTTAAGTTTACACATTCAGAAAGTTTCATGTTACCTATTTAAAATATATGTAAATGTTTATTTCAGGCTGGGCCAATAAAAGTTAGTAATAGTGTTAGTCAAAACAGCACACAGATAGAATTAAGTGGTGTGGATTGTCACCCACCTTTGAATAAGAAGTGAATCCCATCTGTCGACACTGACTGTTATATTGCAATATATGTGAATGTATAAATCGTTTAATACAAACAGATAAGAAAAAATATAATAAACGAATACAAACAATTACTGACATAAAACAAACACACTGATTTCATCCATCTCCTTTCGCTAGTAAGCGCTGACAGACACCCTAGATAGGATCAGAATTAAGTAATGCAATATTGTGTAGAGTATCAAAGAAATTGTAGTGATGATGAGAGAAAAGCAGAATAAAAATAAAAATAACAAGAAAGATGAAATGATGCATCTTCCGCTACAGTGCGCCGGCACGTTTAATTTGTTCTTAGGGATCTAACAGACGAACAACCCATCGTTTGCGACCCTCGACGACTGCAGTGAGCGGCTGTCGTTCGGGGCCGCAACGACAGCCGACGACCCTCTGCGACTGTCGTTGACGGTCGTTGCGGCCCCGCGTGACAGTCGCAGAGGGTCGTCGGCTGTCGTTGCGGCCCCGAACGACCCTCGTCGACAGCGGGGACGCAACGACAGCCAGCGACAGTCATCGAGGGTCGTTCGGGGCCGCAACGACAGCCGACGACCCTCTGCGACTGTGGTTGACGGTCGTTGCGGCCCCGCGCGACAGTCGCCGAAGGTCGTCGGCTGTCGTTGCGGCCCCGAACGACAGCCGCTCACCGCAATCGTCGAGGGTCGCAAACGATGGGTCGTTCGTCTGTTAGATCCCTTGCGGTTTTCATATTTTTAGTACTATCCGGTTCAGATGCTATTTGGATTGGGGTGGAAAATGGACAACTCCGCATGTCCGTAGTGTTAGCAACGCCAAATAATATCTGTGTGTGTGTAAGTCATCACGCAGTTGATGTAATTTTTCGCTCAATACTAATCCTAATAACATTTATTTGAATCTGTTCTGTAGACGGTGTTAGGGACGCGCCTTACCATTTTCACATGCATGGTATACATACTATGAGTTTTCATACTAGCCGCGCGCGGTGCGTTCGTATGAAGATAACGTATTCTTTCTGTATGGTTATGGTGTTAAAACGCATAAGAAAAAATTAAACCAAATGCATTGAGCTATTTAACCACAACAAAGAACAATCAATTATCACCGGAACAGCGTATTCGTTCGCCGGCATTGCATAATTAATTGATTTATATCGAGCTGCGTTTGTCCGGCGACTATTGTTCCGGATACGAGATTGGTCTTTATTCGATGCCGCGAATATTTTACGATGTATTTGGTTTGAATGTACCAATGATTCTGTATTCATTTTATAATATTTACTCAAACTTATATGCACGTTTCTCTATTTTTAGAAATGACTGTGAACGTGGATAGATTACATAGACCTCTCAAACGTTGCTCGTATGAGAAAATTCTTTCTCATCGACTTGTAATAAAGTGAGAAAATAATTACCAAAAAGTCAGAGAAATAAGAATTATTAAGAAGAACTCAACAAGTTATGTGTGCATACAGTTTATTCAGTTGATATGGTTAGACTCAACCAAGGAAGTTCAGCTTCACACATTAATTGATGTATAAATAGTAGCTTTGCTATTGCGATTCTCTTTTTTTACTAGGTCAATTGGAATTGGAAACTGGAACGTCCTTCAATGTGCTGCCAGGCTGTAGACTCATCTGATCTACGAGCCTCTGATTTCAAGTGTACTGGCTCCCACATTATTATTGCGGGAACACAGCCAGAGCTGTTATGGCGGCAGATTTCACCTGTAGGGGTACTAACTAGTCAGTCGGGCTCTGAAAAAGCCCTCTGAAAAGTTTAGTGAGTAAGAGTACTGGAGGCCCGAACCCGCCTCCTCTTTCCTTCCCTTTTCTCTAACCTTTTTTCCCATAGCCCTTCTTCTTCCCCCTTTTACTATAGTCGTACAAAGGCAGGCAACGCAACTTTGACTTAGTCGCAGCTATCCATGAGCGGTAATGCCCATTACTATTTGGTGTCAAACTTACCCTTTTGCTTTTTTTATTCAATAAAATGGTTCCCTTCTTTCCCAAATCAACGAATCACACTTAAAATATTCCCAATAAGTAGTGCACAACAATTTCTGCTTCACAAATAATTGAAATTCATCGAATACTTTTTACACTCATCGGAATTCTCCAATATAGTTACATGAGAGTTGATTTATCCGTGGTCGAAGTGGGTATGTTTTTGGTAGGAGATCAAATAGGTCCTGTCGACTAGATACGTTCCTATTTTTTATGGCTAGATCAGTCATCAGACAGGCATGCAGTCTGATGGTTAGCTGCCACTGCGGCCTTTTCTACTGTGGGGTTATTAACCAGAAAGCATCGATCAATGTTCTGCTACATTTTCGGCTTCGGTTTCGGCAGATCTTCGAGCCTTAAATTTAGAGGTGTACTGGCTCCCATATTATTTTTTACTAGGACCAGTCAAAGCTTCTATGGCAGCAGATTACACCCGTAGGCATCCATAGCACAAGCCGTGCTAAGTTTGAGATTATTTGGTGCTGTAAATTATTTCTTTATTTCTTTTCCAGAGTGCTGTTGTGGGCTCAAGAGTGACTCTTCCTTGTAGAGTGGAAAACAAAGTCGGTCAGTTGCAGTGGACGAAGGATGACTTTGGACTGGGCACACACCGCCATCTGACGGGCTACGAGCGGTATAAGATGATCGGGAGTGATGAAGAAGGTATTTTTCTTGATTATTTTTAAAATGGTTTCACGGCCATTTACATTTGAGGAAATATAGTTTAGGTACGATTGGATTAGCGTCAATCCCAAAGAAAAACATCCACTACTGAACGTATTTAAGTTACTCTATGTTCTGATAGGCCTCCCCATCTCCAAACCGATAAGTAGTTGAGTTGATGGTTAAGCTAAAACAAGTCAGAAGCTTTTTGAATTCAAAGAAATTATAATAAATAAATTTTGAACAACATTTTGTTGTAGGTTTCAGAATCACTGGAGGTACCACAAACATACACCTAAATACCAATAAACATCTACACAAAAGACATACACACAGTTTCAGAATCACTGGAGGTACCACAAACATAATTATACCTAAATACCAATACACATCCACACACAAGACATACACAAAGTTTCATCACATAAAATAAATGTGTGAATTTAAACCCTCTTTGAAACTTCTAAGCGCATAGGGCACGGTCAGTACGGTCACCACTAAAGGCCCTCACAGGCCAGCCAGTTAAAAATAAGTTAACACTTCTATTGTTTCAGGGGACTATTCTTTGGATATACGAGAAGTGTCATTGGATGATGACGCCGTCTACCAATGCCAAGTCAGCTCTGGACCCAGGGGTAAGTTTTACAATGTACGTTTTAGTAGAGTGTAATGGCAAGTGGCTAAGCCGCTCGGGTATAAAACCCGGAGGCAGTAGGTTCGATTCCTGCCTAGGATCTGGTTGGTGGCAGGGCTTTTTTCTGAAAAAAGAGTCCTATTGGCTAGCTACATGTGAAATCTGCCGCCATAATAGCTCTGGCTGCGTTCTGTCAGTATTAATGTGGGAGCCAGTAGGTAGGTACCTACATTTAAAACCAAAGGCTCGAAGATCAGATGAGTCTACACAGTCTGGCAGCACATTGAGCGACGCTCCTCAATAAGATAGGCCGCAATGGCCGCTTACCATCAGGTGGGCTGCGTGTAGGTCTGCCAACTGACTTAGTATTAAAAAAAAAAACGTTTGACTTAAGCGATTGGCGACTATATGAGCCTTAAAAGCAAATTGCACTTATGTTAGTTCTGCGGTACACTGTTTTATTATTTTAATAGTCGATTATGGCACTATACATTATCCTTATAAATTTTCAAACCCTATAAATATTCGATGACTTTAATGTTCACTGCGTATAAAATGGACCTTGAAATCTTATCGTAAATCTCAAGTATTGGGAACTTTCTAGACGTTTGAGTATTATAGAAGTTTTGAGAGTCTTAAACAGAATAATACCATTAGATTTTAAAAGGATTATTTGACGCCACTTCGATCTATTGGTATCTGATCATAATATTGATATATTCAATATTATGATCAGATACCCGATTTCAAGACAAACTAGTTTGGCCTAGGCCAAACTAATTTAAGTCAACATAGAATATATTATTATAGTAAAAACCACCAAGTCGTTAAGCATCTTGCATTATGATCTTAACTTTTTCCATTGTCCGAAATCTCTGTTAAACAATATTAGGTAGGTACTTCTTCATTATAAATTCTATTCCAAAAAATATATGCATTTGAATTTCGTACGTAAAATTCGTTAGTTTAGTAAAGTTTATTCATGTGTATATTTTCTATAAACGCACGCCTGCGGGTTATATAAAGCCGTGTACAGACTAGGCTATTTAGTTGCGCCGTCCTTTGAGCGAGCGAAGCGCTCTGAGCGAGCAGTCGCTTTGAGCCAAGACAACGGGTGCAGACTTGACGCAACGATGTGGATATACAGTTGTATGGATGTGGTATTTTATTATCTTGCCTGAAGTGATAGAAGAAAATGTTATATGAAAAAAAAGGTTTCTGTAACCATCTTTGGGTTCAGTTGATGTTAAAATACTATTTCTTTCTCAAACGCCGGAAACGCACTTCTGTCTCCTCCGGTGTTGCAGGTATCTCTGAGCGGCGGTGATTGCTTACCATCAGGCAACTGGCTTGCCCGTTGCCTCCCTCTTAAAAAATTGAAATTGCAGCAAATTTAACAAAAACAAATGTGCAAATAAGGGAAATCCCCCATTAGGTAATGCTACTCATGAAAAATTACTCCGTATTAAAAAATAAATCCTTAAATCAGTATTGAAAAAGCGCAATTTGATTTTTACAATTATACTTACATACATAATATCCTACACAAGTGAGTGCGCAAGCACAGGTACATTAACTATAATTTTACTCTTAGAAGTCATAACATAGTGGAATAGCAATTTAACACGTCCGATGCGAGATCAGGCGCACAACTGACGGGGTATTTCCAAACTTCCGAACAAAATACGCCATAATAAAGCGGTCCGACCAGAGATTTGATTCTAAGACCCCAAAAGATGGCACAGCCACCGCTTTAAAGCGCGAGCTGCATCACGAAAGTACTCAACCACAAATTAAGCTATACATAAAGTAGCTTCTCTGGTTATGAAGATCAGTGTACAAGCTATTTTATTTAGCATCCCTTTGAGTGAGCTGAGTTAGCTACGAGTAAGCGAGCGGTCGCTTCAACGTTTGACAACGGACGCCGACTCGAATTACTTAGATGTTACTACCAAATGAATGCGGTATTTTAGCCAATTCAAATTTTTGATTTATTCTTAGACTGAGCACTTATTAAATAATCAATTTTGGAATCATCATTTCTGATTTAATAGTTAGTAATAGTGATTTAATAGTTGATTATATTATTCAAAATGTTTAAACATGCTGTATGTAGATTTCTTCGAATGTGTAGAGGTGTTTAGTGGGTCGCATTATTCCCGATTTTCACATACCACGGCAGGTCCCGCTGACCTACGATATTTTTGCTTAACTGGATTCTCCTCTAGAAAACAGTTTTTGTACGTATTAAATATTATATAATGTGCAAATGCACCATTCCTTTGACTGCAAGCCAGAGCAGCGATTTGGAACTAAAGCTATTGCGGCGCAATGTAGCTACAAGACTTATAACGCCTTTGAACTTTTAATAAAAGTCTTATGAGGGTCAGTAACAACTATGAAGAAATTCACATTCGAAAAAGCAGTCTTTTTAATAATGTAACACTAGCCTTTGATAAGACCGGCAATATTATATTATTTTTAATTTAACAAGTTTATGGAAATAATTAATGTTGCTGGCAGCGTTTTCTACTTTAGAAGTGTATTAAATATGATTATGTTACAAGCTTTTGTGTGACATATTATTGTAGTTAAGTATATTTAAGACTAATGGCGTATCGCAACGCCGCATTTAAGTAAATCTGTAAATTTTCTCATCATAATACACGCTGTCTGGTTTTTTAGTTAGCTGATTATACATTTAAAATAATAAGACTCAGGATTCTAAAACTGCTAGATTATACTACTTCAGTTATTTCACAGTTTAATGCCTATGGCATTGGGTTAATATAATAAAAATATGACAATTTATATTATATTACACAATTTGTGTTGTTAAGGAACATTTTCCAGTGACAGAATTTTCCAAATCGGTTCAGTAGTTTCGGAGCCTATTCAATACAAACAAACAAATCTTTCCTATTTATAATATTAGTTTATATTGTCTAAGTGCAGTATTCCTTTGTCGAGCGATGCAAGACAACACGAAGGCCGGAGCAGCGATGCGGAACTAAAGCTATTGCGGAGCATTGCAGCTTCGAGACTTATAACGCCTTTTAAACTTATATTAAAACTTTTAAGAGGTTCCATAAAAAAGGAGATATTCGAGAAAGTAATATTTTTAACAATGGAATGGTTTAGTTTTATCTGATTCTCACATATAAAAGTTTTAATTAATTTTGGTCTTTTAATAAATACCATAAGTGTTCGTATGTTGGTCTTCTTTGATATTCTCTTTGTTATATTAAAATTTGATTTTGTGATTATTTTAATAATTTTGCTCTATGACGCTGTGTGACCAATTTGAAATGAAAGTATGTATGTAATAAAAATATCAACTATCTTCCTACCCCGGCTTCGCACTGCGGGTGAAAGAATAATAATAAAAATATTGAATGAGAGATATAAACTTGTCGATTATTTTTTATAAAATAGATTGGTATTATATGTATAATATACCTGGAGTCTAATATCTAGCAAAATTTTCAGCAATAAAGGGCTACGATAATGTTTGCTATAACCTTATATATTTCTTATAAAATATTTAAAAAATCAATAGGAAAAGTTCGAATTTTACGCGTAAAGAAATTCAAGCTACCACATCCACACCATTCTTTACTAGCTCCATGTTTCGCAAAATAGCAATTCCCTTATTTAGATCTCATCCACATTTGGAATTGAGATGAGAACCATTGAGTTAGTATCCATATTGAGTCGGAATAACTATTATTGTGTACAAATACTTATACGAATAACGCTAGAATTACTCTGCAGGCTGTATAGGAAAGTCTTTGTAAATATACAGTTCAATAGGATGTCTTGCGTTTGACTGAGTCGGGTTGCCATCGGAAAATATGAATAAAGGTATTTGTCGGATGTTTTTTCGGATTCTGTATGTAGCTACAGAAGATTCTTTTTGTCATGAAATAAGGAGGCAAACGAAAACAACCGGCCATGGAACCTGCGATTAAGGTCTCGTTGCCTGATTTTATGAAAATAAAATAAATGGATGGGGGTTGGGCAGCCAAAGGGAAAGAGGTGTCTAAAACTCTCAATGATCTGCCACCATGTTCCAGGAATATCATGTGAGACAGTGAAATTTAAAATCAAAGGTTTCAAAATCCGAGCTTACACTATATTGTAGGACTTCTAACGATGCTTCAAGGTTAAGTAGGTATCCCTCAATGGAATATATTACGCGAATTGTGAATCATAATTTTTATCAGACATTCAGGTGATTCAAGCCTGCAATGTCCTTACTAAAATGAAAACAATCACACAAAGTGATGCTCCTCGCAAATTTTCAGTACACGAGTATATTTTCAAAGTGGGACTCAAAACCATGCCTTAAACTCAACGAGAAGTCTCACCAAAAATTGTCTGTATAAAACAATCATGTATTGTGTTTTATTAAATCTATAGGTATAAGTGTTTGATAGCACGTACCTGTACACAGTCACGTTTTGCAAGAACAGGTGCCATTATAATGCGAAACTTCTGCAGTCTCAATTCTCGCTGTTGTAAAGTTAAACAAAAAACGTGAACCCTTTCGGTCGTGTTTAAAACTCCCAAACGAACCAACAGACCCCGTACAAAGTTGTGAATGGAGTCGTTTAACTCTTTATGTATTACGAGAGCATAGTTGGGACTTCTGATTTATTCTAATAGTTCTGCGGGTTAATGGTTTTCGAAGGGCGAAGTTTTTGGATATTTCGTTCGTTTGTTGTGGTTGAAAAAAATGTTAAACGTTTCGAGTTTGTTTTCGTTTCTTTGGCAATTATTTGGGTGAACTTTTACAGGCGTTAAGTGGTGGCCTCATTAAAAAAAAACATCATTAAAATAATCTAAATCTAAATTTTGAAAATATTTTGTTGCGTAAGTTACTTAAACAGTGATTATGTGATAGCGTATTTTATTCTTTAATAAGTACACTTATAATGGTTCACTTTTATTGTTGTAATAAAATCAAAAATGTACAAAAATAATATTTCTAAAATGTCCGGGCGACCGAACATTTTAGAAATATTATTTTTGTACAAGTTCTGCTTAGTTTGGGGCTAGATGTTGCTTTCCTAGGATATAAAATTCATGCAAAATTGTAGCAATTTCTTGCCTTAAAAAAATTAGATAATTTTTAGCACAGTTAAGTTAAGGTGTTGTCCTAGTCTTTCACGAATTCATAAGATAATAAATTACGAAGGTTTTAATTATGTTTATACCTCATGAAACCATTTTTAGCCGCTCGGCGCTAATTGCATTCTAATACGAGTATGTCTAGACATTTCAACATGCCTTGTGTTGTGACTTACCTTTTAATCTCTTTGGGTTGGGTAATGAATGTAATTATAATATGTTTATTGTATAAATTAGACACTTTTTACGACCCGGGAAGTAAACCCAGGTCCCCGACTTAATGACCAGATACTCAAGCCATCCATTAGACTATCAAAGCAAATTAGTAGTTAGTAATTCCTAGGAGCACTTAGGACACCGAAATTACTAAGTCGTGTCGTAAATGACTTAGTGGATTTGGCTCCATACCATATTCATTTTAATGGAATTTGCGAAACCTATAGTACTTACGTACATCCTTAGTCCGTTTAGGGTAATATCATAGTAAAAAGAGAACACAGTTATCTTCATACAAACGCACCGCGCGCGGCTTGGTACGCCATTAGTGTCTATGCGTCGCCGCACGCACACTCAAACAAAATCTCGACCCGCTTTTCAGTGCATACAAAAAGGGGCTGGCCAACGTGAAAATTTATAAAAAGTTTAAATTGGCAATATCTTGAAAACCGAGCAACCTTTACTGAGGTCATGTTAGGCTTGTTCGATGCCTCACTTGAGCTGCCTAATACCAAGTGTCACTGACGTGACATTTTTGGAACACCCACGAAAAAGACATAGATAACTTTCTGTGTACTCTGTACTATGGTAATATTATTTTAGCGGCAGCCATCATTGTAGTTTACAAGTAAAATTCTACTAAAAGGTCGAATTAAAGAGAACCAAATTGGACCATTAGAAACGACGTTTACATAGAAATAGCAGTAAAGGAGCTCGGGGATTAATATCAAAAGTTTGAAACAGATCTATTATTTTAAAAGGCAAACGGTATTATTACAAGTTTTGTCAATTAATTTTAATAGTCGTACAAGAAAGACGCCTCGTTTGTAACTTTTATGAATAATTGGATTATTGAACAGGTCAATTGTGATTTGATTTTAAGATTTTAGTCGACGAATCCCAATTAAGCGATTGTGGATTTTACTTCTATAGCCTAAGCGAGTCAATTAAAGTTTATTTCGTCTCCGTATGAACAATAGGACACATATTATTTTAAAGGGTAGAAATACTGCTCCATTTTCCTAATACCTGTCTGAATATAAATGTAGTATTATCAATTTTTTTTTTAGAATATATTTCTAAAATTACACTATCCCCGGTGAGGTGAACATAGGGTACTTTTTTGATCCCGGAAATGTGGGGGGAAGGGGTATATTCGAAAAAAGAAATTACGCGCGGGTGAAACCGCGGCTGGAAGGCTATTCAGTAAAGCAAAAATGTTGCGTAGCACCCAATATGCCACAAAATATGACAAAACCTTCATATTTATTACAAAAGATTATTCCATCTCCAGAAACAAATTACACGGCACCTCCTGGACAAATCATAATCTCGCGACAGAACAACAATGGCTGAGTCGCGAGATAGCAAATTAAGAACACCGACATTATTATAACAACAAATCCCAAAAGAAATCTCCGAAACCAGCATTCGGACGGGGGGACAATAAATCTGCTCCAGGTGGCTTCTAATCAGAGAGAACTTCGTGGCAGGGTAGCTATACCTAATACATAATTATATATCTGACGAGCCATTTGGTATAATGGTCGAGAAGTCGGCTATTATAACCGAGGCCGCGGGTTCGATACCCGCACGGTACAAACATTTGTGTGCATGAACATGTCTGTTTGTATCGGTCTGGGTGTTTATAAATGTATAATTTATGTATGTATTTACAAAAAAAGTATTAAAGTAATGTTTATCCGTCGTATCGCATCCAAAGCACAAGCTTATGCTTAGTTTGGGGCTAGATGGCGATGTGTCAATAATGTCCAAAAAAATTTATTTATTTTTATTAAATCACTAGCCTTCCGCCCCCGGTTGCACTTGCGAGCATTTTTTTTCAAATCCCTCTTCCCGCCACATTTCCGGGATCAAGTACCCTATGTCTTCCGGGGATAGTGTAGCTTTCCAACAGTGAAAGAATTTTTCAAATTGGTTCAGTAGTTTCGGAGCCTATTCAATACAAACAAACAATAAAATCTTTCCACTTTATAATATTAATAAAGATACGCCATTTAAGCATTAATAAAGAGGCCAATATTATACAGATTCATCTTATTTATAATTATGAATATTGTGAAAGGATTTTAATTAACCCAAACCGATATTATCTTGAAAAAGGCTAGGAAAATTACTCCGCGTGTACACAAAACAATTTCCAGCAACCGACCCATGACATTTTGAGTCATAACGTCGTTATTAAATTCCCCTGTTTTCATTAGTCATAGTTCCCTATTAACCCTGGGGCAGGGAAGCCATGGACCCCCTGCGTATACTGAATCCTTAGAAATTTAACGAAATAACTCGACTGGGAAGTGGGCTGGGGCTTTACTTGTAGCGAGAGGGGAATTTAATGAGAACATTTTTTATTGAAGGAAATACATATAATTATGATTTTTTTTACATTATCCTTGAGTACCTACTTAAATTTTTGGTTTGATTTTATTTAATTGATTAATATAATAATTGGTTTGAAAGCATAAACCACTCCAAACACAACCTTTACTTGAAAAAAAAAGGTCAAAAATCTGTTCACATTATTTTTTAGTAAGTATCAACCTGGACAAACTGATTTCGCTAGTACATTGCACATCCTATTATTTCTCTCTTATAAGTGAAAACAGTCTAAAACTAACGTAGAGTGATCTGTCGAAGGACCGGCTTTACGTGCTTTTTGGGCAACCGCTTACTTCCTTAGTCCTGTGTCTGAGTATTTTTCGATTAGAAAAACCGTAATATTTTTGGTTATAATTCAAGATTTTTCAGACCCAGGATCACTGGCGCCGTTCAGTTTTAAAGTGCGGTCAACGACTATTTCCGACCATCAGCGTTTTCAATTAATTAGGATTTGATTATTGACACTCGCTCTCAATGCAGCCACATCTTCTAGGATCTCGCATCGCACCGTTTCGTAGATATAGCAAGGGCTGTTACAATTCTAAATTATTCAAAAGTCAATTGATGCTATAGCTAGTGCTAACTAGGCACGTGCCGCGACTTTCAACGAAACAAGATTAAATCATAATGAGCTTTAGTTAGCGTGTTACATTAATTTGTGAGTACGTGGACGAAATATTTGATTTGCAAACTGACTGAATTGTTTACCCTGATGAGTAGGATTAGAGCAATTAATTTATTCAGGGAAAATTTGTATTTAAGGCTTTACATTTAAAGTTTAATTTTGATTCAGAGATTCCGGCGTAAATGAGGGGATTAAATAAAATTGTTGATTGATTGGAAATGTTGCGTCTAAATTTTCGATATCTAAAACATTTCATTGAATCACTTAACAGTTATTTTGAGCCAAGATTCTTTTGAATTATGATAACAGTACACTTGAAATCAAAGATCAGAAGAGTATACAGCGTAGCAACAAATTGAGCGATGCTTCCTGATTAAGTACCTTTAACTCAACGGAATAGGCCACATTGGTCGCCTATCATCAAATGGGCTGTGTGCCTGTCCACCAACTAAAAAGTAGTCTATTTCTGAGAATCTGAGATGCCAAATGCGGCTTTACACGGTTTAAAAATTCAATCAGTAAAGTCGGAAGTTGAGCTCAGGACCCCTAAGGTCACCATCATTAAAATAATCAACAGATATTATATCCAAATTTAAGAATCAGAAAAATGTAAACTGAAACCAAGCTAATTTCAACAACTTAAAACGAAAACGTATAACGCAATTCTCTAGAAACCTAAGGTTGGTAAACTTTCTAAAAAGAATATCCCCACAGGAACAGCTGGGCATTTCCAAACTGCTTACGGTTGAATCCAATTGTCCTCAGTCTCTCCCTCCGGGTATTTTTCACCTCACTCCGCCAAATTACCCCGATAAGAAGTTTCGCCAAGAAAAGTAATTTTATTGGCAACTAAAATTGGAATTTTTGGGGGATTTGCGCAACTTGTCATAGAAATTTATGGTTTGAATTCTTGTTTTTGCTATTACAAGTGTTTTAATGTTACGATCATTTCTATTTTGTATCAATGCAGCATTTTCCTTTTCTTTTCGGAGGAGAATGTCTTTAGGCAATATAACTGCAGGCCGTGTGTGGCACTCGGAACTAAACGACCCTGGTTTTCCATTTTTACCCGAAAGAGTTTGGTTAGTGCATTGTGGCAATTAACCTGTCTAATCATGAGTTTCTTGCCTATGTCTTCTTTATTAGAAGAATAATGGTTTCGGATATCTCCATAAATACAGTTTTCTATTATGTATTATTTATATTAAATTCTTATTGTAGTATGAGAGACATTTTGTAATAAGCGCACCTGGAGAATGCAAAGTTGCATTTTCCCATCACAAGCAGCGAACCAAGTCAAAAGCCGTTGCAATTTGCATGCTCGACGATTTCCATTCTTTGAAATTATTGCGACGCCAAAACAAGAAAATGTGATTAAATACGAGCGATCATCATTTAGTAGTAACGCGTGGGATCTTTTAAATAAGTATTTATAGCTTCTCCAGGCACTGTTTTTATAGTGTTATGGAAGCTGTAATTTACATTATTTAATTTGAATTCTTCATGAGAGATACAAAGACTTCAGAATGACATTAAGAATTGTTTATAAACAAAAAGAAGTTTCTTTAATATTTTCGGGAATAAAACCGCAGAACCCGGTTTGGGTATTACGGTGTTAACATAATTGCGCTACGAAGCAGTCGATGTTTGAATACCGTATGCTACACTAGATTAACTCATTTCACTAAAGACTCCATTTTAAATATATCACCCAACCTTCCCTAATTAATTAAGAAACCCCACGCTTCTCGGAGAAATTCCCCTCAATATATCCTATTAATTATCAAAAACAGACTGGCAAAGGAAAGAAAACGGTAATTTTAGCGAGGGCGGTCAAAGGCTGAGCGCAAACATGCCGCAAATTGTCCGGCCACGAAGCTTTGTTCGGCTGTTGTGGTCTAAGCCACGAGGTACGAGCGAGTTGGCAAAGGAATTTTATTGAAGAACGAATTTGAGTTTTTGTACTGCGCAGAGATGAAGATGCTCAGGTGGGCGGGTGGTGTAACAATGCTGGACCATGTCAGAAACACGCACATAAGAGGCACCTTTAAAGTGAGACCTATCCCGGATAAATTGCAGGAGAGCCGACTGCGGTGGTATGGACATGTAATGAGGCGACCATCAGACCACATGACCAGGAAAGTTCTAGATGTTCAATCCAAGCCCCGAGGAAGAGGAAGACCCCGGATCACATGGATATCTTTAGTTAATAAGAACCTCAAAGAAGCCCAAGTTAGCCAGGATACGACCCAGGACCGAGCTACCTGGAGACGCGTGACCCGGAGGGCCGACCCCAAATAAAATGGGAAAGGGCCAGACAAAGAAGAAGAAGAATTTGAGTTTTTGTGTATGGTAAAATTTATGTTTAAGAAATCACTAACACTTTTAGTAAATATAATAGAAGTTCTGGTTGTTCTTGTGTGTACATGTTTATTGACACAAAAATATTGATGTTATTGTGAATTATTATATCAAGTCTAGAGGACAACAATTTTAGGTGTACCTATTAGCAGCAGAATGAAGTGAAGCTATCGAGAATATTCCTACTTTGTTTCTTCGTTTAGTACAAGCATTATAGCGCCGAATAATGCAATGTTACAAGAATTTTGTATTTTTTTTTATTATGGCCCGACTTTTGGCATGACATAGAAAAGTGAGTTAAACTTGTAAAAATTCATGGGTTTGGCTTACCTATAAATTTAAGTTTAGTTCATTTAACGACAACACCTTTTATTTCCACCAAATAAGCCCTAAATACCGTACCGCGCGTGAATAAGTTGATATGTCATTTTTGCGTACTTTTCAGGGCAGCCAATTTAAAGTTTACGATCTACTGGTAAATCGAAATTAATGATGATTACTTTTTTAACTGTTGAATTAAGGTTCTTTTAGGACCTGTTTTAAGTCTACGTTACAAAATAAATGTAATATTTGTTAATGCGCTTAAAAACAGACTTATCCAGTTGTTCACCGACGACTTATCAACTTATTCACTGAAGAAAGATATAAATTCAAACTGTAATTATTGAATTAAAACAAAAACCAAATGAAGTAATAACAAAGTTTAATTGCAGAAACCAATAAAAATCCTATATTCTTTTTGAATTTATGAAATTGTACCAAATAACAAGAAAAAAAAATAGACATTTCAAAATTTCATAGCCTTCTGTATTTTCTTCTTCGTCATTGTCTGTTTTTATATTTTTATAAAATTAATGAAATGCTGGATCTTTTAGAGCCTTTATTCCCATTTGCCCCCACAAAGATTGCCACCCGAGGCAATGGGGAATGAAAATTCCCAGTTGCCTCTGGAGGCGACCGGGAAGTTATTGCCCCCACTTTAGCTTCGCTGAACAATGCTGCTGTCTTCCTCGTAAAGAATGAAAGCATGAAATAACTTATTCAAAACCTGTACCTTAGAGATGATAACGTTTAGACTTAAATTATTGCATAGTTTTTTCTATGATTTCCTTTTATGAGTATATTTCGTGCTAATTGTACTAAGAAAGATGTATTATAGAAGAAAATACTTATAATATGAAAATTAACTTATAATATAATAATATTATAAGAAACTTTTTACTCACGCATAAATCAGGCTCTCTTGTTTATAATAAACTATTCTAAAAGACTTAAAATTTTCAATAAGTTTAAATCACAGATAATCAACATTTGACATAATAAAATAGGGTTTTAGGATTTTAACTTCATAGTATTTATATAAATATATTTAAAATAAATAAAAATCAACCACCTTATTTCATCCATAATTATTATCATTCGTTCTTGTGTGAACGAAAACTGAATGCGTGATGCATCTATATATTCATGCGAAATTGGACTTTACATTGTGTCAAAGAACGCTATTTATTTTCTTACACGTTAAGTAGATAATCTGTACTGAACCATACTGAACTTTAGATTCAAGTTCAAAAGATTAATAAAGATTAGTTCTACGGAAACAATTAAGTTGGCCGATTAATCAATGATTGTACGTAACTAAATGAGACTCTGATTATATTTATAAATTTAAAGGTATACTAGAACTTTCTTAGTACAATTAGCACTAAGAAGAATTGCTCTCAGAAAATCAAAGGGAAACCTATGTATCAATTGATGTAGGTATTTAAAAAGTTGATACAAAATGACCAGTTTCTTTTTTTATATAAACATGTTTAATCATAAGCAATAAAAATAAACTATGATATAAATGATTCTTGTATTTTTATTTTTTCGCTTAAAATTTACTCACGTACCTGTTACTTTGATAACCAACTACAATATCAGAAAATTTCTATAGCCTAAATGATATCATCTCTAAAGGGTAGGTTTTGAATAAGAATAAGTTATTTCATGCTTTCATTATTTACGAGGGAGAGACAGCAGCAATGTACAGCGAAGCTAAAGTGGGGGCAATAACTTCCCGGTTGCCTCCGGAGGCAACTGGGAATTTTTATTCCCCATTGCCTCCGGCGGCAATCTTTGTGGGGGCAAATGGGAATAAAGGGTTTCTCTTCATAAAAATAGTTGTTGTAATACAAAACACTTAAGTAACGTTCTTACAATAAAACCTTCGACAACGAGATACTCAATACAGACAAGTTCCGACACGATCTTTTGAATGAACGAACCGATTTTGAGCATGTACCTACAGATCTGCAGTGACTTGTAATATGAAAGCCATTCAAGTATAAACCTGCCCTACATGTTTACAATTGAGTTAAAATTACCAAAATGATGAAATCAAATCAAATTCTTAAAACGATGAAATGATTTTATTTTTATAAAAGTTAAATTATATGCATATTTGAAAGTATTGTCAAAGATAATAAACGTAACAATTCACGATTGGTTATTATATAAACAATAATGCTGTCCATTATAAAGAACTTGTTATGACTCGTGTGATTTTATTATAAAATAAAACTAGACAATTCGAAATATTCCTTAATATATCAATTTTTAATAGCGTGCTTAACTAGATAACTCGATATAATATGTGTGTGATTCGTACTCAAAGACGTTCATAACTTGATAACTGATTTTGTCATATTACACTCGCAAATCCACAAACGTATATGTTGATATATTAACTAATGCATGTTCTGACTTATGTTGATAAATCGAAATGCAATAATATAAACGCTGTCAGATAAGTATTATTAATTTGACATGTCGTTTTATCAAATATTTATGGCCAAAATTGTAGATACCCACTTATGTACGAAAGCAATAATTTGATTATGTTTGAGTATTTCGAGTTGAGTTTTTAATATCGGTTGGGTATAAGGTCACAGAAGCGTTTAAGCTAAAAAAAAAAAAAACGACATTTCGAGTTATCAACGTATTCACGCGCGGTACGGAATAATAGTTAACACTGATTTCAGAATAATTTAGTCATAAAGTTTTTGTTAAAATCAACGAAGATCGTCTCTTTTGTCGAAGTGTAAAACTCTTTTAAATTGCGTTCGCAGCCAACTAGAATTTAAACAACGACGTGGCTACGAAAGTTGTACCATTTCGTATGGTGACACAACTATTGTGTTTTCCGCCTTTGAAGTTAAAAGGTGGTCTTTTAAATTTTGTTTGAGCAATTCACGAAATTTCGACGAGAAAATTTATCTAAAAAGCTAAGTCAACGTTATTGAGTGATTGTCGGTCTGGTTAGTTTATTGGCTCAAAATGTACTGCTCTATTAGCTGTAAATGTTGAATGAAACATTTTACTTTGTAAATCGTTTACTATTATTTAAATAAAATAAAGTATCAACTTTAAAGCGACGTATGGTACGTATGGTCACGGTACCCGTGAGATTTTCCTGTGCATAATTAATTTGTTATCGTTCGGGGTCTGAATGTTGGTGGTGACATTTATTCATTCAAAAGAATCTTATTACAAAGAATAGATAACTTCCTTGAAAACTACCTAATTCAGCATTACATACCCTATTTTATGGAAGATATATCCATATCCGTTCTCGTCAAAAATTCCGGAAGTTAATACATGTGTGAAATACGATTCTTATGTATGGATGCAGTCATTGATATACACTAACTTTTATCTACATCCATACCATAATATGTCTATTTTATATTCAGGAGCGATGAGCAAACGCCCTACATTTAGATATAAGTATCTGTGGCTGCATTGAAATGTTTACATTTTAGTGTCGGTAACCGATACGTAATTACGTTCAAATTTCGAACGTCTTCTTTAAAAGTAAAAATTAATAGGTTTTTTCGATTATCGAATTAGTCGATTAGTAATTTTATGTTCCATTCCTATACATTTAATTCGATGCTGAAATTATAACAATCGATTTGAGAATCGAAATCAACTCGAGTCTAGATTGTTTATGGATTTTAAAAACTACAAACGTCAGTCATTAATTATGACAGTACTAAACTAACTTTTACATACATACAGATTATGTTGGTAACTAGGGCGTTTGCTCATCAATTCTGACTATAAAATAGACATATTATCGTATGAATGAAGATAAAGTTATGTATGTGACTGTACATAATTAGTCATTAAAATACTCATGTGATTCTTTTATGAAACTCACTTCGTTCGTTTCATAAAACCACATTCGTATTTTAATGACCCTCATTATGCAGCAGTCACATAAATAACTATTTCACCAATCAGCTTTCATTAAGCATGGTGTATATTCCAGTACGTATTATTTTAAGTTTGTAACGATTTTCAGTAATAGAGGCGTGTGTACTGCAGTGAAACATTGAATAGGCTGCAGTTAATTACTAGTTAGGATAAGTAGTTATGAATCTATAAACTTTTATTAATACGTCACACTTCATTATCACGGGACGTAGTGTTGAAACTAACTATGACTTTAAACTCGAATTTAAATGGAATCCAATAACGTAACTTAGTTTCGTGTAACTCGTAAATTCTAACAGAAATTGGGTCAACCGTCACACGTATTCTATAGAACTGCAATATGACTACGATGAATGTGTGCAATATATTTATTTATTTTATTTATTTAAGCTTCATTGCACAAATCAAGTACAAAGGCGGACTTAATGCCTCATGGCATTCTCTCCCAGTCAACCTTTAGGCCAAGCAGAAAGAAACAGTGGGCAGTGCCAATAAACATAAAACTTGAAACAAAAACAAAAGAAATAAACGAAATAATATATCATAAATAAATATACAATATAAAATTACATAAATATACATACATATTACATAATATAAATATATAAAATATATACACTATATAAAATATATACACAGTACATACGGCTAACGACTGGGACAGGTGAGCGACGATGTAGAGGACTTCAGGAGAAAATGTTTATGGAGTAGGAATTTAAATGCCATCCGACTCGGAGCTTGTCTAATGTTTTCGGGGAGAGCATTCCAAAGCCCAATAGCTATAACACGAAAGGAATTTGAGACGAAACCGGATCGGTGATAAGGAGTAGCCAAGATGGATTTGTGGGAAGAGCGGAGCTGACGAGTATGTGTCGAACTAAGAAGACAAAACAAGGACTTAAGGTAAACAGGAGCATGTGGATCGTTTAGGATAGAAAAAAGTGAAGTGAGTATTCTAACATTGCGACGAAGTCGGATAGGTAACCATTTAAGCTGAAGGCGGTAAGTGGAAATGTGATCAAATTTACGAAGATTAAAAATAAACCGGATGCCACAGTTCACTAAACGATCCAATTTGTTAAGAAGGGTACTATTTAAATCGGAGGTACACACATCTGCGTAGTCTATCAAGGGTAGAATAAGGGATTGTACGAGAGTTATTTTAGTGGGAATAGGTAGAAAGTTCTTGAATCTATAGAGAGCACGCAGAGTGGAGTTAACTTTGTGGCTGATTTCGTCAACATGCACAGTCCAGCTAAGTGTGCTGTCGATGTGTAGACCTAAGTCTTTGACACTGCTACAAAAGGGAATTTGCACACCATCAAAAATAACTGGGGAAACAGCAGCCCAATTTATCCTACGCATATGGTATTGGCTGCCCACGATTATGGCCTGACATTTATTAGGGTTAACTGTCACACCAAAACGATCTGACCAATCAGCAATAGAACACAGATCCTTGTTAAGCATTGCTATTGAGGTGTTAATATCTTCAATGCGACATTGATGGTAAAGCTGGAGATCGTCAGCATACAGATGATAAGAGGAGGCTAAGGAGGCAGTGATGGAGTTTATAAATATGGAGAATAGTAGCGGGGACAAAATACCACCCTGAGGAACACCGGTGTGTAGATCGCACCAGCGAGAAATCGTCTGACCAGTTTTCACCGCTTGTCGTCGATTACATAGATAAGAGGCGAACCACTGCAAAGGCAGAGAGGACAAGCACATGTGGGATAATAAGGATAGGAGGAGGTCATGATCAACAGTGTTGAAAGCGTTGGAGAAATCTGTGAGGACAAGCACAGTGACCATGCCCCCCTCCATACCATCTCTAATATCCTCAGTGACTTTGAGCAGAGCCGTGCTTGTGCTATGACCGGGGCGAAACCCGGATTGAAGTTGAGAAAGAAGGCTATTTTGAAAAACAAATTTGGAAAGTTGGGAATGTACAACTGCCTCAAGAGTTTTGGAAAGGAAAGGTAGAATAGATATAGGTCTAAAACTGTTGAGTGAAGAGGGGTTCGCTAATTTAGGAAGGGGGATAACAAAGGCATTGCGCCAAATGGATGGGAAAACCCCACATATATTGCTACCAGTACTTTGTCATCAAATGCATAGCTTAGTCTTAGTCAAGTTTCTTGTTGCAATTAACTTGGGTTCGGACTTTCGAAACGTATACCAGTGCCGTGACCATTTTTTTCTGTTGGCTGTATCATAACATTCATAACGTGTGAATGTAGTAGCATTGAACTCAGTATATAAACCAATTTTAACCCGTCCACATACACCAGAATTTTATCATAACAAACATAATTTCCTTATACCAACACAATGGTACAAAGGTGACATAAAACTTCTAGACTGTAAAGCTATTAAGATCTCAACTGAGTTATTCGATAACGTTTAGCTGAGGTAGGCGTTTCCGGAATACTACTGGACAAATTGGAGTGGATTTTTGGGTTCCGTATGCAACAAAAATATTAATTTGAAGCTGAAACGAATATATTTGTGTTTGTATGTTTTTTTATAATTTTTTTTATTATATCGTTTATTAGGCACCCCTCCACCAACCCGCACTGGGCCCGCGTGGTGGAGTATGGCCCACACTATCTCACACTTGAGATAAGGTTTGTGTCCCAGCAGTGGTAGTAGGTATATGGGCTGATGATGATGATATAATTTATTCGTCTAAGACTCTGTGGTGGCTCTTAATATATTAGTTTTATACTTAAAAGTTTTATTTTATGCATATTAAGTCGATCATTGGATTATGTTATTAACATCTATGCGGAACTCTAAAAAAACCGCTTGAAATGGCAAAGAGAATTCAGCATTTTATCCTCTTTACTCTCCCTTGACTTTTGTAATAGTTATTCGAATTGCTTCTGGGTAATATTTTTGTGATATCGCAGAGGGAATCTAATTGCGAATGAATATTTTTAAAAGATATCGAATACGGAATAATACTTTTCCGGATAATATTGTTCTTTTTAGTGTTTGGTATTAGTAAAGAAATAAGTGGTTTAGGTACAAGAATATAGGCGGTGAACTTGTTGTCTATGATTATAATCATAACTCCGAAAAAAAAAAGGCTTCAAATAATTATTTGAAGCCTGTTTTTTTTCGGAGTTAAGACAGTACCTATGTCACGACTTGATACGAAGAAACGCATACCTACCATTAGTACTTTTTTTTTAAATTTTGTCATAGGGGGGCAAACGAGCAAGTGGGTCAGTCACCTGATGATAAGTGATCACCGCCGCCCATAAGCACCCGAGACCCCTTTGGGGTCGCAGGCGCGCTGCCCGCCTTAAGAGACGACAGTTATTAGGTCTCATATACCCATTAATTTCACTAGCTTCAGTGCCCATTCCCCGAAATACAGAAGTGCTTGACACACTTCTATTTCACGGGAAAATATCTGGCACTGCGGTGGTACCCACCTAGCCGGCCCAGTATAGGAACCTACCACCTGGTAAAAAACAACCTGGTAATTATTAACCAAACTCATACGATTGTCCACAGGAGAACCAGCCATTCGTTCAAGATACGCTCGTCTGGTGGTCTTCATGCCTCCGAACCCTCCGAAGATACTCCAAGGTCCTGTGCTGCAAGCAGTTGAAGATAGTGAAGTCAATTTAGAGTGCGTTTCTGTAGGAGGGAAGCCGGCTGCTGAGGTAATTAAAACAGATAATTACTATACAAGAACCAGAAAAAGCTAAAGAGAGCCTCAGAATCTTTAACTCTTCATGGAAGGGATAGGGCTAGGGGAAGAACTATAAACAAAGTGGCGATCACAATAGATCGGCAACAGTCGCAGTGATGACAGTGGAAACACATAGCCTGTGAAAAGGCTGTCTGTTTCTTTTCCAATATGGTTCGGGCTTGTGGTCACCAATCTGTGGAACAGGAGATAAGGAATTTAAGTAGATCAAAACTACAGAGGTCATGAGTTCGATTCCTTTTAAAAAAGTTTTTTTTAAAATTAAAGTATTAAATACGATGATTTTACTGTTTGAAAGTTTTTTTTTATTTAACGTGTAGTAATTGTGTAAAGGTTATTGGCTCTTATTCTGTCATTTATCTTAAAAATAATTAAATACAGTCTTGCTTGCTCTGTCACTTAATAAAACACAAAAAATATTATATTTTATTAAACAGCATCAATAACCGAAAATTCAGCAATTAAACGCTTAATTAACTAGACTAATATCTCGAACAGTCCAATCAGCTGTGAAACTAACACGCACAGACAGCCATTCCTATTATGTGGTTGACAATGCACGTATTATCTGGTCCAGTTTTCCCACAAGACCCATGGTCCTTAGGATCAATACTGAATGACCTGATAGCGGTTAATGTAAACACAACTATTGGATTATTCCGGGAAATAAAATATTGTTTAGTTGGGTTTTCGGGATTATTATACTTAACAAGAAGTTTTTTATAGTGAGATTCATTGCAGCAGGCATGCAAACAGCTTTTTTGACAGTAAGTGGCTTGTGCGGCCTATTCTTTTGAGGAATATTTTGAATGCAATAGGCGGAAAACGAGCCAGCGGCTCGCCTGATGGTAAGCAATCACCGCCGCCCTTGGACATCTGCGACACCAGAGGGATCTCTTATGCGTTGCCGGCCTTTCAAGGAGGAGAACGCTCGTTTCTTAAAGGTCTTTAAGTCGTAACCGTCAGGGAATATTGCTGTAATGAGATCAGGAGGAGTCGCTCAATGTATTGCTCAAGGCATTTCCTCTCAGCGCACTATTTACGTGCAGAAGAATTTATTTATATTTTTTAACTACAATGTACCTTTCTAGTATACAGTAGGAGCCTGTCTAGAAAGGTCCAAGATCAATAGTATTGTTGGAACACAGTCAAAGCTATGACAGCTTTTGCGGCAGATTACCTGTGGAGTAATAGTTGATTTCTGAAAATATCCAACCACCAACCAGTTAGAAATCTATACTTAGTTCACGATTCTCAGATTTGTGGCCTAAGCAACATATCCACTAATTTTTGGAACCAACCTTATTTACTTTCACCACAAGACCCATCAGTCTAAGGATCAATATTAGGGGATCCAGTAAGCCGTGGAAGTAAATACAGCCTTATGCGGGTTCCGGTAAATAAAAGATTAACGTTACATGTTTGGATGTTTGGATGTTTAGATGTTTGGATGTTTGGATGTTTAGATGTTTGGATGTTTAGATGTTTGGATGTTTGGATGTTTAGATGTTTGGATGTTGAGATGTTTGGATGTTTGTTCCTCAATCACGCCTAAACCGCTGAACGGATTTAGATGAAATTTGGCACACGTATAGTTTATAACCCGGAATAGGACATAGGCTATAAAATTCCTACGGGAAACGTCTCATTCCCGCGGGAATATCAATTTTGAAACTACTGAACCGATTTGAATAATTCTTTCACTGTTGGAAAGCTACACTATCCCCGGTGAACATAGGGTACTTTTGATCCTGGAAATGTAGGGGGAAGGAGGGATATTTGAAAAAAGAGATTACGCGCGGGTAAAACCGCGGGCGGAAGGCTAGTATTAAATATGGCAATGACAGTCTGGATAATGATTATATTTCATGTGGTTCTTTTGTATTATAATTTGGATTTAAAATGGAATAATTAGGGATATTTTTTTTAGTTATATTTTTTTTTTGTTTGAGAGAAAGACGGTGTTAGTGATGGGTTTTGATTATGGTTATAGATATGATTATGATGCTTATAATGCACTCGCTTCTAGAAAGTTTACAAATTACAAAGCTTCTTTGCACTCGTCTTTTTGTGCTAATACAAGAATACAGGTTTTTAATAATATTATGTCTGCATCAATGTACGAATATTATGATTAATTTGGGCATATCTGAAGCCATCATGAATCTATACTTCTACTATACTAATATTATAACGAGTAAAGATTTGTTTGTTTGTATTGAATAGTCTCCTAAACTACGAAACGATTTGAATTTTTTTTTCAATGTTGGAAAGCTACACTATCCCCGGATGACATAGGGTACTTTTTATCCCAGAAATGTGGTGGGAAGGGGGGCATTTTTGAAAAAAGAAATTACGCGTGGTTGAAACAGTGGAGGCGGCCGGCCGCTATTATGGAATATTTTGTTTAAAAATTCTAATGTTTGTTTATTGGTTTTATATTCATAGATTACATGGGTGGACGACGATGGAGGTGTCTTGACACAAGGAGTTACATACACTGCTGAACCTTTGCCAGACAAACGAAGATACACTGCAAGGTAAAAACTATTGGAAATAAAACTAAGTATATAAATAAAATAACTTAACCCTTACGAAATCATTAAGATGTAGTTAACAAAACGCCAAGTTGTAAACATAAGTAAAAGTTGATTTCAAGAAAGCTTTCCTAAAAAATAAAAAAGTAACAAAGTGTCAAAAGAATATCACTTAACGTATTCGTCAAAAAACACTACAATTATGTTTTGCCCTTCGCCCCTAGAACTATTATATGTAGTTTAGCACTTAATTTTAAAACTACACTATCTTTACAGGTCGATACTCCGTATAAGACCAAGAAGGCACCACCACAACCAAACCTTCACATGCCAAGCTCAAAACACGGCAGACCGGACTTACAAAGCTACAACTATTAAACTGCAGGTAATACACAATTTAAACTCTCACTTACTGGTAGAAAATTCTCTATCGTTAAGTCCGCCTTTATCGTAAAATATAGCTATAGTCTGTTTCAAACACGATGATATGCCTGACACATCCAAAGAACGTAAATGTTTGCGTTTAGGAAAATGTTGACTTCGATATAAATACAAATTTGAATAATAAAGAAATAGATCAACACTAAATACTGTACATTATAACGATTAAATAAGAGTCATGGTGTTTTTTTTTCGGTTTAGAGAAGTTTTATGTACATTTTATGCATATTATTATCATCGTGTTTGAAACAGACTGTAGTAATAAAATAAACACTTTATTAAGTTTTCACTTAAGCTTTCTGGAAGGCAGCATAATCCTGAAAGACTTTTCATTTGAGCAAATCCGATTGTTTTTCATTTTCTTTATTTTCTTCCGCCTCTATTGAACGATGTCGATATTGTTATGAAAGTGCGAACCTATCAAAGAAATGAATCGCGATAAAAAATCTGTTAAGTATTAGTTGCACGGAGTCTAATACACATACTTTAAATTAAAGTGTCTGTTTGTCATTTACAAATAATAATGTCAATTTTTTTTATACCACGTCAGTTGACACACAGACACGCAGACCACCTGATGGTAAGCTTTATTAGGAAGCGTCGCTCAATATGCTGCCAGACTGGTAGGCTCATCTGATCTTCGAGCCTTAAATTTAGCTGTAAACTAGCTCCCACATTAATATAGCCGGAACACAGCCAGATCTGTTATGGCGGCAGATTTCACCAGTGGGGGTGGTAGCTAGCCAGGACTCCGACAAAAAGTCCGACCGCCAACCACCCAAGGCGGGAATCGAACCCACGGCTTCTGGGTTTTATACCCGAGCGGCTTAGTCACTTTGAAATATAATCTATTCTAAATCTTCCTGATTAAGTGTCTCTCAATAAAATAAGGCGCAGGGAGCTGCACTGGCCACTTACCATTTGTGTGATAACTGGTCTAGCTTAAAAAATATTACAAAATTGTACCAATAGATTAACTTTCCAGCGCAAATAAACAAAGTGACGAACTAAATTGCTGCAATATTTCAAAACAAAGCGAAGAAAGACAATCGAAGATAGTGCTTGCACAAACAATGCGGACCCTTAGTTCGTCGAGTTCGATCGCTACAAGTGTTTTTATTTAGTTTCACTTGTGTTAAAAGCTGTTGATTGTTCTAGAATTGAACGCTGAACTTTTAATGTGGTATTTTTTACTTAGAATGAAGTTTGTCCTTATTTGCTTTAAACTTTACGAATGTTTAGTTGTCTTCTAAAATAATAAATTATGATACATGCCAGAACGCACGCTGCATTTTGAAAACACTAAATGTTTTACTATAAAGTTTTTTGCCGGTTCGTGAGTTCAACATTTCGAACTCGGTGGTGGAGTCACTTAGACTATCTGAAGATTCATAAGTGTATCTTTGCAGCCTAAATAAATAAAGTATATTGTACTGATTTTGATTGAATAAACAAAAAATATAGTCCTACTACCCACTAAACTCCCCTCCTCTTCAACCCCGAAGACCAGCCGATGCCCGCTGGCCCAACTGGACTTACTAAACCCTGGATCATAGTCCAAACGTAATCTGAATAGATCAGAAAGAAAATAACGAAATAAATTATTATATTTCTATAATTAAAAATGATTTATTAACCTAAGCTGGGCCACTGTTGCACGAATCAAATTGACATGGGAATCAATACAATGAAAATAATCCCTCAATTATAACGGATTAAGGATTCTCCGAATGAATAGAATATTAATTTGTCAACCAATTCTGTATCTTTCGAAGTACTGCCTGGTTCAAATGCTATTAGGATAATACCTTTTGGAGTTGCGTAAGGCAACAGTGGAAACTGACACCTCAGAACAATAACCAAAGACATCCGTTTGACATTCGACTAGCGACGACCCTTGGAAAACAGAAACGAATACGGATCATGTTGATTCACTCACTCCTAAAGCCGAATTAATGAAGTTAAATGAGTAAGATAACAGGTGTTCAATTCTTATTTTAGCCTTACTTCTACTGACACACACACTGACAAAATAATGCGTTGCTAACGTTACGCACAGGCGCAGTTGACTTCATTAGGCGCTTAATTCCAAAAGGTATTATCCTAATAGCATTTGAATCGGATGGTAAAATAAATTATTTACATTGAATACATCGTATATCCATATTCGATTTGATATCCAATTACACGAATCCTGCATGGCATCAAAGACTTTGCAAGAATTCAAAGACAAATAATTCAATAAAGGCTTGATCTGACTTGAACATGCACAAAGGCTTTTGCAGGCTGCCTTAGATACGTTCTAAGGTTCTGCGATGAAAATGGGAATGAAGTTTGAAGTTTTGTGATAGGTTTACAGAATATACAAAACTGTTAACATTTGAAATGTCTGTTTGATGGAAAGCAAATAAATTTTGACGAATCGTTTGGTGTAATGGTCGAAAAGTCGGCTACCATCGACGTAACAACTTTCGGGTAAATAACGCATCGTTCAAACAAATAAAATCGACTAGTTGCCATCGATGAATTGTAATTCGACGAAACGTTTTTAGGTGTTTAGAATAGTGAACCCTGGCGGGTACTAGGGCAGGGAGACTACCAGATGACCCTTCGGGCTAGTCGAACAAAATGATTATATTTTATCATTAATGCGAAATTATTTTCATTCGAAAAATTTTCTTTGATGAATTTAACCCTAGGATAAGACCTAAATCTCTTAAGTGTTCCACCTGAGCGGATTTAATACATTTTTACATGAAAATAAAGAACTCTATTTTCATAATAAATAGAGAGACTATACTTAAAGAATATCAGGTAGAACAGTCCATTTTAACCTTGAAAAGCTATTGCGTTTCAATTTAACTGTATTAATAACAATTAAAGTATAAACCATAATATTTTAATAATGATTCATCGTTAGCCGAAAGATGTATGTTACACTGCGTGATAAACGCCAGAAAATCATCCATTTGGTCCTTTTGTAGAAGAGGTCAACCAAAATGTAAAAAATGAATTTTTTATAGACTGTATCCGACATACATGCATTTCTTAAAATGGTACCTAAACTGTATCTCTGTTGTACTAAATTATAATTAAAGTCAAATTTTTTCTTCCATTTTCGATGAAATTACTATACGGAGAATCGGACTTTACTACGTTTTCGACTAATAAAAATGTTTAAACGGTCATACCCTATTAAAATAAAACACTTTTTTGTTTTTCCGCCATTTTTACATTTGGAACAAACATAATGAGGTGTAACCATAGAAATATTATGTACATTAGCTCAATGGGTGTAACTATGTCTTTTCTTGTTTGTCTTTTTTCTGCATGTTTAGTTGCTTTATAAAAATGTTTCTTCCTTTTTTCAAAAGCGGAGAATGCCCTTTTTTCCTTAATACGTTTCAATTTAAAGTCCATCTTTAAAAAAATATAATACACAATTCAGAACCGTTTTAACCTTCAAGTACTCGCACTTAGCCGAGTTTAAGCCTGAATTGTAGTGAAAAGATACTTTGCCGTTTCTACTGGAGCTTCAAGTCTAGACGAAGCCTTAGAAAAGAGAATTATACAACAAAGTGACGATAACACTGGGCGCCATTGTTGACGCATACAATGTTGATCTGTTGTCACGTTCAGAAGCGGTTTAGGGTTTAACGTAGATAGGGGATAGTATGAAAAGAAAAACGTGCGATAGTTACAATTTTATTTCCATCAATTTCTTTGTTCTTCAAAAATTTTACGTATACATAATAATAAAATTTTGCTGGCTTTAAAAACATGGTGTAAGAATGGCAAAACCTACTCCTAGTCTTAATCACTGGTCTCAATCATATTAAGCGATAAATGTATTAGTAACGAAAACACAATGCGGCATTATTTACACAAACAAAATTCCGCTGTCATTCGCAGACCGTTTTAAGGTTAATGAGGTCATGATGCATGTTGTAAAAGAATATCATGACAAACATTATATTATTCTCAAAATGTATTTTAAAAAAAACCGGCCAAGTGCGAGTCGGACTCGCCCATGAAGGGTTCCGTAGCAGCAAATATCATCATAATATAAAAGTTCCTGTAGTTCTTTGTAAGTTTGATCGATGTTTTTATATTTGAGTTGATTAATTGAGAGGAAAATTGCGGTTAACGATTTATGTCGTATTAAAAAAAACTAATTACTTGATCTCGTTCAAACCAATTTTCAATGGAAGTTTGCATGGTAATACATTTTTTTAGTTTCATCGTTCTCTTATTTTAGAAGTTACAGGGGGGGGGGACCAACATTTTACCACTTTGGAAGTGTCTCTCGCGCAAACTATTCCGTTTAGGAAAAAAATTATGTAAGAAACCTTATTATCATTTTTAGACCTATCGATAGATACCCCACACGTAAGGGATGAAAAAAAATTTTGAGTTTCAGTTCTATGTATGGGAAGCCCCCAAAATTTATTATTATTTTTCTATTTTTGTATGCAAATCTTAATGCGGTTCACAGAATACATCTACTTACTAATTTTCAACAGTATAGCTCTTATAGTTTCGGTAAAAAGTGGCTGTGACATACGGACAGACAGACAGACAGACAGACATGACGAATCCATAAGTGTTCCGTTTTTTGCCATTTGGCTATGGAACCCTAAAAAGCCTACTGTTTATAATCCAAAGCGGTTCCAAAGGCAAGTTTATATTTGTTGTGTAATTTTTTTTTACCATTTATCTGCTAAACGTTTTGTGTACATGGTCAAAGTCAAAGTCAAAGTATTTATTTTGCAATTTGATTTACCAAGAAATTCTTTTGCACGTCATAAACTTTTTTCCTACCAGCACTTCGACGTGAATAATGGCCTGCTGCTGAGAAGAAGTGCCGCAAGACAGGTGGTGTCAGGTGAGGCCACCTGAGACATTCTTTTTCTAGTATAACAATTTATAGTTATAAAAGGCTATAACTTGCCCCCAATAATATAATTTATTTAATGCTCAGAATGCCGAATGAATCAAAAGTTCACAGCAAACGAAAGCAAAGCAAAACCCATGCTTTCAAAGACAAATTCAGTATGTCCAGGTAAACTACACCTAAAACGTGTTGCAATAAGCAACAAATCACTTAAAAGAACTACAAAAAATATCAATTACAACACCAATCCAGAGGGACGTGGAACAAACGTTCATTTGAGTTGGCACACACATAAATTACTCCTTAAGCCGAGGCACCAATAAACGGATATAGGAAAAAGTAACGAAATAAAGAAACAGACGGGGAAAAAATCCAACCACAATTTTTGTAGCTGTGGAAAAATCGCTGATAAGGCACTAGAGGCGACCGGTGTAAGGCGACCTTTGCAGCTTAAGCGGGTCAGGAGCGAGCTGAGCGAAGCGAGCGAAAAAACGAAGTGTCTTGAAACTTTTGTAAATATTTTTTACCAGAATAAACTAAATTGATTTCGCGTTACACTTTCTGTTGTTAAATAAATGTTTTGATGTCACAATGTACAAATACAGATAAATAAATATATAAATAGAATATAATGCATTTCCTTAAAAGTGCTTACATTAACAAAACATAAAGTCGGGTTCTTCCTATAAATATTCGTTACTTGTGATCTTAGGAAAAGTAACAAAATAAAGAAGCAGATGGTACATGGAAAAAAAAACCAATTGCAATTTTTGTAGTTTACTAAGTAAGGCGAACTTTGCTTCTTAAACGGGTAGAGAGCGAACAGAGCTAAGCGAGTGAAAAAGCGGAGCGTCATATTAAAGCGAAAATGCATTTACGAGTTAAGAATCTATAGATTTAATTATTCTGTATTTACATTTTCTGTTGAAAATAAAATGTTTTAATTTAACAATGTACAAAACTGTGCCGCCACAAGAGCGCTGGCTGTGTTTTCGCGAAATTATTGTTAGAGCTTACTTAGTATACTTGAAATTACAATAAACTTAAAAATCAAAGATCAGATGAGCCTTTAGCGTGACAGTACATAGAGCGACGGTTCAAGTCCATCAAGTGGGTCTACTAACTGATCTAGCATGAAAAGAAAATAATAATATTTTATAACATCCTTTTGCAAGCGCTTTGTTCCGACTTAGTTTAGTTATTGAAGCAACTACCAACTACCTTTGAACCATGGCTATACAACCATTACGGTACGACTTTCCGTATTTTTACAATGTTCAATAATGATCACCCAAGTGACCGCGAATAAACCTACTTTTCATTATTTTACTATGCCAGTTGGCACGGTCGGGGGGTCAACTATAGCTGGTCAGGTATTCGCCTTCGAGTGAAAATAAGGGCGTTGGAAGACTCTAATTTTGCAACGGTGACGTGTCAGCAAATCGGAAAGATCATGAGATAAATATCTTTTGTTGATGTAATGAATTGCTATTTAAGCCTGCTTACTGTCGTCGTGTTTTTACTAAGGTTTTGGCTGTGTTTCTTTAAACACAAGCATTGCCATTTGTACTGAGAAAAATATTCACATTTGTTTAAACTTTAAAGCAATTGTTCACCTACCTAATACCTAATTCATTTGGAGTCTTGAGTCTTGCCTTCCCTTTTGTATAGTAAGCATTACCTTAATTCTTAACAAAGGTATTGAAAATATCTTAGAACCAATTATAATATCATCCATTTGACAATACTACAAATCTCTAGCGCTTACAATGTCTTAATTTGTCAAAACGTTACAAAAGCCATAATATAATCATTTCCAATGTATTAAACTTGCGAACCTACCTTGTAACGGCCAATTTCTTTCCATAACTGTATTATACTGAAATAAATGTCAGTAAAGATTAACTTTTTTTATTTTGTTAATATTCTAAAGCCTTTTTATTCTTCTTGTATTTTATCATTTATTTATTTAAATAAATTCCTGAAAATGGTTGGATTTTCCAAAGTGAAAATAAACAAAACACAAATTTCTGTTGTCTGAGTGTGCGTGATAAACAAAATAATATTTTCACAGCAAAAAAGAAAATTTACATGCGAAGTTTTATAATAGAACGGCGCGCTATCTTACATTAGTAAAAAATAAAAATATGTACCGGTTTCACTCCTATATAATAGTTTATATAATATTAATTTACTTAAAGCAGTGTTGACTTATTTTTTACACCACAGGGGTCGCTAGTTGTATTCCCGAGCAGCTTAACCACTGTTTTACATAGGCAGTCAAGTTTCCTTTAAATATAATCATCATCATCATTTTCTTGTCCTTATCTCACACTAAGTAAGTAGTATCGGCGCAACTGTCTTTTTCCTATCACACATTCCAGGCAGGTTTTCTTTAAAATTATTCTATTCAAAAGTTATTTCACCGTTTCCTTTTAAGCTGTGTCACGAGCCACTCTCCTGTTCCCCAAAAATGAGATAATTTGATGCCACGATTAAACCACGCCTATTTAAGATTTTATGGGGAAACTTCCCCTGGACAGCCATTAGACGTGCATAATTTCTGTATTAAAGGTAAAAATGTGTTGGAGTTTGAAATCGTCGCTTTTTAATGTTACAACGGTTCTAGTTTGGGATGGAATTTAAATATCTGTTTATAGAATACTGCTTTGTGATTTTTTTTTGTTGTTTGCCTATTGTGAACTGAATTTTTTCTATACCTATCGGGGTGAATTAATTATGTACTTAACATGATGTGGTAAAAATCTTCTTCGTTGCTGAATTTCCAGCTAAAGTGGCTATAAAATATATTTTTTTTAGCAGCTTAATTAAGTTCATAGTATTTATGTTATTTATTTATTTCAAGTGAGACTTTTAGACAAATAAGGGTAGGTTTAGGATATACCAAGATGCTACAATAGACTATGCGATGCGATGCGACTATGGATGTACAATTAGCTGATCAAAAAGTCTTAATTAAAATAGAACTCTATGCGAGAGACATAAGGCTGAAAATTAGTTGTATGAATTTGACTCATAAGGGAGTATTATGTGCTTCCGACTATATCTGCCTTGAAGGATGCTCTTTTACTGTTAAGTATTTGTTTAAGTATCCAACGATTCGACTTAAGAAAACTACTAAGTGAACTTGAGCTGTCAGTTTTAATTTTCCCAAAGAAAAAAATCACAAAGCAAATTTTTTCACGCAAACGTAGCTTTAAATGCGTGATAACTTCTTAATATTCATAACGTGAACGGCGACGGAGGGAATAAGCCCATCAAATTACACAATTACCAGTTGATCGGCCTTTTTAATAAAGCCCTTGGTTGGAGGAAATTGATTTGGCTTTCGCCTCTTAGCCAAATGAAGTGGCAGTTTGCTTTGGAGAAAGAAATTGATAGCCATTCCTTGGCTATTACATTCGTGATGGCAATAGACTTTATGGGGAAAAGGAATTTCACGCGAAAGTTTGAGTGATGCTTTCGATGAATAGGTACTTTATAATGTAAGTACGTACTTGTGAATCTTAATTTTTCGAAATAATTATAGACAAGATCATAATATAATTCCTCATATTCTTTTGTAATTCAATCATAAGAGAATGTGAGGTCTATAGGTTTAAAAGAGGAAGATTTTAACCGACTTTTAAAAAGGAGAAGTTATAAATTCGACTTTATTTTTTTAAATGTTTGTTACTTCCATATTATAATTAATAGCATTATTTATTCTATGGCTACCTTATAGTTTTTACGAAGCAAACCTGATATATATACCTAATATATATATATATATATAAGAATCATAATTAATATTTATATATTATAATATAATATATAATATATTATATTAATTATGATTCTTATTTTGTTCAAAAGGTGGTGGTTTAAAACACATACAAAAGTTGTAATTATTTTTTACTCTTTTTAGATTTTGTTTTTTCTTTCTATTTTTGTTTTTATTAATGTAGCTTGTTTTAACAAGGTTTTTTTAAAAGGAAAATCTGGACTGGACTGAGCTTTTTATTGTAATATTATTAGGTCAAAACTCTACATCCATAAAATTGTTTTCGCCGAAAGAAACTAAACAATGCCATTGTTTCAGGTTCAATACGCGCCTAAAGTTCGAGTGTTTCTAAAGGCAGGGGTCATCAAAGGTCGAATACAAGAGGGAGACACATTGTTTGTTGGTAAGTAAAGATTTTATTCATTTAAAATATTTAGTAGGTACTTTTCGTAATTGCTTGTTGATCTACACAACAAAAAAAATAATATTTGGAAACAATCACATAAAGTAATTCCGTTTTAGAGCCCAGATGGAGTTAGTAAACCATTATTCATAAATCATCATCATCATCTCAGCGTCTTTCAGAAGAATTCCTTGGTAAATCAAATTGCAAAATAAATACTTTGACTTTTCTTCCCGTTTGCATCCAGTATAGAGCCCAGGGTCCGCTTTGACTATGATCCTAGTTTCGACAAGCCTGGTTAATACAATAACCTTTATTCATATAATCACACGTATATATTCTACAGTGAATATTGCTACGCGTTAAATCTCATTAAAACATTATCGGCTTAAACGTGATCAGTGAATAGCCACACAACGCAGTACATTGAGCGACGCTTCCTGATGAAGTGTCCCTCAATGGAATAGGCCGCAGTTACCGCTTACCATCAGGTGGGCTGCGAGCCTGTCTGCCAACTGATGCGGTTTAAAAAAAAAAAGATCAGTTGGCGCAGACACTTCATTTAGGAAGCGTCGCATGTCGTCGCATGAATGCTTATTTGTTCAACCGACCATTTTAACGAATTTCACTTTTAAATGCAGTTACAATAAGGTTGAATTTCCTGATCGATTGGTATAGGATACTTGCTTTTTGGACCTTAAATACGTATACAGTAACAATTTTAGTTTTTTTTAAACCAACACTAGTAAATATAAACTTCATGCTTATTTGTTCAAAATCCATGGAGATTCACCAAACGTGTATCCGAACAATAAATTCGTGCTTAAGTGTTCAATCTCCTCACGAGTAACCAATCACGGCAGCGTATTTTGATGATGCAATACGCCGCCATATTAAATTCTTTCGCGTCCAAGCGAGTTGTTAGCACGCATTTGTGTTAATTTAAGTTATATTATTTATTAGAAGTGTTTAAAGCATCGGAAAAGGTGTAAAAAATGTCCGTAACACATCATAAAACGAACAAAATAATTACAACTATAGAAAGAGATCGGTAAGTTGTATTTTTTTGTTTCATTACATCGTAGGTCGTCACTGCGTATCGCCAACTTGCTGCACAGGATGTTTAAAATCTCATTGTTATGATTTCGGATTAAATTCTACATCTAAATGAAATAGCCGCGTATCCTTATGATAAATCATTGTGTTGAAACTGTAAGGTTGTAAAATATTAAATTAAACATATTTTGTGGTGTGACTGGGTTCCATTAATACGGAATGTTTGATATATAAAATATTACTACTCTATGCTTTAATAATACTCGCATGTTTGCTAATTGTTTTATTTTATGGGTAAATTAATTAACATAATAATAAGCTTTATACTGGTGACTTTTTTTACCGTCAGGAAAAAAGGACTGTATTTTGTACCTAATACGATTTCTATACGTGAGTGTGTAATATCCTATGTCTCGCTCCCTCTAAATATGCGACGGAGCGCGGACTATGATGGTGCGAGACGGCAACAGACTGGCTGGCATACCGTAGAAGGAGAGCCGAGTTATCTATTTATTTGTAATTTATAAAATTAAATACCAAAAAAAGTCTTAAAACTATGAAGACATTAAACAGACAAATTATACAAACAAGAAAACATAACGGAGACTATAAAATATAAATATCAAAAACAATGAACTATTCTAAGATACGTCTTAACTCTAAATAAAACTTCACTTGTGCCTATCTTTATTTTACCGTACTACCTATACTATTTGCTATACCCAAAACGTTAATTCCCAACATCCTGTATATGCTCTTAAGACACTTAAGTACTGAGTATTTTCGATTGCAAAATGTTCAATCTCCATTGTAGTAATGTTCAATCTCCAAATACAAAATTACTTATGTGGTTTTTTGTCCAACCTCCATAAAAAAGGTTGATTTTAAACGTAAGCTTTAAACTTTTTAATGTTTATTTTTGGAATATACTTTTTTTACTATAACAGCCATTTATTTAATACGACAGTTGTAAGAAATCAAATTAAATACTCTAAATAATCAATAAAATGTCTCTAGTGTAAAATGGTGCAAATGGAGATTGAACAAATAAGAATTCATGCGACGATGTGCTGCCGGACTTTAGACTCCTCCGATCTTCGAGCAACATTCAAGTCAACATCTCCTACATTAATATTGCCGAATCTGAAATAAATAAATATCTCTGGACATTATTCACACAGCGCCATCTAGCCCCAAACTAAGCATTAGCTTGTGCTATAGGTGCTAGACAACGGATAAACATTACTTACTTATTTACTTTTTTTTTTGTAAATACATACATATTATACATAGAAACACCCAGACCGATACAAACAGACATGTTCATGCACACAAATGTTTGTACCGTGCGGGGATTGAACCCGCGACCTCTGGTGTAATAGCCGACTTCTCGACCATTACACCAAATGGCTCGTCAAATTATTTATGATTATCCATTCCTGATTGAAATAATAATAAAGCATATAATTGACCATCTATCATCCGCCTTCATCACTTAAAATTACGGCAACACGGAATCGCGGTAAACAATATTTCAGGCCCAGAGAGCATTCGTGAGATTTATTTTTATTCCCATCTCGGAACATGCATCATCCCTATACGGAAACAGTGTTTTCATTGTAATAATAATAAAATATTTCGAAGAAGGAAGCCTTTTAATATTGCAAGGAAGAGCTTGGATATGAGTGAAAGAATTTTTCGTCTGGATGTTAGGTATATTTGGAGCTTATTTATGAAAGTATTCCATTACAGGTATAAGCTTGGTGATACATTTAAAGGTACTTAAGTAATTAATATGGTGAAAATTTTCGTGGTGTTTACTAATAGTAATAGTTGTAAAAGTAACTCTTACTTAATATTTAATTTAACTTGTAAGAGTCAATATTGCGTCTAAGAAAATCACAAAGAAATTATAAATGTACATATCGAAAAATCCCAAAAGAAGTAGCTGAGCTCAATATATTTATTATTTTATCTTGGGTGAAATTCGAACCCACGATCTCTAGGGTTTAGGGTAGTCAATACCAACTGAGCTATCGAACAAGTCAAATATCAATACTTGAACACGTAATGCATAAACATTGTCTATCTGCCAGAAAATAGGGGAGCATGGGGTATTTTCGATAATGGAAAATTATTTTCCTCTCCGCACCTGCTATGAAGTAATAAATATGTTATTTATACTCAGTGTATCTTTACAGGTTGTCAGGCGAGTGCGAATCCGAACAATTTAACCTACAAGTGGTTTGTGAATGGTGATCAAATTGCTGGCGATAAAAGTGAATTGGTAAGTTAACAATTTGTGTAAATACATCTTATCTTAATATTGATATAAAAAGGTAAAATGATTTAATAATTGACTTAATGACATAATATCGCAGAGTTTAAACTATAGTTTGGAAAGTTATAATTTGGCATAATTTTTTTCTAAACTACACTACATAAGTTTAATACTGGGAAAGGATTTCTTGAAATTAATAAGAAAACATTAAGTTGTCTCAAACGACGTTGTGTGAAGAAATCTAGTTAGGTATTTAATGAAAAAGGAGAGTAAAATTTTTTTTACCAACCCAAATTAAAATAATTTTGTACATGATAGATGTGGGAAACAATGTATAGATTTTTTTTTTTTGGTATTTAAGATCTTTAAATTATTCAGAGTTTGAAATAAACAACGTGATGTCTCGAAAAAGAGAAGGTTTTCCGAACGGAATATTTCCTTTGTTTTAGACTTCTTATTTTTTTTTGGGCTGAGTACACTAATACAATGACTTTTCTCCCTGAAATGCTGTTGTGAAGAATCCAACAAGAAACTATATAGTTATTCTTTCCAATCGTCATTTGTTCAAATATGTTTGTATTACATTATTTGTTTCCTTTATTTAGCAAAATTACAAAAGAGTACACACAGATTACCTTAAACACCATAAATACAAACAATTATAGTGCAAAAAAAAATTAATTACGAAAGCGCAATTAATTTATTAAACGTGTTACGGAACGTTATTTCAAAATTAGTGCAGGCCCAATAAAAATAATTTAAAACTTTCACGACATTTTATTACTCATACAGCGTACTGCACTTTGTTAATTCATTAAAATGCATACAATTACATCCACGGGCTATATTCAGAGCGTGTTCTTTTATGAAGAGGTCCCACATATCTTCGCTTGTATTAATTTTACAAACAACATTTGCATGTTGGGGAAAATATCCTACCGGAGGAGAATTTTCAAATTTCTTCTTGGCACACCGAGCACCTGCAATATGCATTTTTCATTAGCCATGTGTACAGTCCCCACTCTCCCCTTAGTTTTGAAAACTGCATCTTCACGTCTCGGCTTATACTTTCTGAGAAGCGCTGAGTTGTTACGTTATGTTTTCTTGGAATATCAAATAAAAATTCACATGGTTTTTAATATTTCTTTAATCAAAATATAATTCATCGTCAAAGTAGTATACATTGATCGAGCCCCGAAGTAAGTAGCTCAAGCTCTTGTGTTATGAGTGTCGAAAACAACGAAGTTACTTTAATATACAAACATTCAGACACAGGACAAACACAGATGTTAATCACATTAATGTTTGTCTGTCAGTCAGTGGTATTCGAATCCACGATCCCACTACCAAAATTGTGCTTCGAAAAATTAAGGACCTCGTTTAGCAAGCAATTTAAATATCTGGCAAAGAATCCGTGGTCTTGAAAGCCATTTTGAAAGCATTTATCTGTTTTACTTCACTAATTTCAACAATTTAATTGCATTTAAATTATCGGAGACTATGCTGCAATGGTAATTAATGTGGTTAACCAAATTGCGGTATGGATTTGTAAAACGTAAGCTCAGGTTTACGATCACTGCAACTTTTAGTATGCTTGTTGGTTAGTGCAAACCGATCAATGGTGATGGATGGTAATTAAACAATACTTTATTTATTTACAACAAGACAGAAAAAAAACTGACAATAAAAACAACATTAAAAAAAATCAAAATGAATCGCTGAAATGTATAAGTGTGCACATAACTTTAGAACAACTCTCCCAAAAATAGTTGTTTATTAATTGTTCTAATATGGACAAAATTTTCAAATAGTGATTATCGAAAAATATCCTTATGAGTAGATGAAGACAAGAGCTATCGAACTCCTAACATTCGATGACGATCAAGGGACAATACTCATATTTTTAAACAATGTAGTAAAAATTATTCTATTTGCTTTATTAATTAGTGTCGGTATAATTGTACTTAATTTAAAAGCATTCAAACACTTAATATAATAAAAAGTCATACTACAATTAACTAGCATAATTTTATTATTTATTTATTGAGGATCTACTAAAGAATTTGAATTAAAATATGACTTTTCATCTCCGACAAGTTTGCTTTGCCCTAGTTTCCGGCCATAATTCACACATTATTCGCGGTCCCATTATTTTAATACAAACTTTCAACCCCTACTTTAACTCCCCTTCCCACCCAAACAACCCAAAACACGTGTTTAATTAGTTTAGTTGATAAGGTTAAATTAAAAGTTTCGTGATGGTTCGTTTTTTTATTTATAAATGTTGATGTACAGAACCAATTAAGATAAACTCTGGTAAATTATTCAACATATAAAGAAGAAGAAGTTTTCAATTCGACTATACATTTTGTATGTGTGTTACTTAACTGACCACGTAACTTATTAATAAGTGTATCGATTTCGATGATTATTTTTATTCGAAAGCTCGGACTACTTAGAATTTTTTGAGTAATCCCTTATAAAGTGTATTTGTTTGTAGCTATTTAAAAGCCATTATTAAACTATTGGTTCATTTCAAATGATAAAAAAATAATTTAAACAAAGAAAACTGACTTCGAACAAAATCTTTATTAAAAATAAATCACTTACAATTATTTTAATATTTGGAATAGGTGTCCGCTTCGCTCATTGTAGGCAGTTTTTACCACCTTTGATATTATATCTTTATGTCTTGCTTTAGGTGCTGAAGAATGTAACTAGATCTTACAATGAAGCAACAGTCAAGTGTGAAGTTCATAATAGCGTGGGGACGAGTGCTGACACCAAAACTTTGGAAGTAGCATGTAAGTTTTTTCCTTGAATATAATTTTGTATGCACAAACGACAGATCTTCGAATTCTGCGGGCAGCGGGTCGGCATCGGCAGCGGGGAGATGTTTTGTATGGAATCCCATAGTTCCATAGAGACCCGTTCTCGAATACAGCGGGGCGGGAGCGGGAGCGGCGTGCGGTTCACCACTTTACAGCATCGTACCGCTATTGACGGCGCGCGCCAAGCGGTGACCGCTGCCGCGAAATTCGAGGCCAAGGCCGAAGTAGCGTCCACAGTCATAGGATTTTAGGAACACTTAACCAGGTAGCGTCGTTCAATGTGTTGTCACACTGTAGATTCCTCTGATCTTCGAGCTTAATATTTCGCTTCACCACGTCCACCAACCACGCTCACAGCGAGAATCGAACCCACGACATCCGAGACTAGCAGCTAAGCCACTGTACCACGGAGGCAGTTAGTTGACAATAATCATTAGACCTGTTAATTATAATGTGGCCTGTAAGACAATTGTCCCAGCATTACCGCGATCGACTAAATCCATTTTGATGCTTCATCGCTCTATTATATTCTAATAGGTACAAGTCGATAAACAGCGTCTATACATTATCTTGGTCATTGACTTAAACAAGCTTCGGAGGGATTATCACTCCATTAGTCTGTGAGGGTATTAGGCTAATACCTACTTATCAGATTGTTGCCATACCATTGGTTATAGCTTTAGCCTAGATCAATTTAATAGCACCCGCTCGGTACATCGTTCGATGCGCGATGAGAATCCACATTTGAAGACTGGCCGGCTGGGATCCAATCTATTCTTAAATATATTTCGTTTTTCCTAAAGGTTGACTGGTAGAGAATGCTTTTAGCGTTAAGTCCGCCTTTTGTACCTAACTTGTGTGGTCAATAAAGTTTTTATAAATAAATAAATAAATATTTGACGAGCCGTTTGGTTGAGATGTATGTATTTTTTATTTTTTTTTTTATTTTTTTTTTTATTTACACCAAGGGTCACGGGTTCGATCCCCGCACGGTACAAACATTTGTGTTCATGAACATGTTTGTTTGTATCAGTCTGGGTGTTTCTATGTATAATATTTATGTATTTACAAAAAAAGTATAATATGTAATGTTTATCCGTTGTCTAGCACCCATAGCACAAGCTAATGCTTAGTTTGGGGCTAGATGGCGTTGTGTGTATAATGTCCAGGGATATTTATTTATTTGTCCAGGGATATTTAAATACTACCTCTTAGACGCATCGTTGATCTAGTTTAAATACCTGGACGTGATCTTGGGGTCCTAGGTTCCATTCCCGGGTTGAGAAAAATGTTGTAATTTTTTCAGACACAGTTTGGGTTTGTGATCACAAATCCGATTGATGAGATATCAACATTCCCATGTCGGCGGTAGAGTCATTATATACTATTTGTAATTATTGACCCGTCTAAAGCCTACATAACGAAGATTTTGCTGAGTGCTACTAAAAGAGTCATATTGTAAGGAAGTGATAGATATATTTTTTATAGTGTCTCAGTACATTGTCTCCACTTAGCCTGATGGTAAGCAAAAGGGGAACCCAAATTACCGAGATAAATAGATAGATTTGCTGTTTTTTTTTCTTCAGATAGAAAGCGTTTGAAATGAAATTACGAACCGCTTTTCTTTGCAATATTCAAGTGAATGTTTTCTTGCAGATGGACCGACATTCAAAGAAAAGCCTCAGAATGTGGAAGTAGAAGTAGGATCTACAGCTACGTTGAGCTGCAGAGTGGATGGGCATCCTCCACCGAAGATATTATGGCTGCGATATGAGCAGGATAGAGTTGTGGTAACTATGAGCATTTTGTTTTACTTTGTTTCTTGTGATGTTTGCCCAGATGATCTCTATTTCACGTCCTCATCACTAAACAGATTATGTTAAAACTTGGTAGAACAAAAACTAGACTTTTAGAAAGGACATAGACACCTGTTTATCCCGGAACTTTACATACAAATATGTATATCCATAGGTTAACAGAAACGAACATTGATAGTGTGATCAATGGAAACGAAAGTGTTTTATTTGCTCTTTTTCATGTTGCAATGAAGAAACGAATATTAGTTTATAAATACACTAGCGGCCGCCCGCGGTTACACCCGCGTGATTCCCGTTCCCGTGGGAATTGATCAAAATTCTTTGTTATCGGATGGCTACGTCTTAACATCTACCTGCATGCCAAATTTCAGCCCGATCCGTCCATTGGTTTGGGCTGTGCGTTGATAGCTATCTATGTCAGTCAGTCAGTCAGTCACCTTTGAGTTTTATATTATATACATAGTTTGGGAGCTGAAGAGTAAGTAACATAGAATAAATTTAGTTGGTCGGATTGGAAGGACAGAAATCGCATGGTCCATCCGAAAAGTTGTAAGAAAATCTCATCTTTCAAAATCTATGAAATATTATGATAAGTTTTTAATGCTGATCCTGATAAGGTCCTGATAATTTAACTGTCAAACAACAATGATGCTTAATTATGTGACAGTCGTGAAACTGGCCCTAAATATTTTGGTACGAATACAATGTGTTTTTTTAAACAGAGAATGGGCAAGTCCCCTAACCTTACCATCACGGCGTCTCCTAAATCTGCGGGGCAGTACTGGTGCAGGGCAACCATAGACAACCATCAGGATATAGAAGCACCAGCCATGGTTTATGTAAGAGGTGAGTAAAGAGTTTCCCTTTTTTTATACCACATCAGTTGGCAGACAGACGCGCAGCCCACGTGATGGTAAGCAGCCACTGCGGCTTATTCCATTAAGGGACACTTTATCATGAAGCGTCGCTCAATGTGCTGCCAGACTGTAGGCTCATCTGATCTTCGAGCCATTAATTTCAAGTGTACTAGCTCCCACATTAATATTGCCGGAACACAGCCAGAGCTGTTATGGCGACAGATTTCCCCTGTGGGGGTAGTAGCTAGCCAGTCGGACTCTGAAAAAGCCCTACCACCAACCAGACCCGTGGCGGGACTTGAACCCACGACCTCCGGGTTTTAAACCCGAGCGGCTTAGCCACTGTTCCACGGAGGCGGTTATATTAGAACCATTAGACATCATGTATGTGAAGCGACTTCAGCCACTTGGCTACAACAGCAGCTCAGAAAATGTAATAACTGTTCCCAAAATAGCAGTTTTTATTAATGTCAATCAATTGTTTAATGGTTCTTCACCTGTACCTTCGTATGCCCGTCATCAAACACGCATAACCAGAACAATATTTCAAAGTGATACAAGGTGTCCGGAAGTTTCAACAACTCGACAGTTCCGAACTCAACTTGTCTGGAATGACCTTGCGAACGGAGATGCCGTCCGGAGTTAGGGTTGGCGATACACTTGTTTTAGTCGTAGAGAGACTCTCTTGCTCATTTTGTTGTTTTGTCAGAGCGTGGCGGTCATTCCATTGGTTAATTTACTGTTAAAAAGCTTTAATGATTAAAGCTGATTTAAAAAATATTATACTCTCGTGACGTAGTTCGATTTGAACCGATTACTAACCTTCTGATATAAGTTTCATGAAAAAGCTCAAAAGGTCGAATCTTTTGAGCACCTCACGCTTTAGCCAACCCTACTAGCAACTCGTTAGCAAGTTGCATAGGACTTGGTATTCCTGGACAAGTTCAGCTTTATTGACGCCCCGGGCTATTTGTGCCATGTACAACGCATCCATATTCCTGATCGTTACTGAAATAGCCACCATCTGGTGTCAGTTTCATAAAAAAATAATTTTAAAAAGATTGTCCTTCTCGCTTTAGTCAACCCTACCTGCAACTCGTTAGCAAGTTGACATGGGACTCGGTATTCCCGGACAAGTTCAGCTTTATTGACGCCCCGGGCTATTTGTGCCATGTACAACGCATCCTTATTCCTGATCGTTACTGAAATAGCCACCATCTGGTGTCAGTTTCATAAAAAAATTTAAAAAGATTGTCCTTCTCGCTTTAGTCAACCCTACCTGCAACTCGTTAGCAAGTTGACATGGGACTTCGTATCCCCGGACAAGTTCGGCTTTATTGCCCCGGGCTGTTTGTGCCGTGTCAAATGCATCCATATTCCTGATCATTACTGAAATCGCCACCATCTAGTGTCATAAAAAATAAGTGTAAAAAATGTTTTTCATGCTTTAGTCAACCCTAGTAGCAACTCGTTAGCAAGTTGACATGGGACTTGGTATCCCCGGGCAAGTTCGGCTTTATTGCCCCGGGCTGTTTGTGCCGTGTCAAATGCATCCATATTCCTGATCGTTACTGAAATCGCCACCATCTAGTGTCATAAAAAATAAGTGTAAAAAAAATGTTTTTTATGCTTTATTCAACCCTAATAGCAACTCGTTAGCAAGTTGACATGGGACTTGGTATCCCCGGACAAGTTCGGCTTATTGCCCCGGGCTAATATGTGCCATGTCAAATGCATCCATATTCGTGATTGTTGATGGACAGACGGTAGAGTTATTACCCTACGCATAATGTTTTCCGGGAACGAACGTTGTGAATGCGTGTTTGAATTGATGAATTATTAATGATTCTATATTGTACAAATGGTAATGAATTGAACCAATATTTTAAACATTAGTGGGTCGTGTAGAATTGGATAAATGTCATTTTTTTTTCTTTCAAATAGTTACGCCGTCTGTACCTAACCAAAACAGATACATTTTTAATTGTTGTTTTGATGTCCGTGTTTGGTATCGTTGTGTTGTGCAATAAAAAATAAATTCAATTAGAAATATGTAAGTTAAAAGTCTATTAAAACTGGTGGAAGTAGTAACTCAAATAACAGAAAAATGATGCATTACCTATGTGCATGTGACGTCACCACCTTTGGGTATTTATGGATTTTGTGCTAATTAAGTATTAGCTGGCGTTAAATTACTCGTTCGCTATAACACATCAAACAGACTGACATGATCACTTTGTAAACTGATGAAAATTAAATGTATACCATGAACAAACTAACAAACTATTTATAGGTAATATTGATGTACGTTTGGCTTGTCAACTTAGAGTAGTTAACCAAATTACTTCTCTAAGCTTGTCAAACATCAGTGAGTAATGTCTTCGTCGACGAAACGACATACATTAATGTAATTGTCGACTTTATTGGTCACTGTTATATTAATGTTTGTCATTTGGAAGACAAAGGTGAAGTGTATTATAGGTATTTTCAGTAATACGCGCCATAAAACTTGCATTACTTAATGATAATGCAAGCAATTCATCATTAATGTCGAGTCAATTTAATAGGTCACATTTGACAGTTCATCTATGCAAAGAAAAATATTCCATACGCTAAAGGAATAAAACTCAAGAAATAACGTCAGTTCTTTTAATACAATTATTCATTTAGAAAATAATAGACTCTACTCCTGATGACATAAGAAGCACATTTCTTTTCATAAATTAACTGTCAAATGTGGCCTATTAAAGTTGTCGAGTGTAATTAGCCTTGTTTATGGAAAACTACTTACTATCATAAGTCTGCAGCCTTATTTTCGAATGAGAAAGCACGGAAGCTCTAACTAGTTAAAATGTGTCAAACGAGTGGCTTATTCAAGTGGAAGAACCATTATGCTCTAATTAATATAGTTGCATGTTCACAGGTCCTCCGAAAATAATGTCCAATGAGACTCAATATGGCGTAGAAGGAGACGGCGTTAGAATCGATTGTGTTTCCTTCTCTGTCCCTAAACCTGACTTCATTATGTGGACGTTTGAAGGGAATGAGATCAACACATTTTTGAATGAAGTAAGTTTCACAATCTTAAAATGTTTTATAATAATTATTTTTTTATTTCTATCGATTTTTTTTCATCTAGTAATTACCTTAGTACTTAAGGTAGATAAACTTTACGATAATGACAACAGTATCGATATTAACGATAGGTCAAAAAATGTCAATAGTATTAAAAGATAATTCAATGCTTCCATTGCGCAAATTAATTTGCGTTTTTACATATTGATCGTAAGATCGCAATACTATCGCGATTTAGCAAAACCCTAACGCCATCTGTGAAAGGACAAATGAAATGAATATAACCAATGTTTTACAGGAGTACGCATTCTTAGAAGAAAGTTTACCGGATCGTTTGACAAAATCGACATTGATTATACGAAGGAGCGAATCCAGACACTTTGGAAGCTACAATTGCACTGTCATTAATATGTACGGAATGGACAGTGTTGAGATCAACTTGGTTGCTGATAGTAAGTACAAAATTTTTATACCACAAGACGTGTGGCGGTTAGTGTGAACCATGTTTTTGGATCAATATTTATCGATAAATCAAAATCTCAAGATACTTGAGTGAAATAACAGCTCATACATTCGTCAAACTTGTGAACAGGTGTTCCTTTTGGGGACTGGTTGGCTGGACCCACAGATCACCCCCTGTGGCTGGACCCCAATCTTCGATATTTTTTTTTATTTCAACCTTCACACAGCAAACTGATGACTTAGAAGTACTTTCATATGAATAAAATGTTATTATTAATGTTGTTAGAAAAATTTCGCGATTCAAAAGAGTGACTATGGAGTTTCTTGCCAATTATTCTCGACAGATAACAACATACCGAAACCAGTGTCACTGTATGATTGAATAATTATTAGTGCATCATAGTGGATTCACTATTCCATTTCGAAAAACGTTTCGTCGAATTACAATTCATCGATGACAACTGGTCGATTATTTGTTTGAACGATGCGTTATTTACCCGAAAGTTGTTACGTCTATGTTTCATTAGATCGAATGTCTTTTAGTCGATAGTTTAAATAATCGGAATACTGTAGGTCGACATAAAATTTCTCGATGGTTCTAAAAGAATAAAGAATATTTTGATTTGATTCTTTGATATTACTTATAATCTCATGGTGTTTGCAATCTTATGGTGGCATATAGATGCCAGAGGCAAAGGTATTAAATACAGTCTTCCATTTCAGAAACCTACTCCCTAATCCTCATAGTATCAGGGTGTGCGTCAGCAGCTATCCTGGTCCTCATCATAATGCTCATCATCATGTTGTGCCAGCGGAAGACGAAGACTTCAGAAGTGAAGAAGCCAGATATCACCGACATTGGGAAGACTTGCGTAGACCAGTATAAAGATAGTGATAGGAGCTCGAATATAAGTAATTTGAAGCTGGAATTGAGGCAGGTTGAAGGAAGCTGTGATATGGTGAGTAGTCATGATTGCATCCGGGGTTCAGTGGCTATAGGCCGCGCAGAGGTCCTAGGTTTAAATCCCGAATCGACAATTTGTGATCGTATTCTCTGGACATCTCTGGACATAAGGTAATTACACAGCGCCATCTTGCCCCAAACTAAGCATTAGCTTGTGCTATGGGTGCCAGAAAACGGATAAACATACTTTTTTTTGTAATTTCATACATATTATACATAGAAACATCCAGACCGATACAAACAGACATGTTCATGCACACAAATGTTTGTACCGTGCGCGGATCGAAACCGCAACCTCTGGTGTAATAGGCGACTTCTCGACCATTACACCAAATGGCTCGTCAAATCAAATGGTATTGAATCATATAGATTGGCCGGTGCAGCCAAACTCATCTTGGAAACACATTATTATAAATTATGAAAGTTGAGGCTTATGGCACGTTAATTATTTGGCTAATTTAGACTGTGTGTTTTGTTAAATAAAAAAGTAAGTGGTCACTTTAAAAAGAAAATATATTTTTAAAATTTAATAACCAAGATGGTATGTAATGTAAATAAAAATATTATTATTTATACCTTCAGTAAAACGAAGTTGTTTTTGTATTTTAATAATATGTTTATCCAACAAAATGCAACATGATTCTAGATCGTAAAGTAAGACTTGCTTTTTAGGAAAACTCCAACGCAGGATCAGAAACTGATCTCCACCCAACCTTGCACCTGACATCGAACCTTGGACTGCCTCTAGCAGGACCGGTACCGATCCCAGAGGGAGGCTACGATAATGAACTAATGAAACAGTACCAAAGATACAGCGGAGATTTCAATCAACCAATTAATAATTTACATTTTAAGGTATGTAATGTTTTTACAAAAACATCAAAAACAATCGCAAGAAATACAAAATTAATTGTATGACCTTTTTTGATAGCAAAAAAATGACATTCAAATGAATACTAATATTATAAAGAGGAAAGATTTGATTGTTTGTTTATTTGTTCGTATTGAATAGGCTGCGAAACTACAGAACCGATTTAGAAAATTCTTTTACTGTTGAAAAGGTGGTGTGTTATACCCGGTGAAATAATGAACTTTTGATGCCGGAAATGTGGAGGAATGAGGGGGATAGTGGATAAAAGAATTTACGCGCGGGTGAAACCGCGAAGGCGATCGCTATATAAATAAAAAAGTTCATGTTATTTTCTGAGTAGGTACACTGATGTATGCATTACAATTTCTTAGCCTTTACGAAAAATGCTTTATCTGTCAGATTTATGAGTTAAGTCCTCTAAGCATTCTCTTTGGGCTAAGATTAGATTTATATTATATAATTTTTTTAAAGAAAATCTCGAAGATTTAGCATCTTCGAGATTTTCTTTAAAAAAATTACATCTTGCAAAATAAATCCTTCAAGTCTTGAAGATCACAGACCAAGGGAAAATTTGTTAAAAATAAATAAATTATTAAATAATATTGCGTTTGTAGATTTCAATGATTGTTTTGACAGTGTTACCGACACCGGCTCTAGTCCAGAGTTTGATTCTCTGGCTAGACCAAAAAAACGTACTTATTTTTTTTTTTGTTTCTTTTTGATAAATAAACATTATTTACACAGCGCCATCTATGTTCACGTACATAAATGTTTCTACCGTCCGGAACTCAAACCTGCGACCTCTCCCTCCTTCTTTTCAACCAATCCACTTACTCCAAAGCGCCATTAATGTACTCAATTGTTTCCAGAACCATGGTCAAAGCAACGGCTACGTTCCCTACGTGGACTACAGTCGGGATTACGCACCTCCCCTGCCTTCCAGTGATTCCCTCACTGGATCTCTTTCGAGAAGCACTGATGGGTCTACGTATCCCAGCCATTTCGGGTCCCTGCACAGGCAGGCTAGTTGTGGAAGATTAGCTGGAGTTGGGCCTGATGGTGAGTTATAATAAGATTGTTTAAAATATGATGTTATTCCAGTTGGCAGGCAGGCAAGAAACTTCGTCACGAAACCAGACGAAACAATAGTAGTCACTATTATTTCTCGCTGGTGTTGTGTGAGAGGGTGGTACTTCCCCGGAACAGCCGGCCCGTTCGTACTGTAAAACAGCATGGCTCTATCACTACTAAACTTAGACGCACCCCTATCAGTTCGTTGAATAACACTCACTAACTTATATTTATGTCAGTGGTAAAACTCCTAATAGGGAACATGCACAATTTTTATTTTTGTCTTCATTTTAAAGAATTCCATGTAGAATAAACCACAGTTAAATTAAAAAATTAATACATTGTAATTTATCGGAAAAAATGCGGTTTTAAATTGACCGTTTTAATTTTCGCGCGAAAACGGACCTATGGTTCCGATGACATGAATGACGTCACTCAAGTCTTGTCACTGCCTCACTAGTCGAGTGGTCGTACTTCACTGTACTTGTTCGTCGCTGGCTTTCATACTTTTGCATATTTTTTCGAGTTTTGAAATATTTTTTTGTAAAAAATTTAAAATGGACTATCTATCAACATCAGGTGATCATAACAATACCACTAATATTCCGAAAAAAACCGTGTTTTATGCCAATGTGGACATTGACATAAAACACGAGTCAACACGGTCAACACACATCTATTTCAACAAAGTTTCCAAATTAATTGTTTTTGACAGGACCTTCTGACCCAAAACTGAGAAAAAAGTGGTTTCAACCTGCGAAAATACAAAGTTTAACAACTATGCTTTATACATACCGTAGTAATTTAGTCCCTTTCATTTCTACCCTTGAAAACTCTGCACTTTCGACAAATAAAGTTAGAACCATGTCAACACTAACTCTTGGTAAATTCCTGGAGTCTGCTTTGATGAACCCAACTTCCATATTTATTACAAAAACGCAATTAATATTCCGATAAAATAATATTTACTTTTTCAACCATATAGACCGACAAACTTATGTGTTCCGGTGGCCAAAATTGGAACTACGTGAAATGCAATGCAAAAGCGATATTTATTGACAGTTCTATACTGACAATAGCGACGCCGCCATCAGAACAAATAAGTTTGTCGGTCTAACGTCAAATAAGTTGATTGCTGTTTTAAAATACGTTTCGTTTCAGTTATTTTTAATTCGTAATTACAGTTAAAAAACAACATTATGTAAAATAAAAATGTTGCAGTGACCTTTCTTTTATATTATTTTAACATTTTAGTCATAAAATTTTCATAATTATTATATATGCATCTTCCCTATTGTTCATTCTACACACAGGGAGGCCTACATTTTTTATTACTTTTTTTGTTTAAAGTCGGATTTTTTAATAATAATCTAATTTAAGGTCCACCAAATTGAATTAATTCTTAATAAATATCTCTGGACATTATTCACACAGTACCATCTAGCCCCAAACTAAGCATTAGCTTGTGCTATGGGTGCCAGACAACGGATAAACATTACTTATATACTTTTTTTTTTTGTAAATACATACATATTATACATAGAAACACCCAGACCGATACAAACAGACATGTTCATGCACACAAATGTTTGTACCGTGCGGGGATCGAACCCGCGACCTTTGGTGTAATATAGCCGAACTCGACCATTACACCAAATGGCTCGTCAAAAAAAATAAATTCTTAATCTATTGCTTTGTGTAGTGATACCGATGGCGAACCCTGGAGTAGTGTTTGCTGGAGGAGTGGACGTCCGATATGCTGCTACGTATGGGAATCCATATTTAAGGGGCAGCGGTCCACTTTGTAAGTACCTACATCAAAACATCAATCATCATAAATTATAAATAAGGTGTTCTGTGATGATAGATAGATAGATACTCTTTACTGCACAAAACAAAGGAAAACATAAACCTAATAAAGCTGTACAATACAGGCGGACTTATTGCTAATAGCGATCTCTTCCAGTCAACTTTAGGTTAGAGGAAAGTATGAAAAATAGTTAGATGAAAGTTATTGCAAAAATTGTTTTTTGAACCTGGTAGTTCTCGCGTGGTAGTTTTTACTTATTTATTTATTTAAGCTTCACTGCACAAATCAAGTACAAAAGGCGGACTTAATGCCTCATGGCATTCTCTCCCAGTCAACCTTTAGGCCAAGCAGAAAGAAACAGTGTGTGGTGCCAATACACATAAAACTTATATGCTTATAGGTTTGAGTTAAATTACTTTTGTCTAAGTATTTGTTCTGCAGTGTTAATTATAAAGGCATTTGCCCTCCAGTGACATTTAGTAGGTCAACATTACTTTTTAAAGTAAAATTTTCAGTGAATTGAAACACTGTATATAATTGGTTACGCCAAACTTTCCTGGAATGTGGCAACTACTGTGGCAGCCATTATGACCTAGATATAGCCTTGTAATTAGTCTAGGCTTAACATGACACCAGGTTGACGCGTTCGATAAAATACAATTAGTTATTACCATGATTGTTGTGATAAGATTATATACCTACGTTAGGACAGTTTATACCCGGAAAATGCCTATCGAGAAAAAATGCCGCAACGAATTCAACTGTCGAAAGAAACGTCGGGTACTTAGTTCCATTAACATTTTGGGCGCCAAATTTGTTTATACTTGACAAGTTCCTGCTGGCCCTGTGCGCCAACGACGACTTTATTTGACAAAAAACCCTGGCTCTAAAAATATGAAATAAATATGTTTAAAACGATAACTGGTATTTTGTCCTTACCTACATCTATAGTAATTTATAAAGAGGAAAGATTTTGATTGTTTGATGTTTGTTTGTATTGAATCCCGAAACCTCCGTAAATCTCCGAAACTACTGAACCGATTTGAATAATTCTTTCACTGTTGGAAAGCTACTCTATCCCCTGGTGACATAGGGTACTTTTAATCCGTGAAATGTGAAGGAAAGGGGGGCATATTTGAAAAAAGTAATTACGCGCGGGTGAAACCGCAGGCGGAAGGCTAGTTCAACAATAAAAATAAACCAGCTCTGGCGTACAGGACACGATATCGGTGCGTTCGTATCTTGACGTTGAGAAGGTTAATCCGTGTTTAATATGTTGATTTAAGTGATTAGTAGTCAAGTTAATGTCAGAAACGACTTTGTGACATTTAACAAACCTATATTTTTCCCAATTTTTCTTTACAGCTTACATACAACAAGTTAACACGAATCCAACATCAAAACCAGCCCCGCCCCCGTACTATTCAATTAGAAATTCTAATCTTCATCTACCAGGTAAGTTACAAATAATTTAACATTCCATTTACATTAATTACAGATTATAATTTACAGGTGCTCATTAAAATTTACAATTGTTAATTTTACGGCAATGTCGACGATCTTCAGTTGCCCTTTGTGATGTTTTAATTATGAATTTTAATCTTACTGATAATATTTTTAGACAGTCAAACAAAAGTTGGGCTTGGGGCTAATTGAAATATTTTATTTTTGCATAAGTAGCTTTTCACGAAAAAAGACTAAAACAATTTGGATTGAATTGAATTCAAGTGATACGAACGAATGATGTTTCACTTTTAGATCCAAAACCATATTTATTTATTTTTTTGGAAGGGACCCATTCATTCATTCTGAATTCCGATGCAGATAAAAATAGCGAGCAAAACCAAGTTTATTTATAAAAAGAACAATGGCAGTTTTATACCTGTATGTTTTTAAAGTGTCTTAAAACTTGACTTATACAAAAACGATTATTTGAATTAGCCAGATTTTTACATCATAACACATTTTTATTTAAAGGCTGATATTAAATCATGAATTATAAAAACCTCTTAGTTGATTACAATATTAATATCTTACGCGTTTGTGTTGCCGCTTTAGAAAAAATAACACATTTATATTTTTTTCAATAATAAGAAAAAGAAATAAAAATAATTTATTTCAATGCAATGTGTAACTTAGAAATTATATATCATTAAAAATAGCACAGTGGAAGTTCCCTTCGTACATAAAATAGCGTAATGTTTCTTTATTGGTAAAAATGTAACTTTTAAAGCTGTCTCGTGTAATAATTAACTATCTGCCAATTGCAACACTGCTAAAAAAGTTATTTTGACAGCAGGAAACTGCAAAGCAATTTGTTTGACAGTCTATTTTTTTTTATAGGTTTTGGCTTTGCACGGTCTGTACTTTAGCCACAGACGATATTTAAAAGGTCCAGTATTCTCATAAATGTTTTAGGAGACTGTTTATTTTTCCTCTGACTGCTTCTAAGATGACTATTTTAATAAAAAATAATTTTATTAATTACTAAAAGAAGAAAATAAACAATGATTTGTTTCATTACCAACATAACCTCAAAGTACAAAAATACTTATAACTTTTTTTTGCAACCACCGTTTGTTAAAATTCTTTTTGAAAATGTTTATGTAATGCAATTGCTAGTGTATATGCATTTTTTAAATCATAGACGCCCCAATTTTTATCCAGGACAAACGTAGTATGGGACTTTGCCATTGTTCTTTGGCAGTTTTATTTAAGTTCTAAATATTGTAAAAAAAATAAGCTTTCGTTTCAGTTTTTAAAAGAAATAAGTTTTATAAGGATGAAAGAAATGAATAATCCCTTGTTTGAAGTAGATTCCTTTATTTCTCTTGGTAGATAATGTAATTAGTCTGATAAAAATGATTTTTTTCTATAGCAGGATCATCACCGTCATCATCATCGTCATCACGCCCGGTGACGAGTCCCCTAGCTTCTTCATCATCTACTTCTACTAGTGGCGCTCAGCCTCAAGTAAGTTCTATAGATATTATTTTATTTAATTTAGTAGTTCTTCTATAGGGTATAATAAGTTAACGAACTTTTTGGTCTTGTAAGTAACAGGCGAAAAAAAAGGGAGCGAAGCATGGGATCCAAGTGGTCGAAGGCAGTCTTATCTTCTCAAAACTTTGAGTTTAATGATTTTGGTTTTTGATTTTGAATCAAGTTATTGTCATATAAAATATCAAAGATAAATAGGTGTATAGTTGACTGTCAAAAGTTTAGAGCGAGATTGCAATATATCGAGTTTTTGAATTTTTGTTAGCCTTTTTTAATCCCACTGCTGAGCAAAGGCCTCCCCTTCTGTCCGCCACTTCTCCACATTGTGCTAGTTGCTGCCACTCAGGCATAAAGACGTTTAAGTCATCTATACATTCAAAGTTCTTATATTACCGAAAGGATAATACTATGAATTGGGTTGTATTTAACTGACATCAAAAAATACTGATTGTGCATAAAAAAATACTGAATTGCTAAACTAACCTAACCTTTGATGTGCAATCAGTTATTTTGATGTACATTTCAGTATTTTTGTGATGTACACTTAAAAATATCCCCTATGAATTTAGCTCTCATTTTTGAACGAATTTTAATTAATTTTTTTTCTCGACATTTTGTCAACTTTTTAGAACATTTAGACGATTTAAGCTAGTTTAAATCATAGTTATTTCCACGTTTTAGAAAATAGTTTTTTTTTATTTTAGGTGCCTAAAATGTCTCCTCAGTCTTCGGGAGCGCTATACATATTACCTCCGTCCAGCCAAGGAAGTATGCAGACAAACCAAATCACTACTAAAGGTTAGTACACTATTTATTTCACTCGATTGTTTCTATAGAAATAATTTCGGAGGAAAGACAAAATGGGATAAAAAACTTTTTAGCAGACTCACTTTATTTACACATTATTAATTCAATATAACTTAACACTTACTCTGGAAACCTACTACAAAATAGACAAAGATTTTTTTTTACAAAAAGAAAATGTTAATAAATATGTAAAAAAAATCCATCCTTCTATTGTACTCGTAGATAAGATATTTTACGTTTATTTTCCTTTCAGGTACAGGAACACAACCCACCCCTGGTACACATGTATAGTTAACTCATTAAGTATTGTTAAGTATCTAAATATGTAGTTATTATGATTAAAAAAACATAAATGTCAACTTCATAAAGATCAATTAAAACTTTTACTCTAGATTACGAATTTTTAAAATTTGACTTTTAAGTTAAATTTTATGTATTCCTAAACATCAGGAGAGATTGTGGCCAAATGGTTACCCTTTTTGCTAAATAAAAACAAATGCAATGCGATTTTAAATAACATAATGTGTGACGTGAATGAAATAAAGCATTACGTAAGATAAATATTGAATAAAATGAGAGTTCATATTGATAGCAAAGAAAAACTATTTATACTTATAGTCAAATATCTTTTAAAAGCGTCCATTTACTTAGTGTACTAGCATCAAATAATTTTCGAAACAAAATTGTTTCTAAATTTTGTTTGTTTGGAATTAAAAACACATTATTTGTTAAAAACATTATAAAGTAAAGAATTTCTTTGAAATTCTGATTGTTTGGATAGACATTTATCTCTAATTTATAGGTTTTGCTTATGCATTACGAAAGAAAGAAAGAAGTACCTACCTACTAAGATTATTTTCATTTTAAACACACATTTTATTTTGCTTAGCTTGGGTTTTAGATTACTAGAAATAATTTCTAAGCGTAATAATTGAAGCCAGTAATGTATGACATTTATTTTTATTTTTAATGATCATTTTATCAGCATAAACTGAAGCTTTGGAATATATTTAAAAATAGTTAATTTTAGTTATAAAATTAGTCGATATTGATTTTAACGGCTTTAATTTTGAACAAATATGACAAATAACCCTAAAATAATGAAGCTTTAAGGTAGTATCAAAGAAAATGTAAATTAAACTTTTTTAATGTACGTGTGTGTAAACTTTAAAATGAGTTTTTCATAAACGCTTACATTTCTCGTTAACTATAAGGTGTTATTTTTAAATTGCATGTACACAGGATGTTTCGTAGTTTATTAAAACTTTAAATTCTATATTAAAAATCGCTTGTTATATGAAGATAAATAATTATTAAATATTGGAGGTGATTTCTTACCATAAAACGGATAACAAAAAAAACTGAAATGCTAACCTAACCTTTGTTGTGCAATTAGTAAATTTTGGTGTACATTTCAGTATTTTTTGATGTACACTTAAATTTATCTCAAAAAATACCGATCATTAAAATAGATACACTAGAATAAAGACGTTGCCTATGTTTTTTGACAAGACATCCTGTCTACATGTTACAAAAAAAAAATATAATGTGTACGTTACTAAATAAAATAGTATTTTAGATTTTATCTAAGACTGAATTCTATGTAAAACTTTTCCTAGAATTTTTTTTAAGTAAAGTAATAAAATAAGATGTCTATTTGATTTTTTATTTACGTGATAATTTTAACTTTTAAAAAGGCCTTTTCTAATTTTAATCAAACAATATTGTTATCATTTTCAAATTAAAATATGTAAAAATTTAACCAGAATAAATTGGTCAGTTTAAAACTTCAAGATGAAATTGTATAGTAAATATTGTGATTTCAAATATATTAGTTTTAGGTAGGTAGTGAGAATTAAATTGTGCATTGTTTCTATTCAATTAAAATGTATGCACCTTAGTATTTTTTATTCTTTATTTTTACACGACTGTTTTTATTTAATTAAAAAAAAAACGTTTAAAAGCGTATTGTAAGTTCTCGGAAGACCGCTTTTCGGCGTTTATCTCGCGGCTTACGATCTCAGTAACTACGTGACCTCTCGAGTCTCGACGCTTGCAAGCGATTTCCACCTAAAAGTGGCCGACCGAGAACCCTATAGACTGCTCTTGTTTGTAAAGTAGTTCGTACTGTAAAAAGGGTTTTTACGTACCTAAGTAATTCGTTTTCATGCCATAAATGTAAGAATAAAGGTTTTTTAAATAAAATAAAATTTGTGTCTCTTATAAAAATATTTACAAATATGTATAATTCTTTTTTCTCGAATGATAATTTTTTTTAATTACTTCATTCATTAAAAAAAACACTCTTTTTGTCATTGGCTTTCAAATTCATAAGGTAAATTTAGAGTATAAATTAAGGCAGTAAAATTAAATTTGCTTAAGGAATTGAAAAAGTTTTAGTTCAGCAAAATTTATTCATAACCTCAATGCTGACTTTGTGCGGCTTAAGAGTTTATTCAATTTTAGGCTTGCAGGTATAGTGGTTTAAGTGTTAGGCCATGATCTCGGGGTCCAGGGTTCAACTCCCTGGTCAAGCTTTTGTTGGATTTCGTGAACACTGCACAACTCGGGTTCCTAAGTCCACTTAAATCCACTGATGGATCTTTTTGCACTTTCATACATAGAAACACCCAGACCGATACAAACAGACATGTTCGTGCGGGGATCGAACCCGCAACCACTAGTGTAAGTCTGCAGTAAGCAGACTTCTCGACCATAAAACCAAATGGCTCGTCAAATCTAAATATTACTTTAGATAATATCACTTTAAAAAATAGTCTGAAACAGTAAATCTAAATATAGGTATTGCTAGTCACTATATAGAGCCTCTAAAGGCGAGATTAGTCGGGAAACAATAGAACCGCCGACACTTCAGTGGCCACTCTGCTCTTTGTGATTTCAAGTGTCCTCTTGTGGGGCCACAAAATAACCGGGTACTGATATTGAGCTTTTGTTAGTAAAGTGACCTAAGCATAAAATAGAGGGGTTGGTTTCAATAGGGTATATTCCATGACTTAAAAATGTATTATACAATTTATATTCGATACTCAAGTGGTATTTTTATTTCCTTACTAGCCTTCCGCCCGCGGTTTCACCCGCGCGTAATTTCTTTTTTCAAATATCCCGGAAATGTTGGGGGAAGGGGCATATTTGAGAAAAGAAATTACGCGCCGGTCAAACCGCGGGCGGAAAGTTAGTAATAAATAAAACCCTTCATTTTCTTTATCTTACATTTACTCAGTTTGTAGCCAAACGAGTTACTCAATATTTCATCACTTACAATCTTCCACCCTTTTTTGTTAACTGGCTATTAATACTACTGTTGGAACACGGCCAAATCGACTATTATGGAGGCAGATTCTACCTGTCGGGTGGCAATTAGTAATTGGCAGTTAGACATTTGAATCAACCCCGTTTCCAACCAGATATAAAGTCAAAGTCAAAGTCAAAGTATTTATTTTGCAATTTGATTTACCAAGAAATTCTTTTGCACGTCATAAACTTTTTTTCCTACCAGCACTTCGACGTGAATGAATGGCCTGCTGTTGAGAAGAAGTGCCGCAAGAAACTCAACAGTTACATGATAGCCTTTTTTAAATCATTTTGTGTTGTACAATAATAACTTAATAATAATATAATGTCAAATTAATAACAATATAATGTCAACTTAATAATAATATATGTAATAAGTACAATAAATAAGCATAAGAGTAGATGTGCAGAGAAGCAAATGTGTTTCATGTCCACAGAGTCTTGTCATTTAAGTAATCTTCTACTTTATAGTAACCTTTCCTCATAAGGTAATCTTTAATTATGACTTTAAATTTATTTAAAGGTAATTCTACAAGACGTTGTGGTACTTTGTTAAATAGTTTAATGCTCAGTCCAACAAATGACTTTCCTGTTTTATGAAGCCTGACATTAGGAACGGCAAGTCTGTGCTTATTCCTTGTGTTAAATTTGTGACAGTCGGATTTTTTTAGAAAATTATTGTAATTCTTCCGAACATACATTAAACAATCAAAAATGTATTGCGAAGGAACGGTCAAAATGTTAATTTGTGTAAATAGACCTCTGAGCGAGTCACGAGGTCTAAGGTTGTAGATTGCACGAATAGCTCTTTTCTGTAATATAAATATAGACTCGATGTCAGCAGCAGAGCCCCACAACAGTAGACCATATGACATGACACTATGAAAATAACTAAAATAAACCAATCTTGCCGTTTCAACATCAGTGATATATCTTATTCTTCTTACTGCATAAGCAGCTGAGCTAAGTCTTGCTGCTAATGCAGTAATATGAGGACCCCATTGAAGTTTGGAATCAATATTAATTCCTAAAAACAAAGTATCATTAACTATTTCTAATTGCTCATCATTCATAGTAATGAATGTATCCATCTGTTTTACATTAGGCATCATAAATTTAACACATTTCGTTTTCTTTGCATTTAGTGATAAGTTGTTTGTGTTAAACCATTGTGACACTCGCGACAGAGCCCTGTTTACCTTGTCAAATGTTTTTTCATTTTTATCTGTTTTAAATATCAAAGAAGTATCATCAGCAAACAGAACTATCTCACAGAGGTCCCCGGTGTAGTATGGTAGATCGTTTATATAAATCAAAAATAGCAAAGGGCCCAGTATAGAGCCTTGTGGCACGCCCATTCTCAGTTTAGCACCACACGAATTAATATTGTTGATATTGACTCTTTGTATCCTGTCAGTGAGATACGATTCAATTAGTTTCATGGCAGCGTTGGAGACACCGTAATGTTTTAATTTATCAAGTAATATTGTATGGTCAACACAATCAAATGCCTTTGATAAATCACAAAAAATACCTATTGCGTTCTGTTTACCTTCCCAAGCATCAAGGATATGTTTAATAAGTTCAATTCCCGCATCGGTTGTACTTTTGTTCTTAGTAAAACCATATTGCTTTTTATGAAGTAAATTATTGATGTTGAAATGTTCAAGTAATTGATTAAACATAATTTTTTCAAAAATTTTACTTAAAGATGGTAAAATAGAAATTGGCCTGAAGTTGGATGGGTCACTTTTATTGCCCGATTTAAATAAAGGTATTATTTTACTGTACTTCATCAAATTGGGAAATTGACTTTCATCAATGCATTTGTTAAAAATGAATGCTAAATGGGGTGAAATAACATCAATTACTGTTTTCATTATATCAGTAGAGATGCCCCATAAGTCTTCGGTTTTTTTCATGTTCAGTTCTTTGAACGTTTTCAAAATTGTGTTTGGGTTTCTATAATCAAATTTAAACGGAATCTGACATTCAGCTACACTCGAAGCTAATAAAATTTGAGCTTGGTGTGAGCTAGAATTTAATTGACTAGTTGTTATAATAGGTATATTTGAGAAAAAAGTTTCAAAGGCATTAGCGACTTCTATATCAGATTTAAGAATTTCATTGTTAACTTTTAAGGAATAGTCGCTTTCGTATGGCTTTAATTTACATGTCTCTTTATTAATTATATTCCAAGTAGCTTTGACTTTGTTACTTGACTTATTTATTTTGTTACGCAAGTAAATAGATTTTGCTTTATAACATACTTTCTTAAAAATCTTGGAATAGTTTTTAACATATTCTATGACCTTTGGATCTTTAGAACATGCTTTTAAACCATACAGTTCATATAATCTATGTCTACTCTTATAAATACCTTTAGTTGCCCAGTCATTGAATGAAGCTTTAGAATTATTAGTTTTTATTGTCTTTTTAGTAAATATTGAGTCAAACTCAGAAGTTAGCAAGCCAAATAAATTTTCATAAAGAGTATCTACATCACCACCACGAAGAGAAATATCAGATATTTTTCTATCAATGTTGCTTTTAAATTTATCTTTACGTCTCTCAGTGACAGGCCTACAAATGATGTCTACAGATTTAGAGGCAGCACAGTGTTCAAATTTAACTTGCTGGCCACTATGATCTGATTGGATACAGTTAATAATTTTCTTATCAATTACCTTATTATTACAAAATATATTATCTAAGCAGGTGGCAGAAGTGGGTGTGATCCTGGTAGGTTCAGTAAAGAGATTTACTAAATTAAATGACTTAAACAGGTTAACAAATCTTACGGCCAATTGTGAACCTTCCAGAATATTTACATTAAAATCTCCACATACAACAACTTTTTTATTTGACATACAGGTTTTCTTGAGTATCTCCTCCATTGTGGTTTCAAATATACTATAATCTGAAGCCGGGGGTCTATACACACAAACTATAATATATTGTTCTAGCTCTGCACATGCTACTTCTATAGTTCGCTCAATTGAAAGTGCTACTATATCTTTACGTTCTTTACATTTTAACTTGTTATGTACCAATAAAAGTGACCCACCACGAATAGCAGATTTTCTCATGAACGAACTAATTAGCCTAAAATTATCTATACTTATTAAACAATTTTCTTGTCTTAACCAGTGTTCGGTTAAACATAAGACATGTATATTCATACAGTCTAAGAATAAACCTATTTCAAGTTCCTTACCAGAGAAGCCTTGTATATTTTGATGAACTAAATTAAAAAAATTACAAGACTTATCCTTCGTCACTGTAATAGGTTTGCAAGAGATGTCCTCTTTTGTCTTATGATTTAATTTAAATTACTTGGATTAAAATCCAAAGTCTGATTGATGTCAGATCTACTGCTCTGCTCAATAGAAGCAGGCTTGTTAGCCAAGTTCTTGGCTGAATTAATAATAAAATAAGATAGCGACACAGCTATCTGTCGTTTACAATAATTACTAGGATAGTATTTATCCTTTGTCGCATGTATACTATAGTTTTTAATTATTTTATTTATGTCAATTAAATGAAATTTTTCATTAGAAAATGTCATAGTGTCAAGGCACATATTTAATTTATATCTTAGGTCGTTTTCTACTTGTGGCACACCTGATAAATAAGGTAATGTGAACAAGATAATTTTCTTTACATTTAGAGAACATAAGTTATTAAAATGATTTATTAATTTTCCTTTGTTCAGATTACCCCTGTTACCAATTAATATTATTAAGGTTGTATTAGGATTAAATTTATAATTAATAATTTTATCAATAATATAATCATATGAAGATTCTGGTGAGCAGTAATTGATAACAGGCTCAATTAATTGGGTACTTAAAAATTGGCCCATATGTTTACCAACGTCATCACTAAACATAACATAATTGGATTTATTACTATCCAAGTTAAATGGATAGTGAGAGGATGATGACTCATTTTCTGACCGAGTACTCAGTGGACAATTGTTTTTACTAATATTATGATGGTTTGAATCTGAATTGTCCATGAGCTTCTTCAAGGCCAAAACATGTTCCTCATACTCTTTTTTATTATAATTGTATCTACTTGTAATTGTTTCTAATTTTTCCTGAAGGCTGTATATTTCTTGTTGGAACAATTTTACACTTTCTTCATGTGACACTTTATTATTCTCTAACATTATAGAATAAACATCTAATTCATCACCTAAACGCCTCCTCTCATTAATATATTTTACACTTTTAAACATACATTTTTGTTTCTTGATTAATTTTTGTGTTCTTTTTATAAACTTATTGATTTTTACATATTTTTTATACTTGTTTTTGCTGCATTTGACTATTCCTACTGAGGGCAAGGAATTTAGTTTTGATTCATTTGTTAAATCAATTGTAGGTATGTCAGTAGCAGCAGAAACCAGGCTGGGTGCACTGTTAACTAATTCGCTGAATAGGCTCTGGCTTTGGTCGACCAGGGCGTCTGTCTTCTCGGACTCCATGTGCGATATGTGGTGGTGGGCCTCCTGTAGCTCATGCTCCAGCATGGTGATGCGCCTGAGGCCACGCACGTAGTCCTCGCTGCACTCGCCAAATTCGTCAACTATGCCTTGTAACCTATCCCGGTCGTCAATAGTTAGAATGTACTGTGTGTGCAACTCAGCCATCTCTTTTTTTAAAACAGTATTTCTGTTCAAAACCTCTAACATTTCTTTCTCATTATCGTCTCTTTCCTGGTGAAATTGGTCGATCAACTCCTTAGACACCTTTAATTCTTTTAAAGCTAGGTCAAGTTGGCGAGCTAAGGCACTGCGGGTCTGCATTTTGGTATTTATTTACGTTAAAACGAATCGCAAAGCGGAATGTAAACAAAGATTCCCAAAGCGTCGATCGAACAACTTATGAAGGTATTTTGTAATAAAATTAACCTTTGCGCGTACGACTATCTGAGATTTAACGAAATATATTGATCTATAATATTTTATTTTAGTAATAATATACAATGTTTACCTGAAGAGAAGATAATGATTAACAATTTTCAAAGTGTCGAAATAACCGTTAGGAAATTTCGTCACCTTTATTACACTGGTTTAGTAGCACTGACACTCAACTTACGCACTAATTAACATGTATTATAATTAGTTATACACTTAGTTATGTTTAGTGAGCGTTATTTAGCCGTAAATATGCGAAAAATCTAATTATTATTTAATTTAAATACGGGAGCACAGCAGATCAGCTGTCAACCCGAGTGTTGCCACAAGCGAAACCTATAAAACCTAATACCTAACCTATAAACCTATAAACCTACTAAACCTATAAAGCGAGAATAATCAAGATCTCAATTGAAACAAAGTGGCCAAACCATTGTTTTAGTTGTGTCCTTTTCTTATACAATATCAGATGATAGAGAAGTATACAGATTACAGGCCACTTGATGGTAAGCAGCGACTGGGGCATAATATACCATTAATGTCGAGTCATTTTTATAGGCCACATTTGACAGTTTATTTATGCAAAGAAAAGTGCTACTTATGTACATCAGGAGTAGAGTCTAATTTTCTAAATAAATAGTCGTAATAACAAGAACTGATGTTGTTTTCTTGAGTTTTATTCCTTTATGGTAAGGTATATTTTTCTTTGCTGAAATGAACTGTCAAATGTGGCTTATTAAAATGATTCGACTATAAGAGTCGCTAAATGTGTAACATAAATAATATTAATTCCATGATGTGTACTACACTGTAGGTTTCTTGGATCTTCGTGTCTTCGATTTCAAGCGTCTCTTTCTCAAAGTGTACAATAGCCGGTTGCTAAATACATTATATATATTTAACATCCAGTTTATCCAAAGCAGATTAAAAGACATTGTCTGAGAGACTATATTGCAAAGTCCTTTAAATCGGGGTGTGCAGGTTTGGCCAGGAAAACAGCGTAATATTTTAACAGCAGTTTAGTTATTCTTAATTTATATATGACCATAATGAAGATTGTTTTTAACCGTCTTCATAAAAATGAGGAAGTATGTCTGTTCGCATCAATACTGTCTTTATTGTATGTTTTACGATATCTTCCTCTTATGAACCGATTAGAAAAATTCTATGTTTTGTTTGAGATAGTATTTCCAAGCTCATTGCCATAGCAACCGTGTCCGTTAATAAAATGCTAGGGAAGGGATATAATATAATATTGACATAAGAACCTATGTAGGGTTTTGTTTATTTAGTTTTGTCGGGGGTTCCGGCCTCCGGCACACATTCACTCACTAAACGAATCGCAACGCAATAGAAAAGCTGCTATTTATTCGTCGATGTACTGGGTAGCACTTCGCCGGTTGGGTCGGAATATTTAACGTAGTACAACATTAAAGTACAAGTTATACGTCAGTCTTCTGTAAGGCCTCGGCCTCGAATTTCGCGGCAGCGGGAGCGGAGCGCACGCGGGCGGACTGCGGTCACCGCTTGATGCGGACCGTCAAGAGCGGTACGATGCTGTCAAGCCGCTGTGTTCGAGAACGGGTCTATGGGATTCCATACAAAACATCTCGCCGCTGATGCCGCCCCGCTGCCCACAAAATTCAAGGCCGAGGCCTTTTTTTTTAAGAAGGTGGCACTTCTTTTGTCAAGCCGGCTTATTTCGACTGACAGACAGCTAGAGCTGTTCCACAGACTATCATACAAATTAAGAAATGAAACAAAAAATTAAGCCGATTTTGCTGTCAGAACATTTTATTACAATTTTGTTTAATTTCTTGAAAATGGCGGTGTTGTTACACTATAAGCGTGACCACCAGGATTTTGTTTCAATGCCCGGATATTTCAAAAAAATATTTAATTTTTTTTTTCTGTATTTTGTACGTAACTAGTAATCAAGTCATTTACCTCCATCGCGCAAGGAATATTCCGAAAAGATGTTATCTCTGTTATGATTACCCTACAGTGTCGGCATGGGCACAGCCATATTGAATGTAAACACTAGCCAGATTGCTCGAAGCTCGCCTAGTCCGGACGTAATCTGGTATGGAAATAGACTGTTTTGTTTGTGAGACATCGATGGATGTTATTATCAAGTCAAAATGCCAATATGGAGTTTGTTGCCATTTCCTGCGTTTTCTCACGACAAAGCAGCGCTTTGATGGTGAGTAATTTAAATACTTGATAGTTATTATTGGGTCCTAAGTTTGATGTTCGGGTCAGGCTTTTGTAATTTTGTAATGAATTGGTAGAAAATAAATAAAAGTAGTAGAAAGAAGTGAAGGGAAGAAGAATAAAATAAATGTATTAAACATAGCGTTCGATAAGCTTGGTGATTCTAGCATCTTTCATGATACCACTTTCTTGTAAGGGATAATATTATACAAAAAGCAATGTTTAATTGCTTAAATATTTTTTGATCCCGTCTTTATTTAGTCCTAAATCCCTTATGTGGCCGCTGCATGTCTTGCTTCTATGGAGTTTAAGGTGCTTAAAATAAATAAATATACGAAAAAACGATGTAATGATGTAATGTAATGTAATGTCGCCATGCAAAGGTGGGAACCGGGAGCGACCAATAAAAGAGGTGTTTGTCGGGAGAATATATGTTTAACCACTCAACGCCGAACCGGCACTCGGGTGCCGCATAACAATAGATTTTCTATTGTGTCTAGTAATCCGGGGCTAGAAGGATTAATACTAACTGCATAAGCTAATAACCAATACTTATATATAAGAGGGCGAGATGTGTGTGCCACAACACTACACCAAGGATATCAATTTATTTTTGCGTAGGAAAATTCGTTTAAACAGTAAAACCGCAGGCCGGAAATAACGGTGGACGTATGTGAAACTGCTTATTAAAAAAATGTTTACCCTACTACCAACTAAACTCCCACGGTTTTCCCTTTACATCCAAAAGCGACGAACCGGTCCTCGCCTTATAGCGATTCAAATTCAAGAATTTCCATGAAAACATTGTTGTATACGATCACTAAATTATAACTTACAGTTTATACTTAAAATGAAACGACCGCATCTTAAAACAATAAATCTAACATCAGCAAAGCCAGGAGATACAAATTTTACTACAGAAAACAATACAGAGCGGTTTAATAGAAAACTGACAATGTTGGTTTATGCACCATTCTTCGAGAGTGCATACTTTACGAGCGCCAGTGAAAAATGCAATGGAATTCAAGTTAAGTGGCGGATGAATGTAAAATAAAATGTCCAATATATTTCTTGCATTAGACCTGTTTCATATTGAGTAGCTTGATGTGTATTTGGTATAACCTTGCGTTTCAATGTTTAAACAGTTTAGTAGTAAGTAAGTAATACGTATCATCCTTTTTCACAATTCTCCGTCATTGAAATAATATTTTCATCGTCACAATGGGAGGTATTAGCTTAGATATAAAGATTGAGCTTAAATGACCACGCTTCCTAAATGAAGATTGTAGAATGAGTTGTGTTCGAAAAACCTGACGGAAGTTTTGCCCGGCCTGGTAAAACCCCCGTGATCACTAATTTTGGGGTAGTAAATTCAACTTTCGGGTGGTCTGGCCTGGCAGGATCCCTGTGGCAGTCACTTTATAGACAACTTATTAGCAACAGAGATACGGAGTAAGTGACTTTTTTCTCGTGAAAGAATTATTTTGAGCAGTATAAGCTAGCATAAGCATAAACTCGCTCACGCCGCGGTGACGTTCGGGTGCGTTCGGGTGCGTAGACGTGTGAGCATAAAAAATGTCAAAAACGTTAAAGTGTAAAAGTTGCAATATTGTTATTAGTGAGGTATTATCCTATATACAATATAAGCAAGATGTGATGGATAATGAAAGTTTGATCAAGGTGTGTGATTCGTCGTTTTCGGAGGAAGAAATTGAAAATGCAAAAACGTTGCTGTTTGAATCCCTTTCGTCAGCAATACCGCAGCGTAAAATATCTCGTCGTAAAGATGGCAAGAAGAGAAGAAATATCGAAGACATTATAACTATCTTCAAAGAACAGGATCCTGATTGCATACCGATTTTTGTCGCGAGGGATTTATTAAAATTGCCACCTATATCCATAGATCACATCGACGCGGTATCTTTATGCAAAGATGTCATAAACCTGCGTAACGAAATAAATCTAATCAAAGATACATATGTAACTCAGGAGCAACTTCGGGAATGTCAAATGAACCTACAAACAGAAAATAAGATTTCGACAATGCAACATTCGCATCATTACACAGCTAATCATCTGAATGTAAATACAAGAAAGCGGGGTGGCTACCTAGACAGCGGACCGATAGGTTTATCACATGACGTTAATTCTATTTTTCAAACGGATATTCATCAACCCGCGGGTGGTAGTGATTGCGCAAGCGGAATCGCCCGATCGCCTCTGTCTCGCTCGCACGCGGAAGGTAATGTGCAGGTTATCTCTGGTACACCGGAACGAGAACGATCGAATACATCATTATGGCCGCCGGTAGAGGGATCGAGCTGTCAATCGACCTGTCAACAAATGTCAAAAGTGCCGGTTTCCCGCTCGAACGGTGATGATTGTACAGTTTTGGGAGTGAAGCAATGCAATCTAGACAAAATAGATAACAATATTTCTGTGGCGGAAGTAGTTAAAATGCCGGGAGAATGGAAAACAAGGAAGCCTAGTGAAGAGTGGACTTTAGTTCAACGCAAAAGATATAGGAACCGTTTCATTGGCAAAACGGGAAAAGCAGTCATGGATACGAGTTCGAATTTCAAGGCAGCGGATGTGAAAATACCGTTACTCTTATCGAATGTGAATAAAGAATGTACCGAAAAAGACATAATTGAATATATAAAAAGCAGGACTCAGGAAATAATCTCACTGGAAAAAATTGGTATGAAGTCGGACCGTCCTTATAACGCGTTTAAACTCAGTGTTTTGAAACGCAATGAGCAGTTGTATCTAGACAGTAATATGTGGCCGGATGGTATAAAGTTTAGACGCTTCTTTAACTTTAAGAAGCGTAACTCGCAGGTGGTTAACAGTGAGGAACCACAAGAAGGTCGATCAAATCTCTCAAATGGGTAGTAGGCCATTAAGCAGTATTGTTTCATTTAATTGTAAAAATGTCAAAAGAAGTGTGGACTGCGTACGAAACCTGTGTCGGACGGCGGATGTAGTGGCTCTGCAGGAGACCTGGTTGTTGCCCCATGACCTAGCGTTTTTGGGTGGCATTGACCAGGACTTCTGTTACACGGGCAAGTCTGCGGTAGATCTAACAACGGGTGTTCTACGTGGTCGTCCCCATGGTGGTGTTGCTATTCTGTGGCGGAAATCGGTCTTTAATAATGTGTCGGTCATAAAGTGCAATAGTGAGCGTATAGTGGCTATAAAGGCAGTGACATGTGACATGAAGGAAATATTGTTTATGTGTGTGTATATGCCCACTGACCAGCCAGACAATCTTCCACTTTTCACTCAATGCCTGGGGGAGCTAAATGCTGTTATAGAAGTAAGTGATATTGAATCAGTATTTATTTTGGGCGATTTCAATGCCCATCCGGAAGCACCATTTTACAATGAAATGATAAGTTTTTGTGATGAGCAGCAGTGGGTGTGTGCCGATATGGTTAAATTGGGTGGAACTTCAGATACCTACACATTTTTGAGTGAAGCCCATGGGTGTAAAAGGTGGCTGGACCATTGTCTGGTTAGTTGGTCGGCTTGGCCCGCTGTAGTAAATGTAAAAGTGTTATATGATATTTACTGGTCGGATCACATACCAATTCTTGTGGAGTGTGATCTGGGTGTTGCTATAAGTAAAATTAATATAAATAATAATTATTATAATAGTGTAATTTGGGGTGTAAGGAGTGAGGAATCAATTGAGAAATACAGGAATTATTGTAATAGTAAATTAAAACAGATAGATTTCCCTGTGGAATTTCAGACTTGTGCAGACACAGTTTGTAATAATCTAGAACATAGGAAAACTATAGACAAGTTGTACAGTAATATTGTGAATATTCTTAGTGAGGCATCAAGAAATAGCAGTCTGCATAATCACAAAAAGCGCAAGGGCAAATGCATTACAGGTTGGAATAAACACGTAGCAGAAGCACATAGGCAAGCTAGATTAGATTTCCAAATGTATGTCTTGTGTGGCAAGCCTGGATCTGGACCTGTGTATAACAATATGATTTTAAGTCGTAAAATTTTTAAGTCTAGACTTAAATTTTGTCAACAAAATCAGGAGCAGATCCGGCTTGACATAATAGCATCTCAGCATTGTACTAAGCAATTTGGCAAGTTCTGGAAGAGTACCAAGAAACTTAATGGGGCAGTGAGTGTGCCTGCGAGTGTAGATGGCAGTAGTGAGCCAAAAGATATTGCAAATGCTTTCAAAGACTATTTTAAAGTTCAAAGTCCTTTAACAACAGCAAAGGTAACAAGTACGATGTCCAGTGCTGAGTCTGGACATGTGGGGGTCCCGTCTAGAATTACGAGTAAAGAAATAAGTACAGCTATTAGAAATATGAAACGAGGTAAGTCCCCTGGGCATGATGGACTCAGCATTGAACATTTACAACATGCTGGATGTCATCTGGGCAGAGTGTTGTCAATGCTTTTCACTTTTTGCCTTAGGCATAGATACTTACCAACTGACCTTATGCGAACTGTTGTGGTACCACTGGTAAAGAACCCCACCGGTGACATTGCTGACAAGTCAAATTATAGGCCAATTTCACTAGCAACTATAATAGCAAAGGTACTGGATAGGGTTCTGGATTTTCAGCTTAGTAACTACATTAAATTGCCAGACTCACAATATGGTTTTCGAGAAGGGTTGTCAACAGAAAGTGCAATTATAGCATTAAAATATACTGTGAACTATTATACTAGAAAAAGTACACCTGTCTATGCCTGCTTCTTAGACCTTTCAAAGGCATTTGACCTTGTATCTTATAACATCCTGTGGGATAAACTTAAAAACACTGGAATTGACCCCAGTATAGTTGACTTGTTGTCATTTTGGTATAACGGTCAAAAAAATGTGGTGAAATGGGCTAATACTTGCTCAGATGAATATAGTCTAGAATGCGGTGTGAGACAGGGGGGGTTAACCTCGCCTAGGCTTTTCAGTTTATATGTAAACCAGCTGATTGAGGAACTCAGCAGCATGCATGTCGGATGCCGCATTGATAATGTTAGTGTTAATAATATTAGTTATGCTGACGACATGGTGCTGCTGAGTCCATCTATCAGTGGGATGAGGAAAATGTTACGGGTATGTGAGGCCTATGCTATTAATCATGGTTTAAAATATAATGTGAAAAAGTCAGAATTTATGATTTTCAAAAGTGCAAATAGACAACCCAAGTTTGTACCACCGCTCCTTCTAAATGAGATACCGTTAAAGCGTGTTAAACAATTTAAGTACTTGGGACACATTGTAGATGAAAATCTTAAAGATGACTCTGATATTGAACGTGAACGCAGGGCATTAGCGGTCCGTGGGAATATGCTGGCACATAGATTTGCTCGTTGTAATATTAATGTAAAGATCACACTTTTTAAGGCATTTTGCCAAAGCTTTTACACTAGTGGTCTGTGGACTCACTTCACACAGAAAGCGTACAATGCTCTCAGAGTTCAATACAATAACATTTTTAGGGTCCTGTTGAGGCTCCCGCGTTTCTGTAGCGCATCAGGCATGTTTGCGGATGCCAATGTTGATGATTTCTATGCCATCATGCGGAAAAAATCTGCCTCTGTAATGCGGCATTTGCGTGGTAGTGTCAATGGAATCCTGAAGATGATTGCAGAAAGGATGGACTCTGCTATCCTAGGTAGGTTTACAGATCTGCATGTCATTTAATTATTTAAGTATAATTTTTCTTATATTGTGTAGCTTCATATTATAATGAAAAAAATAAGAATAAAAATTACTGTACTGTACCATTGCACTCTTCTTTGTATTGTGTAGCTTCATATAATAAAAATAAAAAATTAAAAAAAAATACTGTACTGTACCATTGCACTTGTGTTTGGGTTTATGTTGCCGGATATAAAAGTAAAAGATTTTTGTTTTTATTTATGTTTATTATTATGACATTGTGATGATTGTATTGAGTTTTGTATTTAAATGTTCACTGATGTTTTTATTATGTTTTAATGTTAATGTCAATTCTATGGGTCCTGAAGCCTGAAATAAACATATTTTATTTATTATTTATTTATTTATAAGAGCAGGCTGGCAAGACCTAATGTTACAATAATAATATATGCTAGCATCGCTAGTATGTGGGACTCAGGACAAAGGGTTCCACTACCCACTAAACTCCCCGGTTTCTCCATCACACCCGAAAAGGCAGACAGGGACGAGCTGACACATGCCTAGCAATTCAACGGCCTGTGTCTCATAGGTAGGTACATAAACCTTCTCGTACGGCTTGTGCCTAATAAAGATTTGATTAGAAATTCAATTTCCCGTTCTAGCAAATTCGCAAATCGCAGCAGTAATAATAAAGGGTTTCTTTTTCAATCGGACACTTACGATAGTAGACAATTAAAATCTCCAATTCCATTCGTCGGACAGTCGAAATCGGGAATTCACAATAGCGATCGGTATCTAGCCAATCACAGTTTAGAATAGCAGAACGGGTTGTTATTACGTATCGTGAAAGACATTGTGAGTTCATAGATGTTTTAATTATTACTATCTACGTCAATTGCCTACGCCTTAGCTTAATGAATTTAGTCAATTAACGAATAATATCAAAAACTAAAGATTTGGAGTACCATGTGTTTGAAAAGTCTACCAAATACAAGAATTTAGACACGTATAACAGAAGTAGGTACATACAGACAGATATAATTTACTTACTTCCGTAGTTATAATTCTATAGGTCTTTTGCCTGCAGCAGCTTTGCCTGCGTCGTCGTCTTCGTATATACAACGTCATCCCGCAGTAAGATAGGTAGTTAAAATAGGCAAAAATATATATTGATCCTCTGCACCGCATCGAAGTGATTGAAAGGTTAATAAACTTTTAAATTTCTGTTATCCCTTAAGAACTTAGCATTGTTGTTCCTAAAGTCTAGTTTATGTCTGTAGTTATTTTCATCAAAATTAGTTTGGTGGTTTAGGCGTTAAAATTTCTCATTTATAATAATAAATCATCTCATTAGTAAATATTTGGGATATCTTCTTTTAATACAACGAAATGTAGAAGAAAATTAAAATGGATGTATTCTCGTCCAGCACTCTTAAATTTAAGAGGTCTATACTTGAATCATTCAAGTCATAGCTCGAAACCAATTTTTGATTCTTCTCACATTAGCAAGTCGTGGCAGCCTGTAACTGAATCTGCACTTAGCCATACACTTAGACCTTAGAAAACCAAAATGTTCATTAATGTAAGATTTGTTAGTTGTTATAAATAAATAAATGAAAAAGCTAGCCAAGCGAATTAGTTTATGTATGTATTCAATGATAGGAATTTTAATTGATATTATGATCACACTTAATAAAGACATCGGTCGATTCGGGACTCTCTAAATTTACTGGTCGACCATAGCTTAATTTACTGTTTAAGTTTAGTAGTTTGTTCCGATTTACAATCTACGTAATGCTTTCAGCTTATGTTTGGGTACATTGGAATGGGTTAGGATATAATTTAGATAATAATAATATGAAAGTTTATTTTAAGTTGTGATACTCAATATTCCCCCCTAGGTTTCCTTGATAGACTACATCATGGGGTGTTTTAAGTAGGGTGTAAATGTTTTAACGGGATCGGTGTAAGCAATCTGATGTTATAGCCTGACCAAGAAAATAAAAAACCTGCTTTGGAGGCGCCACATTAGCTATGGATAGGTTATAGCAACACTTGGTTGCTATGGTTATACTCACAAATAACTCACAATATCCAATAGTAACAAGGCACGGTTGAAAATTGACATCACACACACCATTAATAAGACTAAGTTCATCATTAGTAAGAACAGTGGCTAAGCCGCTCGGGTACAAATATATAAACACGGAGGTCGTGGGTTCGATTCCCGTCTTGGGTCTGGTTGGCGGTAGGGCTTTTTCAGTCCTACTGGCTAGCTACCACCCCCACAGGTGAAGTTTGCGGCCATAACAGCTCTAGCTTTGTTCCGGCAATATTAATGTGGAAGCCAGTACACTTGAAATGAGAGGCTCGAAGATCAGATGAGCCTACAGTCCGGCAGCACATTGAGGGACGTTTCCAGGTGAAGAGCTCCTCAATGGAATAGGCCGCAGTGACCGCTTACCATCAGGTGGGCTGTGTAAAAAAATTCTGATAAAAACATGTTTGGGCAACTTGCACATTTAACCATCTTATCAATGTGCATAGCAAGCTAGTTGCTCTACCAGGGGTAGTCAACCAAAAACATTAGGTCTGATAGCACTAGACACAGACTACGTATGTCTGCATCGTGTTTGTTATTAATCAATGGAACAGGCGGAGCGCTCTGTTGATTCGGCGCCATTACAAACGCACGCCTCTTAGCCACCTAAGGTACAGTCGACAGCACATCAGACTACTCTGTCAAAGGCCATCGGGCGTTTTCGACCCGGTATACCTCAAAGTTAGCGAACAGTATTGAAATGTGGTTTGTTTAGAAGGTTTAGGGTTACCATTTCACGGAATTTTTTCTTTTGATCCTAGTGTATAGGAGAAGAAAGTTATAAGCAAAACAATTTTACCAATTATTGATTTTCAGTACTAAATAAAGAAAAACTTCCCATACTTTTGATGAATGTGACCCATCCTTTTGGACAGTATTAATGGTATCTAACATACTCCTACTAGTTTCATTAGTGTTCGCGGGTGGGTCATAGGTCCGAACAAAAACTAATTTTCAGCTTTAATAATTTTACAAAGAGTTCTCATTCAATTGAGATTTTTTGACAGAATTGGGTAGGTCGATCTGCTGCCGTCCGTACTATTGTACTAGATGGGAAATTGAATTTTTAGTGAGCTGAGCAATAGTTAAAATTCAAATTCGTACTGCTTTAATTCATTCAAACGAGGGTTACAAATAGGTCTTGACAACACTCATATAAAAAAAAAATTATTAATCAGATAAAAAGACCAGAGTGTTAGTTACAAGAGCTTATATAAAACGACTTTTGTTTCGTACATTATAATTTGTATCGAAAATTTGAAATTTTTCACTAAAGAGTAAAAGAAAAAGCTACGATTTGGCTACGATATTATATCAAACAAAAGATACCTACAAAACGACCGGCTCCGTGGAACAGTGGCTCAGCCGCTCGAGTATAAAAACACGGAGGTCGTGGGTTCGATTCCCGCCTTGAGTCTGGTTGGTGGTAGGGCTTTTTCAAAGTCCAACTGGCTAGCTACCACCCCCACAGGTGAAATCTGCCGCCATAACAGCTCTGGCTGTGTTCTGGCAATATTAATCTGGGAGCCAGTACACTTGAAATCAGAGACTTTGAGATCAGATGAGTCTACAGTCTGGCAGCACATTGACGGACGCTTCTAGGTGAAGCATCCCTCAATGGAATAGGCCGCAGTGTCCGCTTACCATCAGGTGGGCTGCATGCCTGTCTGCCAACTGATCTAGTATAAAAAAAAGGCTTAATATTAATTATTTGCAAAATGTCATCTTCAGGAAATCTTCTGCAAGAATAACATTGCAAAAGCAGCTTATTGTAATAATTTTCAAGTTAAAAAAATATTATTTATTTAAATATAATTATATCAATTGACTAAATATAACGCAGTCAACATGATGGTAAGCGGCCTTTATTCTATTAAGGTGGTTTGGTCGAGCTTCTGATTTCAAGTCGGCTTCGGCTTCCACATTAATATTGCCGGAACACAGCGAAAGTTGTTATAGCAGTACTGACACCCTGTCAATTTTAAGTGCTAAACATCAAAAAAGTCATGTTCCACACCTCTGAATTACGTCCACAAGTGTCACAACGGTCATAACACATAATGAGGATCACATAGCAATACCTGGTACCAACCTCGACAGGTTATTGTCTGCCCCCTTTATCTGTGGGCAATTCCGTCTCACCTGATCGTAAAAAATAATTGAATTGGAAGGCGAATGGTCCATAACCGCACCCGCTTGTTCTCCTTGATAAAGACGGTGGGGATTAATTTTTATATTGGATTCTGTGTAACGATAGTGTGTGAAGAGATGAGTTCAAGCGAAGGGTGAAGAAACTTGCGGGCCAGAATTGTGGTGCCTACGGATAGAACGCCTCGGTGTTAAATCCCAACATACATACAAGCCGAGCGCGGCGTGTTGTCTGATGATACTCGTAAGGCCTCGAATTTCGCGGGCAGCAGGGAGGCAGCGGCAGCGGCGAGATGTTTAGTATGGAATACCATAGACCCGTTATCGAACACAGCCGGGCGGCAGCGGAGCGGCGGCGCACGCAGGCGCATTGCGGTTCACCGCTTGACAGGATCGTACCGCTCTTGGAGGCCCGCGTCAAGTGGTGACCGCAGTGTGCCTGCGTGTGCCGCCGCTTCCGCTGCCGCGAAATTTGAGGCCGAGGCCTAACGTACTTTATACTCTTTTTACTATGATACAGTTTACACACAATTCAGCTGTAAAGCCTGTAATGCACTGTTTAGTTTTGAATGTCCGTGGATTTCCATTCAAACGAGTTAGAATCGTCCAATTTCCACGTTGAACGGATTTAATCGCGATGCGTTTCGCTCGCACACCTCCGCTGTTTGTGGACGGCTTAATGCAATTAATATTTGTTGTGCGGAACGCTGCATGCAGGAGTGAGCAATTCACTTGGTAGTTTCTCTTCGTTATTAGGTCCGCGTGTGTGCTTATCGCGATAGGCAATTCAGTGGATAATTTCATTCGAAAATAAAGCGCTTTTACCGTATTTACATTTAGATTCAACACTTAGCGAAATACTACTAAAGCTGTACTAGGACGAAAGAAAGAAAGAACGAAAACATTTACTAAATCCTGCGTGCGTGATGCAATATCTAAATATTATGGAGAAATAACGAAATAAATAATTTCTGATCCTTTCTTCCTTTTGTCCAGTGGTTTAATTAAGTACCGAACCTCGATCTCGGGGTCCTACGTTCAATTCCCGGATCGGGCTGATATTGTGTCGGTTTTTTTAGACACAGCTCGGGTTTGCGATCACCAATCCGCATTTGGTAAGCATGATGATTAAGCCAGTACCCATCATTGTATCACTTATTTCATGGATGAAGGCTTTTACCCTGCAGTGGGACATTAATATTTTATTTTTTAATTCAACTATCAATGGTCTCAAGAATCTTTATATTCATATTCCCCCCTAGGCGCACATTCCTCCCAAGTTAAAATCATGTACCAGCTAAAGATATTTCTCAATTCCACAAAAGGCAGGAAAACATCACTAGTATGTACAAACAACCAAAGTTCTCAAGAGTGAAGTTCGACTATACTCCCCAAACATTGACTAGGCACTCAGTATTCTTCATTAACCCTATGACAAGCCTTTTAATTCCCCTCCAAGAAATGCAGATTCAGCACCAATTATAACTTGGCCCTTGTTTTTCCCGATGTCCACGAGTCAAGTAATTTGTGCTGTTCACAAAAGTTTTCTCATTTCGTGTTTATCCAAGCTTCGGAAGAGGTTTAATGAAATGTTTGAAAGCTTTATGAAGAGAAGTTTTTGAACTTGGAAGTTAAAAAAATTCGAAATCTTTCGATGGGGCTTCGATCTCTAAGTTAGCAAGATAATGGATGGTAAGAAAATGTACTTTGTTCAGTTTTTGTTTGGAATTTTTTCTTCTCATTTATTTTGTGGAAGTATATTATGTCTAGCAGTTTATTACTTCATTCTTTCATAACTTTGAAATGTATGGTAAAGAAGTACCTAGCTTCTAGAATAAACTACACACAACAGCTACAAGAAAAAGTACATTTTAGAACGTATAGAGAACAGGTGCTGGCAGAGTCCAGAGAAAAGTAAAAATTGCTCCACCGACAAGATTAGACCTAGTTTCGAAATGTTCATTAAGAAAAAAAAATGGTGTTGTCATCTTAGCAACTGTAGTTTTAACGGTGGAAAAAAACATAAAAAGATTTTAAAAATATAATCAACGCATAATAAAGTAAACAGCAATTTAATGTAAGGCTTCTACGGTATAGTGGTTAAAGTACCGGGCCTTGATCTCGGGTACTGGGTACAGTTTTAAATTTTTGTCAGATTTCTCGAATACTGTTCGAATTTGGGATCACTTATCCGCATTTGGTAGGTAAGCATGGTGGGGTGATGATTTAACGATGAACTTTTGCTTTGCAGTAGAACAAAAGAGGTTCAAAATTAACTTTTTTCTATAAAAACAACAAATAACGAAAAAAAAATGTTTGTTTCCTCCTCTGATTTTCAAGTTTTTACATTTATTTTGTAATTATGTTTTTCAACCATAACATCGTAGATCACACCTCATTAGTGACGTGTCCATATTTCGTCATTAAACCGCCTAATAGGCGAGGTCGGCGTAAAGAAAATCCGCCAGAGTGACTTTCCTTGTTGCGGCGTAATGGCGTCGCCTATTGCGTGTTCTGCGTCTCTCTATCATAAGAGAATGGAGTAAATTATAAAAGATGAGCGATTTCATATATATTTATAGCTTTTGCTTCAGTGAAGTTGTATGTTGTTATCAAATCATATTAAATTACAAAACAACCTAGTCAAAACAACGAGTAAACACAAAATAATCGTAGTTTTACTATGTGCAGTCTTCTTCTATGTGCATTTTATATATAAATGTTTATTATTAAATTAGTTTTTAATACACAATCAAAAATTATCATTCATAATTTGTTACGTAAAATGTAACTAATAAATATTCTTTAATATAAAATTTAAATTAAATGTACAGTGTCATTAACGAGCTGTGCAAATCCAACTCGTACAAGAATTGTTCATAAATCCAACACAAATGAACAATAATTCTTGTCAATAAGGTGGGTAGATTGATAAGGTCTTCATAATTTTTTACTTCTGACATCGTTTGGGATGATCGTGAAATCAGTCGCCTGTCTACCGCATTTAAGAAAAAACCTTCCCACATGCCTTGACGTGACGTTACTGTGTTATCTCGTGTCTCTCCAAGCCGTGCTTGTGTATATTAACTTTAGAATACCAACTTCGATTACGAAATTATTTTTAGATTAAGTTCTTCATATAAATTATGGCCCATACGAGCGTTCCCTTTTTGTTGTCGGTTAATTACAAGGTAACCTAACAACCAATTGAAACAGTTAGTGGAGGTTAAAAAAAAAAAAACAAAAAATTCTAATTACTCGAAGATACTAAAGTGTCTTTATTACTTTACTTTTCTGTGCTAATACTCTCAATATGTGTAACTGTTTGTATGTGTTTGTGTATGAGTGCGTGTTTAATAGTGTCAGTGCCAGATGGTCCGGCTAGCTTTTATCCGGATTCCTGGGAGCTTCTGGATTAAAGGTGAGTGTAGTTTCATCTATTTACTAGTTATTGGCGAGAATTCACATTTATTTTGACTTATTATTAAAATTATTGCTATCTTTTTATTTTGATGCGTCTTATATTTCACTTTTATCATCAGTAAAAAATTAAAATGTACCTACCTACAATTTTAGCTCGGGCCAGATTTCGTCTCGCATTAATATGGACGTAACATTATCTATTTTCAAAATATCATCGAAGCTTTTAATCACTAGTAATTCAACAAGTCAGGTTAAATATTTGCCACAATCTGTCTCTCCAATTCCCAAAATCGCCTCCTCTCAACAACTGGCCCACATCAAATAATATTATCAAGCTCTGTAAGTTTGCCTTAAATTCTGAAGAACTTTAGAAGTCTCCGTGATAAAAACTTAGTTCCAGAGTTATTATCAAGAAGTTGCCGACTTGTAGTCAGGGCTGCTTTACTGCGTGTCGCCTGTTCGGGAAACTTTAACTGCAGACGTTCCCGTGGGAACGAAATTTTAGACGTTTTAAGAGAGGTTTTAGTAATGACGAGTAAGGAGTTCTCATTTACGTGTTGCATAGGAAGTCTTTTTGTCCGAATGTTTTGTTCCGTTCTAGTCAGGATACGCTTGCAATATGGCGAAGCGCTGACTGACCTGATGGCGCATTTGGTAGTGACCCTGCCCTATGCGCCAGGGGTCGTGGGTTCGAATCCCACCCAGGAAAAACACTTATGTAATGAACATTTGTGTTTGTTCTGTGTCTGTATGTTTATTTGTATTTTTATGTATTTGTGGTACCTTCGTTGTTTATGATACCCATAACACAAGTGTCTACGCGACTTCCTTTGGGATCAGATCAATGTATGTGATGTCCAATATTTATTTATTTATTTATATGATCCTGGATTTGGTAAGTCCAGTCCGTAACCCTACGCAGGAGTATAGATTTTGATCATGGTTACATAGCTATTCATCTGTACCAGGTTTCCTCTCGATGATTTTCGTCACCGCCAAGCTATTGCAAAATAGGTACATAGAAAAATTCATTAGTGCGTTTCCCATTCGAACTATCGACCTTATGCATGTAAAGCGACGATTGAAACCACTCAATCCTTATTATTCTATATTTGTATTATGAAAATCGCAATAATTTATATTGTGTAAATCGCATCTAACCACTTTCCATCAGGTGTGACCTTAGAGTATACATAAGCTTGCTTATGTATACCCTAAGGGCGTGACACACTTGCCTCGATGCACACATGATTCTTTGCTCCCTAGCATTAAAAAAAAATCGAATTCGGATTATTGGGCGCTAAACTAATACATCAGCTTAACCTGTTGCAAAAATAATATTGAAACTATTAAATAGCATTTTGTAATAATACGCTAAATCTTAACACATAAAAACATTTTAAAACAAAACGCTATATCTTAATAAAAAAAAACATTTAGCTTGTCTTATCTTAAAACAATAGTTACAAGCACACCAAGGAATTGTACCGGAATTATTGCAACGAACCAACAGAATTTGATTGTACGCATTAATATTTACCGTATAATACATTATTCATGAAATTAATGTATATTTATGCGATAAAATATTTACCTGACCTACTGGAAATTTATTTACGTTAGAGCGTTTTATCGTTTTGAACCATAAATATTAAGTGCCGGTAAACAGTATGGCGTTCAAATTCACTTTGCTATACATTTTTAATTAAGAGGTGAAACTGTTTGTTATTTATAGGTACCTTCTTCAGCTTCTTGCTTGGGAGAATAGAAATCAATAGCCAGCGTATCTATAAAAATAAAGATGAATTGCTGTTCGTTAATTTCGCTTTCGCTAAAACTAGAGAACCGCTGAACCGATTTAACTAATTTTAGTCTTAAAATATTCGTAAAGGTCCATGGAAGGTTTAAACGATAAGAAAATATGAAAAAATTGCGAGAAAAATACTAAGTAATACGAAGTTCACCGGGTTGGGTAGTCAGTCTGTTATGAGAATAGAAATCAATAGCCAGCGTATCTATAAAAATAAAGATGAATTGCTGTTCGTTAATTTCGCTTTCGCTAAAACTAGAGAACCGCTGAACCGATTTAACTAATTTTAGTCTTAAAATATTCGTAAAGGTCCATGGAAGGTTTAAACGATAAGAAAATATGAAAAAATTGCGAGAAAAATACTAAGTAATACGAAGTTCACCGGGTTGGGTAGTCAGTCTGTTATTAAATTGACATCTATTCTGTCCCGAATAATAACTAAAAATTAATGCAGGAGCCAGTACACTTGAAATCAGAGGCTCGAAGATCAGATGAGCTTACAATCTGGCAGCGCATTGAGCGACGCTTCCAGGTGAAGCGTCGCTCAATGGAATAGGCCGTAGTGGCCGCTTACCATCAGGTGTGTGCCTGTCTGCCAACTGAACTATAGGCTCGGAGGTGCTAAGTTCGATTCCTATTGTTTTTTGGAGAAGAGTGCGTTTTGGCACCATAACCGCAGGTTAGCTATAAGAGCCCATGCGTGGGACTTTTGTTTACATTACATCAGTTGGCAGACAGACAGGCAGCCCATGCATACCATAATATAATATTGTCCGTTTCGATATCTTAACTTCAATTGCTTTTACTGGAAGCAAAAAATTTAAATAAAAATTCAAAGATTACAAAAGCAAAAAACACAAAAATTCGATTGCAAAAGTTCCCTTTTACATCCCAAACAACGGTAATGGATTTAAGCAAATAATATGACACAACACAAAAGATTCTCCCCAATTACCAGGGCCGAAAGAATACTGTATTCAATGCCTTTATCCGTTTATACGATAGGGCAATTATCGTAACGATTTATTATACGGGTAACCATTAAAAAGGATCGTTGGGTGATTGTAAATTTGATCTGGGGAAAATTTCGCATTTATCTCGCTGTAACAAAACACAATTTCCTCTTTTTTTCTGTTAACACGGAAACTTTTGCTCGGGACGTGATAATTGCGGTTAAATTATAGCAGGCGTTTTAGGGTTGGATAAGAGACCTTTCTTGTACGGTCGTGTTAGGGAAACCGTACTTTTTGAGCCTCAGATATATTAATTAATACAAAACAGGGTTTTTAGGGCAGAGATTTTCTAAGAATTCGGGATAAAACAAATATAAGGTAGCAAAAACGAATATGTTTAAATTGAAAATGGTACAAGAAAGTTTCGTTTTTGTTTTGGTCCCAAGCATGATATGGACAGAACGGTTTCCTATGGTCCCGAGAACTTAAAACCATCATTATCAGCCTCTTGCAATCCACTGCTGAACATAGGCCTTCCCCAATGCTCGCGACTTCAATCCTCGGCTACGCGCATCCAGCTCCTGCCAGCCATCCTGCGCAAATCGTCACTCCACCTGGCCTTATTTTTTTTTCGGAGGAGAATGCATCTACTTATGCACCATAACTGCAGGCTAGCTAGACCTGCGGCCGTGTGTGGGACTCGAGACTAAAACGTCCACTACCCACTAAACTCGCCCGGTTTCCCCTTCACACCCGATTGAGACGAGCCGGTGCCAGCCTTAGGCGAGGGCGTCCTAAACTTCTTTCACCGAGATTCGGTCTCCACTCTACTTAAAATGTACCGTCATACAAACACAATAATATCCTTCATTCTTCTTAGATTTAAAATATCACCAGAAAACCCTTTGTTTAACTACAAAATCAAAACAAACTATTTTTGACTATCAAAGTTAGACTTTCGCAAGATTTTCAATTTTTTACGTCAAAAAAAGATGGTTTCTAGTTTCTTAGTCAAAAAGTCCAGATTGAGTTACCTACATACGAGTATTAACATTAAGACGGTCAAAGAAAAGGGGTCCAACGGTAACCCAAACTTCGAAAAGTAATGAAGGAAAGTTCCTGACGATTTTTTACCTAATTTATTTGGAACTCGGGAGTTCGGGACCACTGTATTAGGAAACCTAGAGATTTCGCAAACGTCGTTTTCTTTTGGGGAAAATGAGCATGAATTCTGAAGTCATTGGTCGGATTCTCAGGTTAGAACGTGGACCTATATTTTGAAAGGTAACTGAATTTTAGGGAGAAATTTTTATAAGGGTAGACCCAATTCTTTAAAATAAGACTGCTTTTTTGCTTACTTTCCGGTGGCAAATAAAAATAATAAAGCGGACTATTGTAATAAAATATCCATACTATTATAATATTATTTTATGCAAAAGTAAATTTTGGACCAAATGATTTGATGCAAAAGTAAAGTCCCGTGCCGTATGGTCAAAGGCGATGTGATATGGTTCTTTTTTTAAATGAGATTGTATATTTACTTACACCCGTACCTAACTGTTCCAAATTGGTTTAGTTAACAATTTCGTTCAAACCCTTCTTTAAATATTTATTTAAATCTTAAATTCATTCTGAACTGCACTGCAGCCGAGATATGAAAATTTCGTTAGTACCTATCTAGATCTCATTTATAGACTAAAACAAAGCCGTGAAAAACATGTCTTTGTTTTAAGACACAAGTTTACTTAATTACTAGCGCTGTTTTTGTAGCTTAAGTATTGTTTTACTCACAATTAATGTTGCTTAAACCTATTTAATTAAATGTAAATTGTAAAAACATAATAATATTTATAGTGAAAAGTTTTTAGCTTTGTATTTTTTTTTATTTTAATAACTTTCTAGACGGGTCTCTACAGGATATTGTTAGTGCACAAGCACAGGTGCACTCTCATAGCACAAAAGAGAAGTGAGGGAATATGGATCACACGTGATTGCGCACTTGTGCACTATAATAATAATATCCAGCACAGTTTGTTTCTCAGCTTGCCGTAGGCAAAAACTCAGGTAGACCTAAATGTATCTACAGTTGGCCGTAGCCGTACATATTTTTAAGAAATATCAAGAGCTGTATTATTAGCTATGTATGAAGCTGTTAGGTACATAGTTAATTATTAGTTTTAGGTTAATTGGCACTACCCACTGTTTCTTTCTGCTTGGCCTAAAGGTTGACTGGGAGAGAATGCCATGAGGCATTAAGTCCGCCTTTTGTACTTGATCTTTGCAATGAAAATTAAATAAATAAATAAATAATTTATATCCTCCATACATACTGTGATGTATCAACCAACCAAATCTATTGAGGAAAATAGAATAAAAAATACATGGAAAAAGATAATTGTGTTTCTAATAAAAACAGACCCTATAGCTTTTCCGTGTAAAAGTCATTATTTTCTAGCGACAGGAGGAGATTTCCCTAAGAAAAAATCCGTTTCTTACGATGAATCCCAAAGGGTAAACAAAAATAACTCCTGCTTTTTCAGGGCTGCTACAATTTTATACTTACTGTGACTATTTTAATTTTAAAATGGTTGACATTCTTAACAAGCATACAAATATAAATACGTCATAAATGATGTAAAAAATTACAATTATGCCTTCTAAGCTTACCTCGGTTGGTGGTAGGGCTTTTCAGAGTTTGACTGGCTAGCTACCACCCTCACAGGTGAAATCTGCCGCCATAACAGCTCTGGCTGTGTTCCGGCAATATGAATGTGGGAGCCAGTACCTATACTTAAAACGCTTCCAGGTGAAGTGTCCCTCAATTGATTGGCCGCAGTGACCGCTTACCATCAAGGGGCTGCGTGCCCAAAAAGCCAAATTTTCGACGACCAACTACACAGGCGATATAATACCTAATATGCATACAAAAATAAGTGCGCAAAATCAGATAATATGTTCTCTTCATTCCCTCACTTTTATAGCATGGTGGGACAGCAGTCTGACACGATCGAAGAGAGATCAGGCGCAGGACCAATAGCAACTTTTTGTTACCCGAGGCACAGTGCTCGTAGCTGGTTACAAAAGATCAGTTACAAACGTGGACCAAAGAAGGCACGGGGGTGTTCTACACCGCAAGCTTCCAGACTTCGGACTGTGATTGAGTATTATGAATAGTCAAATATAGCCAAGAACACATATTTTTCAGCCTGGTCCGGAATTCCAGCCAATATTTGTATAGTAAGAGAATCGACCCGCTGTTTCTGGTGCACAGCACCTCTTCCATCACACTTAACGTCATCACCTAATAAATCGTCAAGAACGAGATGTAAAATAAAAAGGCTTGTAGGTATTTAACTGCACATCAAAACTACTGAAATGCTAACCTAACTTAACCTTTGGTGTGCAATTACTTATTTTGAGGAATATAAGTATTTTTTGATACGTGACTGTACACTTAAATAAAAAAAATACTTCTAGATATTTTTCTTTAAATACACCAAAACCAATAAACAAGCTCGTTTATACACAAATGTTTGCTCTCGAGGATTGAACCAGCGACCTCTACCAACTTCCATCCATCCGACGACCATAGCAAACCTGTCAACCCTAACTCGGTACAGCCTCAATGTATACATCCACATGCCTCAGTTTTTAATTTCACAGCGCAAACATTAATTTCCTCCAAGGAACAAGCTTACCGTCTTTCCCTTCAAATTAAAAAAGGAAACTTACAAATTGAAAATTTCCCGATTCGCTCGAAGTGAGGTGTGAAAAGTGATTTTTGTGCGCAAGCTGTTTCTACAGGGCTTGGGGTTGTAAATTATGGGGTTAACTTTTAATTTGTAATAAAAGTATTGTTTAATTGTTATGCAGTAGAAGAATCAATTTATTTAGGTCATGTAGTAGAAATCTAAACACATGGAAAAACATTCCACATTTCCATACAGTTACTTTGTAAAATTGATGTTGAAGATTGATAAATGCATCTACATAATTATAAAGCTTTAATGAATAAAAAATATTTAGATTACATTTTCTATATATAAGTTCCTGATAAAATTTATCTGAGAGATAACTTAGATTGTGTTTCTTTTGTTTGTTTAAAAAAAAGAAGGCATCATTTATATTTATCAGATTAAACATAAATGTCTCACTTCATGACTAAGTTTCTATAATATTAAAACAAGCCATCGTCACAACAATTAGTACTGGCATTAAACCAGTCACTTGCCAAATTACTCACTACAACTAAATTTTTTTACTTTTATTCCTAAATTCTCTCCTAATATTAACATTAACAAAGGCAATTTTTAGTTTTACTTCCCTTTCCCCACGGACCGACTCGCATCTTCCAATAATGAAGTCAAAAGGAAATCTTCAAGAATTGTTACAATTTTTCTTCTTATTAAAAAGGGGAGTCACCCAATTCTCTCGCGACGTTGAGGGGAGGGCGATTATTTAGATTAATAATAACAATGATACGAGATTTCTGGAAATGAGCAAGCTGGCTTCTTATAATAATTGAAGTGTATTTAATAATGGAATACATTTTTTAACATTTATTTTTTCAAATCAAAGTGGGTGGGTGACGCACCACAAAACTCGACAATAAATTCTTTTTTTGTCATGTACGGTATACTTTTTGTTTTCTAAAATTGCAATACCATGAAACAAAAAATCAAATCAATCAATCAATATCAATTATATCAATTCGCCGATGACACTTGTCTTATTGCAGCTGAAAAAAATATCGACGAAACCCTCAGTTTATTACAAGCGGATTTCAATATGCTAGCCAAATGGTCACATGATGTTGGACTGGTACTAAACGCTAGCAAGACTAAACTCATGTACATTAGCTCCAACAAAAATAGGAGAAGCTACATTCCCGGGTTGGTAGCACATAGTCACGATTGTATACACAAGAACGTTACGACAGGTTGTGTTTGCGACACTATCGAGATGGTAGATAAGTACACTTATCTAGGACTTGTAATTGATAGCCGCCTCTGCTGGGTTGAACACATCAACCACGTTTGTGATAAACTGAGAGGAATGCTAGCAAAGTTCTCGATAATAAAACAGAAAATACCTTACAAAACGCTTATATTACTTTATCAATCGCTGGTAGAATCCACGATATCATACGGGCTCTCAAGTTATGGCAGAACCTACAAAACCCACCTTGATCGCATATATACTTTACAGTATCGTATACTAAAAACAATCATACCAAGAAATAAACTTAATGCAATAATAGATCCTGAAGATGTTTTTAGATTCTGTAATATTATGCCAATTCATGATAAAATAAAATACACACTGTTAGTGGAAGAGTTTTTTAATGCTCAACTGCAATCGTTAGTTGCCCACCATTATGATACGCGCGGTGCATCCGACCCGAGACTGGTAGTGCCTTCATACACGAACCTCTACGGTAAACGTACATTGGAATACATGATTCCATACTTAATCAACCAAGTCCCTGCATCTATTAAATCGCAAATAACGCGAAGGAATCTAAAACACAAATTAAAAAAAATATTTCATGGCATACACTCAAGAAACTAAAGTTACAGACCAATTATTTGGGAAAATAAGCATCCTGTATGCGCGCGTGGAACCGGTCGCCAGGCGAGTGGTCGTTGGAGGGAGGCTTGAGCCAGGCGAGATGCATGCATAGGAGGCGTGATTATAAAGTATGTAGTTGTTTATAGGTTTATATTATTATTATGTAACCAAACTAAGTTATTTAATGTACTAGTTTATATTGTTATTATGTCTTTACAACGGCGCCGGTATGCGGTAAAGCTGTATAGCTTATGTCATACTGTAAAAATTATGTAATAAGTAATTATTTGATAATAAATAAATAAATTAAAAAAAAAAAAAAAAAAAACAGAATGAAAAAAAAGCCTAAAAACTGTTAAAAACAAACATCCAACAGAAAATAGCGTCAACTTGTAAAATATTACGTAAATCTATAGAGTTCATGCCCCAGTATCATTACAATTGTTTAACGTTAGGTGGACCGTTCAAGCGCCGCCCGCGCTCAAGGGCCCTCGGCATTGTTCGGACACAATGCGCGCGCTTGTGCCTCGACTGTGGCAAGCGTAATACCTTTTTATGAGCTAGCTGCGAGCAATTTTAGACTTTTTTCCTGCTTTTGAGTGCAGTGTTATTTTGTTTATTGATAAAAAGAGATACTAAAATAGAGTGTCAGCCTATTAACTTCTCACTGCATGGCAAACGCCTCTTTCGTTAAAATCAAGTCATCGTTGCAATGAAATTATTCTAATATTAAATATGCCAGAAGTAACTATTATCTATCAGTTTCTTTAAGCTTTTGAAGATTAATGAGAGCACAGCTTGTAAGCAAGTAAAATATTACAATGTTAAGCGGTACAATGTAGATCGTTAAAGCGCGCTCATTTACCGCGACCGCTGCGAGCGAAATACCTTAGTTCTACTGTTATAATACCCTTATATAAGCTGGCTACGATCAGTCTGAGTGCCTGCATTTTAAAGTGTAGTATTAAGATGCTAAAATATAACTTAATAAAAACTTTATTTATTTATTTATATCAATCGAGTGATAGAGAGGGCTTTAATACTTAAGATTTTGAATGATATCTATATATATATATGATTTGAATTTTGGAGTATTAACTAATAGACTAAATTTGTATGATTGAAATATGAGTGAGTGCTTTTCAAAAACAAGTACTCGTACTTCAAACGAATAATAACAAACAAAATGAATAGAGCTTTAATTCTGGCAAACAGAATATTTTTCAATCAACTTTAATAAATACAAAGGCAAATTTCTAATATTTGTTAATATTAATAAATAAAAATAAATAAAATAAAATAAAATAAAGTAGATTAATGCTCCAGGAAATTGCGAATGGGAAATCCACTCGAATTTCAAACATTCAAAATAAATACAGCGCCATCTTTTATTACAAAAAGGAAGTGGAAGGCAATGCCAACGTGAGGGAATTGAAAATAGGTTAAAACACTAACATCGGACCAATGGTAATAGCTTGGATGCCACAGAGTTGCTACTTCAATTGAGGACTAAGAAATATCAACCTGTGCACAGGCATTAAAATTTCAACTTTTCGTCCTACACAATTTTCTTGCAATCGGCATATTTTTCTAGTTTCTGTATTTTTGCCATTTGGTAAAATAGAGATTATGTTTATGCAAATATTTTATTAGATCTCTTTTGCACAATTTTATACAAGTATCGTTTTCGATATCGAAGCATTCAATTTAAACACAATGGCCTGTTAATTTTGTTTCAATACGTAGAAAGAATAATTAAGAAAAAAGTTTTTCTCCGAGCGCCTAGGTATAGTCGGAGTACGCATGCGCCATGTTCCAGGATTTGGCAAGTCTAGTTAGGTCAGAAGGACCTCTGTAACCTTTAACTGAGGGACTAGATTAGTTGGATTATGGTTACGTAGTCATTAGACTGCAATTTTCTTTTAGCACTTTTCCGTCACCGTCGAGCTAGTGGTAATAACGCACATTTTTTAATACATACATACATAAAAAAGTTAACTTTAGAGCTGACGTTTGTCAAACGACGCTTGAAACCACTTAGTTACTGTGGCTCTATGTTAGAATTGGTAACTTTAACGAATCGCAAATCGCATCTTTGTGGCGCCCGAACTCATGGTATCGCGTATCTGCTGTATTTCTAGTAGGATTTTAACTATATTTATAGCTGGATAAGTTCATGAAGGTTTCTTGTTAAATATTTATCTTTTGCAACGGTTCTAAATGAAAATACATTTTTCATTTTGTTTATGTAGCCCTGTGAGCTAAATATAAAATGTTTTCTTTGAGCATCATAGGTATAGCTCTTGTTTGAGTTTATTAATTCTATGTACTAACTTGCTTTTCCTAGCGGCGTCGAACCATATTATGTTACTAAAAAGTAGACTACGGCTTTTCATTTAAAATCCATTTACTCAATTTCGCGTCAAAGAGTAACAAACATTCATTTTTTCTTAACTTTCGCATTTATAATATCATTTTTAGCTTTATTTTTTCGTTTAGCTCTAAAAATAAGACAAGAGACTAGGTTACTTATAACAAACACAACTACATTTTTCTGGGTGGAAATATTATACTAAATTCCATAGAGCTGGTCATTAAAAACAACATTTTAAAGACATGAGGATGATGATGGAATATACCATGATAGTTACGATGAAGTAAAATTATCAATATTTAATAATATTTTCCTCATTTTCTCTAAGCTTATTCAGATTCCCCCACTTTGTATGCAAAGCAGCATGCTCCGACTAGTCTAGATAGCAGACAATGAGTCCCGTCGCCATGACGTCACGTAATCCATCACTCCAAAGATCTTCCCTTTTCAATTCACTAAACGCTGAACACGGTGGGACGATGCAATTTTTCAAAAGCACCCACAATGACCCTTCAAAATTTGCCTACGAATAATGGGACGTGGAAACAGTGCCACAATGTAATAGTGGATCAGTATGACAATTTGATTATGGCTAATTATAATTTTTATTACATCATATTTTAGTTTGGCGTTTTAAAAGTTTAGTTTAAAATGACTACAACCATACATCAGCGACGATCGCGAGGCAGACCATCGGTCCGCTGGTCGGATGACATGGTCAGGTTAACCGGTGTCAACCGGATGAATCTTGCACAGGACCGTAACAGTTGGCGTAACAAAGTGGAGGCCTATACTCAACAGTGGTTGGCTACGGGCTGATTAGATAAAGCCTCTCCAAGCATTCGTCACTTTGCTCGATCCTCGGCTACTTGCATCTAGTTTCTGCCAGCCATCCTGCGCAAATCATCAACATTCAACCTGGTCTGACGGCGTCGAAATCATCACTCTACCTTGCCTGGCGGCGTCGACGTTTCCCTTGACTAGAAATGAAAATGACTATTTTCAATACAATCATTTTCGACAAGGGAGGCACTGGCTTATTTCCTTCGGGAGGGATAGGAAACTCTGAGGGAGAGGTTAGTGGGTACTAAGACGAATGCTTTAGTCCTGAGTAGCGCAGTCAGCCGCAGATCTTGCTAGCCTGCGATCATAACACTTTAAAGCATTCTCTTTAGCCAAAAAAATTGTGTGACGTACCTATTGTCAGAGGTGCAAAATCGGAGTTTTTACCTGAACAGCACTAATAAACTCCCCTGTATTGAACGAAATAATAAAAACGTGCTATCGTTTCTAGCGATAATTCGAAATGGTTAAACGGCCGCCCCCGCTCCCACCAGTCAACGTGAACCAGCACATAGGCTAATCGGCTAAAACCTAAATAATATTGAGGCTTATTTACTTCACTGTTTTGTTCTATCTACTGTGACTGAGTAATCGAAGGACGTTGGTGTTGAAAATCCCGTGACATTAATTTACTTTCAGCATTATGGAATCAGTGGAAAATGTTTGATCGGCTTCAAATGGCTGTTTTGATGACACTGTTCTATCAGAAGTCACTTTTAAAATCACGTTAAAGAAAGCCTGATCTCTTTTTAGTCTACCGTACTATGACAGTAAGGGAATAGCGAGTGCACATGTGCTTTCACACTCACCTGGACTAATATCCTACATAGTTGTTAGGAAAAAAGAAGAAAAGAAAAACAATTTCTTACAAACCATTTTTGAAACTCAAATGAACTGCGAAAATTTAAAATAAACGATATTGTTCGGCAAGAATCACTTCAATAGTTCAAAGCGAATATTCACACCCAGACGCCTTAATCTATCACCCCTCATTTCCCCCCATAGTGGGGTAATGAGGCATGAAACTTAGATGCAAAATTTCGTCTTTAAAGTTAATGGAGTGAAGTGCAGCTTGATAGGATGATGTGGAACACCGTGTCACGACTTAAGAAGCGTCTTTGACACCTCATTACGCATTGTCGAGTTAGGAAAGCTGTCAAACGGTCTATGAGTTACGAAATTGAGTGATAATAAGGGTGTGGCTGCCTCAGTAGTACATGAACTGGTGTTTAGGTACTTAAAGGGTGTCAAATATGGGTTAAAAATTGACTTTTCTTGGTTGAAAAAAAATTAGGTCATAAAAATATTTTCAGCAGGTATATAGACACGTTATCCTCGAGATGGCAAGTAAAATAATTAAAGGATAGTTCATCAGAACGCATTGCTTAATGCGCTGCCTCATGACAGGCTCCAGAAATATTAGAGCTTATATTTTAATGTAAGTATTTACTAGCTCTTACCAAATATTTCGAGAATATTATAGCTACAGCAGCTAGTAAGGTAGTCACAGTCTTGAAGTTTTCTATAAGAGTTCTGTGCCTCGAAAAGTACTTGCTCTATGCCTGATCTTTCTGCAATTGTGAGATTTATCTTACAAAAACTTTCAGTAATGCTCGAAATTATCGTCTATTCCACTCTAATCCATTTGTCAAATATACTAATGGATTACATTCCACTTACAAGTGCACTCTAATCCACTCCTATAAACTGACTGGGGACTGGATTAAAGTGGAATCGTCCAACGTCTCTCTATTCCACTCTAATCTATCTCTATTCCAAAGTACTAGGACCACATAAGTTCTAAGGGGGTGTTAAACCTAAAGATTTATAGAAGACACATTATTAGTTAAAGAGATGTCATTGCCAAGACTTAAGTTACTAAGCGAACAAGACGTCCCAAACAAAATCTCCAATTCGTCTCTAATTATTTTACAATAAAGACAAAACGACAAAATCTGCCATGAAATATCTTCACAGTAGCAAATCACGAAATTCCCCTCGAAATTCTATTTTACGAACCTCCTTAACACCCATCACAGTAATCCTCTAACCGTGTCCTCCAGTAATATCGAGTGAAAATTCTATAACAGACCGAAACGATTCGTCTCCTTAGACGATAAACAGTCTAAAGCCCATATAATTAATGAACGAGCAATCCTTTCTACATTGGACCTTAATGAAGTCGCTGGCACGTGCGATACGGCCGTTGTAAATGATCAATAGAATTCGGCGAATAAAATAAATCTTGTTTTCAAAGACTTACTTAATTATCATTACGGAAATGCATAAAAGTCATTAGCGCAGAAAACCGAAGTGACACAAAGTGATACTGACACAACTGACAGGTTAAATTAAGGATGAAGTGCAGCTGTCCTTTGCATGTCATGTTTCTTGCTGACGTGTGATAATTTTTGGTTGTGTCTTGTGCTGAGTACTATCCACCAGCGAATATAAATTCGGCCCTCTTAATTAGACACTTGTGTCAACTTAATTTTGTAATTACAATGATTACAATGTATGCCAGCAATTGGCAATAAATAGTGTCTCGGTCTGCAAATCATTTAAAATTTGTAACGCATACTAAATGAGACTTCTGGCTAAATGCGGACTTGAATCACAAAGTGACAGCAGTTAAAATACAGTATATTGGGCCGCGGTCCATACCTAGGTACTTCGAAAAACATCTTCTTGCTTGATGACAAAGGCAACGACTTATGTATATCGTCACACTCATCATCTTCATCGCTCTTGTCAGTGGAGCCAGTTTCCACTTCTCTCGCCACAATATCAATAAATTAATCAGATTCCAAAATAAGTTTGTGTTCACCGCAGCACCTGTCCCTGTGTCCCCCGCAATAGATTCAGCCACTCCGTCCGGATTGATTTACGCAGCCTTCTAATTATCGGCGGCGAGATTGAAAGTAATTTAGTGAAACATCTCTAAACGACAACAGCGTAATGGAACCGATCGATGGAACTGGCTTCAATTCTCTTTACTACGCAGTTTGTTATATTTTCTTCATTATTTATTGTGCACTTATTTGTATTTTTTTTCTCCTAAATAATACAAGGGGTAGTTTGGTGTAAGAGCCCTCTCTTACAACGCTCTACATATATCTCGTTCTATTCTGGGCTGTCAACATCTAATTTTCGTCCGTATTTCTTTAGTTAAATGTAAATAATGTAAGTCGAGAGCTTGCAGAGCCTCGATCATCGTAGGAAGATTGCTAGCCTCTACGTATTTTACAGACTCCAATTTGGTGAGTGGTCTGCTCGGCTGCACGATTTGGTTCCACCAGCTCCGTTTCATCATCGAACTACTAGACTTGGTCAGGGACTCCATCCGTATACAGTAGGGATACCGCGCGCACGAACTAAGCGATTTGCTTCATCTTTCTTGATACGGACTGCGGGATCTGTCTTTCCTACACAATACAAGGCTCTTCAAGGCCAGAATTAACGGGCTTTTCCTAAGCAAGCGCGCTCCATCTTAGACCGCATAGTTGTTTAATATCAGACAACTTTGTGGTTAAGTGCTAGCTTAGTCCAAATATATAAAAAAAACTGTCAAAAAATCTCAATTGAAATAGAACTCTTTTCAATGGAAACAAGGCTGAAAATATTGAATTTTTAACTAATTTAATTTATTTTTATTTTCCCTTTGTGATTAACGGAATCTGGAATGTACCATGGCTGCTACCATCACCACCATGGCTTATTTCCATTGAAAGACCCTTTCACGCACGCTCATACTTAATCATTAAAATAAATCTCATGAAAACCCTACAATCAAACTGCAGGTGAATAAAGCAAAATACTCACCTTTCACGTTTTCAAAGCACCATATTCACAAAGATATACACAACTAAACGTACACACTCAACTTGTGCAATAACGCAGGAACATACGAGAGCGACGCACAAGTTTTTAGCAAAACGTGCTCAAAGTACGGGTTAAACGTGTCGCGTATCCCACGCCCACTCTCAATTTTACTTAGCCTATTTAGTGGATGGGGGAACATAGGTCACTAGAAGCGACTTGAGCATTCTCTTATTAAAATGTTTTCGTTTTTGAGTCTTCAGAGTTAAATTGAGTGTGATGGTGTTGGTAGCGGAAGGAGCCTTTTTTAAGGCAACGTTACGTCTTGCTGATCCTTTAAGACGATGCCTCAAATACCAAAAAACACATACAAGGAATCGCCTTAATGTTTTCAGTTAATTAGCTAAGAAACAGTCAATGTCCAAGTAGCAAGGATCGGGTCGTCCCTTTTCGAGTGTAAAGGGAAACCGGAGAAGTTTAATGGACAGAGGGTCGAAGTAGTCTCGTGTCCTACACACGGCCGCACTTCAGTGCTAAGGATAAGTGCATTAAGTAACACTTTTACGTAAAATTATTTATTTACATATTATTCGGAATCGCGAAAACGAGCTCTATGTGGTCATTTGACCCTATAAAGATATCTATCCGGGAACACAGCAGTTTCCGCTAGCCTGCTGTTATGGCTTCAATACATTCTCCTCCCCAAGGCTGTAGGAAGCAGATATTTAACACAATGACAGGACTGTTGCCGACCCAACTAACTTGCAAATAGTCCTGTTACCAACTTATTCTAATGCGTAAATCGCACCGTTGCGAGTAAGAAGACTGGCTACAATATTTTCAGAGTCCGACTGGCTAGCTACCACACCCACAGATGAAATCTGCCGCCATCACAGCTCGGGCTGTGTTCCAGCAGTATAAATGTGGGAGCCAGTACACTTGAAATCAAAGGCTCGAAGATCAGATGAGCCTACAGTCTGGCAGCACATTGCGCGACGCTTCCTGGTGAAGTGACACTCAGTGGAATTATGCCGCAGTGACCGCTTAACATCAGGTGGGCTGCGTGTGTCAGAAGGGGTTTTATATTTTATAAATAATAAAATAAATAAATCTTTAAACATTATGTATTTTTAAACACAATATGAAACAAATATAACTTATCTGTAACTTATCCGCAACTATCAAATAGTTACACTGAATCAGATCTCAATGATAAAAGGGCAGAGTAACGTTACTACTATGGCTCGAACAAGAATGAATTCCTTCTACCCGTCCATGTCTTTTTATAGCGACAAATGGCGCCTTTTCTGTAGCACCGGAATTACAAATTCACTGACAGAATATTTTAATTTACTAACTACAAAATTATTTGAATAACAAATATAATTAAATAACTTTTAAATTATACTAAAATTATAAAACTGATATTGTTATGTAAATAAACCAACTGTTTACCAATATTATGAATAAGTTAATATTTACACCGGATATCATGTTTGTAACTAATTCTTCGTCAAGTTATATATCTTAAAATCATTTAACACAACAAGAATATTAATTGTTAAAGATAATAACAAAATACAAGGATAAGTCCTATGTAATCATTATATTATAATTTATAACTATGAAAGTACACAATTTGACAGAACATTGGGATACCGGATATCTCTCCAAACCATTTTCAATACTTATTTAGATTGTCATTTACAATTATTATACATCAGAAATAAATGTTATAATCTATATTTTAATAAATTTATATTATTAGGATTATTCTTATTAATTATTAGTAAAATTATATAATTACATAAACATAATCTAACACGGCCATTCTGCAAAGACACTTCGTTCTCGAAGTGTGGTCAGGTTACACGTAGAACCGTTCACGATAGGCCGGGACTCCACCATAACGGAGATGGTGTGCGGTGTGCTGTGCGAGAAGAGATGTTTTTCAGCTCTGGTTAATCCACCGAAACTGTGTGTGCTGGCTAGCATTGGGAGTGTGCCGGTTGGGTTCCTGAAACGTGACAATAGATATCATGTTTACAACAAGCTATTTTCGCAACCATAATCATGCTGCATCATGTTGACCAGACAGTACACCAGCTAACATTCGACATTAACACATAAATACTCTGTTCAACTGTCGTGCTCTGTCACACCATGTGCTGCTCATGATGTCCAGACAGTACACCAGCTAACATTCGACAGCAACACATAAATACTCTGTTCAACTGTCGTGCTCTGTCACACCATGTGCTGCTTATGATGTCCAGACAGTACACCAGCTAACATTCGACAGCAACACATAAATACTCTGTTCAACTGTCGTGCTCTGTCACACCATGTGCTGCTCATGATGTCCAGACAGTACACCAGCTAACATTCGGCAGCAACACATAAATACACACATAAGTAAATACTCTGTTCAACTGTCGTGCTCTGTCACACCATGTGCTGCTCATGATGTCCAGACAGTACACCAGCTAACATTCGGCAGCAACACAAATACACACTTCAATACTCTGTTCAACTGTCGTGCTCTGTCACACCATGTGCTGCTCATGATGTCCAGACAGTACACCAGTTAACATTCGGCAGCAACACAAATACACACTTCAATACTCTGTTCAACTGTCGTGCTCTGTCACACCATGTGCTGCTCATGATGTCCAGACAGTACACCAGTTAACATTCGGCAGCAACACAAATACACACTTCAATACTCTGTTCAACTGTCGTGCTCTGTCACACCATGTGCTGCTCATGATGTCCAGACAGTACACCAGCTAACATTCGGCAGCAACACATAAATACACACTTCAACCTACTTAAATAAAAACTTAAATTTACCAGTTTCTGTTCAGACAGCTCGGCCATTCTGTCTCATTTTGATAAGTAGTCGTAAGCATATTAATAACAGAAACCTATCGCTCCACTTGGCCATTGCCTTGTGGAGTTCCTTACAAACCATTTGTATACTACTCCAAATAAACTCAGCACCCAAGTCCTCAATGTTTTTGGATCATGATTCAGCTCCGGCATTAAGTTTTTCTGGGTTAAAAACTGGAAGAGCGATGTCATCATGGCGTCGATTCGAAGAAATTGCAGTTAAAATCGATTCCAGTAAACGAAATCGACGTCCATGGCAGATAGCTGCAATGTACACAATAAATTAATTGACGCAATAATAATAAAAGAGGCTATCAATTTTACGGAACACTAGAAAAAGAATCTGTCCGACAAATTCGTTACTCATAACGATAATTCCCTCTTTTTGTTTCATATTATCGGGGAGTACCCCGACCAAATATTACTCCAAATTAGACAATTACCATTTGCATTATATGTTTACGTTATCAGGGAGTACCCTGACCGAACGTATAACAAACAGCATAAGGCAGAATCTGTGGGTTAGATAATGTAGGTAGATAATAAAAAATATTCAGGCCGACCGATTCATCAAAAAAAAAAAACACAATGATTTTCTTCTTATTTCGTATTATCGGGGAGTGCCCCGACCGAATACTACTTTAAATAAGACAATCATCATTTGCATTATTTGTCAACGTTATCAGGGAGTGCCCTGACCAAACGTATAACAAACAGCATAAGACAGAATCTGTGGGTTAGATAATGTAGGTAGATAATAAAAAATATTCTGGCCGACCGATTCATTAAAAACACAATGATTTTCTTCTTATTTCGTATTATCGGGGAGTGCCCCGACCAAATACTACTCCAAATAAGACAATCATCATTTGCATTATTTGTCAACGTTATCAGGGAGTGCCCTGACCAAACGTGTAACAAACAGCATAAGACAGAATCTGTGGGCTAGGTAGATTTATATTTTTATTTATAAACGTATCCCACTTCTGATGTCAGAAGGGGTTTTATATTTTATAAATAATAAAATAAATAAATCTTTAAACATTATGTATTTTTAAACACAATATGAAACAAATATAACTTATCTGTAACTTATCCGCAACTATCAAATAGTTACACTGAATCAGATCTCAATGATAAAAGGGCAGAGTAACGTTACTACTATGGCTCGAACAAGAATGAATTCCTTCTACCCGTCCATGTCTTTTTATAGCGACAAATGGCGCCTTTTCTGTAGCACCGGAATTACAAATTCACTGACAGAATATTTTAATTTACTAACTACAAAATTATTTGAATAACAAATATAATTAAATAACTTTTAAATTATACTAAAATTATAAAACTGATATTGTTATGTAAATAAACCAACTGTTTACCAATATTATGAATAAGTTAATATTTACACCGGATATCATGTTTGTAACTAATTCTTCGTCAAGTTATATATCTTAAAATCATTTAACACAACAAGAATATTAATTGTTAAAGATAATAACAAAATACAAGGATAAGTCCTATGTAATCATTATATTATAAATTTATAACTATGAAAGTACACAATTTGACAGAACATTGGGATACCGGATATCTCTCCAAACCATTTTCAATACTTATTTAGATTGTCATTTACAATTATTATACATCAGAAATAAATGTTATAATCTATATTTTAATAAATTTATATTATTAGGATTATTCTTATTAATTATTAGTAAAATTATATAATTACATAAACATAATCTAACACGTGCATGTCTGCCAACTGAACTAGTATAAAAAAATATCCTCAAAATCAATGATATTATAATAAATATTCTAATATCATTGCTCAAAATGTGTTTCATCCAGAATTTTTTTACTTTTAAATCTTTGCATTACTAAAACCACCACGTCTCTTTTTGCTCTATTATAGCCTTGGTCTACCTTGATAAAGCCAGCATGAATGTCAGTTGTTTTATGTGAAAGGAAAAGTTAGCTTTAGGAACGCACCTCAGGGCTTTTGGAAACTAAATGTTCCAAACAAAAACGGAACGAGATAAGTATATCGCTATCAGAATCATGGAGGTATCTCTTTGATGATTTACTGGGTACAGAGGTTCGTTGAAGGTTCCGTGAACTCGGGCATAAGCCCGATACGGATATTAGTCTGAGTCTACTTTACCACAAATTAATTATGGAATAAATACCTTCAGGTTCATCTGATTGATGCTTTTCAATTACTATCTGAAGTATAATCGTGGATAGGTGAAATAGAAGTGTGTCAAGCACTTCTTTATTTCGGGGAAAGGGCACAGAAGCTAGTGAAATTACTGGGTATATGCGACCTAATAACTGTCGTCTCGGGGTAGCGGGCGCAGGGCGGTGCCAGACAGTAACTGCTTTGTTACTGTTTGGCACTGGACTGTCTAACCGACGTGGCGCTTACCATCAGGTGTACGATCTGCTCGTCTTGTTATACATTACTTAAATATTAAAAATAGGTTCTCAATCTGAGTCAGTTTTTTGTTCGGAAAACAGTAAACAGTGCGGAATCTTGGGCAGTGTAACACCTACGTGCATGTGCCTCATCTCTTTTCGGTTGTCTCAAAAATTGGTGTTTCCCCATTGGCGATGGAATATGGAGTGTACCTACGAGTATGCTTGCTCTTAACGATTAGCCACTGGGGTAATCATAATGATTGGTCGCTGTAGCTGAAACTCTAAGATAACTTTGAGGTATATTATCATTTCATACTATATCTTGCGTAATTTGTTCATTTAACAATAAAACCACTATTAACCACTCAAAGCCGAACCGGCACTCGCGTGCTGCTTAACAATAGATTTTCTATTGTGTCTGGTGTTCCGGGGCTAGAAGGATTAAATTATGTAAAAAAACATAACCGAACTATTAAAGAAAAGTAAGAAACTTTTAACCATTGCGTTCATACTTTAATCATATTATAACCATAGATACATTTTGAAGGTAAAAGTTATTCAATTTGCTTCGCATAATTCTACATGGTATATTCAGTGTATCGTAACTTTATGTTAATGCAAACCCTTCTTAATGAAGTGTTAACTGATTACGTAATTACGGGCCTTTGAGTGTTCTCAGAGATTTGTTTCTCTTGGATTACCTTTGGTACGCAGTCTTAATGAATTGCTTAATTAAAATGTCAACTCCTAATTTGGGATGCAATTTATCATTATACTGTTAATATTTTTGGCAACCGAATTCATGAAATGGTTGACGAGTTAAGATGGTTTTAATATCAGATCCGAGGTTTCACCCGCGCGTAATTTTTTTTTTTAAATATCCCCCTCTTCATGTCACTTGGGGATAGTATAGCTTTCAGTAGTTTCGAAGCGTATTTAATACAAACAAACAAACAATCAAATCTTTCCTCTTTATAATAATAGGTACATAGTCATAGTATAGATAATACGTAGGTATTTTATTACATTAATGTGTCTAAGCCCGATAACTAGCAACCATAGTAAAACCTATGCTTGGCTATATTTATCCAAGTTCTATTATATCTAAAACCAACACATGACTGTAATCATATAAAATCATATAAGAAAACTTTTGGCATCATCAATGATCCAAAAATTTAAAGTGCTTCCGTCTTAAAAATGTCAAACATGAACTCCACCTAAACATTTGAAGTGAATCAACAAAGCGAATCAGTCGCATAATTAGAAATTATCACGTAGGTAATTACTAATATAATCCACACGTCAGTATAAACGGCTTCAAGCGTCGTATTTCACGATAGTCAGTTAGAATTCGCGCAGTCTAGTCTAGGCTTAATTGGATCGCGTATAAAGGTAGTAATACACTGAGGGGCTAGAGCTTATAGCCCGCTCGATACTGCGTGCTTAGGCAGGGTTGACACCTGTTAGTAGATAGAAGTAGTAGCCTAATAATGTCTCACTGCCTCCATCTTTGAAATTATGGTATTGCAAAATGCAGATTGGTGATCGCAAACCCAAGCTGTTTCCGAAAAATTCGACAAAAAGTTAGCACGACTCGGGAATTGAACCCTGGGCCCCGAGATCTAGGCCCGGTACTTAAACCACTAGACTATCGAGGCGTTGACGCCTGTTAAAGAAGTCAAACTGGTACTTGCGGCAAAGTGGTTTTAAGGAGGTTGTGGTTGGCACCATGGTGTGTGGCATGGTGGATGAGCTAGCTGCTAAGGGTGCCTGTTCATCAGTGCGGAGCGAGGCAGCGGAGCGGAGAAACGGAGAATTAAAAACCAAAAAGATTGCAACTCTTTGTTTAAGCGGAGATTTTGTGCAACCTAGCACAGTTGTTCCAGACAGGCAGAGCTGCGGGAGCACCTCTACTTGCACGAACTCCTGTCAAAGTACGATGGAAATAGACCGTTACTTCCAGCCATTAAGTAGTAGCAAGGCAGAGCAAATCATATATTCGCTGTTTCCTCGTGGTCCTACCAATTTGTCCTACGAGTAGGACCACCAGGATAGTTAGTTCCTTGTAGTCCTATTATTGTTAATCTGCTTCTACTAGTAGGACTACCAGTTAACATTAAACAGGTTTGGCTGCGTTCAAGCAAAATTAAATCAATAAATATCTTTGGACATTTTATTTACAATACAAAAATTATACAGCGCCTTAGAGCTCCAAATATAGATGCTAGCTAAGTGATAAATATTTTGTTTTGGAAATACATTATTAATTATACATTTAGCAACACTCAGGCCAATAGGTACTTATAGACATTTTCATGCACACAAAATATGTACCGTGCCCGTACCGTACCAAACCCGCAACCTTTGTTAAACACTGTGGCTTCTCAAAACATACTAGATCGGTCGTCAAATAAATATGAACTAGTTGTGTCATAATATTTTATATTTCAGCGACAGCCCTATTTGCAACGGAGCGTCTCACACGGGGCATTAATTTGCATTATACTCTCCGCACGGTGCATACCCTTATAAAATGTGGTAATGGACAAGCTTATGTGCCATAAAGCGTTATTTCGCATGAATTCTGAGTTCCATCGCAATGTTATATCTGATGAAACAATTAGCTCATGCGCAGAGGAATTTCGACTTTACTGCATGGCTTGAACTTTGACTGGTTTTGCTTAATTGAGTTAAAATGTTGAGGGTGCTGATAGATGGGATTTTCATTTTAAGTGCGAAGTTGTGTGGGCTTATATTAATTCTATATTAGTTTGAGAAAATGTTTAGTATTTATTCTTTAGTGTCGCTGAACTGTTAATCACGGGATCTAGAGACTAACAACCTGATTTCTGCACTGCTCCATGTAGTCCAAAATTAGAGGCAAAGGAGTCTGGTAAACATGGAAGAAATATATATATATTTTTTAATATAAAATGTGTATCCTACACACCCTACATTACATAGGATCTTTAGACCAATGAAATATACAATTTGCAAAAAAGATGGTGAGAATGCGATGAAGCACCATAACAGCAGGCTAGCGAGATTCTAGTTAGGACTAGATACTATTAAATTATTAGACAAGCTGCCATGTCTTCTAACGCAAAACTAAAGTAAGGCTAGTTAGTTAAATCTAGTGAAAGTTTATGTGACATATCTATTCTTCATCCAACTCCAATCCACAACCCTATTTTTATTCTACAAAGGATTCATCTTCATTGGCTTGTAGACACATTGATATACCGCTCAAAGTTTCAACTCCTTGAATTTCAATTCAAAATAAAACCAACAGTCCCTTTCACACTGTTAGAAATAAAAATGCAAGACAAAGTTTCACACAATCCATTTCCCCCGGCGGCGTCGCGTCCGGGTTTGTCCGAACACCGCGCTTTGTCCGCTCCCGCGCTTTTGTGCCGGACATGAGCGGACAAGACGTACAATACTCGGTCGATACCGCACTTCACGGTGTTTTTACCGTTAACTGGTTTTTTTGTTCATGTCTAGGTAAAATGATTAAAAGTTAGCAGTCTTGAATTCGTATCGAGCAAGAACTGGGATATTTGCTTCACAAGGACATCTGAGCCCTTAGCAAAGTTTATACTATGGGTGCCCTATAACTGATATACCTTACCTTTATTTTTCAAAAATACACCAGCTTCAAAACTCGATCAGCAGTTCGGTCATTAAATGTCTTATAATTGACAAGTCGTAGAAAAATCATTATTCGGGGTGATGCAAAGACGACATGGTTAAATAAATGCAAATGTTTTCATAGCCAACTTGTACATGTATTTCTAAAAAATTAACAGAATAAAAACGATAGACAAAGTTATACACATTCTATTTCTGCCCTCACCGTGTCCGAGCTTGTCCGAACACCGCTTTGTCCGCTCCCGCGCTATTGTGCCGCGGACACGACCGAACAAGACGTACAATACTCCTTCGATAGCACACTTTACTTGTTACACGCTTTTTACTGTTCACGGTGTAAAGCTGGCTTTGTGTTCACGTTGAATTGGAACAATAATTACACAATCTGTACCACGACTTTACTAGATTCTACTCGTATTTATTTTGGAAGATGACTGTACCCAATCTTAATTTCTTTTTGCTTTAGCTATCTTCAGTACCTGTCACGTGTGATCCATTTTTTTATTTATGCAAAATCAGTTGACAGATTAACTTAGTAAGCGGCCTATTTCTTTGAGGAACACTTAACAAGGAAGCGTCGCTCAAATAGCTCATCTGATTTTCGAACCTTTAAATTCAACTATTGTGCCAGAGCATGATAAAGCTAGCTTTCCAAGTGCTAGTTTCCAAGATCACAACCCCGCCGTCGATTCTAGTAAAACTTTGCTTCACCTTGAGTTTAATACTATTGTGATAACGACCTGGTACTAAAACTAATAGACAATCAAAATGTTTTATCAAACGACTGATGTAGAAGGTGAAAAATGTGGAGCCGCATTTCTTTTGCACATTTGCATTTGTTTCGCTGCAACCGGTTGCCGTTGCGATTTCTGACGGCGGCGACAATCACGTGCGATGCACTTTTTGCATTTTCTAGACCTCTCTTTGTTCAATTTGTTTAAATTTTTATTTTATAGTGTACTGTGGCTGGTGTGAGTTGGATGCAGATTTAGGGTTGCCATCTCTAAAATTTGGAAAACAGGACAAGCCGCGTGAAAACCCCGGATTTTAGAGTCCGAAAGCCGGACATGTCAACAAGATCTTGTAAACATATTTAATGTAATAAAAAACAGTTGAAAATGTCATAAATCACCTTTTTTTTTTTAAACTCGGTCTACAAATGAAACCTTTCCTGGACGCTCCCCGGATGCCCTCTAAACTAGGACAAATCCGGGGAAACCCGGACGGATGGCAACCCTAGGCAGATTGCACAGGGCCGGGATGGTTGGCGCTCTTTGGGGGAGGCCTACCATTCAGCAGTGGACGGCAATTGGCTGATTAATTGATAATGATTCATACAGATATACAGATTGGAGTGCATTAGACAAATAGATTGGAGAATCTATGGCGAATTATAACTTGATCTGCAAACATTAAGTACGCACTTGCCTTAAAGATTCCAACTAACTGATGAAAGAAGGTGTGGAAAAGAAACTTTCCTTACAAATCATTAACAACAACTACAATTTTACGTAATCACCAAGCATTACCACGTTCAAGAATGCGTTGTAATCAACGATCTTGATTCTCAGTAAAAAGTTGCTGACATGGTAATCTAAATACCATTTGTAAGTAAAACAAAAAGTCGTGTAGCCATGATCACACGTTTGCCGTTATCTGTTATATTCTGTGCAAATCATTAGTACGAAAGATACAGTTTTACTGGATGTTTTATGATTTATACAAATAAATATAAAATATTGGAATGACACAGAGAATACATAGACCGAGGTCTCCTTAATGGGAAGGTGCCTAGGACACGTCTTGCTACGTTTCCGCGCTGAAGTCCAAGTCCAAGCGTTTATAGGCTGTATCGGAATATACCGAAGCGTTTTCTAGACTCATCTTACACCCAGGGCAATGTAACAGCCTGACCTCTAACTTGATCAGCAAACATCAGTACCTGCTTGCCACAAATAGTCCTACAAACTGATGACAGAAAAATCCTAGGAATTGAACTCTGGTCCCCGATCATGGCCCAGTACTTAAACTATAATATATAAATATTTCTGGTCATTATTCACACAGCGCCATCTAGCCCCAAACTAAGCATTAGCTTGTGCTATGGGTGCCAGACAACGAATACACATTACTTATATACTTTTTTTGTAAACACCCAGACCGATACAAACAAACATGTTCATGCAAACAAATTTTTGTACCGTTCGGGGATCGAACTCGCGACCTCTGGTGTAATAGCCAAATTCTCGACCAAAAAACCAGAGGCGTTTTTGTAAAAAAATAAAAAAAATATTTGACTTTGGTCCATACAATATTAGTCATAAATTATTGCCTTATACCAAATTATACTGCGGTCGAAATCACGACCTTAGTTAATACAAAATAGTTACACTATGTTCGAATAAATCTTAGGTGGCTCGGGAATTAAGCCCCTGAACCTGAAACTACAGCCATGAGTTATTACGGACTGCATTAAAGTTACTATTATATTGCTAAGAATCATACATCCCTACATTCAGAAACTGCATTTTTTAATTTCATAAAACATAGTTCATTAATATTGTCAAAAAAATTTACGTGTTACATGAAATTGCAATTGATAGCATACAAAACCTAAGTATAAAAAAATATTATAAATTGAACTCAATTTAAAAGTAAATAATTTTTAGTTTCATAAAATTATAATCAAGATAAATGGAATACAACTTTCCAACTTAATTACACCCAATAACCACGTTCTTACTGTTTTAATTTCTATTTGTTTATTAAACACACAATATCACATCTAGAAAACTTAAAAACAGTGTAATGAGAATCATCGTAAGATTGTTAGAACAAAGTCACTATTTAATAGTCAAGGCGAACGATGCGATTACGTGCAAGGAACGGTATAATAACACAAAGGTTGCAATAACATTAAAAATTATAGTATTGTCTTCTTTGTTACGGTAGTACGTCTATTTTCCGTAAGAACTTTCAACCGTTTTTTCAACGAAGAACGAATTTTCTATTTCATAATGTATAAAATATCAGTCTATTTTAAATCCTAATGCAAGGCCTCCGTAATTGAAATTTAACGATACGAAAACAAGTTAACGTGGAAATGAAAGGTACTGGATTAATCACCACGCTTGCCAAAAGAAGATTGGTGATCGCAAACCCAAGCTTTGTTCGAAAAATCCGATACAATTTTGCCCGACCCGGGAATTGAGCCCAGCAGTTTAAATCATGGCCCGTTAATTAAAAAAAAATGTCCATCGAGGTATTTCCATATATCAATAAAACAGTTTGAGATAATAGTTAGCAAACCAACATCATGACCACCTCTTAGTCTAAAAGCTCTTTCGTTATTCACTGCAGGTCTATTCAGCTACAAAGCGAGACACTCCAACAATAATAAATATAGAATAGCTCAAAAAAACTCCACTCTGTACACAGCAATCGATTAAAACAATCGAGCAATCGATTCAACAGAACAATCGATGCCTGGGCGGCGCCGTTGTTAACATCGCGTTATTTACGGGCGAGTCGCGAGATACCCTCAATAATTCAGTGTTCGCAAACTGGTGGGCTATTCGGCACTCGAGCGATAAATATAGATCACTTCGGGAATAGCCGAGTTAAGCGAGTAATGAACATTTCATCACCGGGGTAACGCAGCACTCGGCCGCTCTCTATTCTTTCAATAAATAAATATCAGATACCATTTCTGGTCAGGTACAATGAAACGTATACGTATGTGATAACGTTCATTTTAGGATGACCTTGTAAATATTTCAATCCTCGATGCTCGTATGTTCATTTAACCTAAAATTGCTGGATTGTTGTCTGAATATCGGATATAATTGCTAGATCTAATATTCAACATAGAACAATTTTATCAATGTTCGTCACGCCATGTTTGTCCAGGTCAGGATTTGAACCCACGACTCCTAGTCCACACAATTATTTATTAAGCATATTATGGAAGTCTCCAATTGTGTTTGTTTAAAGTTTGTAGTATAAAATAAGCCACAAAAATTACACAAGTCATAATAAAATTCATCATTGATTATTTGGTTTAAATAACCACCAAACGTAAAATTCTTAAAGCAGCTTATGCATCTTGATTGCAATCTCGTAATGAGATTAATAGATAATTTGACAATTACTTTTAAATCAGAGAGATTTTAAAGAAAAACGCTATAAGCATGAGTCAATCAACTAACAATATTTAAATTTTATGTGTGTGAAGGTTTTTAGGACAAAATAGTTAATCATAAACATAAATGTGAAATAGAAAGGGACCCAAGATGGATCCTTGAGGCACACCATTTTCACCGCTAACCCTGAAGTTATAGACCATTATGAAGGCCTTTAGCACTCTGGAGCTGAGGTATGATGTTATTAGTTTCGGAACAGCATCTTTAACAACAAAATTATGAAACTTGTACATAATAAATACCAACCATTGCAGTAAAGTAAAATTGAATAACTAAAAACACATTTTTATTTAAACTTTTATTTATTTAAACTTTATTGCACAACAAAGGTACAAATTGGCGGACTTAACGCCATAAGGCATTCTCTACCAGTCAACCATTGGGCGTGACTGAAAGGAGCGATTGGTGCGGTAATTTAAAAGGAGATTTATATTAACCTATGTTGAGATGGCAATATTCATAATATTAAAAATACATGAATAATATTAAAAATAATATAAACATAAATATACATACATAAATACTTACTACAATTATATACCTACATTAATAAATAGAAATTTAAAAGAAAAACTGAAAAAAATAAAATAAAAATAAAAAATTGAAATGAATCGGAAAAAGACATTTTTGTATTAAAGAAAACCATATGTTCGGGTAATTGTCTTTATCAGAGCGTGATATAAAAATATTTGAACATGATTTCTTTATTATTATTGTATTTAAGGAAACATCCGGAATATTTTGACGATAGTCCCCCAAAAACCGTTTAAATTTTGATACTTGATCGGATATGTCGCTATTCTGATTGTTTACAGCTGGTTATATCTCGTAACTTTACAGTACCATAACTCTGGTCTTTATTGTTTGAAGGGGTATTTCAGAAGCATAGAAAAACTAAATATAAATATTTTACGCTTCATTTAGAAACAATCGAAAAACTGGTGTTCTATTTGTGAGATTTAGTGCACTTAATTGGTTTGGGGAAAAATGCTGCTTTCGACACCTGATGGCAAGTAATTACTACCTCCCATTGACTTGAAGAGGAAGGGGTATAAGGTCCCTCAATTAAGACTGTGTGTTAGTAGGTATATCCGCCAAAGTAGCAGTATAATGATGTACTTAATAGATCTAAATGGAAACCATTTCGCTGCAAAATGCTAGAATAAGTACATAAAAGGTTTTAGCAGACGTAAATCCGCAATCACGTGTGACGCAAATAAAAAGTGCGTGCAATCTACGTGATAACACATTGCGTTATCAGATTGATGTTCCAGCTCGGATTGGAATTATTATTACTAACATTTAAAATACCATTAAAAGACAGTAGGTAATTTAGGATAGAAGAGATCTCGCTTCACGCTTGTAGAATGAGTCCGCGGGATGGTTCAGCAGACGTACCTAAATCGCAACGCAAACACTAGGAGTGCGTGCAATCTGCGCGATAACACGTTGGGTGATCCGATTCATCTTTCAGCTATATTCAGAAGTGTTTCTTGATCAAATATTCTCAACTGAATAGGATCTATCTAACATAATATAATTATCATCAAAAGATAGAAGGTTTAATCTAGGATTGGTTTATAGCCACAAAGCGGGAACCAGCTCGTCCTAATCAGGTAGTGGGTTGCTTTAGTCTTAAGTCACACACATGGCCGCAGATCTAGCTAGCCTGCGGTTGTCGTGCCTAAACGCATTCTACTTCGAACAACAAAAAAGGTAGGTTTAATTTGGAATAGAAGCAATCTCACTTCACGGTTCTAGAATAAGTCCGCGTGATGGTTCAGCAGGCGTAAATCCGTTATCACGCGGGACGCAAACACTGGGAGTGCGTGCAATCTGCGCAATAACACGTTGCGTGATCAGATTGATGTTCCGGGAAGCTTGTTTTGGTCAGCTGCCGTTTAACTCAATAATTCATCCGTTTTAGAGTGGTTTCGTCAGTCTAGTTCAATCTCGGAGACTGTGGGATACTAGTGTACCTAACTACTACTCCCTTTGGAAACTTCTGCTGCCATCGTTGTCCTAGTAATATTACAAAATATAAGAATGCAATGCAACCTTAAGCTCAGATCTGTTTTTTTTTTTTAATAAAAGTTGCGAAGTTTTTTTTCTCTAGGCGTTTTGCTCATGTGTGACGCAAACACTGGGAGTGCGTGCGAACTGCGGGATAACACGCTGCGTGATCAGATTGATGTTCAGGCGAACTTGTTTTGTTTCATCATTATTATCAATCATTATTTCAATTTTGGTGTGATTGAAAATGGTTTTTTTTTAAAGTAAGCTTCTGCTCTCATAATCAAATCAGATACTGAAATAGCTCTGCCTATGCTAAAGGAAAGTAAATCTGTGAAATCCTCCTAAAAGCTATTTTCAGCTATAAATGTTAATTCCAATTAAGGCGTAGGACAGGTAGGTTGATGTGAAGCTTACTGTACTTCGTACCCTGAAACTAATCTTATAGGTTTGGCTTTAAATCGTGGTTAGTTAAATCAAACCCACATCTATAATACTCTAGATACTCGTATTATCTTGTAAGTTTTAATAAATCAATCAACTTTTGTATTTTTTTCTAACATTTTCTTTTTCACCCTTATAATAAATAACAAAAGTCAAAATATTTTATTTTATAACTTTATTTACAGCTTAATTCTTTTGCACTTCAAAACTACAATTATTTTATCCAACAAGCACGACGTGCATATTTTACAACGGCGACACAAATTCATGTCAAAATGAACCAATATAATTTCCCAAGTAATTATTTCCACTTAACCTCTTGACTCAGCGTATTCCGTGACACAGGTAGCCATCATGTCGCTAATATCTTTTTTAATATCCTTGCCAGCACACGTCAGTGAATCCCTCAAAGTGCGTGGAATCGACAGGACGCCATTTTTCACCTGGATCCCATGACGGAGCTAATGAAAGCGTTTTTTCGGGTGATTTTTCATCGTTCCCGTCAGGAGATACTTGAATGACCGTCACACCGAAGTGTGCACTGATGCTTGGATAAAGTGTTTGATTGATCGATGTGTTAATAAAATGTTTAGTGTGATTTTAAGTCTTTGTCTTTTAGAGTTAACTTGGATCTGTTGGTTTAAATAGGTACTTGTTTATGGCTATGATTTGATCTACATATAATCTTAGTGTTCTGGTTTTCCATCACAGTAGGGAAAATGACCGCCATGATGTCATCAATTGAGGGGATATTATATATTATAGCTCATTAACTCATACCAAAGTGCCGAAATAATAACCTCAAGTGTACAGTGATAATGATAAGGTGATCCCTGGAGAAGAAGAAGCCGCCAGGAGCCAATATGAATATTGCGAGAACACAGCCAGAGCTGTTATGGTGGCAGATTTCACCTGTGGGTTTCACGGATGGTAGTTAACCAGTCGGACTCTGAAAAAGTCCTACCACTAACCAGACCCATGGCGGAAATAGAAGCCACGACCTCCAGGTTTTAAACCCGAGCGGCTTAGTCACTGTTCCACGAAGGCGGTCAAACGGCGGTTTTTCCTACAAAATAAAGGCAATCAATCAGTGCCTACGGTGTGACAAGGTGACACGTACACTACTTTAATATTTCAACCAGCCAGGCACGAGTCATCGTTAATAATGATGTTGTAAATAGGCTTAAAAATTCACTGAAAATATTGCCTTCGCGTTTGTTAATAAAATTGAGTTGAAATATGAGTTTTTATTTATTATTGTCACTGCAATAATGAGCCGACTTTAATTAGTTTTTGTTATTAACAGCCAGTCAAAGTTTTCTTTTGTTGGAACTTTTATCAGGCTTAATTATTATTTATGAGTATTCAGGTGGAGTGACGACTTGCACAAGATGGCTGACAGGAGCTGAATGCGAGTGGCTGAGGATCGAGCAGTGCTGCGAAAGTTCGGAGAGGCCAATGTCCAGCATTGGAATGTAACTGGTTGATAATCATCATCATTTCAGCCAAACGACGTCCACTGCTGGACATAGGTCTCCCCCAAGGATCTCCAAACCGATCGGTCCTGCGCCAAACGCAACCGGTGGATCCGGCTATCTTTATGAGATCATCTGTCCACCTCGTGGGAGGCCTACCACGGCTGCGTTTCCCGGTACGTGGCCACCACTCAAGGACCTTTCCGCCCCAACGGCCGTCAGTCCTTGCAATGTGTCCTGCCCACTTCCACCTTAGGCTCGCGATTCGGATATTGTTATGTATGTAAAAAGTAAATAATTAGCTTGGTTCAATAGTGGTTAAAGTATCAAGTGTATTTCTAATATTTTGAACAAAACTCGGGTGTAAGATCTCTAATCTGCATTCAGCAAGCGTGGTGATAGATCTAATTTGAGACTTATTACAAAGTCTATTTGGGATTATTCAACATTTAATTTTAACTAGTGTGGTTATCAAAATAGGTAGTAATATCTTAGTAGCAATGACTTGATTTCAATGATGAAGGATTTTGCTCTATTACGTACATTGATAGATTTTTTGAAGTGAAAACTTCTTTAGCGGCGTTGTGCACTTTTTTTGTATGGGGAAAAAATGTTAAACTCGCGTCAGGATTTATGTGTCACGTGACCTGATCGAAAATCCATATAAAATTTGAAGTCCGGACACGTGTTTTCTACAAACTTATCTGTTCCGGTGGCCAAAATTGGAACTACGTGAAATGCAAAGCAAAAACGATATTTAATGACAGTTTTAAATAGACAGTAGCGACGCCGCCATCGGAACAGATAGTTTGTCGGTCTATAGACAATAATGGTTTTTTGTTCAATTTGACAGCTCATTTATGCAAAGAAAAGTGCTTCTTATGTACATCAGGAGTAGAGTAAATAATTGTATTAATAAGAACTGATGTTGTTTTCTTGAGTTTTATTCCTTTAGCGTAAGGCATAAGGTATATATTTTTCTTTGCATAAATGAACTGTCAAGTGTGACCTCTTCTACTATTATAGCCGCAGTGCGGTCGCTTCCTATATGCTTCCTATGCTACAAAGTGACCACAAAGACCTTAATTTGATATCCTGCAAAATTCAAAATTTCATTGCCGTAATAAAACATTTAAAAAGTTTGGAATATCTTTATTCGCCGGAATTATATAACAGTATTTTGTGGAAATTAACACCACTTCTCCGCAGTCTTTGGATCCGCTATGCTGCGGAGCATGCATCAAGTCGTATGAAGTTGGAAATGCTGTCCGATTTCCTGCTACAAGAGGCTCGTTCTCACACACAGTTTGGCTTGTTACCCCAAATTCCCAGTGAACATCCTCGAAAGCGACATGTTGATTACTGTAACACCACTCGTGTTATTAACGATTCGGGAGTCTCCAAATTCAAAAGTTTATCCGCAGATTCCAGTATGCAATTAGTTGTAAATTCCAAACTTTGTTTTCGTTGTTTAGAAAATAAATAGTTGTCAATCAAAAAAGTATGACATTGACGGTTGTCAATCATTTTATTATCGTTTATTACATGGCGTTTCAGTGTCACAGCAAGGAGTTTCTGATAAGTCTGAAAAAGTTTCTGATTACATTTGAGAGATAAACTTTTTAATGTAATATAAATTGTCATGTTTGTGTACGATAGCGCAATAAATAAATATTGTATTTTACCCAATGATGTTTTATGCTATATAATATCATTGATTTTACCACATAAATGATAGTACTTTTATACCTCTACCAATCAATTAAATCCCTAACCATTCCAAAATACATATCAAAAATGCACAACGTTAATATTCAGGTTTTCACTTCTGCCGGCACTCCCGGAGTGCAACCCGTCGTTTTTTTAGACTATTATGGATAGCCTTCCGCCCGCGGATTCACCCGCGTATAATTTCTTTTTTCAAATTTCCCCCCTTTCCCCACATTACCGGGATCAAAAGTACCCGTCCAGGAAGTATGTCATGGGGATAGTGTAGCTTTCCAACACTGAAAGAATTATTCAAATCGGTTCATTAGTTTCAGAGCCTACAATAAATAAATAATAAATAAATAAATATCTCTGGACATTTTCCACACAGCGCCATCTAGCCCCAAACTAAGCATTAGCTTGTGCTATGGGTGCCAGACAACGGATAAACATTACTTATATGTATACTTTTTTTTGTAAATACATACATAATTATTATACATAGAAACACCCAGACCGATACAAACAAACAAACAAATCTTTCCTCTTTATAATTATTATAGTACTTATATATAACAGTATATTAGTATAGATAAACATTTAAACTTAACCTAAACTTCACTACATAGTATAAAACAAAGTCGCTTTCTCTGTCCCTATGTCCCTTTGTATGCTTAAATCTTTGAAACTACGCAACGGATTTTGATGCGGTTTTTTTTATTAGATAGACTGATTCAAAAGGAAGGTTTATATGTATAATACATGCATAATATAGTAGAGAAACACTGATAATTTTAGAGGTTTTTAATTGAAGGTCGTAAATAATCACATTTTTTTGCGCTTACATTGCAAACGCTGGCTGAACCCTACGAGATAGATCAAAATAATGTACTACACTATTGTACACCTTAAAAAGTTTTACAAAAAAGTCCGCGATGGTATATGTCTATCTCTTAGGGATAACCCACAATAACCATTTTCCTTTACTTATTACGATAAAATAATGGCTTATTTACGAAAAAGTGATTTTAAGCAATAGAGTATTAATCCTTATCCAATAAAGTACCATAAATAAATTGTGCATGTAATATAGATCAAAATTGACCTGTACATCATGTAATTTAAATGAATAGTTTCGAAGATATTACAGATTTAAAATGCAGGGACATACCTAGCGGTTGCGGCGGTACCGGCCGGGGAGCGGATGGATGAACGTTTGTTATTATTTCACGTAAAAACTACTAATTTGATTTTAATGAAACTTTACAATAATATAGCTTATACATCAGAATAACACATAGGCTACAATTTACAAGATATTCTCGCGGGATAACGTCCTATAGTTCACGCGGGCGAAGCCGCGGGCGGAAGGCTAGTATTAAAATAAAACAACTTTAAACGGACGAAAACTCGCGTATATTCTACATTTTGAAATTTAAACCCGACGTTTCGACTACTTTTCTACTTTTACTGTTTTACTGTCAGATGAAAGTACATACAAACAGGTTAAGTCTGACCAAACTAACAAAATACTAAAGCAGACCACCGAGCTTATTAAAAAACACTCTGAGAAATTGAGCTTAGACGTTCCATCTTTAATACCTTCGTGCCCAAAACCCCCCAAGTTGTATGGGTTGCCAAAGATACACAAATCAGGTTTTCCACTACGGCCTATAGTAAGCCAGATCGATTCACCTACCTACCGTCTGGCTAAGCATGTGGCTAGTGTTTTATCGCCCTTGAGAGGACAAACAACATCTTATGTGAAGGATTCCTACCATTTCATCAGTGAGTTACAACAACTAAAACTGGCTGATGATGAAACTATGGTTAGTTTTGATGTCCAGTCCCTGTTTACATGTCTACCTATTGAGGACTGCATTGAAATTGCTAGGAAAAGGTTAGCTAGTAGTGAAATTCCCTTAGAATATGCAGAGCTATTACAACATTGCCTGCGAGGCGGTTACTTAATGTGGGATGATAAATTCTACATACAGCTGGATGGGGTAGCAATGGGGTCTCCTGTATCTCCTGTAATGGCAGACATATTTATGGAGGAATTTGAGGACAAAGCCTTAAGTTCAGCACCAGTTACTCCACGATTTTGTAAGCGGTATTTAGATGATACTTTCACAATATTACCATCTGATAAAGTAACTTTATTTTTAGACCACCTTAACTCCATGCATCCAAAAATAAAATTCACTAAGGAGTTAGAAAGTGAGGGGAAGCTGCCATTCTTAGATGTTTTAGTTAGCAGGAATTCAGATCATAGCTTAAGTCACACTGTGTATCGGAAGGCAACTCATACCGATAAATATTTGAACGGTGAATCTCACCACCATCCATCGCAGTTAGCTACTGTTGGTAAAACTTTGTTACAGAGAGCGCAGCGGATCTGTGATGATGACCACCTTGATGCAGAAGTTCAGCATGTCAAGAGGGTACTTAAAGAAAACAAGCTTAAGGTACCACGTCATCGCAGACGCCGTGTTAAACCAGCTACAGTTGAGCGTCAACCTGCTGTTCTACCATATGTAAAGGAAGTCACTTACAAGATTGGTAACATCTTGAAGCGTGCTTCAATTAAAACCTACTTCAAGCCGCCTAGGAAGATCAGCCAATTTTGAAGACCAGTTAAGTGTAATGTTCCCCTACAAACAGCAGGAGTATACAAGCTTGATTGTGACTGTGGGCTCTCTTACATTGGACAAACCAAAAGGAGTATCAGTACGCGAATAAAAGAACATATCGCGGATATAAAACACCGGAGGTCAACGAAGTCAGCAGTGTGTGAACATGTACTGGATAAGCCCAACCATTACATTCGCTTTGATAAACCCCAGGTCCTTGCCAGAGAATATCGCTATATACCCAGGATGCTACGCGAGGCCATTGAAATTAAAAAACATCCTAATTTCAATAGGGAAGATGGTTGGAATGTACCACCTACTTGGGACCCAGTATTACATCTAATGGGTTCCAATGGACATCACAATACTGTGCAGCTTCAAGACACCATCAGCTCCTACTGCGTGGATAGGAACGTATTGAATGATAGTGAAGACGACCGTTGCTGATTATTCTAAAATAATTATAAAAGTGAAGGTAGAATTAACAATTTAAATAACTGTTTGACGCATAACACCTGAGTCATGCCGTGATCACGGCTACTGAAAAGTAGTCGAAACGTCGGGTTTAAATTTCAAAAATGTAGAATATACGCGAGTTTTCATCCGTTTAAAGTTGTTTTATTTTAATGAGTAGTAACCGTGTAAATATTAGAAATCATTATGTTAACCTAAACTTAGTAATTATGTGATCTTTAGAGAAACCTTTATCTTAAGCAAACAAACAAGGTTAGTTTCTTTAAAAATATGTAAATAAGAAGTTTCTCAGACTTTGTACTTCGTTTAAGAGGTTATTTTATCTAGGTTATCAGAAAGTTTAGCCTAAAAAAATCCAATTTGCGAATCACGACTCAAACTTTAGCATAACAATCTTACAAATTCAGACCTTTTAAATAACACAGGTCCCTTTTTGATATTCATGGCAAGAAAGGTTTCATAAAACTTACTTCATTTACTTACCTTTATGCCTAGGTCCCTTATGAATTCTTAGTTAGGATAATTCGAAAATTCGAACTATTATGAAAAACAACGATATCAAAGTGAAAATTAGTGAAAATATTGCGGGTTCAAACGGGTGTAATAAATATTATGTGAGGGTTTAACTTGGTTAAAATTTAAACTGACCCCAAGGGTAATACAAGAAAACACAGCGTCATAGTTGTAGAGGACTTATGACGACGAGCTACGAATAATTTGAACTTCCCTTATTTTCATCTTCCTCATAACATCACCATCAGACAAAGACGACAGATATTTGATTGATATGTACTAACGTAAATACGTTAAAAATAACTACATAAAAATCTTTTATTTGAAGTAGGTAATACAGCCTATTATTGTTAATAAGTAATGACAACCAACATTTTATAACTCCCATTCATATTTTAATATTTTCTGGCACAAAAACGTAAGCAAGCGCCAAATTAGTTCTTGGACTGATTATAATTTCGGACATACGACGATTCGTTTATTTTATACGGTATCAAGTCTTTATTTTTAAATTGATTGTCTGTACCACAAAGGGTATTTTTTTATTGGTCAATAAAATAATATTATTATGCTAGCAAAAAAAATAGTAGGCGAAAAAGTGGAAAGACAGGAAAACTCGAACACCTTTCGTAGGATGTGTGTAGACACACAGGAGAAAAGGTTTCACAAAATTAATTCTTGGAAAACTCAAGCACCTTTGCTACATGAAATTAACTTTGACTTAAATATCACGAAGAACAAACTGTTTTATATTACTCATGAGAATTCCAGGCACGAATATCAATGACGTTCAATATTGAACGTCATTGACGAATATCTATAATTCTTGGAATATATGCGAGATCATAAGTTTATATTACCTACATATAGCAATTAAGAAGTATTTTCCACACTTGTTTTCACAGAGTCGAAGTACTCCAAATTGATAAGGGTATTATCACATTTATATTTTTATTTTGCGAATATTTGACGCTTGAATCGTAAAAGAATAATAATTACTTTCTATTAGTAGATCCACTCAACATTTTGAACTTATTCAAAATTTTGAGTGGACGCATGTAAGAATTATTAAACATTCCTTTTCAATTTAAATTACTAGTGTAAAATTAGAGCCTCCATATTCTTCGTAGTTCTCAGTAGTGGACGTTTGACAAATGACCTTTCGGATCGGGATAAGGACAACAGTTGACCTTTGCGAGCGGCCAGCAGCCGCTGAATGTATATTCAACACGCCACTATCACTATTACGGACATGTTTCGTCTGTTCGTTTGTATTGATAATGGTCTGTTAGAATCCTCTTAAACTTAACTTTTTCTTTCTCTTTATAATAATGTTAACCAACCTCGATGGATATTTACTGCCCCAACCAAACCTTATAGTAAATGGTAGTAGAGAAAAAACGTGGATTATTGATTCGCCAAAACCAGACTTCAATAAGAAAGTAAACATATTTTTTATTTAAGATCAATTGGCAGACAAGTACTTGAAGCCAAGTGGTTATTGCTGTTTATTCTAGTGTGTGATACTTAACTAGGAAGCGTCGCTCAATGAGATGAGCTGACCATTGGTAGGCTTCTGTAATCATAAAGTAAAAGTAAAGTATCAGCCTAGTTATGTCCCACTGCAGGGCAAAAGCCTGCATCCTTAAAATCAAGTTATCGCTACAATGATGGGTACTGGTTTGGTCACCACGCTTGCCAAATGCGGATTGGTGATCACAAACCCGAGCAGTGTCCGAAAAAACCGACACAAAGTTAGCTCGACCCGCGAATTAAACCCAGGACCCCGAGTCTCGGCCCGGTACTTAACCACTAGACCATCGAGGTTGTAAACATAGACACTTCATTTTAACACTCGATTCAATGTAAACTGTTGAATAGGGAAGTAAATATTTCTTTAACGTATTGACGCCCTGTTGCAGAAAGCTCCATTAAAGTTAATGCTTCATTAAATCTAATGCTGTCACTTTTTGTTGTCATGAAATAAAAAGTGACAGCAATAGCTTTAATGAAACATTAACTTTAATGGACGTTTCTGCAACTGAGTGTGAGAGTGGTAAAATAAATAGTAATTCAACCGGACACGTCAAGAATACATAATTATATAAAAGCATAGGTGATTTTGAAAATTAACAAAACGTTTCACTTATGTATTTCACATCTGAATGATTTGCAGATGTCTATGGATGGCGGTAGTTACTTTCCATCATGTATGCCGCATGCTCTTCTGCCAGCTATACCTATCATAAATAAAAAAAAACAAATTGTTACGTCTATCCAGAAACAAATAGTTAAGTACCTAATAAACAAAATTCTTTTCCAAATCCATCCTTCATATACAGGAATTCTGCCGTGTCAGGCCTATCTCCGTTATCTCAAAAAACCTAGTTTTGAGTAAACGACTCCTAAAGTTTTTTTTGCATTTATTGCCATTATATCTATGTTTCAAGAGATTTTTCCAAACTTATTTCATATCATAAGAATTGTAAAGATGTACATATTATTGTGATGTAATTATCTTTTTCGTTTTATCTTTATTTTCTATGTTTTTTTCCAAAAACGGAGATAGGCGTGATAGGAATTTCATACAAATCTTGTTAAGCGAAGGGCCGTATCTTAAGATACATGACTTAGCCGTGACAATTTGAGTAAGAATTATTTAGCCATACATGCATTTCTGCATTATTTTGTTTAGAGAAGTAAAATAAAAGTAGGTTTTAATAAGAATCTTAATTTTAATCAGTCATATTTTAATTAGGAACATAGGTGTAATCAAATAACAAGTATATTATGACAAAACTGGAAATGGTATTCAAATAAACTAAAATGTATTTCTTTTTCATTTATCAACAAAAACATTACCTACCCGTCTACTAAATCAGTCTAAATATTATGTAGTTGCATAAGTCTTAGTAATTACCCCATAACAGTATAATATATAAGTAAACTACGTATCTATCGTGGCTAAGTCATGTATTTTAGTAGACACTTAACTGAGTTTGCCATAATCGCGTCTTGTCGACTCGTCAAGCGTTGTCTGTAACTTAAGATACAGTATTTAACCATAATATCGTAGTCAATCGTAATTTCTTCTAGAGCATTTTTTGGGATAACGGTAAGAGATAATTAAATAATATTTTATACACGGGATAGAAGACCCATAAAAACCACGAAAAACACTTGTTACGCGTAACTCATGTATCTTAAGTTAACTGACATTCGCCTGACACGGCAGAATTGTAAGTACTATTGACTGAGATCAGACCCATTCACAGTGCAGGTGCAAGAGCTGGCTTCAAGAACACTGAATAAATACTAAGGAGAGCATTCATCAGACGTCGCGGATAGACCCCCGCTATTTGTCTACGAAGCGATGCGCTGTGTGAATGAACACTAAGACATTTGGACGTCTACTGTTTGCGTCTTTAGAGTTTCTATATCTCCCGTTATATTTGTCTTTTAGGTCAAACAATAACAACGCTTCATGGTGAAGTGTCCCTCAATGGAATAGCCCGCAGTGGTCGTTAATGGAACCCCAGCAGCTTGCCCTTTATCAGGGCGTACTGACTAAGATTCCACTGTGGCCTTCTCAAGCACAGGCTGGGGGCCGGGACGCTCTATGCAGAGATTCACACAATGAAGAATGTTTGTTTACTAGTTTAGATTTTTAACTTTTCTCCCCCCACCAGCTGCGCTTTGCCGCTTTACTGCTCCTCAGGGGCAGCCATAGCTTCCCCCGTATCCTCATGACGTTCGGCAATGTGAGGCCACCCCACACTGCCGACATACTCAGGGATGCTTGAAAGGTACGAAAGTTCCCCACCCTTCGCACCAACATCCCTGGGGTCTCCGTTTGGGGATTCTTACCCTACGCCGGGGAGTACGGTGGAGTTACTCTAAGGCCCCCATCCACATTGCCGAGTCCTATTCTACTAAGGAACATTAGATTACCAGTGTAATACAGTCACAAAGAGAGATAGGAAACATAATATACTCAGAGTATATTAATAATTTACCCGAATATATTATATGTTAGTAGGAGACAGTTTTAGACGACAACAGTCAGCTCCGTCCGATTAGAGTGTAAAGGGTACGGTCACGTTTGCTATTTACATAATTGCATCACGTTCACATATAAATTTTATCTACGTGCCATGTTTTCGTAAATAAATAATAATAAATAAAGATAATAATTTGGCGTGAGTTATTAAGTTTTCGTAAGTGTAATGGTGATGTAGGCTTGGAGATGGGATGCGAAGTTTTCGTGTTTGTGGTTTTCTCATGCCGAAAAATTTATCGTAATTTTGACTACATATTTATTTTTGTCTCAAATATACATTTCACAATAAAATTTCTTCTCGTTAGATAACAAAATTCCGAATCCAGTGGTAGAGTCACTATGTTACCCTTGATAATTGACGATTAATAATTGCATCTGAGGCCTACATGAATAAATAATATTTTGATATTGATTTTTAATTAATCTATCAAGATATAATACTGTTATTTCAAATAAATAAATATTGCACATCACGTGTATTAAACTGATTTCAAAGTAGCATAAATACTTGTGTTACGTGTGTCAGAAACAACGGATGTAGCACAAAAACTAGTTGTATAAATTAAGTATACGAGTTACTTTATGTAGCGTCGAAACACTCATTACATATTGTCAGTTTTAGAACAATATTTTTGTTATTAACTTTTTGAAAAATATCTAAATTAGACAAACAAACTCCAAATTAAGTTTTAATCACAAAAAGAAAAGTACAAATTTTCAGTGTTCAGTATGAAATATTTGGGCGATTACATCAATAGTACTTGTATTCTACGCTAATCAATTTATTTCTAAATAAAGGAACAATAAAAATAAACCAACATGCGATTTAAAATATGGACCATAGCTCTTATACTATAAATTACATATTATTTATGTGTACACGTATATGCCTGTTACGAGGTCCTTCTAAATTGTACTCCAGAGTAAAGTCATGCCTGGAAGACTAATCAATTATTTTTGTTTATGTTCTAAGGTATCTGTATTTGATATTATTTATACCGAAAAATGGAGAAATTACAACCCTTCGGTATCCTGATGGTTTTCTATTAAAATATCACAGGATTTCCTTATCAAGTTTAAACGTTTAATATTTAAGATGAAAATATGTAGGTACCCCTTCAAAATGTAGGTACTCTTAAAAAAAATTATGAAAACTGCCTAATGGATAACAGATGACGTGTGATGAGCGTCATCTATTGACATTAGCTACACCAGAGGCATCGAAAAAGTGATTAATTTTTTCGATGCCTCGGTGTAGTTCCCCTCACATCATTGTAAACGTAAGCTTACCAAGTTTCTTATCCTAGTAGTTAGGGCAGTGTATTTACATATAATTAATACCTTAATGAGCCAGACATTAAGTGTTTTTTTTCTTTTTAACTGTGGAACCAGCTTCCTGCATTGGTATTTTTTCACTAACCACTTTTCTACTCGTCTGTACAAATAAATGGAATCCTAAATTTTTTTATATGAGTCAAGCTGGGCATAAAAAATGCGCATTGGGTTGCTTCGCTCCGTGGTCCGAATCGACCCATTTCAAAAATGACTTGGGCAATTCGCCCCGCTGTAACCACTGCGGGTCGAATGGCCCCATTCAACAAGAGCTCTTGGGCGATTCGCCCCGCGGGTCGAATAACTCGTGGGGCGAAACGCCCCACGACCCGATATAACATGGCAATCTTCAAGAAACGAGCATAATATCAACGTACTTGTGACTTCTGTGGTGTCGCGGGTATTTATGGGCGGCGTTGATTGCTTACCATCAGGTAACCCGCTTGCTCGTTGCCTCCCTCTTACATAAAAAAAAATATATATATTTGATGACACAACGTTAAATCTAAAACCTAACTGTTCAAACCCTTACCTTAATTCCAATCCAATAATCGACTCCCACAATCTAACAAAGAGATGCTATCTCTACAGAGAGAAAGCGCACGGACCATTGAAAAATGCGCGGCAAAAATAACCCTTTCCATAGGATATTAATGGTCCGCCCATTTGGGGTAAGTTAAGCCCATCGGGTGCCCATTACAGCTGACCGTCAAATCTACATCTAAATCTAACGCATATATCGGATGGGTGCGATTGATCTGAGCGTGGTCGCCAAAGATCCTGGTGGGAAATATTGGTGCGATTTATTTAGGGTCTGGTACAAGGGAGGAGTGGGAGCGATTCGTAATTAGATTGTATTAATCAACGTTTGAGATCGGTTGCGCATCGAATTGCTGCTCTACAAAACTTATTTTACATTTAGATATGAGTATCTGTGGCTGCATCTTAATGTTTACATTTTAACATCGGTAACCGATACTAAAATGTAAACATTTTAGTATCGGTAACCGATACCTTAATTACGTTCTTTCGAACGTCTTCTTAAAATGTATTTTATTCAAATTGACCTACAAATTATGACATGATTTTGTACTAAGTACTAACTTTGCTCATCGATCCTGACTATAAAATAGACATATTATCGTATGAATGAAGATAAAGTTATGTATGTGACTGTACATAATTAAGCATTAAAATACTCATGTGATCCTTTTATGAAACTCACTTCGTTCGTTTCATAAAACCACATTCGTATTTTAATGACCCTCATTATGCAACAGCCACTTAAATAACTATTTTTTACTACAATGAAGCGCTCGGGCCTAAGACTAACCTGATAGTAAGCTGTTACCGTTGCTTAAGTATGCTTGTTATACCAAAAGCAGCACATAAGCAGGAAAAGACAACGTTAGCAGCAAAATAAATGGTTCTTTTCTTTGCCAAAACTTAATGGTGGAGGTACTTCCCCAGAAAAGCGGCACATTCAAAAACTTTGCAACAATCGAAGCTAGTACATATCTATCACATTTAAAAAGAAGCTATCGGGTTAATGTACAGTCGACAGCACATCAGACGATCCCAATCTGTAATATTTCTACAAACAATTTTCAGCTTTATTCACTTCACATAGAGTTCTTTTTCAATGGAGAATTCAAGATTAGGGTCGATTGACTTGCAGCCGTCCGTGAACAGCATAACAAAATGATTTCATTGATAGAGGCCCTGCGTTGGAACATTCCCTTTCAACGCCAATGTCTGATATATCAGCAAACCATTTAAGTGCCCACCACGCCAATGACTGATATATCAGACAAAAAAACAGGATCAAGAAACGTTGTATTTTTACTTGCCTGAATGAGTTGAGTATAACTTAATAATTTTTTGGATTTTTTTTTAATTGTCTTGGCGTCAGGGGCACCATTTTCGGAAAAAAGCGAGGCGGGGAAAGGGTTAATAGACTGTTTTGATAGGCATTGAATACTCGCTATATCTTGTCCTTTAGACCATACAGACACTCAAAAAGGGTTCCCAGTAATCTGGCAAGGTCGAATGGTGTATTTTATTTGATTGCGTGTCGCTCCCGTTATGACTTTTGTTTTACAAATATTGCTCGCGATGTGCGATTGATGGGAGGGTGAAATAGGTTGACACCGATTAGAGTCATGTCAGTCATGCGAATATGTTATCTGAAAGTAGCTTGAATCGTTGAAATGATTTCCATAAATTGGGGTTCGAGGTAGTTTTAAAAATCTCTGAAAAAAGACTTTCGGTGGAATATCGACCTTATAAACTGACAAAGTTAACTAAAGTAGAACTTTAGGCCTTGGCCTCGAATTTCATCGCTTGACGCGGGCCGTCGTCGAGAGCGGTACGATGCTGTCAAGCGGTGATCCGCAGTGCGCCTGCTTGCGCTGCCGCTCCCGCTCCCGCCAAGCTGTCGCGAAATTCGAGGCCGAGGCCTTAGAATAGAATAGGATATAATAAGATTTATTTTATCGTTACCCCAATCACATTACACTATTAACAACACACATTGTTAAATAACATTAATATTATTATAAATTGATAGTGACATAAGACCAAATTGGCATGAGTCAAGGTGAGGGCAAGCCCAAGCACCACCAACCTCCTCCTCCTCTGTGAACACCAGTCTGTAAGAGGTGCGTCATCGGGTTATTTGTTGACCAATTTAGTGTGTCAGTCGCGAAAAGACATGGATCGTTCCTCTATGGTTGTGAAGGGAAACCGGGGAAGATCAGTGAAAGAAATTCTGCATATTCATAAAATTACAAGAAATGCAATAACGCTAGCATATTGAAACTCTAACTCCCAAGTCAAACTCAAGCGATTTCCTAATAATCGGATGCATAATATTACCATTCCGAGAATTGAACAACTACCAGACCACACAGTATGTAATAGTTTCTAGGGGTAATTTCCTCGATAGATGGGAATTAATATGAGACTTAGGGTCAGTTTCAACACTGAGAGGTAAATTCGTGATGATTTCCTCCGCCCCAGGACCCCATATAGTGGGCTTTTACCCTACTTAACGGAGCACGATGGAGGATTTCTTACAAACAAAATTGTTTACGGATACAATGTTTGTAATGATTTTATGCAAAAAGCTTCGGATATGCTATTGAAAAAAAAAACTGCCTATTAATGTCCCACTGCAGGGCAAATCTTTGAAACCAAGTGTGATGTATGTAGGTTGCATTACCTACTGAAGAATAATAAATTGTCAGCTTGACAGAGTCATTCGGGAATAAACTGCAATATCGAAATCCAGGCTTTTACTTTCCCTCCCCAATATTACACCAAGTTGTATTTACAATGGTGGGTACTGGCTTAATCACCGCGCTTGCCAAATGCGGATTGGTGATCACAAACTCGAGCTGTGTCCAAAAAAACTGACACAGAGTTAGCTCGACCCAGGAATTGAACTCAGGACCTCGATTTCTCGGCTCGGTACTTTTACCACTAGACCATCGAGGCGTTCCATTTCATTTTTGAATATAAATTATTATTAAATTAATAACCAAACCTCGTCATGCAATCAGAAACGAAATACGCAAAAAAAATATTAGAACTTGTCTCGTCGAGTGTCCAATCCCTATCCGTCAAACACTCGACTCCGGAGATCAAAACATCCGATCCTCGTTTGTACAGTCCTCGACAGAAGTGGCGACACGTGACCAATTAGAGAACAGTCTGCAATACAAACTGACTTCCAGTTTTATGTATGTAGAAGATTGGAGTTCGGCACTTGGTATATTGGTGTGGGGTTTAGATCTTGTTAAAGATTAATTAGTATGGTACCGTGATTAGAACTAAGCCACCCACTTAACATGGCTTCGGTAAAACTATGGATTTTTAATTTTATGCATTTGAGGTGTAAAGACACAGCAGATACATTGAACACATTTTATCACAAGCAACAGAGGCACCACAAACATAAAAAAAAGACAATTCATAATTAACCATCGAAGCTTTTACAAGAAAAAAATCTTTCCTTAACGCAAAAACCACTCAAATTACTTGGATTGCATTCGCAAATCCAGTGGATTTGGTCTTTGAGAATAAATAGGTGCCCGCGCTCGGCTAGAAGAATGTGTAGCAATACGTCAGTATAGTACGTGGCGTCGATTGCCTTGGGGGACTAGGGAGGAGACCTTACAAACATCGACAAAAATACTGCAAGATAAATTAACGTTACGTATCAGCCTGGCCATCCAGCGTGGAAACGTTATAACGTACGTATTATTGGCCATCCCGCGCGGACCCGTTGCAAGTGTCTTAGGTACTTTTCCAATGAACGGATATCGCGGCCGTTTTTTTTATTTATAAGTATGTTAAGCCTTTTTTAATGTTATTTGTGATTAATAAGTTAATTGTTGAGATAAAGGAACAGAAAAACTAAAACATTTGAAAACAAAGGCTCGAATATCAAAGGATTAGTGTAACAGAAAATTAAGCGATGCATTTTGAAGTATCCCACAATGGAATAGACAGTAGTGGCCGCTTACCATCAGGTGGTCTGATCTGATGACACAAAAAAAATTGAAAAGTCTAGACACAGTCTGCACCAACCTTAATTAGATAATGAATTTGTTGGAAGTCATGGTACTTATTGAAGTAATTTGTTTCTATTATTTTCAGTTGGCAGGCAGACACGCGCCCTTGATGGTAAGTGGCCACGGTTTTTAAATCAAGTATTCTGACTCCTAAATTAATACACATATTTTTGTATTTAGAATAGCGTTAAATTTCACATGTGGAAGTGGTAGTTAACCGTTCTGTGGAACGATCCTATCAATCAGATTCAGAAGAAATCGAACCCACAACCTCCTGAATTATGACCTGAGCGATACTAACACTATATAAACGGATTGGGTTAAAAAAGCGTCTATTTAACAAATCCCTAATGAAACTAAATTTATCTCGATATCGATAAAACGTCTTCGCAGATGTCACATCACTAAAACATCTGGGGCAGAATGGACTAATTTTATTGGTCGGATTTAGAAAGCTACGATAATAATACAGATTGAAGGGGGATGTTTGCTTACTTGCTACACGAGTTTTACAGAAATACGACGTTTTATTTTGTATTGAAAAAGGGAAATATTTTGTCTCTCGTCTCATTTTTACAAAATCGAAACTGAAAATTCATTCTTTACTTTATTTATTTCAAGTCAGCATTCCTTTTGTTTACGCAGCGAAAAATCACTTTTTAATCATCATCATCAGCCCATTTCAGTCCACTGCTGGACATAGGCCTTTCTTTATAGGCGCCATTAGGCTTTATATCGTCAAGTAAATCTAGCCACGCGGCAGCGTGTCAAGCCAAGTTCAAGCGAAGGAACGGGCTAGCCAGCGCCGAGTGTATATAGGTAATATTTACACGAACCATTTGCTGTCACTTTTGACCCTTCTTTAACTTAAAGCCTAATATTTAACGTAAATGATTATTTTATCGGAATACTATTTCTGTCGAGAAGAATCCCGCCAAGATACTTGGCAATTTCTCTTTTCGAATGCTTTCAAAATGTTAAAGGTATTTCATAATTTAATTTAATTTTTAATGTAAACGGTATAAATATGATTCAGATAGGAAGTTTGGAATCATGAAATACAGGAATAATAGCATACTTTTATATATTCAGTATATCAGTTTGGGCTCTAGATAGTCCTTAGAAATATTTCGTTGAGCTTAGTACGTTATTAGTACGTTTTTTTAAAAAACTTTTTACGAATTTTAAAAGACATACAAAATCCTAAAACTATTATAAATGCGAAAATTTGTTACTCAATCACGCCTAAACGGCTGAACGAATTTAGATGAAATTTCATTGAACGAATTTACATTCCCGCGGGATATTTGAAAAAAGAAATAATAAAAAATTAAAAAAATGTACTTGTCTCTTACATTAATTCACAAAATCATCTAGTCACGTAGTATAGCAGAAAGGGGGATAGAAGCACCCTCGATAGATACTTACCGCCCCACAAGCTTTGTCAATGGTCGTACAGAAAAAAACTGCAGTGGATTATTGATTTGCTAAACCAGACTTCAATTAGACGTAAACTTATGCGTTACATCATTGATAGTGTATTTAAAAAATCAATGCGTTACATGATTTACAATAAACCATAACCAATCTTTATTTATTTGATTGTTTTTTTTTGTTTGTTGTGAATAGGCTCCGAAACTACTGAACCGATTTGAAAAATTCTTTCACTGTTGGAAATGTACACAATCCCCGAGTAAAAAAGGTACTTTGATCCCGAAAATGTGGGGATAAGGGGGGAATTGACCGCAGGGGTGACCGTTTGTCTATAAACAAAGCTTAAATCAAAACTGCAATGTCAAACTGAAACATCTACAAAAGTTACAAACGCTAAAATCTTTTGTTCAAACTTAGAATCGAACCCACGATCTCTCAACTCCCAAACTACTCGAGTGGGTAAGACAAATTGGCTTACGCTGTCAACCCCACAATAACATGTTCAAAACTAACTTGACACTTTTGAGCGCCACTCTAAAACTAATATCCAAGTTTATTACCTATTCTAGCGTATAGAACCGTTTGTAAGGCTTTCTGCTGACAATGCGCTTTTTTGTACTGTACAGACAGTACAAAAAAAGCGCATAGTACCGTTATACCGTACAAAGGACATAATCAAATTGGTTTATTTTTACATTTCAGCTCCAGATGGTTTAAGTTAGATAAGGCTACTTTCTAACGCCAAGTTTGTGAGTATAAATTTATATATGCTATGATGCATTGAATGGTCCGTTCCAAGTAATAGTGGTTTAATCCATTCGGGCTTAAACACCGGAGGTTAATAATTCAGCTTTTGCCTTTCGGTCTAGTTTGTTTCTGTCCTAAGGTTTATGTCTCATAAGTCAACGAAAACCTCTTCAGGCCGGTGCCTATCTCCAGAAGAATTTAATTATTTTTGGCACAATTTTGATTTTAAGACGATACACGTAATGATTTAGGTTAGAATGACCGAAAACAGTTGTTATTAAAACTGTAAACAAAGAGACGATTGGCGTATAGCTATGTACTTTACTCATCAATAAAATATTTTATTTATTTACATGAAATTTATTTTCCTTTATTTGCCAAGTCGCACGCTTGTTGCCAACCTTATGGTTTAGTCCGGTCGGTATCATTATATTGTGTTGCTTTTGAAATTGAATACCCTTGAAATATTTACAGTTTCTCCCCTTTTGTAATATTTATGTATTATTCCAATCAAGTACATAATATTAATACTTTTACCTACTGACTGATGACTACTTTGCGATGCAGTAAAATGGTACATAATATAATCCTTTTTTTTCTAAGGAGAATGATTTTATGCTCCATAGTCCGTGTGTGTTTGACTCGAGGCTAAAGCGTCCTCTACCCACTAAACTCCCCCGGTTTACCCTTCACACCTGATTGGGACGAGCCGGTGCCTTGTGGCTATTGACCAGCTCTTTGTGTTGTAGGTGACAACAAAATGTGTGATAAGGCGTTTCTGTTTGGATAATACAGTCCTGGAATCTGAAAGTAGGCGATTTAAATCACCACCATGCCTCGTAAAATCGTTGGTCCTGCATCTTACCTCTATTTGGTCTTCTATCATCCCACCGTGCTAAGAAAGTGAGGAAACAGGTTGTCACCTGTCATGTTGGTTGATAATATAGACCGACAAACTTATCTGTTCCGGTGGCGGCGTCGCTACTGTCGATTTAGAACTGTCATTAATATCGTTTTTGCATTGCATTTCACGTAGTTCCAATTTTGGCCACCGGAACAGATAAGTTTGTCGGTCTGTAAAGATTTGCCGCTGATGGTATAAAGTTTGTTAAGTGTCTGCTCTCTGTTCCCAACACCCGAAAAGTGGCGGTGTCCGCCCGACCTGTAACTGAAGTCAAAACCACAACAAAAAAAAGTTGATGCAGACAAAAAAATGCGTCTAATCGCACCCATCCTTCCAGAAAATTCAGAATGGTTAACAACTGCATGTGTGAAAAATAACGACTAACTAATACTGAGCAAAGGCAAGTCTTGCGACTAATCGCAAGTTTGCACCCGTCCTGCCAGATAAGTCGGTATCAGGAACTGGGTCGCCATATTGTGTTGTGATTGAAATTTAATGCTCCTGTTTGCAGTTTGTTCCCGCGAACTTTCGAGAACGGGAATGAAGTTGTAATAAATATTTAGGTGATTTTCTTATTGCTGCTGTAGCTTTGATTTAACGTTCACTCGTTCGTGATTCAGTAGGCAAGGTTTCGCTTGGCGTGCTAGTTGTTATGTTGAAAGATAGATGGCGCTGGGTGTAGTTTGAATCGCGATTATGTTTTTACGGTTTTAAAGGCGTTTTACGTATTTTGGTTTATTTTATACTAGCCTTCCGCCCGCGGTTTCACCCGCGCGTAATCTCTTTTTTTAAATCTTCGCCCCACGTTTCCAGGATCAAAAGTACCCAATGTTTACCGGGGATAGTGTAGCTTTCCAAAAGTGAAAGAATAATTCAAATCGGTTCAGTAGTTTTAAAATTTATATTCCCGCGGGAATGAGACGTTTCCCGTAGGAATTTTATAGCCTATGTCCTATTCCGGGTTATAAACTATACGTGTGCCAAATTTCATCTAAATCCGTTCAGCCGTTTAGGCGTGATTGAGTAACAAACATCCAAACATCTAAACATCCAAACATCCAGACTTTCGCATTTATAATATTAGTAGGATTTTGTTCTAGTGCTGGAAGCGCATAGTAAAATTAAAGTACAGTTGAATCAAATACACTTTTTACAATTAGATTTTTTTTGAAAGAAAACAAAATAAATTGAAAAGTGCGTCTTATTTGTGTTTCATAGAATATAAATAAACAGAAAGAGATGAGTTTCGTAAAAACTATCAACTGTACATGGTCTATATTTTAACCACTAAATCAACGAGCCTTAAAATTACAAACAAAAAACAGCACCCACAAAACAAAATTTAAACATTTCGGAAAGCAATTTCGATTTAGCATCGAATAGTTTGTCGCAGGGCAGATAAAATTGGATATCTCCGCTAAAACATCAGTTCTCTTTCACCAAAAACTGTTTGTTATTTTTTGTATCAAAATACTGCCAACTGCGTCCATATTTTGTTAAGAATAATATTGGATCTAATGCCTACATTCTGTAGTACTACCTATAGTATAAGCTTTATTATGCCATAATATGCCATATTGTAGTCTTCGTCACTTATGTTTGATTTATTGTTGGAAACTTTGGCGTATGTATCAACCAAATTGGTAACTTAGTTATAAGAAATATAAAAAGCTGTATATTTCTTTAATAAATAAATAAATAAATAAAAATAAATAAATTATGAGTAACTACGAGTAATGGAATGGATTCCATTGTTTTTTATACAGTGAGGTTGGCGTTCAAGCGCACTGGAGGCAACTATAAACGCGTCGCCAATTATGTAATTTGAAGAATCTGTACTTCTATTACTAATAATTGCTTAGTCAGTCTCCAATGCGCATTCAAAATCAAAAATAAAAAATCTTCTTTATTCATGTAAACGTGTATAAAGTATTTATGAATTGTCAATTATACAGGGTGACTCTACCGCCGGATTCGGAATGTCGTTATCTGTCGAGAAAAACCGGCAAGAAACGTTTAGGTATCTAGAATAGTAGCGATGACTTGAATTCAAGACAGTCACTTCGATTAGCGATATATGACGTATCCATTAGTAAGATTGTACTCGTACTTATAGTATTTTCCATAGAAATATTATGTACAGTCAAAAGCACGTCAGACGTAACACTTTGGACTTTGTACCACTCTTATGTCGGGGGCATAAGTGCTATTATCGAACTGCAAGTGTTAACCGTGATGTGCTGTTGACCGTACCTACTAGCTCAATGGTATTTTCACATATTTTTCGATTCACCTTCAAAGACCTTAATATTTCTTATAGTCGAAGAAATAGAGTAAACATTGAATTTACGAGACGAATGCTTTAGAGGGGAAATTCTATTAGAAATGGGATTGTTGTCGGTATTTCATACATAACGACAGCCCTACTATTGCTTTAATACATTTTACACTGTAAGACAAGAAAACTAACCTTCGAAACGTTAGATTTTTTATTGTTCTTGTTTGACTTGCACAGATTTTAGTAATCATTCATTTGTTTATTGGAAGGCTAAATATAAATAAATTAATAAAAACTAAATTGAGAGTTGTGAAAATTAAGAGCTAATTTTAGGTCCACCCTGTTAAAATAAAGAAATAAATAAGTTTAAGATGTGTCTGTGTACGATCGGTAATTTTTCGTTATAGTACGAGTACCTTGTAAGATTTTGACCCTGCCCTATGCGCCAAGAGTCGTGCGTTTAAATCTCACCCAGGACAAATCTGGGTCTGGAATTCTTTTTGTATTCAAGAATATATTAGTGATACCTCTGTTATTTCTGATAGCTTTAACACAAGTGTCTGTGATGTCATCAAATAAAATATATTGTAGTGGTCCTTACGTCCATTTCCTTGCACCCCATTGTACCTACAAACGTGGCGTATTACGTCATCGAATTAGTTACCAAGGCACGTGCCGATTTTATGCACACTATCCTAACATGCCCCTACTATGCCTTGCGATGGTGTATAAAATATCTGGAAAAGACCAGTTTATAATGTTGAAAACATTTAATATAACTTTTATTCTTCCTTTGTTCGTTTATCCACTAGTAACGTAGACATTTTTTTTTGTTACTATGTGTAACAAGACTAGCAGATCGAACACCTGATGGTAAGCGCCACGTCTCCCCTTAGACAGTTCAGTGCTAAACAGTAACTAAGCAGTTACTGCCTGGTACTAACCCTGCGCCCGCTACACCGTAATTTCATTAAATTTTGTGTTGTGTCGGATACTAACCACCAGTAAATATGAAATCAGCCCTTCTTGTGCACCATAAACACTTCTTTTGATAACTTAGTTAAATGATTAATAGTGTTACAAATGTTGTGCCGTGTTGGCAACAAAGTGTTTACAACTGCTGCTGCTCTGCGTCTGCCACTACATCAGAGGTTGCGGGTTCAATTCCTGCACGGTACAAACATTTTATTATGTATGTATATTAGTTTTATCGTTATGTATCAAGTATTAAAAAAAATGCGTAAAAGCTATGCTTAGTCCATACTAAGCATAGCTTCTACGCATTTTTTTTAGCAGTCGATCTGCGAAAAATTTCCAAAAAATAATAGTTTTTGTTTATATATCTCAGTTTTGACACTTATAATTAGTTATCTTTTCAGTGTCAAATGTCAAACATTAATCATTTCTACATTAATGTATCTCTTACAACCAAAACTGTCCTCTCCCAAATCTTTACATCTTCGTTCAAACAATTATCGAAGGTACGTCCCACGGCCCTGTATTAATAATTGTGCCCAAATTGGTATAGAGATTTAATCCCCTGTCACTTTCACTCACTGCACTAGCGAAAGAGACGGAATGAATAAATAGATACTCGTTAGAGGAAATTGAAAACTGAATTTATAACTTTATGAATGTTTTTGGAAGGTTAGCTTTTGTCTTTGCATTTATAAATGTTACTTTATATGTGTTTTATTCGTTGTTATGAGAAATATAGACTTAAACTCCAAGTAGAAAGTAGATAAAAATATCTTTATTAATATAGACTGAAAAAGCCCTTTTGAATCGTCAAATAATCATATTATGGTTCTACTAACAGAATGCTATTTCTGTCAAGAGACTGATTGAGTCCGGGGACTAAATAACTAAAATATACTTGCGAGCAATCACTTTGCTTGCGCGATGTAGGATCTCATACTAATTCGTGCGCTTTCTGTCATCAGTTTGTAGTACTGTTTATGGCTATCGTGTACTTGATAGCTCCTGCTTAGAGGTTACTATAACCCAGTCGCAGGTCCACCACCTGTACTAACACTCCGGCCGTTTTTCAATACTTGGTTCACTGAGGAGAAATGTTATCCGATTCAAATGCTATTTATTTTGGAATTGAGCATAAAATGACGTCAACTGCGCTTGTCCGTAACGTTAGCAACGCATAATTTAGACTGTCATCACTGTCGTGTCACGCAACTCCATAAGGTCGTATCCTAATAGCATTTGAACCAGGTAGTACTATCTGGCAAGGTGACGGCCCTTTGGGGAGAAATGGAAAAAGCAATGGGCATTTGGCACCAGTCTCCCACGAATGGCGAAACTGACTCACTTTGTCAAACCTCTTTTGTGTCTGGCACGTCTATTAAATTAAAAAAAGTTTTCATAAATATTTTTGAAAATTAAAACATTGAGCTGGTATTTTTCTATCACAATATTTGTTTTACTACTCTCATTATTGTAGAATACAATAGTTCTACAAATGAAAAGAAAAACATTCCAAGTAAAATATTTGTCCCGCATTTTCAGATCATATAAAATACAATCAAATATACCCTAGGGTTGCCAATATTTTTTACAACAATTAAAGTATACTTAGGTCTGAGAAGAAAGTTTCAGTCTTGAGTCCCACACACGGCCGCGGGTCTAGCTAGCCTGCGGTTATGGTGCATAAACGCATTCTACTCCGAAAAAAAAAGGTCTGAGAAGAAAAATAAACAGCATTTTACAAAATGAACAGTAGGTACCTATCTTATTTAATTTAAAGACATATTTTTAGTGTTTCTGGCGCAACATATCAATCTAGAGTAATTTTAAAAAGCTGTGGTATGTACTGAAAAGAGAATTTTGTATACTTTATTTTTGTTTAACAGTCATAAGTATAATGTAGTGAAAAACAGTATAATAATGTTCATAACTGTATGGTTGGCAACCCTAATATACTCAACTGCTTGCGACCCTTAACAAACCTCGTCTCTTCAAAGTTATCCCAACAAACTAACAATAATTCCGATAAAATTCAGTCTAGACTCGGAGTCACAATTTTCGGTCCTTATTTAAATCTTAAAAACCCTCTAATCCGAAAGATAAATCATTGTACAAGTAATCAAAAGTTGAAAAGTTTACTAAATGGAGTTGATACAGGCTGAAATTGAAACATCTCAAGGCTATTTAACTTAAATTAAATTGTATTTAACTTGGCCGACTGTTATTTATTCAAAGCCAGGTATAATCTTGGAAAGTCAAACGGAAGATTTCAAATCACAGATTACGTATTAATTTAGTACAAGTGTCTTGACCTCGTCGAGTTAAACTAATCGTTGTTAAGCAAATTGAGGTTTCAACGGTTAATCTTCGCGAATGAACTTACGCAGGATTATTATGTGTGGTAAAGCCATGTTGCACAGTTCCTAAAATGCCAATATTATAAAGAGGAAAAATTTGTTTGTTTGTATTGAATAGACTCCGAAACTACTGACCCTATTTGAATATTTCTTTCACTGATGGTCAAAAGAAATCGCGCGCGCGCGCGCGAGTGAAACTGCGGAGGCGACCGCTAGTATTTATTATAAAATGAGCCTGGGAAGTATGTACGGTCAACAGCACATCACGGTTAACACTTGCAGTTCGATAATAGCACTTATGCCCCCGACATAAGAGCGGTACAAAGTCCAAAGTGTTACGTCTGACGTGCTTTTGTCTGTACCAGAATGTTATAGTTTAGCAATGAATATTGTATTTTTTATAAATGTTGTAGGCGTAGCCATATTGGCGACTGAAAAAAGTATCTAACGAATTCTTGCCGGTTCTTCTCAATAGATAACAAATTAACATAAAATGAAATAACGAAGTGAAAAAAAAATCTACAAATACGTTAATAAAAAATACTTTTGCACGTTAATCTTTCTTCATTCTTCGTCATGTGTCACACTACCTCGTTTGCCTCTTTCATACAATAAATAAAATATTATAAGCATATTAGAGCACTCTTTACATTTTTGATTACATATTACGAGTTATTTTTTTTTTCTCAATTGGCGGCTCTAGTGCTCGTTGAAATGGCTCTTAAGTGCTTTCACGTAAAGCTTTGAATCCGAAAATTAATTCGAAGAGAAAATCAAGTTCAGTTTTTTTGAAGATGAAAAACACATTAGTATTTTATTTAATCTGTTTAAGTACATTTCAAGACTAAGTTATCTGGGCTCAGACGGCCGAAAAACTTGAGTGTCCCTCAGACGTAATCAGGTATTTTTTATGATGAGATAACTCACTGTACGCTTGAAAATAGTCGGAAAGATTTATGTTTGATTTATTTTCTTTAACTTTATGTTTGAGCATTTTGAGCAGTGTTTTAATATTTATAAAAATCTTGTATTATTACACTTTTAATGGCAAAAAAAAACGTATTATCATGTATACTAATAATATTTTAAGGACGAAAGGTTTGATTGTTTGTATTGAATAGGCTCAGAAACTACTGAACCGATTAGAAAATTCTTTCACTGTTGGAAAACTACACTATCCCCGGGTGATCAACACCCGAAACTAGGCTAAGAGGATAATTATATAATTATTTGAAAAGCAATCAATTAGTATGCGTTTGTGTGTTTGAATGTGTACCGGACACGCACAGCGACAGGCGGCGGAGATACCACCCGCATTGACAACCTTAATTTTTTTTTTAAGTCAGTTAAAATTACATTATCGTCTCGTTGGTCAAATATTTGACCATGACCTCAGAGTCTGGGCTTCAATTCCCGGATCAAGTTATCTTTTTTCAAACACAGCTCGGGTTTGTGATCACCAATACAAGCATGGTGTTTGAGCCAGTGATGATGAGTAACATTGTAACGATAACTTGATTTTAAAGGTGGTGGCCTTAGCTGCAATAGGGCAGTAATAGGCTGATACTCTTAATATTATAAAAACAACATAACTACGTATAAGTATTCGTGTTTGAATATGTACCGGACGCGCACAGCAGGCGGCGGAGATGGCTTCCCGCGCTCTTCCGTCACCAGCGGTTATTACCGCCCGGGTTTAGCTAGCGCTTCCTCTATGTGTACCTTTAACGTTATATTTTAGGTTTATACTTCTTATCATAAATGTTACACGAAGTGATTGATAAGTCGAGTCAATGATAATTTGAACAATTTTACGTCCATAGAAAGGGCATTGAAGATTATGGCCTTCCTACTGTTGCATAAATTTTGGAAACGTGACACTTTACGGGTATTTGTCTAAAAACATTTTATGTTTGTACTGATATAAACTATCCATTATTGAAAGAAACTCATGTGAACGCTGTTTAGAAAAAAAATTCAGCCTCCATACAAAAATCTTCATAGCTCTAAACTCTGTCTAAAATCTGTGCCGATCTTTTTTTTTCTGTACATTAACAATATGCGTATGTTTCAGCGATTGGTGGCGCCAAGTGGCGCACTCATAATAAAGTTTATTTTCTTTCATTTACAATATAGCTATTAATATAAAGATACAAGGTAGAAATAAAAGATAATCTTAATAACTACATTGTTAGAGACTAGCGTCCGTACTAGGAAAACCTGTGTTACAGATTACCAGGCTTTCACCTCCTCGGTGATAAAAATCATATCATAATTATAATTTATTAATACAAATGTTAGAAAATGGGCCTGTTATTCTTGTAATTGTGTTGCCTGAATTAAACGTCATATTACTAATTCACAATTCCGAATAAAATTAAAATTGGAAACCTTTATACAATAACGTTCTAATACGTAAAAAAATACGGCCGAATTGAGAATCACCTTGTGTTTAAAGACTGTTAAAAATTAAGGCTTGCCATTTAAAACAGCAAACCATGTGTCCACCTAACTTTAGACCAGCAACCAACAAGTTGGTACAAAACCCGTATAACCCCAAACACCTACAAACGACAAACACAGATGTTCTCGTTCAGAAGGTCAGCTTGACCCCAACAGCTATGATGAGGGTCAGACTTAATTCAAGGGGAATGATTTCTGCAATAACAAATTAGAAGACGGTCTGATTATTTCTTTGTTACTCTACAAAGGTTTACCTTTGAGGATAAATTTTTTAGGTTGTTTTTGCTTTTTCATTTGTGGTAAGGCTAAGCACTCACGGCACGATTATCAATCGCGCCCGCAGCAGACATGTTCACGCACACAAATGTTCGTACCGTGCGGGGATCGAACCCGCGACCTTTGGTGTTAATAGCCGACTTCTCGACCATTACAACAAATGGCTCGTCAATAATAAATACTACCTGAAATCTGGGATTCATCAAGACCTATATATATATACTCACTAGCGGGCGCCTGCGGTTTCACCCGCGTGGTTCCCGTTCCCGTAGGAATATCGAGATATCCTTTCTTAACGGATGCCTACGTCATAACATCTACCTGCATGCCAAATTTCAGCCCGATCCGTCCAGTGGTTTGGGCTGTGCGTTGATATCTATCTATGTCAGTCAGTCAGTCACCTTTGAGTTTTATATATTTAGATACTATCCAGTCAAACTTTGAAAAAAATGTCATTCCCAACCAAAGCCACGTGTCATTATTTACAATGAACCCAACCAAATTGTAAAGGTCACTTATATTAAGCGGCAACTATCATTAATTTGTCAGGTGGCATTAACAGTTTAGACCTAAGTACAAATAGTGTGTTCGCCGGCTTATAAGGGTTAAATGGACTTAAAGTTTAAATTTATCGACTAAGGTTTGCGAGGGTAAATATGCCTGTATTGATAATGGAGTTTATTAATGAAGAAGGGTTTATTGTGTTTGGGAATTTTACTAAAATGCGGTTTAAATTGTCTCTAATGTTTTACTAGGTAAATAGGCAAACAGTTTATTTAAATCCAGCATACATTAATATTATCTTTACTGAGTTTCGGTGGCCAATTTTTACAATCTGCAAACTTCAAACTAAAAGGTAATTTAAGGGTGTTACCAGACCAATCGATCGATCGTCTATCGACGGCATCAATCGATGATAAAATGGATTAGTCGACGTTGATCGATATTCCCTGCCATACCAGACGATCAACCAGACCAGTCGACCAACTTCAATCGACGTTGACTGAACTCGTCGGTCTGCAGTCGACCGATTGGTTTGGTTTGGAATATAATATGTATTATAGTGTGCAAGTTAGTAGTGTGCAAGCACAGGTGCACTTCCTATTCCCTCATTCTCATAGCGTGGTAAAACAGAAGACTGATACTGAAGAGAGATCAGGTGTAGGACCAACGTCTTTACGGGTTTTCCGAGGAACTGGAGTGTTTTTCAAATTTTTAAAATAAATTGTGGCCTAGTTAAAGTGGAAATACAAAATATTTTGCAATACATAAATTATATAGCGACGAGACGCTTTTTTTTATTCAGGATGACCTCACTCCACCTGATTGTAAGCGGATGTATGGTCCAAATATAAGGTTGACTGGCTCAATAGGACATAGTACCTATTGAGCCAGTTACCCTCACCCTGAAGGCCTGACTTTCTGATAAAGTGTCCCTCAATGGAAAAACAACTTTTATTCATTTTCACTCATGTCATATAGAAACTAGTCATCGAGGTATATTGGATGTACAAATACAATAAAAAAAGTTATATAACTTCATTCTGTATATTCATGTATATAAATTTTACGACTCCACTCATGCTTTATTCACATTACCCAAAACTAACGGGAGCGATATACAAATATGACTCGCGTTAAAGTTTTCCCTCCCAGTATTTCCATTTTCTAGTTCGGAAAACTGCAGAGCTATCGTGTAATATCCGACATATTTGATCCGCCTCATCTGATCTGGGGATATATTTAGCTTCATTACAATTCGACAGGTAAAGTCAAAAGTTAGTTGAATCGGTCGACTGGTTCCGTAGATATTTCGAGCACGTAGATAATGGATGGTGTGGTGCAGTATGAAGCCATGGAAGGATATAATAAATAATTTTATTTGATTTAACTTATTGTATTTTATGACATTTTTTTTCCGTCGAATTAGGTATCGTTCGAAAGTCGGCTAGTAAATCACAAGCCGCGGGTTCAAACTTCGTCCCGGGCAGTGTAAATAAATACACATTTGTGTGCATGAACATAATATCTCTATGTTTAATGTAATTATGTAGTTCTTTGTCTAGCATCAATAGCACAAGTTTTACTTGGATATTTAGCTAGAAAAAGCCTGTGGGGTGCCTCAAGAAATAACTGTCTAAAAACCTGAACACTAAGAATTTTAATTATTTCCTTTTTTGGGATTTTTAGGGATTTGGGTTCCCTTTTTGCTTACCATCAGGCTAAGTGAAGCCAACGTACTGAGCTACTATGAAAAAAATGTGTCTGTTTTCATAGAAGAATGCGCTTAATTTTCGCTTGCCGTCTGACTAAAAAGAAAGAATATTGTGCAGTTTTACAAAAAAAAAAGTAATTATGATTAAATGAATAACCAATGATATTTTTCCAAGTTAAAAATATATTGCCCAAAAAACTAACTTGGTTCCCTCCAGCATTGTGTGAATCCAAGTGAATTTTTCCGTCGATTGGCAAATTAGAGCGTGCGAGCCCGTCTGCAGATATCGCTCCCGATTCGACTTCATCCCCCCTCCTCCCATCCCAGATGAGCCACCAATACGACTGGCTTTTACTTGAAGACGCTAGTTAGAAGCAGTTTGGGCCCTACCGGAACAAGACGTTTTTGTCTTTTGATTTCTTTCTTTTATTTGTTTTAGGCTAATAATCGGAAAAACTTTAAGAGGGAAAAAGAGGAGACATAGCTTGCTAAGAATTTTCTACTTATCGATCATGAAAAGGCGAAACTACAACTATTATTGATCTTATATTGATCATTTATCATAATATTGAACTGTTTTTGAAGAGACATTACAATAATCTATTACAAAATAGCTTAAATAAACTCAAATAGAACCAAACAAGCAAATTAGTATTACAGACAGCTATAACAAGATACTTACTTAAACCGCTGACTCAGCAATTCGATCATATTGACTTTCATAAAAAAAGAAAAACACCGTACTATAAACCAAGTATAATATGTAACAAAATAAAAATAAACCACAATATAATATTTCTATGCCGTTTTGTATAAAACTGAATGAACAATGAACTCGCCTAAGACAAAGGCATAAAGTGGTTCAGTGGAGGGCTCTCGCACCTATGTCTGAGGCCCGCCGCGAGTGTGCTTCACTCGAGGTGCGGAGAAAAGATTGTAAAGAATATGAAAAATGTGATTTTTCAACTATAGGTAATTGGATTTAAATATATGATTTTTGATACCATCAAACACAGCTATACTCGTAGTAAGTTTAGTCATATTTTAATTATTTCAATGTTATTACATTTTTATTAGAATTATAACTGTACATAATTATTATTATTATAATGAAATAAAAAAATACAAATTTTATTTTTATATAATTATTAATTTAGTGAAGGTTTGTGTTTTAAAACTACTTAAAAAGTACAATTAAAACAAAAGTTTTAATAAGCATTAATACAGTCGTTTTAATAAGCATTCTCGTTTTAACAGTATTCTGCCCTAACAGACTACGCAGTAATTTTTCGCTATCTAGTTTACTTATCGTTAAAAAAGAAAGCAATTAAGACCAAAAAGAAGCAGTTAAAAGGTTGAATTATCCAATTAAGAGCAACATCGAAATAAATACAGTTAATGGGGAAAACTGGAATACGGGGCTTACGTTAAGAAGGTATTATCGCGAATAAAGATGGTGGCGATTGCTCTGTCTCTAGACCCTAGTAAGGCGATGGGTTAAGCTTGAAGGGTAAGCGTTGTGGTAAGTAGTAGGCAAAATATTGTAACATTTTTTAAAAACTATTTTCTTCAAAGTGTGTGAACTGCAAAGCCGGGGTGGGCAGCTGTTCGATACAATTTTTGTTTCCTCCTATACACAAAGATGTTTCTCCGTTATAAAGACTTTCTATCTTTCGTTCGGATTCCTTCGATGAGTAAAAGCATATTTGAATATTTACGTTTACAAGTCTTCCTTGCTGGAGTCAAGTTTTTGCTCAATAAAAGCGTGGCTTAACGTGCTGCCAGATTGTTACTAGGCTCATCTAATCTTCGAGCCTTTGATTTCAAGTGTACTGGCTCCCACATCATTACTGCTGGAACACAGCCAGAGCTGTAATGGTGGCAGAATTCACCTGTGGGGGCACAGGTAGCTAGCCTGTCAGACTCTGAAAAAGTCCTACCTACCACCAACTAAACCCAAGGCGGGAATCGAACCCACGACTACAAGGTTACTTTTAGAACTATGGTAATGATCAGCTTTTTCAAAAAAACCTTCAAAGGGTGCGAAGCCCACCCCAGGCTTCTGCTTCAGACATTTTTGTTTTTTCCTATTACACAAAGGAGTTTTTCCTTCATAAAAAAATACTTATTCTTACTTTACTATAGTCATATAGCATATTACCACACAGCTTTCATAGTATTTTCCTGGCTCGTAGCGACGTTCCCGTCTGCCGCAGAAATTGTGGTGGTAACTAACTCTTGTTATGCAAATACAAAGGATTTTTATTTAATAATAATGGAATATTTTATGTGAAAAAAAACTGGTTTTTGTACCTGCTTTGACATTATGTAGGATGTGTTATTTAGTGTACTAAATTAATTAGGGACGGAAAAATATATTTTGTGAACAATATGTAATGTTATTTGTTTGAACTCTGAAGATACATAAAGCTATAAACAAATGTATTATTTATTTTTATTAACTACACCGAATGGCGCATTCGAAAAATATTCAAGTGATAAATATGTGTGTTGGTCCTGTGGATGGTTGTGTTATTTTGTATGTATTTTTGGTACCTTTGTTTTATTGATACCCATAACACAAGACGTGTGTTTTGGATCAAATATATTATTATGATGCCAATTAAATATAATAATAATTATGTGAATTATGTTTATGTATTTAATAAACCGCAATATGACAAAATAAATGGTCCTTCGAGCCGGATATAACCCATCAACATGAAGACAATAGATAGTAGACCTTATTTTCACTAGCGCTAAACTAAACTGAGGTAAGCTGACAAAGACATTTAATCATAAACTCTATTCTGCGAGAAAACGAAGGTTGTATCCACTGTTAACCCCCTTGGATCAGAGGCAAAATTAGCGCCTAAGAAATTTAATAAAAACCCTTTTGTGTTCGCGGAGCAAGGGTTAATTACGCTGCGTCTTGCGGTTGAGGGTAGAGGGAAATAAATACCTATTAAGTTGAAATATAAAAGGGAAAAGCCTTATAAGAACACATAGAACCTTCTACGTACCTACGTTTGATGCGATGTGTTGTTGGTTAAACCCCTAAACTTGAGCACAATGATAATAATGATAAATGATAAATGGTAATATCTTAATCATTACGCTTGTCAAATATGGATTGGTGATCAAAATATCAGTGTATTTCTGGACACCTGGCCTGTTCATTCATGTACGGTCAAAAGCACATCACGGTAAACACTTGCAATTCGATAATAGCACTTATGCCCCCGACACAAGAGTGGTACAAAGTCCAAAGTGCATAGTCTGACGTGCTTTTGACTGTACACACGACCTTTTTTTTTCGGAGGAGATTGCGTTTATGCACCATAACCGCAGGCTAGCTAGTCCTGTGGCAGTGTGTGGGACTCGAGACTAAAGCGTCCACTACCCACTAAACTCCCCCGGTTCCCCTTTACACCCGATTGGGTCTGAGCCGGTGCCAGCCTTGATGTACACCCGACCCTTGCTGTAATAGGCGACTACTCAACCATGACACCAAATGAATGTGAAATTACAGTATAAATTAACTGAAAAATATACTCCATAAAACGTAACATGATTAGAATGACAGCTGTCAAAGTGTTGTGGCCTTCTCGCTCGCTCTTAATAAACCTCTATCGATGTGTCTCATCTCTAAGATTTCATTTTTTTTTTTGTAGAGTGAGACACATCGATAGAGGTTTATTAGGAGCGAGCGAGAAGGCCACAACACTTTGACAGCTGTCATTCTAATCATGTTACGTTTTATGGAGTATAGTAAACCATTTTCACTTAAAAAATATACGTTTTGATACGAGTAAACAGAAAATGCATTAAAACTTAAACTCAACTTGCCTTTTACACACCTTTGAACTTCGCAACTCACCGCTTTCAGCTTGCTAAGTTAAAAATGTTAATGTTTTTACGATGTAGTGTATTTAAAATGTAGGTTTTCTTTACGAAGATGTCGTAACGTACTTATTATCTTTTCGAGACAAATAGAAAACGTTATTGTTTATTGAATTTGTCTGCGTGATTCTACGATGTTTTTCCGGAATAAAAAGTAGCTGATGTCACTGTTTACACACCAACAATCCGTTGCTCCAATAGGTAAAAGAAGTGCATATTAAACTACTTATAATCGTGTTAATCCCATAAAAATTAAGCATTATACTGAGATAAAAAGGACTATGTCAGTACGGTACCAAATTCGACGAGCCCTTTTATTGTTTTATGTTTTGTGTTCTGATATTTTTTTTGGCCAGTAAACCCAAGCAAAAAATTATGAACCTGAAATTTGTGACGTACCAGCCACTGCGCCACGGAAGCAGTAATTATCTTTTATTTATCTAAGCAAATATTAACAAAACAGTTCCTGTCTGTCTTTTCGTTGAATTATTTCACCTCAGGCGCCTTAGGGAGGAAAATAGCAAGAAGACGAAAATTTAACGCCTTGAATTTTAAATTATAATGGCCACTGTCTACTGTGTTTGACGAAGAACTCACGGCGCGGCTTTTAATCGCGCCCGCAGCGGTTACGGGCCCGCCGCACCTTCCTGCGGTTTTATTTCAAAACTCGCGAGACCAGTGATTTGTGCGATTCTGCAGCCGCCGCGGTTGTCGTGTGGTTACAAACCATCCACGATAAGTTGTCTTTTGGTACGCCACGCTCATAAAAATAGAAAAAGAGAAATTTTTATTGTTCTGTGGTCACGCTGCCATATTATTATGTCCCTATTGCAAAATGGCGTCGGATTTCCGTAACTCCCGCCCGCGGCCGCCCGACAAGCGATTGCAGAGCGCGCGAGCGCTACACGCCAAGGCTACGGGTTACGTAGTTAATCTGTGCTACGGGCGGGAATCTCAAACAAACCGCGCGCGCTGCGGTTGAAAATCGCGTCGTGAAAACGATTTTCATATAAATTTAAAACCTTCTACAGAGGCTACGGGCCCGCAAACGCTGCGGGCGGGATAAAATATCGCGCCGTGAGTTTTTAGCCTTTACAGGTAACAGGTTGCTAATGTCCTTTTGCTGATCAAAGGAACGGTTTATTAGATTAAACTCATTGTAGTTAGAAGTTTTGATGAAAGCAGGTCAAAGTTTTCTTTGTAGAGTTCCTTAATTCCGTTTGTTTAATGAGATGCTTGGCGTCATTGTGGATAAAATAACATTGTTATAAAGTTTTTGGGGGGATTTGATGGTATTTGTTTATATTGTCGTAGATTTTTTTCTATTTTTTGGTCACGCAAAACCATTCGAGTATCTTTATCTACATAGTAAATAATAAAATAAATAATAAATATATTGGGACATTGTTTACTCAGCCCCATTAACTATAAGCTGAGCATAAGTGTTACGTACTTACTTTGGGAGCCAGACAACGGAGGCATGGTGTTGGCAATGGGAAAAAGCCTTTGTAAGCTGCGACCGATAGGTTTTCCCTTCAAATTACAATGTCGACGACGCACTAGTGATGTCCCAGGTGTTACAAGCATGCATGGCGAATGTAAGCTAGTGCCAACCTCGTTATGTTTTTTTTTTCGTTAAATTGTACTGTAGCGGTTCTCCTCGATGGTCTAGTGGTTTAAGTGGTGGGCAGTGATTTCGGGGTCCTGGGTTCAATTCCCAGATTGACCTAACTTTGTGTCGGTTTTTTCGAACACAGCTCGGGTTTGTGTTAACCAATCCGCATTTGGCAGGCGTGGTGATTAAACCAGTACACATCATTGTAGCGATGACTTGATTTCAATGATGGCGGCTTTTGCCTTGCACTGGGACATTAAAAATAGGCAGGTAGGTACTTACTTTTTTATACCACATCAGTTGGCAGGCAGACACGCAGTCCACCTGATGGTAGGTGGCCACTGCGGCGATCTCATGTGATCTTCGAGCCTTTCATTTCAAGTATACTGGCTTCCATATAATATTGCCAGACCACAGCCAGAGCTGTTATGGCGGTAGATTTCGCCTATGGTAGCTAGCCAGTCGGACTCTGAAAAAGTTACTTACTTACATTTGTACTCGTACCAAATTAGATTTTTATAATTTTATCGCAATGTAAACGCTCATAACTTTTATCAAAAGACACGTCCCCTTACATTTGGCGGCTCGAAAAAGTAAGGTCGTTTGCAACTTTAAATTCTCATAACAAGGCGTGCTTATTGTAACAAATGTCACTTGATACTTTATAATTTCACAAGATACCCACCTACGTAAAAGTTGGGAAAGAAACTTTTGCCTTTGTAAAAAAATATTCTTATTACCTTTTTCGAATGCGTTAACTTCAAAGTTGTACGAAAAGTATAAGATTTTGTGTTTAATTTAATGAAACATGAGAGATGTTTATTGTTTTTGGATACATTTACATTCGTTTTTCTGAGCGTTTTGTTTCGAAATGTATACGAAAAATCCGACTTAGGAATGGAAGCCATAATTTGAGCCATGGCAGAGACAAATCCCTAAAATATAGCGGACATGCATGAAATGAAATATGAAATAAAATAATTTATGCTGCAAATAGATTTAAAAAAAAACTTTTGCACGTCAGTCTTTTTTCCCTACCAGCACTTCGTCAATGGTTTGTTGAGGAAATTCTCGTAAAATCTCGTCAATCAAGTAATTTTAACACGAGCCGTGGTATCAATTTCGCATAATCAAACAAAGCCACCCTTGGCCAAGCCCGCATTTGACAAGAGTGATAAATCAGTCAATAAGTCATTTATTGGCTTATCACGCTTGCTAACGATGACTTCATTTCAACAAAGACTTTCTGCAGTCAGAAATTAATAAGCAGGTAACAGTTACTCTCCATGCGATTTCCAAATGCTTTGCAACTTCAGTGCACTCTACTTTCAATCAGTGCTTCGCAACTCATCACGTAACAAGCGCAGCCTACATCAGGTGGTCCCGTCGAGACGTGACAGCTAGCGGCAGTCATACTCGGCGCAGTTCACGCGTAATTACAACCCGCGGACGAACTAGCGCACACGCTTCAGATAGTTTGTCTCGTCGACGCGGGACTAGAATAGAGCTGACTATGGAGATGATAGACCTTGAGCACAGCTTTATTTAAATTTTGACACAATTGGCGGATTTAATGAAAATCTGAAAATTGAGAGAGGGCTGCCTTGCCGATCTTAGCCAAGGGTGGAAAGGGCAAACCGGGGGAGTTTAGTGGGTAGTGGGACGTTTTATTATCGAATCCTACACAAAGCCTGCGGTTATGTTGTCTAAATGTATTCTCCGCTGTAAAAGGTGGAGCACTCCGGGGCTTAGTGATTCAACCCGGTTTTCTCCATTTTTCGGTCTGTGGATGCCATAAACACCGTCACCACTTCAGTGCTTATAATGCAACGCAAAAGTCTTACAATAATAATTAATACAATAAATATGTGAGCCTAAAAAGCTAGAGTTCTTCTGTCATCAAAATCCTTCTAACATCTTAATTTTATTCAAAAACGACGACACGTCAACTGTACTAAAAGTTTTGAACTAAAAAATATTATGTTTATCAAGATCTACTCCACACATTCCCAGTCCCAGAAAACATTAACATTCACAATCCTAGTTCACAACGCCCACTGCAATCGTTTGCATATGTTTAGTTAATTGTCGCTCTGCGCTGCGTCATGCGTCAGGATGCGAGATGTGACGCAATGACGCATTGACGCAATATCACAACGACCTGACGCATTGAGTTACAGACGGCCTTGTCAAATTACGCGTCGGTTATGTCTAACAAACATGTTTGACTTTGATTTGGTTGGGTACCTAATTAAAGTTTGTAACTGTTCAACTCGTCAACATTAGCTTACATGATACAGTAATGTATTCCTACTCGTGTCTTGAAGGATGCGTGGGAAGAAAGAGTGAGTTTATTTAATTGTTTTTCTACAAGAGGGAAGAAAGGTCTCATTATGTAAACCTAATGTCAAAGATTGTGAAGTATTAAAATAAAACAACTTTAAACGGATGAAAACTCGCGTATATTCTACATTTTGAAATTTAAACCCGACGTTTCGACTACTTTTCAGTAGCCGTGATCACGGTATGACTCAGGTGTTATGCGTCAAACAGTTATTTAAATTGCTATTTCTACCTTCACTTTATAATTATTTTAGAATAATCAGCAACCCTCGTCTTCACTATCATTCAATACGTTCCTATCCACGCAGTAGGAGCTGATGGTGTCTTGAAGCTGCACAGTATTGTGATGTCCATTGGAACCCATTAGATGTAATACTGGGTCCCAAGTAGGTGGTACATTCCAACCATCTTCCCTATTGAAATTAGGATGTTTTTTAATTTCAATGGCCTCGCGTAGCATCCTGGGTATATAGCGATTTTCTCTGGCAAGGACCTGGGGTTTATCAAAGCGAATGTAATGGTTGGGCTTATCCAGTACATGTTCACACACTGCTGACTTCGTTGACCTCCGGTGTTTCATATCCGCGATATGTTCTTTTATTCGCGTACTGATACTCCTTTTGGTTTGTCCAATGTAAGAGAGCCCACAGTCACAATCAAGCTTGTATACTCCTGCTGTTTGTAGGGGAACATTACACTTAACTGGTCTTAAAAATTGGCTGATCTTCCTAGGCGGCTTGAAGTAGGTTTTAATTGAAGCACGCTTCAAGATGTTACCAATCTTGTCAGTGACTCCCTTCACATATGGTAGAACAGCAGGTTGACGCTCAACTGTAGCTGGTTTAACACGGCGTCTGCGATGATGTGGTACCTTAAGCTTGTTTTCTTTAAGTACCCTCTTGACATGCTGAACTTCTGCATCAAGGTGGTCATCATCACAGATCCGCTGCGCTCTCTGTAACAAAGTTTTACCAACAGTAGCTAACTGCGATGGATGGTGGTGAGATTCACCGTTCAAATATTTATCGGTATGAGTTGCCTTCCGATACACAGTGTGACTTAAGCTATGATCTGAATTCCTGCTAACTAAAACATCTAAGAATGGCAGCTTCCCCTCACTTTCTAACTCCATAGTGAATTTTATTTTTGGATGTATGGAGTTAAGGTGGTCTAAAAATAAAGTTACTTTATCAGATGGTAATATTGTGAAAGTATCATCTACATACCGCTTATAAAATCGTGGAGTGACTGGTGCTGAACTTAAGGCTTTGTCCTCAAATTCCTCCATAAATATGTCTGCCATTACAGGAGATACAGGAGACCCCATTGCTACCCCATCCAGCTGTATGTAGAAATTATCATCCCACATTAAGTAACGCTACTAAAAAGTAGTCGAAACTGAAAAGTAGTCGAAACGTCGGGTTTAAATTTCAAAATGTAGAATATACGCGAGTTTTCATCCGTTTAAAGTTGTTTTATTTTAATGAGTAGTAACCGTGTAAATATTAGAAATCATTATTGTGAAGTATGTTTGATGGCGCATTAGTTATTTAAAGTATTTAATTTGTTTGGCGCCACCAGTTTAATTCTGATCTACTTTCATTCTTTTTCAGGATACGCAATTGCACCATGATCCCGGTGTTGGTAAGTCTAATTTATTATGCACTATCGTGCAAAAGCCATTCCTTGTCAGTCTGCTGTCCCACCGCATTATGAGAGTGAGGGAATAATTTTTTTTTTTTTATACCAAAAGAGGCAAACGAGCCAGCGGGTCGCCTGATGGTAAGCAATCACCGCCGCCCATGGACATCAGCAACAACAGAGGGATCGCTGATTTGTGTTGCCGGCCTATGGGGTTATGGGGGGTGTGGACCTCCGGATCTTTACCACTTCAAAATAAATACTTCAGATAGTACACCTTTACTGTGTACTCACATTGTGCAATAATTAGGAACCTATGGTACAAGTACAACTATTTCATTTAAGTGACTGCCTTAAAATATACTGAACTCCTACAGGATTTAATTAATTGAATAATGGTAATAATAACACAGTCATTATGATTATCGAACCATTGAGTATTGAAAAATACTTTGGTTAATGTACCTTTTGATATTCAACCACTAATTATCGCAATTATTTTCATCTGTTAAACGGAAAATGTACTAAATATTCCATATAGTAAACAATTTCAAATATATCGCTCTGCAGCCAAAAGCCAACATTCCATGAAAAGCGCCGGACGTGAAAACTGGGGTATTGTTGTTTTTCAATCAACAGTTTTAAATAAACGAAGGGGAAAATATCAAAATATGAAATATCTATATGGATCCAAACAAAACTACAGGAATATTATGGGCCAAGTTCTTCATTACAGTTAAAGCTATGACTGTAATGATTTTTACTTAATTTGGCAGACAAGCCACCTGATGGTAAACAGCCACTGCGGTCTATTATTTCTGTGGGTCTATTCTATTTGAGGGGCACTTCCGCGCCAGACTAACCTTCACATTATTCTGTCACACCAATGTGTTAGAATATAGACAAACGATTTCCTAACTGTCATATTTTAATTATCAACCGCCACATCAGTGTGTATGTCAAGAAACTCAAATCCTTACTTTTACATTAGTGTGACAGAGCGGTGTGAAGGTAGAGAATTTGTGATCTAGAAAGCATCGCTCAATGAGCTGCCTTTGATCTTTATTTTATTTATTTCATCAGCATCAGCCTATATACGTTCCCACCTGGGACACAGGCCTTATCTCAATGAGATAGTGTGGGCCATACTCCACCACGCTGGCCTAGTGCGGGTTGGTGGATTTTATTTATTTATTTAAACTTTAATGCACAATGCACAATCAAGAATACATAAGGCGGACATAATGCCTAAAGGCATTCTCTGCCAGTCAACCTTTGGGCCAAGCAGAAAAAAATAGTAGGTGTAGATAGTATCTTTCAGATAGCCCGTCGGACTATGAAAAAGTCCTACTACCTACCAGACCCGGAAAGTTTCTGATTGATTTCTTAATAAATTTAAAATGCTTAATATTTAGAGTCAGTCGGTTCATCATCAGCCTTACCTATTACAGTTTACTGTTGATCATAGGCCTTTTCAAACGATCGCAAGCAGGAGGAGGATTTGCCCATAATCATCTCGACTGGGCAAGAGGGTTGGCGATCGCAGAACGTAGCCTTTGCTCTGGTGACACTGCAGCCGTCAAAAGGCCTGTTGCATTTAGTTACGCCTTCGGATTTGGATGGAGAGGCGTGAGGGTTAGAGTTTGAAAAAAATCATACGCGTGTACATCGTCTGTCGTCTAATTCTTAATTGCAAATAACTTGGCCTATATTCTACCGTGCGTGTCAACATGAATATCGAAAGTACAGTTACAATGAATTTTAAAGCTACCGTGCGGATTTGGGCTGTTGAGCGCTTGATCCTTGATAGGCTTTCACGCATCACTTCCGACGCACAATGGTACTGCAAATGGACGTTAAGTTTGGATAGTTACATCTGAAATAAGTTGCAATAGTATGTATTGTGATTTTATTTTTTTATTAATCTGTTTTGACCCACTGCTCATAATGGTCTCCTACAAATCCCTTCGGAAAACTCTGGTTTAAGCCAGAGTCTGTCATTCGACGACCCATTTGGTGTAATGGTTGAGAAGTCGGCTATTACACCAGAGGTCGCGGGTTCGATCCCCGCACGGTAAAAACATTTGTGTGCATGAACATGTCTTGTGCATGAACATGTCTGTTTGTATCGGTCTGGGTGTTTCTATGTATAATATGTATGTATTTACAAAAAATAAAGTATATAAGTAATGTTTATCCGTTGCCTGGCACCCATAGCACAAGCTAATGCTTAGTTTGGGGCTAGATGGCGCAGTGTGAATAATGTCCAGAGATATTTATTTATTTATTTATTCCTCGGGTACGGTTGCTAACTCGGTCGTGTTTAACACCCGTAAGTCGTGGGTAGGATTCGCGCCTTGAGTCTGGTTGGTGGTTGGACCTTTTCAGAGTCCAATCAGGCTAGCTACCACCTCCACAGGTAAAATCTGCCGCCATAACAGCTCTGGCTATGTTCAACCAATACTAATGTGGGAGCCAGTACACTTGAAATCAAAGGCTCGAAGACGCTTCCTGGGTAGCAGTGGCCGCTTACCATCAGGTGGGCTGCGCGTCTGTCTGCCAAATGACGTAGTATAAAAAAAGTGATCTAAATCATCACACCACCTTTTTATGGGCCTACCTCTGAGTCACCGTCTGATAGAACAGTGTTTTATCTGTTAAAAACATTCATTTTGGAGTTATTTGACGACAGGTGTGGTTTGAAGATGAATTGTTGTTTTGAACTGGTGGTGAGAAGAAGAAGATAATCATTAAAATAATATTCTATACTAGCGGCCGCCCGCGGTTTCACCCGCGTGGTACCCGTTCCCGTGGGAATTGATCAAAATCCTTTCTTAGCGGATGCCTACGTTATAACATCTACCTGCATGAAAAATTTCAGCCCGGTCCGTCCAGTGGTTTGGGCTGTGCGTTGATAGATATCTATGTCAGTCAGTCAGTCAGTCAGTCAGTCAGTCAGTCCACCTTTAAGTTAACCATATATACAGATATATATAGATAGATTTTTTATTTTTTATAGTAATTCACTGTGACATTAAAATTTCTTAATACGAGTATATTTATATTTACCAAGACTCTTCAATCCTTGTACCTACGGCCAATACCCACTTTTCCCACGCATACTTCAACTGTCCCGAGATAATTTATCCATGGAAACTTCTATTGACTCGCCCACTTAAGGGTTGAAATTAGAATTTTCCAATGTTGGCCTCATTTGGAAATTTTGAACTCAAACCAAACAATTGGTTTCGTGTGTAAGTACTTGCCTGTGATCGTGAGGTTACTGACTTTTATTTTATGTCATTTAAACATACCTAGGTCAGTTTTTTTTAAGACAAGACCACCTAGGCCCGACTAGGCTGTCTTTTAACGGGGCCGAGCAAAGCAGCGGAGTTGAGAAACGGAGAAAATATATCAACCAATAGAATTGCAACAAGAGAGTTGAGTGCAATCCTATGAGTAAAAAAGTTTTAAAACACCTAACTTATCAACGCAAACAATCAAAAGCTCCCCTAAAACCATCAATATCCCAAAAAACTCCCATAAAACCTGGACAAATTAATGACGCGGGCTAAATCCATATAAAAAGAATTTGACAACAATACGAAATGGCTCACAAGTGTCGCTCTCATCAATGATCACTCTAGTATTCTTTGCTGTTCTTTTTAACAAGTAAATTTGAACTGTCTCCCACCACAATACAGTCCAAATTCGTGAGTAACAAAGATAGTCTTGGAAATCATTGCGAGCGATTTCGGTCGGCAATTTAACTGAGCGGACGATTTAAATTTCAAATACCCAGTTATCCAGATCGAGGTTAGCAATGAATGGAGGCACATTAGCCACCCCAATTCATCCCCCACCCAGGATCTCCCGAAAGTGTAGCGGATGGGGTACTTATATTTGACGATATGAAAGAATATTTAAAAAAATTTGGAAAGCAATGATAAAGTGTAAAGAAGGGGTTGTATTTAACTGCACATCAAAAATACTGAATGATCATCAAAAAAAATACTGAATTGCTAACCTAACCTAACCTTTGGTGTGCAATCAGTTATTTTTGATGTACTTACATTTCAGTATGTTTTTGATGTACACTTAAATATTTCCCATAAAAAAGATTGAAAGGACTTTTGGTTAATAAATATAACTGATTCTGTGAAATTGAGAAAATTATAATTTGAAATCTATGTTCCGAATACAAGATACCACTTGTAAAAGTATTATTGCTCAGCTACCAGTAAATCAGCAAAAATATTCTTACAATGCAGGAATCAAAATCTCGTAACCTCAAATCTATAATCAAGTTTATATACCACGAAATTGGCGCTCAAGTCTATAGTTTGCTTGTTTTTCAGCGGTTACCATCAGCAATAAACGCGAGTAACACCAGAGAGTATAGACCCTGTAATTTGAAGGGAAAACAATGTTGGCAGTTAATCTTTTCGCTACCAAGATCATGCACTCCCCAATCGAGCTCTAGAGACCCTACTCACCGACGAAAACGTAGCACTTAGTAACATTTATAATGTGCACTTCTCTGTAGTCTTATTTGAATAGAGGTGCGTGTAGTAACACCATTATTAATCAGTTCCCGATCCCCTAGACTATGTTCTCCAACAGCCTTCATTTTAATTGTAGATTCATATTATTTTAAACGAGAACAAGCCCCTGTAACAGTATACGTTCTTAGTTCCAGCGTAATTAAAGTACAGGGCTATTTGCTTTGCGCCACGGTTAGTAAATTTACCTTCGCAGCCTTCGTTTATTCGCAAAAACACGTGGCTTAAAATTATCTCGGTTCGATAACACTTTTAATCATCTTTTCAATTGTCATCACAATATAACACTAGTGTCACACAATATATCTTTTTCTTTTTTTATTGCAATGTGTAACAAGATGAGCAGATCGTACACCTGATGGTAAGCGCCACGTCTGCCCTTACAGTTCAGTGCCAAACAGTAACTAAGCATTTACTGTCTACACCGAGACGACAGTTATTAAGTCTCATATACCCAGTAATTCAATAGTAATAGTGACTACTTTTTTGTTTCTTCTGGTTTGTGAGAGTGCCGGCCCAAACCCCCTTAAAAGGCCGGCAACGCATTAGCGATCCCTCAGGTGATGCAGATGTCCATGGGCGGTGGTGATTGCTTACCATCAGGCGACCCGCTGTCTCGTTTGCCGCCTCTGGCATGAAAAAAATCTATCTTGAACACAGATTTGCACAGTCAAAGGGGGTAAGTTAAATTGACATACCCACGGAGCACAAAGAAGCATGGAGTATGTAGTAGTATAGATATTGCTAAATATTTAAAAAAACCTATATATAGAACCAAGCTACGACGAGGCAGTCTCTTTGTAAATTTTTAAAACAGACTACATCTTTTATCTTTTTATTATATGTAAGTAAAATATATTATAATAATATTATTCATAGAAACATGATCCGATACAAACATTATTATGTTCATGCAGATAAATATTTTTTATATAAAAAATCCTCTGGTGTACCAGACAATTTCGTAACTATTATATCAAATCGTCGTCGTCTTACAATACTTTTTTCATTTTCTAAAGGCGAATATATGAATAGAAACCTAAGGTACCAGGTGTTCACTGGATGTTAGAAGCAGTAGCTATTGTGTGAGCTCAGGGTACCTGTGAACGAAATGTATGAAAGAAACATGTTTGATGACCAATTTATTGCCGCGCAATTAGGTTCTGAAACGTGTTTACAAAGACATACGTAAAGTTTTATCTTCGGTCCGTTAAGCAGGGGGTTGGAATGTATCCACTAAGTCTTGTGTTCCTTGGAGACTGGTGGTGTCATGGGAGACCGAACGAGGTTTGATATCCATGTAACCACCACCGGTAATGCGAGTGTGGGATTCGGGGCGAAGAAAATGAACACACACCACGCTTGCCAAGTCTGGATTTGTAGTCACAAGCTCGAGCTGTGTTTGAAAACTCCGACACAAATGCCCTACCAACCAACAAGACGTTTTCAATCCATATCGAAACGAAAATGACAGTACCTACAAAACAACGATCCCTCACCGTCACAACAACTTACAATTAAACCGAAAACTAACAACGCGAACCATACATAGCATGTTAATAAATCAAAAACTATATTTTCTCAAGTACGAGTATAACAGCTGACATATTCGTCTAGCCTAGACCGTTGTGGCCGTAACAAATTGTCTGGCACAGAATACTCCGACTGTCCCCAGAGTGTTATTTATTGTAACATGTCAAAGAGACTATGAATTATTTATGGGGGGAATGGTCATGGTCAACCCTTATAGGTGGGTAAAGGTTACTTTGTACCGTGACCCAATTGTCATTCAAACTAGTGGGGACACACAGTGTGGGAAAATGAATATTAGCGTTATTTTTGGCTTTTGTGTTTCATGTGATCGAGTTATACTGCAAACAGTCTGAGACGAAATGGGCTGCCTTTTCTTTATGTCAGAGGCGGCAAACGAGCCTGCGGGTCGCCTCAGTAATCACCGCCGCCCATGGACATCTGCAACACCAGAGGGTTCGCTTTTGTAAACTTTTGTTTACAGAACACATAGAGGCCATAGTAGACAAAGCATATAAGAATTTGGGTTTCGTAATGAGAGTCTGTAAACCATTCACGGATACTAACTGTCTCAAGGTCGTCTATTATGCCTACGTCAGAAGCCTGCTGGAATTCGCCAGTGTCATCTGGAACCCGCAATATGTCACATACAAAAACAAAATCGAACGTATTCAGAGAATCTTTGTAAAACACCTCAACTATAAAGCAAGAAAACAGTTTTCTACTTATGAGGAGGCCTGTAAGTTCCATGGTCTCGTTAGCTTAGAGAACAGGAGAACTTTGATAGACTTAGCTTTCCTACACGACATTGTGAACTCTAATTTGGATTGCACAGATCTTTGCTCTCTCATCGACTATCACATACCAAACCGACCACCGAGATCTTGCACGGCTAAACTATTTCACATACCTTTTAGCCGCACGAACTATAGAAAAAACGATTTTTTCTCACGTGTCACTAAAGACTACAACTCATCCTTTAATGAAGTTGACCCATTTGCCTTTTCCAAGGTAGTCTTTAAGCACAAAATTTTGGATAAGATCAACAACCACTGACTGGTCCGATCCGGACGGCACTCATTCAAATTGATTTTATAAATAGAATTAAGTATGGTCATCTTATTGTTACAATCGGGTGATCACTGTCTGGATTTGATCACTCATACTACTTAATAGTTTACTTATCATTATACATATTGTATTATATTTAATTATTTTATAAATACGTTTATAAGTATTTATTATCCATTTATTTATTATATTTAAATCAATAATTCACCAATATATATTACTTTTGATCTATATATGCATTATCTCAACTGCGAGTACATATTATTATAATTTATACATACCTAAATGTAAAATAACATCAACACATTATCCGTTTATTACTTCAAGTTTTTTCCTTTTTTTAAGTCTTTGTAAATGTAACTCATGCTGCGATATCCTATAATTGGCTTTGTATTTTCAAACATGTATTATTTTATTTTTTTACCTGTGGATTTGCTGTTGGATATCCGAATAAATAAAATAAAAAAAATTTGCGTTGCCGGTCTATGGGGGTAAGGGGGGTGTTGGCCTCCGGCACTCTCACAAACCAAACGAAACACAATAGTAGTCACTATTATTTCACGCTGGTGTTATGTGAGAGGGTGGTACTTCCGCTTCACACTACAAAAAAAAAGTTATTTCCACATGGCGCTAGTTGAACCTGCTCTATGTGCTGCTCCTATGGCAAAAATAAATGATAGCAACATTTAAATTAGTCTTATTATATTTTAAGAACCTTCGTTGTTTCAAGCTGCGTAATATGGAGAAATATTTAATTGTCCACGTTCTATTTATATAGACGACCCTGTAAGGTTGCTTTTCCAATTTCCTTTCTTCCATAGCCCGGAGCTATAACGCTGTCGTGGCGTCAACCACCGAGAGATTAGGTGCAGACTCAAAGGCTTTACTTGCTTTTAAGGTGTTAACATCACCATGCTTTGCAACATCGCCAGCTTGAGCCTCGGTGTCCCCGTAGCCTTAAAATTGATACTACATACTGTAACTTAGTGGGCTCCGACTAAAACTGTTTTTTTTTTGCAAAGGAGAATGCGTCTTATCAGGCTGGGGCATCTGGTAACGGCAAATAGCCACAAGGCGGCTCGCACGTCCTCTCCGAAGAGTTTGAAGAGGGAACTTAGCTTAGGGTAGCGGTACGCTTTTGTCCTTTTTTTCGGAAGAGAATGCGCTTAGGCACCTTAGCCGCAGGGTAGCTAGACCTGCGTAGAACTCGTGACTGGAGCGCCGCACTACCGACTAAACTCTCCCGTTTTTTTATGCCAGAGGCGACCAACGAGCCAGCATGTCGCCTGATGGTAGGCAATTACCGCCACCCATGGACATCTGCAACACCAGAGGGATCGCTGATGCGTTGCCGGCTTTTTAGGGTTACCCCTATCCATCCGATTGGGACGAACTGGTTCCAGCCTTGTGGCTATTAACCGGCTCATCCCCGGTTATCCTGACCGGATAAACTAGGTGATTTCTACATTTTTAACCTAAGTTTCAAATACGGCTGAGTTTACATTACTGCAACTGTTCTCACTGGACAAAATCAAAATCAAAATATTCTTTTCATCCCACCATCTCGGAAAGAGTATTTTTAATCTTCAATAATAATAGTGGAAAAGCCGTTTTTATTCTCTAGAGGATAAAGTAAATTGAATTTAGAACATCGTGTGCACTAAGTTTGTGAATTAAAAAAAACATTAAACCTATTTACTGCTACCTCTATGGTGCCGAATATATCATCATAAACTTAATAATTCCATGATATATCATACAACTTTTTTTTAATTTGCTAAAAACTCAGACTCGGAACTTTCTTGGTGCTCTTTTTTCAATTTGCTTTGTACGCGGTTCTTTACGCGGCATTTTTTCACGTCATTGTTAAATTATTCTGTAATACTTACCTGTCATACACTCAGTTGCAGAAACGTCCATTAAAGTTAATGTTTCATTAAAGCTATTGCTGTCACTTTTTATTTCATGACAACGAAAAGTGACAGCATTAGATTTAATGAACCATTAACTTTAATAGAGCTTTCTGCAACAGGGCGATAATGTAGTAATTAATACCTAAACTGAAATAAAAGTGTACCTATCTTGTGATTGTAAACGTTTTTTTTTTTTTGCATTTAGTCATTTCCTCGCTGAGGTGGAATGAAAAGGGAGTGATTCAATTTTAGAATCCTTCACTTGCTCGGTCATCAAAATTGAACACGCGGTTAAAAAGCAACTTTGCACTCTTGTATAACAAATAACTATTATTCATAAAAACGTGTATAAAGTATTTATGAACCGTCAATTACACAGAGTGACTCTACTGGATTCGAAATGTCGTTATCTGTCGAGAAGAACCGACAAGAAACTCGACATTTACTTTTTTTAATCGCCAAAACTTGCTCTTGCACACGCTCAAATAACTATAAATAGGTCATCACTAAAGTATGTTTTGATTAAGATGTAAATCGCAACGGTAAAGCCATCAATAAGCTGCCGTAAGATTCCCACTGACAATGATAAAATACCGCCAAAGCAATGAAAGAGAGACAGATTGGCGTCCGTGGGTCTAAAGTCTATCAACGGAATTAGGGTCCCCGAACAACAATAAAATAGCTTAAGTTTGACGACTTGCAACTACTAGCGCCTCAATGATATATTTTTAGTAGCAAAAGAGCTAATGTCGCCACTGATGGCCAAGTTTAACCATTATGTAAAACTTTTATCTAACGGTATCTTTTTTCTTTTAAGGACCATGCAAAGGCGCGTCCCCACCCACCAACAGATTTCAAACGTATCTCTATTTATACCTCTTGCCATACTGATCTTTTTTTTGTATGACGACATCCCCCGTAGGAATGGGGATTTCACGCAAATCGAATTTGAATGTTGTATTTTTCAAGTATTTTTTTGACATAGTAAATTGTGAAAATAATGTGCAGGCGATCAAGAGTAACTCCCCTGGCCTAAATAAAAGTCTTCAATAAAATATAATCTTAAAAAATATTTTACAGTCGAGTCTACTTGAAGCTAGACACTTACAGCGCAATTCTGATTCTTAGGCGTTCGGCATAAGGACGTTTTTATTGTTTTTGAATACCCCGTCATTTTTTGGATTAAAAATGGTTATTTGTCTTTTTAAGGAATGTCATAATAATATTAAAACTAGTGCCAAGTCTGTTGGTGGGTGGGGACAGAGCCCATACAACTTCTTGCGTTGTTCTTTATAATAGAACTAGCGGGCGCCTGCGGTTTCACCCGCGTGGTTCCCGTTCCTGTGGGAATAACGAGATATCCTTTCTTAGCGGATGCCTACGTCATAACATCTACCTGCATACCAAATTTCAGCCCGATCCGTCCAGTGGTTTGGGCTGTGCGTTGATATCTATCTATGTCAGTCAGTCAGTCAGTCAGTCACATATACAGTATGACAGAAAATGCGAGGGACATATTTAAACCCCAAATAGTTCATGCTACAATATAACAAAATAAGTATAAATCAATATAAACTCTGGTAAATATCTGTCAATAACCTTAGTCGAAACCATTGAGCTGTCGAAACCTGAAAATCCGCGTAACGTGCGGGCACTCTTCCCTTCACAGTACCTATTTCGTGCACTCGTTCAAGTACGACTCAGTAACCGGCCGCTCAGCACACGGGATTTTAGGTAGTTCATGCATACATAAATTATTTGGATAATTATGAAAAAAATTAAGGATATGTTTTTTATAGCGAATTGGACTCTAAATTGGATTCTGAACACTCTCCTTAAATATGTCCCTCGGGTTACCTAACACGCTGTATAGATTGGCTTAAATGTTGTATACAAGACTAGCGGTCGCCTCCGCGGTTTCACCTGCGCGTAATCTCTTTTGTCAATTAACCCCCTTCCCCCATATTTCCGGGATCAAAAGTACCCTATAATATCACCAGAGAATAGTGTAGCTTTCCAATAGTGAAATAATTATTTAAATCGGTTCATTTGCAAACAAAGAAACAATCAAATCTTTCCTCTCTATAATATTAGTTTATATAGTATAGATTATCTAGTGTACTTGAAACTAAATAAGATGAAATAATATTTTTTAAGAAAATTAGCTAGGGGGTGCAAGGCAGCAGTCTTAAGGGGATACCAGTGTCGTTTACAAATAAGCTCATACCGTTTCTTATTCTATAAAAATTGGATATGTTCCTCGAATAAGATGTTAGAGAAAAGGAAAATAAATGATTAAGATTAATAATAATAACATTTACGGGTATGGATCTCTTGTAAAGGATACCGTAAAAAATTGTAGAACAATAGTTAGGCCACTAAATGGGTTACAGTTTCACTTTGATTATAATTATTTTTATTGACATTACTTTTTTAAGGTCCAACTGACTAGCTGTAATAAAATTTACAACCCCGTAGGACACAATAGGCTATGCTGTTCGGCGTTAATTAAATAAAATTATATTATAGTAGCGGCCGCCTCCGTGGTTTCCCCTGCGCGTAATTTCTTTTTTCAAATTTCCCCCCCTTTCCCCCATATTTCCGGGATAAAATGTACCCTATGTCACCCGGGGATAGTGCAGCTTTTTAAGAGTGAAAGAATTTTTCAAATCGGATCAGTATTTTCGAACAAACAAACACACATACAAACAAACAAACATACATACAAACAAACAAACAAACATACAGACAAACAAAGAAACAATCAAATCTGATGGTAAGCGGTCACTGCGGCCTATTCCATTTTGGACACTTCACTAGAAAGCGTCGCTCAATGTGCTTTCAGACTGTAGGCTCATCTGATCTTCGAGCCTTTGATTTCATTAATTAACTTTGTAATTTCTTCAATTTGTAGATGGCGTAACGCTCCGCTGATTTCACATGATTTTCTTTAGAAAACACGAAACGGCCACTTCAATTAGTATTTGCTCTGTGTTTCGCACCTCAAACTACCGGTACTTAATTCACCCATTTGAACGTTGAGAACTTTCCGTGGTTACATTACTCCGCTCGTACAGTTCGACATTGTCATTTGGACCCTTGGCCCTGTCTTACAAGAAAATACTTTCACCTTAATCCATTAATTCTCGGGTACGACTCGTTTCGCCACTAACTTGCGACGGGTTGGTTAATTTATTACGTTTTTGCCACAAACTTGCGACTGAATTGTTTTATGATCAAAATAATCCCCGACACATCCTTTGCTTACAGAAATCGTACCAAAAATGTATTGCTTTACTCACGCTAGCGTAGTCAGACTTAAAAAAAAATTGTATAAAAAAGGTGAATAGAAATCAATAATTTTTGGTTAGAGAAATTGTACTAAGAATTTTTATGACATGATAAATATACCAGTGTTGATAATTATCATCATCATTTCAGCCGAAAGACGTCCTCTGTTGGACATACGCCTCTACCAATGAACTCTGTATCGGTCAGTTATACGCCAATTGCATCCAATGAAACTTGCGATCTTTATGAGATCATCGGCCCACCTAGTGGGAAGCCTTCCACTTATGCTTGATTACGAATACCCTCGTGCTTATGTGCCAAGCTTATAATAAATAATATTTATTAGTGACTAATAAAGTCTGAACGCTGTGGCGGCCGGCCAAACTTTCCACCCTTTTAGTCGACGTACAAGTTTTTTCTCCCATTTTAATAAAGCGGCTTAAAGGAAAGCTTCTTAAAAACATCAATTTTTCACTTTATTATACTAAAGGGATTTCCGTTTTTTGTGCAAAAGAAATTCAATGGGTTTCGAACATCGGACCTTTTATGCAAATTGAGAAAAACAACTTTTCGCAAGTCTTTTTTCTTAATTAGTTTCCGACACATTTGTATAAAGTGTTATACATTTTTATTGACCAAATGGTGATTTTGGTAGTGATTTTGGTGTTGGCTCTATGTGCCTGGGGTCGTAGGTTCGAATCGCTCTCAAGACAAACATTCATGTGTTAACAAATGTGTTTGCCCTGTCTCGATATGTTATTATATTTTGTGTAACAAGTTTATAAAGAACTTATGAGTAATATGCATTTTAACTATTTTTTTACGATGAAAAATATTTTGTTTATATAAAAAACTGTAACAAAATTTTACTATTTCATAATTTTTTATTTTTAGGTTTTTGTATTTTTAGTTCTTTTGTAAAAATAATCCAGTATTGAAAAAAAAACATAAGTAACCGTGACTTTTGTTGTGATGTCTCTTCTAAACTGGTTACTTACGCTTAGGTGCTAGTGGAGTAAAACAATATCTATCATCAACATGAAACTTTAAGTTAGTAATACTTATACAACAGCAAAAAGTTTAGAGTTTAGAGCCACAGTAAGAGATTTACGCGATTCCCGCAATGATCACGGGCGTTGCTATTAGTCACGCGCCATCTGTAGGCGGCGGGGCGGTCCGGGCCGCATAAACATAGATAGATAGATGACCTAAGTACTTAAGTATCACCCTATTAATGTCCCACTGCAGGGCAAAGGCCTCCATCCTTGAAATCAAGTTATCGTTACAATGAGGGTATTGGCTTAATCACCACGCTTGCCAAATGCGGATTGGTAATCACAAACCCGAGCAGTGTCCGAAAAAACCGACACAAAATAAGCTCGATCCGGGAATTGAACCCAGGATCCCGAGTCTCGGCGGAGATAGATGACATGATCCAGATATTGGCAGTCCATCGTGAGAAAACCTGTACAGTCGAATTCCTGTGTGGCTGTATAACGCAGTTTCGCCATGAGGCTTCGATCAACAATACCTGATCGAAGCCATGAGGCGATAGATGGAGCTAATTGATAGAGAACGGGCGGCGGATCCAACTCGTGCTAGCGTTACGATCCGCCTACCATATATATAGGCAATCAATTAGGGCTGTGTGTAATTTAAATCAAAAAGAAATCACCAAGACCCAAATCAGTCAGGTCAGTGACAAATAAATCGCGCTTCGGTCAAGACGTGCAGTGTTTTATTTTCGGCGTCTTCCGAAGGCCAATCCTCGAACAGTGTCAGGGTTGTACAGTGGCCGTGATCCAATTGGTCTGGTTTCAATACGAAGGGTTACGGAGGTCAGATGGCGGTCGCTTCAATGAAATAACTGGACTTGCAAAATCTTGGATTTGTGCAAGTGTATCCTGACTAGTTCGTGACAAAACGCTCGAAGAAAATGTGTGCGGTGTGCTGTGCGCGAAGAGAACGCAATTCTATTGGTTGTTTGTTTTATTCTATTGTAATAACGCAATCCTATTGGTTGTTTAAAAAACATCTCCTCTCCGTTCGACTCGTCTCCGCTTTGGTGAAGTCCCGGAGTATTATGTTCTGTAGTCCCGGCCTAATGCTACCGTAATGGAATTTTGACTGCTAATTCGATCTTATAATTATGAAAATATAAATACACATAATTTTCTTACAAAATAGGTATTGCATTCTTGTTACATAAGATAAAACTTTTATAATTATATTTTTATGGATGAAACATCCAAACATCGACATAAATTTTATTTTTTTATTTATAAAAGCTTTATTAACCAAACAATATGGGTACAAAAGCATTCTCTGCCAATCAACCATTGGGAAAAACAAAATGTTTGAATGAGGCAAAGAGTGGCAAGAGTAATCTAAAAAAATCTTTTAAAAATATATTATGTATAATCTTACCAAAACATAAAAACCCGTTTAAGTATATCTATGATGAAATATGTAATATGATTGTACATATACAGCATCATAACAGAACACACAACTCAACCATAGGCCACTGTAATCACTTAGGTATTACGACCGGGAAGTAATTACATTACCAGTCCGCTTAACCACGTTCCCACAATTGTTCTAATGACGATTGTGACTTTTTCCGCGCCCGTTCGCTTTCCAAATTGATGTCATCGTGTCCGGGAATTGCACGGGATAAGTTATAGTACAGGAGCTCAGGATTTTTTTGAGTAAATAAAAAGGGTCAACTTATGCATAAGTACTATGGGTTTTAGCTAGTTGATATACGGCCTGACGGATTTGTTACTCCAAATATAGGCAGAAAAGTTAATTGATAAAAAAAAAATTTGGAATACTATCTTATATTATTATTTTTCGTTGGGATCTGGTTTCTGCGGACGGACGGAACGGAAGAACGTCTGACGGTACGTCTGGGTCATTTTATACTTACCCCCTGCCTTACTCAACTACAACAGTAATTCTAAAGATGGATTGCATAAGCTTTAGAACCATCACCTTGTGTAAAATGCTTAACTCAGGGTAAGCTGATCAGAAGAGGCTTTCTAGCCATCAAGTCGCAGTTCCACAAAATATTTCGCACTGTTCTCCTATGATTCACTACTTATTCTACATTCTAGGCTCTAGATTACATGCTATAGTTTTAAAAATATTTTATCAATACCACTTTTAAAAATTTGACGTGACATACAACAAAAAATATATTCTTCAGTCACCCATTACAATAACTTTTACGGCTATCAATTTACCATCTGTCCTCTAAAATTTTAAACAAAAGAATTATGTCTAAGATTTGTTACGCCCTCTTGTACTAATAGGGAAATGTAAAACAATGAGTGGAAAGCAATGACACGCCAATTAAGTAATGAATTAGACTATTGTCTTTGTTCTATTCAGATGTGACTAAGCGACACACAATCGAGAGATGTAGTGTCATCTCTTTTGTAACGGTATTTTCCAAATAAATAAATAAAACATTTTTCTTTATCATTTACTTTTTAAATAAGAAAATAAATTTAAGGTGAACCAATATAACACAATTTTGTCAAGTTTCAGTATTTATAGTATACTAACGAATACAAATAATTTGAGGGGGCCGGCTACCACCCCCACTCTTTGCGTTTGATTTGTAACTAAATAGGCCGCATTTAATGTGACGTCTCAACCCAAAAAGAGTCAAGAGTCAAGAGTCCAAGTTGAATATTGAACAAACAACTTTTAGAAAAAAAAAACCTAATTATCGTTCTAAGTCTATTTGTAGGTGCTACTAACACCCATCTGTATAGGAAAGTACGTAAGACCATTGGACATTTTCTCCGAAAATCTAAGCTATACCTAATAAATTAATTAGTATAATTAAGGACTTCTTCTTTTATAAATAACAACGTAGAAATTGTTGTGGTCCTCAGCTTGTGCTGCAGTAACCCAAAATCTCAAATTGTTTTGACCTAATCCCAAAAAATCCACAAACTTCGACAAACATGGCCGCCATCCTACATCTAGGCTATATAAATAACCGCGCGACCACTCCCCAAATATCGAAATCATGGGAACCAACACTTGGGTACACTTTGAGTATTTTAAAAATGTAATTAAAACCCGTCATTGGCCGGGTATTTATCGTTAGGGACGTTCCCGGGCAGCCGGTAATTGGCTGGCCGTTCTGACGCGAGCGTTAAAGGGTTAATTTAACGGTTGCTGCTTCGCTGACGTGAACGCGCTAAATAGAAAGCTGGGTATTCAGTTTAGGTGGATCACGTGAAATTGAAGCGTTTTTGGGTTAAGTAATAAAAATATCTTTGGGGCTGGAACGCCACTTCATGTGTATTTAATGATTTTTACCGCACAACTGATCATCGGATTTGCAAATTAATTTGTACTAGAAATTCCTCGATGGTCTAGTTGTTTAAGTACCGGGCCGAAATCTCGGGGTCCTGGGTTCTATTCCCGGATTGAGCTAACTTTGTGTCGGTTTTGTCGGACACAGCTCGGGTTTGTGATCACCAATCCGCATTTGGCAAGCGTGGTGATTAAGCTAATACCCATCATTGTAGCGATAACTTGATTTCAAGGATGGAGGCCTTAGCCCTGCAGTGGGGTATTAATAGACAGATACTTTACTTTACTAGAAAAATTACTGGAAAAGTGACAAAAACATTTTATATTTTTCGTTAACGCTTTAGCATAGCCAGACTAAAATTTTTATTGAGCTAGCTTTTGCTTTTTTATTAATTGTAATACAATAAATAACTACAATTTTGAAATTAAATGCTAAACAAACATTAGTATAGTAGCATTTTAAGCGATGGTTTCTTGCTAAGTATCCCTAAATGGAATATGGATAGATGGATGGTGCTAAGCCCCATTCTCCTTCGCAATAAAAGGAATGTCTTTTTCGTACAGTGTATTGTTAAGTTATCTTTTTATATTCTCCATAAAGAAATATTATTATTTTATTTAAACAAGACAAACGAATCACGCTAATAAGTCCCGTAGTATAAGCTCGTCATTCCGCACTGACAACTGACAGCGGAATGAGAGGATTTGGAACTGGCAATTTGGACCATTTGTCTGGCAAGTTAATAATAAAACTTCTAGGAAACAAACATAAGTGTCACTTAGGCTTCGTATTTGGATTGTTAAAATAAATGATGGCAAAATTCTTTGGAAATCAGATGCCGTATAAATTCGTAGAACGAATGATTGTCACTTAGCTGAAAAAATGTTCATCTTCGTTTTCACCTTCTTTGTCATAAAAGATACTTATACTAATGTTAAATTCATAACGTTATTTTTTTATTTACGACAAGGCGGCACTCAAGAATATGATCCACCTGATGGTAAGCAGTTACCGTCAACCGTCGCCTATGGACGTTTCAGAGGCATCCCTAGCTGGAGTTTAGTGAGTAGTGGTCCCGCTACCACCACAACACAGCCAACACAAGGCGTCCGCCTTAGTCTCGTAGTAAGACTGCAGGTCTAGCTAGCCTGCTTTCATGCTGCATGAACCCATGCTTCTCCGGAAAAAAAGCCATGACATTACATTTAAAACGCTAATCAGACTAAAAAATCCATTTAAATTAAGATAATTAATATCTCACTGCAAGGAAAAATCTTCGGGAGACCACAGATAGAATCTTCAACCAATCGAGGAGGCGTTTAGGCATTTCAAGAAATATAAAGCGCTGGAACAATAGCAACCAAACCAAGGGCTTACAATACTATAAGTCCCGTAGTAAGCCCGTCAATTTGAATTGACAGCCGTTCAACGCTCGCTCCGCTGTCACCGAGCTGTCAGATTAACCCTCGCGTATTCGAGAGGATTCGTTCGAATATGACAATTTGTCAGACGCTAGCTAAAATTGTTTCCATTCGTTATTAATAAGACGACAAAAAATCAGTTTCAGATATTTTTTTGCAATAATACGATTTATTTTCAACAAACAATCAATCATCATACAGTTGGATCTCTGTTACGTTGGTGGGCGTTTACGTTTACGACACAGTAATGTTAACAAATAAAATATTAAGTGACGCAAGAACAACCTATTTTAATAAATTGATCGATTAAATACAGTATTTTATATTCAGTCTGGTCATGATATCTGTTGTGTGGAGGATAAAAACTTATAGTCTAAGATCCGAACTAAGGTCGATCTTCATCGATAATAGAATGAAACTTATTTTATTATGAATTTAGCATATTATAGAACATATTAAAAATGGGTTGCCTAAAAAAATCCTGGACAGAGTATGTTTAATTGTTTTTTAGAAAAAAATTTTTAACGAAATCCCAATTTTTTGCAGACAACCATATAGCAACGTGTTCATAATAAAACAGCGCTTATGATGATATTTAAAAAAATCTATTATCCAATTAGGTGAAATTAACTGGTATCGACACATACGTGTTTATACCTGACAACCCAGTAGTCCCCCCACGTAAATAATAGAAAACCCAACGGCTGCACATTCTATACGTTATGTACGTTAAGTCAGGACATAATTTTCTTATTATCTTGTTATTGTAAAATTTTGTTTAAAATCATTTAAAAAAAAAAAAAATTGTTCGGTCCAGGATTTAATATGTTTTCTAATAATTATGCTAAATTCAAAATAAAATAAGTTTCATTCTAAATTATCAACTCGACGAAGGTCGACCTTAGTTCGGATCTTCTACTATTACTAGGAGTTGATGCTCTACATTTACGTACAATTTAACCGGTTTTAAAGTACCTATTAGATTTTTTTTATTTAGTAGTCATATCATTGGTTAATACATTATAATTAATAAATTACAGGAGTGTATATAATTATGTATTTCACCAACGCTACATTTAAGTAAAAGTTAACTGGTGTCAATTTCAAGGTATACGTTATAATAATACCTAAGTAAGTCCAGTATTAGGCTGATCACTTCTAAGTAATATTACTTAAAATCAACAGCATTCTATAAAATCTCAACTCACGCAAGCTCGTCACGTAATGACAGTCGTTCGCTCCGCGCTGTCACTTGTCAGATTAAGCTTCGCAAAGATGAGAGTATTGCGAAATGACAATTTGTCAGGAGTCAGATAAAATGGTTTTCATTCGTTAATAATATATTGTTACGACAATAAATATATATTTTGTGCTACAAAATATAGTTATATTGATCTCCGTCACCCTTAAGAGGGAAACCAGATTAATTTGATTGATTGATTTAAGTACCCAGCTTAGAATAATGTACCCAGGAACTTTGCAGGTTTCTTGCGATGTTTTCCGTCACCTCTGTGCGTTTTATTACTCCATGCCTCTGTGTTATTTTAATGCACACAAAGAATTCAATCATCTAAAGATTTAACTTTACGAATGAGAAGCTACGCTAGGAACCATTTTTATTAGCATACGTCTTATCTAACCTTATTAAGACCCATCGCAAAAACTCATGTGGTAAATGAGACGTTCTACACTACAACTACATTTGCTACATTTAAATTTTATATTTTTAGTAATTCTTTGACTTACTTGGTGGTAAATGTGACGTGCTAAAACAATACCACACCATGCACGGACCACGAATTATGTACTACACCGTACAATCCCGACAATCCCGTATTAAGCTCATCACGTCAAAATGACAGCCGTTCGACGCTCGCTCCGCTGTCAGCAAGCTGTCAGATTACCCATATACCTACTATACTTCTCTATGGATTACCCGCGCAGAGGAGAGAATTGTGAAATTAAAATAATTTTCAGGCACCAGTTCAATTATATTTTAAATAATCAGGTATAGTAAGTCCATAGTTTATCCATAGCTTTTCGTTAGTCTCGCTAAAACTCGAGAACGGCTGAACCGATTTGACTAAAAAATTTTAGTCTTGAAAATATATTTGTGGAAGTCCAGGGAAGGTTTGAGCGATGAGAAAATACGAAAAAAGGGTTTAAATTAATATGGTTTATATTAAGAAGTAAGTGATACGAAGTTTACCGAGTCAGCTAGTCTTAAAAAAATCCCCAGTTAGAGGTATAAGAGTTGAAGGGAAGGCTCCCCAACGTCCGCATTGCATAGGTCGCCCGAGCCAAGTCTGAGGGTCTAGTATCTCGGTGGCCCTACCTAGGCGCCACCCTGACTTGAGACCTTTCAAGTCGGGATACCCAGGGATGGGCTGGTCAATAGCCACAAGGCTGGCACCGGCTCGTCCCAATTAGTAGGTAGTGGACGCTTTAGTCTCGAGTCCCACACACGGCCGCAGGTGTAGCTAGCCTGCGGTTATAGTTCATAAACGCATTTTCCTCCGAAAAAAATAATATAATCATTCTAAGAATACACATAATTAATTAAACTAATATTATAGGTATAATAATTTATAAGCATATGGTAATAAACAACGTATTAAATTATAATCGTAGATATTCTAAAAAAACATTAATAAAAGATATTTTTAAAACCTAAATGCAAATACGTACTGTACGTAAAATCTCAATTTAATTTCTACGCGCGCTGATACCAATATTCGTTATTATTCTAATACATTTTTCAACCGCTTTGCAATTTCCCCGTTCAAACAATTTTCAACTTTAATATAATAATTACAAAGTTTAATATGAAATCCGGCGTTCCTTAGATTATTCAAAGACTAAATTATATTCTGTAACCGCTTTCCGACAGGCATCAATAACAGCTTTAATTTTACCCTTTTAGGGGGATACCAAATACATTATTTATGTGATAGCACGACGAAGTGGTTTGTGACAATAATTGTACATTTTTGATTTGTTTTAAATTTTTCATAGAAGGATTATTAAGATTTCTAATAATTATATTATAGGAGACAAAAAAAAACAATGATTTTTTGGCCCACAATCATTAAAACTCACAGAACCGAAAAAATATTAAGTCAAAATTTGTGGCCTTTTATTATAAGGCCTCGTTGATTTTCGAAGGGCTTTTCTTGAATATTTGCAAGACGTAGCGAAATACCGATAAATTTTAGAGAAAATTACGTAACTATTAAGGCCAAGTGATTTTAAGTACAACTGAAGAAGCCAAGTAGTCTAAATTTAAGTCAATTACTTCTCAAAGTAAGTCCTTATAATAATACTGGTACAGAAATAGCCTTATTTTATTAAGTGACGGCCTTTCTGTTTACGCCCACGTGTTATGGAATATTCTATTGGTTTTACAATAATAGCATGTCTTAATCAAAGGGTTTCATGTCAATGAGTGATTTATGAGGTGCTTTCGAAACAGGTTCTGTGTGAATCATCATTATATGTATTGTAGACGGTCTGTCTACCGTCGGTACGAACGAAACGAAAGTAAGAATGGGCCGGCTCGTCCGGGGAAGTACAAACCTCTCACATAACACCAGCGTGAAATAATAGTGGCTACTATTGTGTTTCGTCTGGTTTGTGAGGGTGCCGGAGGCCCACACCCCCCATACCCCCATGGGCCGGCAACGCATCAGCGATCCCTCTGGTGTTGCAGATGTCAATGGGCGGCGGTGATTGCTTACCATCAGGCGACTCGCTTGCTTGTTTGCCGCCTCTGACATAAAAAAACGGTATAAACGGTCTTCTGCTTACGACACGGGGGTGTAGATAATGTGGTTGTCACTGTCTGCTCCCTGGGAGGATTCGTGGGTAGTGAGATGAATACCTGTGGTCCCGAGTCCCACACCTATTTTTGATGAGTCAATGGCCATAAATTTAATTAAAACCGATGGCAAATTAAATTAAGTCTTTGTTAAGTTCGAAATTTGAATTAGTTTACAAAGCATCTATTTTCATTGCTCGCGAATCTAATCAGAATGTTGTGAGCTACAATTTCAATTAAATAACTTGATAGTTCTAGGTATAGTTTATAGAAATTGTTGATGTATTAGTTCAGTTAAAGTGCTGTGGTAGGAGAATGGTTTCAAACGCCATTTCACATGCGTGAGGTTCATGGTTCGGATCTCGGGGTGCACTTTTGCATTTTTATACGGCAATAATAATGTGGGACCAAGCCTTTGATTTCAAGTGTACTGGGTAAAGCTAAATAGGAGCCAACAGTGTGGTAGCACATTGAGCGACTTAAAAATACTTTTTATTTATGTCGGAGGCGGCAAACGAGCCAGCGGGTCGCCTGATGGTAAGCAATCACCGCCGCCCATGGACATCTGCAACACCAGAGGGATCGCTGATGCGTTGCCGGCCTATGGGGGTATGGGGGGTGTGGGCCTCCGGCACCCTCACAAACCAGACGAAACACAATAGTAGTCACTATTATTTCACGCTGGTGTTATGTGAGAGGGTGGTGGTGGTGGTGGAGCCGGCCCATTCGTACTGTAAAACAGCATGGTTCTACCACAAAACTGCTCCACGGAAACAATATGAGAAAAATTTCACAGTAAAAACCGCCCCTGTTAAAGTTTACGGAGGCTTGACACTATCTTCATATTAATAAATGAAACTTACAGCAATTATATACAATGGCATAAGTTATATTAATGCAAATCCCGTTAATTACAAGTTCATCGATAGCTCCTACAGATTGGCATCGCATACAATGGGGATTGTTAATTAATATGAGTAACGTGCATCCAGTCTGTTTGGTGCTCGGTTAACTGCCACAGTGCAAGAAAGCCTCCAGTAATTCTCTATGCACTCAATTTTCTCCATTTAATCGAAATAATTATATCAACAGTTTCACTGTCAAAACACAAAAGTGTTAGTTGTATCTGGGACACTCACAGAAAGATTCATCTGCTGATATTTTTTCTTCTTCTTCTTCTTCGTCCTAGCGATTTCCCAGCCTAGTGCCGGGGTCCGCTTTCCTGCTTAACTTTCTCCACTTTGCCCGGTCTTCTGCATCCTCGCCTTCACGACATCCAGCCAGCGCTTCTTAGGCCTACCGCGTGATCTAGGGCCTTGGACAGTTAATTCGAGGCATCTGTTCCCGACGTAGTCAGACGGCCTACGGCTTATGTGACCATACCATCGGAGATAACTTTCCTGAAGCTTATCCGCTACGTCACGGACCCCGAGGCTGCCACGGATGTGCTCGTTACGGTTCTGATCAAATCGCGTAACGCCACGCATCCATCGCAACATCTTCATCTCCTTAACGTGAAGCTGCTGGACATGTCGCCCAAGGACAGGCCAGGTCTCGCCGCCGTATAGTAGGACTGGTCGGATGATGCTCTGGTACACAAGGCCCTTTAACTTCACCGGTATCCTGGGGATATATGGGGATATATCTGCTGATATTTTTTATTGGAATAAATAGCCAACTCATTCGTCATCATTATCAGGCGAAAGACGTCCACTATTGAAATTTGACGTAGGCCTTCCACTATAAACTGCAAACTGCCATCTGTCATCCATATCCAGTAAATAATGAATGGATAATAATTATAGTAGATGATTACCTTAATAAAGAATTTAAATCATAATGCGTAGGTAAATAACACTGCTTGAAAATACAAGAACATTTGCAAATTACTTCTTGCTCGATTATCAATAACAACAATGATTGAGAATGACAACTATATCACAAAAAATATTAATATTGAAATACATTATTTTATTATATCATAATTTTACTGCAACTTACCGCGCAATCTCTACTGTGGTCCATTCGACTTCACAGTGCGTCTAACATTAGGATCCCTTGATTTCAATTAAATTAATGAGACTGTCTGGTACCCCCTTTATCCTATAAGCTTTCCTATTTGTAACTTTGACAAATAATAGGATCTTATTCACTTGCATTTGACTGATAGGGATTAAACTTAGTAACACTTATCCATGGGGGTTAAGTATGGGCTTATGGGGGAGTTACACTTCGGACACATAGTTTGAGTTTTCACCTTACAACCTCGACTGATATCTGAACAAATTCAATACCTATATAAATCTCAATGGGCATTATTTTGTTGTACAGTCAACAGCACATCACGGTAAACACTTGCAGTTCGATAATAGCACTTATGCCCCCGACATAAGAGTGGTACAAAGTCCAAAGTGTTACGTCTGACGTGCTTTTGACTGTACTTAGATTATATTCGCATCTTCCAAGACCCAGACAATCTCACTTTGCCTAAAGTACCTAAATCTCAAATACGTCTTATAAAAATGGATATAGCAAACCTCTAATCAAGAAAAATCCCTAGACAAAGCCTAACAAATTGGTCGAACCAACAAGAAATATTTACAAAATGTTCTACCTAATCCGTCTTATTTGAAGAGAAATGCTTTTAATCCATATCAATTAGTTAGATAGATAACGTGAGGACAGACTATAAAATCTCACCCTAATGGCGTTGGAGACATCTATTTTCCCTACATATTTAATGGTATAAATAACTACTTCACAGTCCATGGCGGTGTTTGTAACGCCTACTGAAATACAACGGCAATGTAGCACACCGATGTAAAAGGCTGCAGTAGAAAAAACGCAGGATATTTCAAAGAAATGTCAGTGTTGACGACGGGTGAAAACGCGATTTGGTCACGCGATGGTTTTGTATTTAAAATAGATACTGTTTCAAGAGAAAAGTGTCTTAAAATCTCTAGGAATATGGTTCCAAATTGAATTTTGCTAAAGTTGAAGCTATTTTGTAAATAGACGCATATCGGGGGGATATCTAGGTACTTTTATAATGACAAATGGTGTAAAATATTTAGCACCCTAATTCGTGCGCGAATTGATACATAAATAAACACTTTATTGAAAGCCAAGGTTTTGTGAAGCTTGAATTGTGACTCAATCCACGAGACAAATACCTTCTGGGTTTAATCTACAAATAAAATTCGATGGAAAATGTCAATTGACATTTTTACATGAAATTCTTTTTCTTTACATGCATAATTATTTACAAATTCTCGTTAATAGCTTCCACTCGAAACTTCGCCCACATTTATTGTTATGGTTATCTATATTTATATAAAAACTCCAACCTATAAGTTACATTGCTCTAATGTTTTATTTATTTCCTTCAATGGTTTTTATGTGTTAGAGTTATGTATGGTCAACAGCACATCACGGTAAACACTTGCAGTTCGATAATAGCACTTATGCCCCCGACATAAGAGCGGTACAAAGTCCATGTTACGTCTGACGTGCTTTTGACTGTACATACATCTTCACAAATTGGTAAGAAGAGAAATCAAGAGATGTGGTTTCAACCAAAAACACAATTCAATAGTCGTTATTTTGAAAGATTTACAATAAAAAAATATCGGTGCTAAGAAGTGAAGACTCGGGAAAAAACAATAGACGCACGATATAAAAAAATACACTATCTTTCTGCTGAATTTAATTAAAAAAAAATGTATGTCTTTGTCACTTATTTAAACCTAAGATATTACGAATATAAAGTCGTATTGAACATGATGTTCGGGACATGTGAATTTAACCGATGTATCCTCTAACTTCAAGATGAAGTCCGCAATGTTATAATACAGTGAAGAGCCAAAGTTCGGGACATCGGGGTTTAAACTGTTAGACTCAAATGGGATTGAGTGGGGCAAAGGATAGGTCTAGGCGAAGTAATTAAAGACGAAGTTGAGCTTTTGGAGATATTTCCTCGTGGTATTCGGAGACTTTTCCTTTTCCAGGTCAAATTTCCAAATCGTGAAAAAGTTCTCAACTGGAAAAAAATAGCGAGCGATCACTAACTGCAGTATGTTGATAAAACAAGCAACGATGATGATACAATAATTACTGTTCTAGAGTGAAAAACTATCAGGGCTAGATAAATCATTCAAAGAAAAACTCTATTGCCAATACTTATTATTATTATCAGGAAAGCAGTTTAAAAATTGGTAAAATCAGGATTTGACTATACTACAAACATTAATGCGTTGGAAATTTGTGTTTGTACTATGTATGTCTGGATGTTTTTATTTGTATTGTGTACCTTCGTTGATTTTGATACCCACACAAGTACTTTCCTTTTGGGTCAATGTAACAAATGTCTGACTGGCTAGCTACCACCCCCACAGGTGAAATCTGCCGCCATAATAGCTCTGGCTGTGTTCCGGCAGTAGATATTAATGTGGGAGCCAGAACACTTGAAATCAAAGGCTCGAAGATCAGATGAGTCTACAGTCTGCAGCACATTGAGCGACGCTTCCAGGTAAAGTGTCGCTTAATGGAATAGGCCGCAGTGGCCGCTTACCAACAGGTGGGCTGCCTGTCTGTCTGCCAACTTTTTTTTTTCTCGGAGGAGAATGCGTTTATGCACCATAACCGCAGGCTAGCTAGACTCGCGGCCGTGTGTGGGACTCAAGACTGAAGCGTCCACTACCCACTAAACTCCCCCGGTTTCTCCTTCACACCCGATTAGGACGAGCCGGTGCTAGTCTTATGGCTATTGACCAGCCCATCCCAGGGTACCCCGACTTGAGAGGCCTCAAGTCAGGGTGGCGCCTAAGGAGGGCCACCCGAGAAACTAGGTGACCCTCAGACTTGGCTCGAGCGACCTGTGCAATGCGGGCGTTGGGGGGCTACCCCCGCCCGCAGGTCAACCCTCAGGCCGGAGAAAGCGTGCTAAGTGAGCTCGCCTTCTCCGGCCTGGCCGTCTACGCCGGAGTTAGAATAAAAAAAATGTGTTTAAAAAAAAAGTAACATCAAATCAAAGAACAAAATTTATGGCATTAGTAACCCAATTAATCCTGATCAGTTAAAACATATAACAAAGAAACTTGACCACAAATCAACCCGGGTACCGTCGTAATTTTTCATCACATGTAATTAGCTACTTCGGAACTGCCATTAACACGGACATTACTTGTAAGTACCGATGTTTATTGGACATTTCACTAATTCCCCCATGTGTTTTGGTTAAACGAGCTAAGGCCGGTCATGGGGTTCCGTTGATGACTTTCTCTTGTTTGTCCTGTAGTCCCTATATTCTTCTTAATAGCCATTAAAATAATCTACTCGTAATTTGACCACCTCCGTGGAATAATAGTTTTTAAGCAGTTCATTCATCAACCATTTTATTTGTGGAAAGAAATGCTCTTTGGCACCATAACTCGCCTGGGGAAGGCGAGCCGTGTGTGGGACTCGTGCAGTTCCATGCGCCTGTCTTTTTAAAGACTGGCCAATTGGCCACTGCCGGTTCGATTTCCACGTTGAGTCTGGTGCTACCGCCAAGGTAGGACTTTTCAGAGTTACATATAAAAAAGAAAAGTGATCGTTTAATGCTTCATGAAATTACCGACTACAAACGTAGATTACACATTGTTATTGTTTTTACTGTGCAAAAATCGAACTCACGATTGCTTCTTTTTTTTATACCACGTCAGTTGGCAGACAGGCACGCAGCCCACCTGATGGTAAGCGGCCACTGCGGCCTATTCCATTGAGGGATAATTCACCAGCGTCGTTCAATGTGCTGCCGGACTGTAGGCTCATCTGATCTTCGAGCCTTTGATTTCAAGTGTACTGGGGGCTTAGACAAGATGACATCGCTTCATAGCTGGCGAAATTCGCTAACTTTAAATTGTATGGATTTGACAGATGCCATAGAAAAGTTACGTGGTGAAAGTATGGGTTTTGACATTCGCTATCGCAAATTGAGCTATAACGAACGTCATAAATGCCGCTTGTCTAGGGGGGCTGGCTCCCACATTAATGTTGCCGGAACACAGGTGGATTGATTTCTCAACTACAACACCAAATCGATCGACAATGCTCAAAAATTCATACGGAACTCTCAAATACGGTAACAACTTAAACTTAGCGAGTAATTTGTAACTAGGTATTTGAATTCGTGTATTTTTTTCATCAAATGCTGTTTGTTTTGGGAAAATGGCCATGATAATGGTCTGTTAATTTTCGCCAATTGTGTAATAAAGAATAGGATGGTTTGTAGCAAGTTTTCTGCATTCGTATAATAGTATTTCGTTGTTCGAGTGAACCTTCTTTGTCGGGAGATGCCAACCGAAAGCGTTACTAACGTTCGCAAAAGCTCCTTTTATAAAATACGCAAAAACGTCACCCGTAAAACCCCGCCATATTTTTAACGTAAACATTTAAAAAGTTCGGACGCACCGAGGTTTTACTCGGCGCTCGCATAAATAATTTTAAAAGCAAAATTAGACAAATGAAACATAACTAAAGTAACTGCGTGGAAGAATAAATTAGAAAAGTTGGCGACTGCAAACGCGTAAACATCAAAAAGTTTACAAGTCGCAAGGAACAAATTACAGGGGTATAGCTTGGTGGGGATAAGTTTCGTTTTTAAATGGGGAAGTATGTACGCCCTTTCGCCCTTGGCAACTTTTTGAAGTGTTAGTTGACTTTGAGTGAAGCTAGTGTGTGCGAATCGCTGATCGATCGATTATTTTATAAAATACATTAAAACGTATCTAAGTAATTAAATCAATTATTTTTCAAAACACTTGAAGTTCTTTCAAAAATGGATACTTAGTATCAATAAAACACATAAGGTGATTAGACACAATATACCCGTAAAATGTCACCTTTTTAAAGATCAACCAAAGTTTTACTTTATTTTGTTTTCTAATAATATCTTCAAAACGTGACCCTTTACGGGATTTCATCTTATGACATTTTATGTTTGTATTGACGTCAGGTTTTTAGGAATGGAATTTTTAGTGAAAGCTATTTTGAAAAAAAAATCAACATTGACAAATAACATTTTGGTCGCATAAATCTTGGAAATGTGACACATTACAGGTTTTAAATTTCGTCTAATGACATTTTGTATTGAAACAAAGTATCCTTTTTTTTAAAGAATTTCAAGTGAACTCTATTTGGAAAAAAAGTGTAAGCCAGCCTCCATACAAAAATCTTCATACCCCTTTGATTTTCCTGTCTTGTGTTAGTGATAATTAAAACACAATTGCTCAAGATTTTTTGTATGATGTAGTTCAATATGGAATATCTAGTATTCATATCTGACCATTAAACCTCTTAACTCATTAACCTCTCAAGAACCTGACTTCAAGTCTACACACATTTCCATCAGCATTTCCCCCGGATCCTGTCAGCCTGTGAATACGCTATGAGAGACGAGATGGGAATGCTGAGATGACATTCATAATTCACGATCCAGGAACTCTGCATTTGGTATTCATTTCACACTTGCCGTGTTCTGTACTTCTAGTTTCAGTTTATTCAACCCTTTAACCAGTATAGAAATTGAAAATTTTCATTGGTTTTCGACTGTACACCAAGGGAATAAGGTTCAATTTATGGTGGCTACTATTTCGCCACTACCAGCAGTGTTAGGTTTAAAGTGGGTTGCCGTTTTGAAGATCTACAGTTAGTCATTAACCTGCTTCAACTTGTCAACTGAAATTGAAAACTCTCTTATGTGTATTAATGTCAAATATGCATAAGTAATTTGAAAGATTAAACTAGGCTCAAAGATAAGATGAGCCTATAGTGTAGCATCACATAGAGCGATACTTTCTAGCAAAGTGTCCCCTAACCCCCAATGCTATAGGCCGCAGTGCGCGCTTACAATAAGATTCACGTCTTGTATTTAATGGGTACACCGGCTACGCGTGGGTAAAAAATTTCACCTAAAATAATTTTCCTTATAATAATACAACAAAAAATTATTATAAATATTTAATTTGGTGGTGCATATCGTTTTAAATTTTTGCGCGTACATATTATTACATATACATTCTGGTGATTTATTTTAATATAGATTGTTCAGAAAAATTAAGTCATCTTTTATAAACTTCAAATTAAAATTACAGCTTAAAATATTCACCATAAAATAACTTAAAGAGGAATTTTAACGAACTTTGGCATTTAATTGGCCTCGTTGAAGATTTAATTAAGCAATTCGGATACTTTGTACTGCAGGGATATTTTGCTTACATTGTGGTGAAAATAACATAAAATCCTGCAATTATTATGAATTACAGAAAAATTTAATTAAAAGATAGATAGATAGATATACTCTTTATTGCACAAAATTATAAAAGAAAAATATGTTACAAAATTGGACGATACAATGTAGGCGGACTTATTGCTAATAGCAATCTCTTCCAGTCAATGATTTCTTCATTTAAAATCAGTAAATCTTTATTCATAAGCCCAATATTTGCTGCATTTAGTATTATCTTTAAGAATCGGAAAATACCGTGACGTAAACTTGATTCACCTAAGTTAATTCACCTAGGTGAATAAAACACTTTACCGCTAGAAATAAAAGAAAAGACATATATTTGAATTAATAAGTAAACTTTATTCACCTCAGATTGCACAGATGCGTTTAGATAAAGTAAAATCACTTTTAATGTCAAAATAAAATCATGATTTGTTAATAGTATTTATGTAATTATTATGTATAAAATATAATTAGTTCACTTTTATAAAAGTGAAATAATTCACAGTCGCTTACAATTATGTGCTATCTGCTACTATTTGCTAACTGAAAATAATAACTTCTGTCACAGATTTTTTTTTGTCAGAGGCGGCAAACGAGCCGGCGTGTCGCCTGATGGTAAGCAATCACCGCCGCCCATGGACATCTGCAACACCAGAGGGATCGCTGATGCGTTGCCGGCCTTTTAAGAGAGGGTACGCTCTTTTCTTGGAGGTCTTCAAGTCGTTACCATCAGGAAATACTGCTGCATTCAGATTGTTCCACAAAACTGTGTTTCGAGGTAAAAAGTTTCGGGAAAAACGCACAGTGGAAGACCGCCATCTATTTAGGTGGTGAAGATGGAATGTCAGTCGATTGCGTGTAATACGATGCAAGAATTCAGCTGCTGGCAGTTCAAACAGTTTAGTAACAGATTTTTCTTCTTTTGTTTCATCATTAAATCAAGTAACCTTCTAAAATCGTCATAATTATTTAGTGCGATTTAAAGTCAATTGGCAAAGGTGAACCGAGACAATAAAGTTCAAACCGTTTAGAGCGTGGGACTGAAACAATTCCGATCAGAACATTTGTCTGACTCACACTTTCCGTTTTAATATCAATTTATGTTCATAATCTTGGAGATGTATGTAATGATGAGGTTCCGTAGAATATTGTTTGTTCAAAAAATCAGCAATTAGATTAGTAGGTCTCAAGTTTTGACCATTTAAAATACTAAAATAAATAAACCAGGTAATGATACATCTTTGATTCTGTCCATTTTGTCATATTTCATTGTTAGAAAGCCATACTATCCCCGGGTGATATAGGGTACTTTTGATCCCGGAAATCTGGGGGAAAAGGGAAGATTTTGAAAACAGAAATTACGCGCGGGTGAAACTGCGCAGGAAGGCTATTTTTTATTAAAAGATACGACATACTATCTAAAAGTCATACTAGAAAAACAGTAAGTGGTTTGAGTTTTAAATAAATATCCTTGGATCCTTCACAAAGCACTTTCTAACCATAGTAAATCCAAACTGAGCACGTGTCTGTAAATGATAATGTCTCTATTTATTGTATTCTATTCTATTCTAACTTGTAGTCTGGGTGCCAGACGACGGATAAACATCAATTTATAATTTTTTTTTTGTAAATTAATACATAATTATTATTCATAGAAACACCCAGACAAACAGCCATGTAAATTCTCACAAGTATTTGTACCGCGCCATAAAATATGTAACTATCGAAATGTCATTAAAAAAATTAAGTTACGAGCTCTAACACTAAGTCGAAGATATTTAAAATGAAATAACAAACCATTAAAGCTATTTCGCCACAGGCTATATACAAATGAAGTCATATTATACATAATGATGATGGAACTAATAATATTGTTACCATAGTATAAAGAGAACATAGTACGTTGTCTTCATACATCGCACCGCATGCGGCTTGTATTTTTTTTATATACTTGTGTAAGGTTTAATATTTTAAAAATACAAAATAATTTATATACCACAATTAATCACTAGTCAAATGTGTGACTTTAAAAAGTAAAAGGGTGGCAACATTGGAAAAAAGGGTGGGCAACCCTGAAATGGCGACACGTCATTCAATTTGGGGAACGCGACGCGGGGATTAATTAGGGAAAAATAAGGATTAATGAATAATCGGGTGTTCGTGTTAGAAACATTGTAAATAACTATAATAGTAATCCATTGTAAACAAGGATAGAATATAATGTTTGAATCGTATGTGGAGTTTAATTTATAATAAGTCCGAAGTGGAAAGTGCAGCGCCCATGCCGCGCCGGCGTTTTTATTGTAGGTTATATTTTATGTAAATTAATGGCAGAGATTGCCTCTGTGTCTACACTCAATAGACGAAAAGGCGTGGAGGTATTTCAATACATTTAAAAAAAAATGAAGAAGAAATCAGGTATGATGACGAATTTATAAATTTGTTCCAAAGTCACTTCTCTCCGAAAACCAACCTCAATGTGATAACTTCTTAACGCACAAACAAGCCGATAATGAATCATTTCATTATAAGACTTTGCCTGTATACTAAAATTAATGTCGTAAAACTGTGACCTTGGATTGGACAGCTACAGGAACGGCTTATAAAAAAATCATGTTCATCTGCAATATGAATATCATACCTAGATAACTACTTAGGAGAAAAATTATTAATGGAAGATCAACTCAATCTAGACAAGAAATGGCAAAAGCTATGGTGGCGTCCAGAAGCCAAACAGATGAACTACAAGGACTTGTAGGAGGACAAAGTTATTAAAATAGAAAATAAGTGATAACAATACACAAAATATCAAGAACAAGTGTTATCAGATCCACAATGAATGGATAAACAACAAATTTTTAACAAAACTGATCGCTGTCTGTCAAACTGGATACATCAACAACGGATTTACTGGGGAGTATATACTTATTTATTTCTTTAAAGTTTATTTATTTATTATTAATTTAAGCTTCATTGCACAAATCAAGTACAAAAGGCGGACTTAATGCCTCATGGCATTCTCTCCCAGTTTATCAATATTGGAATAGAAAATTCAATAAATAGTTTCTATTAAAGTAATTAGTTACATACAGACTTCCCTTGTAGGTTATTTTAATTGCAAGAGTTTGTTTACTTCCACTATAAATTATTTCTCTATTAAATTCTAATACATTTACTTCTAGTAATTATAGCTTATATTCTGAAGAAAAATATCTACCCTCCACAGCCTGGTAAAAAGAGAATAGTTGCTTTAGAGTTCATTTTCTGTTTCTAGCATGAGCACTGGTGCAACATCTTCAAAGATGATGACTAGGAGGGCTACTGCGGCAGACCTAGAATTAAAATTAAGATGTTCCCTCGAAGAACTCAAACAATTAAAAGAGGAGAATAGTCAGTCGAGATCCAAGTCTACAAATACAAGAAAATATGTCAGTGAAGTATGTTCAGTCAAATACAGAGATGCAACAGGTACAGTCAGAACAAAATTAAAATTCAGTCATCTAAGTCAATGTCAAGGTGAGTGGACAATAAATTAATTAATATAAGTAGGTATGGTATAAATAACTTGCAAATAAATTGTATCATTGATACAGGTAGTGATGTCAATATTATGTCAAAAGTGTTTATGATTCACTTCATATTAAGAATTCATTGTCTAAAACTGATGTTAAAATTTAGTCATACATTGGCAATAGTCTACATGTCCTAGGTCAGCAAAACTTGGAATGTAAATTTCAGTTTAATTAGTCATTTTATTTATTTTTTTTATTTACATTTATGTGAATTCTCCAACTGTACTAGGTAAACTTTCTTGTTCAGAAATTGGTTTAATTAAAAGAGTTTTTTGTGTGAATACTACAAACATGCAAATGTCAGAAAATAATATTAGTCAAAAGGAGTCAAATTCAAGTCAAGTAATGTATCATAAAGCTACAAGGAGTCAGTCACAGTCAAGTCAGTAACAGTCATACCCACATGATGTAACATTACTGCCATGGGAAAAAGTTGGTGTTGATTTTATAGATTATAAATTTATAACACAGTCAAAAGCACGTCAGATGTAACACTTTGACCTCTGTACCACTCTTATGTCGGGGGCATAAGTGCTATTATCGAATTGCAATTGTTTACTGTGATGTGCCGTTGACTGTACAGGATTATTACTCAAATTATATTGAAATTAATGCCAGTGGCAAGTAGTACTTATGCCAAAACAGTAATGGTTTGTCTTAAAAATATATTTAGTAGACATGGCATACCAGTAGAGTTATTCTCAGACAATGGACCGCCATTTAATTAGGCAAAGTTAAAGAATTTTATTTTTGAATGGGGAATACACCTAGAGGAAACTTACTTTCTCCAGCACAATTGTTAATGTTACATTCACTTAGAACACAGCCATCAAGCCAAGAATTGTCAAATTTCAAGAATATATATATATAAAAATAACCAAATACCATGATCTCGCCATAGAGCTGAAACGACAATGGCAGGCACAAATTGTCTACGTTCTCCCAATAGTCATATCGTCAACTGGCATAGTTCCTAAAGTTTTAAATAAAAGCCTGGAAGCCCTCAACATTCCGATTAAAACAGTTAATTTAATACAATTTTAAACACATGCAGAATCACACGAAATTTCCTTTCTTCTGACTCTTCTTCTTCATTCAACGCCGTTATGCTTGGCTAACGCCCGCATACGGTGGTATCGCCCATTTTTATAAATGGAGAAAATAATCTTTGAAAATAATAATAATAAGGAAGAAAATAAGAATATAATAAAATACTACCATGACAGAAAGACTAAATTATTACCAAGAATACAAGAAGATGATAAAGTATATATTAAGAAAATGCCAGATAATCCATGGATTCCAGGTACGAAAAGAAACAAATGTGAACAGCCTAGGCTTTATACAGTTGAAGTGTCAGATGGATTTATAGGAAGGAGGAATAGACAGCATGTTTTAAAGCCGCTACAGTCTCCTCAAACTGTATCACACAAGAGTTCAAATATCGGGATGTCTCCTAGGTCTGATATGGTAGTACCATTTATGGAAGAACATACAGCTCCGGTTAATATGCACACTGGGTGTAGGGAAATTGTAGGACCACCAAGACGGTTGGATTTTTATGAGTGTTTAATGTAATAGACAAATATAAAAGTTAAGTAAACATTTTGGTGGTGACTGACTGTGAGGTATTATAATGTTATGTCGTATGAATGTTGTTATATGACAAAGTTATGTCTAATATATTGTGGGATTTGGGATGATATGTATATAAGAGTTAAAAGTTATATAAAAGATTTTTTTTGGGTGACTCCTGTCAATGACTGATTAATACATATTAACTGCATGACTGCAAGTCCAGTATGTGGTTTTATTGGTATAAAGTCTTTAACTCAAGTCTACTATATAGTCTTATTGTTGAATTATTTAAGTTAAGTAGTCCTTGTTGTCAAGAGCTTATGTTAAAAGTCGAGTCGGTTCTAACTGTAAAATTGAAAATAATGTTTATCTAATAGGGGAGATGTTGTGAGCATGTATGGTATGACACAACTCTGATTAAGTGAGGCATCTGTCAATTACTGGCAACACTGTGCACGCTTTGGGATGGCGTCTAAACCTGAACATGTATCTCTGTGTTACTTTTAAGTCTATAAATGAAAGCCAATCATATAACAGCATATAGCCAGCTATAATAAACCAATACACCGGGTGTGCCTTATACTTGAAAATGTTAGAAGTTTAAAAGTATAATATTCATATCAATATTTGTTTCTATGAAGCACCTCCTGATAATCCTACTAATATTATAAATGCGAAAGTCTGGATGTTTGGATGTTTAAATGTTTGGATGTTTGTTACTCAATGACGCCTAAACGGCTGAACGGATTTAGATGAAATTTGGCACACGTATAGTTTATAACCCGGAATAGGACATAGCTATAAAATTCCTACGGGAAACGTCTCATTCCGCGGGAATATAAATTTTGAAACTACTGAACCGATTTGAATAATTCTTTCACTGTTGGAAAGCTTCACTATCCCCGGTGAACAAAGGGTACTTTTGATCCTGGAAATTTGGGGGAAAGGGGGGATATTTGAAAGGGGAGATTACGCGCGGGTGAAACCGCGGGCGGAAGGCTAGTTTACAGATAAATACCTTTATATTTTAATTCAAAGACTTCGTTCTAGTAATTTGCAGGAAATATATCATGGATTTATATTCCCATTGGTAACGTTTTATTTAGCAATGAGATTTATGTCGTATGTATTATTTTGAAACCTGAACGACGTTAGGCATTGCGTTGAACATGTTATTACGGTCTGATGAGTTATGGAACTTGGATTATCCTTATTTTTAACTAAGTTAAAACTTGTATTTTAAATGGACAACAGAAGCTCTTACTTAGGTAATTGTCGCGTGTTGTATTGAATATGTACATAGTTGTTTTGTTTCGAGTTTCAGACAAGGTGACTCTCGGTCTCGCGGAGACATCCGGTCGCTTTGAGCCAGGGCGAGGACACCGGGATGAGAGCGGACGCGGTCGTGGCCGCGCCTGCAGCGGTGTTGCTCCCGAGCGTTGGCGGACGCGTCGTGGTGAGCGTCTCCGGTCGCGTTGGGCCAGGGCGAGGACATGGGGATGGAAGCGGACGCGGTCGTGGCCGTACCCGCAGCGGCGCTGCTCCCGAGCGTCGGCGGAGGCGTCGTGGTGAGCGTCGCAGTCCTCGCGGGATTCGACGGGCTGCTGGAGTGGAGAGGGGGATGGAGCGAGCGAGCGCGACGGCGAGGCCTTCAGGAGGATGGAAACGAGGCTGCGTTCGGCGCTCCGTGAGTGGACCCCAGAGACGAAGTCAGAGGCGAAGCCAGAGACGAAGTCGAGACCAGGTCAGAGACCAGGTCAGAGACAAGGTCAGAGGCAAGGTCAGAGACAAGGTCAGAGGCAAGGTCAGAGACAAAGTCATCTTTTCTATTTTTTTTACTTATTTATAGTCATTATATCAGTCACAGAACTATCATGTGATTCATATGTTCAAATTGATAATAACTTTGATATACATAGGACTTCCATGTGAATGATATGTCCAGATTGTAGTAGGTTTGATATGAATAGGGCGTTTGATATGAATTTGATACGAAATATCATTTGATTGATATGCCCAATGGAGAATAACTATGTTACGATGAAGAATATCGTATGATTGATATTATCATATTATATCTTTATGAAAAATAATTATCCTATGAATAAGACTATCATGTGTTTAAAGATGATAAGTCATAAAGAGAAATGTACATTTATTTTAACCAAATATCAGTGAAAAGATTTGTTTTGTATGTGCATTTTATTTTCCTTTTAGTAATTAATTAAGTAGTGTATTAAAGATTCTTATTATTAGAATGAAATAGAAAATAATTTCGGTATAATTTTATATTAGCTAGTCGGAATATGAAATAATTGAAGATTTAAAGAACACCCGGTTATTACAATACGATATACTATTATAGGTTGTAATCATTTTTTTTACTGAACCTTAAAATGTTAATTTGTTTATATTTTTAATTATAAATAAATAGGCAGCGCGTCTTGGATGGTTGCTGAGTATGGTGTCGATTGCTTTTACACAACGTTAAGGAAGCGCTGCTCATCCTTAAACCGCAGGGTTCAGGGCAGCCCCAATACCATCTTAGAAATGTTCTCTCGTGGGTTTGACTGTCTGTACGTGAACCATTGTTCTATGGTCCATATACTGACAAATAAACAAATTATCAGAGTAAAACTGCAATGAATTTGATTTGACATTTAAGTTTAAATTGACATCTTTTTGACATTGTTTTATTCGAATTGCAATTTTAATCTGTTTTTAACAATGATGTTGTTTTTATATAATATCATTGGTTTTTAATTTATTCTTATATTGGTTATTGTATATTATTTGTAATTTATTGTGTTATTTTGAATTTTATGTGTTGCTTGTGACATTTTTGTGAAATTCGATTTAATGTGTGATTTTTATAACATTTGAAATTTGTTTGTTTATTTTATATAATTATGATCCTTGATGGTTGATATAAATGTATTCATTCATAAGGGCGGAACGTTGACATAATTATGAGAATGGATGGGTTCATAATTTTGTCGCATCGCAGCCTTGGTGGCAAGAATGGATGGGTTTGTGATCAGGGTTGCGAGGCGGTCCGTTAGAAATGGGCTCCATTTGTAAGAATGGATGGGTTTGCAAATGGAACTTATTCAACTTATGACAATGAAGAAGGGTATAATCTGTCTGTGAGAATGGATGGGTTCACAGAGATTATGTATTTTTATTGTGCATGAGGACATGCACTTAAGGTTAATAAGTACGGAACGTTGACATAATTATGAGAATGGATGGGTTCATAATTTTGTCGCATCGCAGCCTTGGTGGCAAGAATGGATGGGTTTGTGATCAGGGTTGCGAGGCGGTCCGTTAGAAATGGGTCCCATTTGTAAGAATGGATGGGTTTGCAAATGGAACTTATTCAACTTGTGACAATGATGAAGGATATAATCTGTCTGTGAGAAAGGATGGGTTCACAGAGATTATATATTTTTATTGTGCATAAGGACATGCAATTAAGGTTTATTTGTTTACTGTTGTGTAATTATAAATAATAATGATGAAGGATATAATATGTCTGTGAGAAAGGATGGGTTCACAGAGATTATATATTTTTATTGTGCATAAGGACATGCACATAAGGTTAATTTGTTTACTGTTGTGTAATTATGAATAATAAATCAGTTAAAAGTATTGATATTTGTACTTGGGGTTAATAATGCATAATGCACTATTATGGTATATTTTGTAAATAAGTAATTAAGGGAGCATTTAATTAGTGTGAATTATTGTTGTTGAATGTTCATTTCGGAGATTCTTACTAGAACTGGATGGGTTAGTAAGAAATAATACTAAGTACCTTTAGGTTAATTACGGAGATTCATGCTAGAATTGGATGGGTTAGCATGATTTAATATTGCGAGAATTGGATGGGTTCGCAATGTTATCTTGATTTGTCATCTTGTAAGAATTGGATGGGTTTACGGTCATGAATGATGTTAAATGATCCTGTAAGAATTGGATGGGTTTACAGGATTATTAACGAAGTTGGTGATCATTATATTTGTTGTTTCATAAGATTATGTTAAGTTGTTCATTGTCGTTACGGATAAAATGTTGTTGTTGACCTCATATACCCATATTAAATGATAATTTATGAATCTTGTTAGTGCCACCCCGCCGAGTGTAAGGTAGATTATCATATTTTATTATAATATCATTGATAATAATCCGTCCTGAAACCGTGTATGGGGACATACACGAAGGTCAGGATGGACGAGTGTAAGGTTTAATATTTTAAAAATACAAAATAATTTATATACCACAATTAATCACTAGTCAAATGTGTGACTTTAAAAAGTAAAAGGGTGGCAACATTGGAAAAAAGGGTGGGCAACCCTGAAATGGCGACACGTCATTCAATTTGGGGAACGCGACGCGGGGATTAATTAGGGAAAAATAAGGATTAATGAATAATCGGGTGTTCGTGTTAGAAACATTGTAAATAACTATAATAGTAATCCATTGTAAACAAGGATAGAATATAATGTTTGAATCGTATGTGGAGTTTAATTTATAATACTTGTTCAGTTAGCAGACATGCAAGCAGCCCAACTGATGGTAAGCGGTCACTGCAGCCTATTCCATTAAGAGACGCTTCACCTGGAAACGTCCGTCAATGTGCTGCCAGACTGTAGACTCATCTGATCTTGGAGCCTCTGATTTCAAGTGTACTGGCTCCCTCGTTAATCTTGCCGGAACACAGCCAAAACTGTTATCGCGGCAGATTTCACCTGTGGGGGGTGGTAGCTAGCTAGTCGGACTCTGAAAAAGCCCTACCACAAACCTAACCCAAGGTGGGAATTGAACCCACGACCTACGTGTTTTTATCACCGAGTGACGTAGCCACTGTTCCACGGAGGCGGTCAAAGTTGGCGGAGTATGTGTGTACCATAAATGTTAGTATGTATCTGTCGCAGTAATATAGTTAGAGCTGTAATATAGTTATATCCCTAGGGTTATGATTATATAACGTAAGATGGTTATAAGGAAGCGATTTATAACTATCTTACGGCCACAATCTAGTAATATGGTTATCTGACTAAACTAATCTAGTTCCATAGTTATAAATCTACCAAACAATAAAATAAAACAATAAATTGGTCTTTATTTTTATTATAATCAACATTTTGTAACCTACAATTAGTTACATTCAATACTTTTTAGTAATAAAACGTGTTAGTCCGTATAGATACGTAATTTTAAATAGATTTCTTTCGTTAATTTAGGGAATAGGTGTTAAAAAAAAATAACCACGAAGGCTAAGGCGGGAGCTCCGCTACGCTCCGCTCCCGCCTTAGCCTTCTAACCTATGTCCATCCGAGTCGATTTCCGCCTCCGGCCGTTTATACAATGTTTATTACCTAACTAATAATATTAGTCGCCAAGTTATAATTTATTACACCTCATCTATAATTCCATACTATGAAATATTTAGACGCCCGTTAATTTCTTAGTCGCCCCAGTCGATTTATAACTATAAAACTGGATTAGTCTAGTCAGATAACCATATTACTAGATTGTAGCCGTAAGATAGTTATAAATCGCTTCCTTATAACTATCTTACGTTATATAATTATAACCCTCGGGACATAACTATATTACGGCTCTAACTAACTTACTGCGACATATCTATGCATCTTCGCACCCACGACTATATCTCGACCCATTTCTCAGTACAAACAAAAAGATGTTGTTTGAGTATGTGTGTGTGGCGACTCATAGATATTATAGTGCACACATACAAGCCGCGCGCGGTACGTTTGCACAAAGATAACATACTTTGTTCTTTTTCTACTTTGTTATTACAATGTTTGCGGAATTTGATTTCGAGTACCGGTATTCGGTACTTCTGAATTTGATAATTGAGTACTTGTCTGGACCTTATTGCGGAATTGTGGAGGGGTGAGGGGGAAGGGGAGGGATCAGTGTATGTGTCAGGCGTATATTGTTGGCTTAGGAATCAGTTTATTGACATCTGTTATGTGGAAATGATCTCTAAAACTAAGTTTTCATTTATACCGGTATATACGCTGTTTTCTATAGCTGTTTATAAATTAAAATCTGTATATTAATGTCATTAGTCCAAAAGTCCAAAATCATTATACGTCAGTCCATCACATTTCAGGCTATTCGTAACCAAAACATACATTCGGAACATTAAAAACGAAAAACACGACTGCAAGAAACTAATAAGAGAATTATAATTTATGTATACAAACTTCTACTGTCATGTATTTGTTTTGTAAGCTTAATTAAAACATCTATAAATCAACTAAAAACATTAATGTTTATTCATTACTAAATGCTTTATGCAATGAAAAACGTATTTTCTTTCTTTGCTTATGAGCATAGCTAACAAAGTATTGTTTGTCCTCGATTTATATCACTATGGCTACAAAATATGTAGAAGGGCCAGTATCCCAATGAAAGAACATTTATTACTATCTGTATTAAAATAAACAACCAATTATCGAGTTATCTGGTCCTCCTAATTGTTTAGCAGATCCCAAAACGTATCAGATTCCGAACAATAGCAACCAGGGCGGCCTTATTAAGAGTTTTAGTGTTTGTAAACTATTCAATAATTCAAATTTGGTAAGACATTACGAAACCAACACGACGCGGCGACGGTGGCGCCACTTCATGGCCGTCAGGAAAGAAGTTGCTAACTGTCAACGCGAGAATAATGTGGATACGCGATGACGGTCGTGGAAGTCAAAGCTCAGTTAGAACCCCACAATACCTCTGACGCGGCCTGGTAGAGCACCTCGGGGTTTAGTCGACAAACCACGCCCTCTTTTTCAAGGCAGAGGAAGTGCCTAATGCATTCCCCTTGTAAAACATACAGTAAAGTATTGAAACATTGATATCCCACTGCAGGGCAAAGGTCGGCATCGTTGAAATCAAGTCAACGTTACATGTAACGTTAATATGTACTGGATTAATAACCATGCTTGCCAGTTGAATATGCCCAGGACCACATGACATTACAGCCAGGTCATTAAAACACTAGAACGACAGAGACATTGTTGTTACTGAATAAACACTTTCATTTCGTTCTAGTATTATTTTCATCTGTGCTCTAAGGAATTAATAAGTTCTATTTGTTTCCATTAATCTGGAAACTTCTTCATCCTAGCGTATTCCCGATTGCATCCAGTATGGAGCTCAGGGTCCGCTTCGACTATGATCCTAGATTTGACAAGCCTGGTTATTACAATGGAGCGATTGCCATTTGACCTCCATTAATCTGGAAACAAATAGAACTTATTAGCCTTTCCCAGAGTCCCAAAATACAAAAAAAAAATACCTATAAACGGAAATTCTGTTTCATGCTAAAGAAAAAATTTTTGATAAAAGAGCAAGAAGCTAAACATTACATACAATTATGTTTTATAATTCCAATTATTTGTTTAAAATAAAAACAAAGCCCAAAATAAATCTAATGCAAATACACAATGAACCCAAACTTTAACAACAAATATTGTAGGTACACCACACAAGACATGTCCACATAAAACTAGCCTATCAAACAAACACTGCCCGACAAGCCTTGTAAATTTTGCGTAGGAGTCGCGATTTGGGTCGACAACTAAGCTTATGCAATAGTATCTACCATCTTGATACCATAACTCATAAATCGACGAAAAAAGAAAGTTAATTTGATTTACTAATAATACAGTATAGGTATTACGGAAATTCCATTTCCATTTGCCGACTAAGGATGGTGATTGCATAAAATGTGGATATCAAATCAAATCTGAGTTACACTTAGTTACATTTATTTTTTCCAACGATAATATTGCTGAGGTTACTTCAGTGGTCTCAATTATTTAACAATGTAACATAGGTAGTAACTTTTTAATTATCTGTGACATTGTAGGATTTTACAACTTTAACTGCCTCCGTGGTACAGTGGTTAGAGCGTTCGGCTCTAATACCCGGAGGTCGTGGGTTCGAATCCCACGGGGAACATCACTTTGTGTGATTGTTTCCAGTTTGGTTAGGACATTGCAGGCTTGAATCACCTGAATGTCTGAAAAGAATGATGATTCCGTGCTTCGGAAGGCACGTTAAGCAGTTGGTCCCGACTATGTTCCAAGTAGGTCTGGTTTCCCTTGTTAGGGTTACGGAGGTCAGATGGCAATCGCTCATTGTAATAACCAGGCTTGTCAAATCTAGGATCATAGTCGAAGCGGACCCTGAGCTCCATACTGGATGCAATCGGGAATACGCTGGGATGATGATGATTGTAGGATTTTACGTAATCCCATTGGTAATAACTTTAAATACGTCCAAAGTTAGTAACTTAAAAAAATATTTAAACTAATTTTTATGCTCTTTTGTACTCTAAAGCACTAGTTAGGTAGGTAGATACTAGGGCTGGTCAATAGCCACAAGGCTGGCACCGGCTCGTCCCAATCAGGTGTGAAGGGGAACTGGGGGAGTTTAGTAGGTAGTGGACGCTTAAGTCTCGAGTCCCACACACGGCTGCAGGTCTAGCTAGCCTGCAGTTTTACACACATACTATAATCTATACTAATATTATAAAGAGGAAAGATTTGATTGTTTGTTTGTATCGAATAGGCTCCGAAACTACTAAACCCATTTGAAGAATTCTTTTACTGTTGGAAAGCTACATTATCCCCGGCTGACATAGGGTACTTTTTATCCCGGAAATTTAGGGAGAAGGGGAGCATTTTTGAAAATATAAATTACCAGCAGGTGAAACCGCGGAAGCGGCCGGTAGTGTTTGAATAAAATACTTTTTATATACCTATTATAGATAACTAACTTTAGAATCAAATCAAACCACGATATTTCGGAATTATTTATTTTATTCATTCAGTAAATTAATACCTATTGAAGCTTATAGGTTCCAAGTCGTTTAACGGTCGTATAAATAGTCCCTGTCACCGATTCGTACGGCAGTACCACTGATTAAAATATTTTGTTAATCAAACCAGTTCTTAATTGAGACACAAGGCAGTAATCACGTTCTCAAATAGAAGACATTTCCTTTAACTTGTATTTAAAAAGGTGATCGTATAACATAACATGTTGGGAGATGTTTGGAAAGTATTTTACCGTTTTTTTGTAGATGTATCTTTCGAAATGCTACCGAAAAAGAAATTGTAGAATTGCCTAATTAAATTAATAATGTCAGATAACATCGTTTTGGTCTTTTGGTTGAAATGACGATGATTGCTACACAATAAGTTCTAAAAACTGAAAAAAGTCAGAGGTAGATTTTAGTCAAGGTAGTGATTTCCGAACGTAGGTACCTACATAATTACCATCATCATCACAATGATGATTGATTGAGATGAAGTAACTACGCAAAATTCTTTGTTACAATTTACACAAACAAACCTAATGTTACTTTCTAGCACAAATAAAACTGGAGATACCAAAATGTTACAATTTTACTATACGCTGAATTTATGTTAAAAGTCTCTAGCAGTCTGCCTACAGAATAAACAAACTCTTCAATGCGAAAAATGGAAATGAAAAAAGAGAAAAAATAAAATTATATTATACAGGGTGACTTGAAATTAGTGAACACCCTTGTAAGGGAGTATAGTACAGGTCATTTGCAACAAATTTAGTTATGTATATGATTGTGTCAAAGTCAATTATTAATAAGATATTTCAATTTAAATATTTTTTTGAATAATCATAATGAGTCCTCTTTAGGCTGTATGGAATGTAGCAAATGAAAATTAATTAAAAACAGTCCAAAAAACCGATAGTTTTATCTTTATTTAAGTCTAAAGATAACTTATTATTTTTAAAAAATGTTAAAATTGAAGTACCTATCTCATTATTGATTGACTTTGGCACAATCATATACATAATTAAATTTGTTGCAAATGACCTGTACTATACTCTCTTACAAGGATGTTCACTAATTTCAAGTCACCCTGTATAATTCATTAAGTATCACTATTCTTTGTTCATGTAGGCTCCAAATAATATTTAAAGCCTACATGAACATTATGCTCTTAGGTTATTCATAGTCCGAATCCGTCTTCCACTTTCAAGACATTAGCTCTCCTACAAATTCGAATCTGCTGCTTTTATTTCCAACTTTAACTACCATTCTACTCCATTCACATCAAATTCAAACATAACATAACGCAGTGCACACACGCGATGCATTCCGCACCGCTAACTGTACAAGTTCGCGGGTTTTTGTTCATGTAGCCCGGGGCTTAGTGTCCCACGGGGGGAAACAGAGCGAGAAGCAACCGACTGTTTCATTTTTTCATGTTTTTCATTGTAGAGCTATGTGGGTTGGATGCGGCAATTAGTATTGTGCACGTTGAGGTGTGGAAATATTTACTTGAAAATAAATCTCTTAAGACTCTGGACTCCTTTTTATTAGAAAAGGTTTTGATCCACTAAAAATACTCATTAATGCATTAATTAAATAAATCGTGAAATAATAATTACAACTTTTTTAAGTTAAGCTCAGTGTGTGAACTTTATTTCTGCCTGATTGTCCAGTATCGAAGACTCACTAGTTCTCGGTACGGCGATCAATCTTTATGATTAATCAAAGTATAAATGTATTAGTTTTAGCAAACAATTAAGGTAAAAACACAGACTCTCCCTAAAAACTGCTATTACACTAAGAAGTCGCGTGTTCGATCTCCGCTTGGTACAAACATTAAAGTTGTGTGCATGAACATGTCTGTTTGCATCGGTTTGGGTGTTTATGCATTAAATGTATGTATTTACAAAAAAAGTACGGTCAACAGCACATCACGGTAAGCACTTGCAGTTCGTTAATAGCACTTATGCCCCCGACATGAGAGTGGTACAAAGTTCAAAGTGTATAGTCTGACGTGCTTTTGACTGTACATAAATAATGTTTATCCGTAGCCTGACACCCATCGTACAAGCTATGCTTAGTCTGGGGCTTGACGTGGCGCTCTGCGTGAACATTGAATAGTGTTAACAACGAGAAAAAACTTGTATCTGTATACCACCTCCATCATTTCTCTGCTCTGGACCTTGCAGCACAATATCAAACAATTATGAGTTGGTTCAGCCCGTGCTGAATACTTGACTAATGCTGTTACCGCTGACCTTGCATTGTGCTGCGATATTTATTACCATTCTTGGAGCTTTGCTATACTTTGTACTTGTACCTAATATACGACTAGTGTTGCACTCATATCTATAGAGTTTAGTAGTGGTAGAGCCATGCTGTTTTACAGTACGAATGAGCTGGCTCGTCCGGGGACGTCTCACATAACACCAGCGTGAAATAATAGTGACTACTTTTTTGTTTCGTCTGGTTTGTGGGAGTGGGTTTTTTACAAGGGAGCGAACCTTCGTAACCCTACAAAGGAAACCAGACCTACTTGGAACATAGTTGGGACCAACGGCTTAACGTGCCTTCCGACATCCGGAATCATTATTCTTTTCAGACATTACTAACCTAACCCAACTGAAAACAATCACGCAAAGTGAAACCCACGACCTCCGGACTTTAGAGACCAACGCTCTAACCACAGCTGTACCATGGACGCAAAAACCTCAAATAACATTCATCCAAAACTTAAATACTTACGCCAAGACATAAAACTACGTAAACTCAACTTCAACATTTATCATTCCAATTTACAAACATTGCAACATTTATCAAAGCAAGTGTTCCAGTGGGTAACAGAAACGAAAACAGATTAAATTTACCAAAGACAATTTATACAAGGAAAGCGATTTGTCGTGCGCAGGTAGGGCAAATCAAGATATATGTACACTTGTATTCAAAATAGGGGGATATGTCAAGTGGAAACCAAATGTGCCAGGTTTAAATGTGCTTCGAATATATCCTGGTTTATTTTGTATTATTGTAAATACGAAGAAGACCTTTGACTGTCGAAATGTCTTCTATTTTTTTAAACTACATTAGTTAGTAGACGAGCAAAAGAGAATTTTTGAAATAATTGTGACTACTATTGTGTTTCGTCTGGTTTGTGAGAGTGCCGGAGGCCCACACCCCCCACAAACCCATCGGCCGGCAACGCATCAGCGAATTCAGCGATCCCTCTGATGTCGCAGATGTCCATGGGCGGCGGTGATTGCTTACCATCAAGCGACCCACTGGCTCGTTTGCCGCCTATGGGATAAAAAAAAGCACGAAGCACATCGTACCCAGAGGACAATCGCCCGCGCGGATAGCTCCGCAGCTGCCCGCCGCGGTACGAAACGCTCTACGCGGAGTGATCCGTACTGACGGTACGCATAACACTAAAACCAGCCTAACAGCGGACTTTTCAACCATTCTACCAATAAAGTCGTCAAACAAGACTTCAGTATCGATCTCTGTAACTCGATATTTTCCGTTAAAAGGCAAAAAACCTATTATTATAATAATATTTAAAATTAACTTTACATGAATCCTCTTGGGGCCGGACCCATAAAAGCATCCTACTGAATGTGGAATATGCTTCCAATTGAAGTGCTACATGAAGTAGCATAATTAATATACAATTTAATGTATTTTTAAGGTTTTTGTATTGACATTATCAATTTTAATTTGGTATTGAAAACAAAAAAATCTAAAAGATACAGAAAGTAACGTGACATGTGATTTTGTCATACTGGTGTGACTACGAGTCGGGAGTGATCAAATCTGCTAAATAAAACATTTGGTTCCAGTACCGCTTTCCACCATTTCCGACATGAGTCTTAAAGCCCCCTTCTTCCTTTCCTCCATATTATTTTCTCAATGGTGGGCAACGCAATTGAGATTATTGGTGCCATAGTAGCTCGTTAGTTTTTTAGTGGTTCTAAGCAATGACTCCATTTAGCCTGGTCATAAGCAAAAGAGATTTAACTTGACGAGCCATTTCGTGTAATGGTCCTATTACACCTGAGGTCGCGGGTTCGATCCCCGCACGCTATATTACAACATTTGGTGCATGAACATGTCTGTTTGTATCGGTCTGGGTGTTTCTGTGTTTAATTGTAGATATGTTTTTACAAAAAAAAAGTATATAAGTAACGTTTATCCGTTTTCTGGCACCCATAGCACAAGCTAATGCTTAGTGTGGGGCTAGATGGCGCTGTGTATATAGTATCCAGGAATATTTATTTTTTATTTATTTATTTATTGCCAATATAACGAAAAAAAAAAAAACACCGAGACGTTCTGTCTGTTGTAACCACCGTACCTACTACTTTCTTCATGCATCGATTAAAATGACCCATGTTGTAGGAATGTGGAAACAGGCCCTATCTCCTACGTAAAAAAACAACGTTTAAGCCCAGGGAAGTTAAGAAAGAAATGAACATGTTGAGAATAAATGAGAAAAACTTTGATGCTGAGAGAGATAACTAATGGAGTCAACCGATCTAAAAGAGTGTTTAAAACCAAACTCGAACTGAGCAAATAATTTCATCGAATCATTCCAATAATAGCCGGAACATTATGAAACTCCAATCAGTTTTCAGTCTTACACCTTGTAAGGAACTCTGAGAAGCTTGCTCGATACGAACTTGAGCAATTACTCACGAAATCATACCTTTGGTAGGAGTATTTTATCATTTAACCTAACTGAAATTGAACAAAAACTTTTAGCCAACTTTCTTTATCGATTGGAGTCACAGCCCAATACCGTTTGGTAGAAGGATGTAGAGATATCTGGATGAGCATATTATTTCTTATTGCGTTTTGTACTATAAAATATACTATTTGTGTAGTAATAAAAATAACATAATCAACCTGTAGCAGTCCACTGCTGGACATAAGCCTCTCCCAGTCTTCGCCACTTTTTCGATTTTTGGCTACTCGTATTGAGCTTGCCAGCCATCCTGCGCAAATCGTCATTCCACCTAGCATTTGGGCGTCCTACACTACCTTTACGTCCTCACTCTTTGTAACGGCGCGCCATCAAAATGATCTAATTATGGTTAAAGATATTTATTTTCTCAAAAAGATTTACAATAAATCACTTACAGAGAAACAATATGTTTATGCTTAAACATCAAACATTTGAAATCGGTAAATAGCATAGGTGAAAGTGACATTATAGCAGGTAGATGTGCAAAAATACTGATCGCGCGCAAGTCACTACGGTGAGTCCGGATTGCGACACAACTCAAAACATGTTTTATAGGGGATATGGCACAATTTGTCTAGTTACCCTGCTAAGGGTTAGGAAGTCATATAGCAGCTGTCGCTCCAATGTAATAACTGAACTTGCCAAATCCTGGATCATGGTACAAGCATATCCTGACTAAGTTCGGGACAAGACGCTCGAAGATGGGAAGAAAGGAGACGAAGAGAGAAGAAAGAAGAACTTTTTTTAAGAGGGGGGAGGGATGGGTTTTTCCCTACACATTACAGGAGATCACAATGAAGTGAATATTCATTAACACTACTCACACTGCGCCGTCCAGCCCCAAACTAAACATAGCATGCATGACAACGGATAAACATTATTTATTACCTATATTTTTTTTGAAAACTTTCATAAATAATACACCATCCAGATCCAGAACTATACGAACAGATATGTTCATGCACACAAAGGTTTGTAGGTACCGTGCGGGAATGTACAGATTGAGCCCACGGCCTCTAACACTTTATAATTATTTAAGGAAGAAGAAAGAAGTTCTCCATTATATCAACGTTCAAAGAATCCGCGACCCATCCAGTAACTTTTGACCTTTGCCTCCGAATTCCCCCCGACCGGTAGACCGGGAACTTTTCTACTGAACTCCAATTAATTATATCGGATAATGAGTCCGGTTACTCTCGAAACCAACTCCAAGTACGTGATTCGGCGGTCATTCTTAATTTTCTTTTCACCCCCAACGACAGGAGAAAATGAATTGCCATAGTGAATGCCTGTTGCGTATTCACCGGTCACCGATTACGCGTTGAAGGTACTGTCACGGTTTACTAATCTGCTAATTATCGCTTATTTGGTCTGCATCATTCCTTATCTGCCTACGTGTTACAGTAGTTAGATCGATGGGCTCTAGAACCCGGAGGTCGTGGGTTGGAATACCGCGAGGACCATCACTTTGTGTGATTGTTTCCAGTTTGGTTAGGACATTGCAAGCGTGAATTACCTGAATGTCTCAAAAGAATTATAATTCCGTGCTTCGAAAGGCATGTTAAGCCGTTGTTCCCGACTATGTTGCAAGTAGGTTTGGTTTCCCTTGTAAAGGTTAAGGAGGTCAGATGGCTTGTCCAATCTAGGATCATAGTCGGAGGAGCGGACACTGAGCTCCATAATGGATGCAATCGGGAATATGCTGAGATGATGATGATCTGCAGGGTAGTTGACTGTACTTGAAATTTTGATATTTCGTGACTGTATTGGAAAATACACAAGTATAACATTATTGAAAAAAAAAACATTAGAATCAGTTAAAAAGTCGGTCCAGTAGTTTTGGTATTCAATACAAACAAACAAATCTATCTTTATAATATTAGTGTAGATAGGTACAAAAATATTTTTTAATTTTATAGTAATTTTATCTGCGCAGTTGATTAGTTATAAAGAGGTGTAGCTTCTTTCGGATAGTAACCATCATAGATATCAAGCTCATGTCCAGACATAACTGTTTGATCCCATCAGAGGCCATAAAACGAGTTTTTAACAAAGGTATCATTAATTTGCTAGATTGTTTTAATTACAAGCTACAAACAAAGTCGTGGGTGTATTTAAAAAGTTTAGATTTTTTGTATGCTTTTTTAGTGTTATGGTCTTGTTTGCCAGTAAAAGACGCGCGATCAAATATAATAAGCGATATTTTTCTAAATTTTTTTTCTGAGGCAAGACAAAAATCTCACTTCATCTTGAAATATTTATAATTTCACTTGCTGAGCCGGTGAACTTCTTATCACTTACTTTAGTATTATTTTTGCAATTTTTTCATGTGTTATCGTCTAGACCTTCCCTGGACTTTCACGAATATTTCAACACTAAAATTAGTCAAATCGGTTTAGCCATTCTCGAGTTTTAGCGAGACTAACGAACAGCAATTCATTTTTAATTATATAGATTTCAGAAAAACTTCATCCAATAATAACACCATATCCTCCTCAATTGATACAAACCTTTGTGTGCATGAATATGTCTGTATTTATCGATCTGTGTGTATTAATATGAATGTATTTTCAAAAATATGTGTATGGGTTGTTTGGCCCCTTAAGTACTAGCTATGTTTAGTTTGAGGCCTTCCGGCTTTGCTTTGTGAGTAGCCTCCTGGAGGTTCTTCCCACTCCTTTGAAATCCTTTGAACTCCTTTAAAATCCTTTAAATAGCATCTCAACAATGCTCTACATCTCTTGAAAAACTCTCTCTTGCTTATTATAATTTGTACTGGACCAGATCGACTGCCTCCGTGGTGCAGGGGCTAGTAGGTCGCACTTTAAAGCGACGGCCGCATCAGGGGTCCTGAGTTCAATCCCGGGTCGGACCAAAAAAATTGTGTGGGTTTTTCTCTTCGGAAATCATGAGTTCCTTTAAACGAAGCGTGAAGAAGCACCTTGTGAGCCAGTACTGCGATGCCAACGGATAGAACACCACGGTGTTGCGTCCGTTGTCGTGGTAATTTGGGTTCCCCTTTTGCTTACCATCAGGCTAAGTGGAGCCAATGTACTGAGCTACTATAAAAAAAAAAAAAAAAAAAACTAAGCCACAGTCCGGAGTCTGGAAGTTGGCGGTGTAATAAGCACCCCCGTGCCTCGGAAAGCACGTTAAGCCGTTGGTCCTGCGCCTGATCTCTCTTCGGTCGTGTCAAACTGCTGTCCCACCGTATTATGAGAGTGAGGGAATAGGGAGTGCATCTGTGCTTGCGCACTCACTTGTGCACTATAAATTATATCCTGCTTAGTTGGTTAATCGTATAGATTGGCTGCCGTAGCCGAAAACACGGCTAGAAGGACATTATTATTATATTATTATACTGGACCACAATACTAACAAATCCGCCTGGGGTCGGCACGTGTGTATTTGTTTTTTGTATCATCCGTAACCCAATTTTGTCTAAAACAAAGCACGATGTAGTGAGAGGCGCTATTTAACTTGATTACGCCGGCGGGTTTTGGTACCTGTCATTTGATTTGTCGAAGATATAATACAGATATTTTTGTGTATCTAGAAGAATTCAGTGTGATATTTCTTGCGGGATCGATAGAAGATAAATATATTTTATAATGTGGCCGTGCTTACAGTGCATACAAAATGCAATGCTCTTTACATACAACTTCCCCCTAACCATCTCGGGGTATTTCGCTATGGCGAAAATTTTTTACTTAAAATCTCGTCAGTTGGTCTAAAGGACCCTGATATTTGTATTATAATTATGTATTTTAAAACGTATCAAAGTAAGTCGTTAAGTGAAAATCCCTAGTATCTTGTTAAATATGGGTTAGTCTATTCATTTCCACGTGCAAGCTTAGAGCTCAAGCAACATTATATTAGTTTAGTTGTATACAATTCTAGTCCAATTTCGCAAACTACCTGTCTATTATTAACTTTAGCACGGTAAATATAGTCTTTGTTGGTAAACGCAGAAGTTTTGTCAGGTTCAAATACTGACTGACTTGCACACCGAAAAGGAGGTTTTGAAACATATTTCTTTTTCCAGGACTCGTTGGAGATAATTTTTATCTATCAGGTATTAAATGCTGTATCTTTTAAAAAAGAACACAGTTCTTTGTTATTGTTTTGTCAAGATTTTTCTGACAACGAATGAATTAAATCTGCGAGTAAATAATATAATGAAACAATCACATAATGAGCTTATATAAATGGAGTATTAAAATTTCTGTGCGCATTTATGGATTTTTCTAGGTGCCTATTAACGATTACTACGGAGGTGATGGAAACCTCTTAAGAATTTGTAGCCTATGATCCAAAATAAGCCTAGTTCCCCTGCTATGAGTTATAGCGGTCAGATGGCAGTCGCATGTAATAACTGGATTGGCCAAATCCCGGATCATGGTTCAAAGCGTACCTTGACACGGGACATAAATGTGGGATCTGATTGTGGCCCAGTGAAATGCAGTAATGTTAGCCAAATATTAATTTTACTTTTCTTCTTATAATTATTCTAAATCGTCTTTCACTTCACACGTCCTTCCTCTCATCTTCCGCCATACGCTCTCCTGCTCCTTCTCACCTGCAATTCCCTCTCACTCTTTCGTCTATGTTCCTTTTAATGCACTTCATAACATTCCTTTTCACATTTCTATCATGCTTCAATCACCCAATCCTACAAAATTGTCAGTAAGTACCAGCCTATTAATGTCCCACTGCAGGGCAAAGGCCTTCATCCTTAAAATCAAGTCATCGTTACAAAGTTGGGTACTGGTTTAATCACCACGCTTGCCAAATACGGATTGATAATCACAAACCCGAGCTGTGTCCGAAAAAACCGACACAAAGTTTCTCGATCCGTGAATCGAACCCAAGACCCCGAGATCGCGGCCCGGTACTTAAACCACTAGACCATCGAGGAGTCACCAACATAAATATCACGCGAATAAAAATTGTATGCCATGTACACTTCGGTGTACACGGCATCCATTTTGAAGCTCCAACTCCGCAGTTTTAGTGGGTCTAGTTACGGTTTATGGGCGCTACTCACGACGCGAGCAGCCATCATGCATCCGGCTCATTTCAGCTGCAATATTGTGTTGCTGTTGTTGTACTTGATTAATATTAATTGCAGTGTAGTTGAGGATTTTGAGACTTTTGAAAAGTCACTTTTGTTTCGTCAACGGATTAATACTTGAATTATTGCATTGTGGCATGGATAATAATTAAATTATTTATCAGTCTATTTTATTAATTCCCACTGCATGGTAAAACCTCTATCATTGAGTTATCGTTACAATTACTTATATTTGGTGATAACAAAGTTTTTTTAGTTGGGGGTTAAAACCCACGATTTTAACCCCGAACTAAAAAACCCAAAGCCTACAAACCGTTTGTTTTAATTTTGTCAATAAAAATTATGCGTCATTCAAACATATTCGTTCAATTTATTATACTTCCAAGTGAAAGAAATTTTGAAAAAAATCTTCTTTTTAGATCATAATAGTACGAGAAACATTATAAAGCGGGATTTGAACCCGCGATCTCTTGTAGTCTGCGTAGTCACTATTCCACAAAAACATCTGAACAAGAATAGAAAATATCAAAAAGAAACAGAAGCGTGGGAAACTTGTCAATCGAAAACATCACTTCTAAGTTCTAAGCATAAATCTTATCGAACTTGTAACTTTCCGCGAACTCTTTTCGATCTAATGATATCATCACTTCACGACAGTAGGAAGTACGTGACACTGAATTTGACAAATATGTCAAGTGTGAGTCGAAACTTTACTAAGCGGTTCTCGTATATTTTGTTTTTTCTTCGAACGAACTTCGCTCCAAACCTGTTATCTCCTTTCACAGAAGAGATATATGAGTACTCGTAGTAGCTTTGCTAATGCACTCCGTTTGGTAAGAGTTTCCCTCCTCCCTATCCTTATTCCCCGTAGCCCTTTACCTTCTTCCTCCTTCATAATTATTTCAAAGGCGGGTAAAACCGACTGTGTCCATGGGTGGTAGTGATCACTTACCATAAGGTCTCACACTTGTCTTGCTCGTTTGCCTTCCCCTCACTATAATGTAGAATTGGCTCCTGCGGAAGAATGTAGAAGTGGCTCCTGCAGATAATCTTTTTTTAGGTGTTAAATTACTATCTTACCGAGCAATAACCGTAAGATAATATGGTTTACACCTATACAAAGCGCTCGTGGCGCAGCTGTGACAGTGGTTCGTTAGCGATAACGAAAAGTCAAGCTACCTACGCCGCGGTCGGTTAATGGATGGGTGACCATTCTGACCATATTTAGTGACATTAATTTCGAGCGTCTCCGTGCTTCGGAAGGCACGTTAAACTGTTGGTCCCGGCTGATATTTACTATAATGTAAATATTAGTCGTCAAGCCTAGTCAGAGGCAATTTGGCGGCTTGATAACATCTGACATTAAGGTTGGTCACTTGCCTTACGCACCCCTCCACCAACCCGCACTAGGCCAGCGTGGTGGAGTATGGCCCACACTATCTCACAATTGAGATAAGGCCTGTGTCCCAGCAGTGGGAACGTATATAGGCTGATGATGACACCTATACAAATTGAAGTACTTAGTTAATTAATCGTTAAGAATGATCATTGCAGTTATAACTCGGCTTGAAAAACATCGGCACATTTGGATTCCACCAGTGGTCGCTAAGAATCCAAACTGATGTTAATCGCCCTCTCACGACTGACACATTAGCCGCGGTGCCCGCGCACAACACTATTGACACAATCAACGGGATCTACCTGATTGATAGCGCCTGCGTTTGAGTTAAGCCGGTTATACATTCACAGTAATAAGAGTAGTAATTCAAGAAAAATAAAAGAACAATAAATAAGAAGATGTTGCTAGGAAGGTTTACCACCGGATGATATCTACTATTATGGATCGAAAATGTGCTAGAGTGGTGAAAACGTCGATAGCGGGGACGCAGCTGGGGTAGACCACCGATTTACGAGTATTACTGATTCTAATTTTGGCGCGATCCTAGGGCTTTTTTAAGGTGGGTCTATGCTTACGAGCCGAGCACGATCCGCGCACGAGCGTAGCACGAGCCGAGCCGCTCTGCTCGCGTGACAAGTGTGGACACACAACAAGCCTGCTCTGCGAGCGCGATGCAAATCTCTTTGTGTTCGTCAAAAACCCGACAATCGCGGAGCACAGTCGAACACGAGCCGAATGCTCGAAGCGCGCTCGTTCGAGGCTCGAAGTCGGTCCACAGTACACGAATTTGGGATCGGCTCGTGCTCTGCTCGTGCGCGGCTCGTGCTCTGCTCGTGCGCGGCTCGTGCTCGGCTCGTAAGCATAGACCCACCTTTATTTGTGTTTACCATTAGCTCGGCGGTCACGGAAAAATCATCAGGAAGCCTGCACAGTATATAGAATGGGTGTATAGTCTCGATCGAATTGGTCTTGTTTCCCTGTCAAGGTTTACGGAGGTCGGATGGCAGTCGCTTTATTATAATGACTTACCTACTTACTTACTCCTATGGCTCTATGAGAGCACGCCACCTTTCCCGATCTTTAGCAGTTTGGCGCCAGTCCCCAGCCCGAAGTTCACGGAGATCTGACTCGACTCCGTCTATCCAACGGTATCTAGGGCGGCCAACCGGGCGTCGGCCTTGTGGTTTGGCAAGGTAAGCTCTGTACAGACTACGATCTTCACCCATTCCACAGACCGTGCCCATTCTCTCTAGGTAGGTTATTATAATGACTAGACTTGATAAATTCTGGATGTTGCTAAACCTGTTGGGCGGGCTCTTCCCTTCTGGGTTCTAAAAGCAAGCCAAGGCAGTTTCGTGGATAGGGCGATGAACGTGTTTAGTCTTGAGTCCCACACACGGTCGCAGGGATTTTCAGATTGAGGTCATCATCAAGGCATTCTTATCCAAAAAGAAAGCGTACTGTAGCGTAACCCTGAATAGACCGAAACAAACGCTCGAAGGAAGAAAGAATAATTGCGACGCATATTTGACACATGTTAAAATATGGACCGTAGTTAAACCGATGATTTAATGCTTAAGATACTTATCATTGAGCGATAATTCCTAGGACTTTAAAGGCTTATCAGCATATGTATATCAAATTTAAGTTCAATTACTCAAGTCATTTATCAACGACTATTGTAATGCTTCATATGAATAAAATACGGTTGAACGAATTAATTTTAACTGTAATAAATAATATTTTAAATAAAATTTTAATAAGTATGCACTAAGCTTAACTTTAAATATATCATTGTATTGTGAATTCGACAAATCTTGTACAGTCGAAGACACGCCCATCGGTAGCGGACGTGCTTGTTCAAATTTATCGATTATTTATCTGACTGTACTATCTTTATAATCAGAGCAAATGAATATCATCCCTGACTCCTTAAGCTTGAGTTCAAAATTGGTTGAAAGTGTAGTCCATAAAGTATTTAGAAGTAATAATATTGTATAATGTAATTAAGAGTATCCGTTTTCTGTTTGCAGAATCAAAAAAGGTATATTTATGACTATTGATGTCAAGTACAGTTTCATCCTTTGATAAATAAATCCTTTGATAAATAAATATTACCTGAATATTATTCACACAGAGCCGTCTAACCCCATACTCAGCATTAATCTATATAATCCTCTTTTTCTGCGACTACATACATTGTAACACCCAAACTGATACCAACAGATATTAAACACACGAATTTTTGTACCGTGCGAGAATAGAACGCCCACTCCGTAACCATTACACCAAATGAGGATGGCACAAAATTTCATAAAGTAAATTCCCTTTTGCATAAGTTTTCATTTGATGACCTATAGCGATATTAGACCTACTATCATTAAAAAAAAGAATCACTTCTAAATTTCCTGTTACCTTGTATCGTCTATTTATCTATTTAGAAATATTAAAATAAAAGCGTCCACATTAAACGCAAGACGTCGAAATACGTTCGGAATTATAATTTATCCCGAAATTATCTAAACAAATTGGACCATTCACACCATTAATTGTAGCATTTTTTACATTTTCGACGTTCCGATCATAGAACCCTGCCTCATGGGGAAGATCTTCGGCTACCGTATCTAAGTAGTTATTATGTACAGCCCGACTATTAAAATAAAAAAAACCTCGCCATAATTGGAACATTGGAATCGGAAAAATATTGGAACTGATTTCTTCAAGTGGCAACAATCAAATAGAGAAACAATAAGATGTCATTCATTATTTGCTGTATGTCAAAGTGTGATTTCAATTGTCAACCGTGCCTTGTTACTATTGGATATTGTGAGTTATTTGTGAGTATAACCATAGCAACCAAGTGTTGCTATAACCATAATAGCTAATGTGACGCCTCCAGATCAGGTTTTTTATTTTCTTGGTTAGGCTATAATGTATGAGACATATCTCACTTGGTGATGGTTTGGCAGCGTTGTCAATTTTGACATTTGTATACTATCTGACAGGATACGTTTGCCGACGATGCCATGGCGTCTTAGTGAGTCAGGGCTCTTAGTGACGAAACCGAATTCCTGTATGAGTGTCGGATGTCCCGCACCGCAAACGAAGGGAGAAAAAGCATAATTTGTCAAACTAGTTCGGTGGGTGTCTACTACTCGACCCCTGAGCTATGAATGTGTTGCTTATTGAACATATTTGATGCGGCATTTTTGTTGTTTTAACATTAGTATCGTAAAAACAAGAATCAAATACATTTATTCTTTTTAGAGTCATGAAAAGCTTGTGTTTTTTCTAGCTGTAAAAATTATCTCTCCAAACCTGCTTTATAAAAACTTCGAAGTCCTATCAAATAGCGACCAATTTAAGAAAAAAATGATGGTTTGGCTACGGAATATCACAAATATCAATTTCGGTGAAATCAATAAACAATTTAAAAAACATCAGACAAAAATAGTATAGTATAGCAGTCACAACATAAAAGTCAAAATATTTAAGGCATGACTGTGATTCAAAAGCTGATGATGAATAGCAAATAAAAAATTATTTATTTTGTTCCTGTATAACGGTAATATTTAGTAAAAGCCCATAGTTATTAAGCAAAAGAAAAAACCGTAAACAAATTTTAAAATCTATGAACCTGTCAAGCTCTATGTAATACTAGCAGCCGCATCCGCGGTTTCACCCGCGCGTAATCTCTTTTTTCAAATATCCCCCCCTTCCATCCACATTTCCGAGATCAAAGGTACCCTATGTTCACCGAGGATAGTGTAGCTTTCCAACAGTGAAAGAATTATTCAAATCGGTTCAGTAGTTTCAAAATTGTTATTCCCGCGGGAATGAGACGTTTCCCGTAGAAATTTTATAGCCTATCCTAATACGGGTTAAAAAATATACGTGTGCCAAATTTGGCGTGATTGAGGAACAAACAAACATCCAAACATCCAGACTTTCGCATTTATAAATTAAGTAGTGTGTAGTAGTAGTGTAGTTATGTTAAGTATAGATTTGCCGCGTCCACTCAGTGATACTCCCGTGAGATGGTATCACCGAGCACAGTCGGTTAACGCGTATTAGCCTCTTGATGGATCCGGCGGCGCCGGCTGTCGATCACCGCTGCTTAGAGCTGTAAAGAACTCGAGTCTTGGCGTCCTGAATTATAATAATAACCAGCGACCCGCCCCGGCTTCGCACGGATGCAATGGTGTTTCTCTACTATAATACGCATGTATTATACATATAAACCTTCCTCTTGAATCATCTTGAATCTTTAAAAAAAAAACTCATTAAAATCCGTTGCGTAGTTTTAAAGATCTAAGCACACTTAGGGATAGACAGCGGGAAGCGACTTTGTTTTATATTAAGTAGTGATATTTTTGGACATTATTCACACAGTGCCATCTAGCCCCAAACTAAGCATTAGCTTGTGCTATGGGTGCCAGACAACGGATAAACATAACTTATACTTATTATACTTCTTTTTTTGTAAATACATACATATTATACATGAAAACGCCCAGACCGATACTAACAGACATGTTCATGCACACAAATGTTTGTACCGTGCGGGGATCGAACTCGCGACCTCTGGTATAATAGCCGACTTCCCGACCATTACTCGAGCTAACTTTGTGTCGGTTTTTTCGGACACTGCTCGGGTTTGTGATCGCCAATCCGTATTTGGCAACCATCATTGTAGCGATAACTTGATTTCAAGGATGGAGGCCTTTGCCTTGCAGTGGGACATTATTAGGCTGATACTTTTCTTTTTTACTTTTTTATTGAATTAAGAATAAAAGACTCGAGTTCTTTACAACACTACCTGCTTAAGCGGAGTCTCGCTGACCGACTCGCGGTTAGAGCTCGTTCTGGATTAACAAACGAGTTAAAGTTCGCCTGTTAGTTGTTCTGAATGATTAAATTATTTGAGCGTTTGTAAGGTTTGATTTTGATACTTAGTTAGGAATCCTTAGTTTGAGGCTACTGTGTGAATTATGTCCAGAGAAAAAAATATGCTGTGAATGATGATGCTGTGATAAGTCGAGTGATGTATTTTCAATTGTAATTTTGACTATGACGAAGAAATATTTAAACCACTATTTTAGCATAGTTGGTGTGATAGTTTAAGTATCTGACTGTATTAGTATATCACCATTTTCACGAAGTAATCCCTTCGTGATATAGTTATCACATACCCGAGATAAGCCTAAAAAACCGGCCAAGTGCGAGTCGGACTCGCCCATGAAGGGTTCCGTACCAGCAAGTATCATCATAATATAAAAGTTCTTGTAGTTCTTTGTAAGTTTGATCGACGTTTTTATATTTGAGTTGATTGAATGAGAGGAAAATTGCGGTTTACGATTTATGACGTTTTAAAAAAAAATTATTACTTGATCTCGTTCAAATCAATTTCCAATGGAAGTTTGCATGGTAATGTACATCATATATTTTTTTTAGTTTTATCGTTCTCTTATTTTAGAAGTTAGAGGGGGGGGGACCAACATTTTACCACTTTGGAAGTGTCTCTCGCGCAAACTATTCCGTTTAGAAAAAAATGATATAAGAAACCTTATTATCATTTTTAAAGACCTATCTATAGATACCCCACACTTAAGGGTTTGAAGAAAAAAATTTTTTTGAGTTTCAGTTCTAAGTATGGGAAGCCCCAAAAATTTATAAACTAAGTACTTGATCTCGTTCAAACCAATTTATAATGGAAGTTTGCATAATAATGTACATCATATATTTTTTTTAGATTTATCATTCTCTTATTTTAGAAGTTACAGGGGGGGGGACCAACATTTTACCACTTTGGAAGTGTCTCTCGCGCAAACTATTCAGTTTAGAAAAAAATGATATAAGAAACCTTATTATCATTTTTAAATACCTATCCATAGATACCCCACACGTAAGGGTAGGATGAAATATTTTTTTTTGAGTTTCAGTTCTAAGTATGGAGAGCCCCCAAAATTTATTATTATTTTTCTATTTTTGTATGAAAATCTTAATGCGGTTCACAGAATACATCTACTTACTAATTTTCAACAGTATAGCTCTTATAGTTTCGGTAAAAAGTGGCTGTGAAATACGGACGGACAGACAGACAGACAGACAGACGGACAGACAGACAGACAGACAGACAGACATGACGAATCCATAAGGGTTCCGTTTTTGCCATTTGGCTACGGAACCCTAAAAAATTGACACTGTTCGAACCAGGAACTTAACCCAGCAAATCGTAATCATAGCCCGAAAATTAAGCCACTGGACCATAGAAGCTTTAATTTTTGCTTTATACTAGCTTCATTCTCGTGGATTTCCTTTCTTTCCAAGACCCAGTCTATGTTTGTATCAAAATTCATAATAGAAAAAAAAAATTGCCAGAGTAACCTTCACATTCACAATATCAATCTGGATCAATTAAGATTTATTTCAATCTAAGAAAACAGTAGAATGAACAAAACTGTCACCGAAACGCCTTCGCCTTAAACCTGTATTTGAGAATATGGTCACTTAATCCGCTTAAGAAAGCATAAAAGGGAACAATCCATAGATCTTAACTAGTGATAATTCTCTGTCGAAACGTGAGACACGCTGGATCGACATGTAGTATGAAGACCGTGGGTTTATTGGTCACTCGGTTTGTTTTATGGTCATTAGTCCGACGAAGTGAGAATATTTTGTACTAATACTTCCCGTCGTACGAACAGTTGAAAGAAAAAATATCATGAAGTATAAGGAGCTTTGGGTGTGGTAAGAGTCCAGAGAAAAATGGAGATTGCTCCACAGACAAGAGTGAAACTTTTAATTACGTGATGATGATGACTTCCCGCCGAGGTTTTTTTTATTTATTTATACCAAATCAGTTCAGATCAGACAAGCACGCAGCTTACCTGATGGTAAGAGGCCACAGCGGCCGATATCGTTGAGGGACACTTCACCAGGTCGCTTCACACTGTGGACTCATCTGATCTCCGAGCCTTTGATTTCAAGTGTACTATTTCAAGGGTACCCTGAAAAAGTCCTACAACCAACCAAAGCCGAAACGCGTATTTTATCCAGACAATTTTTTTTAAATAAACAAAAAACTTTCAAATGCCAAGTGCATCCATTTTACCTGTACCATTTGTGGGAACTACGAGTGAGTTAATTATCCAAGTGATTACACTAACAAATTAAATAAAAAGATCGCTTTAAAAACTAATTAAACCGAGTATTTAATACGCGGTACGGTTAACGTGCGGAAGGCGTTAATATATTGTAAACGTTTAGTTGTAAGTGATCGTTTAAGGATGTTTTACTGTGTTAAAGCAGAAGCGATTTTGAAGTAATAGCGGATTGAAATTAAAAATTACATCTATATCAACGCCTCGATGGTCAAGTTATGTAAGTACCGGGCCGAGATCTCGGGGTCCTGGGTTCAATTTCCGAGTCGAGCTAACTGTGTGTCGGTTTTTTCAATCTCAGCTCAGATTTGTGATCACAATACATACACTAATGTGATACACCTGCCTTATATACAGTTATAATAATAAAAATCTAGCCTGAGAATCAACTAGTCATTGCAAATCAAAAACATCTACCTTTTACCTTTCTCGTGCTTTTTTAATGTATTTCACTAGCGATGTCCCGTTCGAATGGCAGCGATGAGGTGTTTAATTTTTTGTTTTTTTAGTAAACACATCAAAAGGAAAAACATTAAAGAACGAATGTGATTAACCCCTACCAATTACGCGTTTTCATGTTTACTAAGCACCATCCCTTAATTTGTTCGAAACAGTCGTGTGTGAACTGAATCCATCATTTGTTAATTTAAACGTGCCTTATGCTCTCATAATATTTAACCATTAGTAGTATATTTAGTTAACTGACCTTTGAAAATATTAAAACATATACTTAAACCACAGTTTAACAAACCAAAGACTGTGCATAAACAAAGGATACTTGATATGGTCTAGAATTAAAAGTGATAATAGCCAGAGTTCTTACTGGTTCTTACTTATAAAATATAGTTTATTTAAGTAGCTTGGTATTATACAACTGCACAACACATGGCATCTGAACGATACCTAAAAAAAAATATCAATATCTGTACACATGCTTATATTCAAAACAATGAAACTTTTGGATATTATTTACTGTAATAACGGCAAATAGCTTAAATAAAAAATCACTTCTTATAGGTAGGTACGCTAGAAAAACCATAATATAGTATTTTCTTATTTTATGTTCTCAAACATCAAAATGTTCAAAATATCTAATTAGTGCCCCCAAAGTTATTTAGGAGTTATTCACTAATCAAAAACAAAATAAAGGAAGCAACAAAGTCGACTTCCCGACTCAGCTTGACAAGGCAAAGACGACAGTAATCTTAGGTAAGCTTAATTATCAGAGCTGGCAATTTGTCACAAGGCGGCCTTGGCGCGAGACATTTTATTATGAGCAAATATTTAGATTTATGAGAAAATAATCCGGCTCGAAGGACCAAAACTGTAATATTGCAATCAATTTCTTGTCCATCAATAGTATATGCCGCAATGGCCTCTTACTATTGGGTGGATTGCAGTGTGCTTCTTTGTCAGATATTAACATACGTTACGACAACATAAAGAAAAATTTTTGTTATTTGAATGGGTGATAATATAATGATTAGCAGTGGCTGTTGAAGACGTAATTGATTTAATGGTTGAGTCGACAATTTCATCGGAGAATTTCGACCCTAGTACATTAATATATTTGTGTGCATGAACATATCGGCCTGGGTAAGATCCAAGTGGACGGAGCGGTATTTTTTATGTGCAATAGTTTTATGTATAATTAATATAGTTTCTCAATTAATTATCTGGCACCCATATTCTGCTGCGCAGAATTTTTTTTTCTCAATTTATGAAAAACTGAGCAGATTTTTGAAATTTGTAATCTTAAGATCTTGTATTTTTAGGTAAGGTAGGTAGGTACACTAGGTAACTAGAATAGCAAATAAATCCCAGAAACTTTCTTTGCCGAACCCCACCTAAGAACCACAAATAAAAGCGTATCCCTCCCAAAAGAAAACTCAAGTAAGTAAACAACTCAAAAAATAACTTAATTCAAATCACACAAACAGAAATAAAGTTGACAAAAATACACGGAGACCGATTTCAAAGAAAAATGTAACCAAAGGAACAAAGAAGAAAGTTTGAAGTGGAAAAAAGCTGAATAACTCATGAATAAAATATGCCATGTTAGAGAGAATGGTAATTATAAAGAATTACGGAGATATTGCCTTGGGCTGTATAATTAGTTGCTGATTTTGATGTTTTTTTTTTATTATGAAAGAGAGCCCCGATTGTCCTATAGTCGATAACGACAATATGTTCAAACACTTAGCAACTTTCTAAGAGTTAAGTCTGGAAGCAACTCGCCAGAGAACCAAAAAAAGTAATTGGTCATATTTTTCGGACCCAACTCGGGTTGGTGATGAGTCAATAGCCTAATATTATAAAGAGGAAATATTTTGATTGTTTGTTTGTTTGTATTAAATAGGCTCCGAAACTACTGAACCGATAATAATAATTCTTCACTGAATAATTCTTTCACTGTTATAAAGCTACACTATTCCCGAGTGACATAAGGTACTTTTGATCCCAGAAATGAGGGGGAAGGGTGGGATATTTGCAAAAAAGAAATTACGAACGGGTAATACTCGTATTGCGGGCGGAAGGCTATACTATTATAATACGAGTAAGTTCTGTAGCTCTTAAATCTCCAAGAATTTAGCATTAATTTATGAAAGTCAGTCACAAACTTCATTAACCCATTTAGCGCCTCTGTACTCGTTTGGGTACAGGTAGTTTTTAGAACCTGGCTTTTACATTCTAACGAATAAATAAGTTTTTATAGGTAATTTAAATATTTTAAAGATGACTTTTTTATAATATAAATCTTTTATTAGAGTAGATTTAATATTGTATCAGAGTGATCATTGCATATTGACGCAACGTCACGCCACTGTAGGTATGTGTACTTTAATATAATTTATTATACCTAAATGTGATAATAAGATCATTTGAGTTAACTATTTTCTTTTTAGTAATGATTATACTACAAATATATTAAAAGCAAAAAAGTTAATTGCAAGTAATAGTGAAGATTTTTTGTAGTAAACATTGCTGTACCCAATTGAGTACAGCGGCCAGATGCATATAAGAAAAACCTTTATTTTGGTTATAGCTTACTAACACTGTCTTCCAAAAGCTTTACTACTGTTAACAACAATAATGAGTTAGAAAAAGCTGTTCAGCTATTTTGAAGATGTACACGATTCCGACTATGATTTAGCATTTGTACTTCCTCCTCCAAGCGTGTTGTCGGATGAAGAAGAAGGACCTGGTGAAGATTTAGTGACTGCTACTCTGCCTCGCGACGTTCCCGGGAATATTGATGCATTTGTAAATAATCAACAATATCATCATACATATCGTGTAGGCGTGGAAAAAACGTATCTTGTTTAAGATTGGATCATTTGCATCTGAATCAGTTCAAAGATTCGAATCAGTGAAACGCATCTTTTGAATCATTTGGATCATCGATTCTCAACTAGATCAGAGAGCATAATTATTCAGAAAATAATTTTAAATATCGCTTTTATTTATTTATTTATTCTACAACACAAGGGTACAAAAGACGGACTCTATGCTACATGACATTCTCTACCAGTCAGCCCTAGGGCTAAGCAGAATAGGATAGTAGGTATATAGTGCTAATAAACAAAAAACAACGGAGACAAAATAAAGAAATAATATTAATAATATAATTAAAATATAACATACAATACCAGTAAATATTGTTTTCGATTGATATTTGTTACATAATTCGTAAAATTTTATCAACATCAATAAAATGTAAAAAAACAATCATTAAACTAATCCGAGTTTTTTCCGAATCGTTCCAAACAGTGACTCTTCCGATCATTCATATCAGCGGATCAGTGAGCGCATTGATCGCCGCGTACCGAACTGAGATCGAGATCCAATTGATTCAAATGATCCGATTCCGTCCGCCCGAATCTTTCCGAAGTATTCCGAACAGTGGATCTTGCTATCATTCGTATCAGCGACTCAGTGAGCGCATTGATCGACGCGTACCGAAAGAGACGGAGATCCAATTGATTCAAAGATTCATTTGATGCGGCGCTGATCCGAATCTATCAGTAGATCATTTAAAAGATTCGAATCACTGAGTCGTTTCAGTAAAGAGTTACACAGCTCTAATATCGTGTGGCAAATAATAATTCGTTATTGAAAACATCAGTGACGATGTGCCTTTGGACAATAAGCAGCCTTGATGACGTGATCAACAGAAAAGTGGGAACCCGTGCTATTTGATTTTGAGAGCTGAGTGGCAGCTAGTTTATCTGTCTCCTGCTATGCCTTTGAGTTTTACTGTGTAAAAACTGTCATGATGCCACTGATGAGTCTCTTGGGAAATCTCACAGATCACCAAGTCTGCTTTGGCAATCACGTTTCGGGTTACGTTCTTTAGATTTATTTGTGAAAACTTAGATATTGTGCTACTGGAACCGTTTGTGAGGATTCTTTTGTATTCTTCCAAGGGTATTATAGTTCTAAAAACCCTTTGAAGAATACAAAAGATATAAAGAAAAAGTATGAACTGACTAGGATTGATAGATTCGTTAGAACAAAAGAGCTATTGCTGGTGACAAATAGATAAACAGCGTTTTCTCTATACAAATAGAGATAGTGCTCAATAAGGCGCGACAGAGTCGATGTAGGTATTCCTCGTTGATTCCAAAATTATATATAATAGAGAAATGGGTGGAGTAGACAAGTTTGACCAATCCGAATCCAAATTATTTACGTCAAGAAACACAAGGTAAAAGCCGTCCTTCATCTTCAGCAGTGCCAGGTATGGCCAACATTGGCCACTATACTCAAAAAATGGAAGAACAATTGCGTTGTGCAGTTTTTCATGTCATATAAACCTATGTAAACCTGCTTGAAAACATTGTTCATAGCAAGCGGATGTCCCGAAATTTTGCACCCTTAAGTGGCCGCTGTACTCAATCGGGTACACCCTTCTAAAACTGTCCCAAATAAAAAAACTTTTATTTTTTCTTTCAAGTGTATTTGATTATGTCCCTAACGATTAGAAAATAAACAATTTGCGCTTAAAATGTTGCTAGTTTAATTTTGGCGCTTAATGGGTTAAAATGGTTTAGTTATTTAGGTTCAAAGAGATGAGTTACTTGCCCTTTAATAATATTAGTAGGTATTTGTAACATGGCCCTTAATTGAAGCGACACCATATTAAACTACAGAAAATAAGATGGCAGTGAATAATTGTGAAATGTTACGTCAGAGAATTTTCGTTTCACACGAGATGAAAATAGTGAAAATATGACTGCGAATGAAACTTTTCCTCTCATTTAGATGTTCAACAGGTTTATTCCGTTGTATTCTACTACAGACTCTTATTACGTGTTGAAAATTTCTTACCTAATGGAATCACAATTTACCCCTCCCACAATACTAAAAACATTCCCTTTAAATTAGAGTGCCATGCTACAGACAAATCTATGCTTAAGTACGCAGTACTCATAATTATACTATGGCTTAAGGGAATGATACACCTTTTTCTAATTATCCTATGTAGTTATTTGTTCGTAAAGAACGTTTGACAAACATGACAACGTAACAAACATTTGACAACATGCACAATACGCGTACACAATACGTTTGACAACGTGACAAACTTTTAAAAGATCTCTTAGCATTGCTATTATACTGGATGACTTTATTACCGTCAGGATTTGCGTGTGAGATAGGTAAATGATATAGGTGACGATAGCATGTTAACTTTAAAAAAATTACAATATTTTTTTAAATTAATTATGTACCCATCCTTATCAACCATCTAATTCTAAGTAGGCCGCAGTGGCCGCTTACCACCAGGTGGACTGCGTGTCTGTCTGCCAACTGACTTAGTATAAAAAAAAAACAAAGCAATAGAAATTAAATTCCTTTAAGGATACGCAATCAGAGAGGACTCATTTTAATTCCAGCAAGGTCTTGTTTTTAGGCAAAAGAAGAAATAGAAAATACAGAGAGAATCTATAATGAAAAACCCTATACATACAAAGGTATATAGGTAATTATTTGATATTATGTTATTACTAACGCATTTTGCACGCTTTATGTATATTAAATCATGAAGTAAGTAACATACTTTTTTATACTAACTCAGTTGGCAGACAGGCACGCAGCCCACCTGATGGTAAGCGGCCATTGCAGCCTGTTTCATTAAGGGCCGCTTCACCTGGAAGCGTCGCTCAATGTGCTGCCAGTGTGTAGGCTCATCTGATCTTCGAGCCTCTGATTTTATGTGTACTGGCTCACACATTAATTTTGCCGGAACACAGCCAGAGCTGTTATGGCGGCAGATTTCACCTGTGGGTAGTTAGGCATTCGGACTCTGGAAAGTGAACCTCAATAGGACATTGTAGTATGATAATTTTTCACTAATCATTATGGCAACGTTTGCATAGTGCTGGAGCAGAGAAGTTGCTGTCAACATCACGGAAGAGACAAAGTTTGAACAGGGTACGTAAAACGTTAATATTTTTCGATGTCCTAAGTAATACTGTAGTCTCAAGTATCCCCCATTGACGGTATTTCTCTTTTTCGTAACGACGCTTTCTGAAATAGATTGCAGTGACCGCTAAAATGTAATATGACCATACTACTATTTCCACACATGTTTCTCGTAATTAATGTTTATTTGTAGAAAAAAATATTGTGTTGAAGGAATAAAATAAATAAATGTGCACTTAAAAAAGCCGTTTGAAGCCTTCAAAGCAGATTCCCGAAAGCAGACCGCGCGTGATCCAAGCGTGATTCCTAGGGTTGTCAAGATTGATAGACTTGCAGAAGTCAGACACGCAGCCCACCTGATGGTAAGCGGCCACTGCGGCCCATTCCGCAGTGGCCTCTTACAGTCAGATGAACTGCCAACTGTATTAGGATAAAAAATGAAATAGGCCGATTCATTGAGGAACACTATTCGACGTGCTGTAACCCTTAAACAGCTGTAAAGCTTTGGCGACTTGAAAGAGCAACAATAGAGTTTAATGTCGGATTCTTCTCGACAGTAACAGAACGCCGAAGCTGGCGGTAGAATCGTATCATTGCTTGAAGATTTATAAGGTGTTTTTGCATCCAATATAAATAACAAAATGTTTACTTTGTTTCTGTGTTCTTCCAGGTTTTGATTTCAAGTACGTTGACTGCTACACTTTTTCTGGACACAGCCACAGTCATGGCGGCAAATTTTTATTTTATTTTCTTTTCTTTATTATGAAAAATTTTATTATGTTAACTAACCAGTCGGTCTCTGAACGAACTCTACTACTAACCAGATACCAGGCGAGAATCAAACCGAGGTAGACGTAGTGACCTCTAGGTATACTCGTAATACCCAAACGGCTTCACCTCTATTTCACGAAGGTACACAAGAACTTTCTAAGTTCTTCGTCATCATTTAAGACTCGACTCAATCTCGACAAAATTGAGACAAAGCGTTCGTAATATTTCCTAAGTAATCAATCCTCATAATTTAAAATAATCAACTCGGCTCAAAGTTTGATGAAAAATATCGTCTTCAGCCCTACACTTTTGGAAGTAAATAATTATTACTTAGTATTCGCACCACGTTTTGCCCGCCGAGGCCCGGGACCCACGTGTGAATTTCACTTGAATAACAATGATATTTTCTTATGTTCGGCCATATTTTTTTCTGTTTTGCCCAGCAGGAAGACAAATAGCAACGAGAATGTTTATTTTTTTGGGGTTTTACTTTTTGCTGGTTTGCCTTTTGGCGTTTTTTGTGAGTTTAAAGCGGTTTGTCGCTTTGTTATGGAGTTTTTCCGACTTAGATGAAGATTTTAGACTTTTGTGTTGCACTATAACATGGCATATTTAGTCAACTTGTACGACATTATAAATGTTGACTTTTAAAATAAGAATAAAGGTCCCATATGGTTCTAGCATCGGACTTTAATCGCGGGGTATTGGGTTCAATTCCCGGGTTGCGCATTTGTGTTGGATTTTGACACAGCTCGGGTTTGTGATCGCAGTTCCGCATTTGACGAGTGTGGTGAAGCCAGCACCCATCATTGTTACCCATAAACTTAGTTTATAATCCTACTAATATTATAAATGCGAAAGTCTTAATGATTGGATGTTTGTTACTCAATCACGCCTAAACGGCTGAACGGATTTAGATGACATTTGGCACTCGTATAGTTCATAGCCCAGATTAGGACATAGCTTATAAAATTTCTACGGGAAACGTCTCATTCCCGCGGGATATTTGAAAAAAAAATTACGCGCGGGTGAAACCGCGTGCGGAAAGCTAGTCTGCCAATAATTTCATTAAAAAAAACAGACACAGTTATTTGCGCATTTATAGTATTTATTGCGACGAACCCCAAACTCTCCATTGGGATTTTAATGACAATTTTGCCTCCTTTTTTTATTACGTAGCAACAACAGAACCCTTTATCAAAGGAAATTGACTCATTCATACCCATTCCATCGCGACACACAATCTCGAAATGACGAAATTGTGATCCCATAGCCCCTCAGGCTGTAGCTTTCAATTTGTGGCCTACAATGTTGTGTTTGAATTAGGCTCATCTCAGCTCTTAGCCATCTGTTTTCAGCACCGAGATTACCTCGGAGACGTTTCGCGAAGGTTGTTTTAGGGCAGCGTTAGTCAAACTTGAACTTTATGGACCCTATAGAATAGAAATAATTTATTTCAACTATCAAATGTCATATTTAAGAAAGATGTCCCAAAATGGGGCCACCTACGACGTAAGCTAGGTCAAGAAACAAAAAAAAATTACGGGAAAATGTAATAACATCATTACTATCAAATTTATTTGTCACTTGACTTTGATACTTAAATATATAAGTATTGATGAACAAGTGGTTTCCCACAAGTCTGTATTTGGCAGGCGTGGTGACTATTTATTGTGACGATAACTTAATTTCGATGATTTCGATTTGTCCTGAAGTAGCATATTAAATAAGTTGATAGGTATTTTACTTTTTGATACGAATGTAAGATGGCGTTCCCCAATGAAAAAGAAAACCAGCTGTCCACATTAATAATAAAGTTTATTCAGAGCCATCTTAAGAAGTTTTTGTAAAGAACTTTAATATTTTTCTATGAATGGCAAGGCTTCGTCTAGTTGAGAGTTTGAATTGCCAAACTCTCCCTTATAAACTCAAAAGTAAAGTAAAGTAAGTAGTAGTATATTATTTAAATTAAACTAACGCAATTCGGACTGTTTTATGATTTCACTATCACTTTAGTTGGTAACTATCATCACAGTTGATTGTTATTTGTGTCTTAAATCAAAAATGGGAATATTTAACACACTTTGAGTACCACTGTCGTGGTATCAAGATTTTCGTAAAGAAAATACCTTTTTTGCGTAACGTTGCCATCTTTACAAATAGTTATTATCCTTAATCTAAGCGTGTTTTTGGATGAAGGAATTTTAATAAGCGTTTGAATTTAGCAGGTATATAGGCAATCTCCTATCTGATATCTCTCGGGTTTTTGTGGCATTTCTTTTTTTATTGTACTTATTTTTCTTTTGTCATAATAGCTCTGTAATAGGTTTTCTCGTCATTCTGGTGATATATATTATAATCAAGATCAAGGCCAATGTACTTTACAACATTATTATCCAGGTTTTGTTAAGTCCGGGCTGGTCAATAGCCACAAGGCAGGCACCGCACCGGCTCGCCCAATCGGATGTCAAGGGAAAACCGGGGGAAATTAGTGGGTAGTGGACGCTTTAGTGTCGAGTCCTACACACGGCCGCAGGTTTAGCTAGCCTGCGGTTATGGTGCATAAAGGCATTCTCCTCCAAAAAAAAAAAAAAGAAAAAAAATGGATTTGGACTTGCGTCCAGTTTTATAAGAGTGACTGCTATCTAACTTTCTCCTCCTCCTCCATAGCTCTAGCTGCTTTTAACAGGAGAACTAGAACAATTTGATCATGGATATACGGCCTTTTTTTTTTTTTTTTTTTTTTTTTCGGAGGAGAATGCTTTTATGCACCATAACCGCAGGCTAGCTAGACCCGCGGCCGTGTGTGGGACTCGAGACTTAAATGTCCACTACCCACTAAACTCCCCAGGTTTCCCCTTCACTCCCAATTGGGACGAGCCGGTGCCAATGGATATACGGCCTTTTGATTTTATTTAAAAGCAATTTTCATGATTTTTTGACGACAATGATTTAATCGAATGAAAATTTAATTCCTTGAATCATGTTACTTAAACCATCGGAACAAGCAAGCATTATATACTGTCATATTATTGTATAAATGTGTTAAATACATATATTTAAATCACCAAGGTCGCGTCACTTATGTCAAAATTTGGGACCGAAACCAGAAATTGGACACCTGACCCACAATAATTAAGGTGACCGAAAAAAACGTCGAATGTATTTATTATGTGGCAGACAGAATGCGAGATTAAGGCCAAGATAAAAAATGCCTAAAGTTTGTCAGACTTATTTATTTTGACAGATTATAAATAAGGAATTTTGTTAAGATTTACGAATAAATAGGTACTGTTTAGAATTTTATCTCGAAACTTTTAAAAATATTTGTATTTTTCACACCTACATAATTATTAGCATCCTGCAATATTTTATTCGATATTGTTTCTGTCGTGCTATTTTTTTAATATTCACTTCTTTAACATAGTTATTGTATCGTACAATTGTTATAAACATAACATTTTATGTAGTTTGTTTATGTATTTCATATCATATATGGGTGGTTATTGTGTCTCTTTTGTCCTTCTCTTAAATGACAGTTTTATCTAACCGGACATATTTTCCCCGAAACCAAGTTCGTCACAAGGCTAGCACCGGCTCGTCCCAATTTGGGTGTGAAGGGGAAACCGGGGGAGTTTAGTGGGTAGTGGACACTTTATCTCGAGTCCCACAAACGGCCGCAGGTCTAGCTAGCCTGCGGTTATGGTCCTCCGAAAAAAAAGTTCGTGATAATTTGACCCGTCAGATAACAGTGATGCTGTCTTATTTTTACATAAATTACAAAATTAACAGTATTTAATTAAATTATCAGTGGTGAAACGGGGCCACAGTGTTTTGACATCTTGACCTTTCAAAGCAAGATGACACAACACTTCTAGCCATTTTCATATTCCCCTGACTTCCCATCACACCTGCGACATACATAATATGGTTGAACCCGATCTTGTGAGAAGCCTTTCATTTCGTGCCGCCAGTTATTTTGTTTTTACTGACACAGCGCCGGTAACTGGTGGTTAGATTGTATGGAAGCGGCTATTTAGAATGTGTGGTTATGAGATTTGAGTAGGTACCGAGTAGTTTTTCGTAGAACTTTGTGTTAAAAAAAGTGATCTTTGTGTTAAAAACGAAACTAATAATGTTCTTTGTGTTTATAACTATAATGAAAGTATCAACTGTGAAATAATGCCAAATCTGTAAACGGTTTTAATAGTGAAAGAAGTACCTAAGTATCTATAAGACCAAGTTTATTCAAAGCTTTTTACCTAAGTAATAATTTTCTTTTTTTGCTTAAATTCTTTCTTGGCATTTCCTCTTCAGCATGAAAAGTGTCAATACATCTATTAACAGTACTACTTACGTAAGTAACTATTTAATAATCTGTGGTACTACAAAGTCACAATAGGAATTTAGTTTGTCACAATTAAAATATTTTTACATAATTATTGTTGTTATTAAATGTGAGTATTATAATTATGTGGTCACATACATATTTTGTAGTAAGTTTTGGACATTAAAAATTTTGTTTTGTTTGTTTTGTAAATTTTGACAATATGACTTTTTATTCAGACACATTGTTATTTCGAAAACAGTAGGGAAAATAATAATACCATATTAAAGTTTAAAAAGTAACCATTATGAAAAAAAAAACTTTTTAATTCATAAAGTCCCACTCCACCCAACCACAGCCGGGCACCAAACGGAAGCCTACACAGAGCCCAGCGTCCGTACCCAACAATCAAGCCCAACACGCAACTCTGTCCACGTCTCATACCATATAGTAATGAACGAAGCTTTAATATTACGAAATACGAGGTTTTGTTTATATATCCTTTCTGCCAAGTGATATTTCAGTTGGCCGATGTTTTTTTTTTTATGTCAGAGGCGGCAAACCGCAGCCAGCGGGTCGCCTGATGGTAAGCAATGACCGCCGCCCATGGACAACTGCAACACCAGAGGGATCGATGATGCGTTACCCAGCCTATGGGGATGCCGGCACATACAAGCCAGACGAAACGCAATAGTAGTCACTATTATTTCACGCTGGTGTTATGTGTGAGGGTAGTACTTCCTCGGACGAGCCGGCCCATTCGTGCTGTAAAAACAGCATGGCTCTACCACTACTCCGATGGTCCGATGATCTCATAAAGAGGAAATCGCGGGAATCTACTTGATGCGGGTGGCGCAGGGCTGACCGGTTGGAGGATGGATTGCAGTGGGCGTCTTTCGACTAAAGTGATGATGATGGCGGAAACACATTATGGCCATATTCGGATGTATTATTAGAAAGTATCAATTTATTTAAGATACTGTACTGTAATGTTAAATGTTTTTCTCTCTTTCTTCTTTCTTTCTGTACAACGTCTTGCACAGTACCTAAGTATAACTTGTACAATATTTGCAAGACATCGGATAAACATCTATATCTACATATATTAATTTATACTAATATTATAAAGAGGAAAGATTTGATTATGTGTTTGTTTGTTTGTATTGAATAGGCTCCGAAACTTCTGAACGGATTTGAAAAATTCTTTCACTGTTTTAAAGCTACTTTATCCCCGAGTGTCATAGGGTACTATTTATCCCGGAAAAAGGGGAGGAAGGGGGGAATAAAAAAAAAGAAATTACGCGTAGACCGCGGGCGAAAGCTAGTCTTGTATAAAAATATCCGTACCGATAAAAACAGGCATGCCATTATGCATACAAAATTAAATGTTTGTTTCGTGCGGGTTTGCTGGTGTAATTGATTTTAAAATCAGACTTATATAACAAGTAATTATCGCTATAATTTTGTCCTTGATTAATTACAAATCCTCTATAATACCCGGAGCGGAACGTGTCAAAACGTCAATTATAACGCTCCAATCGACGGCACTTAATCCTGCGATTACGACTAAAGGATTTCATAATGTAAGCTCAATGAGATTTGTTTTGTTGCATTAAATTATGTATATTAAACTAGCCTTTTGCCCGCGGTTTCACCCGCGCGTAATTACTTTTTTTTTTTCAAATATCCCCCCGTCCTCCCACCTTTCCGGGATCAAAGTACCCTATCCTATGTCACCCGGGGATAGTGTAGCTTTTCACCAGTGAAAAAATTTACAATATTAGTATAGACTAAATAAGCACTCGGATTCGCTTTATATTTTTATAGGTAATTCATCAGTGGACAGACATGCACGCAGTTAGCAGCTGGTAAGTGTACCATCAGGTGAGCTGCATGCCTGTGGGCTGCAGTAGCCCCTCCTACTGCGGCCATATGGGTCTTTTAATCAGGAAGAGTCGCTGAATGTGCTGCCAGACTGTAGGCTCATCTGATCATCGAGCCTTTGATTTCAGTACTGGCTCCCACATTAATATTGCCGGAACACAGCTGTTATGGCGGCAGATTTCACCTGCAGTAGCTAAAAAGTCCTACCACCAACCAGACGCAAGGTTGGAATCGAACTCACGACCTCCGGGTTTTATATCCGAGCTTAGCCGTTGCTCCACCGAGACGGGCAATTTTTTTTAAACTACATCAGTTGGCAGGCAGACACACAGCCCACCTGTTGGTAAGCGGTCACTGCGGCCTATTCCATTGAGGTACACTTCATCAGGAAGCGTCGCTCAATGTGCTGCCAGACTGTAGGCTCAATCTGATCTTCGAGCCGTTAATTTGGGTCCGGCCGTTATGCCCCCATTCCGGTTTGCCCCCGGCCGGTATGCCCCCACGCGGTTTAACGGCAAACTGGAACAAATTTACTTAAAATTGTGGGGGCATACCGGCCGGGGGCAAACCGGAATGGGGGCATAACGGCCGGACCCGTTAATTTCAAGTGTACTGGCTCCCACTTTAATATTGCCGGAACACAGACAGAGCTGTTATGGCGGCAGATTTCACCTGTGGGGGTGGTAGCTAGCCAGTCAGACATTGAAAAAGTCCTACCACCAACCAAAATCAAAAAGAATACTTTTTTTATTCTCCTATCACATTGTAAGTAAGAATCAATGCTTGATCCTTCGCTCGATGGCAGGGGCCGAAACCGAGTAAGTAAATAAACATACATTAATAATTGACTGAGCTTATTTTAATTCGTGAGCTCTCGATAATTGCGATACATTCAAAATGGAAATTGACATTTACGACTTCATCTGATTTACCTTTAAATGGTGATGTGATTTTAATTATATTAAGTAATTACCCGCTTCGCTATGGTATGTTATCGGATTAATTTTATAAGCTAAATATACATATATTATAAAGAGGAAAGATTTGATTGTTTGTTTTTTTTTTGTTTTGAATAGGCTCCGATTTGAATAATGCTTTCACTGTTGGAAAGCTACACTATCCCCGGGTGACCCCGGGAAATGTGGGGGGGGGGGGTGATAATTGACATAAAGAATTACACGCGGGTGAAACCGCGGGCGGAAGGCTGTAATGATACCTATAATAGTCGTGTACTCCGAAGGTAGGTCCAATCCTTGCCTCAGTTTTATGTAGTGGATTTTTTTACCAAGTCCTATTATCCTTAATCTACTGTGTATGTTCAAAGAACATTAAAAAACTTTCAAAAACTACTAATTTTTAATTTGTTTATGACAGAAAAATATTTTATCCAAAAAAAACAGCGTGTTTAACGAAAATAAATACCAAGATGATATTCCTTTCAAAGTTTTTCTGCAAAACAAACTAAGCCTTACAAAAGGCCAATTAAAGTTTTCTTTTAGGACAAGCTCAAATTTCGCATATCAAAGGACATTTTAAGGTTGATTGAGATCTGAAAAAAATATTTGAAGCATTTACTTTTGAACTGACTGTTGACCACCTGCGTGGAATAGTGGCTAAGCCACTTGGGTATAAAACCTGGAGGTCGTGGGTTCGATTCCCGTCTTGGGTCTGGTTGGTGGTAGCACTTTTTCAGAGTCTAACGGGCTAGCTACCACCTCCACAGGTGAATTCTGCCACCATAAAAGCTCTGGCTGTGTTCCGACAGTATTAATGTGGGGGCCAGCCTAGACTTGAAACCAAAGGCTCGAAGACCAGATAAGCCTACAGTTTAGCAGAACATTGAGCTACGCTTATAGGTGAATTCTCCCTCAATGGAATAGGCCGCAGTGACCGTTTACCATCAGGTGGGCTGCATGTCAGATAGGTTCATTCCCGTTCGTCCCACCAGGCTTCGTCCCACCAGTGGGACGAACGGGAATTGAATAAATTAATTAATTTTTATTCCCGTTCGTCCCACCAGCAAGTTCAGTGGGACGAACGGGAAGTGAATATAAGCATTCCCGTTCGTCCCACTGGTGGGACAAACTTGGTGGGACGAACGGGAATGAACCGTCAGAGTAGAGGCATGCTTCTGTCCAATAGCGTAAATCCTCACTCAATAGTCACGAACTTTGCCGGGGCCTGTAACAAAGCCTCGTTTGCTATTCGGCAGAATACTCCGCGAACAGGAGGGGTTAGTTTGGTTTGAAAGGACGATTGTTCACTGTATTACATTCCCTACATTACAAGAAGTAGTGGGTTTTTACTTTAAAAAGGCTTAAGTTTTAGCTATCATAACAGGCTCTTTAATTGTATTGATGTGTATAGTTTTACCTATTAGAATTAACGTTTTTACCTAATAACTGCGTTGTTTTAATTAAGCGTATGCACCAATGGATTTGCATAATGACTGCATAAGTTAATACGCAGTGAAATGAATACTAATTGTCTATTACAAATGTTTTGGACGGCGGTGATTGCTTACCATCAGGCGACGCGCTGGCTCTTTTGCCGCCTCTGACATTAAAAAAAAACATAACATAAGCTTATGCTTTGTCTATGGATATACAACATCAAATGACCTTTTTTTTGTAAAAATATACTTATAGTACGAGACACATCATAAGATCCAAAAGGTAAACTTAATGTCTCAAGGCAATATCTACCAGTCAACCTTTGGACCAAGCAGAAAGAAATATTGGGTAGTTCTTATAAACAAAGAACGTGAAAACAGAAATAAACAAAAAAATAAATAAGTAGTCTATTTATTTAAATCTTAAGTTCTCCATAAATCTTAAGATGGCCGTCAACCCCTAAGACGCTGTTTGCAAAGAGAGGTTATTTGAAAAGTTTTCAACGGGACCCGTGTTTTTAAACATCCGAGCTCGCCCACAATGGTCTTCCTACATTAACGAGCATTAGATAATTTATCATGGCTAAGATATTGCATAGTGCTTAATCTGTGCCAGAGAGACAGAGACAGAGAGATATTATAAATGCGAAAGTTTGGATGTTTGGATGTTTGTTACTCAATCATGCCTAAACGGCTGAACGGATTTAGATGAAATTTGGCACACGTATAGTTTATTACCCGGATTAGGACATAGGCTATAAAATTCCTACGGGATACGTCTCCTTCCCACGAGATATTTAAAAAAAGAAATAACGCGCGGGTGAAACCGCGTGCGCTAATATTTACACGAGAAATTGACCGCCTCAGTGCACAGTGGTGCAGTGGCTAGTACCTAGTTACTTTAAATCGAAAACAACGTCAGAAGTCCTGGGTTCAAATCCCAGGTCATCTTGAATATAAAATGTATAGACAACTTTGGTTTAGCTTATACTTCTATAAACCTCCCTTTTAAAATACATTATAATTATACATCGTTATCGCGCGGGCAGTTTCGGGGCGACGCGTGAATACTGATGAATAGGGTTGCCACGCATGGATCTTTTTTTTTAAATTATATTTGACCAATAAAAATATCGATTTTTAAATCGATATTATGCATTGAATCTATTTGTAATCCTAAATCGACCACTGACACAACAATGTTACCTTACGATTTTTTTCGGTTTCGATAACTTAACCAATTTTATGAAAATGTTATTTTTATCCTAATTACTCATTTATAGCTGTATGATGTCAATTTCTGACTTACTGGACTGAATCAACCCTCAGAGAAAGTGTTGCTAACTTAAACAACGCTTCTACACTACTTTGTCCCAATTTTGAATACAATATCAAAATAGAAATAATATTCTATTTATCCTCATAAGGTATTTATCCTCATAAGGAATATACATAACATGAAAGGCTTTAATTTAAAGAATAAAAAAACATGCAAATATTCTAATACTCGTTATATACGTGTGACAGCCCTTCGGTCATCTATGCGTCGCCCCCAAACTGCCCGCGCGATAACGATGTATAATTATAATAAACGGAGTATAGATTTGCTAAAGACAATAATTCTAACCGAAGATGATATTTTATCTAAACTAAAAAAACTAGATCCATCTAAAGGCGCAGGGCCAGACGGTGTACCGCCATCCTTTATAAGAGCTTGCGCATCAACTTTGGCATTCCCCTTAACAGTAATCTATAATCGAGCCTTGACCACAGGCGAGTTTCCCTCCGCCTGGAAAGTTGCTAAGGTTGTACCAATTTTTAAAAGTAGCGACGAACGCCTAGTTACTAATTACAGGCCCATTTCTATACTGTCAACTTTTGCTAAGGTCTTAGAATCTCTAATATATCCTTTTATCCAACGTCATTTCAAACACCTCATCACGGATCACCAGCACGGGTTTGTCAAGAGTAGGTCGACTAATACCAACCTAGTCCTTTATTTAGATAAAATTGTAGCTGCAATGGACAAACACAAGCAAATTGACGCGATTTACACCGACTTCAGCAAGGCATTTGACACCGTTTTGCATAAAGTTCTTTTGCAGAAACTTGCTAACTACGGAATTGCTGGAAATATTTTAAAATTCTTAGCATCATATCTTAACAAAAGAAGTTTTTACGTTGTAATGGACGGCTTCAGGTCTGATCTCAGGGACGTGACTTCGGGAGTGCCTCAAGGTTCGCATTTGGGTCCGATTTTATTTAATATCTTTATTAATGATATTGCGAATTGTTTCCACTTCTCCACTCCATTCTTATTCGCGGATGATCTCAAATTTATTCGAGTGATACAATCCCAGGAAGATGTGTCTATGATGCAACAGGACTTGGAAAGGCTACTGGATTGGTGTGAAGTAAATGGAATGAAACTCAATTCCAAAAAATGTTTTCATATTAAATTCACTCGTAATGTAAAGAGTATTTGTTCCACATATAGTATACGAGGCAACCATATTACGGAAGTAGACACAATAAAGGATCTGGGAGTTACACTTGATCGGAAACTGACATTTACTCCACATGTAGACAACATACTAAAGCAGGGAAACAGAATGTTGGGCTTCGTGATGCGCAATGGCAGAGCATTCCGCAAACCTCAGACTCGTATCAACATTTACAATAGCTTAGTACGTAGTATCTTGGAGTACTGCAGCGTAGTATGGAGACCACATTATGCGACCCATACTTTAAGGATCGAACGGGTACAGAAACGGTTTATGTGGCATCTAGCGGGTTCTTTCGGTGTTGCAAAGACAATAAAATCGTATAAGGAAAGGCTTAAGTATTTTAAAATGCAATCCCTGAATCAGCGTAAAGATCTTCTGGACTTAACTTTTCTTTACAAAGTTCTGAATAACAACATCGATTGTAGCCAATTGCTACGCAAGTTTTGTTTTCGTGTGCCACGTTCTGTTCCGCGTAAGCCAATAAAACCCCTTTATGTGCCATTTCGTAGAACTGTCCTAGGTCAAAACTCGGCTATACCACGTCTGTGCAAGCTACTCAATCAGTTTTGTTCGTCTGTGGATGTGTTTTCTGACAGCATTTCCAAATTCAAATTTAATATTAGGAAAACATGGTATTTAGAATAATTGTTGTTGAATTAATATATTTTTATTTTGCAACTATTAGAAAATGTAACAAAAATTGTATTTCTGTGCGGTCGGCGGCACATGGGCCTGCCGCGGTCTGTTGAGAATGAGAATGTTAACCCCACATTCCACAGTGCGGTAGATCGATGAGTCGCCGGCCGAACTGCATGTCGTTCGTGTTTAAATTGTGCATATGCTGTGTTACCTTAATGTAGCTATACAATTAGTTGAAGATGTAACTTTGTATGTATACCTTAATGATAAGAATGTTGTATCTAGCTTTGGTAACCTAAATAAATAAATAAATAAATAAAGCCAATGATATTTTTTTAATGACATAACATTGGTCAAAGCGAGAAGTGACAGGTAATATTAGTGTCATAGTAGTATTAACAAAGATTTAATTTAGACTAAATTAATGTAAAACAACCTACCTTTAATAGAAGTGACAATAATCCAAAACACCTGTTTAATGGTACGACTTTTAAGTAACATTATTAATAACGTATAAATCTCGTATTCAAATTATAATTAACCGTATACGACGATTAGCCATTAATATGAGGTATATTAACTCCTTTTGATTGGCATTGTCACAGAACGCGTGGAAAACAGTGAAGAGAAAAAAATATAATGTTGTCCCTAAGATCTCGGCATCGAATTTGGCGGGCGCTAGCGGGGCGGCATCGGCAGCGGCAGCGGCGAGACGTTTTTTAAGGAATCCAAAGACCCGTCCTCGAACACAGCGGAGCGGGAGCGCTAGCGGCGGCGCAGGCGCACTGCTGTTCACCGCTTGACAGCATCGTACCGCTCTTGACGGCCCGCGTCAAGCGGTGACCGCAGTGCGCCTGCGTGCTCCGCTGCTCCCGCTGCCGCGAAATTCGAGGCCGAAGCCTTAGCGATTTTCGAGGAAAGAGCATATTAAAGCCTAATGGCCAGCACCGCATATATAGGGTCACATTTTATTAAGGGGCAATATTTTAAAAATTGATTCTACACTAAAAATAAAAGATATTCATACAGTATATTTTCTTTGTTAATACGATAGTTTTCGAGAAAAACGAAGACTTTCATCTTGCTTTAATAGTCAAATACTACAACCTGTGTATTACGTGAAATACGCTTGTTTACTATCGATACTAGAAAAGTCAATGTCAAACAACTTTACTCAATGGAACTACTTTGCGGGTCTTCCCGCCTCTCTACTTGCCTTCTCGCTCTTTAGCTATAGCGCTCTTGCTCACACTTGATGGCCGGCCTCCATTAGTGTTACCACCGTGGGAAGTTGTCGCTAGATCTAGGGTAATTTACAATAGTTCAACCTTGTCTTCATTTCAAAATGTAGAATTTCTTATAAAAGCATAGGTGAGGATGACCACTTACGGTCTAAAAGTGGTTACCTATACGGTAACCAAATAGCAGCTCCGGGCAACGCAAACTGGCACTACGGCCAATAAATATGGTAGTTTATGACTGAACGTACCCATAAAATTTAAAATGCACTAATTACTTAGTACCTACTTCCCCACACTTGCGCACTAAAACTGCAAGTGTTGTTTGTGTGATATCGACACAAACAACGTGTTCTCAGCTGTTCGTGACTTCATTGATTGACTACCATGCTAAGTACTTACCTACTTGTCGTCGTTGTGTGGTGGTCTCTAATACCAACCATGTCGGAGAGCTCGAATTGACTCTCTCCTCGTGCGCTAAAAGCAAAGTTTTCTGAAACGCCAGCTCCATAGTTCCCTCATGCACACACTCAGTTTATTTTAACCACATTATTGTCGCGACAGAGCAAGGGTGACATGAGCAATCGCTGTATGGTTTTTCGCAATAAGATTTTTCGCACAAACGTTACATCGCACTAACAAATTATCGATGTAATAAAATGCGTTGATCCCACCGACCGAGCCATCGAAATCCGAACACTGTAGATATTCGTTCGCTGTCGCACCTGCGACCGTAATAAATAGTACGAAATTTTCACTTAATTACACTACACTTCTCACAATCAATTCTTCCTCACTACAAAACAAAGTACACCGTGATAATCGCATAAATCCCAAAAACAATAGCGCATTTGAAGACTCGCGCGCGACCAAATTAATAGTCCAGTCAACGAAGCTCTAACTTTGCCATTTTAGATGAAAAGCTGAAACTGGTGCCAAATTTTTCGCTAAAGACTCCGTAATAACATACTAAAAATGCAGGGTCGTGTCGTGAGTCACCGGGGTCATACGAAAAAAAAAATGGAAAAGGGTGAAAAAAATACTTTTTCCTAAAAATCTCGAAAACTAACTGAAAAATGAGAAAAAGTGTCAGACAAAAGTCGTAGAAAATTACTTTGTCTACAAAAAAGGTTATTATCAATTTGCGCGTATCGCGCACCGTTTCCTAGGAAATCGCGTACAAAGTGCGAAAATTCGCACAAACAATGTTTTTCGTTTAAATAGAATTTTTACAAATTTTTCAATTAAAAATTATTTTTATGCATTCAAAGAGATTTCCGTCTTCTTTTTATTAATTTGATTCTACATCTTAAGTGCACTTTGTACTCGATATCCTAGCAAACGGTGCGCGATACGCGTAATTGATAATAATCTTTTCTGTAGACAAAGTAATTCTCTATGTACATCTTTTGTCTGAAACTTTTTCTCATATTTTTGTTAGTTTTCGAGATTTTTAGGAAAAAGTACTTTTTCACCCTTTTCCATTTTTGTTTTCGTATGACCCCGGTGACTCACGACCCTGCATTTTTAGTATGTTATTACGGAGTCTTTAGCGAAAATTTTGGCACCAGTTTCAGCTTTTCAGCTAAAATGGCAAAGTTACAGCTTCGTTGACTGGACTATAACTAAAATTGCCGAAAGAAACTTATCGGAAGGACACTAGTGTTGTGTACCAATGAAGATATTTCGATAAATTATTTAGTTTCTATGTTTAAAAAACAAACTACCTACTATGATATTGCTAATAAAGTAATAATACGATAAATTAAACAAATTACTTATTTTTTTGTTATGCTCAAATGTCATAGTTGATTAAACCCCTAACATGTTAATTCATTTTTTCAGCTAAAAATAAATTACTTTATTGTCCGCATAAACCCGAGCTGTGTCCGAAAAAACTGATACAAAGTTAGCTCGACCCGGGAATTTAACCTAGGACCTCAAGATCTCAACACGGTACCAACTACTAGACCATCGGGGTGTATCTTATTTATTTATTTTTAGCAAACTCTTTAATGCTTTGATTAATCCTCTTAGTAAAAAAATATCGGTGTGAAAGTATTGTATCGAGTTTTTGGTCACAGCACTAATGCTGGGGGCTGATCTGTTCGTGTGTCGTAGTTGTGAGTCGTCTCAAGCGCCGCTAGCGGCCAGCTTGAGTCATACCTTCTTTTAACACGTTCGCTGCGATATAAGGCCGAAAGACCCGATGCATGTGCTACCACTCTGTGCGGAGGTGAAAAACGTGAATTTCTCCCTGGTGCGGGGGCTGGTACTATGAGATTTCTGCATGTACAAAAGAGATAAGTATACATTTGAGTTTAGGACCTTATGGGCAACTCAATTAAGCTTAAACTTGTGCATAAGGTTTTTCGGCCCGATAACGCACTGGTTGATATTTTTTTCGATTCCTTGCGGATACCGGGTCGAAAAGCCCGTCATAGGTTATAAGGTTATTCCACCCCCTCCCGCACTGTTGTAGGTGTTTCTTCCGATTAGTGTTGTTACGTAATTATCGAGAACGGACGCATAATACGGTAGTGCATAATTTAAGACTTTAGAGTGTCTGTGTGCGTTTTTGTGTGGTTTAAAACCTTTAATTATGCCTCGACCAAATGGGCGATGTCAAAAAATGCGGAAAATAACGTTTCAACAAGAAAAACAAAAAAGTGAAAGTGTACATTCTGATGTAGAAAAGCCGAAGTGCATAAAAGTTTTTGTAAAAAAACGAAAAAAAAGTAATGATTTCTATGAAGCCCATACGTAATTTTTCAATGAACGATATTACAAAATATAATGTCTCGATAACTGATTGCACATCACTAATAATTCTCCAATTGAACCTGTTATTCAGTGCGGCATCGGGTTGTAAGACCTTACACTTATTTTTACATATACCTCTTAAGTAAATAGAAGGAACCCGGGGCGAGGCCAACACTAAGACAATCAACTCGTCTACTAGCGATATTGATAGGTAGATATCCAAAATTTAAAGCTTTCGCATAGTTACAGTCATTTATTTCCGACAATACCTTACCGGGCCTATCAACCTTACAACGCAGTGGTGGAGAGTTTAAGTAACAGGTCAATCGGCCTTATAACGCACCATACAAAAAAACGCCAGGTTCGGTCCCGCAGCGAGCGTGTTAAAGAAGCCGCCCAGAGGCAAGTCGAAAGGCCAGGTTCGGGAGTGTCGACATTTGCACAAAGTGCCGCCGAAACATCACTACACATGCCTTCTGTCTAATTTTGTTTATTTTGCAGCGGATACTACATACAACATTTTGATTATTTTTTTCTTGTGTTTTTCTGGCCAGTAATAATTATTTTGAAAATGGAAATAAATGTCGTATCGTCCGGATGCGCTACATATTCTACATAACATTCTTAGGTGCGGACTACAAGGGAGTGTCGTTCAGTTCGTCGAATATTTTCGTAAAGCAGTGACGAGTGCGCGAATCGTGTGTTTGACGCTATGATATACGAGTGACCGGGAGGTTTTAACTGCTGTGCATTGTGTTGATCGTGCCAGATTGTGTAAGATTGTGTGTAGCAAATGGAGGTCGGACTCGGCACATTCAACAATTGTTGTAAATAGTAAGTAATTTTTTAAATAGTAGAATTGTAAATATTGACTTTGAAACATGCCAAGTTAATGCACATTGTTATTTTAAATCGATCACTTTGTATTTAACATCGTTTATTAGACATCGTTAATGATACTCGTATACCTAAATAACGAGTGCAATAAATTGTTAGTCCAAAACTTGAAAAAACGTGATGGTAAGTCATATTTCAAAATAAAATTTAAAAATTCAATATTAGGGTATTATGTAGTGTGTGCAGGGTAACACTTATTGAATGAAATGAGAAAAAGAAACGGCGATAAGTAGAACCGCTTTAAAATGACATTTGCAAAGAGAGAGGATCGATTAAAAAGAAAGAGAACGGCGATAAATAGAAGCCATTTTTAAATAATTCATCAATGAAAATAGGGTCGTGCAAAGTTCATCTCATACACAGGTTGTTCCCAAAAATATTAGATTTTTTTTGTTTGAAAACGTTAAAAATGAAACTATTAGGAATATTTAAACAATATATCATGCATTGTGTGTGTATAACATAAATTGATTTTCTTATAAAATATTGCCCCTTAATAAAATGTGACCTTATATATTACTACTGTTTTTTTTATAAAAACAATGTACTAGATATTTGACCCACAAAACAAGAGTTTTTTTTTGGTTTTGTAGTTTGCACTATCTAATGCGCTATATGAACAAAATAAATAAAATAAAAATAAATGTGAGTAGTTTCAACTTTTGTGTTAAGGGTATCAGAAACTAAGGTAGATCATTCGAACCTACGATCTTTGGCGTAGTAGGCATGAGACGGTTCACTGTTTTTAAATGTACTGTGGCTATTATATACTAATCTTAATGTGATGTATGTTCATGTAAGGTGTTGAATAGTTCTGTAAATGGGTATCATTATAGGACCTGAATAGCACTTTACTGAGGATTACTTTATTTAGCTTAATTAACTTTCCATGTTTAACCTTAGCTTGATTGTGGTTTCTAGTCGAATTGAGACTAACAGATAACACACAACTTATAATACCTAAGTATATCATTTTACCTTTAATATTCCTCAAAAATTGTTTTGGCTTCTGTTATTTATATCCCTGAAGTTTTTTTTTTTTGTTTTTGTTCAATTTTTGAAATTGACCTTTTATTTGTTATTTATCTTCTTCTTTTTATTTTTATGTGTTTGTTGTTTGTTTATATTGAATAGGTTCCGAAACTACTGAACCGATTTTAATAACTCTTGTTCACTGTTGGAAAGCTACACTATCCCCGGTGAACATAGGATAATTTCGATCCCGAAAATGTGGGCGGAAGGGGGGATATTTGAAAAAAGAAATTACGCGCAGGTGAAACCACGGGCGGAAGGCTAGTTTATTTATAAAATTAAATATAGGTGTACCTGACGTAAAAGTTTTCTATTTATTTATATGGTACCTAACACCCATGCAATTTGACGTTAACTGTAAACAATGTTATTTAATTAAACGTTGATTTTATAAATTTTATAAGTATGTATTGAAATTGCTTAAAGTATAATCGATGAGACTGATAACAGACTTTGCGCAAGATATTCGAAACAGCGTAACAAATAATGATAGACAAGCCTGCTTTTTGGAAAGGTTGTGTTTTATTTTCATTAAATTTGTATATTTCACGTAATTACTAATTACACGGTTGGTCGCTCGTTCTCCAGACCCGTTAGGAACTTGTTTTATTGCTATGGTTTATTAAATCTTTGATGATCTCTGCGACAGGTGTCGCAGTGACATTACTAGAGGCGTAGTCTTACCTTAAACGAATGTTAAAACTTCGATTCGTAATTAATCGATTCTTCTATCGATCCACACTGAACGATTGAGGACCTCTAATAAAACTAAAGGACATCCTCATCTCATGGTTCGATGGCACATTTGGCATGTTCTATGACTATGCGCAAACATTTATGTGATAAAGATTTGTGTTTGTCCTGTGCTGTGTGTGTCTGGATGTTAAATATTGTAATTAAGTACCAATTTGTGGTAACTTCGTTATTTTTGATCGTAACACATGTCATGTGCTCTTTTCACTAACTTTGGGATCAGCTCAATGTATAAGATATAGTTTGGTTGTTTTTCGGAGATTCTCAAATTATTATTTTCGAATTTCAGACTTTAATCATATTCAAATTGTTTTATCCAAACCGACTTACTTCTAATTAAATTAATTGGCTTTTTATTATAAAATTGTACGTTTAAAGAGATAAACAAAAAGAAAATTTTCCGATGTTTTAAAATTTCATAATCGATTATTACGTGTAAGCGAATGATAATAGCAATGAACATCTCTAAGTGGGCGGGAACCTACAATCATGAACGTTATTTCTCTTCATACATTTGTCAGTCAAAAATTGTGAAATTTAACAGCTGTCAAATCGATGACAGCTGTCGCAGAGATCATCTAAGATTTAAAACACCATAGTGATTATGATTTGCAACAATATACTGTGAAGTGAGTTTAAAGGTCGGTTTATATTTGTGTAGCTTTTCGTAACGAGATGCCTCCGATAAGTAATGGCTTCCTAAATTCCCTGGTGGGTTATGCAAAGGGCATAAAAAATGTCTCAAGTGCAAATAAATTATTTGTTTTATTTTTCCTTTGCTTGAAAACACTGCTTCTAAACAGACCTTTAAACGCCAATTTTCAACTTTTTTTTCAATTTTATTTTTAATTTTTATACCATTTCAAAAATCGAGAGAGACTGTGGGCTATAAATATAGTTCACTATCTCGGAGGAAGGTTTCTCCTCCTTCAGGGTTGGAGGTGGTGTGTGGGTCCTCCCACGCCCACTAAACCTCATGGTGATTCTCCTAGCCCAATGGCTCTGTTCTGTCATTTAATTAATGAATAATGAATGGATTTTGTTTTTTGTTTATAAAGGAATAGGATTGGCTATTGACCAGCCTATCCTGGGGTGCCCCGACTTAAGGGGCCTTAAGTCGGGGTGGCGCCTAGCGAGGGCCACCTGAGAAACTAGGTGACTCCCAGACTTGGCTCAGGTGTTAGGGAACTACCACCCGCGTGTTGGGCTGTGTGCCTGTGTTCCAACTGACCTGGAACATAATACTTTTTTTAGTTCAATTCGCAAAAATAGTAAAATCGAACGGTGTGAATCCGGTTCGGTTTGGTGTCGTGTTTCAAATGAATTTGTTTCGGATTACGATCGCCATGGAAATGTTTGTCGGTGTTTATCTCATTACCTAACAATCGTACAATGAATAATTTGTTCTGGTTTTGCTGATAATTATGCACATTTTCTAGATTTTAGTGCATCGTTTGTCATTTAATGCGTGTAATTTGAGTATTTTTGGACTAATCTACTAATTACTGATTGGGTTATTGCTCGTTTGATTGTTAACTGATTTGTCTAACATAAATCTTTTGTTCGAGTTCCATCCAATTGAAATATATTTTTATGCAATTGATATGAATGCGTAAAATAAGTTCCGCTTTTAGTACGTACTAATTCTAATAGCATTTAAGTTACCTTCCTATTTAATGTCCAACTGCAGAGCGAACTTAGTTATTCGATTTTGGGCCAGCGATTTTCATCTACATTTGCAAACATGCCTTATAGTGCTGTTTTTTGAACACACCTCGGGTTTGTGATCACCAATCCGCATTTGACAATGTTCAACGTGGTGATAAAGCCAGTCAGTATTACTTGATTATAATTATGGAGGTAGGGCCCTGCAGTTGATCGTTAAATAGACTGATACTTTTATTTTGATTCACTAATTTTTTCCACATTCGCAAACATATTGTCTTATTATTGTTGAAGCGTATTGAAGGCGGAAACATTCGGACTGTTAGTCCCGAAGGTGGCGTCAAATTGAGTGATTGTTATTGGACAATCGATCAGTAACATGTGACTTAGAATAGTACAGCATACGCTCTAGCGTATATGGTACTATTGATTTATTTTAGTATGAGCTTAGGTTGTTTTTATTTATGATCTCAGTGGCATTTGTATAAATGCCAACTTTATGCGTTTTGTGCTTTATTGCGTTTATGTACCATAACAACAGGCTAGCTACACCTGCGGCCGTGTGTGGGACTTGAGACTAAAGCGTCCACTATCCACTAAGCTCCCCCGGTTTCCCCTTCACACCCGATTGGGACGAGCCGGTGCCAGCCTTGTGGCTATTGCCAGCCAAGTTTCGGTTTGACCCGGGATTTGAACCCTTCACCGTGTGTTCTACTAGACACTGTATTACGAAAGCAGTCAGACAGAATAGACCGGTCATAACTTACTAAATGACTAAAGCATTTGCGATGCCATAATATGGCATAAACAAGCATTAAAAGTTCCTCATTGCTGTTACATAAATAAAATTTCTGCAAGCTCTAATGATGGACGTCAAAGTATTGCTTTCGTTAAATATAGTAATTTTTATTACAGAGGTTTTCAACCTAGGGCTCGGTGTAATTTTTAATAAAACTAAAAATTCACTTCTATGGCTGTGTGTGTGTATGTAAATCCTAAAAAAACAATAACGGGTAGGGTTTACTCTTCCCCAAATTTACCTTCACCCCCAAAAGGATTATTCCGGTGTCTATCTTGAAGCGATTGACGAGCCAAAGGTTCAATAACCCTGCCCTTATAAGACAAGTTTCACTTTTACTCGCAAATGAAGAATTAAGAATCCAAAAGACGTTGGACCCACTAAGCTTCTCCGGATTTCTCTTCACACCTGAAAAGGACAAGCCGTTGCCATTTGCCTAGCCACCAGCCAAAGGTTGAAAAACTCTGCCCTTATACAACAAGTCTCGCTTTAACTCGCAAATAAAGACTTATGAATCCAAAATGTTGTTCTACTCGTACTACCATTTCATATCCACAAGGGACAAGCCAGTGCCTTGTATCAATTGACTATCCAAAGGTTGAAAAACCCTGCCCTTATACGACAAGTCTCGCTTTTACTCGCAAATGAAGACTTAAGAATCTAGTGTAATAACGAACATGGTATGCGACGCCTTAGGCTCTGCTGTCGATTACGTCCAGTTGTGGAAAAAACTGGTTAAGTTCGAGCCTTTCTTGCTAAGATGGTTCTTTAAAAAAAAAATACAATGAGGGTTACAATTTATTTTTGTTCGATTAAAAATTTTGTGGTGACTCTTGTCTAAGTAGTCGTTTTAATTGATCATTTAATTAATAATTGAACATAGGAAAAAAAGGGGGAGTTTAGTAGGTAGTGAGACTCCTTAATACCGATTATGATGCTAAAACGCATCATTCTCATTCTGAAAAATAATTGGTAAATTTACATTATATCGCTTTTCTATAAGTTGCAGGGAACCCTAAACAGTGGCTCTCTAATGACAGCAGAAATGTGAAGACAGAGCTAGTTTGATGTAGATGAGCTAATGACTTTTTTAGATTAGAAATATGTTGGATTTCTTACACATTTCATTGTTTTGAATATAAAAACACATTCATGCGTTGTCCGTTGTAATGCTTAAATTAAAACTGACAAAACCACTGGCTAAAATTATGCGTAAATTTTATAAAAAAGAAAATATTTATTTATTTATTTATTTATTTATTTATTTATTTATTTATTAGGTACACCAACAACATGTCATACACAAACTTTTTAAAACAGCTTTTTTAAAAAATGATACAATATTTTGCATGCATGTCAATTAAAGGTATACAAAGCATTGGCCACATAAAGCAACCGAGTATAAACTAAGTTTACAAACTAAAACATAACATTAAATATATATTTTAATTATACATATATATTTTTATAAAAACATAAATTATAATAAATATTTTACAAGATATATGTATATATATTCTATTTTATGCATATTTAATATAAAACATTAAATATAGCAATGAAACAATATATTGAGACTAAAACATAAACTAAAAATGTAAAATACACACCTTTACAATTTAAACTAGACACATGAAGACTCAAAGTAGTTCAATAATTTGTACTTGAATTTTTTTACGGAATCATGATAAATATCAATGTCAGAAATTTCACCGTTAATATCGTTGTATTTAGTACACATTCTAGGCAACGGATGATGCAATCCTAAGTTCGTTTTGTAAGGAGATATATACAGGAGTTTAGAGATTCGATGGCGCGGATACTTATACGGAACGTTAATCTTTATTCTGGACAAGAGCTCTAGACAATTTAATTTGTTATTTAAAAGTTTATACAGAAAGAGCAGATCAGAAATAGTTCGACGGTTATGAAGCGACAGCATCTTGAAACAAGCCAACCTTTCCTTGTAGGGTGCAGATTTAGGAATCTCGCGCGAGCTGTATGCAAGATGTCTTGTGAATATGTACTATTTACAACGTATGTGGCGATTAAGCCCGCATGATGTTAAAGAGTTAATGACCATCGTCTTGTTACACCAGTAGTATCACTCCTGTAACCAACGCTGTAATATTAAGGAAAAACTACACATTGACAGCAAAAAAGGATATACTCGCTACCAAATCTACCTTTAGCTCGCTGGGCTCGTCCGGGGAAGTAAGTCCGTCCACGGCGGAAATAATAGTGACTGCTATTGTGTTTCGTCTGGTTTGTGAGAGTGCCGGAGGCCCAAATGAAAGGCCGGCAACGCATCAGCGATTCCTCTGGTGTTGCAAATGTCCATGGGCGGCGGTGATTGCTTACCATCAAGCGACCCACTGGCTCGTTTGCTGCATCTGACATAAAAAAACCAACCCCATGCCCTTTCCAATTGTGATCTTACTCTCTGAGAGAAATATAGCACAACAGTTATAAAGTGCTAAAGCACTATTGTACCTCCACCATACAGAAGACCTTAAATTATAAATGAGCTGCTCATTCTAGTGGAAAATCCACTTTACCACTCTTAATAATTTTATTTTAAAAACACATCAAATCCTGTGCTTTTCTAAAAATGTCTCAATGTGAAAAACAATTACAAGTATAAAAATTCCGTTTAATGGTTTGGTATCAAAGATACTTGAGGTATTTTAGGGTTAATATCGTGATTTCTACTCACATCTTATCTTAGAAATAGAATGAACTACATACAAATTTAAATTCCCTCACGGAAATAACAATAAAAATATCACAACTATCTATCCATCAACCGGAAGACTACATCGATATAACAATGTGAATACATTCCTATGAGAATTTCGGCACTATACAATTAAGTTTAATTCATTATCCAGCTAGCATTCCTTTCAAAGCCCCGGGGTACGATGCTACTTTTATAAAACAATATGGTACAGCAATCAAGCGTAATTAAATGTATTACAACAAGCATAAATACTATAGAACACCGCCCACAGTCTAAAAAACATCCACACAAATTTCGAATGGAATATTCAGTGTCTAAAAAAATAATAGTCATCTTATTTCGACTGTGGACAAACCAGTAAAGTTTAAAATCAGAACTTGCTGTATTAGAGTGATTTATTAAGTGGAAGTTATTATAGATGATATCTTTTGTTTAGTACGTATCGATGGTTCACAAATTTAAATCTACTGTTGTTATAACTTCATTGTCATTTGAATTTGTTTCTTCTGCCTTTGTAATTAAAGCTTTAACTTTGATTTCAACTGTTTGATTGACTGTATCGTCTATATTGTTGATGCTATTGTTTTCAAAACGCCGCGTTAAGTTATCGGTTATTTTTTTGTGCTCCATTAATGATTAGATTAATGATATTAAGTATTGATTGTGTTGCTTTGAAGTTTTCATTAGACCGTGTTACTGGGAGTTAAGTGATTCCATTTGATTTATATTCTAGAATTGTCTTGTTACGTGTCGCTTTGTTTTTGTGATTTATGATTTTGGTGTTATTTAATAGTTAACACTGTTACGGAGTAGAAACGAACTCCGAATATTTAAAGATAAATTAGTTACTCTTTCTTAAACACCAGGGGTCAAAGGCTTAAATCTCACAAATCTGTTGTACTTTCGTTGATTTTGATGCTCATAATACGCTTTTTACCTTAAAAACAGATCAATATATAAAATGTTGTTAAAAATATGTTTGTATAAGTATGTACACTTACTCCCTTTTGTCGACAGTTTCAACATAAAGTTTGCAACATTTATCAATCTTATCTTAAAATCTTGCATAAATGCCTTTTCACGCCCTACCTTAAGATCCCGGGATAATAGGAAGAAGGAATTACGTGTAAGGAGGGCGTTTCACAACTTAATGGTACGTAATAGAAATGACTCGCTAAATCTTTTGTTGCGGATCGATCGTATGTGGATGACGTCACGTAACTTTTTTAAAGCTTGACCAGCTTGTCGGCCACGGCTTCGCTTTCCTTAACTTTACAACGTTATCCCAAAGACATGAGAGATTTTTTCGGGATTCATAAGCCTTTGCCTCTCTATATCTCAAATCTATTTATCCCCATACCGAAACTTAGTTCGATCCGTTACCTCGTTGCGACATAAAAGTTCTTTCGGTTGTGTTTCGGAAATGTATACCAATACCATCAAATTCAAAGGCTCGAAGATTATAGTCTACTTGTGGCAGTGTACTACAGTGTGGCAGCCCATTTAGTAAAGCTTCCTAGCTAAATGTCTCTCAGTGGAATTGGCTGACCAACCACTTACTATCAGGTGGGTTACGTGCCTCTCTGCAAACTGATTAATGAATTCCCAGAATTCCTTCTACATAACGCAATGATTACCAAAGGATCGCAAAAATACGTACCTATATATTAAGTATCTAAAAGTTTAAGACAGACAAATTCTCACGAACCTATCTGACACTAGGGAACCCGACCCTTAGAGTTATACGATCAACGACATTCAAAGACAATAAAATGGGAAAATTTCCTAATTATTTTGAAACACTATGTCCAAGCTTTATAGTTGAAAACAATTGCACTCACTATTTCAGGTTTCGTCGTTTACGATCCAGATTCCAGAGGTATACCCAGCAGCTGGATTTGTGTTGAATTTATCTTTCGCCATAAAACAGAAGTGAAAATTATTGTAAAAATAAAAGTCCATTTTGTCAGTTCTTATCCTTACATTCAGCAATGGAATTGACAGCCATTTCTTTGTCTCGCTCATTTGTACTAGTTTCAAGCAGCCGTTCTCTGTCATAAGAACTGGGAAACAATAACGACGTACATCCTCCAAAAGCTTGAAGTAGCGAAATGAGCGCTGTAGTGTTACGTAAGTCGTCAATTAATATCTTTCTCACTAGCGGTACAACACAAATAAAGCGGGAAGAAATCCTGCCGGGAACAGATGGCGAGCTATTGGTAGGGTGACTAACATTTTTGGTCAGGAAGGTTTAGTAATTGAAGATGTAATTATTGCTTCTGTTTCTTCTGTAGTTATGTGCTTCGACAAAGTGCAATTAGCACATTGTGTAGGTATAACTACAGTTTGGTAACAAAAGACTTTGTATACGATTTATTACTATTTTGACCACATCTGTGAAGTGGTGGAAATAGTGGTAGTTAATATAGGTTAGTAACTATTTATTAATCTGTGATATAGGTAAGGTACTCGTATTTACAAAAACCTTTCCTATTCTTATCAAAATTTCGAAATGCTTTACTACCACTAGGTTATTTAGCTTAGCAAGCTACAAGCTACCTCAGAAGCTGTAATCTGCTCACAATATAGCTGATGGTTATTTTTCAGTTATCTTACCAGTTCTGGCCTAATGGTAAGCAGCGTCTTAAGTTTATTTGTCATTGTTTTTGAGACCTACTTAACCATAAACCGTCTATCTATGAAATGCCACACAGCCTCTGATCTTCGAACCTTTAATTTCAAGTACACTAGCTTTACATTATTATTGCAAGAACACATCGAACCACTACATAGACACACTTAATAATATAAAAATATTTTCTCCTCTGATCCAGTTTACAGCCTATAATATTTTTACGGCCGACTTTTCTATTATCGGCCTTAAAATAGGTGTGATATGAAATATCCGGGTACTAAATCATTTAATGGTGTTAAAAATATTTCTTCGGATCCACATTTTCTTTTACGAGTTTTTCTGGTCTTACAATAAAGATCAGCTGATCCTTTCGTACGTTAGTCTCATCTATAAAATTAATAATATTATAAAGAGGAAAGATTTGATTGTTTCTTTGTTTGTATTGAATAGGCTCCGAAACTTCTGAACCGATTTAATAATTTTTTCACTGTTGGAAAGCTACACTATCCCCGCTGAACATAGGGCACTTTTGATCCCGGAAATGTAGGGGGGAGAAGGGGATATTTGAAAAAAGAAATTACATGCGGGTGAAACCGCAAGCGGAAGGCTAGTTATACAATAAATATCTTTTTATTCATTCGTTAGTCTCTCTTAATGGCTGGTTCAATTCGTTAGCCACGTTCAATGGGGGGAAAAATTGGGTCTGATTTTTAAACAAATCTCGGATTACTGATCACCAATCCATATTTGGCAATCGTGTAGATTAAACTAGTACCCATTCTCACGACAATGACATGATTCAATGATGGGGGCTTTTGACCTACAGTGGGAGATTAAAATTAGGCTGATGGTAACAGGTCAAGGCTTAAGGCCAAGCGATTTTCTGACTTATAATTGCAAATGAACTGACCATAATAATAGCCATAATAGCTCTGGCTGTGTTCCGGTAGAATTAGTGTGGGAGTCAGCACACTTGAAATCAAAGGCTCGAAGATCAGATGAGTCTTCAGTCTGGCAGCACATTAACACTCAGTTGCAGAAACGTCCATTAAAGTTAATGTGTCATTAAAGCTATTGCTGTCACTTTTTATTTCATGACAACGAAAAGTGACAGCATTAGATTTAATGGAGCTTTCTGCAACAGGGTGTGAGCGACGCTTTCTGGTGAAGTGTCCCTCAATGGAATAGGCCGTAGTGGCCGCTTACCCTCAGGTGGGCTGCGTGTCAAAAAAACATTATCAGAACATAACATAGCTATTACGAGTACGTCGGTTTTCACAAACGACAGTAGCTAGCAAGTCCGTTAACAAAGCAAATTTCCACTCCATAATAGAACTTACACAATAAACAATATCATTATCTACAAAGTTGTCGAAGCGAAAAATACACCCGTATTTCCCACGTCTCCCCAACGTATGGCGGCCCGAGCGATCGCCGGGCCAATTTGGTAAATTATCCCCTTCCTCGGGTTGCGTGCGACGTGTTCTTTGTCGTCGCACAATTCCGCGACTTTTTCCACGAGCAATTGTTTACAACTAATACGCCAGGTGAGAAATGCTCGGAATAGACCGGGGACGCTTCGCATGGAACTATTAAGAATAGTGACGGTGTATTATGATATAATCGGTTTAGATTTCGACGTCTGTAAAACAGTGGGTAAGCCGTATGATCATTATATGCTTGTCTATTCTGTTTTATTTTCTTTTAACTTTCGCTTTTTTAATATAAGTACAGGTATTGGCAAACTTCTTGAATATCGGGTGGGGATTGACAAATTTTGACACACCTGCGCGCTATTGGTCAGAAGCACACCTCTGACCAATAGCGCGGGCGGGCATTCGGGAAATTCGCGCGCGCTATTGGTCACGCGCAAGTGCACATGTGCGAAATTTCCCCTCTCCGTCGACCGATGTTCAACAAGTTTGCTGGTACCTATATAATCCCCTTCCTCGGGTTGCGTGCGACGTGTTCTTTGTCGTCGCACAATTCCGCGACTTTTTCCACGAGCATTTGTTTACGACTAATACGCCAGGTGAGAAATGCTCGGAATAGACCGAGGACGCTTCGCACGGAACTATTAAGAATAGTGACGGTGTATTATGATATAATCGGTTTAGATTTCGACATTAATTTGACCTCGTCTGTAGAACAGTGGGTAAGCCGTATAAATCATTATATGCTTGTCTATTCTGTTTTATTTTCTTTTAACTTTCGCATTTTTAATATAAGTACAGGTATTGGCAAACTTCTTGAATTTTGGGTGGGGATTGACAAATTTTGACACACCTGCGCGCTATTGGTCAGAAGCACACCTATGACCAATAGCGCGGGCGGGCATTCGGGAAATTCGCGCGCGCTATTGGTCACGCGCAAGTGCACATTTGCGAAATTTCCCCTCTCCGTCGACCGATGTTCAACAAGTTTGCTGGTACCTGTTTAATCCCCTTCCTAGGGTTGCGTGCGACATGTTCTTTGTCGTCGCAAAATTCCGCGACTTTTTCCACGAGCAATTGTTTACGACTAATACGCCAGGTGAAAATTGCTCGGAATAGACCGGGGACGCATCGTACGGAACTATTAAGAATAGTGACGGTGTATTATGAAATTATGATATAATTGGTTTAGATTTCGACATTAACTTTTATCTTTTGTGTCCCACTGCAGGGCAAAGGCATTCTTGAAATCAAGTTATCAGTATTGGCTTAATCACCACGCTTGCCAAATGTGGATTGACCACAAACCCGAGCTGTGTCCGAAAAAACCGACACATAGTTTGCTCGACCCGGGAATTAAACCCAGGACCCCGTGATCTCGGACTGGTACTTATACCACTAGACCATCGAAGCGTTCTTATTAAGACAGATGAAAAAGGTGTAAAGGTGCTCTACCTATATTACTTATCATCCCTTTAGCCTTCACTATACTCCTTAAAACGTAACATGATTAGAATGACAGCTGTCATCTCTAAGATTTAATTTTTTTTGTAGAGTGAGACACATCGATAGAGGTTTATTGAGAGCGAGCGAGAGAGCCATAACACTTTGACAGCTGCAGCTGTCATTCTAATCATGTTACGTTTTAAGGAGTATAAGACATAAACAAGCCGCTTTAAACTTTTGCTACCATAATAATAACTTGTTATATGGATGTTGATGATGTTGTTTCATTGTCTCTTTTTAGTCACTATGGTTTGTATGTCCCCTCTCTCTCGCACCGGGTCTGATTGAGCTAATAGCCAACAGTTCTGGCGAGCATTGATACAATATCCGGGAGGACGAGCGGACATTAGCCCACAGATGCAATTTCCCATTGCGCCCTGCAGTCGCGGACCGATGACAGTTGGAAGCGGTTTAGGAAATTATGAGGGGCTTTAGTACGATATGTTTTTGTTTTTGTCTATTGATATTGTCTTTTTGACATTGATTTCCATATTTTATTTAAATAGTTTGATTTTGCTAAATAAACATGAACATAGAAGATGAAGGTCACATGGTTTCCTTTTTAAGCACCATAATCACAGGCCAGCTACAGCTGCTACAGTGTGTAGGACTCGAGACTAAAGCGTCCACTACCCACTTAACTCCTCCGGTTCTCCTTCACACCCGATTGGGACGAGCCGGTGCCAGCCTTGTAGCTATTGACCACTTTGACCAGCCCAGGTCACATGTTTTCCTGGTAGAAGAAAATATTATTAGTTAGTAGTCTCCAAGCGCTTTCTAGCCTCAAGCTCATAGATACTCATAGCAAAGTTTGAATTTTTAATTTACATACGGGAAGAACCATCGACCATAATATATTATTTGTATATTGTGCGATTACAACTTAGTAATTCTTATCAGCTCTGATCTTTGGGCCTTTCATTTCAAGTGTACATACAATACATAATTGTCGGAACATTGCCAAAGCTTTTAAGGCGACAATTTACACGGGGGTGAACGTCCGACTTTTATTTCATACAATCATTACGATAGCGGAATGTACTTTTAAATCATTATTTTTTTAACTGTTGTTAGAAAGAACAAAAGCGTTACTGCACAAAGCATTGCGTTTAATTGGTGCAGATTGGTGCTATCTACAGCTAATGGCTAAAGTTCAAGCAAGCTAAGCACGTATCAGCACGATTAGCCACTCCTTTAGTACTTATATTTGCAAATAGGTATGTGCGATTCGATATCGATATTTATCTATCGATGTCGATAATTTACTGGCCCGATGGCGTATTTGGTAGTGACCCTGCCCTATATGCCAGGGGTCTTAGGTTCGAATCCCACCAAGAACAAACACTACGATGAATATTTGTGTTTATTCTGCGTCTGGATGTTTATTTGTATTTTAGTTTAGATTTGTGGTTCCTTTGTGGTTTTTGATTTCCATAACACAAGTGTTTACGCTACTTACTTTGGGGTCAGATCAATGTATGTGATGTCATCTAATATTTATATTTCATTATTATTATAATAATACCCAAACGATTAGTACTTTATGATATTCATGGCGTGCCAGACAGCTTTTTCAAATAATGATGATGTTGATGATTACTTCCACCAGCGAACTTAAGTTCGCTGACTTCCACGGATAGGTAGGTTGAGGTAGGTATCCGTCAACGGGAAATCTCGCTCAAATTATGATAATACGGATATTAGCATTATATTTTTTCTCTCTTAAAATAGTTCTAAAGATAAGATTTATAATAATAATAATAATATTCATTTATTTCAGATACTTAATCAATCCATAATCACAATTAATAATAGTCAAAGTCAGGTATTTATCAGGCAAGAGAAAAGTATGGCTACAATTTCAATGATGGGTCTAACATCATCTTCTATTTAGGGATGAAATTGCAAAAATTATAAGTTGGTTGTATTAAGTTTAAAAACTTGAACAATATTGTTAACATATTTCTAACGTAAAAGCATTAAAAAATAAGCAAATATTTTTATAAAGCATTTGAATAAATTAACCGAATCAATATAAAAGTAAGTGGCAATATCCCAGTACGAGTATTCATAAATTCCATCGAATGATACCCAACACTATGACGGACCACAGGTGCGGCGCTTACATTACATTACGCGAGCGATAAAGAGCTATGTCGATAGTCATTCCATTCGGATTCATATCGACTTGTTACACAACACTATCAGCTTACATATTATATTATGCGTCGGGTATTCATTTGTGGCATAGCGGTGGTTTTGTAGATGAACTGGCTTTCCGCCTATAGATTCGCCCTCGAAGACTATACGACTTTATACTGCAGGTATGTGATATTTACGAGATAAAAAAGTCTATGTCACTTTCAAGCTCTTAAACAAGACCCGTACCAAAAAATCCAAACATCCTTTAGTTTTGAAAAAAAAATGCTAGCCCACGCTATATTGCTAAAAAAGGCCGGCAAATCCGGCAAACCATCAGCGATCCCTCTGGTGTAGCAGATGTCTATGGGCGCGGTGATTGCTTACCATCAGGCAAACCGCTCTGGCTCGTTTGCCGTCTCTGGCATAAGAAAGAAAAAAACAAACATACTTAGTGTCGCTTCCATAATATAAGTCTGATTTTCTATATTATATCTACTGCGTGTCTACTATCTACTGTTTGCCAACTGAAATAGTATAAAAAAATGCTGCAAAGCATAACAATAAACTGCTTAAGCAAAGCACTTAAACAGAGATATGAGACTCAAACCAAGACAATTCCCATTAAAATCTCAAACTACAGGAAAGCGCATAATCCTCAGAAACCGTAATATGTTAAATACATCCCGTCATTGCAATAATTTAACGGTATTAAAAAATGCACGTTCTCTTAAAAATATGTGAACTGACCTTGGTAACGTACGAACTTACATTGCCACAGCCAAAGTACAATCTTCTATCACCGAGGTTTATTATTAAAATCCACTCAATCTATTTCAATCAAAGCAATTATTAAACCTTTATCTTTAATAAAGCTAGGAGCCGGTAACTGGTCATGCAGTGGCACAGTACAATTGGATCGGACGGTAACTTAAGATGAGATAGTGATGAGTAGTAATTATAAAATAGTTTTAGTCTACTGTTTATGAAAAAAAAATCAACAACAGTAAATATTTATAAAAAATTTAATTTTGTTAATTATATTAATGTACAGTCTGACCAAAAAGAGTAGAAATTAAAAAGTGGCAATACTGTAGTGTCATCCCTTTCAAATCATTCAAAGAAAAAAGGGAGGACACTACAGTATTGCCACTTTTTAATTTCTACTCTTTTTGGTCAGACTGTAACGCCTCCATGGTTTAGTGTATAACGGACAGTGATCTCAGGGTCGTGTTTAATCTTATTTGTGATACCTATTAGACCGATTTAGTGTAACGGTTCAGAAGTCAGCCATATTACAATTACACCAGTTCATGAATATTGCCGATTGTATCGGTTTGGTTTTTGTTATTGTCTTTTTTATAAAAGAAGTATTATTGTTTATCCGTTCTCTGGCACTCATAGAATGATTGCTTGTCTATGTAAAAAAATATTGGTTATTCAAAAAATACACATAGATCCATAAAAAGTTGCTTGGTAAAACGCCTCCTTGGAGTCCAGTTTCTGTCTCCAAACATATTATGGCCGACGTTACTCTCATAATATTTATGACTTCCTCTTTATAATGCTAGCATACCGGATGACTCGACGTTATACTTTTTTTTTCATATCGTATAAGTACATTTTATTCCACCAATTAAACGTAGGGCTTGATTAAAGTAACAATTTCACAGAGTAGGAGTTGTAAATCAATATTTATCTACACATTCGGATGTGGTAACTTAATTAAAAATTGCTAATGTATTCAATTACCTGTGTTTTGGGATGTTTTAATTAATCGTAAGTTGTAATGGACGTAAAAATTAATTGTTGATTTGTAAGTAGGTACTTTGGATTTTTATTGTTTTCTTTTTATCGTCTGTAATGCACGGAAAAGGCTATCATTAGGATTACTGGTATTGTGTACCGATCCTTTTAAGGGAATGTAGAGGAGGTCCCCAGCTAACAATTATTGACCCATGAGTATGCAGGTCAAAAGTGAACCAATATTTTTTTAATTGAAACAACATTGTAAAGGTCACGATCTCGTCTATTCGAAGGCTAGTGTAGAATAAATATTTTTAAGAAAGGACTGGGCTACTTTTAAAGCCGGAGATTACCCTGGGATAAAAATATATGAATTCATCATAAACGAGGCTAGGATACTTTTTATCCATGAAATAAACCACATTCCCGCGGGATAACGTCGTATACTCTATGCGAGAGACACCACCGGAAGGTTATTAAAAAATAAATTTTGTGATCATTTTCCTTGTATAGACCGACAAACTTATCTGTTCCGGTGGCGCTGCGCTACTGTCTATTTAGAACTGTTATTAAATATCGTTTTTGCATTGCATAACACGTAGTTCCAATTTTGGCCACCGGAACAGATAAGTTTGTCGGTCTCTACGGAGATATTTTACCAATTTTCCTTATACGGAGATAAATTTTACCAAGAACATCTCGCGTATGAGTCAAGTTAACAATATCCAGTTAGTAATACGAAATAAAAGCCACGAGCGAACGCTAATCAAAACGGTGATTCGTATTGCCAATTTCCTACAACAAGACTACACACCGCTGTGATGCTGTACAACCATAATATCGTACATAGCCTTCCGCCCGCGGTGTCACCGGTCACCGGCGGTGTTCGCCCCACATTTTTGGGAACAAAAGTACCCTATGTTCACCGGGAATAGTGTAGCATTCCAACAGTGAAAGAATTATTCCAATCCTATTCAATACAAACAAACAAACAATCAAATCTTTTCTTTTTATAATAATAAGTATAGACGAACGTGTCCTTTTTATTTTACACATACAGATAAAAAAAAAACTTAAATTCTTTTACTGGATGCAATTTATGTGTTAATGTGTCTGATTCATCAAAGGACCTTTGTTGGATTTTATTTCACACATGTTTGAAATATTACCTTATCAACTTTAATGTCGATACAAATAATGATGTCATTACAGTTATTATTAGCAGAGGAGCGATTCTACTTTCAGTAGAACTCTTTTTGATGAGTTGGCATTAAATGTGAGACTAAAACTTGTGTATTGGTAGGTCCACAAATCTTGAGGAAATTTAATAAATAACTTCTAATCATCATCACCCTGTCGTAATCCACTGCTGGACAAAGACCTCCCCAAAAATCTCCTGCCATCTCATCATTACTGATGACGTGTTGATTTACTCAAGGTGACCCAAAGCACAGCCTCTGGATGATCCTTAAAAAAATAATCACCATTCTTTTGAAGAAGATATTTTACTCTCCATTCTTAAAGACAGTGTGTGACACGGCAAGTTGCGTTTATCGAATAAATGGCTTCATTAGTAGGAATTTAAGACAATCGTTCTCAGGTTACGGGGTCTCCTAATCAACCTAATTGGACTTGACTTTGATTTTATTGCTCGTGTTATTGCTGGGATTTACGTTTGCTGTCGTTTCTGCTCGTGTGTTTGCTTTGTATGATGATTGCGAGTTTATGACTGTTTTTATTTTATTTTATTTTCAAGTGTATCTATTAAACCCACATAAATCTATACTAATAAAATAATATATTATAAAGAGGAAAGATTTGATTGTTTGTTTGTTTGTTTGTTTGTACTGAATAGGCTCCGAAACTACTGAACATAGGAAGGCTAGTAAAGAGTATTTTGTTATTTGATTGATTATGACTATTCTATTGGGTGATTCCACAAAAGTTGGGTAAAATTCGTCCAAATCTTGCCATACGTGTTTTTAGATACTAAATCAAAAACTTTTTAGTAAATACAGTGCATATAATAATATACTTTTAGTATCTAAAGGGGCCAGTCACTTTACTAGGTATTTAAAGTGAAATTTGTGTTTTTCTAAAATCTCTGTTCTAGGGACTGACGGGTTGTGCTAGGGACTGATGCCATACATTTATTATGTAATAAAACCATATGTTTGTCTTATGTAATTAGTATATATTTGGTAAATCTCACTCTTATCTTTTTTATACATATATTTATTCCAAAATTCAATCAAATCAAACACATTTTCTTTGCTCTTTTTCCTTTTTTTGAGGTATTTTAATCTTTCTTTCTCCTTGTACTCTGCTAGCAAAACTGGATGATTTTTTATTTTTCTAAACGTTTATTTGCTTTTTCTTCTTTAGACAACGGTATTTTTCTTCGGGGCGGCATATTCTACAACAAACAAAAGTTTCTGAATCACGAATCTATGTGAAAGAGCCAAGGCCTGATGGTCTAGGGACTGACGAATCAGAGCAAAACCACTCGTAGTTTACTTTTAAAAAGAAATACCGAGACTTGTAGATAACAACAACATCAGAACAAACAAATCACATGTACACACAAACAAGAGAGAATAATAACTAATTAACTTTACATAAAATAACTCACCTAGGGCCTGAGAGATTGACTGGAACAACGCGTGTTTCCTCAGCATCGACGCCGATCGCACTTATGTCAAGATGGTTGACGCGAAACGGCCCTCGCTTATGGCTTACTTCACGTTGTCACTTTTGAACGCGATCATTTTCAAACGGCAACTTATTTCGATTGTCGCGTATTTTTAAATTTACTGAGTGGCTAGGGCCTGACTAAAATTATTGATGACACTACTTTTCTTACAAAATATATATATAAAGTATTTAATTTTGTTTACTTAATAGATTCAATGAACAAGGTAATGTAATTTTTATTGTAATTTAGTTAAAATTAAGTTCAAATATCATCAAGGCTTAGTAAAATCAGTCAAACCAAAACATTATTTTGGAAATGTGACATGGCTAGGGACTGATATTGAGGATAGAAAAGTATATTTTTTTTATAAAAAGAAATACATGATTGTAGCAAAAGTGAGTGACATAGTAAAAAATTGATTATTTCATATGGCAGACATTTTTATTACTGGTTATTAATGAATAAAAATTGTATAAAATGACACTGGAACACAAAGTTACCCAACTTTTATGGAACTACCCTATTATCATTCATAGATCTGTTGATGTATCTATTTCCCGTACGTGAACTTGGCCTTTTTTTTTTTTTTTTTTTTTTTTTTTTCGGAGGAGAATGCGTTTATGCACCATAACCGCAGGCTAGCTAGACCCGCGGCCGTGTGTGGGACTCGAGACTTAAGCGTCCACTACCCACTAAACTCCCCCGGTTTCCCCTTCACCCCCGATTGGGACGAGCCGGTGCCAGCCTTGTGGCTATTGACCAGCCCACGTGAACTTGGCCTATATATAATAGGGATAATTAACTCTCCCACGTTTCCTAAATCAATTGTTCACCAAAATGTTTGTAGAATCAATATTTTCACATAATATAATTCGTTGAAGGTTTCAAAACATTGTAGTAATTGGCAACCGAGTTTTAAAGGTCAAACGTTGTAGAGTAGGCAACGCCTAGTGTTAAAGGGCGTAGGCTCAAGTGAAGAACGTACAATCAGACACAATATTTCAAACAATAATAAAATACTAGATAAAAGGCTCAAAGATCAGATGAGCCTACAGTGTGACAGTACCTACATTGAGCGACGCTGGTAAAGCGTCCCTCAATGGAATAGGCCGCAGTGACCGCTTACCATCAGGTGGGCTGCGTGCCTGTCTGCCAACTAATAATAATTTATCCCTGGACATTATTCACACAGCGCCATCTAGCCCCAAACTAAGCATTAGCTTGTGTTATGGGTGCAGCTAGACAACGGATTTTAAACAATACTTATATACTTTCGGGGGTCGAACCCGCGACCTCTGGTGTAATAGTCGACTTCTCGAGCATTACACCAAATGGCTCGTCAATATAATATCTTCGTTGTCATAATAATCTACAAACTAACGAAACGTTTATAATTCAGGTTACGTTAAATAGTATCATAAAATTAACTTCCTAAATACATTGAACTGTACTGACATTTAACATTTGTGTGAATGTTAGATTTATTGAATTTAGATCTAAGACTAAGTGTATCTAGAAAAGGTAATATATATCATCTAGCGCTCAAAGTAACACTAGCCTTCCGCCCGCAGCTTTGCCTGAGTTTGCTAAACAACTTTATCCCGCAGGAATGTGAACTTTTTTCCGGGATAAAAAGAAGCTTAGGTCACTCTACAACTCTTAGGCTGGTTTTAGAGTCATGCTTTTACGCGCGCGTTTCGTTTTACACTGCCGGTTTTCTTTGCAGTTCAAATCGTCGCTATCTTACAAAAACAGCGATACTTGCTGATACGCGCGCTGACGACTTGCTTGTCAGCGTGACTCTAAAACCAGCCTTAACTCTTAAACACCCGACCGAAAGCCGGGTGTCGCGTAAACAATAGATTTTCTATTGTGTCTGGTTTTCCGGGGCTTGATGGATTAATATACTAAAAATCACGTTAATCTTTTGCTTTGTTGTCACGCGAAAAAACAAACAAAAACAATAGTGTTTTTGTTATCACAAGGAAAAAAGTCATGGCATAAATAGTAGCAAAGCTCTTTTCCCTAAGTAAGATTTTTTTAGTTATTCTACCACTTTTAGTTATTCTACTGTAATTTTTAGTCATAACTTAAATAACCATTTATGATTATTTAGTCTATGTCTGTATCAACTTTCATTAAAAAAGTGTTAGGTACAGACAGACAAACAGATCTGTTTTCGCATTAATAGTATTAGTATGGATGGTCAATCCTCTAACTAAGGAGACTGGCACACCTTGTTAGTTAGGCCTCGAATCAAGAGATATTGCAATAGTTCGTTTCATAGGTATAGTAAAGGGCAGACTGTTACTATTATAGAATCCTTCACTTGTCTCTACAACTTGGCCACTAAGACTAAGAACGGCTATTATTTTCCGGAGTAAAGGTTTATTTGCGTGCATTAAAATTGTATCCGTCCGAGTTTATCATAATGTATAATTTATGTACTTTTTGTGTTTAATATTATGTTGTTTGGCACCTATTAATACAAGTTATGCTTTGTTTTAAAAAGCCACCACTCACTTTATTATATTTACGCTATATGCAACGATAATATTATTATTTAAATTATTTTAACAACATTAAATCTGTACGTCACACATGAAGTAAAAAATACTGGTTTTTCATAAAACTTGTATTCCGAAGTATGAAACAGAAACAGTACTGAAACTCAACACAGTCGAAGCAATTTTATGTACCTATAACATAGTAGCAAGGGAACACAGTACTTTATCAGTTTATCTTTATACAAACACACCGCGCGCAGCTTGTAGGTATGTGTGCACCATTAGCAACAAACAAAATGTCTTTGTTAACACTGAGGCTTCGACCACAAATTTCGCGGACAGCGGGGCGGGAGCGGCAGCGTCGAGATGTTTTGTATGGAATCCCAACCCGTTCTGGGACACCGCTTGACAGCATCGTAATGCTCTTGACGGCCCGCGTCAAGCGGTGACCGCAGTGCGCCTGCGTGCACCGCCACTCTTGCTGCCGCAAAATTCGAGGCCGAGGCCTGGGAAACGGATCCAGATTTTGTTTCAGTGCGCTAACATACGGGCCGCGCGTGTTGCGTTTGTATGAAGGTAACGTTCTGGTACTCTTTCTACTATGCCTATACCTCCATCCCCAGAGGATGACACTACGATTCACTCCACTCAACCGTAAAATATTACCAGTAGCACCAAACATATAACAGGACGTGAAAACTTTTAAATATTTTAGCTCTGAAAGCAAGCACGGTTAAAATTTTATGTTTTAACCTCGCAGGGCATTATAAGTTTGCTAACGTAGCGTTACTTTTTTCAAGTGTTGTGTACAGACGGTTAAAACTATTTGTATGGTACGCACCAATGGTATTCGTGTTAAAAGCTTAGGACAAACTTTTATTTGATGAATATTTTTTTTGTTCCGTGTCCGTATTTTGCTTTGTATTATAGACATTTCGATCCATTCCTTGCTTTATACCAAAAACTAATAGGTACCAATGGTATTTCTTTATTTAAATAATAATACTAATATTAAGTAAATTTCTATTACCAACGAATACCACTCTTAAACGAATCCCAAAATAAATAAAATGGTGTGATACAGTCAGTAACAAAACATTTTAGGTACCTACTTTGTTGTTTTTGATACTCATAAGACAAGAGCTTAAACTACTTAATTTGGACTTAAATCAACTCATGAGTATGTGAAAATATACATAAAAATGTTGTCCAGATAGATATAATATTACAGATATTATGTCATCAATTAGCCGATCAAAATTTACCGCCTCCGTGAAACAGTGGTAAATCCACTTATTACACATATTTTATTAATACTTCCTTTGTTTAGTTGTTGGAAAAGTTGCTGTCTCTATGTCAACTTTTTCTCAATAAATATAAGTGATGCAAATGACAGAATACAATAACTATAATATGTCTCATTAGTTCATACTTATGAACATCAGACAACACATTCCCAGTCAAAGGATTACACCATCTTTAACACAATCCCTGCATTTTTTCACACATTCTTCCTTTGAACATTAAGGCTTTTATTGTATATAATTCCTCTCACGTGGTAAACAGTAAACGTGGGAGGCTTAGCGACAACTGCGGAACCCGGGAAACTAATTGCAATAAAATCTGTAGGCTGTGGGCAGACTATGCCTCGGAAAAATCTAACAATGATTCGTTCGCGGGATGAAATTGATGACACATCACTGAAACTGCCGAGTAAAAGTTTAAATGAAAGAGGTTATTGATGAAGCATTCGATTTTTGTTTTTGACAACTTATGAGATAGCACAAAATGTCGCCCAATGTGTGTGTATACGTCGTCTATCTCAACATTATTTTAACTTACAGTCACGGCTTACAGTCTCTTTTTTAATTGTACTGGTAACCATTGCAAAAACGATTTTTGTTGTTTAGAGTAGCGTTCCTATTTCTTGATGAACCGAATCTGTATTAGTATTAGATATTTCATATAGGTCCAATAGAAACTAAGGATAACACAATATTTCTTCCAATGCCCCGTGTGAGAACGAACTTAGGACGCGAAACGTGAAAAAATAACGTCCACAAAATGAAACACCCTAATTACCTGAACCAGACACGTACTAACGCTTCGACCATAATTTTTACAAATAACGATTGCAATTTGACATTTATTGTGGCATTAAGGGGCGCAATACTCGTATCACAAATACGGTCGGCCATTTTGCGCACGACGTGAATCCAAAATGGCGGCATACGCGATGACACTTTGGCGCCATATTTTTTCGCGGGTTTTAATTTGGAGCGTTGTGTATAGGTTGTTTTTGCTTTGTAATTATTGATGTTTTAAATGAGGTGGACCATCGCATATTTATTAGGCCATTATGAACAGGGGTGGTTTAGCAATGGTGCAGCATAACGTGAGATTGCAAGAGGTCCTTAGTTAAATTATAGGACAATCTATTGATATTCTGCCGCAGGGAAAACGCCTCTATCGTCGTAATTCGGTCATAGCCATGAATTCAATTAATCACCACGGATGACAAATACTAAAACGTATGCAAATAGTTCAAACGCCCGAGCTGTGTTAAATTTTGCCCAACCTAGAAATTAATCCCTATCCCCTAGGATATTACTTAAAATCACAGTTTCTATTTACAAACTAACCGAGTCCAAGTATTAGAATTTGTGGTGAAAATACTCAATCTTTCAACGTTGACTTCTTATTTTTGACTTGCTCGTCGGAGTGGAGTAGTAACCATATGCACCAGGGGTCGGGACTTCAAATATCTCCAAGGAAAGATATTCATGTGAAGGTATTGGTAATTTATTGTAAAATGTAACATGATTATTTTATTGAAAAAAGGCTGTCTTATCTGTTGAGTTTCTTGCGGCACTTCTTCTCAACAGGCCATTCACGTCGAAGTGCTGGTGGGATAAAAAAGATTTGACGTGCAAAAGAATTTCATTGTAAATCAAATTGAAAAACAAATAATTTGACTTTGACTTTATGCTTGTCCTTTGTCTGGTTGTTTATACAAAGTATTCGCTGGCTCCGGGCAATAAAGCGGTTATCGGCGGTTACGCCCTTTTTAATGTTATTTCATTTTTGGCTTTCCTGTCCTTCAATCTATACCTCTTATTTTTTTTAGATTTTTTGTCAATATTTAAATATAATAAATGACATTAACAGCTTTATTGTATGGAAATTATTAAACGATTAAGGTATGTGATGTTGTCTTACTTCCTGAAACATAAAATAAAAAATCGGCGAACATCCTTACTCTATTTTCTTTTAAACAAAACTACAATAAAACAGTTAACTGCTTTTCCCAAAACAAATATTTATAAACATGGATATGTAAACACTTAATACGAAGTAATCAGGTCAATCATTTATTTTGTAAAAGTCTATTACGCCTTTTTTCTCGGAAATTTGTTGTAGCTCTAGCGATGTAAGCCACATTACGCAGAACACCATCTCTTTCACTCCTACGCAAAAGCCACATTACGCAGAACACCATCTCTTTCACTCCTACGCAAAAATTATTACCCCTTTCTGGGGGACTTTAATGACCACTGCCTAGTGTCTATCTTAGTGCTAGGCGCAGTACCCCCGCAGCCTGAGGTGGTCAAACGCCGGGTTTGGCATTACTCGTCAGCAGATTAGGACGGGATGCCTGATTGCTCCGCATCCGTTCCTTGGGGTAAGCGTTGTACAGCGGAAAGGATCTAGAGCGAGTGCCGCGGCTGTTCCTGATGAGATCGGTCTTGGTATGGAATATAATGTTCCCTACTCCGATGTTGTTAGCAGAAGCCGTGGACGCCCTTGGTTTAATCGCGAATGTGCTGATGCTATTAGTAATAAAAAGGCTGCATATCGTGCTTGGATCAGGGGTCGCGCCTGTAGAGATCCTTATACCGTCTCGCTGAAAACTGCGTATAACGCTGCCCCAAGGGCCTGCAAAAGGGCGTATGTAAGAGCGGACGCCCAGCGCGTTGCACAAGTAGGCATGGAGTTAGTGTCACACCCTACTGGGTCACGTAGTTTCTGGCATTTGGCCAAACTATATATAATAGGGATAATTAACTCTCCCACGTTTCCTAAATCAATTGTTCACCAAAATGTTTGTAGAATCAATATTTTCACATAATATAATTCGTTGAAGGTTTCAAAACATTGTAGTAATTGGCAACCGAGTTTTAAAGGTCAAACGTTGTAGAGTAGGCAACGCCTAGTGTTAAAGGGCGTAGGCTCAAGTGAAGAACGTACAATCAGACACAATATTTCAAACAATAATAAAATACTAGATAAAAGGCTCAAAGATCAGATGAGCCTACAGTGTGACAGTACCTACATTGAGCGACGCTGGTAAAGCGTCCCTCAATGGAATAGGCCGCAGTGACCGCTTACCATCAGGTGGGCTGCGTGCCTGTCTGCCAACTAATAATAATTTATCCCTGGACATTATTCACACAGCGCCATCTAGCCCCAAACTAAGCATTAGCTTGTGTTATGGGTGCAGCTAGACAACGGATTTTAAACAATACTTATATACTTTCGGGGGTCGAACCCGCGACCTCTGGTGTAATAGTCGACTTCTCGAGCATTACACCAAATGGCTCGTCAATATAATATCTTCGTTGTCATAATAATCTACAAACTAACGAAACGTTTATAATTCAGGTTACGTTAAATAGTATCATAAAATTAACTTCCTAAATACATTGAACTGTACTGACATTTAACATTTGTGTGAATGTTAGATTTATTGAATTTAGATCTAAGACTAAGTGTATCTAGAAAAGGTAATATATATCATCTAGCGCTCAAAGTAACACTAGCCTTCCGCCCGCAGCTTTGCCTGAGTTTGCTAAACAACTTTATCCCGCAGGAATGTGAACTTTTTTCCGGGATAAAAAGAAGCTTAGGTCACTCTACAACTCTTAGGCTGGTTTTAGAGTCATGCTTTTACGCGCGCGTTTCGTTTTACACTGCCGGTTTTCTTTGCAGTTCAAATCGTCGCTATCTTACAAAAACAGCGATACTTGCTGATACGCGCGCTGACGACTTGCTTGTCAGCGTGACTCTAAACCAGCCTTAACTCTTAAACACCCGACCGAAAGCCGGGTGTCGCGTAAACAATAGATTTTCTATTGTGTCTGGTTTTCCGGGGCTTGATGGATTAATATACTAAAAATCACGTTAATCTTTTGCTTTGTTGTCACGCGAAAAAACAAACAAAAACAATAGTGTTTTTGTTATCACAAGGAAAAAAGTCATGGCATAAATAGTAGCAAAGCTCTTTTCCCTAAGTAAGATTTTTTTAGTTATTCTACCACTTTTAGTTATTCTACTGTAATTTTTAGTCATAACTTAAATAACCATTTATGATTATTTAGTCTATGTCTGTATCAACTTTCATTAAAAAAGTGTTAGGTACAGACAGACAAACAGATCTGTTTTCGCATTAATAGTATTAGTATGGATGGTCAATCCTCTAACTAAGGAGACTGGCACACCTTGTTAGTTAGGCCTCGAATCAAGAGATATTGCAATAGTTCGTTTCATAGGTATAGTAAAGGGCAGACTGTTACTATTATAGAATCCTTCACTTGTCTCTACAACTTGGCCACTAAGACTAAGAACGGCTATTATTTTCCGGAGTAAAGGTTTATTTGCGTGCATTAAAATTGTATCCGTCCGAGTTTATCATAATGTATAATTTATGTACTTTTTGTGTTTAATATTATGTTGTTTGGCACCTATTAATACAAGTTATGCTTTGTTTTAAAAAGCCACCACTCACTTTATTATATTTACGCTATATGCAACGATAATATTATTATTTATAACAACATTAAATCTGTACGTCACACATGAAGTAAAAAATACTGGTTTTTCATAAAACTTGTATTCCGAAGTATGAAACAGAAACAGTACTGAAACTCAACACAGTCGAAGCAATTTTATGTACCTATAACATAGTAGCAAGGGAACACAGTACTTTATCAGTTTATCTTTATACAAACACACCGCGCGCAGCTTGTAGGTATGTGTGCACCATTAGCAACAAACAAAATGTCTTTGTTAACACTGAGGCTTCGACCACAAATTTCGCGGACAGCGGGGCGGGAGCGGCAGCGTCGAGATGTTTTGTATGGAATCCCAACCCGTTCTGGGACACCGCTTGACAGCATCGTAATGCTCTTGACGGCCCGCGTCAAGCGGTGACCGCAGTGCGCCTGCGTGCACCGCCACTCTTGCTGCCGCAAAATTCGAGGCCGAGGCCTGGGAAACGGATCCAGATTTTGTTTCAGTGCGCTAACATACGGGCCGCGCGTGTTGCGTTTGTATGAAGGTAACGTTCTGGTACTCTTTCTACTATGCCTATACCTCCATCCCCAGAGGATGACACTACGATTCACTCCACTCAACCGTAAAATATTACCAGTAGCACCAAACATATAACAGGACGTGAAAACTTTTAAATATTTTAGCTCTGAAAGCAAGCACGGTTAAAATTTTATGTTTTAACCTCGCAGGGCATTATAAGTTTGCTAACGTAGCGTTACTTTTTTCAAGTGTTGTGTACAGACGGTTAAAACTATTTGTATGGTACGCACCAATGGTATTCGTGTTAAAAGCTTAGGACAAACTTTTATTTGATGAATATTTTTTTTGTTCCGTGTCCGTATTTTGCTTTGTATTATAGACATTTCGATCCATTCCTTGCTTTATACCAAAAACTAATAGGTACCAATGGTATTTCTTTATTTAAATAATAATACTAATATTAAGTAAATTTCTATTACCAACGAATACCACTCTTAAACGAATCCCAAAATAAATAAAATGGTGTGATACAGTCAGTAACAAAACATTTTAGGTACCTACTTTGTTGTTTTTGATACTCATAAGACAAGAGCTTAAACTACTTAATTTGGACTTAAATCAACTCATGAGTATGTGAAAATATACATAAAAATGTTGTCCAGATAGATATAATATTACAGATATTATGTCATCAATTAGCCGATCAAAATTTACCGCCTCCGTGAAACAGTGGTAAATCCACTTATTACACATATTTTATTAATACTTCCTTTGTTTAGTTGTTGGAAAAGTTGCTGTCTCTATGTCAACTTTTTCTCAATAAATATAAGTGATGCAAATGACAGAATACAATAACTATAATATGTCTCATTAGTTCATACTTATGAACATCAGACAACACATTCCCAGTCAAAGGATTACACCATCTTTAACACAATCCCTGCATTTTTTCACACATTCTTCCTTTGAACATTAAGGCTTTTATTGTATATAATTCCTCTCACGTGGTAAACAGTAAACGTGGGAGGCTTAGCGACAACTGCGGAACCCGGGAAACTAATTGCAATAAAATCTGTAGGCTGTGGGCAGACTATGCCTCGGAAAAATCTAACAATGATTCGTTCGCGGGATGAAATTGATGACACATCACTGAAACTGCCGAGTAAAAGTTTAAATGAAAGAGGTTATTGATGAAGCATTCGATTTTTGTTTTTGACAACTTATGAGATAGCACAAAATGTCGCCCAATGTGTGTGTATACGTCGTCTATCTCAACATTATTTTAACTTACAGTCACGGCTTACAGTCTCTTTTTTAATTGTACTGGTTACCATTGCAAAAACGATTTTTGTTGTTTAGAGTAGCGTTCCTATTTCTTGATGAACCGAATCTGTATTAGTATTAGATATTTCATGTAGGTCCAAAAGAAACTAAGCATAACACAATATTTCTTCCAATGCCCCGTGTGAGAACGAACTTAGGACGCGAAACGTGAAAAAATAACGTCCACTAAATGAAACACCCTAATTACCTGAACCAGACACGTACTAACGCTTCGACCATAATTTTTACAAATAACGATTGCAATTTGACATTTATTGTGGCATTAAGGGGCGCAATACTCGTATCACAAATACGGTCGGCCATTTTGCGCACGACGTGAATCCAAAATGGCGGCATACGCGATGACACTTTGGCGCCATATTTTTTCGCGGGTTTTAATTTGGAGCGTTGTGTATAGGTTGTTTTTGCTTTGTAATTATTGATGTTTTAAATGAGGTGGACCGTCGAATATTTATTAAGCCATTATGAACAGGGGTGGTTTAGCAATGGTGCAGCATAACGTGAGATTGCAAGAGGTCCTAAGTTAGTTAAATTATAGGACAATCTATTAATATTCTGCCGCAGGAAAAACGCTTCTATCGTCGTAATGCGGTCATAGCCATGAATTCAATTAATCACCACGGATGACAAATACTAAAACGTATGTAAATAGTTCAAACGCCCGAGCTGTGTTAAATTATGCCCAACACCTAGAAATGAATCCCTATATCCCCTAGGATTTTACTTAAAATCACAGTTGCTATTTACAAACTAACCGAGTCCAAGTATTAGAATTTGTGGTGAAAATACTCAAGCTTTCAACGTTGACTTCTTCGCCCGACTTGATCGTCGGAGTGGACTGTGGAGTAGTAACCATATGCACCAGAGGTCGGGACTTCGAATATCTCCAAGGAAAGATAATTATTCATGTGAAGGTTATTGAAAAAAGGCTATCTTATCTGTTGAGTTTCTTGCGGCACTTCTTCTCAACAGGCCATTCACGTCGAAGTGCTGGTGGGATAGAAAGATTTGACGTGCAAAAGAGTTTCATTAAATCAAATTGAAAAACAAATAATTTGACTTTGACTTTATGTTTGTCCTTTGTCTGGTTGTATATACAAAGTATATCTTTAGGGTTATTGGCTCCCAAAGTAATTTTCGATGTCCAATGTTTATTATTATAATAAGTGGTAATAAAATGTCGCTTCACATACATCAGATCGATGGTACGCATCTGGGCATTCACCTTGGGTGGCGTGTATATAGCTCGGCGGTAATAGAAAACATCGTGAGAAAACCTGCAATTTTAGTCAATTTGCCGTGTTGTCATAAATTGATCTAATTGGTCTAGTTCTCCTGATAAGGGCTACGGAGGTCAGATGGCAGTCACTCTAAAGTTTTCTAGGCACCACCCTGACCTGAGGTCTCTCAAGTCGGTACCCGGGGATGGGCTGGTCAATAGCCACAAGGCTGGCACCGGCTCGTCCCAATTGGGTGTGAAGGAGAAACCGGGGGAGTTTAGTGGGTAGTAAATGCTCTTAGTCTCGAGTTCCACACACGGCCGCAGGTGTAGCTAGCCTGCGGTTATGGTGCACAAACGCATTCTACTCTGAAAAAAAGTCACTGTAATGTTGACTTGCGTTATAAAACATGGTTAAAAACGTGGACCAAGGACCAAATCCTGGATCATGGTGAAATCGTCAACCATAGCTCGGGTTGGTGATAACGAATCTGTATTTGACAAGGGTGGCGATTAAGCTAGTGACCAAGCGAGTCACGATAACTTAATTTTCAAAGATGTAGTCTTTTGCTCTGCTGTGGGACATTAATTGACATTTAAATTTACTTTATATTTAACTTGATGCTTTACACACTATTATAATATTATGAAACAATCGATGAATTTGGCATTACTATCTGTTTATATTAACTTATTTAACGTAAACATTAACCACAAAGGACAACTGTAAACCAGTTTTAAGTGAAGGGGCGAATTCTTAGAACCTCGCCTTAGCCTGTTGCCTTTGACACATTGAGTTCTGCGATGTTTTGCAAGCTAACCTGCTTACACTGTCGGACAAAATATTGGAATACAAAGACAAGTGCAAAGTCAAAAACCTAGATAGCTTTATATGCGGGTAAATATAAATGTATATTTTTTTCGCCACCTCGCAAAAGGGGTGTCACTCCCGGATTTTAAAAGAAAACTGGGGGAGTTCAGGAGGTAGTGGGATGAATCTAAAAAAATTTATTATTATGTAGTACCTACCTACCCAAGTATGATGTTGAAGGTGCGAGGGATCCGCTGGTAGTGTCAAAGATGCCAGGCCATGCCGCTTCCTGTGATACTACCACTAAGGCGTATGTTGGGCACTGTGGGGTTTAGTGGGTATACCTATCTTTCGGCTAGGAGGGTCCCACTTATGTGGTTTATCCCTCTGAGCACCACAGACCGCGACAATGTGACCGAGGGTATGCGTAACGCAATCCCCGCAATAAAAAAAGTTACAATGTTGAAGCATCTTATTATTCTACGCATAAATAAGTTGCTTAAACAATTTTATAAAATATTGGGATATTGTAATAAATTGATAAGTTTTGGTTAGTAGTGCAGTAAGCTTTGTGAATTAAATTCTGTACTGGATTGTAGGGAAATCTGCTTACACTATTGGACAAAAATAATAGTGTCTTTTTATATCTGTTTAGTAAAATAAGTATTTAAAATATACTGCTATGGTAAATTATTTAACTTAATTCCAAATGATGCAGAGTGCATTTTATTTAAAGCAAAGAAATTCGCAGACTATGTTTTCAATATACTTCTACTTTAATTCTAACTTGCTTTAATCCTAACTGAAAAGAATACACTTATCTCCACTTTTTGGTCAAACAAACAGAAACCGTGTTCGCCGTCCCAAGCAAATGTAGTAAACGTTTCCCTTTTCTTTATCTTAGAGCTTCCGTTCAGACTAATAAAACTTAACGTTATCCAGTTTCCGTGTCCTACAGTGCTCGGTTCAACAGTAGTGCACGATAATATCTCTACCGCTATATACGCTCAAAGAGATTTTGCATAACGATAAATTTGCCAGCGAGGTAGATGTTTCGATTCAAATCTATGTGGCACAGTTAAAACGTTGGAACTGCGCTTGTAGAAACTCAAATGTGAAAATGAGAAAGATTTTCCAAGGAAAGTTAAAGGTAAGGTTTTTGACTGGGTAAATAAATAAGGGTTAGTAAATCTATTCAAAAAGATTTTATAAAAGCTGAACGGATTAATGCGAAAGGGTTTGGACCTTTTTTATTTTGAAGAGCATGCATTATTTGATTTGTGGTGTATTTTCAATTAATCGGTTGAAAATTCAGTTTCTGTACCAAAGGTCACGGTTACTCCCAAACAAATTATTTAACTGCGCAAGATATTCATACTTTTTTGGAATGAAGATAGTTAGGTATTATAGAGTGATCAACGTAAGCTAAGGAAAAATAGGATTAAAATAGGATTTCGCATTCCTTCGGGATAATGTCATGAACAAGGTAATTAATAGATAAATATCCAACAACTACACAGGTGTCAGATGAATGTACGGTCAACGGCACATCACGGTAAACACTTGCAGTTCGATAATAGCACTTATGCCCCCGACATAAGAGTGGTACAAAGTCCAAAGTGTATTGTCTGACGTGCTTTTGACTGTACCTAACATTGATCTGACTCCAAGTAAGTAGCTTGAGCACTTAATGTTATAAATACCACAAATATAGGACAAATATAATAATGATTCGAACCCACGACCCCAGTAAGTACAGTCAGTTCCACATTCACAAGCATAGCCTTATCACGACCACTTCCATTCCCGTTTCACACCATTATGAGTATTTCACTGTAAACTGAGAACATCACATAACGCTGAGTAAATTGAATACTAAAAGCATTAACTGCGAAGCTAACCTCGCATTCAGCCGACTGTACCTTGAGAATAGTAAGCAATTAAAACAATCTAGTTTAGTTCTGTACTTGGTTTATTTTGTTTTGGTGTTTGGATAACTTCTAGTGAAACTAAGCGTGTAATTATTATATTCGTGTTAGTAAGCATGTTTTGATTGTATTATTATAAAATGTCTAAATAATAGTCTCGCACTTTAATACAAAGGAATTATTACTATACAAAAGATAAGGTAGAGTGCACAAGCACATTTGAAAATGTATAACAAGTTATTCACCGACCGCACGAGTAAAAAAGTGGTAATTCCTATCACTTGGTCCTAAAATTCTTGAAGCTATGAGTTCTACTTTCTACCTAGAGTCAGTTGTTGGTTGGAGTTTTTTGGAGTCCGACTGGCTACCTCTTCCATGTGTGGAATTTATTACCATAACAGCTTTAACTGTCTTCTAGTTTCACGTTGGAGCCAATACGCTTAAAACTAAATACCCGAGGAGCATTCAGAGTGACGTTAACTTTGTTGTGTCTCTTAGGTACGGAATGTGTGCAAAAGTATGTGTGCCTGCCAGGTTACTGCTCTAGCCGAAAAAAAAAACAAACATCAACTTAAAATGATACAGACAGAAAATTAAGTGCTGCTAAAGTTAAGAATTACAATAACATGATCGCAGTCGCCACTACATCAACGGACCATATGCATAATAGTTGACTCATGCAATAAACAAACCATAGAAGGTAATTCTAAATCAAATCGCCTCACAACTTCGTCCCAGTCTGCTAACTCGTCCGGTGACAGATTTAACCTTTCCGCGCCTGCAGTATTTGCTAACCTGATTAACCCGCGGCGTACAGATTCAAGGAGCGGTACTATGTACTAGTTCCTCTTACTAGGACCGACTGATTGGGCGTTTCCTTTCTCTGTGTCTATTCTGAACACAGTCTATATTAGGCTGTTCAATTCAATACAAGTACTCTGATGTCGCAATAGGTTAGACGTAACTTCGAAACGACGCGACGTTTTCTAGAGTCCCTTTAAGTTATTGTTTAAGACGTGTGTTTGTTAGAAAGATCCAAATAAAAAACATCGTTCAGTGTTTGTTTTTAGTAGACTGTGATTTTTTTATTGCAATGTGTAACAAGACGAGCAGATCGTACACCTGATGGTAAGCGCCACGTCTGCCCTTAGACAGACAGTTCAGTGCCAAACAGTAACTATAAGTACTGTCCGGCACCGCCCTGCGCCCGATAAACCGAGACGACAGTTATTAGGTCTCATCTACCCAGTAATTTCACTAGCACGAGTTTATACTGTTGAGAGCTGGATAAATGCATGCAGCCCACCTGATAATAAATTGCCTATTAGTCAAAAGACTTTTTAAACAGGAAGCATCGTTTAATGTGTTGCCACTCTATAGGTTTTGTGTCTATTGACGTACCTATATTTGTTCGGTTCATTCCGAGGTCTGCAGTTACTGGTTAACGCAATAGGTTAGGTCGAACTTTGATACCTTTGCTTATCTTTAGAATATTATATCAATATGTAAGTGTTCAGTGTTTTTATTAGCTTTCCCCGCGTGTGCTTTACAATGCTACTCCAGAGGAATCTATGTCTATGTCAATTTACAGCTCCTAAACTATTCCCATACCAAAAATCACATCAATCAGTTACTCGTGAAAGAAGGTAAAACAAAAACATTTCCTTCCTATTTTCCCATGAGAATTGGGAATTATCTCGGGATAAAAAGAAGCCCATGCCGTTTCACAACATTTAATTTATATCTGTACCGAATTTTATCACACTCCTAATGGTTGAGACGTGAAACCGTCACTGAACAGAGCCATAGTAATAGAGCCATGTTGTTTAACTATTATTGTGTTTCGTTTGGTTTGTGAGAGTGCAGGAGGCCCACACCCCCCCCCCCCCACCCCCATAGGCCGGCAGCACATCAGCGATCCCTCTGGTGTTGCAGATTTCCATGGGCGGCGGTGATTGCTTACCATCGGACGACCCACCAGCTCATTTGCCGCCTCTGACATTAAAAAGAAACAGACAGATAAAGTTACTTTCGCGTTTATTTTAGTATAGGCTAGATCGACTGCTGTTATATAATAAAACTAAATAAGCTACTCCAAGCAATACTAAGATTCAATTACCATTCTAGTTATGAGGCGAGTTGTAAACAATATTCCATTTCCTCTGCCAGTTGACGTTTTTAATTTATTTCTTTACATCGCATGCACTAACGTCATCGTGTCCACCAATTAGCGGGATTTTATAGTTGCTATAAAAGGAAACAGGTTTTCATTGCTGAAACTGGACGTAAACTTAAAGACTTATATAACTTCTATTGTTTTTTGTCATGACCCTTGTCCTATTATTGCCCCAGGTATTTCGTAGAACCCATAACCGTTGGGGTAAACGGGTTCTAGAGTGGAGACCGCGTCTCGGTAAATGTTGTGTAGGACGCCCTCAGGCCAGGTAGAGCGATGATCTGCGCAAGATGGCTGGCAGGAGCTGGATGCGAGTGGCCGAGGATCGATCAGCGTGGCGAGCATTTAGAGCCTATTTCCAGCAGTAGACTGTTACGGGCTGATGACGATGACTGCCCTATTACGACTGTGAATACTGGCCCGAGATCAACCCATCTCCCAAGGACCTGAGTTTGATTCCTAGGTCGAGCAAAATTATTTTTGTGCCTTCCTAAGCACGGAGACTGTTTATCTATGGAGACTACTTGCCAACCGCTGCGCCACGAGCGCCTCACAAAAATTATAAGAAATTAATTATACCTAATTAGTAGGACTTAAATAACATGCAATATATAAGTAATACAACTCAAAAACAAATGGCACAAGTCGTAAAAAATAATCACCTCTTTCAATGAAAATGAGCCCAACAATATTCGCACACCAAACCCCAAACATCTTATTTTGGTCGACGAAATACGCCACTAATCTCTATAATGAAAGCTTTTGTATACATTTATGATAATATCGTGCAATCATTTCATCTCACGTACTGATAAGTGTAGGGTTCAAAACATGGTGAATCATATTGGCATCTTGTTATAAAAACTAAAAGGCTGGGACAAGTCAAGGGGTCTTGTTTCACTGAGAGGCTTTTTACTACTATTGTATTATTTTTATATTGAAATGGATAAGTACTTGAGATTGTAGAGAAGTTGTGGTTGAGTTGGAGTCACAAATTGAAATCACCTATTTTTTGGCAGAGAGGTTATTTTAGCGGTTACTACTCTTGTAGACTTTCTAAATTGAAATTTAATACTTAATTTACAAACTCAAAAGATGTGATTAGGTTGAAAGCTCATAATATGCTCATAATACAAGCTTTGCATTTTAACATAGGGGTGGCACTGTCTGAAAAATGTCTATTGATAATTGCTGATTTATTTTGAAATCGGCTTTAACATCAGAGGTAGATAGATAGATACTCTTTATTGCACAAAACATAGGAAAACATGTTACATAATGAAGCTATACAATTCAGGCGGACTTATCGCTAGATAGCGATCTCTTCTAGTCAACCTTAGGATGTACTGTGAAGATATTTTATTAGTCTAACTTATTTTATTAATTTTTTGTTCTTTTTTATTGTTTTTTATAACAGAAACTATTTAATAATCTGTGCCTGTAAATTAAATGCAAACAATTTGCTACAAACGTTTCTAGCCAATCAAGTATCAAGGTGATGTGGATGGTCATTGGTGAAAAACATTTAAAATATTTTTTGCAAGCTTCCCTATAAAAGAGAGCCCTTTAACACCCAACTGGATCGCGAAGCAGGTTCAACGAGACATGAATGGGAAAAGAAACGGGCATATGTGTGCCGGTAGACAAGGACGGAAGATAATACTGCTACTGCGTGAGCAAGACAAAAGAACACCGTGGAGACTGCACCTGGCTTGTAAATGATAAGGTTATTGCAATTTATAGATGTGGTATGACTTAGGCTGATGAATTAAGTGCCTGTTTTAGAAGCCTAGGTATCCTAGATTTTTTTTATTGCAATGTGTAACAAGACGAGCTCACGAGCCGATCGTACACCTAATGTTATGCGCCACGTCTGTCCTTAGACAGTCAAACAGTAACTAAGCAGTTACTTTCTGGCACCGCCCTGCGCCCGCTACACCGAGACGACAGTTATTAGGTCTCATATACCCAGTAATTTCACTAGCTTCAGTGCCCTTTCCCCGAAACACAGAAGCTACGAGTATTTTACCAAGCGATCAGTTAGCAAGCAGGCACTGCGGCCTATTTGGTTTAAATACCTATCCGTAATCTCAAGGTTCGTTTCTTCGGTTTTTTAATCAACAACCTGAAATTATAAATAAAATATAATTATGAATATAGAACAACATCAGAATCAGTGATCTGACCCCAAAGTAAGTAGCGTAAGTACTTGTCTTATGTGTGTTAGAAACGACGAAGGTACCATACCACAAATATGTCCCTTAAATACAAATAAACATCCAGACACAGAACAAACACAACTGTTTATCACGTAAGTGTTTGTCCTGGACGGGATTCGAACCCACGACCCCTGGCGTACTGGCCGGCCAGTCAAAGTCATTCAACAAGCGTGGAGGTGAAGCCAGTACGAATCATTGTAGCGATGACTAAGCTTGATTTCAAAGACGGAGACCGTGTCCCCTTGCACTGGGATATAAATAGGCTGACATTTTCCTTTTTTAGAATAATAAATATAAATAATAAATATTCTTGGACGTTAATCACACAGCGCCATCTAGCCCTAAACTAAGCATTAGCTTGTGCTATGGATGCTAGACAACGGATAAACATTACTTTCATACTTTTTTTTTTAAATACATTTATGTATAGAAACACCCAGACCGATACAAACGGACGTGTTCATGCACACAAAAGTTTGTACCGTGCGGGGATCGAACCCGCGACCTCTGGTGTAATAGCCGACTTCTCGACCATTACACCAAATGGCTCGTCGTATATTAGACTGACTGACTTAAACACTAGGAAAAAAGAAGAATAAGACACAAAACGAAAGCAATTTCATACAGGTGAGTCTGGAGGGAATTCCATTATCTCGAAACAATAAAACAAGCTAATTTTAGGACAGATATTATTGTAAGACGTTTGAAAATAGGCTTCTGTATCATATTACGAGAACATAAGAAGCGAATAGGTCCTACGCAAATTCCTAAATAGAAGCTACACTATGTGCCAGTAAATTTATACATTTGAGCCCAAATAAGGAGTTATTATTATTAGTGAATATAAGACTATAAGGTCCTGTTGACTATGTCGGAAATACCAAGATAATCTTCTGTAGGTATATAAAACAAAGTGGTGTTAGTTACACTATTTATAACTCAAGAACGGATAAACCGATTTGGCTGAAAATTGGTGGAGAGGTAGCTTAGAACCAGGAGACGGACATAGGATACTTTTAATCCCGGAAATATGGGGGTAGGAGGGGATAGTTGAAAAAGTTAATTACGCGCGGGTGAAACCACGAGGGCGACCGCCGACTAACAGAGGAATTACAGGGTTCCTTATAATAACATCGGGGAAAGAACAATGGCAGTTTTATACCTGCATGTTTTTAAGGTGTCTTAAAACTTGACTTATACAAAAACTATTATTTGAATTAGCCAGATTTTTACATCATAACACATTTTTATTTAAAGGCTGATATTAAATCATGAATTATAAAAACCTCTCAGTTGATTACAATATTAATATCTTACGCGTTTGTGTTGCCGCTTTAGAAAAAATAACACATTTATATTTTTTTCAATAATAAGAAAAAGGAATAAAAATAATTTATTTCAATGCAATGTGTAACTTAGAAACAATATATTATCTTTCAAAATAGCACAGTGAAAGTTCCCTTCGTACATAAAATAGCGTAATGTTTCTTTATTGGTAAAAATGTAACTTTTAAAGCTGTCTCGTGTAATATTTAACTATCTGCCAATTGCAACACTGCTACCAAAGTTATTTTGACAGCAGGAAACTGCAAAGCAATTTGTTTGACAGTCTATTTTTTTTATAGGTTTTGGCTTTGTACGGTTTGTACTTTAGCCACAGACGATATTTAAAAGGTCCAGTATTCTCATAAATGTTTTAGGAGACTGTTTATTTTTCCTCTGACTGCTTCTAAGATGACTATTTTAATAAAAATTAATTTTATTAATGACTAAAAGAAGAAAATAAACAAGGATTTGTTTATTACCAACATAACCTCAAAGTACAAAAATACTTATAACTTTTTTTTGCAACCACCGTTTGTTAAAATTCTTTTTGGAAATGTTTATGTAATGCAATTGCTAGTGTATAAGCATTTTTTAAATCATAGACACCCCAATTTTTATCCAGGTCAAACGTAGTATGGGACTTTGCCATTGTTCTTTAGGAAAAAAAATAAAAAAAAATGTTTAAAAAAAAAAAATAAACAAAAATTACTTGCATAAATCTAGTAGTACTACTGAAGGTAAAGCGTTCTGTTGCGGGAAAACAACGACTAAAAAAACACGCAGTATATTATGTACCTGTAAACCTAAATATTTTTTAAAGTTAATTTTGTTAAAAAAAAAAGAATTAATAAATCTGACATAATATAAAATACTAGGTACATACTCATCTGACAGAAGTGAAACTGGCCCGATAGGATATTGTGATAATATCCGTAATTGTCCAATATAATAAATTATCCATCGATTCACAACATCAGTTCAACGACCTTCAGTAATTGAGAATGAATTAGATGGATGGCAATGCTTAATGAAGACCACACGACAGCGTGGCCTGGTAACAAAGATAACAATGCTTATCTATGAGAACAAACAGTAACCGATTCCAGAACATGTTGCCACCATTATCGCGGTAACGTTATAGCAATTTACATCTTTTATGTTAAGTGACGTTTGTGGCAAAAAGGTTAAATACCGTAACTCGTGTGAAGATAAAAGAAGATCGAATGTTCATTGAAAGTGGAAGATCTTCTGAGCTAGATTAAATGTGCTCCATGTTTGTACAGGCAGCGTCAAAATGATCTGAGCATTCAAAACCACTAAAAATATCTGCCCCCCTAGACAAGCGGCATTTATGACGTTCGTTATAGCTCAATTTGCGATAGCGAATGTCAAATCCCATACTTTCAACACGTGACTTTTCTATGGCATCTGTCAAATCCATACAAATTGGACTTAGCGAAATTCGCCAGCTATGAAGCGATGTCATCTTGTCTAAGCCCCCTGAACATTTAACAAAAATCAATTTGAGAACAAACGACAACTAACGATATTTCCATTATATTTTGCTAAGAGTGATTTTTGTCAAATGTTCAGATATTTTTGGTAGGTTTGAACGCTCAGATCCTTTTGGCACTGACTGTACCATCTTTGGTGTGTCGTATAATTATGGGTTCATTCCCGTTCGTCCCACCAAGTTTGTCCCACCAGTGGGACGAACGGGAATTCTTATTTTCACTTCCCGTTCGTCCTACCAGCTAGCCAGTGACAATTACTTTGCTTGTGCGATGCATGATTCCAATTATTGGTATTTATTCGGGCATAGGCGTTCATTATTAAAAGCAAGTTTTCGCTTCAATTACAAATACTGAAGAACTGAATTACCTAATCATCACTTATGCCAAATGCGTATTACCTAATCTTAGACAATTAATCCAACGCAAATGCCTTAAACCTAAAAAAAAAAAACTTGAGCATTATTTTGATATTCGACTTGCTTTGGGATCAGTTTAAACGAATGCATTGTATAAATTTTGGTCACATTGTTCATTAAAACAACAATTGGTTTTTATTTAGAAATATTTATACTTACTTACTTACTTACTATACTGGCGCAGCGACCCGAAGTGAGTCCTGGCCTCCGATAATAAACGTCTCCATCTTGGTCTATCCTGCGCCACCTCCTGCCAGTCGTCTACATGGAGCTCGCGCAAGTCTTTGAGGACCTCATCCTTCCAGCGGTACCTGGGGCGACCTACCGGTCGCCGACCACTAGGTCGTCCCACGTACGCTTTCCTCACTCCACGATCCTCGCCCATTCGCTCCAGATGACCAAGCCAGCGAAGTCTTTGGCTCTTTATCTCGCCAATGATGTTTGGCTCATCCACCAGGTCCTCGAGCTCTAAGTTGTACCGACGCCTCCATGTTCCATCGTCTGCCCGCACAGGTCCCAGGATCTTTCTCCAAATCTTCCTTTCCGCCACTCGGAGTTTGGTCTCTTCCTTAAGGGTCAATGTCCAAGTCTCGCATCCGTAGAAATATTTATGGCAAATCAAATTAAAGAATACAATTTTTCACCTACGCGGCAATTTTCTATGACCATCCATTGACGCAGGATGTATTAATAGTGCACAAGTGCAAGCACAGGTGCATTCCATGTTACCTCCCACCACCCTGAACCCTACCTTGGTTGTCAAAAGTGGAATCTACTAGTCACGGAAGCATTCAAACGTGTCTAAATAAGTAAATTCAAAAAGCAAGCTCAACAAATTACACTTCAGTTGTTTCAACATCAACACTTCATTTCAATCAACAAACGGGGCAAAGTAAACAAAACCTCGTAATACAAAAATTAGATTGTAAAACGAACAAAAATGCAAAACAATCGAAACGGTAGCAATTGAATTGTTCAACATTCCGTATCGGCATAATGGACCTGAATACAAGCCGTTCCAATTGAAAATATCTCTGACCAGACACCGTGTATATTTTATTCATTTGTATACGAAAATGCTAGGCATTCCCACTGTTTTTCTTTCTAAAGAAATTTATAAGTCATTCAGTTGTTCACAGCAAAGTTTCCATTTTTTAACAACACGCCACATTAAAAAAAAGTATCAAATTAATTTCCGGAAAAACGCGCAGTGTCAAAAACTGTTTTCAACGAACGTTGCTACACTGTGGTCGGTGTAAGGGAAAAATTTCTTATGCCCAACGCACACGTTGAAACTACGCCGGTACTACCTCGTTTTTGAGGCTCTGCAGTGGTGCGCGAACGGGATGGCTTTATTAGAGCTTTAGCGCGTCGAAGCGAGATGGAACTATTATTGCACCGGTAGTGAGGAGTGAAAGAGATCAATAATGAGAGACACGAGGAGTAGAAAAGGGATTTCAGATTAAGGTCGTTGTCGAGGCAAAGATTCGATTGCCGTGAGAATGTAGATGGTTATGTAGGTATTAAATGGGAAATGAGACAATGAAATATGGGTGGTTGGTCCTTTATTTGATAAATTTCGGCGCTGTTTCCAAATGTTGTAAGGGACATCCGTTTTTTGAGGGACAATGGCGGTGCCTATTAGAATAATATTATGATTATGGTTAGCTAGTGTAATAATTTATTATCATTTTCTGAATAGGTACAATTAGATTATTATTATAAATTTTACTATGAGTAAAATTATGGTCAAAAGGTTTTAAATAATCATCAAAGTGTAATATTGTAGAAAAAATATTGAAAATACGATGTTTTTTTTAATGATTATTTTACAAATACAAATACAAATATATTTTATTATAGAGAGTGTTCCAAGTTACACAATAATATTAATAATAGTTTTAATATTCCAATTAAAAACGTTGAGAAGGACTTATTTATTTAGAAATTTGACAAAATATATTTTTAAATTGCTTGTGATGTAGGATTTAAATAGCTAAACAATTTCTTTACTATAATATAATAAATAAAAGAGCTTGTAATATTAATAAAATATAAATAAAAGAGCTTGTAATATAAAGATTTTTTTTAATTTGCGACATTTTACGCATTAATTTACCTATTAATACATTGCAAAAATGACTTGTAAAACATATATTGCGGTTGTTTTACATATAATATCTTGTATGTTAACTTCAAACACAACCAAACACTAATACAGCAACAAGTAAACTTATCAATAATCGCGTGTCTCTAATGGCTACTTCTTGGAAAAGGATTTTCAGAGTGTCACAGACTCATATCTCCTATTAAAATAAATTATTACGATAAAAACTATTATTACAACGTTTCTTCATTTCATTAAGCATCAGGTCATATAGATTTCTTTGATTAAAAACTACGAAGATCTGAGTAATTCACCATCAACACCTCAAATCCGGTGAATTTTGCACGTTTTTTACGTGTCACACGAGCGCCAACTTCTGAACAATCGCACATATTTTTAAAACCACCCACGTTTTTAACCAGTTTTCTACACACATTAAAATAGATAAATCAGTTTACATACTGGTCAAATTTTAAATTAATTGGAAGGAAACTTTTGATTTTATGGTCATAAGTATATTTGTCACACGCTTAGCAAGATTTTCGCGGCGCGCCTTTCGAGGGGCACTGCTCAGAGCTGGCCAGGCGTAGGCGAACCCTGGTAGGTGTATTCGAATCGTCAGTTACCCCGCAGCTAGCAGGTGAGATGGCCATGTCGCTGGTTTTCGCGCTTTGGATGCTGGAGTACGTTCTTCAATTTTAAAAATTTTGGTTCCCAGTTTTCCGGCATTCCCGTGTTACATTTTTTCAATGTAATTGTACTACTTTTAGTAGATGGGTTTTTAGGTGAAATACCTAGCTCCTTAATGTAGATGGACAGTAAAAAACTAGCTGGTTATATCTTTTCAATGAAAAGTTATTTCAAAATATATGTTTTTTTGTAATTTCCATGGTGTAATTTCCATGGATAAAACACCATGGAAATTACGTAAGACCCATGGAAATTACCTTGTTTCTTTTAAGTTCATCATCATCAGCCATACGACACCCACTGCTGGGTATAGGCATCCCCCAAGGATCTCCACACTGATCGGTCCTTGCGCCACGCACATCCTGCGGTTTCCGGCGGCCTTGGCAATGTCGTCAGTCCAGCTAGTAAAGGGCCTTCCCACTGAAAGTCTTCCAGTGCGCGGTCAAACTGAAAGACACCATTGCAAAACCTTTCCACCCCAACGGCCATCGGTTCTGCGGGATATGTGTCCCGCCTACTATCATTTTAACTGAGCAACTCTTCGAGCTATGTCGGTTACCTACATTCTTTTGCGAATCTCCTCATTTTTGACTCTATCGCACAAAGAAACACCAAGCATAACTCTCTCCATTGCCCAATGTGTGACCTTGAGGCTTCTTATGAGACCCATAGTGAATGACCACGTTTCGCTTCCATATGTTATCACTGGCAACACACACTGTTCAAAGACTTTCGTCTTGAGGCACTGAGGTATGTTGGATGCGAATATATTCCGTAGCTTCCCGAACGTTGCTCATCCGAGCTGGATTCGTCAAGGGATCTCTTTCTCGAAGTTGGACTTACCTAACTGAACTGCCTGTCCAGGTAAACATAATGGTCAACAACTTTAAGCGTAACGTTTCCAATGCTAACTGGAGCGGGTGCCGGGTGCGGGTGACATAATTTTCGTCGTGTCCATATTCATTTTAAGACTAACTCTTATGGAAACGTTACTAAGGTCTTCGAGCATTGTGTTCAGATCCACCTTGGTCTCGGCCATGAGAACTACATCGTCGGCAAAACGTAGCTGTGTAAGGTACTCGCCATTGATGTTAATACAGAATCCTTGCCAATCCAGAGGCTTGAAAATATCCTCCAGCACAGCAGTGAACAGTTAAGAAATTACATCTCCCTGTCACCTCGCTCTAGTTGGATAGGATTTGAGCTCTGGTTTTGCAATCAAACCGATATGCAGCGTTTTGGTATAAGTACCTCAATACGTCGATAAACATGTTGTCCACTTGGCACCTTTTTAGAGACTGCAGCACTGCCTAGGTCTCGATTGAATCAAAGACTTTCCCATAGTTCAAGCTAAGCAACGCTTTAAAGAATTTCAACAATTAAATTGAAGACTTAAACTGATTGATGAAAAGACTTATTTTATAAAAATTGAATTTGTTATTTTTTATGTTTACTATTATGTTTATCCATAAGAATAATGTTATGGGAACAATTTTAATGTAGAAGAAAGTTAATTGATAACAGTTTTATCACTTTCATGTTCCTACTTTGAGCATCATAAGTAAGTTTTGAAATTAAGCTACTATTTTTGCTAGATATTGTTTTAATACAATGTAGATCTTTATGCTACCCTAACTAACTAATATGACAGCTTAATTTCATATTTGACATGATGTTTAGCTAAATTTAATCTGCTGGGTAATTTCCATGGCCGTTATTGTAATTTCCATGGGCCGCCAATTTTCTCAATTTTTTTTAGCAAAAGTATAGATCCTGTACGTGGCGAATTTTGATATGTTGTTTAAATTTTCACAAGCTTTCGGAATATTTGTGCAATTCACCATAATTTAGCGATTTCAAAAATGCCGTGGAAATTACGCGGAGAGCACTTTTCTGAAGATCCACCCTAATACAATTTTCGCGCAAAACTGTATCTTTCGACCTGTCTGTATGCCTATTTAGTCTTTGCCCGCCACCCCGGCCGGGGCAACTAGGTCTTACACCGCTCAGTCACCGGCCGGGCGCCACGAAAGCCAGACTGTGGTAACTGCAAATAACACTCTTTTTACGCGCGCCCATCGGGTGATACGCGAAAAAGAAAAACAAACAAAAAAACGAACAGTGACAGTGCGAAAAAAAAAACTGAATTTATTTTTTTTGAGCCATAATTTTTTGAAAGTGACAGGTGAATAACGTTGTTTTGAAGATAAGAGATATTTGTGTGCGTGCTTTTTTTGTATGAAAATTTCAGTGGAAAAAGGATACTGTGTGCTCGAATGAATGGATTTTTTACTGTGGTTATCAGAGCTGCGTCGGTTTGAAGGTTAGTTTTCTGTTTCTTTTTTTGTATGTGGAAAATAGTAACTTTTATAATTTGTGTTTATTTAACTCCTTTTTTTAGCATTTTTTTATTGATGGTGAGCTATTTAAAATATATAACAAATAAAATATGATAAATAGGTATGTCGCCGTTTTACAATTTCATTATTTTAGAAAAATATCTGCAGATGATACGTTCGTTTAAAATTTAAACCAATATGTAGGTATATCAAAATTTGAGTTACTTATGCTAAATATAACCTTATTATTATAAATTGTCTTAATATTTAACATGACTGGACTATTAAATCCACTTTTCATTTCTTTTATAAATGATCGCAATTTTCATACGCAGTGAGCTTAATTGAAAGCTTTCAAACAAAAAAAAACGGGCTGTTTCTCTTTGAGTTTTATCTTTTTTAAACGTGTGTTCATATTCCTTTTTATTGAGTATTATAACAATAAAGTTATGAAGAATATAATATATTTTTTGTTTTAGCTAATTTGAACTTTCATCTTTATCGTGGTTTATGAGATTTACACGATAATTACTTATAAAAAAAACAACTTTAAACTAATATAGGCACAGCTATTAGCAGTCCAGAGAAATATTACCTACTACGTTTTATATTACAAAATTTAGCAGTCCAACTAACGTAAAACCCTCCATTTATACACCATGAGTTGGCATAGTGTGACCACTACATCTACATACATAAACATACTACAACCTTAGTTACCGTAGTAATATTACGTCACGTAAACCACCTGATCTTAATCGGCTACTAAGGGCAACTCCATTGATGAACACTTAACTAAGAAGGATCGCTCAACTGGCTGCCATCTGTAGACTCCACTTATCTTCATACCTTGTTGTCATCAAGCCTTTTTGTTTTCTTTACTCTTTCGTGATTTCGATTTCATCTTCTTTTTAACCATTGACAATAAACGTGTCTTACGTATGAGGAAATATTAGGCCTTTTGAATATTATGTTAATACATTTACGTTGTTTTCTAAGTTTTCTTTCATCTTAGCCTTTGAGAATATCCGTGTCTTATTGGTCCTTTTGTTTTCTTTATTAAAATGAAAATTACTGTTTGATTTTTGCGTTTCAATAGTTTAGTACGAAACATCTATAAATTACCTGTCTTTTATTTCCTCTCTTTGTCTCTCTCATTAAAACTTTTGAAAAATTTTGTTGTAACCTTTTTGTTCATCTTTATGAAATGAAAAATATTATGTTGTCTAGCATGCGTCTGAAAATCTACACTACAAAGAATTGCATATTACTAACGATGATTTAAATTTTAAACACTCCCACACAATTTTCCAGTTTGGTTAATGTCCTGACAATGTTATAACTTAATGATATACGATATTCAATTAATATTAAACATTATTCATGAGGCCAAAACACGCTGATAATTCATTAGTTAGGTTTTTGGGCATAAACCCGCTTAAAACTAAATTAATTATTTGAGCTGAAACTTAATATTGTGGATCTCAAATATCGGTGATTTCGGATTATCAACCACAATCGATTTGAATTGAAATTTAAAATATAGGTAACACAAAGCTTTTACGAACAAAACACAAATCTAAATATAAATAAACATTCAGACACAGGACATACACAATTACACAAGAAACATTTATGATCTCAAATTGCAGTATCAGTATTTCTGAGTAGTCAAGTTAAGAGAACACCATATAGGTATATAAGTACCTCAAAGGTGTCAATAATATGGAATACTTGGTTTCAATAGAAACCCAGCAGAAAAACATTCATAAGCCACATTTGTCCTACAAAGATCCGCGAAATTTCAAAAGAAAGCAGAGTTTCAAAAGAAACCTTTTTTGTTGCAAAATTTGTTTGTCAGTATACAAATTCTATGGTGTGTTAACTGAAAGCAACCCGACATAAGCGTACACAGCCTGTTTCTAATTAAGAACCTCATCCGAACCACTACAAAGAGAAACAGATGAGTCTCCCTTAGAGCAAAATTTAATTCCGTCTGTAACGAAATCGCGTCTTCAAATTATGTGAGCTTAGCACACATTACGCTGTGGCGTAGACCATTCATTAGCATATAAACACAATATTTCGGGTGCTCACAAAACATTGCTTTAGTCACGTTAGAGATCTTTCTCTTTGTGACGGAAATGGTGGAAGGGAAATAGGCTGTTGCTACGGCCTTTTTGGTGGTCATGCGAATGAGCTATGTTGATTAGGTCGTGAATTGCGAATGGACTGTGTCAGTTTGTTCTAGCAATTGCCTCTTCGCTACCAACAGTTTAAGTTACATCATTCCTAGTTTGTATATACGAACGAATCTCAAATTGTTCTTCAATACGTTTTTTCATGAGAGAGAGATTTACGCAAATAGATTACTTGCTTTAGAATGACTGGACTTGTCAAATCATGGATGATAGTGCAAGTGTGTGACTATAGTTCGTAATATTTAGAATGATATGTGGGACTATGTCAAAACTATGAAATCTAACCGAGAAGATAAATAAAAGAATCGATTACATAAGTATCGAATTTTGTTCAAAATAGGACGAAGTCCCTTGAAATGTCACTGTGACACCTGTCACAGGTATCATCCTAGTTATTACAAACGATAGCTCGGAACCAAACGCTCGCAGAAATAAGGGACTTTTCTTTACTTTTACATGTGACTAGGTATAAGTAAAAAGTTCGTAGTCACGTAAGGAAATTATCTTTTCCCCGGCAAGCATGGCTCGAGCCGACGCGTGTACGTGAGCAGTAGATCTTAGGATTGTGGCAGAAAAAGATGTTTTCAACCCGATTTGCTACGAATGTTACGCAGTTTAGCTTGAAAATCTATTGAATAATGTAAGTAAGTTTAATACGTCTTTTAAATAGTATCTGATAATAGAGCGTAAATTGTAGGTTTATTTAATGAAAAACTAAGTGTTTTCACACTATTAAATCACATTGGCTAATATAAAGGAACAGAAGGAGTGTGACATGAGCCTAAATAGGGCAACCGCAAAAAAATTGTGACATTTTACATGTGACTTTGGTACATTTTACATTAATATACAAGTGAAAAGTTTCAAATGCAATGTGTATTCTGCAAATATTTGACTACCTAAAAAACGCTATCAAAATAATAATATACCTACTAGTTACCAGCAAATTCAGAACGGGTTTTAAATTACCAACAGGATGGAGTCAAATAATTAGCAAAAGCAAACCACGAGTTTTGCCGTTTGAAACTAACGCAAATACTTGTAATGACGCTGGTAAAAAACTAAATTAGAAGGAAATAAACAGATTTATTTTGCTTGTCACTTCTGAATTTATGTTCTTCTGGCCGAGCTTTTAGGCTACGGCGGCTAATCTTTTTGATCAACCAACTACGCAGGATATATTTATTATGAACAAGTGAGTGGTAGTACTGGTCCTCCCTCGACCGTGTTGGTGGGACAGCAGTCTGACACGACGAACACGATCGAAGAGAGAACACGCGTAGGACCAACGGCTTTGCGTCGGAAAGCACGCAAAACCATCAGGGGTGTTTTACACTACCAACTTTCAAACTCCAGGCATTTTGTTGAACAGAAAAACCCAATCCCTTCCCAAAGGTTGACTGCTAGTGAATGCTTTTAGCGTTAAGTCCACCTATACCCTAATTTTGTGGTCAATAAAGTATGTATTTATAAATAAATAAATAAACCCCTATCAATTCAATCTCCTATATCTTACCGTCAACCACAACCAAGGTGGGAATCGAATTCACGATGTACAGTTTTTTTAGACTGAAGTGGCTTAACCACTACTCTACTTAAACGACGTACCTACATATTTTGCCTATAGTATATAATTATAATAAAAGCCATCTCATTTATCTTTGATATTTCGTCTTAACATTCATTGCTCTTTTGAATCGCGAAATACTACAGAAAGCGAAAATATTAATAATTTGGATGTAAATGAAGAGAATCTTCGACAAATTCCGCTTTTGTTTATTAGTACATAAATTTCAATAGACAGTTTATGTTTTCGAGAAAATTCTCTACGCAATAAATAATTTAATAATTGCTTAAAATTGCTTTATGTAGTAGGTTTAATGTACTATTATAATTAATACCATACACTACCTACTTACATATAATACTAGTATATTTATCTTGCGTGGGCGGAATAATATCAAGCTTTTTGTTAGTATAGTGATATGCCATAGAATTGTTAGGTACTTGTATTATATTATAACTTCATAGCGGTCGCCTTCGCGGTTTCACCCGCGCGTCATTTTGTAAGTTATCGCCCCTTTACCCCACATTTCCGAGATCATAAGTACCTTATGTCAGTCGGGGATAGTATAGCTTTCCAACAGTGAAAGGATTTTCCAAATCGGTTCAGTAGTTTCGGAGCCTATTCAATACAAACAAACAATCAAATCTATCCTCTTTATATTAGTATAGAAGAAGAAGATCAGACAGAAACTGCCCACCTGATGGTAAGTGGTAGCTGAAGCCTTATTACATTGAAGGATACATAACTATAAACCGACGCTCAATAAAATTTGCTGCTACATTATAATTATAGGCACCTCGGAACCTGTGATCTATACACACATATTGTCAATGTTATTGATAGATTTTCATAATTTGTTAGATTTTTACGACACAGCTCGGGTTTGCGTTCACTAATTTGGCGTTTGGCCATTTGGTGTCATGGTCGAGAAGTCGGCAATTACCCCAGAAGCCGCTGGTTCCATCCCCGCACGGTACAAACATTTGTGTGCATGAACATGTCTGTTTGTTATGGTCTGGGTGTTTCTATGTATAATTTATGTATTTACAAAAAAGTATATAATTAATGTCCGTTGTCTGGCACCCATAGCACCAGCTAATGCTTAGTTTGGGGCTAGATGGCGCTGTGTGAATAATGTCCAGAGAGACAATCTATATATTATCTATAAAGATTATTTTTGTGTGGATGACTTGACTTCAGTGATACAGGCCTTTGTGAGTGAGTCATAACTTTACTTCTATAGGTCTTAATAACTTAAAACAAAAGATATAAGGGTAAAACTTATACCTTCCATGAAAATGCCGCAGTATAATACTCGCACTTTGGTACTAAGAATCGAGTTTACGATTCAAAAAATTTTTAATAGCTGCAAAGTTTCCGAGCTGGAACATAATTTAAGTTCTTTGCAGTGAAAATTGTTATAATTTTCGAAGCAAGTTAAAATTTGTGTCTTGCACGTACGGTAGAGGAAGTAACTACATACTTTTATTATTCTTTATCCTAGGAACTACAATATATTGAATTGCAATGAGACATATTCTTTAAGTTACAGTGCATTTAAATATTTTATATACATACATGTCGCACCCCCAGTGCAAAATAGACATAAGTGATTTTACTTCGAATCATCGATTTTATCATATTTGAAAAGTACGTTTGACAATACATATGCTCAATTTTTTTCATATTTTTCTTGTTAAATTTGACAAATTAATAAAAGAAATTAATTTTGAGAATTTTTATTATATCACATTTTTTCCTATGGATTAGTAGATTATGTGATATAACGCAAAGAATAAATTGAGAAATATGACGTATTACTGATTATTACGTTTATCGCTAAAATTTAATGTAGAAAATAAATAGTAACAAGTATTATGACTTTAATGCGTTTGTTTTTTTTCCATCTCTAGTCTTGTATACACGATTATCTTTTTTTTCGTTATATTAAATAGGTAAGGAAATTAACTTAAATGCACTTACTTCACCAAAAAGATAAACTTAAAATATAATAACAGCAGTATGACTGTTTACTTCTTATGAACTTAAAATAAAATAAAATAAGAACAATTACTACTTTCTTCCACTAAAATCTTTTCTTTGCGCCGACACATAAGACTACATACTTCGGCGCGGCTGTAAAATAAGAATGATTACTTCTTTCTTCCACTAGAACATTTTCATTGCACCGAGACGTAAGATTGGATACAGCGGCGCGGAAGTAGACAGCGGGATCATAAGTGTGAATACGTCGATGCGGTGTCGTCTGACCTTCGTAACCGGAAAGGCGAACCAGAACAATAAGATCATAGTTACACATTCAGAATGAATGAATGTGCAGTTTCCTCACGATGTTTTCCCTTACCGACGAGCTAGTGGAACAAGTAGTATGTAAATAAGTGCGGGCGAAGCGAACGTCACGTCTACTATAGACCCTCCCAACATCAGCACGCATGTGTGGACCGCCCCCCGATTAAGGAGGGTAAGACTCCTCGCCACTACCCACTCTTGGAGTGCCAAGCCGCGCTGGTGGGAGGTGGACTTGCTCCAGGACACCGATTTGGCGTTCAGGTCTCCCGCGAGAACTTACCGTGGTTCTACCCAGCCCAATGCTGCGAGGGAGTGGAGAAATTCCTCAAACTCCCAAACGGTATGGTTGGGGGAGAAAGAAGTGGCGTCGACGGTCACCCCAGGCTGCTACCACATACACTGACCCTCTCTCGAAGAGCGAGAGGGGGGAAACGCCGGCCCGCACGAAAACTGCCAGATCACGATCTTCGTCTCCCAGCCATTGATCGGGAATACGGTATGGCTCTGACACTACTCGTAATTCCACCTGCCACTCGGCCATGACCTGATCTTGGGCCGAGCGGCAGTGGTTGAGGTTCACCTGCAGCACTTCTTTAAGTCTGTCCTGGGGCATCATGTGCTGCAGATGTCTCCATGAGTTCGACCGCTGGAGAGATTTCAGCGGCCGATGCAGATGATCTAGTGGCTACCGGCTTTTTGCACTTTTTTGGGGGAAGGTTGCAGTTCCGCCCCCGCATAACGTGCCCAGCCCAGCCCGGCCGGCCAGGCCGTTAGCAGGACAAACGGCGCAGTTGGGTTTGGCCGTGCATTCAGCCACCTTATGCCCCTTGACTCCGCACCGGATGCAAAGTTCCGTGCGATCGACGGAGGAGGGGCAAGCGCATTCGGATGTGACCGGTGCCCATGCATTTGAAATACCTGAGCGGCACATCCTCGAACACGCGCACGGAAGCGGAGCTGCACCCGATCAAAAGACGTCCCGCAGTCAGTCCCAACGCTCCCACGGCCGGTGCGGATCTCCCCGATCTTGACGGAGTCAACCGCACAGTCGCCGATCTTCGCCACTTTCACTGCCACCTCGTGCTTGGTGAAGGAATCGTCCAAATCCGCCGCTTGCAGAGTGGCGCACTTTACGGGGCAAGCCACAGTGGCAGAGCCCGCCACCGCCTGACGCAGTTTGGCCGCGAAAGTGACGGCTTGGGTGCCGTTCTGCAATCCCGTATCAAAAAGACGAGCTCCCGTCTGTGTTGTGCGGAATTTATTCGGCGCGACGTCCATGGTTATGGCGTCACCGATAGCCTCCCGAGCCCGTCGCAACACGGACTCGTAGGCTTACCCCTACTTCACCGCCTCCTCCGTCAGAGTGACGACGACGGCAAAAGTTCGGGGGTGGCCAATTTCTTTGGGCAGCTGGTTTGGCGGCCGGGTGAGATAAGGCTTAATTCGTCCTTCTTGGCCTACTTCTTTCCAGCTGGACACTAGTGGTGTACGCAGGGTTCGTCGAATCCGACTGCACCTTTGTAGCTCTAACAACTGTGCTCCACCCTACGTTGACCGGAGTAGTTGACGGGAGGAGCACGCCTTCATTCATAGGCGTCTGACGTGCCAAGGTCTTCGCCGGGGCCAAGGAAGAAGAGGAAACTCTAACATTAGATGCTTCCGAGGTGGGGCCCTTGGGAGCCTTGGAAGATTTTCCCTTGCCCCTTCCTTTCGGTGGCGGAAGGGGGCTTGACAGCCTCCGACTCAGGCTCAGCAGCTTTATCTGCCGCGAGCGGCGGACAAACTCTGACCTCCGGCAGGAAGCGATTCTCGATGCCCGCAATGCAGGCCCGAGTGAAGGCGCGCTTTTCCGCGGCCTTCTTGCTTAGTAGAGCCTCAATACGGGCTTCGAAGACTGCGGTCGAATCTATATCTGGAGCCGAAGTTGATGCCTTACGTGCGGCAGACCTAGGCACCACCTGTGTAGAGGGGGTCACGGCCGGCAGAAAAGCTTGACTGCCCCGCAAGGTTGCCAACTCCTCCGAGACCTTGGCCAGCTCCTCATAGAGCCGACGCACCGTTGCCTGAAGAACTTGTGTCTCCTCGGAGGCACTCCGTTTACCCATTTCCGCCGCGATAGCAAGAAACGATAGGGCATGGTTTTTAAGGGCCTTTTGAAAAGTGCCCTTCAGGTTTCCCGACTTATTCGCGATGCCGATTATATCTTGCGTTGAATAATCTATGATTGGAACGCCATATCCGGCTGTCGCCCTTCGTTCGCTCGGGCGTCGCTCCTGAGCAGCAATTTGCTCTTCGAGCTCAGCGGCAAGTTCGCGTTCGGCCGTCGCCGCCTTGGCCTTTGCCTCCGCCAAACCAATGTAATGTACAGCGGAGGTCGGGCGGCCGCGGCCACGCTTGGCCGAAGATTTTTTAACCGGCGTGATCTGACTGTCAGAAACAAGCGGTTTCTCCGCAGCGGGTCGTTTGGCGTGCACGCAAAAACCTGGAGCGGCCGCTAGCAACAGAGTTACTAGCGACCGAGTCCGCGTCCGACATCCCTTTCAAAGTGTCGTCCGTATCCGAGACTTCAAAATTTTCATGGCAGAAAAACTTGCTACCTGAGACCGTCAATGATTTGCTAGGTGAACCAGCGCCAGGGTCGTTTGTGGCAACGCTGACCTTCGGGGGCCGACGCCTCTACAGCTAAATCATCGAAAGCCATTCCAGAGTCCGTAGAAGCCTATAAATTCTAAAAAGAGACTTGCTACTTAAATGGGAAAACCAAAAAAGCTAAGATATTCGCAAAGACACTAGGTGCCCGCTCAACCTGAAACCGGAAAGAACCTCTACGGCCAGGGACTTGGGAAACTAGCAGCGGGAAGCAGCTAGCGCAATCCATAAAGAACGCTTGTATGTTCGTAAAGAACCACCCAGAGTACTTTCAGAAACTTAACGAAGTTAAAGTTGGAAAACTAAGTGCTCAGTACGTGAATCTGTTGCGTCAACCTCAATGTCGATCTTACACAATTATACAAAAAAATGCTTTTATCATTGTGTATCACATTGTTTAACTATCTCCCAGATAGGATTAAATTTTTAAATGATAGAGATTTTATGATAAAACTTCCTGCATGGCTATCTGAATACTGTTATTGAATAATTATACACTCACCGGCAATAAAACTTGGCCACTGGGCTTTTTTCATACAAACATGGTCACTTTAGCGTCTCTTAGATAGAAAACTATTTGCAGCTGTGCAATGATTATTACGTCAATGGAGAGGCCAAAAACCCTATTAACAAATCACAGTTTCAAGATTTTACACTAACCGCTCAATTTTCTCAAAAAAGTAAAACAATGAACCGAACTCAACGCTCCATATATCCATATAAGGAGCGTTGAGTTCTGTTTATTGTTTTTCCTTTTTGAGAAAAGTGAACGATTTTTGGCAATTTATGAAACTGTAATTCGATAATTGGGCGTTTGGCCTCTCCATTGACGTAATAATCATTGCACAGCTGCAAATAGTTTTCTATCTATGAGACGTTAAAGTGACCACGTTTGTATGAAAAAAGCCTAGTGGCCAGATTTTATTGCCGGTGAGTTTATTACTCATAGCAATGACAGTTTTGACAATGTGATAATGTCTTCTAATAATTTTTGTTTCCAATTTATGTAAGTAGATTTGCACACCTGGTCCTGCATGCAGGTTGAATACAAGCACATTAAATCTTGACAAAACCTTTGTTTATTGTATTTTAAAAAATAAACAATTTGACTTCCAAAGTGCTAAGAATACACTTTGTTGCCCCGATGTGTCCTAGTTCGGTCACCAGCCTGTCGTCACCTGCGTTACCGGGGTCAGTGCTGGGAGACCCAGGGAGGACGAGGACGGGAAAATGCTATGTAATAGCTTTATCGCGGCAGTCCCCGAGTGCCACACGTATTCGTTGATTATTTTAAAACAAAAGGTACTAGCAATTAGATTTTTATTGAGAGAACATAATATTTTGTTGTGCGGAGCCGAGAAAAAACTTATTTCGTTAATTGTCAAAAGTCTTAACAAATTATCTACTGATTATTTAAGAATTTATAAAAAAAAACAATAGTGGTAGTAATCTTCACCGAAACTCCACATTTCTGAATTATTATTGTGCAATTAATGTTTATACCACGAACTTTAATTGTACCCAAAACAACAATTAGTATTTTGCCTAAAATAAAAAATATTGATTATAAAAAATGCATTTCCTTTTTTCCCTATAGTCATAAATAATAACCCTAAGAAATATGTGTTAATATGCAGATAACTTTTCTATAACATATAATGGAATAAGTAATTATTATTGTTTACTTAAGTTATCTTAACAAGCTCTTAAATTGAAAAAAGGGGTAAGTATTGCTTATACATTGCAAACATAATTTTAATAAAGGGAATAACTCAGTAATCTTACTTATACTAGCATAAGTGTTCGTATTTACAAGTTCATTACTGCTTTAATACAACTTACTTTTTGAAATACATTTTACTTTTCTGGCAAAGACTGGCATAAATTTTGATACTCAGAATCCTTTATTTTATTACATTCTGAAAAATAGCGTAATAATTTATTTTTACAATTCCTAATAAACTATAAACATTAGCATCAACTTAAATACAACACGCAGTGCATTATTTTTTTTCCTTTTTTTTGATATAAGAATCATTCTTCTACGTTTGGAAATAAAGTAAATATGCCCATAAATTCAGTTTTTTCGCTCTCCTGTAAAATCAGCATTTTCGTCTTACGTCTTTTTTGCACTGAGGGTACGATGTATGTATAGGCATAAGATTTTAGACTCATTGAACGAAGGATTTTTTTTTTATTGCAATGTGTAACCAGACGAGCAGATCGTACACGCTCACTTCTGCCCTAAGGCAGTTCAGTGCCAAACAGTAACTAAGCAGTTACTGTCTGGCACCGCCCTGCGCCCGCTACACCGAGACGACAGTTATTAGGTCTCATATACCCAGTAATTTCACATAAACTCTACCTTTAAACTAATATTATTCAAATGAAGATTATGGCAATTAATTAAACATACTTTTTGCATTAAAAGGACTCCAAACAAAAATTGCTCTGAAAACAAAAAAAAAATACATTTTTGCATCTAGTTTCTGTCAGCCATCTTGCGCAAATTGTCACTCCATCTGACCTGAAAGCGTCCTACACTACGTTTACCGAGACGTGGTCTCTACATAACCTGTTTACCCCAACGATTATCTGTTCTATGGCTGATATGGTCAGTCCACTGTTACTACAGCCTAAACACAGGCTGGCAAAAAACGCTCCTTTGCAATAGTCACGTCAGCCTTCTGTATTTGAAATCTCGATTACGGATTGTGGATAGTATTGTACGCAATCTTATTTTTATAACAACTTAGTGTAATTCATCACTTTTTACTGAACAGTAGAAGTAGCAATTTGACAACCTAAGTCCTTATTACAAGTTACTTTATTTTGGTAATTTAAAATTCTTCGCCTCACTTATACTAAAATCTAAAATATTTGTATCTGTGAGACTTATTATTATACACTGCTTTAGAAAATAGTAGGACTCGTATTTGGAATTTAATAGTTAATAAGACATGGTATTTTTTTTTTCTGGTGCTTCGAGTTTCTGTGGGAGACGGTTACCTTCCAGATGACCCCTTATTTTTATGTTTTTAGACATTTCGAGCAGCCATAAAATTTCATGGATTTTGGCATCACTAAAAAAGAACATTGTTATTAACAATCACTCAGCTGGTGGCTACATTATTGAATCTTAACTTTATAATGGCCAATAAAAAATGTTTATTACTGTAATAGATTATAGTGTAGGTAGAGCAAATTCTGACGTCACACCGCCCACGAGGCTCTAAACAGATTGAATTACACTGAAATTCAGGCCTTGCGTGGTGTTAAAGTTTTTCCTTGTTAGCAAAGAAAATATTAAAAGCAGGTATTTTTTTCCAGCTCAGAACTTTCGTACTCGTTATTTTGGCGTAACGAGATTTTGTAGATTGGTGTTCGTGGGGTAAATTCTTTTATATTTAAATAAAATTGGAACATAGAAAGTGGTCACAACTTTTTAGTTTTTTTTTGGGCTTGTACACGTTGAACGCGCGGGCGCGGTTGCGAGTGCGGGCGCGGTGCTCGCTACATAGCCCGCGCGCGCACTTCAATACTACGCCATAATTATGTTTGATATTTTTTTATACTAAGTTTTATATTTCGTGACAGTGCCCGCGAAAGAATAGTTATGAAGCGCTATTTTACTGTGGTTCTGTAAGGAGGTATTTCCCCAGACGAGCGGATTATTCGAGTGAGAGATCCACTATACTCTACCTCTTTTCATCTCATTGTTCTTTGAAAATTGTTTGTAAGGCTTTTTAAAGGTCTTTAACAAGAGTTTTCGGAAGGCGAAATAATCTATAATCTATTCTATATCTATAATATTATAAAGAGGGAAGATTTGATCGTTTGTTTGTTTGTATTGAATAGGCTCCAAAACTACTGAACCGATTTGAATGATTCTTTCACTGTTGGAAAGCTACACTATCCCCAGTAAACATAAGGTACTTTTGACCCCGAAAATGTGGGGGAAAGAAAGGGGAAAAATAAATTACGCGCGGGTGAATTCGCGGGTAGAAGGCTAGTATTGTATATTTCCAACGCCAGGGACGTGTGGGAGTAATTTAATTAAGTATTCACTTATTGAGCTACTTCTAAAGGGTATTCTAAGAAATGTAAAACGTCAGCCGATTCGCAAGAAATGTTATTAGAATTAAGTTCAAGGTGCGCTGACGTCAGTTCTCGTTAGCTAGGGTTGCGATCTCCAAACTTTGAAATCCAGGATCTCAAGTTAGAAATACCAGGGCATTTCGATTAAAACCCAGGACTATATGTAAGAATTTTATATGCACTGAAAACATTGTATAAAAAAACTACTAATAGCAATCACATATTTCGCGAATTTTAAAACACAGGTCCTTAACAGGACTCTTTAAAAACTCAGGACGATGATTAGAAACTATCAAGGACAACCGAGGACACCCCAAAAAATAGGACATGTCCTGGGAAAACAGGACGGATGGCAACCCTATCGTTAGCTAACATGAGCTTTGGTTTTTTTAATTAAATTGGCTATTTATGCTACATCAGTTTTGCAGCCTGGCACGCCACTATGGCCTTTTACAAGTAAAGTAAAGTATCAGCCTATTAAATATCCCACTGCTGGGCAAAGGCCTCCATCATTGAAATCAAGTTATCGTTACAATGATGGGTACTGGCTTAATCACCACGCTTGCCAAATGTGGATTGGTGATCGAAAACCCGAGCTGTATCCGAAAAAACCGACACAAAGTTAGCTTGGCCCAGGAATTGAACCCAGAACCCCGAGATCTCGGCCCGGTAGGTACTTAAACCACAAGACCATCGAGGCGTTTACAAGAATATAGTCAAAACCGCACCCATGGAACAATGTCTAAGCTGCTCCGAAGATCATGGGTTTTGGGTTTTATTGGTGGTGGGACGTTTCCTGAGTCTGTCAGGGTAGCTACCAAACCCACAGGTGAAATCTGCTGCCATAACAGCTGTAACTGTGTTCTAGCAAAATTAATTTGGGCGCGAGTACACTTCAAATTAAATGCTTCATGATTCGGGAAGTCTAAAGTGTGAGCACTTTGAGCGACGTTTCCTGGTTAAGTAATTCTTAAAGAAATGTAGGCTGCATACTTGCTAAATAACTAGTTCAGATTTAAAATAAACACACGTCATGTTCATAAGTATTGAATCACGACTAAAACCTTTAGCTATCTCTTTTGGTTGGTCACTAGACAAGATAATTCGAAATATCCAACATTTAAAATCGAAACTCGATCGAGAAACCTTAGTACCAGATCTCAAACAAACTAGAAACGTGTTCTCTGAGACACAGGATAGTGGCAATAATTTATGAACAGGTGTGCTTGTTTCATATTGTTGGGTACGTACATTTATTTCATTCATGAACGAGATATATTTGACCTCGCCGGGACAGAAAGTAACCAGATGTGAGAAAGATTTTATCGAATTACTAGCGACCTGCCTTGGCTTTGCACGGGTATATACATAAATAACACTTATTTTTTTGTCGAGGGAAAAATTCTTTTACATATCCCTTGTAGCCTTTTTGATAGCGATGATAGCATGAAGGACTTACTGCCGCACTCAGAGACGTCATTTTAATGTCAATTATAGCAAAACCTATGGTACTTAACTTCATAACAATAAAGACGATTATTCAATGACAAAATTAGTAAATCAGAGATTAGCGGTAATTGGAGTCTCTGAGTGCGGCAGTTAGCTAATAGTAAAAGCTGCTAAAATGTAAACGTTAAAGCTCATACGATGATAGGACATTTTCTTTTAATCCTTCTAGCCCCGGATTACTAGACACAATAGAAAATCTATTGTTATGCGGCACCCGAGTGCCGGTTCGGCGTTGAGTGGTTAAAGCACTCTTACGTTCAAATCTTATAATTACTGAATGTTAATAACAAGTAAACAATTATATAATCAGAGCCTTTCACACATCGACTTTTAGCAATAGCAAAACATAGCTTGTACAGTATTTTAAAGTAAATAATAAGCATCAACTAACTTTATATTCGCGAAGATGACCGATCGAAAATAAAATCGAAATAGGTTTTAATTTGCTCGCAATAAAGTTGAAATAAGTAGTGTTTTAAAAATAGCTATTATATGGGAGAGTTGTTAATGTATCTTTAAGAACTTTACTTTGGGTGCCAGAAATTTTTTTTATGTCTTTTTTTTAAACTAACATGGACTTAAGACCTTTTCATACAAAATAGGTAGGTAACGTGTGAGAATTTCCCACGATTTCTTCTGTAACAGCCAACTTATCAACCACTACACAAACTCGATCGTCAAATCGGTCAAAATCATCCACATGAAAAATTACGAGTCGAGTTACATTCGAGAACCGATAGTACCTTACTCGGGAACAGGTTTTGTGGGAGCCGACTTGGGATAATTTACCAACAGGTGCTACTGTTGTTTATTTGTTCCAAGGTCCGTACTAGGGTAAGCGGGACCTTTTACAATATCGGTATTTTTAAATAAGTTTCTTAATAATTGTAATGGACGATGTTAATGTTTGTGTTGTTTTTACTTCGTTTTGTTATTTTGTTTGTGTGTTGTTAGCTTTTGCTCACGTTTTGATAAAGATAATTGTGAATAGCGATTCAGATAGGATTTCATTGGGGTGGGGGTTTGACTAAATCAGCAAAGGGAGGAAGGGGGGGGGGAAGCTTTGTTTTCTTAACATACTTTGTTTTGTGAGTTACTAACAGTCGTGTGCTGATTTCTAGGCTCCAAGCAAAAAACTTGTGCCCAATTTTACATTCTGATATTTATGCATGCTGATGGTTCTGCAGCGTATGGACAATAAGTTGGAAGTTTTGAACACCATAAAACGGCGTAAGTTGGAGTATCTCGGCCACATACTTCGCAACAGTAAATACGGATTGCTTCAACTCATCATCCAAGGCAAGATTCAGGGATGCCGTAAACCAGGCAGACGTAAAACATCTTGGCTTAAAAATTAGAGACAGTGGTTTGGTATGAGCACCAGATCCCTGTTCAGAACAACAGTAGATAAAGTGAGGATTGCTATCATGATCGCCAACCTCCGGTAGGAGACGGCACCTAAAGAAGAAGAAGATATTTATGCTAGATCGGTTATCTTAGCAGACATGCAGGTAAGCGGTCATTACGGTCTATTTGCAAAGAAGCGTCGCTTAATGTGCTGCCTCACTGTTAAGTGTTTTTAATTCTAGTGTACTTAGGTAGGTACTGGTTCCCTCAGAAACATTTCCGAAATACAACAAAAGCTTTAATGGCGGCACATTTCACATTACTGTGGGTTAGCAAGTCGGCCTCTAAAATAGTCCTGCCACCAAATAGACTCAAGACGAGAATCAAACCCAAGTCCTCCGGGTCTAATACCTCTTAGCCACTGTTCCACAAAGGCAGTATCTATACCTAAACACGACTACTGTCCCACTGTATTACGAATATTCAAACATTCCATCGAAATCAAGACATCAAAGACAAAAATAAAACAAAACCTTTACTTTCCGGTAAGTAATTTCAAGAACCGATATTACTAACCCTATTAAAATGCCCAGATCGAATCGATGGGCCCAAAACACCCGCGGTGCGGTATTTATAGAGATAGATTCGGCTTCGGACATAAAATTAACGATATAAAACCGATTTCGTGGTAATTCGAAATGGTAGCTAGGTAATGGTATGTTTGCTACCAGATTCCGTGTACTGTGAAATTGGAGGTATGTGGTTTAAGGTTATTTTTTAGAGTAATTTAAATGTATGTGCCCCCATTACGCTCACAGAGAGCGGATGACTTTCTGCTAACTGACATTCAATGTCAAGTTCTGGCTAGTATTACATACTACACTCTGTTCCACATAAGTTGTCCTTTAGCCGCTATATTGGCAGCATTGCCTACGCTTTGTAAATCTGTCAAAAAACAGATTGAAAGTATTGAAAAACAGTAGTACCAATATAGCGGCTAGAGGACTTCTTATGTAATTTCTTTTGTCAATTATCCCCCCCTTCCCCCCACATTTTCACTTGTCACCCGGGCATAGTGTAGCTTTCCAATTGTGAAAGAATTTTCCAAAAAGGTTCAGTAGTTTCGGAGCCTATTCAATACAAAAAAAACAAACAAACAATCAAATCTTTCCTCTTTATAAATTAGTATAGATTTTAAAGGAAACCAAAAGGTTCTTTTTAAAGTTCGTTCGCAAATTGGCTTAATTCGCGAGCGAACTATGAAATCTAATAAAGAGCTATGCATTGTCATTGAAAAAAATAATTAAACTTTCTTTGTTAAAACTTTAAATTGGACTAACCTCCCGCCCGCGTTTAAACACTTGTGTTATGAGTATCAGACTACAACCCCTTAGCACATTTATAGGGATACCAGAAATTAATACGCTATGGGTCAGTCATACAATATCGCAAAACGATAGAATTATCTCGTAAACAAAGACACACACGAACATAATTACATATTTTTAATATAAACATTCCCATTTGATTCTACCAAGTGTCACATTACTATGAGAACCGGAGATTCAAGTATAATAACAGTTCCAGTAATATTTCTTTATGTGCATTTTCTTATTTACTTGTTTCGTATATCGTAAATTAAATACTTAGTTATTTGATAGTTGATGCGATGACTTTTTAAGTCAACGTTTGTATAATTATGATGACAATTTGTATAGTTTAAAGCATGGTTTGGTGTCACATTAGAATTTTTATGTAAGTGTGTTGAAAATTTTAAAAACAAATAAATCAAACTAGCATTTTACCGTATTTATTATTATGTACCATTAGTTTTTTTCTATTAATGTGTAACATTAACGTAAAAGTAAATTAAATACGCATTTTATTTATTTATTTTGTTATCATCATCAGTCTAATATACGTTCCCACTGCTGAGACACAGGCCTTTTCTCAATTGTTAGATAGTGTGGGCCATACTCCACCACGCGGGCCCAGTGCGGGTTGGTGGAGGGGTGCGTAAAGCCCCCCCCGATGGGCCATCACCTTGTCGCGGTGGGGGGGCTTAGTAGCCGGGTGGGCTCCGGTGAACTAAGAGTGGCCAAGTGGGCGGACCGTCGAAACAGACAGGTCTGCCTGCGACACGAGGGGAGCGGACAGTAGTCATTACTGTCTGCTCAGCGCGCACTCGGGCGCGAGGTGGGGGCCGCGGTGCGCAACCGGTTGGAGGGGGCCGGTGTTACGTTGCCGTTCCCCCCTGCGCATCGGCGACCCAAGCGGGGCCACACCGCAGGTTGTGGCATGGGGGAAGTACAGGGGGCCAGTAGACCCCCGTGTCGGGCGGTAGCAGCTGCCAAGAGCTGCTCCCCACCCTCCAAAGCGGAGAGTGCGAGGGATCCGCTGGTAGTGTCACAGATGCAAGGCTATGCCGATTCCTGTGACACTACCATTAAGGCGTCTGTTGGGCACTGTGGGGTTTAGTGGGTATACCTACCCCTCGGGTAGGAGAGTCCCACATAACCCTCTGACGGGTGGTGTTGTCGCTTCTCGCCAGAATCACCCGGCCGAAGGTATGCGTAACGCATTCCCCACATAAAAAAAAAGGGGTGCGTAAAGCAAGTGACCAACCAACAATATCAGATGTAATCAAACCGTCCTCTAACTAGGCTTGACGACTTATATCTACACTATAGTAAATATCAGACCAACAGCTTAACAGCACAGAGAAGCTCGAAATAAATGTCACTAAATGTGGCCAGAACACAGAACAGGTGACCCATCCATTAACCGACCGCGGCCCGGGTAGCTTGACTTTCGTTATCGCTAACGAACCACTGTCACAGCTGCGCCACGAGCACCTATTTTGCTATGGTAAGATCTAAAACATTAACAACTGTCACCTTATAGTCGTAGCCGAAGCTTAACTCTGAAACAACTGCATTGCAAATTAATAGCAAATGTAAGGCTTAATTCAATCAGCTTTACGTGACCGATAAGCAACTGTTTCAATGCGAGTTATGAAGTCATTTCGTTGTGATAAGGTTCGTATTCGCTCGGTTAAATTGTTACACTGCAGTGGTAACAATGGGCGGTTATTACCCACCTTCGATGTGCCGACATGATTTAATAGTTGGAAATGCATTATAAAACGTTTTGCAACGGCTTCCCTTTTTGAAAACAATTTTTTTTTATTGCATTGTGTACCAAGACGAGCAGATCGTACACCTGATGGTAAGAGCCACGTCTGCCCTTAGACAGTTCAGTGCTAAAAAGTAACTAAGCAGTTACTGTCTGGCACCGCCCTGCGCCCGCTACACCGAGACGACAGTTATTAGGTCTCATATACCCAGTAATTTCACTAGCTTCAGTGCCCTTTCCCCTAAACACAGAATTGCTTGACACACTTCTATTTCACAGGAAAATTGCTTTTTAGGGACCCGTACCGAGAAACGCAGCCGTGGTAGGCCCTACAAGATGAACTGATGATCTCATAAAGATTGTGGGAGTCTACTGGATGCGGGTGGCGCAGAACAGTTTGCTTTGGAAATCGAATGTCCAGCAGTAGATTTTTTTATACCACATCAGTTGGCAGACAGACACGCAGCTCACTTGATGGTAAGCGGTCATTGCGGCCTATAGGAACACTTCACCAGGAAGCGTCGATCAATGTGCTGCCACACTAGGCTCATCTGATCTTCGAGCCTTTAATTTCAAGTGTACTGGCTCCACATTAATATTGCCGGAACACAGCCAGAGCTGTTATGGCGGCAGATTTTCAGATGTCTTTCGGCTGGCACTTAGGCTGGTGGGCACCGACCCGCCCCTCTTCAGGTGTAAAGGGGAAACCGGGTTCTTAGAGGGAAGTGGGACGCTTTAGTTACAAGTATTCGGCCGCAGGTTTCGTTAGCTCGCTAGCGTCCAAAAAAATGCTTTTTTTATCTTTGTGCAACCTTATACACTATTCAGTCAGCGCCGAATAACTCTCAACTATCCTAAACAAAGCATAGATACTATGGGTTCCAGACAGCGGATAAACAATTTTTTAAATGTTTGTAGACAGACTGACACGCAGCCCATGGTGGTAAGCGACCAGTTATATACTTTTTTTATAAATAAAAATGTACCTGTCATGTATTTACGTGCGCACATTGGGTCCGGCCGTTATGCCCCCATTCCGGGTTGCCCCCGGCCGGTATGCCCCCACATTTTTAGAAAATTTGTTCCAGTTTGCCGTTAAAACGTGGGGGCATACCGGCCGGGGGCAACCCGGAATGGGGGCATAACGGCCGGACCCCGCACATTTTGTATGTTCGTTTTTATTAATTTATAAATAAATTATCTGTAATAATACATAATTCATCGCAAACACCCATTACGAGTAGTAGCGCAAAGTCTAGTCAGCCATATTTTAAAACAACATGACTCTCAATTATAGCTACAACGCCATTACAAATTAAAAAACAAAGGCCAGTTCTTTTTTCGAAAAAGCTTTACATAATTCCATTCACGCCGTTGCAATTAAAACTGCCACAGGTGATATGTTAATCTGCTGCAACTGCACGACTAAGATGAATTGCAGAATGCATTTAAACGCAGCGAACTTTGGTTGCGAGCAGTAATTGTTGTTTTAATTCACACGTTTAAATCATGTCGTCGCAAAATCGGGTAATGCTATTAATTTGTTGGTAACAAATGAAAAGCATTACTTACGCTCGGTGACGGAAAATACTGTGAGGAAACGTGCACATTTGAATGGTTGTGTAGCCATGATTTAACTAGTTGAGTTCCCCTATCCGGGACTTGCGAATCCGGGATTGTGGAGAAAACCTACATAGCCATGATTCAATTGGTCTGGTTCCCCTGTCAGGGTTACTGGGGTAGAATAGTAGTCGCTCTAATGTAAAAACCGGAATTGCCAAATCCGAGACCATGATCCAAGCTTACCCTTACTATTATTTATTTATTTATTTATAATCTCTTCTTCTCTTCTTCCTTCTCATCTTCCGTACAGGTCTTAACCTAATGCGATAGCATAACTTATTCTATTACAATATTATTAATATTACTTAATCAACAGACTTAAATTTACATTATTTATAACTTATAATATTCATGGCGATTCCTGTGAACTCGCTCAGAGAACATGAAAAAATGCTTGTAAGCTCAGCCATTGTATCGGGACTAGTCTCTCTAAGAAAATAATATACTAATACAAAGTCTGCAAACAGGAAAACCCAGTTACGAAATTTTCACTGTCACCACTGACAGATTAATTCATGCTTATTTATTTATAGTATTTAATTACTCAGATGCTATCTAATTTGGAAAAAAAAAACAATGTAGTCAACATCATTGTTATCTGGCATAATTATATTATAATAACACGTAGTTATCTGTTTATCTGTTGTGTGAAACTGGCCTAAATCTCTCTACTTTAACTTCGTTGCAAGTATCCAGTAAACGTAAACGAAATGGCTGACAAAACTTAATTATTCATTTGAAAAGTTAACCGCAAACCGCAACGGAAAGCGTAGGAATATCTCTATATAAACCGTTAGAACAATAAAAGTTTATTCCAAACAAAATGGATCTCATAAAATGATTTAAACTATTTAAATGAGGTGTACTTGTGGTTTGAAAATGCCGAGTGTGTAGGCGATTTTATAACTCGGTGGGACATATGACGTGACTTGAAATCCGCCGCCATAACAGCTCCGGCTGTGTTCCGGCAATATTAATGGGGAAGCCAGTATACTTGAAATCAAAGGTTCGAAGATCAGAAGAGCCTACCAGTGTGGCAGGTAGTACGTTTAGACGCTTCCTTGAGAAGAGTCTCTCAATGAAATAGTCCCGCAGTGGATGTTTACTATCAGGTGGGCCTTACCTTTTTTAAATAAGAATTCGCTCAAAAAAAAAATATGTTTTTTTTTCAAATAGGGTCGTAAGTGTGTTGTGTAAAGTAATCTATCTTGTATACAAGCGTGTATAAAAATAGTTTGTCTTATAAAGTAACTAGAACATTTTATTCAAATAATTATAGTGGCACTTGACTCTTCTTTCATCTTCAAATCTTTTTACACGTATCGTATTATACGTCGCCATATCTTGCCAGTAAATAATTACACATACTCATACAGCCTCTACAAACCGCCAACAGTAAAATAGAAACCTTACTTGTAATAAAACGAAGGTCTTAATACAAAATTCCGCTGTCAAAACCGCAGGCCCAGTCAGTTATCTATATAGAAAGATTGCCGATCTTTCTAGAGCGGTGTCTTAACAATCCCAATGAGCTAATATACCGTGATGGCACGCTCAAAGCCTCGACCACAGTAGGAAGAACACAAAGTACCTACAATAACGTCATACAAACATTATTTTTTACTTCTCGATTTTTCTGTAATGTTCTTAATAAAATATCAATAACATCGACGCGTTATAATAATAAATAAGAAAATAATGATAATAAAATGCACCGCGCGCGGCTTGTATGTTTAAGAAAGGGTCGAAATTTTGTTTGAATATGAGTGCGGCGACCCATAGACACTATGGCTCACACCAAGTCACACATAATGTACGAGTTCAAGCCGCGCGCGGTGCGTTTATGTGCAGAAAACATACCGTGTTCTCTTTCTACTATGTCCAAAGCCTCAACCGGCCCCAAACCTATGTGTGGGCGAACAAGATGTTTTCACTCGTGTCTTAAGGCATCCTCACACTGTGTCATATGATATATTGTCACACCTAATTAGGTTAACACGTGACACTCACAGGTATCATTTTCTTGGTAATTAAGTGGGTGTGATTGGTTGATTGTATTATTTTATTATTAGGTAACTATAAATAGATGACAATGAGCGATGTATACGTTCTTGTGTGATAATATGAAGTAATAGATTTTAAAAGTTCTTTGATGGTTAATTGTTTTTTTAAATAGTGTGGGAGTGATTGGTAATAGACAATAGTTTTTATATTTTGCAATACAATCAAAGCAATATTGACATTATGATTTATAATCACATCAATGTTACAAAGATAGAATTATAAAAGTATTATTTAAAAAAAACATAATAAAATTAAATATCTGTCTATTAAATAAATGCCCCATCAGGGTAAAGGCCACCATCATCACCATCAGGTGTTTTAAAAAAATCCAATTTCAGCAAAAAGAATATAATGTCTGTCTTAATTATATTATAAATGCAAGCTTTTTTTATATTAGAAGCCAGAACAAACAAACAAAACAATGTAATTTAATTTAAAAAAACATGTGTAAAGCCGGCTTTAGCCGCACAGTACCGCATTCGCATCGAGTTATTTTCTGAATACGAAATGGAAAAAAGCGAATGGAAGAAAAATTTGCCCTTATAAGCAGCTTCCAGGGTTGCAATCAGTTTGGATTGGATGGGGGCGCGTAAACATTGTCTTTGAATGAGCGATGGTTTAGGGTTGATCCACATCTGGCAGGGAAACTTTTCTATCATTCCATCCTTTTCTAAAACCTTAAACAGTATTTTATCTTTCTCTCTCCGAGGTTCAGGGTATGCTTGCACCATGATGCAGGGTGTAGCAAGTCCAGTTATTACATTGGAGCGACTGCCGTCTGACCTCCGTAACCCACCAGGGGAACCAGACCAATGGGATCATGGCTACCCAGTTATTCGATAGATTGGGCTGGTCAATAGCCACAAGGCTGGCACCGGCCCGTCCCAATCGGGTGTGAAGTGGAAACCAGGCGAGTTTAGTGGGTAGTGGACGCTTTAGTCTCGAGTCCCACACACGGCCGCAGGTGTAGCTAGTCTGCTGTTATGGTGCATAAACGCATTCTACTCCGAAAAAAAAAGTTATTCGTTAGATTACCACACTATTTTTTCCGTCACCGCCTAGCTAATGGTTATACCCACAGAAAAAATCTATGAGTGCGCGCCGAGGTAGATTCGAACCATCGACCTCAAGCATTTGGAGTGAAGCTTAGTACCTTTCCGTTACCACACCTCTTTTCATCTAAATAGTAATTTATTAGGGAGAAAAGATAACACGCGGTGGAATTGAGGGAACCGAGGAAACGCTTAATGGTTTCTGGTTGCTAGGTTACGGGTTTTGATGCTGTGAGATGGGGGCGGATCTACATGTTTTCTGAGTGAGGGATGGTTGAAAGAAAGATTTTGTCCGTAAAGTTCTACCGCTCAGTCCTACTAGTAGGAATAAATGGAGAAAATAATCCATTTAGTCCTATCTAAAGCAAACATCAATAGGACTAAACGGATCATCAATGACTTCATGACAATTTAGCAGTTAGTCAGAAACCCTGCCCTACGAATCAGGAGAGTGGGTTTGAATCCCCTCTGAAAAACAAAATATATTTTTTTATCCCGTAATATTATTCAGTTTTGGTGGTATAACAGCAAAAGTGTATTTGTTTGTCATTTGTTCACGTCGCAATAAAGCAACGGATCGACGTGAGTTTTGTTGTAGTTTTAGAATTAGAGAGAATAATAAAAATATGGTCCTTTTTAACCCAACAAAATATTTCGTTTCTTCGAGTCCATGTCGCATAGGCCCTTACAGCGAAGTTGCGGGCAAAAGGCTAGTACTTACTTTTTTTGTTGATCTAGTAAGTTGTCTCAGAGATTACTTATGAAGCTTCGATTTATCTTATACTCAATACAGCCATCTACCGCGAAAGCTATACACTTTAAAATTATAGCTACCAAGTAATAAAGAAGTCATTACTTCAATGAGGTCGAGAGCGATTTTCTATACATTTCTTAGATGATATCGACATGTTATACTTTATACTTTCCTGTTAGAGTGGTCGTTAGAAAGCGTGGTTGTGTCCACCATATATGGGTACATAAGTATGAGTAAATTGCAGTATGTATGGTGGCTGGTAAATCAATTAGGGACTAGGTGGGTAAGAGAAATTAGATCATAATTTTTTAATTAATACTGGCAAGCGTATGTAAAATTAATATTAAAATTTTAATATTATTTATTCATATAGGCTTCCAAGATGCATTTATGAATCATTAATATCAACGTATCAGGATGACTATTACCAGCTTCTGAATTTTGCTATTATGTCTTGTTGGTTTAGTAGTTTCAGTGCCTACCTTTGATTTGGTGGTACTGGATTCGATTCCCGGCTCGGTTTAGTATTTAGTAAGACTATTTTAATCTAATGTAAAAATGTGATGTGAGGTCTTGGAGTTTTGGATTCACTTCCCGGGTCGTCCAAATTGTTTCAAATGGGGGCGTTTGCCTAATGGCAAAAGCTTTCATACTTGATATCAATTGATCTTATCAATAATATTTAGATACTGTGTGTACACCAGGGTTGCAAAAAAAAATTGATAATACAAACTGAGCGCTGTATTCAAAAATTCCGACACCAATGCTCGAACCGAGAATGGAAATCTGAACCCCAAGATCACGGTCCGTCCTCTAGAGTCTAAGCTCTTTCATGAAGTTATTAAAACTACTTATTTTATTTGTTTCAAAACTAGTAATTAACCACCATATTTGGGTAGGTACACTATTTGTTGCTCGTAAATAAATGGTAATGCTGTCGAGTTAAAATCAATTAAGACAAGGTGGGTTAAATAAATTAGATCATTTAATTTTTAATTAAGTCTGGCAGTGAATGTATAAATTTATTAAAAGCATTGATTGGTTTATTTTTAAGTTCCGTATCTTAAAGATCTCTTCACAATAACATCAATATTTCTAATTCATTTATCTTGGAAACTTGGAGGTACCAAGCATATTAAGTAGTTTATTTTAATACCAAAATTTCTGTCTGCAGTCTTGTATGCATCTTGCAAAAGATACTACTACTTTAACTGCACACTTATTTGAACACTTGCAGTTTAAAAAATAACACTTAACCACTCAACGCCGAACCGGCACTCGGGTGCCGCATAACAATAGATTTTCTATTGTGTCTAGTAATCCGGGGCTAGAAGGATTAAAGTAAAGTATCAGCCTATTGATAACTCATTGCCGGGCAAAAGCCTACATCCCTGAAATCAAGTTATCGTTACAATGATTGGCACTCTTTTAATCATCTCGCTTGCAAAATGCGGATTGGTGATCACAAACCTGAGCTGTGTCCGAAAAAACGGGTTATTCCCAGTTGCCCCCTTAGGCATCGCCCCCTCTGGATGGAAAAAAAATCTAGTTATACTTCACGGCGTCTCAAGTAGGGCAGAGGTTTCAAAATTTAAAAATTATACTCCCAGTTGCCCTTTCAAAGGAGGCACTGGGGGCAACAATGACATATTTTTTTACGAACTCCCAGTTCCCCTAAGAGGGGGCGTTGCCTGGGGGGCAACTGGGAATAACCCGAAAAAACTAACACAGTTAGCTCGACCCGGTAATTGAACCCAAGGAAAAACGACATAGGTACACATGTAAAACTTCATAGATGCAAACGCCGAGGTTCGCACTATCGATCTCACTCTTGAAACCACTGGGCTACCATAATTCTTAGGCCTCGGCCTCGAATTTCGCGGCAGCGAGGTGGCAGCGGCAGCGGCGGCGCACGCGGGCACACTGCGGTCACCGCTTGACGCGGGCCGTCAAGAGCGGTACAATGCTGTCAAGCGGTGAACCGCAGTGCGCCCGCGTGCGCTGTCGCTCTCGCTCCCGTGCCGCTGTGTTCGAGAACGGGTCTATGGGATTCCATACAAAACATCTCGCCGCTGCCGCTCCCGCTGCCCGCTAAATTAGAGGCCGAAGCCTTACGAAAATTCAATAGATGCAATAAAAATATCAAGTATTAAAAGAGTACATACTTAATACAACAAAAGAATTATCAAGTACTTTCCTCATCCTCTCCTTTATCCTGCATTTGAGCTTAAAATATTTTTTAATTCTGGCCGTAAAGGAATTTAGTATTGCAACAAGATTTATCGTCGTCTTTTCTTTGGAAAAATAAACTTTGAAAGGCAGGCAGAATATCGTTGGGTATTTTAATCTTAAAATAACACATACACTTCTTTTAAAATATGGAACTTTTATTCGAGTATCATCGTGAATCTTTTGAAAAAATATTATCATTTTAAAATACAAAAACGAATTCACTGGAAGATATAAAAAGTATTAACCTTTTGCCGGGCAAAGGCCTCCATTCTTGAAATTATGCTATCGTTACGTAATGATGGATACCGGCCTAATCACCACGCTTGCCAAATGAGATACACAATTGAATCGTCAATTAAAAGGTTACAGAGTTACTGTTCCGCCGGAATGTTGTCATCTATCGAGAAAAACCGACAAAATTCCATGATTACTCTTTTCAATCGCCAAAGTTCTACAACTATATCTGACCCCTAGACAAGCGGCATTTATGACGTTCGTTACAGCTCAATTTGCGATAGCGAATGTCAAATCCCATACTTTCAACACGTGACTTTTCTATGGATTCTGTCAAATCCATACAAATTGGACTTAGCGAAATTCGCCAGCTATGAAGCGATGTCATCTTGTCTAAGCTCCCTGTACAATTTCCATTTTTCCATCATTATTTAGTCTAACAGATTTCTGTGTCATAGATAAAATATAAAAAAATATATATTTTGAGAATAGATTGGGTCTCAGTCGTTCCTTGGAGGCGATCAAATCGTTAACACATTTGGCAACATCTAAAGAGAAATCGGTCCTAGTAACAAGAATACTTAAGCGAGAAATAATATCAGAAGCTATTTGTTTACCCGACACACAACGCGAATGATTCATTGGTAACATCGAATAAAAGAAATCCCGCCACATCTAAGTCGGTCGGTGGCGCCCACGCAAATTTTTACCAACACCGGTATTCGGTTGTAGTGTTGTAACAGACTTCGTCTTAAATTTATGACTCGAGTCATTCTGCTTTACTCGAGCGAGATTAACTCTTGAGACCTTCAATCTTTTTTATTATTTTGAGTTAGGCCTTTTAGTCTTTGTAATAAGAATGCCTATTATTTTGTAGACCCAATCTAGCCTTAATTAAAATAGTTGTGGTACAAAATATCCAGCATTAATTTGTTTGACTTATCTTCTGCTGAGGACTCAAAGAACTGAGTTCCAAATTCCTTTGAAAAGACTCTGTCACGATTTGTCGTCATTCATAAGTCCTAAGTCTTTTGTAAAGTCCTTAAAGTATTGAAGACTTGGACTCGAGTCTTTAAAAATTATAACTAAATCTTAAAAAGGAATTTAAGTCTCATTTCATCGCACTTGTGTTAAGCTTATTAGATTAAATGAAAGCACCAAAAATACAAAAATACACTATTACAAGATGCAAACTTATAAACTAAACTGTTTGCGCTCAAGACTGGGTCACTAGCAAATGCGCTATCGAGTCATCGAGTCAATATGGGCTCCAGTTTACAAGCTAAATTATAAAACTTCAGGACTCGAGTCTCGTACAACACTAATGCGGTGACGGTTGCTTAACATTCTAAGTTAGAGATCGGCTTTGTGTCATTCCGGTGACGTACACAGAACCCATAATAACTATGTAGTTGTTGCTTCAAAGTTGGATAACTTTGCAATACCTTCTATTTCAGACAACGAAATGTTGTGGTTGTTAGACAGAAACCTTTTAAGAGTTTTGGATTTCAAAACAATTTTTTGTACTGAATTATTAATGTATTTTTGTGGTTTTTAAATAGATTGGCTTGGAGATCCTTGGCGGAGATGTTCAGACGTCTTTCGGCTGATAATGATGATGACTCAAATCAAAGAAACGAATATCAATGTAGCATATTATTTGTTTCTTTGTTATGTGGGAGGTTAGACTTAGAACACGATCTAAGATGGGGGCATAACGGCCGGACCCGATTTGATTACAATATTATCTAAATATTACGTATTGCAAAAATAATCAATATACTTGTACTTATTACGTCCTTTATTAAAATCAAATTGTGTAAGTGACTTAAAAGTCATGTACCTTGGTACGAGTACTAGTCAGAAACCGCATTATAGACCTATAACTACTCAATAGCATTTCACCTTAAAATAATTAACAGATTGAAAAACCCAAGATGAAATAAATGAATAATACGATGATGGAAGACGCATCATTTGTTCGGAAACAGTTCCATCATAAATGGCAGCTACTGCCGCGTTACTCTTTAAGTTTGCTTTCCCAAAGTCAAAATGAGGAAAGCACAAATGTATTCACTTTGTTTACTATCAGTACTACATAAGCGCAAATGGAGTTTTTTATCGATTAATTTCAGTGGCTTATCTCCATTGCTTTGTTTTGGAGGTGAGTCGCTCAGGTCACTCAATGTAGATAATATTTCAACGATGTTTAAGCCTTATGAAATACATAATGTTAAATAATAAGATTATATTAATTAACGTTCGTATTTAAAGGCCGATTAAAACATGAACGTCAGTACGAAATCAACTCGAGCAAACAAATTAATTTAAAACTTTAAATCGACTGCCCAAAAGGATACAATTTTGCATTCGTTTTTTGTGACTCATAAAATTAATGCGATTTTGATGCAAAAATTGCAGGCTTTTTATTTTAAAACATCGTTTCATTTCTTTTTAACAAGCCAGACAGGTTTTAAAGCGACTTTTCAATGAATCATTGATCGTAAAAAGATATTTTTATGTTTTAACTTTTCATGTGGTATATTTTATACGTTGACAGTGCATTTGAGTTGAAATATCCTAAACCGAAATGTTTCTTTCATTTAGGTTTTTACTCTTTACCCACGTTATCAATAAATTGATCTGGGACTTATATTTTTGTCATACTCGCATAATATAATGTGAAAAATTTTAAACGTTGAAAAAGTGATTAATTAATTAATTATGTATTATGTTGAAATTATGGCAGTTTATTGGAATGATTAGGTACTCTTTAGACTGCCCCTCAATAGAATAGGCCGCAAAGACAACTTTTCATCAAAGTGAGTAAAGTAGCAAGAACGAATACATGTCTTGTTGTTAAGTGAATTTATATCGGTACATTTTATTCTTTCTCAAAATAATAAACTTTATATTTTATAATATTAAAACACATGTAAATCAGAAATAGATTCGAGTAGGACCGAATATGATTCCTTGCGGTACTCCAAACTAGCTCTGCTGATCACTGATACGAGTAAAGATCGACACGAACGCAGTGTTTACGATCGGTCAAATAGCTATTAAACCATTCTAGGGTTGTTCCTTTATTTCCATGGAGATTAAGTTTTTTCATAAGAATGAGTAATAGTTTGCATACTTGCAAAAAAAATAGTCATCTCAAAAACCCAGTAATATCAATAAATTCTGACGTGTACAGTTCCCGTCACATCCGATATATTTCTCTTACCCTAATCACCATGTGGGATGTTTATTATTATAGATAAAGATTAAGACCGTAAAAGTCCACACACATTACATATTATAGAATCACATAACAATTTATTACATCTTGCATCCGCTAAAGCCATTTCTCAAACTGGTTCGGCGAAAATATTTATGTTTAGTGCCGATGTTTGAAATTGATTTATGTAAGGAATTTCTGATATTTAATACTAAACTTGACACCGATAACTGGCTCCGTTTCCGTGTAAGCATCGTATCTTTGCGATCTTCAGATAAAAAATTCTGTTTACACAACTCGTTATTGAAGACAAATCGATTTGTTGTTGAATACCTACTGTAAGCTAAAATAAATAGACTATTGACTCTGCTTAACTGTCAATGATCAAGTTTACTGTTTTTATATCTGTACTCTTCGATCATATAACATCATTGTCTGTACTTATATGTTGTTATTTACATGTAAAATTATCTCTGTCTGTTATGCCTAAACCACTGAACTGAGATGGGGTTTGAGATCTAAAGAATGACGTAGGCTACTTTAATCTAGGAAAAATGTAACATTCCTACGGGTTAAGCTTGTACTAAATATCAAATCAAATTGCCTCGATAAAAAATTTGTCTTCAAATTAATTTATACTTTTTTATATACCACGTCAGTTGGCAGACAGGCACGCAGCCCACCTGATGGTAAGCAGTCATAATGGCCTATTCCATTGAGGGACACTTCACCAGCATCGCTCAATGTGCTGCTAGGCTGTAGGCTCACCTAATCTTCGAGCCTTTGATTTTAAGTGTACTGGCTCCCACATTATTGTTGCCGGAACGCAGCCAGAGCTTTTATAATAATAATAATAATTCTTTATTGCTATAAACTGTGTACAAAAAGGTGGAGATACAAAATTGTGTTTCAACAGTTATCCACATCGGGCATGCAATATTTATTCATATTAATATTAATAATTAATACTAATGCTTAGAATCAAAATATTCTGTTAAATTATAGAATACATTATTTATTAACCAACGTTTAAGCTCGTGTCTAAATTTAGGAAAGTTATGATTAGGTAGATGGTTGAATATTTTGGTACCTGCATAACAAGAACTTTATGGCGGCAGATATCACCTGTGGGGGTAGCTAGCATGCCGGACTTTGAAAAAGCCCTACCACTAACCAAAATATAATGTTTATATTATAAACATCCATACAATTTTAGAGAGTTTTTACAGTTCAATAACTGAAACCGACTTCCCAATTGATTCAGGGGTCGTTAACCCTTCACCAAAGAACATTGATGGCTGTTTAAATTACTTGTTCATTCTTGATTCTGTAGAGGACGATGCAACTTCCATTGAAAACACATTAAGATCCCATATAAAAGCAAAGTTTGCCAAGTTCCACTAAACAATGAAATTTGTATGGTAAAGACACCCTTTGTCTGGAGCTTTGACCCGAATCACAAATAATTAATTAGTTAAAATAACCAATATTCCCAATTTCACGGTAAATCAACTTGGCGAAGTTTGTACCATTACAAAGTTCTGAGTTAAGATTATTCGAGATAAATTATTCTCTTGGCATGACCCTTAATTCTGGGTTTCAACCAAAAGATATCAAGTCTTGTTAAGTTTGTACTATTGTGTGTTTTGTCTTCGTTGTCCGGTCTTTATTTAGTTTAGATAATTTAATTCAGTTTCTGTGAATTGATACTGAAAAGTGACTATGGAATTGTTTATTACTATGAAGATTAAAACCTCCGCACAATAAACTCTTTATAAAAAGCAAAAATCGGCGGGAACCGTAGTGCGTTCCTTTTTCAAATTTCTTGGTTTCGGTGGTGCACTCCCTATTCCCTCACTCTCATGACACGGTAGGACAGCAGTCTGACACGACCGAAGAGAGATCAGGCGAAGGACCAAAGTATTAAGGTGCCTTCTGAAGCACGGAATGATCATTCTTTTCAGACATTCAGGTGATTCAAGCCTCCAAAGTCCTAACCAAACTGGAAACATTCATACAAAGTAATGCTCCTCGCAGGATTCAAACCCACGACCTCCGGGTATTAGGGCCCAACGCCACTGTACTATTGTATCACGGAGGCAGTTTTTTACTACTACTATTTCAACCATTAAAACTACTAAAGCGAAAGAGCAAGAACTAATAACAAGACCCAAAATTGGACTCAATATTTTATGTACAAAAAATCAAGCTCAATTCCTAACGGTTTGGCAGATGTGCAATTTTGTTACGCAACTGAGCCTATATCCAACTTTGGACATAGGCCGTGTAATTGGCCCTCCGGATTCAATTATCTCAACCCACTACACCCACTCTTCGAGATAGAAAAAAAAACGAAACAACAGATAGTTTTAAGGAGAACTTTGACATTTATTGGCCGTTTATATGAATTACGTGAAGCCATTTTGGGCCAAAATACGCGTCCGTAAAAATTGTATATAAAAACAAAATTTATGTTACAAGTCTTGTGGCTTATCGAAAAATATGACCTATCCACCGGATGTAGGGATCATTTTAGCTTGACTGGTCCGGTCATAAGGGTGGTATACACGTACTCGCAGTAAATCGCTTTCCGATTATGTGGCTGCGGTCGTGTATAAATTCACCTTGATGTAGTCGACAAATTTTGCGAGAAAGAAGATTATGGGATCACGAATCAGGGGGATCGTGGGTAGTATGTACTCGGCTTTATGTTCTGAAATAAAAAAAATCCGACGTGCCTAGTTGGATTTTGACTTTCGTTTCCAAGGATTCCGTACAAACTATTCATAGTGATGGTTGGATAAAATGTCGAATTATGCTTAGCAAGGGCTCCGTACAAATATAGGTACCTGTAGATATTGTATATTTTTAAATTAACAAAGAGTTACATACTGATCGTCTTTTTTATTTCCTCTTCATTTATCCAATAAGATACATAAATCATTGGATAATTCTCTTTCGTAAAAAAAAAACAGTTTTGAGCCAGAAGTTGTAGTCAGAATCTAACATAAAAATCTGTTTGCTCTAAAATTTAAATTATATCAGATATAAAAAAGTCGGCATAGTTAAGTCACAAAGCAATAAAAACATTAAAAAATACTTAAAATAATCTATAGAGAGCAGTTAAGTAACTAGGTACAGTCAAAAGCACGTCAGACGTAACACTTTAGACTTTGTACCGCTCTTATGTCGGGGGCATAAGTGCTATTATCGAACTGCAAGTGTTTACCGTGATGTGCTGTTGACCGTACATTCTTTTTTATTGTTTGATAGCTCACGTAGGAAGAAAGACGAGCTCATATTTCTTCGCCTACGTACACAATATAACTTCTTCTGATGTGTAACAATATTGTATTGATGTTTTGTGTAAATATCATTTTGCGATTTTCACTTTTTTATGTAGGAGCAAGACAAAAGAGCACTTTTGCAGCCAAAAGCTGCAAGACCAATTCAAAGAAAAACAAATAATTATTTTAATTCCCTCCTAGCCAAGTTTTCTCCTACGGCGTCCAATTTACGATCAACTAATAGTAAGCAGGATTTAACACTTTGGCAGCCGATCACGTACTTGGTACTTTAGTACAGACTATTATTTTAATGCCGGCTGTCAAAGAGTTAATAGTGCACAAGTAGCAAGCTCAACTGCACTCCCTATTCCCCTAACTCTATATACGGTGGAAAAGCAGTCTGACACGACCAAAGAGAGATCAGGCGTAGGACCAAAAGGCCTTACGTGCTTTCCGAGGCACGGGGGTGTTTTAACCTTTTGAGCACCAAGCTACGATCGCACTGATGTCGTGTCCTGTACGCCAGAGCTGGGTTATTCTTATTGCCGAATGTAAGGAAAAGTACCAGTAATCGTACACATTTAATACATATTTTTAGAGGCAGGGTTTTTGTCAAGTTAAGACGTCGTTGGCGCACAGGGACCGCAGGTGCTTGTCACTCACTTGTCGTGTTTGGCGTCCAAAAGGTTAACCCCGCCAACTTCATGACTCCAGACTGTGACTGAGTGTTCTGAACAGAAAAACCAAATTAAATTATTTGGTTCCACCCGGGATTTGAACCCAGTATCCCTGGCGCGGCGAACCTACCCACTTCACCACGGAGGAGGCAGCAAAACAGTTTTTACCATGTACAGGAATCAAACCAAAACTAACATTCCGCCAGGCAATTCACTTAACCAACGACCTTCCCTTAAATATTACCACTGTTAAATTATTCATAACGAGTTACCTCAACAAATGCAAATTATAATTTGTTGAAGCAAAATTCAACATTTTGTTTGTTATGTTAAAACAAAGTAAACAAAGTTCGAGAGTAATTGTTGACGGCTAGGCTTTCTTTGCAAATGTTGTTGTAAGGCATGTATTGTGAAGTTTCACCATTCAAAATTCGACCTAAAGTTTGGAGAAAGAGAAGTTTCTTCACGTCGACAAACAAATGCGATGTGAATCTTGAGTAATATTAAAAATGGGTGCGGTGGAGTAATAGACAGGATGTGCATGGGACTGGGTTCAGTCTCTGGACTTTTTTTTCCATTTTAATAATGTATGAATGCTTCCGGACCGATATGACATGACAATCTTCAAGAAACGAGCATATTTCTTTCTTAAAGGCCGGCAACGTACTTGTGACTCTGGGGTTGCGGGTATCTATGGGCGGCGGTGATTGCTTACTATCAAGTGACACGCTTGCTCGCTGCCTCACTCTAACATAAAAAATGCTTATAACGGAATTGATATAAAATGGTTAACCCATTTTATTATAAAAACTTTATCTTTTATTCCCATAATACGGTCACCATTTGAAAGGAAAAATAGCATGACGATTTAATATAACAAATAACTAGCACCATCATTTTATGTAATAAAAAACCAAATAAAATTACAATTACGAACATTCTCCTTTGACACGGGTTTGACAAGCAACAAAAGTATCGTCGGCAAAATAAAAAAGGTTTTGATAACTAATTTAAAGTGGTTGAAAAATCAGCTGTTAAAGCAGAGTTACAAACTCGTATCTGTTGTATTAAAGCCGGACCATTAAAATAAAAAACCTCGCCATATTGCGGAAAAATATTGGAACTAATTTCTTCAAAGTGACAACAATCAAATAAAAAAACAATAAGATGTCAATTGTCAAACGTGCCTTGATATATTGAAATATTGTGAGTTATTTGTGAGTATTACCATAGCAACCAAGTGTTGCTATAACCATACTGATGTGGCACCTCCAGGGCAGGTTTTTCATTTTTTGGTCAGGCTATAATAAGAATATGTTTGACTAAAAATATTGAAGTATTTAAATCAATGATCTTGCCGATGATACAATATTTGGCACAGTATCCTCTTAATACCGGTTCACAAGCTGTGAGATTTAGTTTTTTACTGTCGTTGCGTGCAGTTAATTTTAATCTTGCGGTATGAGCAGAACGTTTTTTGAAAAAAACAAAAACCAACGCCCTCATTTTAAACTCGGAATAATTTCTTGACAAGGAGTTTCAAGCTGTGTTCCAGATTTAAAAATTCATTACATTTACTCACATTATTTCTATTGAGATGTGTACTTGCTTCAGCTACTCATAATTTTATACTATGCTTCAGCAGTATATACACAATTAATATGATTTATGTGATGAAGTATAATTAAATACATTGATAGTACCAAAGTTTTTATTAAGACCCATAACACAAGTGCTCAAGCTACTGCCTTTGAGAGCAGATTAATTCATTTGATGTTGTCCAATTACTTATTATTCGTTTTTAGTTTTTTTCTAATATAGAATAACATGAACGACGTCAATTGACCACTTTTCAAAGTTTTACAACAGTCCAAAATCAATATTCTTTATTATTTACTAGCTAATAGTAGAAAAAAGAAATTACGCGCGAGTGAAACCGCCGGCGGAAATTATCCTTCAGGCCTCATCTATCTGGCCTTCAGGGTGAGGGTGACTGGCTCAATGGGTACTATGATCTATTGAGCCAGTCAACCTTATATTTGGACCACACTTCCGCTTACCATCAGGTGGAGTGAAGTCATCATGACTGCCTTTATATGTATATAAAAAAAAATTATAAAAAAAACAGCAAGAATCTTGATAGTTACTCTTTTTTACAATGAAACTGTATTGAAAGCATATTCCTTTAATTTCTATTATTAACATTGCAATACGAAATATCAAGGCGGTAAGATTTCAACAAGCCCATTTAAAAATGAACTTTATCACAATATCTTAATACCTATTGTGTGTAGCCGTAGTTCAATGCACGTGACTTTACATGAGTTCCGACTTTTCTTTGTTAATACCTACTTTGAAGTCACTTCAATATTGCAAACATTTTTTCCTTTTTCTATTTTTAGAATCTTTTACTCTCTCTCTGAAATATCTTATGAATTGAGTTTATGAATAAAAAATCAGTAAAAGCTTCTATATTAAAATTTACAAGCTAGGCCTGCGGCTTCGTCTAATCGTGGAAAGATTAGAGAGTTTCTTTTGCATTTTTGATTTCTTTTAAGCTTTTTATGATTTTTTTAGTAGGGTTTGGCCTTACGATTTCCGATGTTACCACTCCAGATTTTGATAATTTTTGGCACAGTAAGTAGCTTTCGTTCTTGTTTTTAGCCTCTAAACTATCCCAGTCACTTTAGCATTTATAATATCTGTTTATTTAATTTAAGTAACAATATTTCTATAATCTTTAGTATCGATAAACAGGCAGTACGTAAAATTAAATATCCTTTTGAGACTAACAGCTATCAAAATGAAAGCGGTCAAATGTTCTTTGGTAAAGGTAAATTATTTACAGCGAAAAAAAATATATAAAAGGAAAACTTTGATAAACGGGATCGGAAGCCAGTGGAGTAACAGTTTTTGATAAAAATTAACTTTGTAACTTTTAATTTTATTTTTACTTCTAGACTGGGTGGCAGGCGACAAAGTTTTTCACCTAGAATTTTTATAGTTAGAATTTAAATTTATTTCCCTGCCGTGTGACTGTGACGCGTGAATATAATATTTTATGTTTTCTTGCGGTTAAGACTGAATTTAACTACTTTCCAACCGCATTTGAGTTGGAATTACTGTGAAATGCAATAGCGCAAAGTTTAGTATAGTTTAAGAGTATACGGGAAGGTTTTTACTTGGGAATTTTCTGTCACTGTTACTTGGTGGTTCGTTACAATGTAGTTTACTCTTCATTTACCTACTAATAGTGAATCCCACCAAAAACATTTTCATGTAAAATGTTGCCAAGACGAGACCATATGACTTGCACTATCAAAAAGTTGACAGATCTCATGTAGAGCCAAGCTTGTATCTCTAAGTCTACACGCCCTAACTGTACAAGGCCTAACTTCACAAACTCTACACCTTATAGTCATATATGGCGCTTGGTTCGTCTTGGCGTCTCAGATAAGTACAATATGATATCCTTAAAATCAAAATCTTCTTTATTCATGTAAACTTAGTATTTATGAATCGTCAATTACACAGAGTAACTCTACCACCGGATTCGGAATCGGAAAGATTCTTAAAGTGCTTTCCAACTACAAACTAAGCTTGTACTATGTGCTATGCGTGCCAGACAACGGATAAACAATTTTTTTTGTAATTCATACATAGAAACGAAACACTCAGAGCGATACAAACAGACACTATAATACTCACAAATTTCTGTGTACCGTGCGATAATCAAACTCGTGATATCTAAGGTTTTACATCTGCTATTTTCTAAATTAACTGCTTTGAGTAAAAGAAAACTGAAGTAATAAGTTATTAAATAATCTGATATATTGCCTTCCAACTACTCTATTGAAGATTTAATAGTACCCCTACTTCTATTTAGTAAATATGTATGAATGAATGAATATGTATTAGTACCTATGTAGTTAGTATGTAGTTAGTAAATATTATGTAGTTAATAAATCATAGATTATTAGCATCTTTAATTTTAATTTTCATGCTTATCATAACTACCATCTTTACATCCTTTACGTCAATTATATTTTATAATCACATTATCCCCTTTGACAAGAAAATTAAATCCAATCGATAAATCAAAATATAGGTACATCCTTTGACAAGATTAGATTAGTCTTTTATGATAATAAAACATCGATGTTTCTTTGATATACAGACAACCGCGAACTTAGAACCTCATCTACGCGACTACCCGTAAAGTTTAACGCACTTCAGGCAAAACTGGTAGCTAAATGACGAGTTGAAACATCGCAAACATTGCAGGCAATAAACTATACCGAACCCTCAATCGTTTCTATTCTATCAAAAAATACAGTCCAAATTCGAAAAGCAGAACCTCTAAGTTAGAACCTTCTGGGTTTTAAAACAAAACGACGCAGCCACGCGAACGAATGGGCTCCGAGAAGCTTTTTTGATCTTTACTCTGTGGAGTCAAGTGCTAATTTCCCTTGAAAGTTAAATGACACTTAGATGTGTCCTTTTTGTACGAAGCGTTGGTGCCACGCGTAATATACTTGCCGACTGGTTCCACAATATTTTTTTTATGTGTAAGAAGATATTTCTGTCTCTTATTTAGTATCGATGGGACTTTTAAAGTCAGAAATATAAAGCTTCATTATACTGCCTGGTTATAGAACTGAATGGGTACGAGATGAAAGTATTTTATGTTTTGATATAAGTATCACTTTATTCTATAAGTTGCTGACAACACCTCGCTTTGGAATTTTGTATTCAGTTCGACGTATGCTTTTTGCGGTTAAGATTTTCTTCTGTGTGCAATTTTAGCCTTTTTTTAAGTTTTAACTGGTTTTACGCGTAATCAGATACAATTTGCACTGAATGTTTTATTCACGTGTTTTTACTTGTTAGGTAGAATTTGCGGAAAGTTACAATCTTTCGAATATAAATCAAAAAGCTGTCATAACATAAAGACGATGGCAAAATAAAAACTAGCTTGTTAAACAAACACAAGAATTATTAATACACTATACTTTTAAAGTAAGCCCTCAAATGCCCTATGTAATACTTTTTCAAGAGAGGTAGATTGTGGATCTTCCAATTGTATAAGTCACTTATTTTTTTTGCGCAGCCCACCTAATGGTAAGCGGCCACTGTGGCCTATTCCATTGAAGGACACTCAAGCATCCGTGTAGAAACTACTTTTCTCTAAAAAGATTTCATTATATTATTGCATTTGAAGTCGTTTTTTTTATTTTCAAAAATACAAAAGTTTGTAATGAGGTATGTTTTTGTTTATGCTCTTAGACGTAAAAATTACTAAACGTATTCCTCTATATTGAGAGAAGATAGCTTTGTACAAGTTATATTAGTAAGACTCAACTCTACAACTTTCCTGAAATGTTCAATATTATATTAATGCATTTGAAGTCGTTTTTTTTAATTACAAAAATACAAAAGTTTATGCTCTTTGACGTAGATACTACTAAACGTATTCCTCTATATTGAGAGAAGTAGTTTGTACAAGTAATATTAGTAAAACTTTACCGAGGGGACCGAAGGGTCATTGTGAGATAAAATATCAAACTCAGCCTGCAAGGGACAGGTGCATCAACGGATGCACAACCGGCCACTGGGACCCGTTTGACGGCGTCGGTGGCGCTCTTTATCCCACTCGGCTAGGATTGCCTACTTTGGATCATATACTGTGGTTTTGAATGTGTTTATTTTTTAACCGACTTCAGAAAAATTTGACTATATTTTGAGGCTCTTTAGTCAACTCATCTTATGGGATGAATTGACCTAATGCAAATTTTGAATCGGTCAACTCATCTTGCTACATTTTATGATTTCTAAAGGCACGTAAAAAAGTGTTTAGTAAAATTAAACTTATTTAAGTTGTTTTATGTAAAGTGTTTCGTAATAAATTTGACCAGAAATATAAAACGATAGGTGACGTCGTGAGTGCTGAAAATGGCCGTAAGAGTTTTCACAATTTATTTAAGGCAAGAAATACAAGCCTTGTGTTGTAAAAATATCATCTCTTCTACTGAAAAAATACTATCGAAGAATAATAAATGTATTTTTTCAACAGTAACATTTACAGCCTCAGGCAATCGGGTCAATATAAATGAAATACAACAGAAATACAAGAGTTTCCTTCAGACACAATATAAATAAACTTTTTTAATTATTCTTCTTCTTGTCCCGGCCGGGGAGTCTTCACGATAATATTGTTGCTCAACTGGGAAGCAAAAAAGCGACATCGTAAGATTCTCATCAAGCAACTATTCCTAGAACTGGATTCGAACTTTGGTACTGTACGGTAATGAGCTGGCGTTGTTTCATTACACGTTCGTAGGAGATAGTTTGAAGCCAGATGAAATGTAACAGCAAGGTGTTGTTACGGAGGCAGTCGCTTTGTAATAGCTGAACTTGCGAAATCCTAAATCTAGTTCAAATATATATGTGATGAAAATATTGTGTTTTTTTCCTGTGCGTGTTTTTTTAATACAATTTCAGATGGCAGACAGACACGCAGCCCACCTGATGATAAGCGGCCACTGCGGCCTATTCCATTGAGGGACACTTCACCAGAAAGCGTCGCTCAATGTGATTGTGCTTTGATTTCAAGTGTACTGGCTCCCACATTTATACTGCCGGAACACAGCCAGAGCTGTTATGGCGGCAGATTTCACCTGTGGTATCTAGCAAGTCGGACTCTGAAAAAGTCCTACCACCAACCAGACCCAAGGCGGAAATCGAACCCACGACCTCCGGGTTTTATACCCGAGCGAGGCTAAGCCACTGTTCCACAGAGGCGGTGGCGTGATGTTTATTTATTTATTCATTAAGGTTTAATAAATATTTGTGGTAATTTCACTAACATACCAGCTTTGAACTAGATGTAATCCGAACCTACGACCCATGGTACACAATGCTCACTTAACGTTTATCTATCTAAACCCAATAACTCGCTAACCCTCACAAGTTTACACCAGTTTTATATTTATCAAGCATTTACCAGATATTTACCCTAAATTCATCCATTCAATTTGCCCAGCTTAATGTTTTCTTGATGTAAAAACTTTCCAATATGGCTCCGGGTAGCGAATAAATTACCAGTTTTACCGGGCCGGGTTTTTATAGTTACACGTAAACTGACATGTTGTTATTTTTGCGTAGGTTATATTTGCTACTGGCTTCCCACACAGACTTTGCACGTGTGAAAAATGTCGTTATAATTTCTTGACAATAACAAAAATGACGAATATTTATTAAAGCGAACTAATTTGGTGGTGTCGTTTTAAATTCATGTGCGCCCATACATTTCGGTGATAATTTTTTTATATATACAGATATACTGTAAGATTACTCAAAGTGCAGGACCGATCGGTTTGGAGACCCATACGGGAGACCTATTTCCAACAATAGTCTTTTTTCAGCTGATTATTCTTTATTTTATAATAACCAGTAAAAAAGCTGGTCACCATCACAATTATATTGATCCGACGTCAAAGTTATCTAAACTGTCACCGTTCAATTATATTGACGTCATCTGTCAAAATAGACCAATTATTATACTCATCACCATTAGCTTGTGCTATGAGTGCCAGACAACGCAATAAACATTACTTATATACTTTTTTTAAACACATACGTATTATACATAGAAACACCCAGACCGATAAAAACAAACATGTTCATGTACACAAATGTTTGTACCGTGCGGGAATCGAACCCGCGACCTTTGGTGTAATAGCCGGCTTCTCGACCATTGCACCAAATAGCTCGTCAAATCATAGTTTTGATTTGCAAAATAATACCAATACGTGTTTGACAATGGTGATGATCAATAATGAGGTCATTACCCTAAAATTGGACGTTAATACATTTTTAATAACAAATAATTAAGTTTAATTACAATAAATTAACCTAATTCCGGTAATTACAAATATTTATTGCCAATTTAATTACTAAAACATCTTCTTTAAAACACATAGCGGATATCAGGTTTTTTAATTTTATTATTTGAAAACGTTCAAACCGTTATCTTTTAATTAATATTTTTATACAAAGAACTCGATTATGCTAATTTTTATCTTATAGAACCAATCGGATGGTTGATTGATATTAACTGTTGATAAAAAACTACTTAACCAAATTTTTATGAAACAATAAATATTCATACATGTTTTTTTTTTCAGGTAAGCAATGGAATCAGATCAAAACAGCTCAATACTTCGTATTGGTATGAAATGAAGAAGGTATTATTGCTAAAGCTTGGGCTTGTTCGAAGTGATCACAAGGACTCGTTGTTTCTGATGATGTCCAGGCACGCAGGAAACCTGATGGTAAGCGATTGGTGTGGGGCGGCCTATTCCATGAGGGACACTTAACCAGTAACCTAGTAAAATTACTGGGTATATGAGACCTAATAACTGTCGTCTCGGTGTAGCAGGCGCAGGGCGGTGCCAGACAGTAACTGCTTAGTTACTGTTTGGCACTGAACTGTCTAGGGCAGACGTGGCGCTTACCATCAGGTGTACGATGTGCTTGTCTTTTTACACTTTGCAATAAAAAAAAAACCTTCGCTGAAGGTGGTACCGCACTACTAATAAGATCTTCGAGCCTTTTATTTCATACAGTATCTCACAGTAATTTTTCGCTCTAAATCTAAGTAGGTTCCGAAAGTACTGAACTGATTTGAATAATCCTTTTAATGTTGGAAAGCTACACTATCCCTGGTGAACATAGGGTACTTTTGATCCCGGAAATGTGAGGGGTAGTGGGGGGGATATTTGAATAAAGAAATTACATCATAAATATTCTGCTTACTTCATTCATTGTACAAATGAGTTGCTATATTCATTGGGAATTTTAAACATCTGCTTGTTAAATTTTGTAAACAGTAGCCGAGACCATTGACCTCTCAAACGTTGTTGTTTTATAAACCCGGTATTGACCTTATACGAGTAGGTACGTTGTTTTACAAGCACGGTCAAATATTTAAACTACAACGCCCCACGTAGTGACAATAAAATTCTTTATAGAATATGCTAATAACTTTCTGACACTTGCGTGTTTGTTTTTTTATTATTTTATTCGTTTTAATGTATTCATTACGTTTTTACAATCACGCAAGAGACGTTCCATTGAATAAAACAAGTGTAAAGAGGTGTATAGCAGGAAAAGAAAACAAAAATGTTTTATTGATAGTTTAGATCGCTTCCTTGGTCGAGTAGTTTAACCTTTTGAACTCCAAGCTACGAACGCACTGTGTCGTGTCCTGTACGCCAGAACTGGGTTATTCTTTATTGTCTGTATGTAAGGAAAAATATACCAGTAATCGTTTTAAACATATTTATTTCATATTTTAAAGTCAGAGTTTGTCAAGTATAGACGTCGTTGTCGCACAGGGCCCGCAGGTGCTTGTCAAGTATAGACGATTTTGGCGTCCAAAAGGTTAAAAGTTCTGGCCGAGATCCTGGTCTTAGCTTAAATTCTCAGGTCGAGCAAAATTCGTGTCCTTTACCCAGTACTTGATCGGCTGTCAAAGTGTTAATTTCAATGTCAAAAGCCTTAGTTAGCAGTTCAAGTAATTTTCTGGCTGATACTTTTACTTTTTTATTAGTTAAAGTCATATTTAGTTATTAGGCAGTATCTTTTATGTATTTAACAGGATCAAAAAAAAAAACCAATGCATTTTCAGTGGGTTTTTACAAGAGAGTGGCCCCTCGCGGTATATGAAACCACGCAGCTGAAACAGTCCTCAATTTAAATAAACAGTCTATATTAGAATTGATGACTTCCGAAATACCTACTGATTTTTATTAAAAAATACTAACATTAGTTTTCGCTCATGCCAATTAATAACCCTGTTAAAATCCCGCTAAGAAATAATGAACCTTAACTGACAAATGTTAAAGTATATATTCGAGAACAACTGTATTTACATTTGCCAATTATAATCTTTGTTACAAGGAAACGCCAATCAGATGCAAAAAAAAACAACATTGAAATGGCTTTTAAGAGATTTAATCCATGATTAACGCTCAAATAAATAATTATAACTTATGCGTAATCATCCATACAATATTATCTCAAATTGGCTTCTGTTGTAATAATTAGTATCTGCGCTTACGCTTGAGATGGCTTTTAAGATTTGCATTGAAAAAGACGTCGAGATAAACACGAGAAATTATCTATAGAAGATTTTTTCAAGACCCTTTGGAAGTAATAAAAGAATTACACTAATTCATGATTAATTAATAATTAGTCTTCCGCTGCGGCTTTGCGTACATCAGAAGGCATGTATGTGGTATATTTTCGGGACAAAAAGTAGCTTAAATTTCTCCTCTGCTTTTAAATTTTCGGTTCATTCCCGTTCGTACCACTGGTGGAACGAACGAACGAACTTGGTGGGACGAACGGGAGCGAACCAAATTTTCCTCATTCCAAAAATTATAAAGATTCGCTACTCCGTTACGGCATGAAAAGTGAAAAACAAAAGCAATTCTTTTTCCGTCACTTCATAAACTAAAAAATAAAATAAAATATTGTACATCAAATAAACATTTATATTATGGTATAGCGGCCGCTTTCGCGGTTTCACCCGCGCGTAATTTATTTTGTCAAATATTTCCCTCTTTTCCCTACATTTCCGGGATAAAAAGCACCCTATGTCACCCGGGGATAGTGTAGCTTTCCAACAGTGAAAGAATTTTTCAAATCGGTTTAGTAGTTTCGGAGCCTGTTTATAACAAACAAACAAACAATCAATTATTTCCTCTTTATAATATAAGTAGAAGCATAGATAAGTTATACTGCTAAATATAAATTAATGTAATGAGACTCTACAACATCAGATGGTATGTTACAAGGATGGTAGTAAGTTAGTAACATATCATCTGGTGCGACTTTTATTACTCACTGTTTCTTAGTAAAAAATATTACTCACAACTTAAAAAAACCCATAGATGCAGTAGATTTATATCTTCGACTCTTAAATGACTTTAAACGACTGTTCTTAACTAATGAATGTCATAATCTTTAACTAACCGTTGCGCCTCCGATCGGCTCGTCCAATCAATATGATAAAATTCTAATCGATCATCAATCAGTGAGAGAACTTACACGTCCATACACAATGAATGTGATCGTTATACCTAATGATATACGACTGTGTCGTTGATATAATTCATAGTCCAAGCGGCAGATGAGATTTTTTATACGTTATCGAAAAGTGGATAATGTTTACGTACAGGCAGTTGGTGTTACTTTGTATTTGTTATTACTTAATTAATGTCTATACATATAAAGCGAAAAACCTAGGCCGATACAAACATATTTCAAAATCGCACAAACGTTTCAACCATACCTAAGGATATCAAACCATTAAATAGTATAAACCATCAAAATGGTCGGGCCTTTTGTTTAAAAGCGTACTTTTTAACCATATAGGTCTTAGCTAATTAAATAATAATAATATGTATATCTTGAGACTAATATTTATGTATCAGAAAGAAAACAAATTCTAGACCTGCATTTATGTAAAGCGTTCATTCCTGGAATATTTACAAGACTCATAGAAAGAAAGGAAGTCTAAAATAGTATGGCATTATAAAACTGAGTTAGTGCACTTTAACTGCGAGCTTCTCTGACAAATAAAGTGAGCCAAGCTAAGCTAATCTAAGCTAGATAAAGCATCGTGAATACAAAGAAAAGGTAAAGTTACATAGTCATGTAACTTTACCTTTTCTTTGTATTCTAATATTAGGTCCTTACATATGAAATTGGCGTTTGGTATGGGAGCAACAAAAAGTCGAATATTTTTTATTATAAAATATTTATTTATTTAAAGTATGAACCATTGTAATCTATGCACTTTGGTCATCTCATGGGTTGTTAATTGATCCTTTTACAAAAAAAAATCATTCGGACGGGAGTCAATGAAATCTTTGGAGGCGGTTTTGACGGCCCATTGGAGTTGAATTTTTTCACTTACAAAAAGTTATCCAAAATTAGAAAAAAAGTGGTAGTCTATTGGAGGAAGATCCCGGGAGTACGGTGGATGTCTAAGACATTCCCATTGAAGCTTTCCTAATTTGGTAGCCGTAATGTAACGCAGCAGTCGACGCGCAATTGCCGGTTTGCTTAACACAATTCGTGAGGTACCCACCTTTCAAGCTTTTTAAGCTTCCCTATTTGCTTCAAGTGGATTAAAACAGTTTTATCACTAACACCGCAGCCTGCAGCTAACATACACGTGGTTTTCGATAGATCCGCTTCCACAATAGCCTTCAATTCTTCATTATTAGCTTGGGTCTCCGGCCGTCCACGGAGCTTATTCTACAAGTCAAAATTTCCAGAACGAAAACGTTGGAACCAAAAATGCACCCTGTTTTCTTTTGCGACACCCCCGCCTTACCCTTAATAACCCCTTCGAGCCATATCGGCAGCACTGGTGCCACCGTGGATTTCGTTCTCGTAAATAACGCGATATTTCAAGTTTCCCATTTTGTAAACAAAGTGATGCAAACAGAAAAAAAAAACAAAAAAAAAACAAATGAATGTCGGTTAACGAAACACAAATATATGTGTGAATAGCTGTATAAAGAACAATGCTCAAAAAAAACCCAGGTTGGAATCAAATGAAAAGTATCTCCAATTATTGGTAATAATATGTAATTAAATATTCCATAGGGGGCATCATCGAAATCAATGGCGGTATGTGTGAAATTGCTATTCAGATTTTTCAGGGGTCAAATAAAGTATCAGTTAAAGGGAGCAGTTAACAGATACAGTTGCGGTTTAAAAGTGTATAAAATGGCAATATATAACATAATTATATTATATAATTGTGTATAATTATTATTATTTAATATAATAAAGCAAAACAGTTTTTTTGTTTTTGGAAACGCCCTTATCTCAGGAACTACAAGACCGATTCTAAAAATTCTTTCACCAATGGGAAGCTACAACTTTACTGAATAAGTGCTAAAAAAAAATTTTTTTTTATATAAAAATATAAAAAAAAATTTTTTTGCACGTATTATTCAGTAACTATGTAGCTTCCCATTGGTGAAAGAATTTTTAAAATCGGTCTTGTAGTTTCTGAGATTAGCGTGTTTACAAAAACAAACAAACTGGTACGCTTTATTTTATTGAATAATAATAATAATATACAATTAAATAATATAATTATGTTAGATATAGCCATTTTATACACTCTTAAACCGCAACTGTATCTCTTTACTGCTCCCTTTAACTGATACTTTATGTGACCCCTGAAAAAGTTGAATAGCAATTTCACATATACCGCCACTGATTTCGATGATGCCCCCTATGGAATATTTAATTGCATATTATTACCAATAATTGGAGATACTTTTCATTTGATTCCAACCTGGGTTTTTTTTTCATACTAGATGAGCATTGTCCTTTGAATTTGTAATTCCAAACCAAAGAGGAGATATTTGGGATTAAAGTTGTCAGTACGGTAAACGCCAATTTCATAGGTAAGGACCTAATATAAGGGAGAAAACATTTCTAGACTTGCAATTCTAAAAAAGATTTAAAGGAACACAAAAGAAATAAGGCAGTTGAAACAGTTTTTTGAGTGTTTCAAATGTGTTATAAATACGAAAGTCTGGCTGTTACGCTTTTATGCATAAACTAGCGGCCGCCCGCGGTTTCACCCACGTGGTTCCCGTTCCCGTGGGAATTGATCAAAATCCTTTTTTAGCGGATGCCTACGTCATAACATCTACCTGCATGCCAAATTTCAGCCCAATCCGTCCAGTGGTTTGGGCTGTGCGTTGATATCTATCTATGTCAGTCAGTCACCTTTGAGTTTAATAGACAACTAAACCCATTTTGATAAAAATTTGCACAGACATAGGCAAGACCTTGGAAAAGGTATTTTTGTTAATCTTTTATTTACGTCGCAACGGAGCCTAGTTTGAGACCTTAAAATTGATATAGGCTACTTTTTATCCTGACAAAATTTCACATTCTAGCAGAAGTCATGTCTGCAACCACGGTATAAAGTGTGGTTGTCAAAAAATTAAAAAGAAAAACACCACCCGAATTGATAACCTCCTTCTATTCAAAGTCGGTTAAATAGTAAGAAAGTAACCTTCACGAACTCAATTACTTTACACAACTGACAATGAAAACAACTTACCAAATGTCATTTAACCCTAAAATGACAAATGAAATCGATAAGGTGCTTTTATGAACCACGCCCGAAAATCAACAGCGCACCTAAATAAAACGCTAAGGGACAGTCAATAAACAAATGGGACACTTTCATCAGTCAACCCTAAAAAGGCGATGTCAAAATTGACCCTCACTAATGAAATTTCCCAGCCCCTGGCGTTTCATCGCTTTATCTACATTTCAACACGTTTCTTCGTAATTAGACCAGGGGACCGCTTTACGGTTATTGCTTTCATAGTCATTTATGATTAAATGTTGCAAAGTTTGCAAAAAAACTATGAAAGTGAATACGAGAAACAGGCTTTTTTCGTAAAATTAAATCGACGAAAACGTTCTCTGTAAAATATAAACGTTAAACTAAGGGATCAAAATACTTTAAAAGCTGCACTTTAGGACCTAAAAAAATGCAATAAGTTATGATGATATTAAGAAAGAACAATTAATATACAAGTAAAATAAAATATATAATCACTTTCATGATTATTTAAGTAAAAAAACTACTGCTGGACTTTGATCAATCAGAGAAAAGTTATCATTCTTATTTAAATATTATGTTTAATCGTTGTTCTAGTCAGCTCAAACCATTAGTACGGATGGCAGCACATCAACTTCCCCTAATCTGCCAAAAATTGTCAAGTTCCAAAGTCAATAAAGCTGAAAATTGGTTGTAGAAATTTGACAGATTTGGCTAGTCTGATGTGCTGTGCATGTGTTTTTTTTAATTAATATAAATATGTAAACTCGAGCTCTTGGTCTACACCGATCCGTGCTTCGACAAAATAAAGCAAGCAAATATTGTACGGGAATAGAGTGGAACTAATCGCAGCAAATCACCTCGGTTCGTCCGATTAAACAGAAAAAGGACTGGTTTTAGGGTTCCGTGAGTAATACGCGGAAACCTTAACAATCACTTTATAGTTTGACCGGTTGTCTTTGTCTCTGAATTTTTTGAAGACGAAGAGACATCGAGTTGTAATAAAAAACATAAATACTCGGATCTATACACCCTTTGTAACTGTAAATAAATGTTTCTAAATTACTTTTAAAATAGATACGTATTTTAATACTTCTAAGGAAATCAAAATAACCATGCCATCTGATGGCATCGTATCAGTTAATTGTAGGTTTCAGAAGCTGAATTTCCGGAAAAATCCACATAAATTTTGATTCCAGAACTACATCATATTTGTAACATACAATTTCCGATTTGAGAACTATTTGCAACCTACAAGTTTGTACGGAACCATTGGTAGGCAAGCCCGACTCGCACTTGTCCAGTTTTTCAACATCATGCTAGATTTAAGTTGACAAAGATGTGTTTTTATCTCTTTTTTGTTACCTCACCTGTTTGCTTAGATGGTGAAATCGATGTATTTCAAGCTAATATGTTTTTGTCATTAACTGTACGTTGGCTTATGAAATATGTATTGGAGTATACGTGATCAAATTTAATACTTGTATTTCTTATAATTCGTATTATATGGCTTGCATTGTGATGGGACAAATTGAAAGGAAATTAAACAGAATGGTATCAATGGCTCATATTGAGTTGAAATGGCACGTACTATTAGAAAAAGTGGATCGATATTTCGTTATTATAGTCATTTGTAATGACTATTCACATAGTGTTCATATAACAGGTTGTCTTTCATCTATTTTCAAGCTTAGTTTAAACCGTTTTTTACAACAATCTGTTATAATTTCAGGTCGCTACTATTTTGAAAGTAATCAAAATCATTTCTTCATTCTAAAATATAGATGTAATTGAAAAAAACGAAAAAAAAATTGTGTTGATGTTGTATTCTTTTTTTTTTTGAAACGGACCGCATCTAAGTTCGCTCACGCGAAAATCCACTTAGATCTGCTAAAAACGTCACTAAGGTGGCAAAATACTGATAAAGATTATATTTAACGTCAAATATAAAACGATGAGTCATCCTTTGATCTTATATGTCTGAACGGGCGGTGTAAGAAAGAAAAATAGAATTATCTATTTTGCTTCGTTCGTTCTGTTCTGAGGTAATGCGCGCGAATACATTTAGGCGATAATTTTTATGCCACTTTCATGGTTAATAATGCGATCTATAAAAGGATAAAAAATAGCTTTGCAAATAAAGTAAACTCTTATTAGATTGTCTCACCTTGTTAAGGGTTAAACAAAATCTGACGCTTATGACCGGATTATTTAAATGTGTATTGGATCAAGATAAAAGCTTATCCCAATAAGATTGGGACATCCAGGAAATATTAGGAGACACTTTAACAGTCAACTGACTTCAAAAAAGTGACTGTCATTTCAATCATAATTCGTAGATACGGCATTGGATAAGCACCCACATTTAAATAATAAGTAGCAATGCTGTGGGAAGCTCAACTATAGGCACTTACCGGGATTTCTGTGACATCAAGTCAGTAGATTAACATTCTGCATTTTTGAGCTACTTTTTTTTTCAGTGTGCAACACGTACCTACTTAAATGCTGAGCTATTACTATTTCCAAGGTATTTAATAATCACTAGAAACCGTGAAGCCTAAAAATGTATTGAAAAAGATATTAACATCAAAACTCGATTGCAAATTCCCATCGAATTGTTGCTTGTCCTGAACGAAATTCAATCTTTAGACTTCTGAAGCTCATGGCAAAAAATTACCCGTAGTAGCTACCAAATACTTCATTGAGTCGTCAAGTAATAAATAAAAGTTGGACACTCTCAATGAAATGATCCCAAAATAAGTAGCTCGAGCATCGGTGTTCAACATCAAAAACAACGAAGGGTTCACAAATTATACAATATACATAATTATGAACATGAACAAGAACATTCAGATACAGAACAAACACAAAATAATTAACACATAAAATTAGATGTTTGTCCCGGAAAGGATCTAAGGCATGGGGCAAGGCCACTACTACCAAATGTGCCATCGGGAAAACGATTTACTCTTTAAAGTGGTTAACAAACAAATTAATTTATTTATTAGGCTGTAATAGGTATTATAATATAAAACATCAGACAGTACGTAAAATTCTAAAAATAAATCCCTTTGAAATCATCAAGAAGAAAGCGGCCAACTGTTTCCTTTAACGAGATAAAGAAATAAATACGAATGCAGTAATAAAATCAGCTTTAAGCAGACCCGATTTCAAGTTTTGTCTGAACAAACGCTTTAAAACGTAAACTGTTTATGTACACCCAATAAGTAACTGATGCTAATCTTGCGGAAGTCATGCGATTTTGAGCTCTATAATTCCATGACTATAGAGCAAAATGGTGTGGAGTTACTTGACAGGTTGTAAAATAACTTCTTGTATCGAGTGTACGATTAAACGGATGCCTGATACATCCGTTCCCAGAAGGATTGAGGATAAAAAGGTAAAAAAAAACTTCGGACGTGGTGATTGGTGAAACAAAAAACTGGAACCGAAATAACCCTTTCCGCGCGTTGGTCTGGATAAATAATAAACAGTTTGTTTTTTGAGGAAAAAAATACCGGTTGGGATGGTTCGCGGGAATTTTTTGGGATCATAAAAACGTGTCGATGTTACTATTATCTTTTGATTGTGTTCAGTTTTAGCGTATTGCGATGAAAATATGATATTATTATAAAGTTGTTATCATTGTTCGCGAATCATATAAAATTACAAGTTGTTATAAAGTTTTTCCGTTATGCCTTTTACTAAAAATATATAAAAGAGATGTATTTGACGTCTTGCACAATATGATAAACTAGCGGCCGCCCGCGGTTTTACCCACGTGGTTTCCGTTCCCGTGGGAATTGATAGAAATCCTTTCTTAGCGGATGCCTACGTAATAACATCTACCTGCATGCCAAATTTCAGCTCGATCGGTCCAGTGGTTTGGGCTGTGCGTTCATAGATATCTATGTCAGTCAGTCAGTCAGTCAGTCTGTCAGTCAGTCACCTTTGAGTTTTATATATATTGATTTTCTTTTACTGCACAAAAACATTAACAAGCATTCATGCATAATATTAACATAACAAAGTTAATTTAAAAGAGTCCTTGGAACATACTTCCATCTTCCACCTTATAGAAAACCACTGAAGTCTTTCATTACTGTCTGTCATATTATGTTTCTGTTAGTGAGTAAGGCCTCCAGAGCTCAATTATTGTACACTAGCCTTCCGCCCGCGGTTTCACCCGCGCGTTATTTTTTTGTCAATTATCCCCCCTCCCCCACATTTACGGGATCAAAAGTACCCTATATCACCTGGTGATAGTGTAGCTTTCCATCAGTGAAACAATTTTCCAAATAGGGTCACTAGTGGTCACTAGTTTCGGAGCCTATTCGATACAAACAAACAAACAATCAAATCTTCCCTCTTTATAATATTAGTATAGATGGCATGGAATTGGCAGCTGCCAGAGGAACCTGTTATTTTTTCATTAAATAATTAAATTCTTAACAATTTTTTTTATTGTACGTATATTATTTTACCGATTGTTTGACGAGAATAAGATGGTTAACAGATAACGGTTCGATACTTAAGTTTTTAATACAGTATTAAAACACTCATCGCATATCTTATCATGAATATTATGACCGGTCGATATTTCTCCTTTTAAATTTTATATTGTGAACTTAACCAAGAGTTTTATGATTTTTCTTTTTATATTCATTAGATTGATGTTTTTTAGATCAGTAAATTGTTTTATCAGAGAAAAGTGACCGATTAAAGACCATAACTTACGGTTACGATTACGATTAGCTTACGATTTTGAACAATATAGGTTCTACCAAACGCTCCTCACACTTTTCCATTGGATTCTTTCTAAGGCTGGACTCTGCTAATCCCAGCAATAATATTAAAGCCAAGTTCTTAAACAATATTTAATTTATGATACAAACAGACTTGCTATTGGGACTCAAACCTGAGACTTCCATTACACTAAATCTAAATCTGTCCACAAATCACAATCTAACCTTGAACCATATTCATAAGGGCATTATACTAACAACTAAGATTAAATTGAAGCAAAATACAAAGGCAACAACAACAACAACAGCGCACCTTAGTTTACCTTTCCCAGAATTTTTCCCAGGAGCAAACTTTTTGTTAATTTATTACAACGATCAATGCGATCCAAGTATCAAAGAACCTTCAAAATACACGAAAGATCGTTGGAAACAACCCAACTTTTGTAATTGTATTAAATTGAGGTAACGACCCGTACTCATATTGTTCAAATCACATAATTATACGGTGTAAGACTTTCTTCAAGAGCCCATGTTTGTGTTGCCGACGTGTATAATGATATGGTGTGGAGAATAGGACGCACGCTACTTCTTAACAGGAATCAGCTAGCCTTCACTCGCTTTACCAACAAATGGTCACGATATGTTCCTTAGGGTTCACATGGTGCAGTCTTTCTAGGGATTTAAAGGGCCTGTTCATAATTTTTCTTCTGAAATCTAAATATACAATAAGAAAGACTGTCTGACTAACATAAAACGACTATCATTTGTTTGTTCCGTCCTTATGCATATCCTATTGGAGGCAGCAACAGGGTTCTGTAGGACCCTTCCCGGGCCAAGTTCCATTTTGCTTTTCAAATGAAACCTTTCAACCAGGACAATCTTTCATGTTATGAACATTTTGTCTTTATTCTGTGCCTGGAGGTATACTTGAATGTATAGTACATAATGTGTGGCACCTTCGTTGTTTCTAATACCCATAACAAGTGTCTCATTATGATTTTGACAGGGATTACTATTCCGAATACTTTTTTTTGCAATCAAGATCAGAGTCGTAAACTTCAAAGAACGAGAAAAATCCGCTCCACTCATCAAGATGCTATGCAAAAGCAAAAACTTGAAAAGGGTGTTCTAGAACTTGGAATAATCCGTTAAACTAAACTCAAATATTTATGCTTTCAAAGAATTTAATAAAACTTCCTACATAACAACCTTCCTAACACCAAGCCAAAATTTATAAGCAAAATTCACCGAAATTTTTATGAAAGTAGTAAAAATATCACGTAAACCCCGTTTCAGACAAAACACGAAACGCTGCCGCAACGCGACGGTTACTTGTAATTATAAAAATCAATATCCACTACGAAGCTCTTCTACATGTCGGGTAGGCAATTACTTCAAACTATATCTACTAGTACTGTAAATCGGTTGAATCGTACTTTCTAGCAAGGATTTTATTCGCAGGGGTTAAATGTACCCCCTCGAGTAGGAACGGGTTAAGTTTACCTGTAGAAGTTAGTAGATAGGCAAATTCTACTTGTATATTTTCTTCCACAGAAGTGGCATGTCAGACCAAAAATTTGTAATTTTTCTGTTTAGAAAATACTCAGAGTGAGTCAGGAAGTTGTCGGTATAAAACTTCACCGTGCCTAGGAAAGTACCTGGTCTCTCTTCAGTCTTGTCACATTACTGTCTCAACATGATATAAGAGTGAGGGTATTATAGGGAATGCATCTCTGCTTGCGCACTCACTTGTGCTCTTAGAGTTTGTAGTTGGTTAATCCTAAACATTGACTGCCTTAGCCAAAAACCCCTAGAAGGACATTAATACACTCTTATGTTTTTATTATCACCTAAAGTTGACGACTTTACTTTATAACTAATTTGTAAAAGGACAAGGAAGTCTGAAGTTTATTCCACTTGTACGCACCTATATTACTAGGAACTTTCACTTTTCTGTAAGAATAAGATCATTTGTCATTCAGTTTTGTCGACCAAAAAATATAAAGTTTAAAAACTAGTCATCACCCAGTCTAGTAGTAGATAATTAAACACCCATTCTCAACTGGTCATACTTTTCCCATCCAGCAAGACCCACTAGATTAAATGTAGGTTTAAAAATCAATAACCACTATACGAAGCTCTCGTAAATGTCGGCTGCCCGTAGGTAATTAGTTCCAAGCTATATCTACCGGTGAATCGGCTAAATTGTACTTTGAAAACTGTAGTTCTCAACAAAGCGTTTGAATAGTCGGGGGTTTGGTGTACCACCTGGAACAGGAAAGGGTTAAAGTGCTAGGAAATATGTACATTTACTATTTTGTAAATTGCTAGAATGTGATTTTTTTTTGTTGGCCTGTATTAATATCTCAATAGTGAGAAAAGGCTTCCCCCAACCTCCTCCAACTTTTCCTCTTCTTGGCTACATTTAGTATTTCAGTATGAACAAATTTTATTTCACAATTTACAAGATCTGGGGCGTAGTTTCAGTTCTTTGTCCTATCCAATTTTAGACCGATTTGATTTAATATAGTTGACCATTGCGGCCTTTATTAGGCTGCCACAATAAGGGGTCTTGTAATCTTTGTACTTACAAGTGAATTGGCCCTGTTATTTCTATTGCCAGAACACGGCCAGAGTTTCACTCATAGTAACAAGCCAATCGAACTCCGAAAAAAGTCCTACCACCAACTAGGCCCGAGGCGGGAATTAAACCTACACACTGTCCCACGAAGGCGGTCTTTGACAAACAAACAGTTGTCAAAGAACATGAAAAGCAAACTATGATCGAAGACGGTGATTACGCTAGAGTTGTCGGTAATTGCTTGACATTATCGAGAGCTGTCGCCCCGTTTGTTATTATCCCTTTAATTGTACAGAAGGATTGACAGTATCAGATCTTTTGACTTTGATGTCTGTGTGACAAGTATTGAAAGATTTTGACGACGTTTTTCTAGAAATTAGGTTGCTAAACGCGCCTATCCCTCATTATGTCGATCTACTGTGACGTATAAAGGACATACAATCAAGAATCAAATTCATTTTATTCAAGTTTGGCTCGTATTATACCTAGTACGGACAACGGCACATCACGGTAAACACTTGCAGTTCCATAATAGCACATATGCCCCCGACATAAGAGTGGTAAAAAGTCCAAAGTGTATAGTCTGACGTGCTTTTGTCTGTACATATGAACGTCAAATTTTACATATTGTCACAGAATTATAATTTATCTACATCCATACCCTAATATGTCTATTTTATAGTCAGGATCGATGAGCAAACGCCCTATATTTAGATATGAGTATCTGTGGCTGCATCTTAATGTTTACATTTTAGTATCGGTAACCGATACCTAAATTACGTTAAAATTTCGAACGTCTTCTTCAAATGTATTTTATTTAAATTGACCTACAAATCATGACATGATTTTGTACTAAGTACTAACTTTTACATACAGATTATGTTGGTAACTGTAGCCATATTATCAAATGAATGAAGATAAAGTTATGTATGTGACTGTATATAATTAGGCATTAAAATACTCATGCGATCCTTTTATGAAACTCACAAAACCACATTCGTATTTTAATGACCCTCATTATGCAACAGCCACATAAATAACTATTTAATAATATGTCAAAAAAAAGGTCACAGATAATCATCATCAGGTGCTCTGCTTTTATGTATGCTTTTAATGTCACTTTACTAAATTAAAAAAATCAGTCTATCATAATAATACGCTTTCTACTAGAGATCCATATCCTCCTGAATTCTCAGGTGACCTACGACGTCATGGCGCTTGTTCACGGTGATATGAAAACAAATATGGCTCTCCCAAGGTGCAACACTTTGGCCGATCTTGATCAAACCGCATCTAGTTTCACCTACGTTTAGCACAGGACATCCTTGCACTTTCCCACATTTATTTATTTAACGCAATATAAATATCACCAATACCTAAAGACCTGTTTGGCCCGTTACTCCGACACGAGTAGGATTCCAATTTCGGTTTGGTCTGACGAGTCCAGTTTTTTGTCACGCTCCGGAAATGACACGCATTCTACAGCTATGAGTTTGTGTATTTATTTTAAATGGAATGGAATATCCTATGAGCAATAAACTTTATGGTAAAACTGGGAGATAGTATGTGAGTTTTTTAACTAGATTTTCCTAGTGGCTTCGGTAGTCCTAGGCGCCTATCTGACTTGAGGCCTCTCAAGTCTGGGTACCCGGGGATGGGCTGGTCAATAGTCACAACGCTAGCACCGGCTCGTCCCAATCGGGTGTGAAGGGGAAACAGGGGGAGTTTAGTGGGTAGTAGACGCTTTAGTCTCGAGTCCCACACATGGCCGCAGGTCTAGCCAGCCTGTGGTTATGGTACATAAACGTATTCTCCTCCGAAAAAAAAAGTGGCTTCGGTACATAGTGTATGTAAATTATAAATTAAATATAATTTATCATGTACGAGTATAACCCATAATATGGGTACCCGTTAAAAGTTCGATTAATTCGTTCGTGGTTTTTGCGTGAAAGAGTTATAAAATAACATTCATCCATTCTCATTAACTTTCGCTTTTAAATGATTTTCCGATTCCAAAAGGTCTCTCTTATGGAGATGGATTTCAGTTCTTTAATTTGCTGCCAATTATATACTTAAAGCCACTGCTTTTAAAAAAGTTTGTGACAATTTCTCTGTCAGATAAACTTTAAAAGTGTCTGCATCTAGGAAGATGCAGACACTTTTACAAGTTAAAAAATAAAGTCATTGTTGTCTGATAGATAAAATATTTATTTTTCTATCTTATCTGGCACGGTGAAACCGGTGCTTAGTATTAAAAATATCGAAACAGTTACTGTATGTTTTAATTGAAAGAAAAAATATTAATCAATTAACACAATAAGTTCCGGTCGACACCACTATTAGTGTACATAATAAAGAAAAACAACAGTAAGTTAACCAACGCTTGCGCTTATTTCTTCGAGTGTACTTTGTTCTTATCTACATAGTCACATGTCATGTTTGAACCATGATCAGGTTTTATCTTTTAAAACAAGATGTCAAAGGAATATTTTTTTTGTCTTTACTTTAGTTATGGTAGAACCATGCTGTTTTACAGTACGAATGGGCCGGCTCGTCCGGGAAAGTACCACCATCTCACATAATACCAGCGTGAAATAATAGTGACTACTATTGTGTTTCGTCTGGTTTCAACGCATCAGCGATCCCTCTGGTGTTGCAGATGTCCATGGGCGGTGGTGATTGCTTACCATCAGGCTGGCACGTTTGCCTCCTCTGACATAAAAAAAAACTTTGTTGTTATTTCTTAATAACTTTTTAAATAATATCAAAACATTATGGGAGCAATTGACACAAATATAGCAAAGCTACTACTCATTTATCAATCTTCTATGAGAGCGTTTTCCCCGGTCTGGCCGGTCCATTTCGACTGACAGACAGAAACTCAGCAGTATGTTGCTGTTCGGGTCGCTGGATTCTGGGCCAAAAACATTTAGCCATCGTCACGCTGAGAAGAAGAAACAGCATGGCTCTACCACACTTACTCGTACGTCACTTAATTATGTAAGTTTGAAATTGGAATTAAATAAATACATGGACATCATTTTTATGAGAAAAAAAAAAACAAAATACAATTAAAAGCTCAAATACAAATTCCTCACTGTCCTTCATATAATCATACAGTCTGAGTCAGTATGCCCAGACATGCCTTACAGGGGGTGTTTCTAAAATAACTACGGCAGTCAAATGCATCCAATTTTAGCCAGTCGCATGCCACGCGCCCGACGGTCATGCAAGCATTGTTCGTTTAGAAATTGACTCCAGTTTTTGTGTTACTTTTTTTTTTCCTGACTTTTTAATTAGTTTCGGGTAAGTGGATGTTTTTACGTTTTGGTTTTGTTATGGCTTCATGGGTTTTAATTGTGGGTGTAAGGACTAAAAGTTTTTTCTGGTTTTTTTTTTCTTCCTTTACTTACTTAGGTTATTGACATATTTTATCAATAGTGTCGCTTACTAAGTCATTTATGTCATTGCCTTATAAGGAATGACACAATTTATTTTAAAAGTGGTTCGTCTGGTTATTTTAGTATTTCTTAAAACATCTCTTTGTGTATGATTTTTTAAAATAATGCATTAAATTATGCAAATATTTGTATTTTGGTTTATTTAAGTTACAAAAATGATATTCCAAGTCTGTTTTAAATAAATTCTGTATCATATTGCATGAGATAAAGTGCGTCTCTAATTACCACAAATTACCAAAAAATTTATTTATTACAAACCAAAGCAAACATTGAAATAAAATACACTGAGCCAAATCCGGATATTGACTCGTTGTTGGATCTTTTTCCCCACTAAATCACAAAATCAATATTTCAAAACACACACGATGTTTTTTTTCACGACGACTTTTACGAGGAATGAGGTAATTCGACCGACCATTCCGGTATTAATTTAACTTATTAATATGTAAAGGATATTTTACAACTGAGCAATATATTTAAATCTATTAATGGAGACAAAAACATTTTATTAAGTATTTAACTTTTACGACTGTACCTACCACCGCATCAAAATGTTTAACACAGTTTTACGACCACCTCACCAAAACTCAATTTAAAACACTATACCGAAAATTGCTTCTATTAATATTAACAATCAAAGATGTTAACTGTAACACGTTAAAATCAGGTTTTGACTAAACTTTAAGATAGTGCTGTTAAGCTATCGATAGTTTGTATATCGATTGTTTAATTAGAAAATAATTTAAACCATCGATAGTATTGCTAGATGATGAATAACATTTGCAAGCCTAACAATGTTCTAGATAGAGCTAGATAAAACTAAGGCTAGTGCAACATTAAAATAATACACTATCTATAATCATATAGGATAACAATTATGAATACAAAGAGAGCTCAGATCTATAACCGCATGCTATTTAAACTATAACACAAATAACGTAAAACAATGACTCTTGGGTACAATGACTTAAACTGTACCTAACTTACGTTAGTAACTATTTAATAATCTGTGACCTAACTGTCGAATGCGTCATACAACGAAAAATATGTACTATGTAGTATTAGATATAAAGACCTTTCTCTTGATAATTACAATTTAATAAGTTTTTACATTATTCGGCATTTAACATTGCAAGCGCGGTAAAATCTATCTGTCATCCCTCCGGCCAGTGCGGGGGAGTTATTCGTCATCTCGCCCGAAAAAAACTGGCCCGATCGGGCGACTTGGCACCTTTCAAATTTACCTAATATTTCTGTCGTCAACTCGCACGCTCATACAAAGTACAGCCAGGTAAAAAACTTTGACATTATATTTGGAAACTACTTCGAATAAGTATTAAATTTTAAAATAAAGCTACAGACTTACAGTTGTTGTTTTATATATGGAAAAGATTACATTATTAAGTATATCTATAAAAATAAAATATTTCGGCTGTACACTTCAAAGAAAATTCTGACGCGAAGAGAATAGCGCTCTTCTACACTACCGGGCTAAACAGGTTATGCTCACAAAAGGATCTCTTTCTTTTTATCTAACCCTTTATCTCAATCTTGGCGCATCTTAGTGACGTGAACGTCAGTCAGTCATCCCTTAAGCGTCTTTTAATGCGCCCGCGCATATAAAACTGCGACATGCATTAAGTAATTTATTGTCAAAATGTGGGTGTTTTTAGTGTTTTTCATGTACGTTGGAGGTAAGTTTATTAATTTATTGTTATTTATTATGTCTTAATCAAATCGAAAATGGGTGTCTAACAGGGTGTGCGGAAGAACGTTGAACATACGATAGTTGGGGTGGTCTGTTAACTAACTAGCTCAAAAGATTTCACCTAGGCCTCAAGATTTTTTTTAATTATATTTTTTTAAATTTCAAAAATTTTTCGCTTTTGTACCGGTCTTTGCCTTGTAAACCCGTCTTACTTTTTTTTAATGTCCAGATCCAATTTTTTTTTCATTATTAGAATCTCAGTGGTTGGTAGGTTCCTTTAAATAAAAAGGTGTAAATTGCACATTGCTAGAAACAAAGTTATGGACCCTCAAACTAAGCTATTAAACAAGTGCTTTTGTGATTTTTTTTGAAGCTGATTATTATTTGGTTTAATAAGCTTTTATATTTTTGAGATGTTGATTTGTGAAATATATCTGAAATTATGATAATAATAACATTTTGTTTTATTTTCAAGTCCAACCATAAAATATTAAACGTTTCTTAAAAAGGATTTTTGTAGCTGACTGTACATAGTTACCTCACATTTTTATGGTCGGGCGAGTTGACGACAGAAATTTTAATAAATTCTAAAGGTGCCAAGTCGCCCGATCGGGCCAGTTTAATTCGGGCGAGATGACGAATAACTCGTGCGGGGCACCGTACGCGGTGACCATAGTGATAAAAAATAATCGGTTCACTCGATTAACACAATATGATTGTGTTAATCGAGTGAACCGATTATTCGCTTAACAGTATGTATTTATAGTTATCCAGATATTTATTTATTTTAATATTACCATATTAATTTACTTGACGTTAAGTTCGCCCTTCCTTTGCACAGGTAAAAATAATATTAACAAACCAAAAAAAAAACACGTTATTAAACATATTATTTAATTTGTTGCATATTATGGTCTGAGGTTATACGCAAAGATACGTTTCGGTGATTTATATCGATATGCCATCTACAGCAGCTAATATCACAACACTTAAATCCCTTACAAAATGGAAAAGGTAACCAACGAACATAATATAATGACCAGCCATTTATTCTATGAGAACTAATTGTATAGGATTAGTTATAATGAGATTCGGCTATAAGAAAATACGGTTTTATGTCTTTCTACCTTATAAAAGTGTAGGCTATATTACTTATGGAATAAGGATGAAAATAAAAGAAGAAATTGGTACCATTAAACCAATTTCGCTAAATACTGTATACAGTGAGGTGCCCCTGTAATGATTATGTATTGCAGATAGGAATTATTGTAAGAATGGAAACCCTCCAAGTTTTATGATGTAAGTAGCAATAAAATTAATAACGTTGTTATGGAACCAATTCATTATTTACTTTAAGTGGTATTCGAGCTGGTAGTTGAATAAGTGTGCAAAAAATACTTTTATTACGTAATTGGTAACTTGACTGTGTTGTGTTTTTAAAAATATTTTGCACTTTCTACCATTTTTTTTTTGGAGAAAAGTGCGTTTATCCACCGTAACCGCAGGCTAGCTACACCTGTGGCCGTGTGTGGACTCGAGACTAAAGCCTCCACTACCCACAAAACTCCCTCAGTTTCTCCTTCACACCCGATTAGGACGAGCTGGTGTCAGCTTTGTGGCTCTTGACCAGCCATTACCTGCATAACCTGCCGCCATAACAGCACTGGTTGTGTTCTGACAATATTAATGTACCAGTGCACTTGAAAAATGAGGCTTGAAGACAAGATGAGCATACATTGTGGCAGCACATTGAGCGACGCTTCGTGGTGTAGTATCGCTCAATAAAAAAGGCCGCAGTCGCCACATACCATCTGGTGGGCTTCGTGTCTGTCTGCCAACTGATCCAGCATAAAATGACTTGGGTCACGTGATTTGTGACATAATTATGTAACCTTGAGTAGATAAGAGAAAAATAAGCAAACAAACTACCAATAAAAACCTATGGACTTTTCCTAATATCATCATTTTCCTGTCCTTATTCCACACTTATTAGTCAGCGCAACAATCAACATGTTTTTTTTCATACATTCATTCCTTTCATAATTATATCATACTTCAAGCAATCCATCTATCTCTTTTTTGGTCTTCCTCTGCTTACTTATACTTAATATGTCTGCATCCATCTTTATTCTTATAAAAGTCATCATCATCATCCCAGCGTGTTCCCGAATGCATCTGGAGCTCAGGGTCCGCTTCAACTATATGATTCTAGATTTGACAAGCCTGGTTATTACCATAGGTTATTACAATGAAGCGATTGCCATCTAACCTCCTTAACACTACAAGGGAAACCAGACCTACTTGGAACATAGTCGGGATTAACGGCTTAAAGTGCCGCCCCGAAGCACGGAATCATCATTCATTTTATATTCTTATAAAAGTCTCCTAAAGTAATCCAAATTTTGTACCAAAAACTTTCGTCTCGGTCCAATTTTTTTCAATCCCAATCTAATCGAGTCCATATTACTATTAATTTGTTATCTGTAATTAAATAAAATGCCATAGATAAGCGCGAACGGTAAGCTTTCGGCTTAGTTCGGTTAAGTGCCACCAGATGGCCTACTAATTGACGAGTATGAACATTGATAACAGTTTATGGGTTCGTCGAACTTGTGGGAGAGTGGTTATCTTTAATTAGCTTCTTAATTAGAGGGAAGGATTTAGATTCAACGTTTATTGTGGATTATCTTTGTTCCATGTTTGCTTGCTTGTCTAGGAAAAAAGAACCTAACCTACAAGAAATTGGGTTTCGAAATTCTTTAATCAACTTTCAAGTCGATTTCTGCAATATAACTTTTCCAAATAGTCTCCAGAATATAAATTCTATATTGATATTCTTCAACTTTGTGTCATGATGACTAAATTAATACAGCAATTTTTTTATCTTTTATTATATCCTCGTGGCGCCCACGAGCCTTTTGAAAGGACAAAATAAACATGGCGACTCCGGCCCAGACATTTTTTCCACAATCTATTAATAACCGCCCACGCGCCTTTCAGAAGGACATATTAAAAAAGTCTGTGTAGATTTTTGAAATTACGCGGGCTGTCGAAACAATTTTATTAAATTTGTAAACGAAACACTATGGAACAATTTCCGGTATGCTACCATTGGCTGTAACAGTTGACAGACGTCATTTCTAAGGAAATGGACAGCGCTAATGGCTGGCTCATGAGGACGTGTAAGTAAATCGTACTTTTTATGATAAATCCGTGACTATTAGGTTTGTTTTTGTGCAAAAAGTTGATAATTATTAAGTAACACATATATGAAATCAATTACATAGCATTTTCAGAGCCTTAATTCGGCGAAATCTTGTGTTGAAATATTATGACCTTTGTAAAGGCCATTGGGCCGAAGTTAGTATGAAAAAAAAAATTACCTAATGATTTAATTTGTTTTTATATTTGGTTGGTTCGTGAAATATTAATAAAAATTAAAAGAATTTAAGAATTTAATGAGGAGAAGTTAATATAAAGAAGAAAATGTATATTATGAATTAACCTTACGCCCGCCGCGGTTTCAACCGCGTGTAATTTCTTTTTTCAAATATCCCCCCTTTCCCCCAAATTTCCGGGATCAAAGTACCCTATATCACCCGGGAATAATGTAGCTTTCCAACAGTGAAAGAATTATTCAAATCGGTTCAGTAGTTACGGAGCCTATTCAATACAAACAAACAACCATTAAATCTTTCCTCTTTATATTGATGATGACTGATTATAAAAAAAACTGTAATAGATGTAAGGAAATTAATTTTATTTCATTAAAAAAACTGAAATAAACATAATAATATTAATGTTACTAATTTTGTATTATTTTACATCATTTAATCATTTATTTTGGTATATTAACTGTGGCCCAGAGACCTTTGTAAAGGACAAAAGATAAACGAGCAATTGAAATTAAAAACATTTGCTAATATAATCATAACTATACCCTGAAAGTTTCATTTCAAACCGATAACTATAACACATACAATTTTCAACTCAAAACCCTGGGCGGATAGGACTATAACAATTATGTCCTTTATGAAGGACAGTCGGGCCGTAGTCAAGGAAGAGCCAAAAAATCTCTGGGCGCCACGAGGATATAGTTTATTTTCAATTGGCGGTGCTAGTATGCAGTTAAATGGCTCTAAACTTATCGAGAAGTTAGCAGCTATTGCCAAAATTCATCTAGATACCATTATTTCAATGGCAAAAACCTTCAACTGGCATTAGTACCTTTTTAAGGCAAATTGCAACATTTCCCTTACACATTGGGTAAAACAAGAAAAAGCAATCTAACATTTCACATAATGTCTGTTAAACATAGTTTTCCATGCCATGAATAAAAATGTTCACGACAGAAATAAACGTGACTTTTTATGGCTTCAGAATTGCAAAACTTTTCTAGACATAAAGTACCTTTTCATCTATACTTACTGTTTATAAATGCAGACTTTGAAACTTTATATTTTATTAACTTGAATCTTTAAAGCATTGATGTAATGAAAGCTATACTGATGCTATACTTTTGTAATTTAAATTGGACACTTGAATTTGTGCTTATCTGCCTAGAACTAACCTGTGAACTAACATATCAAAAGTACATCCTTTTATTCAGATAAATTAAATTGAATGTTTATCGCTTTTTACTTAATGTTTGTGTACTACATTTTGTGATATCTATAGAGTGCTCAGGTTAATTAGATTTTTTTAGTTACATGATTGTTCACGATTGTTTTTTAAGTATTAATATACGGAACTTCCCTTATACACATGACGTTTGTCTTTAAGTCCTATTTGTTGTTACTATTAAAATATTAATTAAAAAAACGAAGTCACATAAAAATTACACTGTGTTTATGCTATTCAGTTTTTAAATTAATTTTTATTATTTTGTTCGCGAGTAATTAATCATAGCTCACGTAACGCTTAGCTTTATGTGGACGCAAATTCAGGCCATTTGTATTCATTTTAAAATTTTGTAGTCGTGTTTTCGATCCAGTATAACTTCGAAACTATATTTAAACTTCTGGATTTAATGCCGCTTGCAAATGAAAATGTTGTGTTTATTCTTGTGTATTATTTCATGGTTTATAAACGAGATATATTGTACTTTGTTGAACATCCTTTTAGGTTTTCAAATTATAATATGTATTCGCGTTATATGTACTTTGAATAAACGTTATTAAGTAACAACCTGGTGGCAATTTTTTTTATACTAGATCAGTTGGCAGACAGACACGCAGCACACCTGATGGTAAGCGGTCACTGCGGCCTATTCCATTGAAGGACACTCCACCAGGAAGCGTCGCTCAATGTGCTGCCAGACTGTAGGCTCATCTGATCTTCGAGCCTTTGATTTCAAGTGTACTGGCATTAATATGATGACTTGTTCCATTGATGGAGGTTTTTACCCTATAGTGGGACAGATACTGTACTCTTACTTTATAAAAGGTAGTAAATTCAACGACAAATAAGACAATGAAAATGATGATTGTTTAATACTTTCTACAATTATTTCGGGGGCTTCGTCGTTTGACCCCGGTCAAAATAATAAGTTTAAACTGTATACCGTATTTGGCATGCCCTTTTTCAAAGTCACTCGCCTTAGAATCAAATGTAAGCTTTCCCGTAGTAATGGTAATAGTACTATTGCTATCGGCAAACTTATTGAACATCTTCGAGAGAGAGGGGGAATGACCAATAGCGCGCAGGCGTGTCAAAATTCGTGCTCTGTGCAATCTCCACCCGATATTGAAGAAGTTTCCCGGGTCCTGTACCCTATTAAATGTCTCCATCATTAAAATAAAGTCGTCACAAGATGGGTACTGGAATAATTACCGGGCATTGGCGATCACAAATCCGAGCTGTGCCCTCCTAAACTTCCTCTTACTTAATATGTATTAAATATTAGAAAAAATATTAGAAAAAATTCAATTTGTTCAGATATCAGGCGGGACACGAACCCACGTCCCTCGCTGTCCGGGCGAGTGCACTACCAATTATGCTACCGAGGCCTTAACGGACCCGTTGAATTTCTTCTCGTTTTGATGTTACGCTACGATATGTACGTCCTCTTACTTCCTAAAAAACCAAAACCTTTTTAACCCCACATTAATCTATCATCTCTCTTGTTTCAGATACCGAAAGAAAATAAATCAGCCGACGGTGCCACAAATCATCTTAAAAAGTGCCTATATATAGCAATGGCGCTTAAATACGTGCGCTGGCGCACGGAAATAGACACGGACGATAGTTCGAATGGGGGAAGTTGAACTTCCTTTCAAAATGTGAATGCTAAATAAGGAACGGATATCCTCATCCCTATGTTAAGAAATAGTCGTGTATGAACCGGCAAAGAATGCGGGACTCTGCGTTTAGACGAGTGACAAGTAGGGGTGTGCAACCGTTGTTTCTGTTGCTACGGACTCGTGTTGTTGGGTTGTGTGTGTTGTTCAGTGTTGTTGGTGTGTGTGGTGGTTATCATGAGCAGAAGTTCGCTATGGAGCCGCAGGATCAGGTGAATATTTTACATTTTTTCTTTATTTTTTCAACCAAAACAAAATGAAATTTAATTTCAAAAATATATTATACAGTAGGTAGGTACGTCAAGACAAATACAATTATATGAAGTTTTTTTTTTAAATTGATAATATATTCTCTGGACATTATTAAATCATTCATTAGTCTTTTCTATAGTAAGAATAGTCTTTTCTAATTCATGCCATCTTTGCGAACACGAAAATAGTTGATGCCTATTCTTTGCCTTGTCGTACTGTATAAAATGTATTTATTATGATGACGTAAGATTATTATTATTTTATTAGATAAAGAGATATTTATTTGTTTAAGAAAGGTCTAGCTTGTCAAGAACTTAATTTAGTTCTAACGGTACTTACCAGTATGTACGAGTATGTATGTGTGCCTTTTGTGATCAATACAGCTCCTCTAAAACTAATTCACTTAATTTCTTCAAAGGATTAAATCCTAAACTTTACAATACCTTTGAAATTAGGCCGACGGCTCGATCCTAATTCAGTTTCGATATTGCAGATAACTATTTATAACTTAGTAGTACTTATATTGTTTAATAGGGACTTGAACTAACCAACTTTCCATAATGGAAACTAGTTTTGAAGCCAAACTGATGCTAACGAATATTGTGGACGGGTAAGTGCAGTCAGGCAATTAATTACTGCGACAAAAGCATTTAATGCCTCTACAGGCAAACTGATTCGGCCCTATATTAAATTGTATTATCAGAGACAGAGAGAGTAGAATGGTTAGAGAGCTGTCACTTCAAATGCGTGAGGTCAATGACGTTCAATATACAACTAGACTCCCATTCACGCTCAAATACTGTCCGAAGCAAAAGTCTGCCCACGCAACTATTGGGCAGAGTTTCCGTTTCGACACCAGCAATTAAGACTACGCTAACTTAGAAAAGTCATATTTACACCAGAGCGGATTGAAAGGAAACTTGTGATAACTTTTTATTTATCTACAGATTTTTATGAAATTTTATACACTTACGTATCTTTTGATGCTTAAGGGAATGTTGTTACTTAATTTTTAACCGACTTCAAAAAAGGAGGAGGTTATATGTTCGACTGTTTGTATTTTTTTTTTTTTTTTTTTTTTTTATGTATGTCCGTCGATTTCTCCGTCAATTGTGGACCGATTTAAATAATTCTTTTTTTATTTGAAAGTGCATAGTTCCGAGGTGGTCCCATTGTCACCATGTCAGGATCTGATGATGGGATCCCGGGAAAATCAAGGGCAAACCTCAAATTTTATAGGCGCACACTACGCGTTACTTGTTTTTTCTGAAGCCATTCAAGTTTTTGCGTCCGATAGACATAATTTTATGTTGATGAGCTGATGATGGAAAGTACAACTCCTTAACGGTTAGGAGTTAGGGGATAATTCTTTCAGTATTGTAGGAATATGTGGACCGTTAGTTGTATTTCATGTACTTTTGCAGCTAAGCTGATGATGGAAGGTACAACTCCTTAACGGTTAGGAGTTGGGGGATAATTCTTTCAGTGTTGTAGGAATATGAGGACCGTTAGTTTTATTTCATGTACATTTGCAGCTAAGCTGATGATGGAAGGTACAACTATGATGATGGAAGCTACAGGGTACGACTTCTTAATTCTTATGTCCCTCTTGCGGGCTGCGTCTTTAGTTGGTCTACCCATGGTGCTGAACACTTAATGAAGAATACCTAATATTGTCAAATAATACAATTCTACTATTTTACTCGTATTTTCGCTATCATTATTATGAAAGAGTTTTACTCACTACGTGTTATTCACACTAAAAATAGAAAAATAAACAAACTTTTTTAAAAAAAAAAATAACCGACTTCAAAAAAAAAACAAAAAAAATAGGTACCTAAAAACACTGAAAAGCAAAAAATAATTTTAAAAAGACATTCATCAAATGCGCTTATTGTCTAAGCCTATTAACAAAATTAAATTGTATTTTACGTGCTAGGTAGGTACCTACTAATCTGTTTGAAGTCGGTGCCAATCCAAAGAAAATAAAAAATGATACATAATAATAATGTATTTTACAGGGTAACTAATTAATCCGCGGACGGTACGTAGTCTGGGTACCTACTATTTGGCTTGGCACCGACTTCAAACAGATTAGTAGGTACCTACCTAGCACGTAAAATACAATTTAATTTTGTTAATAGGCTTAGACAATAAGCGCATTTGATGAATGTCTTTTTAAAATTATTTTTTGCTTTTCAGTGTTTTTAGGTACCTATTTTTTTTGTTTTTTTTTTTGAAGTCGGTTATTTTTTTTTTTATAATAATCATTATTAGTTTAAGTTTTAGCTCGAGTTAGCTTAGTGTTCACAAGAAACCCTGATTAAGTAATGCTTTAAAGATTAAGCCAACTTATACTTAGCTTACTTTTGTATGAAATGTACAAAATCATAATACTTATAATTTTAAATAGAACTGTGGACAAATTGCATAAATAAAGAATGTCAATTATGAAAACATTAACTTTATTATTAACTTAAAGATATACAAAGTTAAATAATTAAATGTAAATCATATTTTTACGAGTTAGCTTAGTCTTTCAGAAAAATTTAATGACTACGTAAATCATATTAAATGGCGCTAAATTACACATAGCATAGTTTTTTATCGTCTTGGCTAGCTCATTCACCTGGTTTAACGTAATTTGAAATATATAGGAAGATACTAATATGATATAAAAACACATTTATTTTATTTATATTTTAATTTATTTGGTACCTATATCAACCAATCATTATTATTGCTAGGTACTTAATAGAAACAACTTAGTAGGGAAATATGTACACAAATCCCGGACGTATTAGCTATAAAATACGATTTGGAAAAATATTTGAATAAATTCGCGCGCATCTTCGGGCAGCACGCGCAGCGTGCACACCCGGGCTGTTAATTAGAGATTGCAATAATATTCGATGATTTTTCTTTTCGAATGTTCGAATATTTTTTCAGTGATATTCAAATATGATTTTCAAAACTACTTAAATTATATTTTTATTGTTTTAAAAACTATATTTTTAACAAATGTCCGGTTTAATTGCTATGAACTATATTTTTAACAGTAGAGAGAGCCTGTAACTTTACCTATGTCTCGATCGAATTAAAGGACTTGTCATAGTCCACAAACGCTAAGCACAACTTTTCGGAAACTGGCTTGTTAGTTTGGCTAGAAATCAGCAAATCTGCGTGCGAGACGATTCGTGATGACCCTTGCACAAGCTGTTCTCAAACAGCTTGTATATGATGCACTACCACACATCTGATCCATGCCTGTGGCGTGACAATCCCGAGCAAGACGAAATTAAAAAGCTTCTGAAGTAACTTCAACACGGGTTTTTTTTACCTGCTTTCAGGAGCTCGGAAGTAATACCGTTTTCATTCGGCGCCATGTTCTTAAAGGCCATCCAAATCTCATACAGACTGATGCCCAAAATGTCTTTAGAGTAGTGACGGGTAAGCTTGGCTCTTAGGTTTTTGGCCTAGTTACTGACAGGTTTTGAGACCGAGGTATAAAGCTGTCCATAGAACCTCTCGATCTCCTTCAAAACCTCAGACTTTGTAGCCACCATCAGCCGTCCCCAGTTGTTAGCTTTCTCAGCTGACTTAGCTCAATAGATAAGACTTTTGTAAATGCTTTAAAACCTTTATTCCGCTCTAACGCGTCTGTAATACGACTTGTATTCAAGTCTCGGATATTATGTCGCAGAGACTTATCAAACCGTGTATTGAGCTACCGATATGCCTCAGCGTCATCAGGAGTATGCAGCATCATAGTAAAACGCTTAGCCATGTGCCCATGAGGTTAAAGGGTGTGATCAGTTAGTTTCTGAGGTTTATACAGTTCCCACCGAGTGGACAGTTTTTACAAACCTGTCGTTTATATCGTCCACCGTAACGCAATTGTCAAGGCTAGCAAAGCGATTCGTTAATTCGGGTTGGAAGTTTTGAGGGTTCATGTGGACCACTGTAGGCCCGAGTCAGTCGGAGGGCGTCAAGCAGTGTTGCCAACAACAATTAGTTGGCGTAGTTTTTTTGGTAATATTCGAATATTCCTAATTGTATTAATTTACTATTCGAATACTTTGGAATGAAGATTAAAATAATTCGAGTATTCGATTGCAACCTCTTCTGCTAATAAATTAATTTATAATGTATCATTCCAAATTGTTACGATCATCTGTTAAAACTATTTACTATTTTATTACATTCTTACATTATCAACAATAAAAAAAATTAAAAACTTTACAAAATAGTAACAAATCAACAAAATTGGGCGTTTTGGACCATTTCTATGCCATTATGACAGACGGGATAAAATTTCAATTGTTAATTATTTGGCACTTGACAATAAAACCCTAAAAATATAACATTATCAGTTAAACTAACGATTTTCGGAACTATACGATAAGCTAAGTTGTACGTGTTAGAACACGTACGCGGCATTTGAACGAATAAAACAACGCTAAGTAAGCATAGCGTAGTGTTACGCGGAAAAGATGCCGAGCGCCTAAATTTTTCTTAATTTATTATTATGGCTACTTAAAAGTATTTGCATTCATTAATTCGTTTCAAATGTAAATATTCAATATCAATACTTACCTCTCTCATCATTCCTACTTGACTTTTCAGTTATTTCTTCACGAGTCGTCAATTGGCAATTATTGTTTTTGCTTAATTCCACTATAAAATGAGCTCGATATTGAGACATTATTGTTTTATGATTAACTCACTTATAAATACTTTTATCAATGCATCACCACTAATCCCGTGAATATGAATATTTAATTTTCGGATACTTAAGGCGCGATTCCCGACAAGACGCCTCCAACCAGTGTTAGCGTAGTCTATGTCGGGTGATTTTAAAAAGTACATTTACTTAGCGCTTTCTTTAATTTGTAACTTTGTTATTTTTTAGAATTTCTATATGAATTTTATGTGGTAGATTCTACTCCATATATTAAGCAGTATGGTGTAAAAAAGTGAAATTTGCAAAATTTCGACTTAGCGTAGTCTAATTTGCTGGTGTCGGTTTAGTTGTATACAATTGACATTAAACACTAACTGCCACGAGATAAGGTGTTAATTTGAACGAATGTGTTAATGTCATCTGTGTCAACGCCGCTCGGACGTTTTTTGACGATTTTTTCTTAGAGATTGGGTGTCTAGTTGTATAATGAACGTCATTGCGTGAGGTCGATCGATGGTTATAAATTAATTTTAATTAATTCATTAATTCCCTTGTGGCTTATTTTAGTAGAGGTAGAGTCATGCTGTTTTACAGTACGAATGGGTCGGCTCGTCCGGGGATGTACCACCCTCTCGCATAAAAGCGTGAAATAATAGTGACTACTATGTGTTTCGTCTGGTTTGTGAGATTGCCGGGGCTGAGAGGGTGTTATCTTCTCCGGACGAGCCAAAATGTGCAAAATTGCATGTAATTTCATCTTCATAATCAACTTTTGCGGTCTATTGCTGGTACAAAGGGTCATCGTACGAAGTTCTTTCTTCTCCGCGACCGTGCTTTAGATATTTTGTCACGAATGCGGGTTAGCCATACTAGTAGTTGTAATGCATGCAAACACGCGCTTTAGTGTGCGTAACTGAAGGTGAGTAGCGGATCCGTCGCGACGGTCAAGACCACGTCGAGGCTGCTGACCGCTCTCGAAGCTACGCACACTTTGAAAATGTGCATGTACTTACAAACAAGTATAGCTTATCCGCATTCGTGAGATAAAACGTCTATATCTCAATAATGATTTGTTTCCACAGACGGCAGTGGTAGGTTCAAGAGTGACGCTGCCTTGCAGAGTGGAGAATAAGGCAGGGCAGCTTCAATGGACGAAGGATGACTTCGGTCTGGGTCTTCACCGGGATTTGAGCGGCTACGACCGGTATAAGATGATCGGGAGCGATGAAGAAGGTAAGAGAAGATATTGTTAAACTAATTTTTTTTTATGTTTGGACTAAGCCAGCACTTGACCACAATTTCAAAAAATGATGATATTCAATTTGCCTTTTTTTGTGTAGGTACTTTTCATTGGACGTAACGATTTTCATGACTGTACGTACACGTACATTTACGTATTAGGTATATTACAACATTACAAGAATGCATTTATTTTTCTGTTATTTTTGTTTTTAAATGCAACTAACATTCGGTCCGCAATTTTATGATTATTTACTCTTCATTTTTACCCCCTTAACCCATAGGATACAGATAAAATCGTCACAATATTTTGAACCTTTTTTTTTCGGAGAAGAATGCGTTTATGCACCATAACCGCAGGCTAGCTAGACCCACGACCGTGTGTGGGACTCGAGACTAAAAAAGCGTCCACTACCCACTAAACTCCCCCGGTTTCCCCTTCACACCCGATTGGGACGAGCCGGTGCCAGCTTTGCTATTGACCGGCCCATCCACGGGTACCCCGACTTGAGAGGCCTCAAGTCAGGGTGGCGCCACAATATTTTGAACCTGCATTATGCCGGCGAAAACCAGTGAAAAATGTCAACCGATCATGCTCTATAATTCCAAAGATAATTTAGCATTTTTGAGTAATGGAAAAAATGCATAATATCAAAAATTTCACTTAAAAGAATCACTTTGCCCATAATTGTTGTCCAATATTTATTGAGTTATTAGTAATGTGATGTCTCATCGTGTAACACAACACTAGAATCTCGGAGTTCAATACATGGTCATTGATTATTATTACAAAAAAAAATATAGTAATAAACCTTGACCTTATCACACTTCACAATCTATTAGACTGATAGATTTTCCAACCGGGAATCACTTACAGCAAACGTCTTAAAACCGTAAAACCCAGTCATCTTGCTCAGAACACTAAAAAAATTCTTTAAGTCTTTTGAAACGCTTACTGTGCTTTTTATACTCCAGGAAGTGAGGAAACGATGAGATGAAGGAATGCTATAAGAAGGGAAAATTGGTCAAATACGAACCCGATTATTGTCTGGGTTCTGTACAATGTTAGTTAAAAGGAGAAAGGAGATTTTTTGCAGTACTGAAACTAAAATTCGTGTACGAGTGTATACTTATACTTGGATTAATAGATTAAACCTATGAAACTATTATATAATAGGCTATCATGCTAGCTGTATGGTTTCTTGATTCTAATACTTGTCTGCAAAGGGAATTAATTATGCGATGTAAAACAAAAGACCCTGTATAATTCAAATATTTTTTTTTGTCAAAACTATAGGCTGCAAGGAACTGACTTTATTAAGGAAGCTAATTTCACTAAATAAACTACAATGGCAACAGTGTTGGTTAAATTCTGGCTGTTCAATAATTTGGGAAAAAGGCATGATTATACTCGTAACTTGTTTGTTTACAACTGTAAGTTTACACTGTACCACAAAAAAAGATATTGAAAACATTGTGATGTCTGTAACAATGTGTCCATATTCGTCAGTAGAAACATCATAATCACGAAAAAGTTGTAAAATTAAAAAGCGAAACAGTAGACTTTTTATACTCCATAAAACGTAACATGATTAGAATGACAGCTGTCAAAGTGTTGTGGCTCTCTCGCTCGCTCTAAATAAACCTATATCGATGTGTCTCATCTCTAAGATTTTATTTTTTTTGTAGAGTGAGACACATCGATAGAGGTTTATTGAGAGCGAGCGAGAGAGCCACAACACTTTGACAGCTGTCATTCTAATCATGTTACGTTTTATGGAGTATAATTTACATATTCTTTCCGTTTTACTCACAGAACCCTAAAAATAAAGTTATTAGCAGTCCCAGTCAAGTGGGCTGAAGTCGCAAAAAGGTCTGGAGATAATGAAGGCATTAATTAGATAAGAGAAGCTCAAAGCCTCTGAGTGTGCAGTTTGTCAAAGTGTTGACGAGAACGATGTTTGAAGTTGCAGTTTAAAAAATGAAGGAAAGCCTTTTATTGTGGAATCTCTGGGAAATGAGGTTTAAGTGATTTTTTGGAAGGAGTCAATTTCTGAAGAGGTCAAACCGTAGAAGATGGTATATTTGTATAGTACGATAAAATATACTAAAATCCGAGTTGACATCGATGATATTTGTATATTTTTTTGATAAATTACTACGCCTTATTCATGTTGAATCGTAATTATAAGAATAGATATTATTTTTTATCTTTCATGTAAAATATACAAACTTATTCAGATAAACATTTTCAAGTCCAGACGGTATATCGCATACAGAAGTCAACGTAGGTATACACATAATATTATAGGCCTTTTCCTACGTCTTAACTCCGGTTTTATGATTGTTAAAAATACTTTTTTATGCCCGCTTACATTTTTTAATACTTTCGTGTTCTTTTGAAAAACTGTTTCAAAGTTTTTACATGACAGAAAGATCGTTAACATCGCACTTTCTTTCGCATTCACAACTTTTCCATGCTTTTTCTTTGACACAAACCCTTGGCACAGCCTTGGCAGTTAAAGCCATGTTCGACAGCTAATTGATGAATTAATATAACGTATATTTGTTACAGGGGATTACTCTCTGGACATCAGAGACGTAACTTTGGAAGACGATGCCAAGTACCAGTGCCAAGTCAGTTCAGGAGCTAGAGGTATGTACTAGGACATTCTAGAATATATTTTATTGCTAGGCAATAAAGATTTATTTACATTACGCATTCATGAATGGTTATTTGAATTTATTGAAGGAAATTTAGAGGATGTTTATTTATAAGAGAACGTTGGAATGGAAATTTATGTAAGAGACCTCTCGTAGAATAGAAATAGTACGTGAATAGAACTGTTCCATAGATAACTTGTAAATGTAACAGCCAATCGTAAAGGTTGGTTTAGTTATGCACTAGTTATTTTTAGTGCATGCATAACTATAAAGACGCCACAACTAGCCACAACTACATAATTATACTAATCTATGTCCTAAAAAAAGATTATTTGATTTGATTAATGTAAAACAGAGATGCAGGCTTATTGCCAAGAAAGAAGTATGAATCTACTTTATAGTATTCCTATTAGTTTTCTGTCACGCACACCAATCTGCATAATTATGACAACTGTGGTGATTGTGCTTGATTATTACTTATTGTAAGGACTACCTAAATTTTAAGGAAGTTTTTTCTATCTAGCTGAATAATATAAGATATACAGCAATATAAACTTTTGGTATGCGTGTCCATACTCCATTGTAATTATAAAGCAAAGAATTTAGTTCTAATTGTGTCCCATGATACCTCTTCTGTTTTAAATGGTGATATTTGGTGGAATAAAATTTATAAAAACATTACGAGTAGTTTAATAACTCCCAGCTGAGTTTAGGCTTCCGGCTAAGTTCTAAAATTAACAAACTACGCAGGACATAGATGTACAGTAACATAATTTAAAATACTATCCGATAACCATATAATATTAGAAATAGAAAGTCCACAGTTTGCGCGTAACGCTGCTAACTGCGTACAGTGAGCGCAAAAGTCGTCAACTCGCGGGCGCGAAACTCGCGAACGCCTCGAGTTGGCACCTTTCGATACTAGCAAACTGTGGACACTCCATTTCTAATAATACATGGAAAGGCGTACTAAATCGATAAGCCAAAATTAAACCGACTTCAAAAAAAAGAGAAACAAAAAAACTACCTAAAAGACTGAAAAGCAAAAAATAATTTTAATAAGACATTCATCAAATGCGCTTATTGTCTAAGCCTATTAATTAAATTGTATTTTACGTGCTAGGTAGGTGTACCTACTAATCTGTTTGAAGTCGGTGCCAAGCCAAATAGTAGGTACCCAGACTACGTACCTACGTCCGCGGATTAATAAGTAACCCTTTATAATACATAAATCAAAATCAAAATATTCTTTATTCATGTAAACTTGTATCAAGTATTTATGAATCGTCAATTACAGAGTGACTCTACCACCGGTATCGGAATGCAGTCATCTGCCGAGAAGAACCGGCAAGAAACTCGACAGTTACTCTTTTTCATCGCCATGTTTGTTTACAATTTGTTTGTTACAATTACTGATTAGTTTTAGAATACCAAGCCATACAGTATAAAGTATAAGAATGAGACTATAATCGAGAAAAATCCGTGAGCCCTGGAAGACCAGTGCCCAAAGGTGGCACCTGCAGCACAAGTATGACGTATGTGCCAGCCATAATTTCACTCAACCATATTAGAGGGAATGTTACCACCCGACACATAACGCCACCACCCCAAGCACATTTTAGCGAGCATGACCGCCAAGGTTACAAACTCTTCAGGATTCTTTGAATGAAAATTAAATTTAATTTTATTGAATTATAACATTTAATGTGTTACTGTATATTATTATACATAATATTATTATATATCATTTTTTATTACCTTTGGCTTGGCACCGACTTCAAACAGATAAGTAGGTACCTACCTAACACGTAAAATACAATTTAATTAATAGGCTTAGACAATAAGCGCATTTGATGAATGTCTTATTAAAATTATTTTTTGCTTTTCAGTTTTCTAGGTAGTTTTTTTTTGTTTCTCTTTTTTTTGAAGTCGGTTTAATTTTTTTTTTAAAGTTTGTTTATTTTTCTATTTTTAGTGTGAATAACACGTAGGTAGTGAGTAAAACTCTTTCATAATAATGATAGCGAAAATACGAGTAAAATAGTAGAATTGTATTATTTGATAATAATATTAGGTATTCATTAAGTGTTCAGCACCATGGGTAGGAGGAGAATGCGTTTATGCACCATAACCGCAGGCTAGCTAGACCCGCGGCCGTGTGTGGGACTCGAGACCGAAGCGTCCGCTACCCACTACACTCCCCCGGTTTCTTCTTCACACCCGATTAGGACGAGCCGGTGCTAACCTTATTGGCTAGTGACCAGCCCATCCCCGGGTAATCATCAGCTTAGCTGCAAAAGTACATGAAATACAACTAACGTTCCACATATTACTACAACACTGAAAGAATTATCCCCTAACTCCTAACCGTTAAGGAGTTGTACTTTCCATCATCACCTTAGCTGCAAAAGTACATGAAATACAACTAACGGTCCACATATTCCTACAATACTGAAAGAATTATTCCCTAACTCCTAACCGTTAAGGAGTTATACCTTCCATCATCAGCTCATCAACATAAAATGATGTCTATCGGACGCAAAAACTTGAATGGCTTCAGAAAAAACAAGTAAAGCGTAGTGTGCGCCTATAAAATTTGAGGTTTTCCCTTGATTTTTCCGGGATCCCATCATCAGATCCTGACATGGTGACAATGGGACCACCTCGAAACTATGCACTTTCAAATAAAAAAAGAATTATTTAAATCGGTCCACAATTGACGGAGAAATCGACGGACATACATAAAAAAAAAAAAAAAATTCATACAGTCGAACATATAACCTCCTCTATTTTTGAAGTCGGTTAACAAACTCAGTCTGCCTCTAACAGTTTGCCTACTGGCACAGAATATATCGACGCAAAAAAGCGGAAACGTAGTAACCCACAAAATGCAAAGTGTTCACCAGAGCCAAAAACATTTTGAAATTTCAGAAAAAAAAATTATATCTCCTTAACTATGAAAGCCACACATGTGAATTTTTTAACATAAATATAATTATGGATTTTTTATCAAACCAAATACATTTAACCTTTTAGAAGTTACTTTTAATCTATGTTTGTGTGGGTTACAGCAATAGCACTTTTTTTTCTGTTACGCAAAAACGCTGTTAATGAACGAGATAAATGTATAGGCGACTACAAACCGAAGGTTTTCCTTTATAGCAAATTTGTTGTAACTATGTTCCATACATATTTATTTGTCTACATTTTGACTTAAATGAAATATATCTATGTAAACAACTACACTGAATGGACTTAACTTACATATTATTTCTTTTTGTCATTTTTTTATGTAGACATTGTATAATTTTTTATTGATACTTTAATTTTTCTTTTTATTTGTATGGTTTTGTTTTTGTTATTTCTGACATAGTATTCATTTTTGACATTTTTGATTAGTTGCCATGGTATAATTTTTATTAATTATTTAATTTTTCTTTCTATTTGTATGGTTTGGTTTTTTTCTTTTTAAATGATTTTTGTGTTGTTATAATTAGTGTGTAGGGTGATATTTGTAATTTGTTAATTTGAAGCTTGTGTGCGTTTTGGTTCTACTGTAAGTCACAAGTCAAATAAAATTATGATTATTGAATAAACCAATCAAAGCCATTTATTACGAAGTACGAACACATTCATAACCTTATTATCATTGTAATATTTTAATATATTGTAAACGAGTCGAGTCACGCAGTCAAATCCGTTTACGACACACAAATCATACTCCCTCAACTGTCGCGCAGTGACTGAGCGACGCGGTAATCGACCAAAATCGGGGAAACTAATGAAGTTTTAAATTGGCGTATCCGACGATTTCGTATATTATTATATGCGAGGATTGTAGTAAACCGCCACGAATAACCATTTTATTTTCGAAGAAATGTAGTGAACGTGGTGTGTTACTAAATCCTTATAAGCAAAAACGCTGTAACCCACATTGGTCAGAATATTCACGCGCTGTAACTACCAAAATCAAACCGAGATCATGTCATTTGAAAAATATGAATTGAAGTAAATGTAAAGTGATAAAAAACACTCTTTTTTATGCTATTTACATCAATCTTTCCGTTACTTTTTCGAAAAAGCAGGCTAATTTCCAATGCTGTATAAAAACTTCTATTAGTCGTAAAGCAACGAGTATTAGACCGTTTGAAAGAGGATTTTTTTCTCATTCCGAATCTGCAATAAAAAAAATTTGGCTTGGGTGTGGGTTACTACGTTTCCGCTTTTTTGCGTCGATATACTCTACTGGGGACGTAGCCTAAGTCATCACTGTCGCGTCACGCAACTCCATGGTCGTATCCTTATCGCGTTTGAATCAGATAGTACCTACTGTCATTTTAGTGCTCCAGTGAGCTGGCAAGCAAAGGTGTACTATTTTTATTTCTTTCACTATGTGTAGTGAAAGAAAAAAAATAGTTCACCTTTACTTACGCTACTTTTCCCCAAAAATTGCCAGTGTCGTTTTGGCAGGAACCGACATTACGAACTGGTGTTAGTCTAATTAAATGTATTTATATTTATTGTATTTTAAACATGTTGCGCCGACTTACAGTTAATGTTTTTCATTAATAAAATTGTTCTCACAGGTATTTTATTTTTTAATCCATAATGGTATTTGACATTATAAATGGACACTCAAATTATTTATTATTCGTATCCGATAAATGTTCTATGTCAGAAGCACACACACTTTTTTGTCGTTTAGTTAAACAAACAATTCTTTGACGTCACAAACAGATTAACTTTACCTTTACCGTTCAAAAATAAATGATCAACAATTTTGACACGGTAACATTTACTCTGAATTAATGATATACAAAATTACCATCCCAAAATGCTTGTAATTTACTTTTTTAAACACCATCCGTGCGATGCCTGTCTTGGCTGTAATTTGGAACAATAAATCATGGATGTATACACTTTTATTATACAGAAGACCTCCTGTTCAAACAATCGATTGTTTTTTTGTTTGATGATATTCGAGTCCGGTTTGGATCAAATTAATGGAAAGCCGACAAACGATACGAGATGTAGGATGGATACAGAGCAAATACTTATTAGAGATGGTCTCAGTAATACAGTTGACAGCCGATCACGTACTGGGTAAGAAAACAGTTAGTACTATTATATTATACAGCCGGCTGTCAAAGAGTTAAATGTAAATAATAAATAAATAAATATCTCTAGACATTATTCACACAGCGCCATCTAGCCCCAAGCTTAGCATAAGCTTGTGTTATGGATGCCAGACAACGGATAAACATTACTTATATACTTTTTTGTAAATACATACATAATATACATAGGAACACCCAGACCGATACAAACAGACATGGTCATGCACACAAATGTTTGTACCGTGCTGGGATCGAACCCGCGACCTTTGGTGTAATAGCCGACTTCTCGACCATTACACCAAATGGCTTGTCACTCATGATAATTTACTCGTATCCGTCAGATACCAATGACGCTTTTTTTGTCAATATTGATAAAAAATCAAAAAAGCATTGGTGTTTAACACCAAAAACAAAAGACAGATCAATAAAAAAAACTTCTCAGGTAGTGGCGAAATTTAGCCCTCACATTAAAAAAATAAAACTTAACCACCACTTAGTTTTAAAGAGGTCGTTTATACTTCTACATTATTCCAATAACAGAGTTCCAGCGGTCCAATGAAGGGTTAACAACACGAAACATATACCATAACACTTATATTGTTTCAAATTCACACATTCCAACAACTGGCTACAATGTAATTAACTCCAGCGAAATTTCCTTTCACAGAATCCCCTGTATTTAACCGTTTGCTCGACCCTTTGCTCTTACTATCAAAAATGATTTACTTAGCGAAGTTTCAGGTCTCTGAGCAAACAAAAAGCAGTTTGCAAAGGATCTGTCTATGTGTTTAGAGGGAGGATAGTGTAGTGACGTGGCTAGTAGTATTTTGTGAAGTGATGTTATAACACGTTTTAGGGATCTAACAGACGAACGACCCATCTTTGCGACCCTCGACGACTGCGGTGAGCGGCTGTCGTTCGGGGCCGCAACGACCGTCAACGACAGTCGCAGAGGGTCGTCGGCTGTCGTTGCGGCCCCGAACGACCCTCGACGACTGTCGCTGGCTGTCGTTGCGTCCCCGCTGTCGTCGAGGGTCGTTCGGGGCCACAACGACAGCTGACGACCCTCTGCGACTGTCGCGCGGGGCCGCAACGACCGTCAACGACAGTCGCAGAGGGTCGTCGGCTGTCGTTGCGGCCCCGAACGACAGACGCTCACCGCAGTCGTCGAGGGTCGCAAACGATGGGTCGTTCGTCTGTTAGATCCCTTATTAAAAGCAACCGTTATTGCTAGATAGTAAATAATACCTAATCACCAGCTTGACAGGGAGAGAACCAGCCACTCTTTTCTTATTGCACTTTATAGTTGACAAGCCTTCCGGCCACGGTTTCACCCGCGCGTAATTTCTTTTTTCAAATATCCTCCTTCCCCCCACATTTCCGGGATCAAAAGTACCCTATGTTCACCGGGGATAGTGTAGCTTTCCAACAGTGAAAGAATTATTTAAATCGGTTTAGTAGTTTCGGAGCCTTTCAATACAAACAAACAAACAATCAAATCTTTAATATTTTATTATTGCTTATGTGTTAGTCGGAGTGATATGATATTATCAATCACATCACTTGCTCATCCCTAAGGGAAAACAACCGGAATTCACTCGAGCTTATGATTAAAGACCCGAACGGGGCGGCTATCTCATAAATAACATAACTTTAGAATAACAGAAAGTGGACAACTTCTACATCATATGAGTCACAATTGGTCTGATTCATTGATAAATAATATTTTATAAAAAAGAAAAAAATATCAATTCAATCAATGCATATAATATTGTTACGACGATGCCCGGCAACGGAGCTTGCACGCGAAAACGGACCTCACTCCTCTACGCAATAAGGTTCATTCTCGCGCGCGCCCGCCTGCTTGACTACCTGCGCGCGCGCTTGAAGAACGATCCTGCCCTCCCGCGAGTTCGAGAGGCTTCACGAATCATCCACGAAATACTAGAGCGCCCGCGCCGGGTATAAATAGAGAGTGAGCGACGCTGCGAGCAGTATTCATTCTTCGGAAAGCGATCAGTGCGAACTATTCTGCGACGTTTGAAGTGAACAGCGTTTACCAGTGTTTGTTTTAAATTGTCTACGTAAAGTGTGAAGTGTAATTGTGTTAAAGTGGTGTATTTTAGTTGAGTGGTTTTAAATAAATAATTGTCTTTTCGTAACCGGCATTTAATTTGAATTGACGTACCCAGTACCCGCAACATTGGTGTCAGAAGCGGAATTCAAGATGCCACGAGAAGACAGCGAGGGACGTGTGACGAGGAGCCAAACTGCGTCTTCGCAAGGAGATGAAGCCGCAAGTACTTCGTCAACGGGTTCAGTAGCAGCACAACCACCGGCTGTGGACTTTAACACCCTGGTAATTTTGATTAAAGAACAAGCTCGTCGACAAGAAGAACAAGCTCGCCGTCAAGAGGCGCAGCTAGCTCAACTACGAGAGGACCAGGCCCGTGGACAAGAAGAACAAGCTCGCCGTCAAGAGGCGCAGCTAGCTCAACTACGAGAGGACCAGGCCCGTGGACAAGAAGAACAAGCTCGCCGTCAAGAGGCGCAGCTAGCTCAACTACGAGAGGACCAGGCCCGTTGTCAGGATGAGTTAGCAAAGACTTTGTTGGGGGCTATTGAGAAAAAGCAGGCGGCGTTGGAAAAACAAATTGCTGCTTTAGCGGACGTGGTAAAGCACATCAAGGAGGACGTACTTCAGATGAAGACAATACAAACCCAACACGAAGAGCGATTGACCCAGGTTGATGCAACGCTAGAGAAACACGATGTGATGTTGCAGCAACTGCGCAATAAAATTCTGAAGGTTGAATCGCAAAGCGGTGCCGTACTTCCAGCACATATTGGGTCTCCTAAGATTGAAGTACCCCACTTTGATGGAACAACATCATGGGCAGGATTTTGGTACCAGTTCGAGACGGTGGCCAAAGGAAAGGGCTGGAGCGACGAAGAATCAATGATGGCGCTTACTCTAGCTCTTCGTGGAGATGCCCTGCTGACGTTAGAAAACCTGCCTCCGGATAGTAGGACCTTGGATGCTCTTCATAAGGCACTAGAGAGCAGGTACAGCGAGAAACATCTAGAACACGTGTACAGAGCACAGCTCCGCAACCGCGTGCAGAAATCTAGTGAAAGTCTGCAACAATGGGCCACAGAAATCGAAAGATTAGTTCGTCGTGCTTATGCATCATATCCAACGTTGGTAGAAGGAACCATCCTGCAAGCATTCATCGATGGAATCGAGGACCCGGAGATCAGAGCAGCAGTTAGGCTGGGACATCATCAGACCTTGCAAGAAGCTTTGGCCCATGCCTTGGAGGTAGAAGCTGTACGCCAGGACCTTAGAACGCATAAGCTACGGGAAATGGTGGTAAGGGGAAAACCATCCTTGGGTCCAATGTGCTATGGCTGCGGAGAGAGGGGCCACATCCGGATTAGTTGTCCCAAAAGAAGATTGCCGTGCAGAACGACAGTAGCGTCCTCAACCCAAGTGGACGCTGAAGAGCTGTCGTTAAATAAAGCCAGGGCGGTGGGGCAGGCGCTGGTTGGTCGACATCAAGCTCCTACTATCACTGTATCACAGATGGAAAACGGAAATAACCTTACAGTGGAAGGACAGCTAAACAGCAAAACATGTATCTTCACAATAGACACCGGTGCTTCAAGAACCATAGTGCGCCCGGAGTTCCTGAAGAGAACTATCATGTGGGGACGCAGACCGCTATCCATCCAGCTGCGAACAGCAACAGGCCAGCCAGTAACCGTCCTCGGTGAGACAGTGGTGAAGATAACTATTGGAGACCAGACCTTCGACCACAGGGTGCTAATAGCAAATATCACGGATGAATGCATCATCGGATTGGACTTTTTGAGAAACCACAAATGTGTAGTAAACGTCCCTAAGGGAGTACTAAGTTTTCCAGAGCAAGAAGTATTCCTGAAGGAAGGATCATCGTGTGCAGTCTACCGCCTGAAAAATACCACATTACCGCGGAGGTCTGAAACTTTAGTACCAGTTAGATTCTCCCCTAATGAGTGTAAAAGACCCTACCAGATCATCACAAGGCTGGATAACCTCACCTATCGGATCAGGCAAGGAACAAGGGGCAAACCTAAGATTGTGCACATTGATCGGTTGGCACGCTATGGATCAAATAATGCTCGGGACGAGCATGACTAAGAGGGGGGTAATGTTACGACGATGCCCGGCAACGGAGCTTGCACGCGAAAACGGACCTCACTCCTCTACGCAATAAGGTTCATTCTCGCGCGCGCCCGCCTGCTTGACTACCTGCGCGCGCGCTTGAAGAACGATCCTGCCCTCCCGCGAGTTCGAGAGGCTTCACGAATCATCCACGAAATACTAGAGCGCCCGCGCCGGGTATAAATAGAGAGTGAGCGACGCTGCGAGCAGTATTCATTCTTCGGAAAGCGATCAGTGCGAACTATTCTGCGACGTTTGAAGTGAACAGCGTTTACCAGTGTTTGTTTTAAATTGTCTACGTAAAGTGTGAAGTGTAATTGTGTTAAAGTGGTGTATTTTAGTTGAGTGGTTTTAAATAAATAATTGTCTTTTCGTAACCGGCATTTAATTTGAATTGACGTACCCAGTACCCGCAACAATATCAAAAATGGACCACTGGTTCCGTTTTACATTCTTTCCATACACGATGATAACATTTTAGCTAGCATAAAATATATAACTACCTACCTTTTTCTCTCTCGCAATATAAATCTTTTGCTCTGCTCATCAGCTCAAAATTGTCTAGTTTTAACCTTAGAACAGATTTCAGCAAAAATACTATGGAATTTCTTAAAACATCATTGGTCTAAGTTAACGAAAACGAGATCAAATTAACTAAAGAGCTTAAACGTAACGATCAAAGGAATTCGGAGGGTAATGCCGATTACCCAAGAAATACAAAGTTAAACCTTAATCCTGAAACAAAGGCTGAATGGACCATAAGTGCCAATGTAAGTCGAGATAAGAATACTGAGACAGTTCAGAGAGTGTGTACCTATTTATCAAAAGGTTGCGTAGTCTTACTGGAGTACAAAGGCTATGTAAATTAATTTTATGGGCCTTTCGTTTGCATCTGAATAGAGCGCCTACGCGAGAACGAAAGGATCGAAGTCCTCAGAATTTCTAAGACGGTTTATTATAAATTCGCATAAATGTCTCGTGATATAGTCCCGAAATTAATTTTATTGAAAAGGCCAACGGGTGTGCCGTGGAACGGGAAACAATATAATTGATACCAGTTGAATAGGGTTAGTACGAAGGGCTCAATGCTTTACAAATAGCGAGTTGAAATGTTCGACAGTGGTGTAACCAATTTTGAAATTTGTGGCTTTGTTTTGTTGTTGCAAAGGGTAGTATTTGCATTCGCGCAATGCAAATACTTACTTACCTTTGTTAGAAGTACATAATATTAATTTTTTGATCACTAAGCTAAATCACTGAGACATTTGTGTCCATGAACATGATGTTTGTCGGTCTGCTTTGGTAAACCAAAACGAGCGAAAAGCTGTCTTCAAATTATACTATGACTAGCTGCGGTGCTAGGGTCTTGAGTAACCTCTAGCTATTTAGTTCTTGCATGAATCAAAACAAAAAATAATTTCCCTGACATAAAACCTAAAAAAATCGACATGCGCCCTGGACCACCAGGTTACCAGGTGGTAGGTTCCTGTACTGGACCGTCTAGGTTGTTACCACCGCAGTGCCAGATATTTTCCCGTGAAATAGAAGTGTGTCAAGCACTTCTGCGTCGCTCTCTGCCGGGCACACCCTAAAGCTTCGACACATTGTCTCCACGGCTTGGTCTATGTTTGGCAATGAAATGTTCGAGAGAAACACCAGTTGCTAGGGACCATTTATTCACGACTGCAGTATTGATGCCTGACATACCGCTCATAGACAAAAACAGTCATAGACTACACTACAATAAAAATTAAAAGGAAGAGGCCAATGAGCACACGAGAGCAAATGATCACCGTTGCCTAACATCATAATAAACGTCTGTCCATTAAAACATTGAGGCATGCCAACTTAGGTTACATAAAAACCTTTCTGTCAAGTATTATACACATGAGTACTCGTCCCACGCACAACCTAATGGTATTTTATTTCAAGTAGGTTTAAAACCTCTTCACAAAGGAGTATTTTTATGATTCTATCAAAGTTTTCGCAATGTATTTTTTTGCTTTCTTTCAAAACAAGCGAAAATTACTTGGGCGCGTTTTCACCCATTGTTTTCTAAGGGATATTTTCTTGCGTAATAAGACTACCGTTGAGATGTTCGAGAAAATTGGAATATTGCGGTTTATAAGGAAATTGGAATGGTGTTTAATGTGAAAACAACACTCGGACTTTTACGAGGGAAAGGGGAAAATCCTGAATCAATCAATCAAGCTTTACGGAACAAATAAAGTTAATGATGCCTCCTTTTATTGGAAATATGGCAAAGATCAGAGCACACATATTGATTTTTATAGCTGATGTTCCTTACATACGTGAATGTAAAAAATGGTGAAGAAACTTGCCCATTGAAACAATTAAACAGGCAAATATTAGTATAGATTCGTGTCTTCAACTTCAAAGTTTTTTTAAAAACAACTCGAATACTTTTAGTGTTTTATTCGATTAAACAACAATTTTTACCAACCAGCATCGTTTTATCATGCAAGCTTCGTACAGTCTACACGCATACGTCTAGTCGCACGCACACAAACACTGTGCCGGAGTCTGCCACATAAGTTGATAGAAACTGCAATAATAGCTTTACCGCGGCTGTCCCCGAGTGCCACACGTATTTTTTTTATAAGCATTAAAAGACAGAATCAGTTTCACCATCAGATACGTTCTTCGATTTATTAGTTATCAATGATGCTGGTGCTTCAAGTGAATAACGGGAAACTTATCTGGAAGTGATGAATTTCACTCAGCAGTGCTAGAAGCCTTTATAGCCTATTTCATTTCTAGACCAAACCAAATTTTCCATATATTCTCGTCTTACCTGTCAATCTGCATATCTGAGCTCCAGTTTGTATCCTCGCATAAACGTCTGGTTTGATTTGATAATTGAACTAGTGCCTGCATTAATTGGAACACAAACGTCACTCATGTGTTCTGGCGCTATTGTTCCATTTCGCTTTGACGTTGGAATGGGATCGAATGTCGCAAGTTTTGTTTATTGTGTGTACCCAGCTGAGTTTCATGAGTTAGGTATAGCTCGACCATTAAAATAAAAAACTTTGCCATATTGCGGAAAAATATTGGAACTTTCTTCAAGTGGCAACAATCAAATAAAAAAACAATAAGATGTCATTCATTATTGCTGTCTGTCAAAGTGCGATGTTAATTGTCAACCGTGCCTTGTTATTAATTGATATTATGAGTTATTTGTGAGTGTATCATAGCAACCAAGTTTAGTGTTGCTATAACCATAGCTAATGTAGCGCCTACAGAGCAGGTTTATTTTTTCTTGGTCGGGTTTTAATATTCAATACACTTTGTATAGGCTTTTTCAGTGATATGTTGGATTTTGCAAAGACATGCATATTTTCCCCTTCCATGATATATCGCATTTTTTGCTCTACTTGTCAATAAAATATGCCAATTAACGCCACTTTTAAGTTGAATGCAGATTTCGAAAAAAAATATTAATAAAATCACAAATCAATTTACCTTGCCTCTCAAATTAATTTGCCCTATTTTTTTTGGAGTTTAATGGTTTCAGACACAATAATCGCAGGGTAACGAGACTAGTTGCGTATGTGGGACTAGGGACGGCTCACTACCCACTAAACTCCCCCGGCGCCACAAACCCGAAAAGGGAGTCGGTCAGATGCATATTTATATTTAATCAAAGTAACAGACATTATTTGAACTTGCCAGATCTACTTCAGAAGCAGCTAATATATTTGCATACTACAGTTTAAGCAATCAAGTCCATGCACAAAGATGTTCTGAAATACCGTCCGGATTAAGGAGTGAAATATTCAAAATGCAAATAACGAAGCGTGAAAAATTACAAAACACAAAGGGGAAAGCTATCCGTGAAAGGGTAAAAGAAAAAATTAAAAACAAATTACGTTGCCGAACAAACGAAATTCTCTATCGGGACTCGTGATGGAGAAAAAATAACATTACGAAAGAAACAGACTTGGACGAGGGTACGCAAGAAATGCGCAGCAAGATTTTTCAATTTATTAAAAGCAAACGTTTTGTCGAGTCGGGCTAGTGTTGGGGAAAATTCGAGTTACTGGCAACTGAAAAAGGGACTCTTAATTATCATTGGGACTTTTGTAGACCCTTTTTTGAAGTCTGTGGTACCTAACTGTCGTAAGTTGTTTTCAACAATTATAAAAGTTAAACAGCTTTCTTTTCTGTAAATTTTTACATGTGTGACCAAAGTCAAGCGAAATTCCTCCATGTTTTGGAAAGCAAACAATACTGTTTATCAATTCTTATAATCTGCCATAACAGCTTTGTGTTACAACAAAATTTATCTATATTTATCTATACAAATATTATAAAGAGGAAAGATTTGATTGTTTGTTTGTATTGAATAGGCTGATTCGATTTGAAAATTTCTTTCATTGTTAATCCCCAGGCGACATAATTATGGTAATTTTGATCCCGGAAATGTGAGGGGAAGGGGGAGGTAGTTGAAAACAGAAATTACACTCGGGCGAAACCGCAGAGGTGACCGCTAGTCTATCATATTTTACTTGGAAACCAATAGGCTCAAAAACCAAAACAGCCAACATTGTGCCTATACATCTAGCAACGCTTCCTGGCTAGATTACCCTAATGGAATAGGCCGCAGTGGGCGCATACCATCAGGTGGGCTGCGTACCTGCTGCTAACTTACATAGAAGAAAATAAAACAAATTTTAACTTGAGTAGGTACGTAGACTCGATTTTTCCCAACACTATTCTGAAACGAAAACAATAGTAGGTCGTGTCGGAGAACAGTTTACAAATGGCTGAAAACCTACCCGCTAATGCAGAACAAATATCTTAGGTATTGGAAAACTAAATGTATCTTATTTTTGAAGTAGGTTGGAAGGATTTTTCACTTAGCTCTATATCCTTAAGAACCTAAATATAAAAGTAACGGTCCCTCTGGCTGTGTGTTATGATTTCACGCCTAAAAAACTAAACCGATTTTCATGAAATTTGGTACAAACATAGACTAGATATTTTTTTTTTAAAGACTACACATTAGTAAAGTAGTAGTACTTTTAACCCGAAATAATGCTTGATTCTCGTGGGTTTACATAAAAAGGACATGTGAATGTATGTTCCTCATTTCGCAACAGAGCCATGGATCGACAAGATTTTGCCACAGTTTAGGTTTACTGGAGATTTTCCACACTTAGCATCTAGGATGGGTCATTGTGCGTCACCAACACCGTCACTCAAACCATCTGAGCTCGGTTCAGACATCCAGCTCTGCTGCGATGTTTCGAAGCACCTCCCTTATTTTGGCACATGCTCCTTTTTTTATTCGCTGGATTAGCCTATATCATCCCGAATTTTTTTTAAATTCCTGCGGTATAACATCATAATTAGTACAAACGAGCGAAGCCACAGCGAAAAGACTAGTAGATATTAATTTATTGTGGGTGGGAAGGAATTTTTTTTTTCCTTTTTTTAAGCGCGGGTGTGTTTATTCAATATAGCCTTTCGCCCACGGTTCCACCCGCGCGTAATTTTTCTTTTTTCAAATAGAAATAAAGGATTATTCAAATTGGTTCAGTAGTTTCGGATCCTATTCAATACAATTAAACAAACAAACAATCCTATCCTCTTCGTATAAACAACAATGCGCTACTGATGCATCCACATTCTCATACATTAAATAAAGTATGCAAACATAAAACGAACATAAGACTAAGTCCAGTGCTAAAGCTAAAATGTGAATAAGATTTAATTTTTATCTCGACTCTGTAGTTATTCCGGAGAACTTGGAACGGGGAAGAAAATACCAACAATTTACATGAAACGAGCGGAGAAACTTTGTTTTTTATCAAGCAAGTACAATGGACAACTAGCTTGCGGCAAAATTGTACAACTTAGCACTATTTAACTTTCAAACTTAGTTTTGAACTGGAAGTTTTCTAGAAATTCTGAAGGGAGGGTTTACTCTGTCGCGAAAATCCACCTGCACTGTATAAGTGCCCCCTTGTTTGGATCTGAGGTCTGCTTTTTTACTTTGTGACATTCGTAATAATAAATATAATATATTATAAACAGGAAAGATTTTATTGTTTGTTTGTATTTTATAGGCTCCAAAACTGTCCCTTGTGGTAACAACAGTGAAAAAATTATTCAAATCGGTAGATTTGAATAAGTTTTTCACTGTTGGAAAGCTACACTATCCCCAGGTGACATAGGGTGCTTTTGATCCCGGAAATGTGGGGGGGAAGGGGGAATTACGCGCGGGTGATGAAACCGTGGCCGGAAGTCTAGTAATAAATATACTTATCATTATTATTTTTTATTTATTTAATTACATTATCCACACACTGCCATCTTTCGCCAAACTAAGCATAGCTTGTACTGCATATCGATACCTCCAATGAACACTACGCTAACTCAAAATTTGCCATTTTTCGTTTTTTATAGAAATCGACCCACTTTTTTACTAATATTATGCCCCCAAATTTTCATGACAATATCTTTAAAAACAAAAAAGTTTTGAGATTTACATAACGCCAAGTAAAGGTACTTTCTTCAATTACGGGGTAGACAAGCCGCTGTCTTAATATAGTGGTGTGTATTCGGCTAGCGCGACTGCCGGCCCGCGGGAGATACGCCGCCAACTAGGAGTTGGCGGGGTGTTGCGCGGGAAAGTATTTGTTCATGTGACAGTTAGCGGTGTGTGTCGCCCGTTGAATGCACTTTTGAACAAATAATTATATAACGTAGTGTAAATCAGAGTTAAACATTACTAAGTTTAATAATTTTCACTATCTTGTAGTAAATTAAAATCGAAATTAGCTGCATGAAATGCTACAATTATAATACAAGAGTTTTGTTTTCTAGTATAAAACGAACCGCTTAGCCCTTCGTCCATATTGGTAAATAAGCTTATGTAACTAGTTACAATTTTTTTTTTGCTGTTTGGTAACTACCTAGTTGTGGAAGAAGAAGAATTTTTCCATTTTTGTAACTTTTTGCTATCTATTATGAACGTTAAATGTTTGTGACTGGCCACTTCTATCGGAAAATAATTATTAGTATAATGAGTTACAGTCATTTATAATGATTGTTTATTATACTATGTGTTGGGTGTCAAGGAAACCAAATATTAATAATTGTGAATTTTATTAGTTATGGAGGAAACGATTGTTTTTCATATTTTTATTGGCTGATTAAAATGACGTTAGAATTTTGACGAAAAAGTTGTTACTTGCACTTTTGATTTTTTTTACTTTACCATTCACAGCTAGATTGTTATTACCCAAAAATAGTACCATTGTTTTTTGCCATCCTCCAAAACCAAGACAAGAAAAAAAAATCCTTTACAAATAATCAAAACTAAATTTCCTCTCTGGAAACCACGTAAAATGCTTGTTGCTTTTGAAGATTTGCTTTTAATGGCATTCAGAAACCATATCCTCAAACAGATGTAAAAGATTGTTTTAACCACTTTAGTCAAAGTCTTTTTAAAAAAGCAGAACAGCTAAGTATCAAGCCAGCTCAGAGGCGGCATGTTGCAAGATGTGCAGGTTTGGCCCAATTGCTTATAAAATATATTAGCTGATCTAATAGCACAATTAAATTTTTACTTCGATCGTAACTGGCTACAAGATTCATTAAAATCTGGTGTTGTGAAGGGGAACAGTTAAACAGTATTAAGGATGGCAGCCATTTGGAAGGATGGCATGCTAGAATTAATCGTTTTGTGGAAAATAATAACCCATCCATCGCATAAGTGTTGGGCATTCTAATGAAGGAAGCAAAAATTTTATAAATAAATTCAGCAGTTAAAAACGACAAAATACCAAATAATTATCATGATATTGACTCAGAAATAAGTGCAACTATTCAGCAATTAAAATTTAAGAATTACAGTAGGCCACTGCCTAAAATTTTTCTAAATAATTATAAATGATTTAAAAGTGTTTTGCATAGTACGTTTTAATTCAAATCAACTACACCGAGCCAGTTGTATATCACAACAATCCCACATCATATCGGGATTTTTTGCACAATGTCTCGGGTTACTATAATGGAAATAATTTAATCTATGAAGTGGAAAAATAATTCTTCCCTCACAACTACTTAAAACACCAACGAAAAAATAATATTTTTTGGAACTGGTTACATAAGCTTAGTTACCAATATGGACGAAAGGCCGCTAAGTAATGACACAGTTAAGATACTCTACGCTATTTATTTGTTAGCGGCTTGTATAACGGCTCAACGATTTTCGGCTTATCCTACTACAAAACGCTAACTTTTCTTTTTCATAAATTACGATCTTATTATAATAAAAACATTGTTCAAAATTCTCTAAATTGGTAATGAAGTCGATTTTAAATGTAATTATTAATTTTATTTTATGTAGTATACATTTAATTTATTATTTTGTAGCCTGTAATATTCCCGAATATATTCCGCTAACTTAGGATTGGCGGGGTGTATCCCGATCTTAAATTAGAGCTTTCTGCGTTACATCCCGCTAAGTGAGGCTAATTAAAAAACCCATAAGTTTTTTTAAATGTTACTATGCGGATCTTAAGCATCAGTAAATTAGTTACTCACACAAAAAATATCAAGAAAATAACTACAAAAATAAAGATTTTATCAACTTTTTTCTTTCAAGAGCTCCTCCTGTAAACCTGCACTTTTGAAGTTAGCGTAGTGTTCATTGGAGGTATCGATATGTGTTGCCTGATAAATATAACTTATATGCGTTTTTGTAAATATAGAATTATCGTGCATAGGTATACAAACACCTAGTCCTATATCTACATATTAAGATAGGTACCTCGATGGTTTAGTGGTTTAAGTACCGAAATCTTCAGGATTATGTTACTTACGGTTCCTGAGTTCAATTCCTGATTCTAGCTATCTTTGTGTCGATTTTTATTAACCTTGGGCCGGCTCGTCCGGGGAAGTGCCACCCTCCACATAATACCAGCGTGAAATAAAAGTGACTACTATTGTGTTTCGTCTGGTTTGTGAGAGAGAAAAAAATACAGCACTCACTTTCCGAAATCATAGCCCTGTTCTTAAACCACTTTACGACATGATTACTAACACAAAAAGTGAATTTAACAATTGAAATAATAATACCTTTCTTTAAGTTACGAAACCGGGGTTGCAAAATCAAATTCCTTTGCAAAATCCAGTCCTCTCTTAACAGTCAGTATCGCCAGCTAGTTGGTCGAGAATTCACGAAACTAACTTCGCAACTTATTGAATTAGCAAGATTTATTTCCAAGTGAATTCAGCGGGACAATGAGAAGTTAACTCCTCTTGGGTCTGCATAAGAAGATTTCAAGTTCTCAGGGTAGAGACAAAAGATTGAACATGTTAGAGTTGTATGAACAAATTCGTATAAATGATTATAAACAGTACAAATTCATAAATGGTACATAAAATATATTAATTCGAAATAGTTGAAATGGAAAATTGAAAATAATACGAGTAGAGGCGAAACTACCGATTTATAATACAGCAGCTGAAGTTGCTGTTTATTATTGTTATTATGTGCAAAGTAAGAATTTAAAGAACTTTTTGGCATTAAAATTTTATAATGTCAAAAAAATTGAATCTATGATGTCGAGTTTAGTCAAGAGAGTATTTTTTAAACGGTGGGAACGCAATTTCTGTAAAAAAAAACATATTGTGACTCTACCCCTTGGGCATAAGTCAATGTCTCTACATACCCAACAAGCCAGTCAAACGTTAATAACCCTAAACCCAACCTAAAAGGTATTGGGAAAATAGATATTACCTTAATTTGAACCTTATGTACTTGTAATACCGGCGAAAACCAATGAAAAATTTCATCTACCCAGGCCTGGTTAAAGTATAAACAGAAAAACCCTTCCACAACTCAAGGTCACAAATCAACGTCGTATAAATGAAAGGCGAGAAAAAATACACAATCTTGATTTTAAAATTCATAGAACAAGGCGAAATTAGCCGCACGCACATTAACAATCATGCAATCATACCTACTTTGACCACACACGGCTTGTAATCAGATCGTGGTATTTATATCATCGCTGTTTGGTTTATTTATGGTATACCGAACTTGTTTTTAAGTATTTGTATTATTAAGCAGAAACCATGATACAAATTTCGCTTCGCCTAGATGGTCTAGTGGTTTAAGTACCGGGCCGAGATCTCGGGGTCCTGGGTTCAATTCCCGGGTCGAGCTAACATTGTATCGATTTTTTCGGATATTGCTCGGGTTTGTTAGTTCGAAAATAAAATCATTTAAAACTTTTATTTTGCAGATCAAACAAAACAAAAAAAAAAACAGATTTAAAGTAAATTAAAGATTTCTGTGACTTAATTCATTATCGTTAGTCTAAAATTAAAAGTATTATATTCTTGTTAAAGTAGTATGCATTAACAGTCAGCCATTAAACAGATGTTTATAATGAATAAGTTAACACAAAAATACGAATTATTCAGCAAAAATACTGAACAAGATTCTCTATATTGTTCAGCTGATAAGTAAGTTGATTTCAATAATGGAAGCTTTTAGCGGAAAACATGAATAGCAGTTACTTAACATTTTAATTTACTAATTGCTTCGAAACAGAACACGCTAAACAAAATCGAAAAAGGCCAATATTTTATTATGCGCCTCGATGGACTGGTGGTTTAAGTACCGGGCCGAGATCTCGGGGTTCTGGGTTCAATTCCCGGGTCGAGCTAACTTTGGGTCGGTTTTTTCGGACACTGCTCGGGTTTGTGATCACCAATCCGCATTTGACAAGCGTGGTGATTAAGCCAGTACCCATCATTGTAACGATAACTCGATTTCAAGGAGGCCTTTGCCCTGCGGTGGGACATTAATAGGGTGATACGTTTTTCTTTACTTTATTATCGCCTCGATGCTTAAGTACTGGGCCATGGTCTTGGGTTCCTGGGTTCAAATTCCAAATAAGGCAAAAACAAGAGTCAGATTTTTCTGACACAGCTCATGTCTTCCATCACAAACTACATACATACTATACTTATTCAAATGCTCCAGATCATTTTAATTATGTGTATGTATACCTTAAGTCGTCCTGTAATTGATGGACAGTGGGCCATACATCAAGCTTTACAAATCTGTCAAATTCCTACGACCATTTTTCAGCTTAATGTCGATTGAGACTTTTTGAGAGATTTGTTTTATTTGCAGTGTACAAATTAATTTAGTTTTTTATGGCACAACAAAATAAATGCACATAAGTCATGTCAATATTGACGTTTTTATGAAAGTGAAGAATCATTCATTCCATTATATTATTCACGAAACACTTAAAGTAAACATACTTGTATGTACTCAGCCCATTCATTTTCTATTTGATAGAAGCAATAAACATTAAGACTTATGTTACTTAAGTATTGATAAGTACGTTGTACCAACTCCAAACCACTTAGAAAGATTCACCAAATATCACCATTAAACAAGGCACGGTTAACAAAAAAGGCTAAGTTGACGGAAAGGGACAATTTAATTAACTCGCGTTGGTGACCGTTACACCATAGTAGAAAACGATTCAGTAGGCTATCTCCGGCCCAATTTGCGATATATTATGGCCTGCCATGCTTGCCTGGTCAGGCTTGTCACTTTTAGCAAAATTTTAATTCAGTGCCACGTAACAAAAACCCGAGTCGTGCCTGCCTTGGATGGTGTTATTAGCCCCGACTGGCGGACTGAGAAACGGGTCGAGACTTTGGCCTTCGCTACACTTGACGGAAATCACGTCGCTGATTTTTCGCGACGGAACGCTAATACAATGTAATTGCATAAAAATTACAAATAGCGGGCAAGATCGGTTGCTCCGTCGCGGACAATATTTATATGCAACTAGCGGCCGTCTCCGCGGTTTCACCCGCGCGTAATTTCTTTTGTCAATTCCCCCCTTTCCCCCCACATTTCCGGGATCAAAAGTACCCTATGTCAACCGGGGATAGTGTAGCTTTCCAACAGTTAAAGAATTGTTCAAATCGGTTTAGTAGTTTCGGAGCCTATTCAATACATAAAATCAAACAAATCTGTCCTCTTTTTAATACATATTAGTAAAGATTACACGCATTGGCGTTTTGTTGCGTAATTTCCATCAAGTGTGGCAAAGGCCTTTGAGTGTGTGTGCGGCGATGCATAGATATCATTATGGCGCACATTACCGCGCGCGGTGCGTTTGTATGAATATAACATACTTATTACACTTTCTACTATGGTTTACTATACTGACATTAAACCTTTGTACAGGGGAGCCTGCAATCAGGTCACGGTATGCTCGTCTCACCGTCTTGGTACCACCGGAGCCGCCGAAAATTCTGGAAGGGAATTTCTACTCTACGACAGAAGACAGAAATATCAAGTTGGAGTGCATATCCGTAGGCGGGAAGCCACCGGCAGAGGTATGGAATTTTTAGATTGCCTGAACCCACGTAGATGATATTTCTTAGCTTTTCTTGTGCCTTTTGTTAGTGTGATTCTTGTAACCTTAATTCTGCGATTCATTTTTAAATGTACATTCGTCTTAGCAAATGTTGTCTATAGGACAGAGGTTTCGCTTTTTGAGTATAACCATGGAGATCGTTGGTTCGAATACATCTTTCATACATACATCTTTGGTGTGGTTAGAAGTAAGACTAATTTTTAAGGATGCTAGAAGCGGGAGTTAATTATTGTAAGATGGCTCTAGTCACATCTACCCGCCAGTGGGTTAAATGTGTCAAAATTGGTACATTTATGACATAACATCTGTAGTTTATATTGTATCATTATGTGCGATAGTTATTTAAAAAATAATAATTGTAATGTCCGTTTTATGAAACTTGACCCACTACCAATTCATCTTAACAATACTTAAATTTGAATCATAAAAGACTTACATCTCAAGATACTAAAGCACTTAATTTTTCGGCACAAAAGAAACGGACTCATTTGAATTCACCGAGCCTTTGTTTTTCACCTTTCTCTTCTCGAAACACATTTGAATTAATTAATCAATGCTTCTCATTTAAATAGATAATTAATGACATATTTAATCGTCCACACTTTTTTATCTATTTTCTCTTTTTGTTCTTTTTACATCTTTTGTATCGCAAAATTTGTTTAGATTTAAATAAGGCTTTGCTGCCTTCAAGGGCATATATTTTAGTCATGATTTATGCACCAAGTATTGGGTTCAAATCCCATGATGGCAATTATAATTTATGTCTTGAAATATATTTATTTTTCTGTCTTTAAATGCTCATTTGTATATTTTATGACCAAATCAGTACTGCTTAAAGTTTAACCTTTCACATATTCTTAAAGCTTTGAAAAAGAGTTAAAAGTATTTAAGCTTCTTATTTTTTTATAATACCCGTCTCTTTTCGTTTAAACGAAAATGTGTTCGTTTAATTTACTTTTATCGCTTACTTTTATGTTTTCAATACATTTTATCTTGCATTTATAGTGTTCTATAACACTTTGTAACCAATTTGTAAGAAGATTCTACGAATATTTTAGCTAATAATGCAAACTTATTTGATTTTATTAAAGTAAAACTATTCTTTTACTTTCTGGCAATCAAGCAGCTTACTTCTATTTAAATGCTGAAAACCAGTTCTTTCTGCTATCAGTTGAGGTAATTGATAATCATCTGTCAAATGTCAATAATGCTGCCAGTTTCATGTTTTAATTAGGAAGAAAAACTTTAACTAGACCTTATATTTTACATCTACAAATCATATTAAAAACTATTAATCATTAATATTAACTACTATTTAATTTCGTCGAAAACAGGTGCAATCATACAAAATTAATCAAATGTTTCCTTTCGGCCGTGTTGGCAACCAAACTTCGCAACCGGTTGCGAAAAAGACATTTTTATTCTTTGTCGGCAACTAGTTGCGAATAAAGAATTTTTTTTCTTTATAAGCAACTAGTTGCGAACAAGGAATTTTTCAAAAACACTAGTTAATATTTATATAAATTTTGTTTTGAAATTTCTGTCCTAGAAATTTAATTTAATTAAAACACTGCTAAAATTCTTGGTTTAAATTAATTCCTATGGGATTTATCTAAACGTTTTGCTATGTTCAAATAATGTTTATGCATGTTTACTGGCAAACAAGTTTGTTTGAACAGTATGTTTATTCCTATCCTTGATTTTTAAGTAAGTTCTTCAGTTTAAGCATTTATGTTGTTGATTTATTGCTTAACTTCATACAGTTAATTACCATGTACAGTCGACAGCACATCAGACTACCCAAATCTGTCATATTTCTACAACTAATTTGCAGCTTTATTTTCTTCTCTTTCAATTGAGAATTTTTGGCAGATAAGGGTAGGTTTGTATGCTGCAGTCCGTACCTTGCTGCAGAATTAAATTATATTATACACCCTATAATTAATTTCTTTATTACCTTCCTCAGTTTTTTACTAAATTACAAACAAATAAGTACTAAATTTTAGACTACTACTAACCCCCACCTTTTAAATCTTAGATCTTCAGGAGACAGTTAAATGGATTGTCAATCCTACCCTATGCAAAAATGTCATTTTCATAGATATCAGAAATCACCCCAACAAAGAAGCCACAATCAAGATCAAATCATCATTTTCCCGGATATTAAAACTTTGAATTATTGACTTCATCTCTGACCAAACACGTTTAGGGTTCCACCATACCTGTGATAACGTCCCGAATATTTCGTTTAAGCCATTCATGCGACGCGAATTAGTATGTGTCCCATGGGATCTTATATAATTATGAGTTAAATTGAAAATGATGTCACAAAGAGATTCTATTGCTCCAACGGGAGCTTTGGTGAACAGAGTATTTACATTCGAGCATTTAGGTGTGTTCAACTTTTATTAAGAGAATTATGTAGGACTTTTGGCTTTGTACATGTGTCTAAATTGTCCATTAGTTTTTGAATATATTTGCTAGTTTTAACGAATTTGAATATTAAGTTAATAACAAAAGCAACAGAGTATCTGTATGATTAAAACATTTACTTTTGCCTAGGTTGAGTTGGTAGGTGGTAGGTGAAATTAAGATACTTTAATTTTATTTTGCTTTTATTTTTTTATTGCCTATCAATAGTCTGACAGGCAGGCAGCTCATTTAATGGTAAGCCACCACGGTCTTTTGTTTGTGTGACAGTCAAAGTTCAACCAAAGCAAATACGATGGGCGTAGTGATTAGTCGAACTGAATTCTAAAGGTGTCATTCTACAAAACCTAAAATCTTAAAATTAAAGTGCAGCCCTCGGAATTAATCTCAAAAAGCGGAACCATTTTTCCCAAATGTGGCTAAAACAAAAAGTATCAAGCAAAGGAAAAAATCTAATATTATATTAAACATCTATAACATTAGTTACTATACCAAAATATTCCATCTATATCAAAATAACAGTCATAAAACGAATTGGATTTCTAAAAGCCTCAAAAACAGCAGCTCAGCTCTCTTCAACTTTTACTTTAATATGATTGCTTTCCAATAACTCCATTGACATGTTTATTGTAATTATGGCTGGAACGATAATAACGTCATCATGTTTAATTTGTTTAGATTACGTGGGTGGACAGCAACGCCGGTGTTTTGACCCAAGGAGTTACTTACACCGTCGAACCTCTGTCGGATGGGCAACGATTTACAGCCAGGTATGTTTATTGAACGTTTACATTTTAAGGCGAGTTATCGATAGAAAAGCGAAAAAAAAATTATATGTGTTTTCTATCAAATACCAATCCAGAAAAAAATATATTATGATATTTTAAAGATATTGTATAAGGAAGATTTTCGGTACACAGAAAAGTCTACTTTACTAATATTAAAAAATCTCAAAGTTAGACTTAATTAAAAGTCTAGTATTTTTTATGAAATAAATTCTTGAATTTGTGCATACTTTTTATATGAGCTTGTTTTTTTAAAATTACTTAAGGAATCCTGCAAATTATTTTCCCTCCAATTCGAGTTTGTATTATTGAATACCAATATTCTTCCAAACTTGAGCCGATACTATAAATTATGTTCAATGTTTGCGCATTCTAAAAAACCCTCCCTTAAAATAAAAGTAAAAGAAAATGTAATTTAAAAGTAGCTTAATTATTTTTATCTTATTTTTAAGTAACAGTGGACTTAATTACTTTAGAAAGAAAACAGTTCATTAAGTTGAGACAATCGTGGAATATAAATTACTTAAAAAATTGGGAATATGTCTTAATTAAAAATGTGTTTAGTTTAGACTTTTTTGTGTAAACTATAAACTAATTAAGGTAAAAAGTTAAAACATTGTTTACAAAGAACGTTGTTTACATTTTTTATAATAAGCTATTTAGTTTATTACTGTAAATAAAGGTAGCTACTTCATTATTGGATGGAGTCACGATATTGAAAGACTTTATTAGAGGCGGATAAAAATAAACTGTTTTCAAGATGAGAAAAGAGTATATTTAAGGCAATCTTCTTTCTTTCGTAAATATATATTTTTTCTTTCTTTTTCTAAGACTATTATGTTCGTTACTAACTTTGTATTATGGGGCTCACTTTTTAATACCCAGGTCATTAAAAATCAAAAATTTTAATAGTTGTGATTATTGTTTAAATTAACTAGCTTCAGTTCCATGTTAGAAATATGTTAGATATGTTCTTTGGCCTGTTACGTATATGACAATATTCAAAATTTAAAAAAAAAAAACAGGATGATATTTTTTATGATATTAAAATTTTTATTTTATCACAGGTCGACAATCACGATGACGCCAAAGCAAGAACACCACAACCAAACTTTCACGTGCCAAGCGCAGAACACTGCTGACAGAGCGTATAGAGCAGCTAGCATACAGATTGAGGTGAGTTTAAGAATAAGAAATTCATGTCATTTTTCATCCTAAGAGCGCTTACGCACTACATCCAATTCTTATCCGATCCGAACCCGATCCGATTCCGTGAATCTCCATTCCGGGTTCAATCCGAGCTGCGTAGGGTGGAGGCACCAAATATCGGCCCCCTCAACTTTTTTTGATCTTTCACTGCTTATAATTTTTACATTAATAATTTTTGCTTTCTTTCAACTACTTTTTTAGGTTAAGGGATAATGAAACTTGATCATTACATTCGCGAAATAACAAATTCTTTGTAAGATTTGAATATATATATGTTTGTTTCCAAACTTGCCGATTTTCCCTAATATCGGCCTCTTGCACCCAAATATCCGCTGTCTATAACCCTAATATCAGCATACCATAAAAAATAAACAAATTTTAAATCGACTACTCACGAATCGAAGTTTTAACATTAAGTAAGACTACGCCTCTAGAAATGTCACTGCGACACCACTCGCAGAGATCATCTAAGATTTAACAAACCATAGTGCGTAAGCACTATCCGAACGCAGTCCGAGTTTTCTAGATCAATATTTTTAAGACCTCGGATCGGATAAGAATCGGATGTAGTGCGTAAGCGCTCTAACACAAGACAAGAGAGATAGATATCTTTGTGTAAAACAACTTTTTTTTCTATCTGTTAAAACAGGCCATCTCGATCGGTAAATGACCCCATATTTAAAACAGTATCTATTGTGACATTTATCGATGCATTTAAGAGGTCTTTTTTACATATCCGTGTAATTATTTGTAGGATAGCTTCACGGCAATTCGTTTTTGGTAATCAGGTTTTGCCCTCTTGTAAAATTATCGAAGTTCTTTTTATTTACACGTTTATTTTTGTTAGTATTTACATAATTTATGTTTTAACTATATCAAAAAATTTAACTTGTGATTTCAGCGTTAACATTATTAGTAAGTAACACATTGGAGTATTATGAAATTCTAAAGGACAATTAGAACCCATATTTTAAATCGGTTTCATTGTTCTGCCAATACAAATTAAACGTAATAGAATTTCTATGGTATATACTACCTATTCATGTTCCCATAATTAAGGTAGCATTATACATTCCATTCAATGAATGTTTACTAGGCTTATTTCTTGACAACGTAATGACCAAAATATCCATAAAGTCCTCAGTTACTTGAAAACTAAGACAAAATGTGACGGTCATAAAAATCAATGGTTTGTCGTTATAACCGAGTTTAGTTAACTGTATCCGGTAAAAGAACTAAATAGATTTAAATACAAGTTTTTATTCAAATTTCATCGGCAAAAGCGTTTGAATTGATGAAATTATTGATGCAGTTAGGGTTTTTGATGCGTACTTGAATATTTTTAAGTGACGCATATTAGTTTTATGTTTCAGCTTCCGTGATTAAAAAGTGGTTACCTGCCTTATTTGAAATAACATCTAATTATTTCAATTAAAGCGTCTTATCATTTAGTTTCTTGATAATTACTTTTTATGAGAAACGGATAATATTATCATTACGGGACCTTTATTACAATCATAATAAACTGACAAGATTTATTCAATTAAATCCACTGCATTACTTTTTTAAGTAGGTATCTAAATATTGCCTAACTAAATAAGATTCTCTTAGAGCAATAATTTCAACAGTGGGAATAGTGCTTCAATATTATCATAATAATAATGGTGTGTTTTACTAACATAAAGCAATATTAAAATCGTACAATGCATGATTTATAAATACTCAATGAAGTTTTTAACCAGTTCTATGTGAAACCAAAAAAATCTAGCATGGTCTTTCTTTTGGACGAGCCATTTGGTGTAATGGTCGAGAAGTCAACTGTTGCACCATAGGTTGCGGGTTCGATTCCCGCACGGTCTAAACATTTGTGTGCATGAAAATGTCTGTTTGTATCGGTCTGGGTGTTTCTATGTATAAATGTAGTAGTAAGTTATGTTTATCCGTTTTCTGGCTCCCAAAGCACAAACTAATGCTTAGTTTGGGGCTAGATGGCGCTGAATGAATAATGCCCAGAGAGATATATTTTTAATGTAACACAAAATCATGTACGATAAAGTAGCTCACCTTCTATAGACACCTGGAACTTTGTTATATATCTCTTACGGAATCGACCAATTGAACTTTGCGTTCCGATAATAATGTTATGTAAATGCTGCTATCAATTTAACGACTTCGTAAGAATGAACATAATATGTTCGTAAATCGATTTCAAAATTGCCTCAATGTAAATTTCGGTGCTATAATGACAGGCTATGATACACTTATAATGTGTTTTATATTATCTAGATGATATAATAAAAATATCTATCAGTCCATTTTATCTAAGTTATTAAGTAAGCATGTAATAAATATCCAATCTTAAAAGTAAGGTTATTGATTCTTGGCAATTTAATTGAACACTAAATTATTTTAATTCGGCGTCTGCCTTTTAGTCACATTGTATATGAAAATATTTTATTGTTTTATAAAATAATAGATAAAGATACAAACAATTTTCAAAAACAAGTTATAGACCATTTTATGAGTATTTGTTATTTTTTTCTACAGTTACTTTAATGCATTATTCTTTATAAATGTCTTTTGGTTTGTACAATTCGCACAAGTAATAAACAAAACGTCAAATAAGAAAAACACTACTTTGAAAATCGATCCCGCCATTTTTCATAGTTTTATCTGGATGATATATTGATTCTCTCCGTAGCTCGATTCGCACGTGCTACGCGACAATGTATTCCAGGAATTCGTACCGATTTAGGGAGGTCGACCGCCGCCGGCTGCAAGTATTTGTCAAACGACAAGATTGCATTCTGCTGCGTAACGCTTGGACACGTTCAACTTTGCACACCGAAGTTGGGCATGACAATTGTATACAATTTATTGAACTATTCGCCGTGTCATGCTGTTGCGAAGTAATTTAATTAACATTGAATTTTAGCAAGTAATGAATGCCTAAACCATACCAAATAATACAATTTCATTGCATGAAAATGTAACAACAAAACCATTATGAAATCAACACGCTAGTTGAAAATTTACACACATATTTGAATTACATTAAAATTACAAAAAAAAAAATGCGTTTGCATATTAGCTATTAAACACCGATTTCCTATGTGAAAAATGAGCAATAGCGTTTTTAACAAACGAAAGAAATCCTATATAATTTGTTACACTATTTCCAGCCACATTGTTCATAGAAAGCGCAATTCGACTTCATCCCTAGTTAATATCACAGGAGATTTGAAACACCTGTACGTCTAACAGAGTTATAAATGTCCCGATCTCTTACGAGCGTCGTACGAGTCACGTACGTAGTCTCACGACAATGTTTCGGTACATTATGTTCCCCAGTGATTACGTGGCTTTAGTCAGCTGCTCGCTACGTGAAGCTGGTTGGTACAAAGACTAATATAGTTTTCAGGACGTAGATTGCAATTTGAAAAGGCGTCATAAAAGTTAAATCTTTTTCGAAACATGAACGTGTTCATCCCATTTTGAAAGATGAGGGTATAAATCATATTACAATGGTATTCAAGCAATTCAATGTTTTTATAGTGCTATAACGGAGAATATCGTTTTATTTTTCAATAACTTTGAAAGAAGCTTAAAGTCACAGTAACCCGTCTGTGATTTCTTAATCACATTTTTGTGACCTAGCTGTCTCATACCCAACTATTTATTACTGAAATTATTTTTTAAAAAAATATGAGAAAGTCAGCTTATCTAAGTAATGCATGTTCTGACTTGTTTACTTATCCAAGACGTAAACGAGTGTCGCTGTGAAAACAAATTGAGGTTTACGTTCCAGCGAAACAACTTCCAATTCCAATATGGCCGCATTGGTGGTCTTTTATTACTAGAAATATTACTTGCTTACTTTCCTTTTCCCCTAATTAGTAAACAGTACGTTTTCCCGGCACCTAACTCCGCCACTAACACATTGCTATTGTTTTGTTTTGCGTTTATTTATTCTGGTCGCGTTCCGTACCCCACCTCCTTTTTGTAGGTTGCGGAGCTAAGAAATTTTTCGGATAAACAAAAAGGGACTTTTTGCTTCATCTCCGTTAGTTATGGGGATTGACTTGGAAGAATAAACGTACGCCCGGATTTTGCATTGGTTGTATTTCTTTTTCAAATGTCATGATTTCAATGGTGATGTGGGTGCGACAGAAAAATTGGGAGGAGCAAAATGAAGATACGATTTGATTGTACCTCTTGTAAAATAGGTAGGTTAAGGATTTGGTAAGATTGCGGATAAAAATAAGTGTAATAAATCTTTTTCTTTTTTAAGGCACTTGGATAAAATATTTAACAACGAACAACATAAATGAGATTGTTTTTTTTTTAAATCCTTAACCACAAGCTAGCCTTACAAAGCTATTTCATTTTCATGAACATAATAATTTACAATGTTTATTATGTTATGATAAGATGTACGAGTTGTATAATGCTTTATTCTTATTTATGGTCGAACATTTTCTGAATTCCAGTCAAACTTTGCAATCAAACTTTCAGTAAACAAAAATTCATTGGAGATTTTTTTAAAGAAAATAGCACCGAGCAAAATTGCACGGCACGTTTTGAATAGAGTGAATCTACCTCCTCCATATTTACTAGCTTCGAGTGAAAAACCAATCGTACCCGATCTCAGGGTCTTATAAAATATTGAGATAGAACTGTTACATATAGCCTCCCACAGTTTTCATATGGTAGCATACGCGTTTGTCGGTCTCCTTCCAGCAAATATATTGTTTTCTCTAACAACTATCGGTTTGTTATGTTTATCCTTTTCTATGATAAGGATATCTTTGATGTTTTGTTGGGATAGGGGTGCGTATTGTGACTGTGTTTATTGGATATTTTCTTTTCTAAACATTTTGTGTCAATAATATGAGAAATTTTCAATAGAATTTTGCTTTCTTGAATGATGGTGACTAGAGCAAGGCCAGATTTTCTCTCTTTAAAAATTACAAGCTGAATATTGATTAATGCGAAATAAGTATTCGTGTTATCTAGACTAAGTTTATTGATGATTTGCTCCACTGAAACATAACCTTATCAATGGAAAAAGTAATAAATATGTTTCAAAACTAATAGTTATTTAAAATCCCCTGTAGTTTTTTAAGCTAACATTGTGCGTTATCACTTTAGACATTTTATGATCTTGTTTATAAAACAGATCTTCTCAATTTCAATACAATCCTTTTCGTTATCATCATTTTTATCTAATGCCTTAGATATTATATCTTCTTTAATATCTATAGAAAGTACATTAATCTCATATATATCCGATAGAGCGACATAATTAAACCATTCCAAACCTCTTGGAACATGAATAACATAAATTCATACCAAGTTTTAGTGAGCGTCTGAATGGTCAGTGGAAATAAAACGAACATAAATACAGCCAGATGGCGTTCCGACATGGAGTGTTATAAAAATTATTATCCTCAGATGTCTATTAAAATAAAGTTATTACTCGGGACATGTTTCACAATAGTAATAGGTTGAAAATGGAGCGGTCAAAGTATTCTATTATTTAAATAGTTTTGTGTCTACGACAGTTTGTATTTTCTTTATGGGTTATTTATTTATTTTTTTTTTTTTTTTTTTTTTTTTTCTTTTATTAACGGCCCTCTGACATAGTCAGAGTCTTTTTTATGCATATTTTTTTTTTTATTTGCTTTGCTTGTTGTTTTCTATGTTTGCTATCCTAAGTTAGTATAATACATAACTTAGTACATAATAGTCTTAGAAGGTAAGAGTATATAGAAGGTAGTATTAGAAAAAAGAAAGTTTGAGAATCAACTTTATATTTACAATGATTGGCTCGCTCTAGAACTTCGCTTATTTAAATTAGAAATTACTTACATATAATATTAATTTTTTTTTTTTTTTTTTTTATATTTTATTTAATTTTTTTTTTTTTTTTGGGGTTTTCTTTATATATTTTTTTTTTTACTTTTTTTTTTTTTTTTTCTTTTTTTCTTTTATATATTATAAAAAATGTATAATTTATTTATATACACAATTTATTTACATATTTACATTGCCCATTTATCTTGTTTTATTACGTAGTATGACCTTATTGCAGATTTCTATACAGTAATTAATAAATTCTTTTTGAGTATCTTTAAACTTAATTAGTTCTTTCATATTTTCAATTGTTATTGTAACTCCTAGTTTCTGTTCAAGATTTTCTCTTTCTATTATGTGTATGGGGCATTCTATTATGATATGAGGAACTGTTTCATTCTTGTCCGGTTCACAGGCGCATGCAGGGCTCTCTTTGCATTTAAATCTATGCAAGTACTCTGAGAACCCTCCGTGCCCTGACAGTATTTGTGTTAAAATTCCTGCAGGTTTAAGTTGACGAACCAGTTTGTACGAATCTTTTATATTTGGTAAAAATAGTTTTGTTGTTGATGCCGTGGTGCCGCTTTTGTATCTTTCGTCCCATTTTTCCACTGATTCTGCGCGTATTTTTTGTTTCAAAAATGAGATGGGACATAAGTCATAATCCGGTTTTTTGCGCAGTTTAAGAGCTGCATCTTTAGCCAATTCGTCTGCTCGCTCGTTTCCCATAAGTCCTGCATGAGCTTTAACCCAGTACAAGCGTATTTCTTTACTATGGTTTTGTGCTTCCTTTAATTTAGATCTTATTTCTACTGCCAGTGGGTGTAGTATTTTATAGTTGGCTATTGCATTTAGTGTAGCTCGTGAATCACTGTATATACCAATTTTGGTGGCTCTCATTTTTAAAGTTTCTTTCACAGCGCTACACACCGCCAAAAGTTCGGCTTGGTAGACCGTACAGTAAGACGGCAGACAAAGTTTGATGGCTTTAGTTTCTTTATTTGCTTTCCATATTGTCAACGCTGCTCCAACTTTGCCATCAATTTTGCTGCCGTCCGTAAATATCTTGACATCTTCGTCATTGTTACGATCCACTTGATCTTGGTCCACCAGGCATTCAAACTGTATGGCTGCGTGCATTGCTGGATGGGGAAGATCTGCAAATTGCACCGGATGTTCCATCTCCCGATCATTCAGTCCGCTGTCAAGTACTCCCCTCTTAGCTTCAAATAGAGTGGCTGCCTCCTCGATTCTTAGGTCCAGGGGCAGTATACCTGACAGAACTAGTGCTGAATTATGGGAGATGGTCCGATACGATTTACAAATCTTTTGTGCAAAGCCCCGTTGAACTGTTTGCAGTTGCTTGCGGATCCCTATTTTGTGTGTAGCATGTGCCCAGGTACTTGCTGCGTAGAGGATGATGGGTTCTACGGCTGCTGTGTAGATGGTTCTTATGACCTCGGAGTGGAGTCCCCAACTTGCTTTGGCGGCTCTTGCGAGTTGTTTATGAACTTCAAGGGCTCTTCGACATACATCCGCGGAGTGCTTTTTAAAATTAAGTTTTTTGTCAATAGTGAGTCCCAGAAGTTTCATATGTTCAGTTGTAGTAATCTGGGTTCCTCCCATGCTTAGAACTGGTACGTCATATTTGATTTTCTTTGTCAAAGTCATGGCTTGTGTTTTGTGAGGAGCAAATCTTAATTTATTCTTGACGCCCCAGTTCCATACATGCTCCAAAGCTAAGGCTGCCTGCATCTGGATCTGTTCCGCATTGTCGCCATCAAATACCAGGACTACGTCGTCGGCAAAAGCCTGGCAATAGTAGCCGTGGTTCTCCATTGAGGTAAGTAAAGAGTCCAACAGGATGTTCCATAAAATTGGGCCTCCGATGGAGCCCTGGACACATCCCTTGGTAGTTGTTCTGGTTACCTCTTCTCCGGCGTATCTCAGATTTACGGTCCTATTTGACAAATAGCTGTCAATTATTCTACGAAGGTTTATTGGACATTTTTCTTCTGCCAGTCGGGTTCTAATTGCTGGCCACCAAGCGTTGTCAAATGCACCCTCTATATCTAGCGATACTATTGTTACTATCTTTTTATTTTTTAGGTGCTTATTGATTTCTTGTAGCAAGTTATAGAGGGCTTCCTCTGTGCTCTTTTGGGGCATAAACCCGTACTGGCGGGCGCTTATTCTGGGCACGAGGTGCCATTTTAATCGTCCCACTAACATCTTCTCCAGAATTTTACCAAGGATCGGTAGTAGTCCGATGGGCCTATAAGATTTTGGGGTCTGGTAGTTATCCTTCCCTGGCTTTCTCAAAACGATCACTGTAGCATTTTTCCAAATTTCTGGAAAGTAAGACAGCTGTAGTGATTTATTTGAAAGTGCCAAGAAAAGTTTCGGGTTTTGCATTATGACGTATTTGCAAATATCAGAGCTTAAGCCATCGCCACCCGGAGCTTTTTTGGGGTTGAATTCGTCAACTACCGTTGTGAGTTCTTTGAGAGTAAATGGTGGATCTTCCGGGTCTGTACAGTTCCCGTCGTTCACTCTAGTGGCTAAATCGCGTGTTGCTCGTTGTTCTGCGTTGTCGTTTTCTGGTAGATCTGGTGGGTAAAATGTTTCTGCCAGTAGTATTGCAGATTCTTTTGGGGACAGGGATTTTCCATTTTCTTTAAGTGGTATATCTTCAACTCTTTTCTTAGTCCTTGCTATTATTCTGTAAATCCCTTCCCAGAGTCCTTCACGATCTTGTCTTTGGCAGAAATCCTTCCAACTCTGTATTTGTGCACTTTTGGCTTTACTTTCATATTCTTCCTTCTTTTCTAGATATTCTGTTACTACTTTCTGTCTTCTAACTGGTGCTGCACATCTTATTCTTCTTCTTCTAGTGTTTACTTCTCTTTTTAGGGAGGCTAGTTCCTCAGACCACCATGGTATATTTGTTTTCGTATTATTTTTAAGTAGTGGTATATTTTCGTCACAAGCTTTATTTATGTTGTCTGTCCATTTAGTTACTAATATTTCTAATTCCTCTGCGTTATTTATATTGTTAATTGTATCTATATTTATGTTAGCTTCTTCGTTTAATTGGTTAAGTTTCTCATTCAAATCTGTCCATTTCGCTTTCTTTGTATTGTATTTTCTCGTTGTTCTCTTAGTATTTATTCCTGTACTTCTTTCCAGTTTTATGTCAAACATTATTGCATTGTGGTCTGAGCTTACCAGTCCTCTCTCTACTCTCCAATCTTCTATGAGATCGAGGACGTCCGTAGAGCAACCAGTCACGTCTACGTAGCTAGTCAATTCTCTTCCTCCCCGTATCGTGTCGAAAGTGGGTATATCTCCCGTATTTAACACGTGAAGGTCCAGTTCCCATAAAGTCCCGCACATATCATCCCCTCTGTGATCTATGTTGGGACTGCCCCACCACGTGCTTTTTGCGTTTGCATCTCCACCAAGTACTAATTTGTATTTGCTCAACTTAGTTCTTATTTGTTTAATCTGTTCCAGATAAGGGCCAATGGGTAGATCAGGCTCAAAGTAAAATGAAATAGCAACTATCTCCCAGGCTTTGGTTCTGATCCTTACCACTACGATATTGTTTGTGGTGAGTTCTGGGTACTGTATAATGTCTAATTCAGCATCGTGTATAACTATGGCTGCTTTAACAGTTCCCTCTCCAGGATCTGGGTTATTTATTTAACACTTAAGATACGAAGTCTCCTTACTAGGGTATTTTGTAACTTCTTAAAACAAGTGGTAAAGAAAGGAAATTCTTGGCTTGATTCTCTTTTCTGACTGATTGAAGCGGAGATGGTCAAAAGCGCAAGCGTACCCTGACCAGATCACAAAACGTTCAGAGAAAGAGAAAGAATTGTGCATTTTTTATAATTTACAATATTTGCCACACACTCTTGGGTCCGTGCCTTTGTTACGTTGATTTGGTTAGTGTTAGTTATGTTGTTTCGCGCTGAATTGTGCATTTGGTTGTGACTCTTAATGTTGTGGGTTCCAGTCACCAAACAGAATTTGATAAAATTGTGAAATATCTATTTGTATGTCAATATTTATGTTTTTTTTTAAATCTTGTGTCATATGCTGCTATAGACCGCTCAAAACACTGTTTCGTTTTCTCGATCTTTAAATAATCGATAAAGGTAGTTACTACATAATCCAAACAGAAGCTACACAAATGTTCGTCGATTGTTTGTCCTTGGCTGGGTTCAAACGACCCCTGGTACGGGGCAGGGTCACTACCAAACACGCCATTGATCCAATAAGCATTGTTGTGAAATTGACCTTTACAAGTGTTGGGGCGAAATATTGCGACCAATTTGGTGTAACCGTTGAAAAGTCTGCTATTATCCCAGAGGTCGCGGGTTCAATCCCCATATTATATGACATTTTGTTTGTGCGTTTGTATCGTTTCAGTGTTTTTATGAAAAGTCCTGTAGTGAGTATAATGATTGGCCCGTAGGCACATTTGCCCTATACGCCAGGGGTCTTGGGTTCGAATCCCAATCAGGAAAACATTTTGTAGCTGACACCGGCTCGTCCCAATCGGGTGTGAAGGGGAAACCAGGGGAGTTTAGTGGGTAGTGGACGCTTTAGGCTCGAGTCCCACACACGGCCACAGGTTTAGCTAGCCTGCGGTTATGGTGCTTTACGCATTCTCCTCCGAAAAAAACAAGTGTTGCCAGAACAAAGTCAAAGAGATAGTAGCCTACCACTGGTGGAATCTGCCAATGCCTCTACTCTTTCCAAGTTGCAAAAAAATGAAAAATTCGTGGTATTAGCAAGGATAATGAGGGAAACGTGCCATGACCTTCACTGCCCCCACCCCAGTTATGACGGAAGGGGTCGGTTTGTTTATCGTGTGTTTTTCGCTGGCAGTAAAATAAGACCCCTTTTCACTGGCAACCCAATTACTTTTTACGATAGCGGTGATGTAGCTTTGATATTGAGACTGTTGCCATCCCCGGGCTGCGTTGTGTAACTTTTGACTTATTTTAACGATGCTACTGGGTACGTTAAGTGAAAGCCTTAACGAACCCAGTAGCATCGTTAAAATAAGTCAAAATAATAATATAGTTAGCCTACTAAAATATTCAACCAGCTATCTACTTCTTAATACCTTGACCGCCTCCGTGGAACAGTGGCTAAGCCGCTCGGGCTTAAAAACCCGGTTCGATTCCCGCCATGGCCTGCATGGGTGTGTTTGGTGGTAGGACTGTTGTGACCCACCGTGTCTAAAAAAGTGAGAAAATAGGGAGTACAACATCTGTTTTAGTACACTCATTTGTGCACTGGCAACGAAGTATTCTTTATTTTGTTCAATTAATAGGATGTTTTCTTTTTTATTACAAGGACAACAAAAGAGTATCAAAAAAGAGATACGTGCCACTCCAATAATAAATATGTCAAAGGAAAATACGTTCATAATTTTATAAGCGTATATTTTGTTTCTACTCCCGTCGTCTCTCACATCGATTCGTTGGTCAAAAGTGCCCTTTATTCGGTACAGCTGAAACCATTTTTTTTTTTTTTTTTTTTTCAAATGGGCTCTATCCCGCGCCCGTTTGCGGCGCGGTGATTCTGCCAATGTCAAGTAAATGAGGGAGTTTCTATTTGCGTTAAAACATTGGTGTTATGATGTTTTAACGCTTCATGGAAACACTGGAGGATACTCTCAAGGTCACGGGGGAATGGACGCCATTGCGGTAAGAGCGTCTCATCTACCGATGAGACACACTACACGCAATACCCGTCCATTCAGTCAATTTGTTTCAATTTTCTTATTTATGACACTTCGTTACACTTTACTGAATGAAAATCACACCACTTTTCAACACCAAACTGCACTAGATCACAAATAAAAAGATTTAAAACTAAAAGACGCGTGGACCCATCGCCTACCCTCCAGTGAATCTCAGCTGAAACCATGTTTTGCGTCCTGTTAGAAACTAGAGTTGCCAAAATGTCGATAGTTTCGCTATCGATAGTTGACATTAGAAACTAGTAACAATATCGATACTCTCGATAGTATTATTAGGTCAAATTAACCAATACTATCGATAGTATCGATTGTTTCGAGCCATTTGGTGTAATGGTTGAAAAGTTAGCTATTTTACCAAGAGGTAGCGGGTTCGATCCCCGCACGGTACAAACATTTGTGTGCATAAACATGTCTGTTTTTATCGGTCTGGGTGTTTCTATGTATAATATGTATGTCTTTACAGAAAAAAGTATACAAGTAATGTTTATCCGTTGTTTGGCACCCATAGTACAAGCTATTCTTAGTTTGGGGATGGAAGGCGCTGTGTAAATGAAATCCAGGGTTATTTATTTATAATTATTTAAAACTATATATAGTATCGAACTATCGAACTTTAGAGAGACGTCCAGAGATTTTGAAATGACGTCAGCTACCGATAGATTATCGATAGTTCAGCGATAGTAGACTATCGATACGTACGCAACTCTATTTTGCATCCTGCTAAAACAAAACAATGGAACAAGCCCATCTGTTTCGGTACGGGTGCAAACTTCAAAACACTCGCAGACTTCGAAAGTGGAATACGGTATATTTTTCACCGGCAAGTTAAAAGAAAAAAAAAGGGTTCAAAGCAATATTACGCGTGTTCTCAGTGTCAAAGCGATCGATGAGATATCGCAGTAATTGGGCTGCAATGAAATTGACGTTTTTAGAGATCTGCTGTGCAGTAGTTAAAAAAATTATGATGAAATGATATAATATTACTTTGATGAGTGATTTGGTGTTTGAAAAGTCGGATATTATATCAAGGCGGCCTCTTGGGGCGGGTTCGATCCCCGCACGGTACAAACATATTTTGTGTGCATGAACATGTCTGTTTGTATCGATCTGAATGTTTCTATGTTTATTAATTATGACGTAATTGTTTATCCGTCTGGTACCCATAGCACAAGCAAATGCTTAGTTTGGGGCTAGATGGTGCTGTGTGAATAGTGTCAAAATATTTATTTATTTAACAAAGTTTGTATAGAGTCCTCTATTCTGAAATACACTTTTTACTTTTCGTTGAGATCATAAATTACCCTCTAAAAAACAAAAAAATCACATATAGCCAACGATTGTCCGAAATGCAATTCAAGCCTTTGTAATACCGATCGTGAATCCCGCACACCTTGCAAAATATTCTAAAAACCCAATATACCAATACACTCCGATCCATAAATCCAGTAGGACATGACTGAAAAAAGATTTATCGGTGTTTTAATAACAGACCGCTAAACAACTCGGACTATAAACAAAATTCATTGCTGGTCCGGTACGGAACTAAAAAATAATGCTGTAAATAAAGCAGAAACGGTGAGTATAAACCAGTGAAAAATATACTTAAACTTCGGGAATAATGAATGAGGAATAGTGTTCGGGAACTGCATTGTGATAGCCGGGAGTTTGTGAAAAACTGTTTCTAATGCAGTTTTAAAATTGCAGTATCTAACTTTCATCAATAAAAAATTTCTCACGGGGACAAAATGGTTTCTTTTTTTTAACTATATTGGGTACACTTGAAAACAGACACTCGAAGATCAGATGAGTCTACAGTCTGGCAGCACATTGAGGAACGCTTCCAGGTGAAGCGTCCCTCAATGGAATAGGCCGCAGTGGCCGCTTACCATCAGGTGTGCTGCGTGCCTGTCTGTCAATAGACCTAATAAAAAAAGAAACTTTTTTGGTAGTAGAGTGGAGGTATTGAAAGGCAATAGGATTATCTTTTAATAGAAATAGGGGGCTAGCACGAATGGACACGTTTCGTGGGATGGCCCGATACTAGATAGATCGTGTAGGGTGATGATGAGACTTGATGACAAACTAAATTTGTCGTGGATTAAATCCGCCTTGGGTCATGTTAGTGGTAGAACTTTTTTAGAGTCTGATTTGCTAGTGAACTATGCTTTCATCATCATTTACTTAAGAGCTTCGATGTACTCTGCCGGCACCTCTCCATTATACGTCATGGCATCTACTTTTTATATTATCATCTGTTGGACGTAACCTCGTTTAGGTCTTCCTATTCCATGTTAAGCTATTTTTTGCCAGCAATATAGTTATGGTGTACACTTGAAGGCACCATCAGTGTGTGGCAGCACATTGAGATATAATGCTTTCTGTGTAATTTTCACCCGTGAAATTTCGTGGCGAGTAGTAATAAATGTATAACATTTTGTATAGATCGCATCTAAGAAATATACAGGGTGTTCGGAAGAACGTTGAACATACGATAATGGGGGGTAGTTGGGGTGGTCTGTTAACTAACTAGCTCAAAAGATTTCACCTAGGTCTCAAGATTTTTATTTAATTTTTTTTTTTTTATATATTTCTATAATTTTTCGGTTTTGTACCTTTAAACCCGTCTAACTTTTTTTTTAATGACCAGATCCAAATAATTTTTTCATTATTGGAATCTTAGTGATTGGTAGGTCCCTTTAAATAAAAAGTTGTAAATTGCACATTGCTAGAAACAAAGCTATGGGCCCTCAAACATAAAATAAGAGTTGAAACAAATTTTGAATCTCAACTTCGCGTAGCATTTAAAAAATAAATAAAAGGGATGGATGACTTCTGATTTGTTAAAAACATCTCCAAAGTGTGAGCTTTCTAACGATATGTCGTTTGTTTTGATATCTTTTTTGGAACCAAAATTATTCGATGTTTTTTACCCAGGCGGACCATTTCGACGAAAATCTACATACGTGAAAACTTAAATGTTTTGCGAAATTTATCAATGCAAAGGTCAAAATAACGAATTACTGGGATAGTGACATAAAGCAGGTAGATTTTTTCTCACTCTTGCACAAATAACGGCTATCTTTTCTCTCTTTCACTCTGTGTGGAATGCGCGGCGAGTGACGCTTCCCAAGAAGGTAATAATAATAATGTTTCACTCTAGTACACTTACATCGTAGCTTTCCTCTCTTTCGCTTTCGGAACAGGCGACTCAGTGTCAGTGACAGAACCAAAGAGGACAGAATTCTTAGTCGGGACTTAACTGCCTCTGCGATCATACGTGCCCTTTGTGCCTACTCTTGTTACAGTTATCTTCGTTTCGTATTATTGTTATCAGTTGTTTTGTTAAGTTTTGTTATTTCTGTTACGTTTGTTAATCGGTAAAATGACTTCATTTACCAATGAGGAATATGCGGACATTTTAATGGCATATGGAAGAGCTAACTCCAATGCGCGGGAAGCGCGTAGAATTTATCAAGAACGAAGATAACTGTAACAAGAGTAGGCACAAAGGGCACGTATGATCGCAGAGACAGTTAAGTCTCGACTAAGAGTTCAGACACTTACACTGAGTCACCTGTTCCGAAAGTGAAAGAGAGGGAAGATACGATGTAAGTGTACTAGAGTGACACATTATTATTATTACCTTCTTGGACAGTTAAGTCTCGACTAAGAGTTCTGACACTTACACTGAGTCGCCTGTTCCGAAAGCGAAAGAGAGGGAAGATACGATGTAAGTGTACTAGAGTGAAACATTAGTTTTATTACCTTCTTGGGAAGCGTCACTCGCCGCGCATTCCACACAGAGTGAAAGAGAGAAAAGATAGCCTTTATGTGTTCAAGAGTGAGAAAAAATCTACATTCTTTATGTCACTATCCCACTAATTTGGTATTTTGACCTTTGCATTGACAAATTTCGCAAAACATTTAAGTTTTCACATAAGTAGATTTTCGTCGAAATGGTCCGCCTGGGTAGAAAACATCGAATAATTTTGGTTACAAAAAAGATATCAAAACAAACGACATATCGTTAGAAAGCTCACACTTTGGAGATGTTTTTAACAAATCAGTAGTCATCCATCCCTTTTATTTATTTTTTAAATGCTACGCGAAGTTGAGATTCAAAATTTGTTTCAACTCTTATTTTATGTTTGAGGGCCCATAACTTTGTTTCTAGCAATGTGCAATTTACAACCGTTTATTTAAAGGGACCTACCAATCACTAAGATTCCAATAATGAAAAAAATATTTGAATCTGGTCATTAAAAAAAAAGTTAGACGGGTTTAAAGGTACAAAACCGAAAAATTATAGAATATTATAAAAAAAATAATTAAAAAAAAATCTTGAGGCCTAGGTGAAATCTTTTAAGCTAGTTAGTTAACAGACCACCCCAACTACCCCCCATTATCGTATGTTCAACGTTCTTCCGAACACCCTGTATAAGTAGGTTCTTTCTATGCATTTACCCCATTTCCTAGGATAGTTTTATAATATTTTCATTAAGAACCAAAATAGTGAAATCGCAAACCCGCAGCGGCCTACACATAAAAATATTTTTATGACTGCTCTGCCTTTATCAGTTTACATGCAAAGGCGGCGTTGTCGTAAAAACACAAAAAGTCGAAAGTCTTTCTTTGTATGGAGATTTACCGTCCGAACCTCAGTGGATTCTTATAAAATGCTTCTTTTGCATAAAATGTGACCATAAATTCAAAATTTCTGCAGTGGATGTGTTATATTAAATATACAACCATGAAACTTCCTCTTGATTTAAAAATATATTTTTTCATTTCGATTGACAGACACGAACTCTACCATAAATAAATCATTTTGTTTGTTCTATTGTATATTTGTTTGTTTTATTCTATTTTTTTTTTGTGTTACTTTTTAATATTTTCTCTTAACTTAAAATTGTGTAAATAAACAGAACCGGAGCAAAATTATTGTTAACTCACCCATAGTTTTGCAATTCAGGTCTTCGAGCCTAGTGCAATTACTACAGCAATTTCGTTATATTTTGTAAGTGCTTTTATGAAATAAACATTTTATTTATTTATATTTATTTATATCAAAAAACTGTTTTAAGTATCAGTCAGGTTCTATTTTAACAATTAAGTTGAATATTTGTGCTAAGATAAAGGAATTAACCCCGCACTAATTAATGTTTAGCACACGCAATGGAGTGGGCAATTGCTATCCATCCCATTAGTTTCAGCTAATTGTGTGCGTTTCATTACACAGGGGATGATATCCCGTATTAACATTGGCAATATATTTTATTTATTTGAAGGAAACAGATGTACGGTATGAGTACTTGTATCAGCTTATTAAAGTCCTATTGAAATTAAGTCATATTCACAATGATTGGAACTGGGTTAATTACCACTTTCACAATTATTCCGCCTTCCCCCCACATTCCCAGGATCTAAAGTATCTCTATATTATCCTTATTTTACCCGGGGATAGTGTAGTTTCGAACAAACAAATCTACATAATTATATTTCCTTTCATTAAGATCAATCAACATTATTTATAGGAATAATAAATTGTTTTTCTTGTCAACAGGTGAAATATGCTCCCAAAGTGAAAATATTCATCAAATCTGGAGTGAATGGAAAAGTTCCCGAAGGAGAAGATATCATTATAGGTGAGATATATTCATATTATTATCAAATTAATAAAAAAGGGTATCATCATTTATTTATATTATGGGCTTCGATTCCCGCCTTTGGTCTGATTGTTGGTAGGACTATTTTCACAGTCTTACTGGCCAGCTACCCTACAGTTAAAATCTGCTGCCATAACATGGTCTGGCTGTATTCCGGCAATATTAATGTGAGAGCATGTAAACTTGAAATTAACGGCTCGAAGATCAGACGAGCCTATAATGCGGCAGCTTCGCTTCTTGTTAAAGTTCCCTCAATGGAATAGGCCACAGTGGGAGCAACAAAAGTTTCTGCTGTTTTTTCTGAATATTATTAGGAAGGTCGAAAAACAATATTTCTATTTCGGAAGAAAAACAGGGAATATTTAATAACAGCGAAACAATACGGTAATCCAAGATTAGCGAGTATTAATGAGATAAAGAATGAGGAAATTGGGGAAAATATTATTTTTCCTTGGCTTCGATATTAAAACTTTTAATTTCGCACGTGTTCGTATAATTTGACATCGCTTAAATTATTAGACGGGAGACTTCTCCGATTACTTTCGCGTCTGGGAAAATTTGTCTGAACGAATATTTAAAATATATTTTTAAAACGTTTTATGATATTAATAACAGTTATTAGCGGAATGAATATTTATCGGAGGGATGTTGAATATTTTTTATTTTTTTATACTAGGTCAGTTGGCAGACAGGCACGCAGCCCACCTGATGATAAGCGGTCATTGCGGCCTATTCCATTGAGGGACACTTTATCAGGAAGCGTCGCTCAATGTGCTGCAAGACTGTAGGCTCATCATTCTGATCTTCGAGCCTTTCATTTCAAGTGTACTGGTTCCCACATTAATGTTGCATTTCACCTGTGGCGGTGGTAGCTAGTCAGTCGGACTCTGAAAAAGTCCTACCATCAACAAAATCCTTCGTTGTTTCTGATATCCTTAACACAAGAGCTTAAGCTACTTACTTTGGCGTCAGATCAATGTACAAGTATAATATTACGATGTTATACAACATTAATTTATTCAATCAATATTGATGGCGGAATACTTTACGCTATTAATAAATGAATGAAATTATCTTTCTGGGTAAATATTTATAATTTATCAGATTTATTAAAATATTTTATTTTCTAGCTTGCCGAGCGGATGCGAACCCATCGAACCTCACATTCAAGTGGTATATGAACGATGAGCCTATCATCGGGAACACTACAGAGTTGGTGAGTAATAAAATTAAATATTTATAAATAAAACTAGGATTTTGAGTCCCACAGGTGATTTTATTACGTATATTAATTTTATTAGTTCAGCCTGCTTTCTGTCATTATTTATATTACATCACTCTTAAAAAGGCTCGATCTTCAGATAAGCCTATTAGAGTGTGCCAGTACATCTGATTTATAATAGACATAGAAACAATTGTACAACAATGGGCAGACTTAAAATCATGTGGCATTCTTTACCAGTCAACTTTTGGGTTAGGCATAGAAGAATAGTGGGCAGAGCAGTAGGTATAAAAAAAAAACATTGGGTGAAGAATTTTAGTGAAGGATCAATCAATAGACTTGGTTAGTCTGTTACTTACTTGTAATAGACTTCAAACAATGGTTTTCATAAAAACCTTGCTCTAAAATCAACGAAATATGAAGTGTTTAGCTTGCCACAAGTCATTTATAACGCATGTAATCTATAGTCGAGTCATTTTAATAGGTCACATTTGACAGTTCATTTTTATGCAAAGAAACATTATAACTTACGCTAAAAACTCAAGAAAACAACATCAGTTCCATTTAATACAAATATTTATTTAGAAAATTAGACTCTACTCCTGATGTACATAATATGTGTTAAGTAGCGCTTTTCTTTGCATAAATGAACTGTCAAATGTGGCCTATTAAAATGACTCGACTATAGGTATAATGCATTCCTATTGCAAAATCTATGAAGTGTGGGTCCGCATTACCCTTTCATAGTATTCGATGTTTGTTTCCAATTAGCCTGTGAGGTGTGCCAATGGCACACAGATAGTACATTTAATCAGGTGCAATTTCTATAAGGGTGAATGCTGACGATGTAAACAAAATTACTCGAATTGGTTATTTGCGTATAAGCTTTTTATAAATCAAAGAGTCAATTTGTATGATATTCTTGATGAAATGTAGAGCCTAAATAGCTACTAGTCTTCGATTTCGATATTAATGGATAAAAGTTAATACTAACGTGAATTTGTATTTACATAGAAAATCAACGGTATACTATAATTATCACAGATTCTGTGGCCTTATATTTTCACTTTATCAGGAAGCATTATTCAACATGATGTTTTTTGCTCTACTGATGTATAATAAGTTCCTCTGATCTACGAGCTACTACTATTGAAATGAAATTCCAATATATAGTAGTATGCCTCACATTAATATTTTCGGAACGTAGTATGTTCAAGGAAATGGGCTAATGTCATGTTAATAAAACATGTAAATAATAGGTCGATTTTGAAAATTTGATATAGATTTTCTTTTTGACATATGAGACATTTTATTCTTAATTTGAATCTAATCGTACTATTACATATTATTATTTCGTATTTATGATATTAGTATTGATTTTAGTGGGAATATTGGTATTGTACATAACAGTACTGTAGTAACCTGGAAACCTATATCTAATTTCAATACTAATTTGACACTGACTGTACCGTACAAAAATAACAATACTAACATAGTTTACCAAGTGGGATTAGTAGGTACTATCGAGGTCACGCGCGCGTGATCACCCTAAAGGCTAAAATCCTGTGCAGTATTTTCACGTTTACAAGCGCCGCTCCTAAGAAGTCACGATGCGCGTGCACGGTATATTTTTCCAAAAGTGATCACGCGCGGGAGGCCTCGATCGTACCTACAGTTTGAGGTTTACCAAATGGAAAGTTTACCATATGGGAAGTAGCCAGTTTGGTAGCTTCAATACTAGAAGGAACGGAACGGAAGATAAAAGATAAAAAAAACACCTTCTCTTTCTCTCGTCTGTGCCCAGCCTACTGTTAATCAATCGTGTCTATTACTGTGGCGGATGCAAACAGACTTTAGCGCTTTGATGCTCAGTTGAGGCACATTCAGAATTAATATCAGCTGGCCTGATCGTAATTGATACAACATTTCGGTTCTCTTTGGAACTTCAGCCAACGGTAATGTTTTATGTGGTTTTTCTTGAAGGTGTGCTATCTTTTTGAATCCATTTAATAAGAACTGTTACTTATTCTATAGGATTATTGAATATCGTAGTGATTTAATAGTTAAAACGAAGACAGGCCCAATGACGCTTTTCATGATATTTTTGACATAATTTATTTGGCACTCAAATATAAATATAATATAAACCACAACAAATAAAGAATTTGGTGGTTTAAGTAACTGTCCTTTATCTCGGGGTCCTGGGTTTATTTCCTGGTCTAGCAAATATTTTTTATTTTATATGAACATAGCTAAGGATTGTAATCACTAGCGCGCCTCTTCTAGCCTAAGGGTTAACCTGCGGGCGAGGGTAGCTCCCTAACGCCCGCATTGCACAGGTCACCCGAGCCCATCTGAGGGTCACTTCGTTTCTCGGGTGGCCCTCCCTAGGCGCCACCCCGACTTGAGGCCCGCTTGGGGGTACCCGGGGATAAGCTGGTCAATAGCCACAAGGCTGGCACCGGCCAGTTCCAATCGGATGTGAAGGGGAAACCGGGGAAGTTTAGTGGGTAGTGGACGCTTTAGTCTCGAGTCCCACACTCGGCCGCGGGTGTAGCTAAAAAAAGGATTGTAATCACTAAAACTTAGCAAGTGAGGAGTTTAAGCCGATAGATATAATTGTGATGATACCTTATTATCAAAGATTGACGTCTTTGCAGGACAGTGGAACATTAAAAGGCTAAAATCTCCCCTTTTTATAAGTTACATGTGTAGTTAAAACTATGTGAAAGATGATTAACACAGTATTATTTCCACAGAAAATCTACAACATATCAAGAAAGTACAACGATGCAATCGTTAAATGCGAAGTCTACAATGACGTTGGGAAAAGTGAAGAGTCAGAGACTTTAGAAATTACCTGTAAGTACTTTTTAATGGCATCTTAAGTTAGCGTTTCTAGGACATAAGTACTTAGTTACTCCATTTGAAGAACGATTATTTGTAATTAGGGTAGTTTTTTGCAAGCCAATTGCAAGTAAAATGCAGTGTACCTCGTTTTTTAATAGGGAGGGAGGGGGAGAAGTAGAACATAATTGACATTTTCTATTTTATGTATGTTGCGTTTTACATTTTATGAGAGATAAGTATTTCTTTCTGTTTGTAATTTGAGACGATTTATATTGAAAACTTTATTATCTGAAATTATAATTCTTTTTTAAATTGTGTTCTAAAACGACCCTGTCAAAAGCACGTCAGACGTAGCACTTTGGACTTTGTACCGCTCTTATGTCGTGGGCATAAGTGCTATTATCGAACTGCAAGTGTTAACCGTGATGTACTGTTGACTGTACTACGTTATCTAGTTTTACTATTAAATTATTTGTTTTGGTTCGGTTGGATTTGATTTTAATTCGACAGTTTATTTGGATGATGAAATTAAATCGATTCCTATTTTCTTGTACCTAATACAATTATTAAACAAGGTCATAAAAATAACTTTAATCTCTTGATATACAAATCTAACGCCCGGTTCACACATGCTCCGTTTTACTGTTCCGTTTTATCGTATACGTTTTTTTTCATCGATGGCGTATGTAGATGTTTGAGCGACTTCACACATGGCACAGTATTCTGTATTACACTATTTCCTTTGATGCGCCAATTGATTTGACTTAATTGAAAACTAATTTGATGATTTTTTTTTGTTGTAATTACTAGAACTAGACAACATTTTTCGAAATCACCAAAATAACGTTAAATCCTATGAAATAAGTATCTAATTCACTATTTCCATAGATGCACCATCATTCCGAAACCGGCCGAGAGACGTGGAAGCGGAAGTAGGCACTCCCGTCACGCTCGGTTGCGACGTTGACGGATACCCCGCGCCAGAAATAAGATGGCTCCATCACGAAGAGGATCAGATGATCGTAAGTCAACCGTTTTATTTATATGTTTGTATTTGTACCTACAAGGTTCCCGCCTTGACTCTACAATGGTGTAACTAAATACGATCATTGACAATTTTTGAGGAATGCGTTGTAGACCTTTGACGGCCTCCGTGGAACAGTGGCTAAGACCCGGAGGTCGTGGGTTCGATTCCCGCCTAGAGTCTGGTTGGTGGTAGGGCTTTCTCAGAGTCCGAATGGCTAGCTACCGACCCCACAGGTGAAATCTTCCGCCCTGGCTGTGTTCCGGCAGTGTTAATGTGAAAGCCAGTACACTTGAAATCAAAGGCTCGAAGATCAGATGAGCCTACAATCTGGCAGCACATTGAGCGACGCTTCCTGTTGAAGTGTCCCTCAATGGAATAGGCCGCAGTGGCCGCATACCATCAGGTGGGTTGCGTGTCTGTCTGCCAACTGACTTAGTATAGAAAAAAAGGCCCCCGGCCGCGTTTGGGACTCGGCGGAACTAAAGAAGTTTGTACTATACCTTTTAAATTCTCTTGATTTCCCCTTCACACCTGGAAAGGAAGACCCAATGTACGTTGTGTATAAGAATATTCGTTTCAAATCATTTTAAAAAATTTATGAAAATAAATATTTCAAACTGCACAACTTTTAATGATCCTTAAAACTTTTATTTATAAGACGTTATTTTCAGTCAGAAATAGACAACCTAAATCAATGCATGCATAGGATTATTCGTTCATGATTATATTCAATAATTCTAAATAAAAAACATGATTATAATGCAGCACATAACATGTTAAAATGGGGGAGTCTTTCTTGTTTCGCTACTGCTATAAAACTCATTCGTACTTTTTGCGTGAAAGAAGTACAAAATTCTACAAAACATACACGTCGATTACTTTTAACAAACCCTCTCAGAGCTTAAAATGTCTTACCTACCTTTTCTTTTTTCAGTTAAAAACTAAAAACTACTCGATAAGTTAATGTACAAATCTATGAAATTGGCACATTTATCGATTCACTAGCTCCGAATCTCGAATTGATAATGAAATATTCAGCATCGCTCAAACGCCTTTATATAGCCCAGTTATTTTTACTGATTTTACAGACATTGATTTCTCGTATATTTTCGGACCGGCCCGATCACGTTAATATTTCAATCGCTATTTAAGTTTTCAACTTAACTTGGGCAACTATTTCGACGGTGACGATATCCTACTAATATTAGGTATAATGCGAAAGTCTGGATGTTTGGATGTTTGTTCCTCAATCACGCCTAAACGGCTGAACGGATTTAGATGAAATTTGGCACACGTATAGTTTATAACCCGGAAATAGGACAAAGGCTATAAAATTCCTACGGGAAACGTCTCATTCCCGCGGGAATATCAATTTTGAAACTACTGAACCGATTTGAATAATTCTTTCACTGTTGGTAAGCTACACTATCCCCGATGAACATAGGGTACTTTTAATCCTGGAAATGTGGGGGGAAGGGGGGATATTTGAAAAAAGAGATTACGCGCAGGTGAAACCGCGGGCGGAAGGCTAGTTTAAAATATGCTACATAAAATTTATAATCGATCTACCCTTAATAATTATGTCTAATTCTTGCAACCAATTTTCAACTTAATGTGAATCGCATAGATTTCCATATCGATTGAGAAGTTTTACGTTGACACAGAAAAAAACTATAATATAGACTATTTTAGAGTAAGCAATTATACGTTTCATGACGATTTCATTTCAATAATATAGGCTTTTCCTAAAGTTGGTAAGGCTCGTCCATCTTTGTGTGTGATGAGAAATCAGGTGAGTTTATTGGGTAGTTGGACAAAGTAGTCGCAAAAATAGGCTTTCACCAAAGTGGGAGTTATTAGACTATTAATTATTACTACACTTAAACTAAAATGGACGTATCTAAACTTCTTTTTCGAGTAAAATTTTTATTTTAGTAGCATCACGTTTTCCGTTTCCCAAAGCGAAAATATATCATTTATTAGGCCTTTTACACGAGCACATTTTGTCTATTTTTAATTCCCTAAGCACATTTACATCTACTCGTGCCTTATCAAGATTTCCCTTTACGAATACACGATTATACCTTTCCGTCCGAAATTCTTTTATGGAAACGTTAATGTGTGGTGTTTTTGTTTCTTTGTCTCGGTCCAAAACTGTCAAAACTTACTATTCATAAACCTTTTTGATGTGATTGTTGGAAGGTGGGCTCTTTTGTTACCTTTTCTGGCTTTTGACGTAATACGAAGGGCTTGTACAGACGATGGACCCTTTTTACTTTTTCCACTTGGACAATTTTAGGGATAAATTGACGTCTTATCTGGTAGAAAGGCGCGCCACTCTCGATACGTGTGTTCAGGTGATTTTATTGCGACTTATCTCACTGTGCATTATTTTAAAAGCCTTTGTGGATAGAAAATAAGTTACTTTCTTTGGACGGCTTTCGGTTAATTTGATAGTGGATTTTTATTTTGTTGTCGGTTTGAATGAAGTCTATTTTATTTGAGAGATTTAGTTCTGCTTCTATTGTAGTATTAAGTATATAGTAAACGATAACTGTATCGAGCTAATATCGTGATTATATTACTGTTTCGCTTTATTAAAGATCTTTAAATGTTTGTTGATGTATGTATAGGTCTGTACTTAATTTCACGATGTTTTTTTTTTCAAAAAATCATCAAAATATGATGTCTGTAATACTTATCTTAGTTTAAAAGTTTATTAAAATCTAATCTAAAAAAAACTGGTTCACCGCTGAAAGATGTTTGTGACAATTTTATATGTCAGATCAGATTTAAATCATCAATCTGCACCTGGTAAGCCTGATGCTATCAATCGATAAATGACTTGATTTCAATAACAGAGGCCTTTGCCCTGCGGTGAGACATAGGTTATAATAAAAAGTTTAAGTGCTAAATCTTACATAAAAGAATAAAAAAAACCAAGCATAAAAGTCGTCTTATAAATCTCAACTTGCAAGGAAGTGTACCGTTAACGCAATCTTGGCTTGGTCTTAACTTGTGTAAATGAAGGCTGAATTAAATCTGATTATTTTAATGTACGACTGTGCTCCCATTTGCGTTCCGCGTTTTGTTCTTTATTTAACTTCTGTCATTGCCTTGTGTTTCAATTACATTATGAGTTTAAATTAAGGTGTTTTATTTATTTATTTATTTATTTATTGACAAACAAATGTAAGGAATGTATAAACTAGCCTTCCGTTCCTTGATACGCTTGCGTGTATAAAATTACCTTATAACGATTTTTTGAGACCAAGGCAGCCTAAGTCTCTGTCCAGCAGCCGAACTATCCCTTTTGCAAACACCAAGTCCATTAATTCATAAGTTCCTGTCTGTCAGTCAAAATGGGCCTTTAAAAGTAATAAAAATATGATATCAAAATCTTTCATAAAAACGAAAATGTACTTTTCCCAATTATTGCAAATGATCTATTTGATTTTCTAAAACATGTTTTTCTTTGTAGCGTGTCGGCAGAACTGCAAACTTATCTCTCAGCGTAGATACTCACACAGCCGGCCGGTACGTCTGCAAGGCGAGTGTCGAGGGGTACCCTGAGATTGAGGCGGAGGCTTCTGTGTATATCAAAGGTAAGATTATTATAATTCCTTTAGTACTATGGTACAGAGTCCGGCAAACATCTTTACCAATAGCGCGCGCGTATCTCCTGTCGCCCGCATAACTCTGACCAATAGCGCGCGAACATCTCAAAATTCGCGTTCTGCGCAATCTCCACCCGATTTCAAGATTGTTAGCCGGGCGCTGTACTTGTGTTTGGTTGCCTTCATGTTAAAATTTTGGGACTGGTCGAATACGTTTGATTGTGTTTTTCTATTCCAAAAATACCACGAGTGAGTGTTGCCTATGGTGTTTTAAGCGTCCATAGGCAAAGGTAAACTTACCATAGGCGGGGGGCAGTTGGCTTGAAAAGAAAAACACTAAAAAGCGGATAAAAACGATGTCGATGTCGAAACGATAACGTTCCGGATGCGTCAGAGGTCCTAGGCTAAAATTCTAGGTCAGACTGTACATTGGATGTTTTTTTATGTATGAGCAAAGTTAGTCAAAATCCGGAATTGGCAAGTTGGTGGTGTAAATTACCCCCGTGCAGTGGGAAGCACGTAAACTCGTTTTTGCTACGTCTGAACTTCTGATCTCTCTTCGGTCGAGTGGACCTGCGGACACATCGTATTTTAAGAGTGAGAGAAAAAGGAGTGCCTCACGATCTGATCGTGAAGATTGGCAGCTTAAGTCAAAAACTTGACTGAATTTGGGACCGAAAATGATCGACATTAACTAATATTAACCTACAACCTAATTTAATAACTGCAATATAGTATTTTAGAAATTGCAAAACACCTTTTGCTGCCGTATGTGACAATTCAACAAACGTATTATTAACACAAATATCAATGCTCTATAATATCAAACACCGTATCACCAATTCGTTTACGACTCTTGATATTAGTCTATGAATAAAACAATAATATCTTCTACTAGTCTCTTTCATGCGAACTAACGATCAGTGAAATTACGCTTTAAATGTTATTGTAACATGTTACAATGTTTATTATGACCACCACCGTCTAACAGTGGCTAAGCCACTCGGGTGGTAAACCCGGAGTCGTGAGTTCAATTCCCGCCTTGGGCTTGGTTGGAGGTAGGAATTTTTCAGGGTCCGACTGGCTAGCTACCACACCCAAAAGTATAGTCCGCCGCCATAACAGCTCTGGCTGAGCTCCGGCAATATTAATGTGGGAGCCAGTACACTTGAAATCAGAGGCTCGAAGATCAGATGAGTCTACAGTCTGGCAGCACTGGCACTGGAATAGGCCGCAGTGGCCGCTTACCATCAGGTGGGCTGCGTGCCTGTCTGCCAACTGACCTACTCGTAGTATTAAAAAATCTGCTCTAGAAAAGCCCCGCGGTTTGATTCTCGTTTTTGAGATTGTTAGTATCAAAAAATCTGCTCTAGAAAAGCCCCTAGGTTGTGTGTTCGATTCTCGTTTTTGGGATTGTTTAGAATCATAGCGAAAGGTATTAGTATAGATGGTATCATACTGTATATTGTGTTAAAGGGCGTAGAGAAACTTATACATATTTTATTACTATGTCGGTTGTATGACATGCCACAGACAACGTAGAATCGATAGGTAACGATTTGTACCGCGTTCCATGTTTTATGAGCCCAACTTTATGGATTTGTGTTTACAAGGTTACAATACAATTATTGAATAAGCGAATAATAAGGTAACGTTAATGTATCAGCCTATTTAATATCCCACTGCAGAGCATCGTCATAATGATTGGAACTGGCTTAATCACCACGCTTGCCAAATGCGGATTGGTGATTACAAACCCGTGCTGTTTTCCGAAACTACGACATGATTTTTGTCTGGCCGCGGAAAAACCTCAGGACCTCGAGGTCATGACCCCTTACTAGTTCATACACTAGACCATCGAGGCTATCTTTTATAAAGATCAATAATATTATAATTTATTTTTCAAGCAAACAAAAACTATAAAACTATTAGGGCCCTCGCCCATGGCGACTTTTTGTAGCGATGCAGTAGCGATGCTGTCGCGCGTCCGCATCGATACAGTCGCGAAGCGGTCGCTAGCTGTGTGCCCTTGCCCACGGGCTCAGATTCAGACACGATACAAACGCGATACTGTCGCGCTTCTGTCTCGATGCTTCTCCACTCACGCGCCACCCTTCCTCCGTTCTTTCCCAAATGCGCGTTAGTAGCGATGTTGTCGTGCATTTGGCAAACGCGCGACAGCATCGCTACAAAAAGTTGCCGTGGGCGAGGGCCCTTAGAGTAACAGTAAGTAGATAGATGTAAGTTTGTATTGGTACTGGCAAACTTGTTGACCATCGGTTGACGAAAAGGGAAAAGTTCGCGCATGTGCACTTGCGCGAGACCAATAGCGAGCGCGAATCTCCCGAACGCCCGCGCGCGCTATTTGTCAGAGGTACGCTTCTGACCAATAACGCGCAGGCACGTCAAAATTCGTGTATGCAATTCTCACTCGATATTCAACAAGTTTGCCGGGGTCTGTACAACACTTTGTATAGTTACTCAAATCTATTGCTTTAAGTATAATATACAATTATTTATTTAATAAACATCTGCAAAGGCACTTAATGGAGAAACCTCACAACACCCCTAAACTAGTTATACTTTACCGTTTTAACTAAGGTTTTGCTTTTAAAAGCTAAGTTACCTACTAGAAGTGACTTAGCTAAGCCACAAGAGAATTAAAGGCAGTGAGTGAACTATAACTAGAAAACTAATAAATAAACTTAAACATTATTCTCTCGTCGCTGTCAAAATTTTAAGTAAGCATAGCTTATTCCAGACAACCGATAAACATTACTTAAATTTATTCTGTTTTTAAGCAATTAATATAAACACAAACTTCCACGTACACTAATAATAATAAAAGATTTATTGGCATAAAAAAAATATAATTATTAATGTAACATTAGAATTTTAAAACTGACTAATTGGCTAGTGAAATCTGTGTTACGACAATTACACAAAACGGTCAAAATTTTGATTACAGGCTATTCATGTTTAACGATAAAAAAAACTGTCGTTGCACTAGTGTCATTACTGATTGCAATAACCTATACTGTGGCACAGTTAGCTTAGTCACTGCGAATAAATGTCTAACCTCTTTTTGAAGGTTACTCTATACAATCCTTATTCTTTTGTGAGCTGAAGTCATTTATTTAATGTAACGCGACCTTCATATTATATTGATCGTAGTTGAATGGCTAGATGCGATTCAAAGGCTGTATCTTAATGATAGAAGTAATGTAATGCTCGTGCTAATACATATAGTCATGTAGGAACGATACAAGACAGTTTGGAAGGGGAAAAAAACGTTAACGTGCAAAAGTATTTTTTTTAAATCTATTTATTTTATTTTCAGAGAAACTGTAATGGTAGAGTAGTTTTAAGCGTCGTTTTTTATACGTGAGGTCGATGGTACGTACTATCGAGGTCACCCGCGCGTGATCACCCTGAAGGCTAAAATCCTGTGCAGTATTTTAACGTTTACAAGCGCCGCTCCTAAGAAGTCACGATGCGCGTGCACGGTATATTTTTCCAAAAGTGATCACGCGCGGGAGACCTCGATCGTACCTATGGATTTATGTGCATATTTATACTAATATTATAAGAAGAAAGATTTGATTGTTTGTTTGTTTGTATTGAATATGCTCCGAAAGTACTGAACCGATTTGAATAATTCTTTCACTGTTGGAAAGCTACACTATTCCCGGGTGACATAAGGTACTTTTGATCCCGAAAATGTGGGGAGAAGAGAGGATAAACAGCGGAGGACACCGCTAGTGTAATCAATAAATTTAACATCAAGTTTGGTCTATAATTTTAGAGCCCAAAGTATATTGGCAATACCTTAAAAATGCAACATTAATAAAAATAAGCCAAAACTTTTATCTGTAAAACTATTTTCGCCCTACTTACTAATTCTGTCAATCGAACTGTTAATTAGATCTTATTAAGACTGCCTCACTAACTTTAGGTAGAAAGAAAGTTCTGGATAGTAACATATATTTAAAACTAATTATAGTATAATCTTCTTAATTACTGAGGTAGGTTAACGTGTTAAATAAATAAACAGGAAAGTTCCAATGTGACTCCAAACCTCGATATAGAAGTGTGTCAAGGTAAGTGATCGAGACTGGTTAATTTATTCATCCCAAAATACTTGTACAAGCCACATTCTCAGTTTCTGAAAATACAGATTCTTAAAAAATCATAATAATATTCTTTATTTATGTACGCTTCAAAGATACACTGATAAATAAATAAATAATAATAAATATCTCTGGACATAATTTACACAGCGCCATCTAGCCCTAAACTAAGCATTAGCTTACGCTATGGGTGCTAGACAACGGATAAATATTACTTATATTTTTTATACCAGGTCATTTGGCAAACAGGCACGAAGCCCACCTGAAGGTAAGCGGCCACTGCGGCCTATTCCATTGAGGGAAGCTTCCCCTGGAAGCGTCCCTCAATGTGCTGCCAGACTGTAAGCTCATCTGATCTTCGAGCCTCAAGTGTACTAGCTCCCACATTAATATTGCCGGAACAGCCAGAGCTGTTATGGCGGCAGATTTCACCTGTGAGGGAGGTAGCTAGCCAGTCGGACTCTGAAATAGCCCTACCAATAATAATAGCGACGTGCTATCCGTATTATCGGTGATCAAGAGGTGACTAAGACCCTAGAACCTCTTCAGTTACGTAGAGACGTTGCCAGTCTTAGTGTTCTCTACCGTCTCTATAATGGGGAATGCTCTGAAGAGTTATTCCAACTCATCCCGTCCTCCCCTTTCCACTCCCGAACAACACGCGCCGGACTGCGTTGCCATCCCCATACCATCCAGACACTGGTGGCCCGTACCAAGAGGTATAGTTCCTCTTTTTTGCCCCGTGCCATTAGGGCATGGAATGCCCTTCCGGCTCACGTGTTTCCTTCCTCCTATAATCCTGGGCTTTTCAGGCGGGGCGTGAAGCGGCATCTATGCAGGCCTTCGGGGTGAGGGTGACTGGCTCAATTGGTATGATCTATTGAGCCAGTCAACCTTACATTTGGACCTCACTTCCGCTTACCATCAGGTGGAGTGAGGTCATCCTGACTGCCTCTTTATAAAAAAAAAAAAAAAAAAAAAAAAAAAAAAAAAACCACTAACCAGACCCAAGGCGGAAATCGAACCCACGACCTCCGAGATTTATACCCGAGCGGCGTAGCGTCAATTTTACTAAGTGACTTCACCAACGGTTTCGGAATCTTATCATCTATCAAAAAGAAGTCAATTATGTTTTTTTATTAAATAGGATAGTTTCTAGTAGCAAAACTTGTATGTCAAAATAACAAGCCAAGCATTTTACTATCTGTAGAAGGTTAAATACGTAATCTTGTAGCGTTGGAAGTAATTTACATTGCGTTTTCTTATATACCACGCGGAAGAACCCCGTTTCTATTCCCGATTGGGCCATAGAGAAAACGAGGTTCCATACTTTATATTTTATGCAAGACATTTTCAGAGGGAAAATCAGTCATGATCTTACAAAATTTAACTGGCGATGATACTGCGATTTTCGAGATAATGGTCCTATTATTATTGCTGAATACAAAATGTCTTTTAAGGAGTCGATTGGTCCCTGAGAATTTTGAAGGTTTAGTAACTATGCTTTATTAATTTACACTATTTTAATTAACAATAAAATAAGTAACATCATCGATACTTCTATACTATAGTATTATAAAGAGGAAAGATTTATTTGTTTGTATTGAATACATAGGCTCCGAAACTACTCAACCGATTTGGAAAATTCTTTCAATGTTGGAAAGCTACACTACCCCCGGGTGACATAACATAAGATACTTTTGATTCCGAAAATTTGCAATGGGGGAAGGGGAGATAATTGAAAAAAAAAGTACGCGTGGGTGAAACTGCGGGAGCGACCACTATATAGATAGACCGTTATATGACAATATAAGTGGCTTGTTCCATTCATGAGAACTCTTTCTTCGATCGTTTTGTATCGATCGATTCAAGGTAAATGCGCACGTGTGCGATTATCAACAATAGCTAGGTTTACTTTGGGGGATAAATGTTTGTGATTTTGTCCATTGCTATTTAGACGATTAGCAAAGATAGTTTAAGATGATAATTTTGTTTCAGGCCCACCCAAAATCATTTCAAATCAGACTCAGTATGGGTCCCAAGGTGACACGGTGAACATTGAATGTGCAGCGTTCGCCGTCCCAAGAATCGACAACATTATATGGACTTTTGAAGGAAAAGAAATTGATGCCATTCATGATCAGGTAAGTTTATATTCTCATCTCAATTACACTAAGTAATGTTACATTTGACAATGTTGAAGTTATGCGCAAAGTAGATAAATATAAATTTAGTTTAAGGATTTTTCTGCGACCTCTAATTATGTAGTTAGCAAAAACTATAAATACCTATTTGCAACTGTAAATTGTACTATCTGATGACAGAAGTTTAGTTATAATGATATGGTTGAGATTTAAATCAATCAACAGTCAGAATCAAATTAAATTGTTCCTTGTTGAAATTGTAGTCAAGGACGAACTCATATTTTTTTTTATAGTAGCTCAGTACATTGGCTCCACTTAGCCTGATGGTAAGCAAAAGGGGAACCCAAATTACCATGACAACGGACGCAACACCGTGGCGTTCTATCAAGAGCAAGACACACACAGTTTTGAAGAACATTTTTCGAGATGAATTTCTTAGATCTTAAAAAACTGAACCTTCCTTATTATTATAAAATCAAAATCATTACATATTTCGACCTGCTTATTTTTGTCTAGGATTACGCGTTCTTAGAAGATCTTCAAGCTGGCGGTATAGTGAACTCTACGCTCATTATACGGGAAAGTCAATCCCGACATTTTGGCGTGTACAAATGCAACGTTTCTAACGACTACGGAAGCGACACTTTGGAGATCGTTTTGAAAGCCAACAGTAAGTTTATGTATATTTTTAAATAGAAGGTACAGTCGACAGCACATCGGACTACCCCAATCTGTTAAATTTCTACAACCAATTTCAGCTTTATTCACTTCACATAGAGTTCTCTTTCAATTGAGATTTTTTGACAGATTAGGGTAGGTTGATCTGCTGCCGTCCGCACTTCTTGATGTGGGAATTTCTCAATGGATTTTTATATTATTTTTTTCTTTAGTACTGTTTCTGTTACCTTCGTTGTTTCTGATACTCATAACACAAGTGTTTAAGCCCATTACTTTGGGGTCAGATCAGAGTATAATCGGACACCATTGTGTCCGATTTATATTTATTCATTTTTCACGTCCTTTATTCACCTCGAAATAAAACATTCTATTTTAAAAATGTATACCTATCGTAGAAGTTGCAAACTTGGATTTATCTTTTGAAAGATTTTATAATTCACGAACCTGACGCGTTCTAAAACATGGTCCTATTAAAAGATACCAATGCATTCCCACAAAAACCACAAACCATTGCAGTTATTTATACTTTACGATCCACGTAACCGCAACAACCCCTCACAGTGACCATTAACAGTTAAATTTAACAGGTCACCTTAACAATAAAAATGTACAGTACAAATTAGAACTCCAACAAATTCCACATGAATAATTCATCGACTGCTCGAAAGCTAGCTCGTAAAATAAACCTAGAAAGAAAAAAGAAAAGAAATAAATTGTAATAAGTGTGCTATCTGAACCAAGGAGGTTTTCATTAGAAATGGATGTTGAGAGGTACGTGGCTCAGTGTAAAGGAGTTCCTTGATTTAACGTTTTTTTTTTGCATAAAATTGAGGCATACACTTGCCAGACCAGAACTTAGATTTAATGGTATTTCTACTGTCAGCAGTACCTGGCTATACCTTAAGAATTTCATATCACCCTATACCAAAAAGCTTTATTATTTTAAATGATAAGAATTCCATGTAGTTGATAGGTCTGACTGCCACTTTAATTCAAGAAAAGAGCATAATCGGGCCGGCAAAGAATCAGCAAATGTCGATTTGAGACGTTAATAGCTAACCATTAACAGATCAGTTTGCTTATTTGATTCTAAATGTATTCTGATGCAAAACTTCACCAGTGGAGTAAGTAATAGGCTTACGTTCTAGCTCCAATATTATTTTTGCTGGTAAACCAGAGTCATCAATGTTTAGACTGTAGGCACGATGATCCCTTAGCTTGCGGCTTGTATTATTTTATTTAGTGAAATTCATCATCAAAAAAACCTGGTATTCCACATCCTGATCTTCAAACTGCAGGTTTTGGTAATATAAGTGTACGTTCATTCAAAAAAATGTTTAATTAAATTTAATTCGGGCGCGGTTTTTATCGTTAGCGAATGTTACGAGGCAATTTTCAGCCTAATGGTGCAACGGCTTAACCCTCAAATAAGCACATCGTTATGAAATGTTTTTTACGATAAAATTTTTCTCTTGACACGAAATTCTTTTGTCAAGAAAATAAAATATGAAAATTCTTTTGGAGATATTATTAAAAGAAGTCACTACAGAGGTCAAAGTACTATTATACATTTTCTATGTTAGAGACAGTCGATAATAGACAGACGCAAACACACACATAATTTCTTAATTGTGTGCAAAATATCGCTATAAATAAACTCAATCGTTCAATAACAAAAATATTATCTTTAACGTTTACAAATCTATAAGAATGAAGTCGAAAATTCTTCCTTAACTTTTACCCCCTACAAGTATTTGTCATCATTAACTGTAAAGCTAAAAACATGTTTAACAACAAAAACCTTGACAGTAAACAGTAAGGTGTGCGCACTTTAACCCCAAATTAAAATTAATACATCCCTTAGAAATAAAAAATGTCCAATCCCCGCCCCAATGAAGAGTTGATGAATGCTCCATACTTATGTACCGGGCATAAAGTTAAAACGACGATACATTTACCATAATGTGAGCTCGTTGGCATCATAATAGCGGTTCGACATAGTCTAAAGGATAATAGTGATACGCTGCGGTGCGGAAAGAAAAATTGTGGCTTTATGAAAAATGTACAAGGTATTTTGAGGTGAAGAGAGGACTAGAAGAGCTAAGACGCTGCTTATTTTACGCTTGTAAAGAGTTAATTGGATGTGGTTAGAGATTGTTAAGATGTTTTTTCTTTTTATTGTCTTGAGGGGAAAAATAATATGCATATTTAGTAAGTAGGTAGAATATTTTACCATGGAGAGATGAGTTACTTTGTCGACATTATTGACTGAGAATTCCTTTGCACCATCTACTGCATATATCAACTATGTGTTTAATTTTCTGTTAATAGAAACCGAAATATCAATCAAATGTATGACATAAACCTACTTTCGCTTTGACTACATTAGTTCTATTTCAAAACAAGACAACAAATTAAAAAAGAAATTCGTATTTCTAAAAATAAATGAGTCACTAGAATTTTATCAATGAACCTTCCATAACCGCTCGAACTAATTCAATAGTGATATTAAAATACCTTTTCTAAAACTTTTATCTAACAGCTTACGATTCTTAATATAGAAACCAATTAGAAAACTATAAATATACGTGAAATGTACGTAATTTGTATTCTCCGTGTCTTATTTGAACGCATTGTTGTCTTTCCTCGATCGGCCGCCCTAATGTATCAGCATTTAGAGTCAGTTAAAAATAGCTTGACTAATATTTTCTTTTTACTTTTAGAAACTTTCCCCCTACTACTGATCCTGTTTGGGGTGACGTCGGGAACGATATTAGTGGCATCCCTGATAATGTTGGTGATACTATGCCAAAGAAAGCAGAGGAAGAATAAACAGACACAAGTCACGGAGAAGCCAGATGTGACTGTGACGGCTGAAGAACTTTTCAAAGAGAATGACAGGAATTCGAACATAAGTGATTTGAAATTGGAATTGCGACAGGCTAATGGCAGCTGTGAAATTGTAAGTATCTTCTTTTTTCTTAGCAAGTTTTTCCATTTCACATTTTTTATCAAAATATGGACAGACAAGCTAACGACTAATGGTAAGTGACTGTTGCCGCCCATAGATCTCTGCAACAGCAGAGGTATCACAAAAGCGCTGTAATGTAACTAAAGTTTCCTTTTGATTTAAATCTTTGTTTCAGTCTATATTATAGGTCAGACTTTTTAATTTTAGGCGTTTTTCCAAATTTCCTGTTATAGCTCTGGTGATCAAGTCGATACTTAGCCTCTACTACTATAAATGAAGTCTGTAGTGCGAGTAGTTTATTAAAATATACCAACAATTATATAGTTATTTATGTGACTGTTGCATAATGAGGGTCCATAAAAGGATCACATGAGTATTTTAATGCCTAATTATGTACAGTCACATACATAACTTTATCTTCATTCATACGATAAATGTCTATTTTAAAGTCAGGATCGATGTGAAACCGCGTGGAATATAATCCGTAGTACCAGGAGAGCAGAGAAGAACAAGAAGCTAGGCTAGCACGCGTCTTTCAAACTCTTTGATTTAATGAATAGTTACGCTGCGGTTATGCTCTCCTGGTACCTTTGAAAATACATCAAGATGTTTTGCTTACATAATATGTTAGCTTCAAATCCATTAATTTTTACTTTTTAAGAAGACGTTCGAAATTTGAACGTAATTAAAGTATCGGTTACCGATACTAAAATGTAAACATTACGATGCAGCCACAGATACTTATATCTAAATGTAGGGCGTTTGCTCATCGCTCCTGACTATAAAATAGACATATTATGGTATGGATGTAGATAAAAGACGTATTGTGGCTTGCATAGTAATTTAAAAAAAAACCTGTCAAGACCAAAGTATCTTTCTGTGAGTATGATGATACCGTGAACATTAATGATATAAAAAGTTTGATTCTAATAAAACCAACCGTGCTTCAATATTTACAGTGTTCATTAAAGAAGAGTAATCAATCTAAGCATTAATAGTTAAGTATGATGTTTCATCCACGCCAATCATCTTTGAACGGTATAACTCGTTCTCGAGTAACCCAACTGCATTTACGCGTAGCGCCTGTATAAGTAATAACTATCTCTTAGAATTAATCATCTTGCTTCACGACTTTAATTTTGAGAGACTACTAGTATTTCCTCTTTGGTTTTAACGGTGGATCTTATATTTGCATCTTCTATGTCATTTTAGTGCATTTGCAATTTATGGTCTATTTACAAGTGCAATTTCTATTTCATCCAAAAATAACTCCTGTAGCAACTTCTGTTATTTTTGTTGATAGACGGTTAAATAGACATTACTATAATTACAAGTATGTTGTAGAACTCTTCATCATCATCATCATTTTCTTGCCCTTGTCCCACGCTAAGTAGGGTCGGCGCAACATGTTTTTTTTCTTCCACACATTCCTATCAGCCGTCAATTCAATGTTGTAGAACTCCTATCAATAGAAAAATATTTTGACGAATCTAGATTAATATTTTAATCTAGACGTTAATGTTTGATATTTTGGTGTGTTAACATCACATTCGCTTTAAATAGTGAACACAGCATTGAAATCACAGAGAGGTTTAGTTGAATATTTAAGATAAAATTTTGGAATTAAGCTTTTAAATAGAGGATAACCGTGTGCAGATTCTATGTTATTTGAAAATTTTGCTAGCATTGGAAAATAACGAGTACTTTTCAACGCTAACATTAACTAGTATAGATAAATATTACGATCATTTTATACATATATGGGTTAAAGTTACTTAACTTTCTTAAATTTTCACAGGCCCATTGTGGGAGAATTGTAAGATTATTTTCTATCAAAAAAATTTGACAGAAAAATAAATAAGTAAGAACATTAAAAAACGTGAACAGATGAAAATACAAATAAATAAATAACAAACAATCCAGTTGTTTCATAAAACTTGATACGTAACCAAAATACCCGTATCTACTGAGACAAAACTTAATTAAATTTTATGCTGACTATGTTTTGAAATTTTACTTTTAACCAATTTAAATACCAAACATGGAAAGTTTAAATTCTATTAATTTAATTAAAAGTTAACAAATCTTACCTAGTAAAACAACATCTGACTCTTTTGTAAATGTCATTGAGGCAAAATTTCCAAGTAACTTGTAATGGAATTGTCTTTTTAACTTAGTAGTCTTGTCTTCATTAACTTTTATGTTTGCTTGTTCGTTACAATTTCAATTCTAAGTATAATAAACTTTATCCAAATGAAGTACGCCTTGTCTAACAAACTACAATTCCTTCAAAAGTATTCCAGTGTTTCTCGTTAGACTAGCATAAAAACTTATTTTGGGTAAATTGAAATTATACCTTTCTGCTAATTTGTGGAAGCTTTAACATGGTTAATTAGGTCGCTATTACGGCCTTTAGATTCACACAATACTATATGGTTCGAGGCCCTTTCAGCACCGTATACAACCGCATTGTTGATCTAGTTCGCTCTGTTTCTGGAGAAAAAAATTATAAAAAAATACAACACGGGACTCAAAACAAATTTATAATGTTCAAATAATTTTTGCCGTTAGAATAAGCTTCAATGTGTACTGTATAAAACTGTCAATAAATTATTATTATTATGTTTTTTTATGTAATTTTTTTCTCGAGATTTTTTATCTCGGTAAATGGTACGAGCTCACGGGCTTTAAGCCAAGTGAGTCGCAGCTTATTATTATTATATATTTTTGGTTACTCATCCCAGTACTGATAGCCTATAAAATTACTTTACATTTGCGATCAAAGCAAAGAACGCTCGATGACTATGGTATTGAAATCTCAAAATAGATTTCTAATACTTAATTAACCATTCAGTACAGAATTTATTTGATACTCGAACGTTCCATCTCGTACTTGAAAGAAAGTAATTACTAAGACTAAAATAGATAAAGTACTTACATACTTAACAACCTTTAGAGCATAATGAAATGGGTTTTAAAGATTTTTAAGCAGTAGTTAGTTAATTGGTCATGATAAAATAGAAACTTAGAAAGCATTTACAAATATTACAAAATTAGCATCTTGTTTGTTAAAAAGCAGTCGTGTAAACAAAAACGTCATACTAATTCCTTTGTGATTTAAATGTACCTAGTGTCCAATCGACCCGAAAATATTCTAAAGTGCTTGAGATCTCAACAAATAAAAATGCAGCTTTAGGTTTGCGTGAATAATTTGTAATGAATTTAAGCCTCTCTTCACCTAGCCACTACAGCAAAAGTAGTGCTTCTATTTATTAATAAAACGATTAGGCAACGATTCGATAACTTTTAAAGCATAATCATACTAACACCGATGTAATTTTAATCTATACTAATACTAATATAATATTATATAGAGGAAAGATTTGATTATTTAATTGTTTGTTTGTATTTAATAGGCTCCGAAACTACCGCGGAGGCGACCGCTAGTAACCTATAAGGCACTAGACATTGGTAAATGAAGTCAGTATAAGAAAAGAATAAAACCAATATCATACCGGGAAATCTGGGAATTGAACCAATCACGGCTAAATACTCAAACTGCTATATCAAACATACTACAATATTCATCGTATTCACTCCTTAAAAACAGCAACATAATAATTCAACCCCATAGATTAAAATCTTACAAAGAGCAGAAATATTAAACCTACCTTTTTATTCCAGGATTATTCCAACACTGGATCGGATAGCACACTATGCTCAAACGCCAAGCTTGGCAGTGGCGTGGCGTTATCAGGCACCGTCCAATTGTCATCGATCAATCAAAATAGCACCTACCAGCCTTACAGATACAGTAATGATTACAACGACCCGGCCTACGCGGACTGCTACAAGGTGAGGTTTTGGGGCCAATTTTTAATATTCTTTGTATCCTTCATTTAAGATGATCCGTTTTTTGTTTATAGGTACAGTTTTAGTCCTTTATGACGCTAGTTAGAATATTTGTTTAGCATACGAAGAGATAGAAGCGTCAATGTTGTTGTTAGTGTCGGCAATTGGCATATAGGAATTTCAGGACCTGGTAAATTTTTCATACTCAGCTTGGATTTGTAATGGTCTTGGCAAGCGTGGCCATTATCCAAGATATTTACTTTAGCTTGATTTTAATTATGGATGTCCTTGTCTTGCAGTGGGTAAATAGACTTACGCTATATATAACTTTAGGTTAAACATTTAAGGGTATAATAAAAAAATATGCGTAAGAGACTAGTTATAATAACAAAGAAAGACAGGTTTGTTTTTGTTACCAACAAAGGGTTTCATTTGTGGGCGGTAAGTGACACTTCATCGAATGAATATATCATTAAAATGGTATAAATAGCGTAAAGGCCGAGTATCGTGGTATATATTTTCTTCAAAATAAATTATCATAGAATTATTTAGTCGGGGTTGTAAACGGGTATTTATGGTAATAAAAAGTCATCAGATTCTGACTTGGTCCTCTGTATTGATTTATTGAAGTTTATTTTGCCTTCGTTTTTTTTCACTTTAGGTAATGTTGGCAATGCTTTCTTGGACAACTTTTATGGTATTTGGGGTAGCTTCTCTGCCCTGCAGTGGTACAATAAAATAGACTGATACTATTATAATATTTCAGTCTTAGATAGTCAGTAGAAATCACACATTCTACTTGAATTACTTTCATCTAAAATATCTGTAAGCCTCTTCAGACCATCACCCATAGTAGCAAGTATGATGTATCTGCCAACCATCTTTTTACTCTGATACTTTGTTGTCTTGAAGAAAACACACGTGTGAAATATTCTTCGGTCCTAAAAAGAATCTCATTAAAGATGAAGAGGAAATATCAATTCAAGTACCTATTTAAGAACAGTGGGATCACTAGGTGTGTTTCCTCCGTTGCCCTTAAATGGCGGTAACTATCTTATTAGACTTTTTGATGTTGCCGATACGCGTATAAGGGATGGTTGATGAATAGTGAATTTATTCTTATAAGAAACTAAAATGGGTTTGCTAGATTACGTTGTTGCTTGCTTTGTGTAAACAGGTTTTAGTTTAACGGTAGCGTTTAAAAATATCGTTGGTACTGTTTTAAATATAGTTACGTTACGTATCTGTTTGTTGATCCAATCAGCTAAGTAAGCATTAAGATTTAAGGTTGTTGTTACAACGCGAGAAGTTTTTTTATTTTTTAATTTACGATTTCGAATTTTTATACTCGGCGGTGACGGAAAACATAGTAAAGAAACATGTACAGGCAAACTCCTGTATAGTTATGATCCAATCGGTCTAGTTCCCTTATTAAGGGTTATGGAGTTCAGGCGCTCCAATGTAGGGCTGGTCAATAGCCAAGGCTGGCACAGGCTCGTCCCAATCGGGTGTGAAGGGGAAACCGGGGAATTTAGTGGGTAGTAGACGCTTCAGTCTCTTGTCCCACACACGGCCTCGGGTCTAGCTAGCCTGTGGTTATGGTGCATTAAACGCATTCTCCTCGAGAAAAAATGCGCTCCATTGTATTAGATGGACTTGCCAAATTCGGACTATGGTGCAAGCATACCCTGACTAAATTGGGACATCGTCATCAGCCTATTACAGTCCACTGCTAGACATAGGCCTTTCCAAAGCTCGCTACAGAGATAAATCCGGACATAGCGCTAATACTGTAGCAACCTACAATATTTTTTAATTTGTTACCAGGTCAACGGCTTCGGGAACGGGTATCAAACCTACGTCCATTACGGGCACGACTACACCCCCGGATCGTTGAGAGTACAGTCACCCACAATGGGCAGTGATAAACTTACTCCTAATAGGTAAGTTTGTTGTTTTAACAAATGTTATGTCATATTTTTATATTCAACTCTCAGTATTGGTAAATAAAATTTTACTTTTACATAAGAATAACCAGGAACAGCTGATTAAGTAAATTACGGACTACGACAAAAAAAACTTGTGTCACTTACTACACTACAACTTCTTGACAATTTATATGAGTCAATATATTGTATGACTTTTATTAAATAGTGAAGGCACTGAATAGATATACTTATAACTGATTTGTAGCTAGAGGCCTTTGCATTGAAGTAGTTTTTAAAGTTTTTTTTTATGAAAATATGAACAATTACATATTGTTACAGATCTGTGAATGGCAGTCTGCCAAGAAGTGTGGACACGTCATCCACAGTTCAGTTTAACCCAGGCAATGGGTCTCAGAACAACTCCTTGCAGAGGACCAAACGCCAGGACAGCAGCAATGCTTTGAACAACCTAGGATTGCCAACTGGAGAAGGTATGTTGATATTTACAATATACAAATATTATAAAGAGGAAAGATTTAATTGTTTGTTTGTTTAATTTTTTGTATTGATATTAAGCTCCGAAACTACTGAACCGATTTGGAAAATTATTTCACTGTTGGAAAGCTACACCATCCCCGGGTGACGTAGGGTACTTTTGATCCCGGAAATGAGGGGGGAAGGGGGGATAATTGACAGAAGAAATTACGCGCGGGTGAAACCGTAAAAAACACCCTTTATCTTTCGAATAAAAAAAAGGATTATCAAATCAGTCCAACCAGTGTAAATTGAGGTAAAATAAGGTTATCAAAAACAAAATGGTCGAATTGAGAAACCGATTGGGTGTAGGTAATAGTTAAGAAGTCGGCTATAACACCAGAGATCGCGGGTTCGATCATCGCACGGTACAAATATTTGAGGGTGCTACAATAAGTATTTGTTGTGTTCTGTAACTCTTAAGAAATTGCATTGTTTATTTTAATCTCTTAAAATAACTTGTTTTGAGTGTTTTCAACTTCCAATTAACGATAAGTGAATGTACTTATTACAAGTTTATTTATAGACTTTTATAAATACTTGTAGACATTTTTTACACGGTGTCAGGTGTCTTCAAGGTTGGTGTCTCTGGCATTGTTACTAACAACTGGTTGCAGCAAGGTTTTACCTTAAAAGTGGATTTATAATATTAACATTTTATGTTATACATCAGAATCACAGTACATAGGCACTATTTCTTATTGCTTGGCCTAAAGGTTGACTGGTGGAGAATGCCATGAGGCATTAAATCCTTTGAACCCGATACTATGTAATGAAGTTTAAATAAATAAATAGATAATAGTCTTCTAATAAACACTGCAGGTAAACTGCGGGCGGCAGCTAGACTAATTAATTAAAATAACTTACAATGTAAAAATACGTAGCACGTAGGTTACATAATAATTTTCTAGCTACATTAAATCAAACAGCAACAGGTTAAACCTTTAGTTACCAATATAAAAGGGTCTATTTAAAACTCCATGTCATCATGACTGTCATATTCGGGAAATAGCTTACAAGAAACCCAAAAAAATAATTATGACCTTTTATGAGAAAAATCAAACAATAGTTCACGTTAAAATGAAAACTATTTCAGTAATTAGTCGAAACATCTCAGATTACTAGCCAATATCTGGAATCCTGAGCTTTCTCATCCGAGAATCTACGCTCCGTTAGACATTTAGTCGAACAGTATTCGAATACTTAACATTTATACCCTCGATATCTAGTATTGTGCTAGTAACAAGTCTAGCCAAAGTAACAATTAAATAGTTTCGATTCATTATAATATACAATAATATTCCAAGAATTTTTTTATACTATATTAGTTGGCAGACAAACTAGATGCTCACACCATAGGCAATATAGGCATCTTGGTCAAGGCACATGACGTGAAATCTGCCGCCATAACAGCTCTGTCTGTGTTCCTCTGAATGTGGATGTGAATGTGGGAGCCGGTACGCTTGAAAGCAAAGGCTCGAAGATCAGATGAGCCTACATTGTTGCAGCACATTGAGGAATGCAGGAAGCATTGAAATATTCCTCAGTGGAATAGGCCGCAGTATCTGCTTACCATCATGTGGTACATTTCTGCTCTATTATCAATTTATTCTTCATTCCCAACAGTGAATAGAGTACCAAACGGTGGCATCATCCACGGTGTGGACGTGAGATACGCAGCGACCTACGGGAACCCCCACTTGCGAACAGGTGGGGGGTTGGGTTTCGCGACTGTTAACACGGCGAAGCCTGCTTCTACTCCTGCGCCACCTCCTTACTCGTCTGTGAGGAGTTCCGTTGTGCTGCCATCTGGTGAGTATGGAGTGGAGTAAAGAATATGGTATAATTGCTATCTAAAAAATAATCAAGTAACAAAAAGTATATTATTAAGAAGTTAAGTTTTTTTTGCCTTTCTGGATGAAGCAGTATCCGAAACTGCTTCTCAAAGTTAAAAAAAGTCTCTCGAAAATTCAATAAACAAAAGTTTTACAAAACAATGGAAAACCGTTATTCTATTAAAAAAATCCTTATCTCTCTCGACAAAGGACTTCAAAAAACCCAAATTTTAAAAGTGTTGAACTCAACCTTTATCCAGTTTTCTGACCATTAAACTAACCTCATCATTAAATAAAGGTGTGTCTTCAACAGGCAATTCGTCACACTCAATAACGTCACCGACAAGTTTAGCGTCACCCCAGTGTACAACAAGCCCTATTACTACTTCTACTATGTCTACAGATAGTACACAACCAGCGGTGAGATATTTTATTATATAGTTTTGTATAAAATCATTATCATCTTATTGTATGAGTTTATGCAAGTGATACCGATACTGTGGATAAAGTTAGGAACGCAAGATTAGCATGGAATGGACATGACGTCGTGAGGAGAGAAGACAAAGTCTTCACCAAAATAGTAATGAATAAATAACCTATGTATGTAGACGAAGTCGTAAGCAAAGGAAGATCGAAAAAGAAATGGATGAATTGCATGAAGTGTGATAGACGTAAAGGGAGTGAATGTAGAATTAACAATGATAAGGTGAGTGGAAGAAAAAATTACGGTGTTAAGGACAGGAAAATGATAAATGCAGCCAAATTGTTTATGTAAGAGAATAGTCAGAGTATACTTGCATCATGTTCTAGAATTTGGCAAGTCTAGAGTTATAACATTGGAAAACATACAAAAAAAATTAACATAAAGTTAAAAATTACCCGCAAAACTATTGACACAATTTTTCAGTGGGATCTATGTTGCCTGCATTATTTTTCTACGGAGGATCAATATTGTTTGTTCCTTGTCTAATGGGGCGTATTATTCCTGCCAACCAAGGTACAATATTTTGTATTGTCTTCAAATTGAATATTTTTTTCTTAGGTAAACGTGGCCACGTCATCAAACACACCACAGTCGCCAAGTGCGCACTACATATTAGCGCCGTCTAATAGAACCATCACTAATGCCACCGTTACCAAAAAGGGTAAGTAAAGTTAAAACATAAATCACTCAGACCAGAATGGTCACTACTAAGCAGTTTAAAAAAATATGAGGGATTTGCTGATACAAATGGGTTTTTGATATTATAAGTTTCTTGTAAAAATAATGGACTGTCCTCATTTCGCTTTCGACAAATTAAAAGCAATAATAAAATAAATAAAAGATTTTTAATAAAATAGTATTAAAAAAAAAAACATTATAAACAAAAGCACTTTCTTAAAATCAGAGTGAATAAAGACTCAATTGATCACCATTGAATTTAATATAATTTTGTAACAACGCTACAGTGATTTTGTTAGATAATAAACAAATAAAATCATTTTCTCTATGTTTGATATTATTGTCTCATTGTAATCGAACTGGGTCAACATGATTTGATCGTTCTGATATAGCAATAGTGTTTCTGGCTATAAAAACAAGCCATATAACATCACTGCTAGTAATTATATAATTCATGCATTCATTTCAAATATGTACATTCATTTTTAGTAGTGTGTATTGTATAAAATGTATACGGTTCCAACCTATATACCTATTATAAAGTTAAATGTTGTATTCTTTTAACTGCATAGGTTATTGCTATTAAGTGGCGAAAAGAAAGCGCAAAAAGAATTTAATATTTTTTATTTAAAAAATGTGATATGAAATGAAAAATTATTCTCTTTTTTTGTAATTATACTTTAATTTGGATCAGTAAAATACTAACATTTTAGCATTAACATAAAGGTTTTTAAAAGAAGAATTTAGAATTCGATGTGTGAATACGACGTACCTACGTTGTGCTGTTTTTGAAAAAAATCTAGAATTTCTAAAATAAGCAGAGTTGATATTTTTATTTTTTATTGAATGATTTAAAATATTTTTTGTCTTTTACAGGTAATGGCCATCCACAACCATTAGCCACACACGTATAACCAACGTTTTAGTGAAAACAATGTATTTTCTACACTGCTAGATTTTATCATTGAAATGAATTTAAACTAACGGACAATGACTTTTTAGTGTTTATTTGTACGATATGAATATAATAAAGACGCCTGATATAATATTAAAAATATGTAAGTTCTTATTAAAAGTGCGTTGTGAGGTGTTCACTTTTCTATGTTTTAATCTACCTTGCTTACATGGATATTAACAAAACTTATGATATAAAATTTACACCGAAGTGTCATATTTTTATTATTTATCTAATAAATTTGAGTTAAAAAGATATTTACTATAACTTCTTAAAAACACGTTTCATGAGTAAGGTCAGTTTTCTAGATTGTTTTGGTTATAAATATATAGATTTAAAACATTATTCTGTTTTAAATTGCTTTGTATAAAATTTTGTTAATATCTATGCAAAACTTTAAAACTTTTTGGATAACATCAATGTAAAATGACTGTTGCTATTGTACTAGTGTTTCTTGGTGAAGTATATTTAAACAAGTGTTTTACACTGACGTAGAAAATGTAATTAATAAAATACAGATATCAAAAAACATAATATGTTAAAATGTAATGCGATACAAAGTAATTATTTCGCCATTTTTTATAATTTTTTGACATTTTTATCATGTTTCCTTTTTTTTTTTTAAACATTTCCTATGTCTTTTCAGCACACTGTATAAAGTAAGTAGACGTTAGAGTTGTCTTTCGATAGTATCAATATTATCGATGGCAAAAATTTACTAATATTAATTGAATGCAGCTGTATCGATACTATCGATATCACTATCGATTTTGTTGATAATTTTCAAAGTTCAACTCTAGTAGACATCAGATTACCCGAATTAGGTAACTTTACGACTGAATGATTCCAACAGAAATGAGATCTTCAAGGTTGAAATATTGCGTGTATGTTAAAAAGGTACCGTTTTGTTTATTTCAGAAAATGAAGTCGACATTAATAGTAATGTGAGGTAAGGTACAATCGCCTACAATATTGTTTTGGCCTAATTTGTTTTTACTTAAGTACCTACTTTAGAAGAAAATTGCTTTTTCTTGCGGACTACTTTTTAAATCAATTATTTAGCATAATAATACATTTAATTTTTAATAAAACTATATAGGGAAAATAGAAAACACCCTAATTTGAAATTTTTATGTACGTGATGCCTTAAACCGATTGAAAATTTCAATTTCCTATGCACGAGTAAAGGTTCAACCTAATATTTATCTAACTAAAATCAGTGAGATCTGTTTCTGTTCTAAAAGAATATCGTAAGTTTCCCATTGATTAAAGCTCATTGTCACAAATCAAATCAACATTTTGATGTATAAAGTTTTAATGAGTTACCTATTAGGCAAACTTAGCAATTTTATTAATTATCATTAAAAATTGCAACTGTTAATTGTATAATATATAAATAGAGAATAGGAATTACAATATCTATCTAGCTTCGTTTTATGTCAATTCTATCTGCAATTTAACTTTGTTTCTAAAACAAAAAGAATTTAGTCAATTTTTAATGATCCGACTGACTTGTTAAATTTTCTGCTGTACATAGATGTGTAAAGCATAGTTTAACTATTTCAAAAAAATATGTTTAGATATTCAAGGTTTTATAGAAAAATATATTTGCCGTAACACGTTTGGGGGGTGTTTTAAAAAGGTATGTACTATTCACGACTTTTTGACATTGTATTACATTCATTTTATGTATTGACGTATAAAAATGTATAACGACAGCTTTCATGCTTACACACTAAAAAGTTTGCTTGTTTAAATTTTGCAGTGATTGTGCACCTTAATTGTCAATCATATTATAATATACACGCTGGTATAAATGGGTATAAAAAATACTGCAATTCGTGTGTAGAGGTACAGAGAAAAAACGTTATTTATCACACGTATTTTGGATTTAGAAATTGAAACTATTGAATTAAAATTAAATTTTACAATGTTTTTTTAAATGAAATGACATTATTAAAATGAGTATTTTAACGGATAATTTCCAGTCAGTATTTTTAAAGAAGTCACTTCAGCCGAAGCGTGTTATATTTTCTTGTACCGTTTAAATATAAATAGCGTTGAAGCACCGTTGCACATGATTGTACGCTATAAAAATGTGAAAGTACCGCAAGCTTTCCATCCCTATCCATTTGGATATTAAGTTTATATGACATTGATGGAGCGCTGTTTATTCTATGCATGTTTATTTTTCCTCACTAAAGAAATTGCAAGACGCTTGCACACTTAGGGTGGTTTCAGACTAGCTTTTATACGTGCGCTTAAACTTGTTTTTATACAGCGCGCGTGGGAAAAACGACAGCGGGTTGTACCATATTGCTCTGAACACCTAAAAAAACACTAATGTGAAACCGCTCTTAGCTATATGGAGATGTGTACAATTTTCAACCTTACACCATTACGGTAAAGTTGTTAATCTTTTCGTGGCCTACATTCATAGTCATATTGTACATACTATACTATTAAACTTAGATAATACATTTTCGTTATATTTAAAGGTGCGTAAATATATTACTTGATAAAATTGTTTCTTGTAAAAATAAAATATGTCTTTTTAATGTTTTATACATTTCATAAAACATCATTTAATAAGTAAGTCCATAAAATAAACTTAAATAACTAATATTTAAACTGGAAATGTTGATTTAAACTAAAATATTGCACAAAAAATATTTTGTTTTCGTTTTTTTATTTGTAGATTATAGTTTGAATAGTGTTTTCGATGAGTTTTATAAATAATTTCTCATCAATTTTAATAAATTCAGCATTTCCAAAGACTCCAAAATATGTCTCACCGAAGGGGTAATAAGCTGAAATTTTATATATTTAATTTAAAGATCCCATTAAAAATAACGTTTTACATTTACCATAGAAAATAATTTATTAGGAATACGTGATAAGCTTTAATTTTCTTACGAAAGTGCCATTTTTCTTATCTCATACATATCTGTGAATGTTAAATATCAATCGTATTATTATCACTATGATCTTCCATTTGTTTTTTTAACAGTGCAATAAAAATAATAATCATTTTTAAACATTATTTTTTTCATCTATGATTTTAGTAAATGCTAAATAAGCTCAAACTATAAATGAAAAAATAAATAAACCTTTATTTCAAGTTTCGATCTAAGACTGATTAGACTTACCTATTCAGCCATTTTCATAGAATTAATAATTTAATTTTGAAATCGTTTCATTCGCTACTACAAGTAGGCCTAGTTCCTAGCTTAGTTTCAAAATAAAAACGTGACCAATTTAATCATTTTACAGAACTACTGATTGAGAAAAAAACCACGTTTTTTTAATTTTGACTCGGCAAGACTTAATTTTTTGCACAAAAAAACTTCACTATCGTTTTAAAATATAAGAAAGTACTGCAGAATTAATAATATTTACCAATTGCTATATAAGAGTACATTTGAAATGAAAGGTTTAAATATCAGACGAGCCTTTGTGGCGGCACATGTAGCGACGCTTTTGGTAATGTTTTCCTCAATGCAATAGGCCACAGTGGCCGCTTACTATCAGATGGGCAGCGCGTCTGTCAGGCAACAGATATAGCAAAAAAAAAATAGAAAAAAACACGTTGTCCAGAAAGGGAGGCATTCGCTGCAAATTGTGTCTTCAACTCGCAAGATGCTTGTGAGCGTAATGTTTTGAGTGCCAGTACCATAGTAAAAATTGTACTCTACTTTCCTGTATCAGGGTTGTCGCTCTTTTATAGCAGGCCTTATCGATCACAGAATCGTTTAGGAATGTAAACCAACTTTTTAACCGACTTCAAAAAAGGAGGAGGTTCTATGTTCGACTGTATGTATTTTTTTTTTTTTTTTTTTTTTTTTTTTTTTTATGTATGTCCGTCGATTTCTCCGTCAATTGTGGACCGATTTAAATAATTCTTTTTTTATTTGAAAGTGCATAGTTCCGAGGTGGTCCCATTGTCACCATGTCAGGATCTGATGATGGGATCCCGGGAAAATCAAGGGCAAACCTCAAATTTTATAGGCGCACACTACGCGTTACTTGTTTTTTCTGAAGCCATTTAAGTTTTTGCGTCCTATAGACATCACTTTATGTTGATGAGCTGATGATGGAAGGTACAACTCCTTAACGGTTAGGAGTTAGGGGATAATTCTTTCAGTATTGTAAGAATATGTGGACCGTTATTTGTATTTCATGTACTTTTGCAGCTAAGCTGATGATGGAAGGTACAACTCCTTAACGGTTAGGAGTTAGGGGATAATTCTTTCAGTATTGTAAGAATATGTGGACCGTTATTTGTATTTCATGTACTTTTGCAGCTAAGCTGATGATGGAAGGTACAACTCCTTAACGGTTAGGAGTTAGGGGATAATTATTTCAGTGCTGTAGAAATATGTGGACCGTTAGTTGTATTTCATGTACTTTTGCAGCTAAGCTGATGATGGAAGGTACAACTCCTTAACGGTTAGGAGTTAGGGGATAATTATTTCAGTGTTGTAGGAATATGTGGACCGTTAGTTGTATTTCATGTACTTTTGGAGCTAAGCTGATGATGGAAGGTACAACTATGATGATGGAAGCTAAAGGGTACGACTTCTTAATTCTTATGTCCCTCTTGCGGGCTGCATCTTTAGTTGGTCTACTGAATGGTGCTGAACACTTAATGAATACCTAATATTGTCAAATAATACAATTCTACTATTTTACTCGTATTTTCGTTATCAATATTATGAGAGAGTTTTACTCACTCCTACGTATTATTCACACTAAAAATAGAAAAATAAACAAACTTTTTAAAAAAAAAATTAAACCGACTTCAAAAAAAAACTACCTAAAAACACTGAAAAGCAAAAAATAATTTTAATAAGACATTCATCAAATGCGCTTATTGTCTAAGCCTATTAATAACATTAAATTGTATTTACGTGCTAGGTAGGTACCTACTAATCTGTTTGAAGTCGGTGCCAAGCCAAAAGTAATGAAAAATAATACATACCTAATAATTTATGTATTATACAGGGTTACAAATAATCCGCGGACGTAGGTACGTAGTCTGGGTACCTACTATTTGGCTTGGCACCGACTTCAAACAGATTAGTAGGTACCTACCTAGCACGTAAATACAATTTAATGTTATTAATAGGCTTAGACAATAAGCGCATTTGATGAATGTCTTATTAAAATTATTTTTTGCTTTTCAGTGTTTTTAGGTAGTTTTTTTTTGAAGTCGGTTTAATTTTTTTTTTATTAAAATCCATAAACAATCTAGACTCGAGTTGATTTCGATTCTCAAATCGATTGTTATAATTTCAGCATCGAATTAAATGTATAGGAATGGAACATAAAATTACTAATCGACTAATTCGATAATCGAAACAACCTATTAATTTTTACTTTTAAAGAAGACGTTCGAAATTTGAACGAAATTAAGTATCGGTTACCGACACTAAAATGTAAACATTTCAATGCAGCCACAGATACTTATATCTAAATGTAGGGCGTTTGCTCATCGCTCCTGAATATAAAATAGACATATTATGGTATGGATGTAGATATATTGTTTTTAACATGTCAAAAAGGTTGTGTGAAGTACATCCTGACCGTTTTTGTTACGTTTGTGGTGAACTTATTATATCTAAGAAAGGATATCCCATAACGGAATACTGTTATAAAAAAAAAAAATTAAACCGACTTCAAAAAAAAAAAACAAAAAAAAACTACCTAAAAACACTGAAAAGCAAAAAATAATTTTAATAAGACATTCATCAAATGCGCTTATTGTCTAAGCCTATTAATAACATTAAATTGTATTTACGTGCTAGGTAGGTACCTATCTAATCTGTTTGAAGTCGGTGCCAAGCCAAATAGTAGGTACCCAGACTACGTACCTACGTCCGCGGATTATTTGTAACCCTGTATAATACATAAATTATTAGGTATGTATCATTTTTCATTACCTTTGGCTTGGCACCGACTTCAAACAGATTAGATAGGTACCTACCTAGCACGTAAATACAATTTAATGTTATTAATAGGCTTAGACAATAAGCGCATTTGATGAATGTCTTATTAAAATTATTTTTTGCTTTTCAGTGTTTTTAGGTAGTTTTTTTTTGTTTTTTTTTTATGAAGTCGGTTTATATCATTACATGTTTAACGATATGACGCCTATTCTAATTACATGTTTACTTGACTTACCATCGTTAGTACGTATATTAAAAGCTTTTTAACCGACTTCAAAAAAGGAGGAGGTTATATGTTCGACTGTATGTATTTTTTTTTTTTTTATGTATGTCCGTCGATTTCTCCATCAATTGTGAACCGATTTAAATAATTCTTTTTTTATTTGAAAGTGCATAGTTCCGAGGTGGTCCCATTGTCACCATGTCAGGATCTGATGATGGGATCCCGGAAAAATCAAGGGAAAACCTCAAATTTTATAGGCTGCGCCTACGCGTTACTTGTTTTTTCTGAAGCCATTCAAGTTTTTGCGTCCGATAGACATCATTTTATGTTGATGAGCTGATGATGGAAGGTACAACTCCTTAACGGTTAGGAGTTAGGGGATAATTCTTTCAGTATTGTAGGAATATGTGGACCGTTAGTTGTATTTCATGTACTTTTGCAGCTAAGGTGATGATGGAAAGTACAACTCCTTAACGGTTAGGAGTTAGGGGATAATTCTTTCAGTGTTGTAGGAATATGTGGAACGTTAGTTGTATTTCATGTACTTTTGCAGCTAAGCTGATGATTACCCGGGGATGGGCTGGTCACTTGCCAATAAGGTTAGCACCGGCTCGTCCTAATCGGGTGTGAAGGAGAAACCGGGGGAGTGTAGTGGGTAGCGGACGCTTCGGTCTCGAGTCCCACACACGGCCGCGGGTCTAGCTAGCCTGCGGTTATGGTGCATAAACGCATTCTCCTCCTACCCATGGTGCTGAACACTTAATGAATACCTAATATTATTATCAAATAATACAATTCTACTATTTTACTCGTATTTTCGCTATCATTATTATGAAAGAGTTTTACTCACTACCTATGTGTTATTCACACTAAAAATAGAAAAATAAACAAACTTCTTAAAAAAAAAAAAAACGACTTCAAAAAAAAAAGAAACAAAAAAAGCTACCTAAAAAACTGAAAAGCAAAAAATAATTTTAATAAGACATTCATCAAATGCGCTTATTGTCTAAGCCTATTAATTAAATTGTATTTTACGTGCTAGGTAGGTACCTACTAATCTGTTTGAAGTCGGTGCCAGGCCAAAGGTAATAAAAAATTATATATAATAATTTTTGTATTATAAAGGGTTACTAATTAATCCGCAGACGTAGGTACGTAATCTGGGTACCTACTATTTGGCTTGGCACCGACATCAAACAGATTAGTAGGTACCTACCTAGCACGTAAAATACAATTTAATTAATAGGCTTAGACAATAAGCGCATTTGATGAATGTCTTATTAAAATTATTTTTTGCTTTTCAGTTTTTTAGGTAGCTTTTTTTGTTTCTTTTTTTTTTTGAAGTCGTTTTTTTTTTTTTTTAAGAAGTTTGTTTATTTTTTAATTACACGTTCAAATTGAAAGGGATGGTTAAATACCTTATAATAATTATACAACCGCGATTCAGACCTAACGTTGAGGTTTGTAACTTGTCAAATGGCCTTGGAAACATCGATCATGGCCTTTTATGTCGTATATGGAACAAAATAAGGTTGGTATATTGAAAATCAATTCGAGTAGTAAATAAATTATTTATCTATAGGGCAATTTTCACGCAGCGCTATCTACTCCAATAAAAACATTGAATAGTGCTATAGAACTTTTAAATGATAAGTAATGCCTTTTTGAATTTACTTAGTTGCGGTCTCTTTTGACAATAAAAAAACGAGTAACTTATTATCTGAACTTATTTGTCAATGAACAACTGGCCCTAAAATATCAACTGAAAAAGGCTTAAATTGTGGTAAAATAGACCTTGATATCTTACTAATATTATAAAGGCGAAAGTTTGTGAGTATGTTTGTTACTCTTTCACACAAAAACTACTGGATGGATTTTAATGAAACTTTACAATATTATAGCTCATACATCAGAATAACACATAGGCTACATTTTATAAAGATATTCCCGCGGGATAACGTCCTATAGTTCACGCGGGCGAAGCCGCGGGCGGAAGGCTAGTTTTTAATATTTTAAGTATTTTGTTTGAAAATTATCGAATGAAACGATTTCAAAACAAATTTTACTTTGAGAAATTAAAAAATGTCACTACTGTTACTTTATTTGAAAAAAAAAAAAACTATTTATAATAATCAAAACATTATAGTCGCTTAGAATCACATCATCCGTCTTTTAATATAGCAAAACCTCGAAATCTTTCATTAAAATATTTTATATAATGTATATGTTTATTATAATTGAACGTCAATTAAGAATAAACCATATCAATTTTTCAACTCTTATCTGAAACTATTTTAATTTTTTTTCTTCTTAAATGAAAGATTTCGATTATACATTAGATATATTATTAACTAATGTTAAATGACTGCTTACACACTTTCTATTTCATCTTTACAATACCAATCGTAAGGACGATTGTTAGGTAGTAATGAGTAGTTGTATCTACATATGTCACAAACATTGCATTTGTGATGAGTTTCTATATAAAAAGTATTTAAGGAAAGAGCGCACTCCGGTGTTGCAGATGTCCATGGGCGGCGGTAACCACTTACGATTAGGTGTGCGGGTGCCGCATGCTCGCCTGCCCGCTAGTTTATAATAAAAATATTATTTACTTTATCACAATGAAGGAACCTGAATTGTGTTATCAAAAAATATGACACAAATTTTGCCCAAACCGGAAACCCAACCCAAGAACCCCAGATCATGGCCCCATCGGCCTAGTGTACTAGACCATCAAAGAAACTCTTACAAATGCTACGTTTGTGGTTGAAAAATCAACCATAAGGCTCATACACACTAGTACTTGGGGTTGCTAGGTGAACATAAGAATGATTCCCAATGACCCTCACCAATATTGCACCACTGATGATGGTTGGGACAATAATGTAAAATAATATGTCCCAACCAACCCCAGTGGGGGTGGTTGACATTGAAAAAATATTATGTTGTTCCCATCGAACACTACTAAATCTGTCACCATTGGTGGTTGTTGGGACGATAATTAAAATATGTCCCAACTATAAGTGGGGCTTTAGAACATACGAGTATTTAGGACGAGTTTTGGTCCCTCAATTTACCCAAATATTTAGTGTGTTGAAACCTAAATCATTATCCTAATGTAATTTAATTATTATGCTAGATATATAATTATTTTTTCTGTGATACATAGATTAAAGTGTTTTTGTAAATACTAATCGCTACTACTGAAGTTGTTAAGACAAAATGTACTATGTAAAGAAAAATAAAATGTAAAGCTTTTGAATTTGTGAAATTTAGATATAGTTGAAAGAATGGTTTGTTTTGTGAAGTGAGAATTATATTAGATAGCGGTAATACGGAACGTGGAAACTTGTAAATTAGTTAAATTGTACAAAATACTTTTCTAAATAAAACGAAACTTTGGCCTATGTACCACTTTTTTTATTAAAAAATTCTCCCTAATTGGAATCCCTGGGTCACAAGATGTATAATGTTCAACGATGTATGACTCCCTAAATCTTTAATGTTTACTTATCAGCCTAAATATCACATAAAAAAGGCTGGAAGAAGTCAATTAACTTTGATCACGTCTTGATGTGAGACTTTTGATTTCCACGATCTTCATATTTTGCTTATTTAGCGTTCATGGCACTGATTTTTTTTTATAGTAGCTCAGTACATTGGCTCCACTTAGCCTGATGGTAAGCAAAAGGGGAACCCAAATTACCATGACAACAGACGCAACACCGTGGCGTTCTCTACGTTGGCATCGCAGTACTGGCTGACAAGGTGCTTCTTCACGCTTCGTTTAAAGGAACTCACATGAGTTCCTCTTCCTTTTCCTTTCCATAGGAAGGGGGAAATACATGAGCCGGCAGAGAGTTCCACTTCTTTATTTTTTCTTTACATTTAAATTGAAGATGGCCACTGTGGCCTATGCGATGGAGTGTCCCTCCACTTTATAAGGAAGCATTGTTCAATGTGCCACATTGAATGCGAAAATTTTCGAGCCTCTTGGCTCGTTAGCGCATTTGGAAGTGACCCTACCCTTTGCGCCAGGAATCGTGGGTTCGAATCCCACCCGAGAGAAAAATTTATGTGACAATTTTTTTTATTTTTTCTGTGTCTGGATGTTTATTTGTAATTAATTATTTGTGGTACCTTCGTTGTTTCTACCTATTAAAAAGTCCTTCAGCTACTGACTTTGGTTAGATGTAGATGTTGTTGTGTGAAGAAGCTTTGGCCTATGTACCACCCATCATTGGCATTACATCTATGCTATCATCGGGTATATATCGAAATATGTATGTATTTTTATGTAAACTATTATTATAATTGAATATTTGTTTTTGACGATTCGTAAGTGCTTCAGTGAATGCCTATATGAATAAAGATATTTTTGATTTGATTTGAGATTGATGATGTTATTTAGTATTTATTTATCAAGTTTCGTACTTTTCTTTGTCTTTTTATACTATACAAAGTATACAACCGTGTCTACATGTAGCAATATGTTTACCCTTCAAAGTATTGAGAGCCTGAATCCATGAATTATCTATGATGTAATCCTAGGTCAATAGACTTAGGCGCAGACTGAATATTTAAAAAGAAAACTACAACTACAGAATATTTTATGTGATTAATTCTCCGTCCCCCTCCCACGTGAAAGATCAGAAAGGGACGGCCGAACTGTAATCTGATCGGACCTTAATAAAATCTAATGTTCAGACGGTTTATTGAAAGGTTAGGTACTGAAGTTTTTTTACTGAAAAAATACCATCCATTTTCTCAAAGTTTTTGAAAAAAGTCTTTGTTATTTTATATACCACGTATAAAATTTACGTCGGGGCGTTAGTTCGAAGACTGATAAATAGAAGAAAACCTTTTTCATTGGGATTATTCCTTGAATTTTATTTCGTGACCACCTTTGTGGAACAGTGGCTAAGCCGCTCGGGTATAAAACCCGGAGGTCGTGGGTTCAATTCCCGCCTTGATCTGGTTGGTGATAGGGCTTTTTCCGAGTCCGAGTGGCTAGCTACCACCTCCACAGGTGAAATCTACCGCCATAACAGCTCTGTCTATGTTCCGGCAGTATTAATATGGGAGTCAGTTCCCTTGTAACCAAAGGCTTGAAAATCAGATAAGCTTTACAGTCTTCCTGGTGAAGTGTCCCTCAATGGAATAGGCCGCAGTGACCGCTTGCCATTCCTATCAGGTGGGCTGCGCGCCAGTCAGCCAAACGATCAAGTATAAAAAAAAATTCGTCATCCCGGACAAAGTGACATTGTTATTACCATTATAACTTATAGATGGTAGTTAAAACGGCTTTGCTAGTCTGCGGTTAATACACTCATCATCAGCCTATATACGTTCCCACTGCTGGGACACAGGCCTTATCTCAATTGTGAGATAGTGTGGGCCATACTCCACCACGCTGGCCTAGTGCGGGTTGGTGGAGGGGTGCGTAAGGCAAGTGACCAACCTTAATGTCAGATGTTATCAAGCCGCCAAATGGCCTCTGACTAGGCTTGACGACTAATATTTACATTATAGTAAATATCAGCCGGGACCAACAGCTTAACGTGCCTTCCGAAGCACGGAGACGCTCGAAATTAATGTCACTAAATATGGTCAGAATGGTCACCCATCCATTAACCGACCGCGGCGTAGGTAGCTTGACTTTCGTTATCGCTAACGAACCACTGTCACAGCTGCGCCACGAGCGCCTCAATTTTAGCGAGGTTAATACACTCATCTTACACAAAATAAATGGTTATAAATTATACTGCCAGATGAATATGTACCTAACATGTTTGAAGTCAGGTCAATAAAAATGACCCACTGCAGGTTAAAGGCCTCCATCATTGGAATCAAGTCATCACTACAATGATAAGTACCTACACCACGCTTGCCAAACGCAGATTTGTTATCACAATCCCGAGCTATGTCCGAAAAAAAGCGAACCCTTGAGAAAGACAAAGAACATAGATTAATAATTAATTTATTTTCTAATATATTTGTATTAACATAGATTAAATTTGCCAAGGACTTCAATCCTGGGGTCTTAGACAAGATGACATCGCTTCATAGCTGGCGAATTTCGCTAAGTCCAATTTGTATGGATTTGGCAAGTGCCTTTGAAAAGTCACTTGGTCAATCGATATTGAAATGTATGGGATTTGACATTCGCTATGGCAAATTGAGCGATAACGAACGTCTTAAATGCCACTTGTCTAGGGGGTCAGGATGCCGTGATAAAGCCCAGGTACTTTAACCACTCGACCAACAAGGTGTAAATTTAAGCTTTCAAAATTATTTTAAGTCTACTTATTCTTCTCAGAACAAAGTTCAGAGATTTTTTATTTATAACCAATGAATCTTTGTGCGTAGTTGGCTAAATTTGATCTCATTAAATAGATAGGTATAATACCTACATTTTATTCAAGTATCGTCCGAAGAAAGCCTAAAAGATAATTCAATATTTAACTCAAAGTAGACAAAAAAAAAGAAAGGTTTTTCCAACTAAGTAAGTTATTTTACTGGGCCAGTGGATATTCAATTTACTTTGTGAAGTTGAAAAATTAGATTTTTGTTTAAAAATAAAATCAAAAATGTTCCAGAGTGAAATCAAATGAAATTATTAAAAACAATATTGGCTAGAGCCGCGAGTTGTAAAAATAGGTTGAATGATTTAAACAATAAGTTGTAAAAGATAAAAAACAACAGTTTTTTTTAATATTCGGAACATTATTTAGGTATAGAGTGAAAAACGAAAATGATTTTCAAATAAAAAAAAGAGTTCTTTTATGGTTATTGTCTTATAAATAATTTAATTTTATGCAAAGCGGTTTAAAATTTGGTCCAACCATCACCATTTACTCGCATTAATTTTATAAAAATATACAATTCTAATAAACAAAATGGCTTCAATAAACGCCACGAAATTTCGTTCTAAATTTAAATTTTTTGACAGGTATATATTTTTTTGTTTTACCGTCACACGAAAAATGGCCAGTATACGAAATTGCGACACGATGAAGGTTTAAAACGTACTAGAAAATAGTGAAGTGAGAACTAGGTTTTTAGTTTATTACGGAATTAAATATATGAGCTAAGTTGGCAGTAAATATTATACAGCTCATGCAGGTGCTTACTTTTACGTGCTTGGGTATTATGGTATGGAAATACTTCCTATTCCTTAATACCTATAAAAATGTTATGCCGATGAGAAAATTAACTTTTTAATGCTTGTGATATTATGAGACAGTGACGGACTAATAACATTTTTTTTCGTCTGTTCGCCATAACCGCAGGCTAGCTAGACCTGCGGACGTGTGTGGGACTCGAGACTAAAGCGTCCACTACCCACTAAACTCCCCCGGTTTCCCCTTCACACCCAAATTGGAACGAGCCGGTGCCAGCCTTGTGGCTATTGACCAGCCCATCCACGGGTACCCGGACTTGAGAGGCCTCAAGTCAGGGTGGCGCCTAGGGAGGGCCACCATAGAAACTAGGTGCCCCTCAGGCTTGGCTCGGGCGACCTGTGCAATGCGGGCGTTGCACCCGCGGGTCAACCCTCAGGCCGGAGGAGACGGACCAATAACACTAACTTATCTTTAAAAAAAAAACCTAGTAAATAAAGCCTCGATGGTCTTGATTTTCGGGACCCTGATCTCGGGGTCGTGTATTCGATTTTCGGTTAGAGCACAAAGTGTGTGTGGTGTTTTCGAAGACAGCTCGGGTTTGTGACCACCACTCCAATTGTCGAGTGTGGTGATTAAGCCAGTACCTATTATTGTGACGATAACTTTCAATGATGAAGGCTTAGACAGTTGGGAAATTGAACAAACTGATACGTTTTTACATTAAGTGAACAATAAATTGGAGTGTGTGAGTGTGTGTTGTCGAAGAGATGGTGGTGACTACGCCAGAAGCATTATGGAGTGAGAGGCAAACGAGTATCAAGATCAGAAGGTAAGTGACCCTTTTTCGTTGCTTATAATATTGTGTACCAATCCTTTTAAGGGAATTTAGGACACCTTACTAGTAACCCTGTATATCTATGAAGTCGTCAACCAATACAGAACACCAAACAATATGGCTCCAACGTAATATAAAAATATTATGTGAAACTTACAAAAGGCACCAAGCCAAATCCAGAATGCAGCGGTAATATATTCCAAATTTCCAAAAATCCACCGTCGCATATTGCCGGTACGCATTTGGCAAACACGTAACCGCCAAAGCGCAATAAAAACGTAATCCCTCAATTCCCTTTGTCTCCGCGCCGTAAAAACCGCCAGATATTCGAAATTCGAAAAAGAACCGCGCGATTTGAATTTCGAATGCGTCGCCACTCCGCGGCCGTCTCTCGTGGAGTTAGCACGTTTTTAATGAAGTGCATTTAACAGATGGCGTCTTAAAGTAACGAATTCAAATTACTTTGTCCCTCTTCTTCATTAAGAGTTTTTGTCTTTTGAGCTTCCTATTTCAACTGTTTCCTCGCCTTATCTTGGAGATAAAGACGTTTCAGTATCCTTTGACCCGTTGTTTTTATTACCGACTCTTATAGTGGCAATTAAGGTTTTCTTCGAGTTTATAGACGGAGCGGCTATTGAGTTTCTGTTTTAATTAAAAGGAAGTTTGTAGGATTAGTTGATGAAATATTAAAGGGTCGTGTAATCAGTTGCTTCTTTAGGACCTACCGTTTTTATATACACTATGGGCAAAAATATAGTCACTCCTGTTTCTTTTAACTTTTTTAGCAAATATAATTAATAGTTAGCCTTAAGCAAGCAAGTTATATCCGTTTTTAAAACTTATTTAAATTTTATTAAAAAGTACAGAAAAATTTTGTTCGATCACCATGGGCAGGTACTTAAACCATCGAGGCGTCCATAAAAAGTTTGGCTTGTCATTAATAATTCTAAGGACACTTTCGTAGGAGTCACCTTTTATTCTGATGGAGATACTTTTAACCATGAATAATATAGTGAAACAGTAAATACAAAATAAACAGTACGCCATTATTTTTGGTCATCATTCAAAATTCCATACAAGGGGTTTGTCAAAAATATCACGTAGTAACTTTATGAGCGACCACATTTGCACATAAAAAGAGCTTTACGGGCTTCAGAGGAACGGGACTACAGGGCCGCAATTAGGAAGTTTTAGGGCCCCAGGGGGCTACAATGTATACGACCCCTTCGGAGTGAATCAAATATTTACCAGGTATATACTTTTATGTATAAAATTTCAAGGAAAATAGGAAAAGGCAAGACGACAATTTTTATTACAAACTTAAAAAAAAATAGCTATGGTTAAGAAGCTTAATTTTGTCTGTGGAATTGATAGTAAGTGCTAAAAACTTTATAATTAAATATTTGAAATGTATTGTTCAAACATTTTCTAGTCTAACATGTCAGAATTATTAAAATAATCCAAGATTCTTTAAATTGTATTTTATATGCAAACAATGTTATAGTATAAATTTTGGCACTGTGTAAATAATGTCTTGTGCTATATTTTTTATTGAAACGAATATGATGTTGTCTATTTATTCGTTTTTATGTTGGCAACATTGTGTTATTAATCAAATCGCTAAGTTTGTTTTTATTTGGACAGATTTTTCTAAAAGAATATATTAATACAAGAATAATATTATAAAACAATAAGAAGGCAAACAAGCTAACGGATCCCCTGATGGTATGTTATCACACTCCTCAATGAGTATTTGTAACACCAGCCCTTAAGAAAGATCGGGCGGGTTGCCGTGGTCAAATGGGGTGAATACAAACCTGGACTCCCAATAAAAGACCAGCAAGGCAGCGAGAGAGGAAGTAGTGGGAGTTTTTAGTGGGTAGTCCCCCTTCCCTATCCCGACTTGAGCGGGAACGGAAGGAGATAGTCCCACATACCCCTGGCCCGACCATCAACGGACGGGATATGCGTAATGCATTTCCTCCCACTATAAAAAAAAAAAAAAAAGCCCTTAAGAAAGATACACGCTCTTTTTTCCTATTTATTTGATTGCTCAAAATATTTAGATAGTCCACTTGTCTGTCGGAAACAATTATGCAGCCAAATCCATATAGGACTGTCCCCTATTCCCACCCTGCATACAGCCCTGGTATGGGGATAAAACAGTGTAAGAGCTAAACAGACTACAATTTCGCATGCTTTTTTTCGCCGTTGTAATATTTTAGCTGACACATCTTGATGTGGGCGAAGGGTAATATTTTTTTAGTATCCAACGAGTAAAAAGGGGCGTTTTATTGTATAACTTTGGCACGTGCCTTCGTAAGGTTTAAGATATATTTGGAAAGAGCCATTGATGAAAAGAGTATCACGTGTATCTGGTCTATTGCATGGTGCGGTGCGAGTGACAGGTGTACCTATGTTAAAGGATAAAGGAAATTCAACTTTATTCAATGGTAAAAGAGTTCTCTGTAAAACACTGATATAGATCATACGAATACAGTGTAAAAATGAAACCTATTTATATTTTTTAAGTAAGTTCAATTGTCAGGGAGGCACACTGCCCAACTGATGTTAAGTAAGCGGCTTCTGCGTACTTAAATTAAACTTATTTCGGCGTACTTAAATTATACTTTAAATCTGACATAACCTTAACTGCTCCCCCAAGCTGTTAAAAAAAAAACAGATAACTGTATTAATTGCCTCTTATTACGTGGCCGAGCTTATTACACCTTGAAAAAGGACATGGTTGGCTACTTTTATCTTGTAAAAGTACTTATTTCCAAAATAAAATAATGAATGTTTTGTTTGTCTCCTTTCGCGTCAACGAAACAGTAAATCCACGTAACTTTTTATATGTGGGGGGCGTGAATTTTGTTACTGAAGAGCTTTAGTATGCCTCCGGCACAAACTGAAAAAACGAATTTGAAGGTTCAGTAGCCTGCAAATACAAACCTAGCATTAATAAATAAACACAAAAATTTTAATAAAGTCGAAAAACAAAAGTATTCATATCACAAACGCAACACGCCTAAATCCAAGACTAGCGAGTGCTCAAAATGCTAATAAAGCGAGCCCGAACTATTGTCGGCAACAAAAAAAATATTTACGTAAGTAAAGCACCTTCATTCTGGGGACTAGTGATGTGCGGAAACGTTTACGTATCGTTTTTTTTTTAAATATTATTTTATATCTTGATTGTTTTTTTTTTATTTGTTATTTTAATCCAATCAGTGTCCAAGATTTGTCAACCTCTAATAATTTTAATATTATACATTGTCATAATATTTGACTACTTACCATTTGGAACAGTGGTTGGTACGTTGGATGTCGTCTCTTAATTTCCTCTTTAGGTCAGTGATAATTTGAAATGTGTCTAGCCAGTAACTAAAATTAGGCTTACCATTTAAAACAGCAACAATTTTTCGATTTTACCAAAATATTCCACATTCATTCATTCCACGTTTATTTAATTCATTTATCTATTCTTACTATAGTATATATCCATAATAAACCACATGTCACATAATTTTGATTAATTCAGTCAAAAATGATCTTGCATTCCTATTCGCCTTTCTTCCGTAATTAAGAAATGACAACTAGTTACATCGATAAATGTATAAAAAGTACATATATTACTATAGAGTTCATAGACTAGTAATAAACTGTCTCAGTGCAGATTAGGTCTAACTTTAGTTACCAATTATTGTTTAGTTTCAGTAGTAAGTCGCTTACATTACTTCTCTTAGTAGATACGAATATCTCCTCACTGCAGCATAACCGTTCCAACAAACGACGTGTACATCCACATCGATAAATCAATACAGAAACGACACTAGTCGAAATCTCCGTAAAAGGTACCCACATAACCCATATAAATTCATGTCCCCAAAGGTATTCCTAGATGGAAAGCCAGAACAATCTGAGTCGACCTTAGTATTATGCAAAACACCGAGTTGGGATATGGGGAAAGCTGTCAAAGCCAGTTTGGGGAAACAATGGGCAGTGTAACGGTTGGAATGGGGCAATACGGGAATAAAAAGGGTCACAGGGAAAGGCGTTTAGCCAATCGGAGGTTCTTGTGATAGTTGCGATAGGAAAGGAAGGGAAACTTATGCTTGAGATGACAGATAGGTGTCTAGCTTAGAATAGAATAGGTATATATTTGTTGTTGAAGCCATCTTGAGTCATGACACAAAAAAAATATTTTTACTTGGGGTAAGCAGGTTCTTGGGAGTTTTTTTTAAATATTTATTTATTTATAAAATCTTTATTGAGCACTCAGATTGCGTACAAAACGCGGACTTAACGCTAAAAGCATTCTTTGCCAGTCAACCTTTGGGAAAAACGAAATGCTTGAATGCGGAAAATTTTGTGCTTTCTTTTATTGTTTATTTTATAATTAATGTGATGTCAACAATTACGCTTGTAATTCTATCTTGGCAGGGGTCTCAATATGTTACATAAAAACATATAACTAACTCAAATTGTTGAGTAAGTTTTTATTTTAGAGGTTTGAAAACTAACCTTAGAGTTATCACATCGTTGTTTATTAATTACTACTGTTTACCATTAGTTAATTGTGTGTTTACTTTTAAGGCCCGCATGACATCAGTAATAAGATCTAAATATTTACCTGGATCGGGCCGATATTATGAAATGGTAATACTACTTGAGAGAATAAATGTTTTGTAGTGGTAGAGCCATGCTGTTTTACAGCACAAAAGGGCCGGCTCATCTGGGGAAGTACCACCCTCTCACAGAACACCAGCGTGAAAATGAAATAATAGTGACTACTATTGTGTTTCATCTGGTTTGTGAGAGTGCCGGAGGCCCACAACCCCCCATTAAAGGCCGGCAACGCATCAGCGATCCCTCTGGTGTTGCAGATGTCCATGGGCGGCGGTGATTGCTTACTATCAGGCGACCCGCAGGCTCGTTTGCCGCCTCTGACATTAAAAAAAATGAAAAAAAAGTAGGAGGAGAATGAAAGGAGCCTCTAAAAATGTAGTACGCAACTTCACCTACAAAAATCTATCAAAGAAAAAAGTGCAAAGTCAAACACCTAAAACAGTACCGCGCCGTACCCAGTAAGATAATATCAATAAAAAACGGGATACTATCGTAAAATTTAAATGGTCTTTTAAAAACTGCCGTAAAACGGTTTACTGCATTGCCTTGGATTGTTTTCGGTTTGAGATATTTTGATACTGCATTTTATACCTTCCGGGCTGCGTATTGTGTTTTATTTATGAGTGACTTCAATAAGTTTTCAAGTTTAAACTGGATGGGGATGTGGAAATGGTATTCTTAAGTACTTCAATTGCAGGAAAATTGCGTTATAATATGACTGATACTTTTTTTTGATCTGTTTGTGTATAATAATATATTCTTTTTAAAAATAATACAGAGTAACTTTTTCTATGATGCAGTAGCAAAAAGTTGTGGGTTTTTCTATTTCTAAAATATTCAGTCACAGTCCAGAGTCTGTAATTTGGTGAAGTAAAATATAAAATTAATACTATTACATCCTTCAATAAAATTTTGTAATGTAACTAATTTTGGTTATTCTCAACATGCGGAGTCATGAACGCCAATAGCTAATAATTTTGGAAGCGGTCGCCGTGGTCGCAATCGGAACACACACACACACACATTCTCAACAAGTTAATAGATAGGTACGTTGAAATAATACCTGAACTGATTAATAAAATGTAACTTTAAGATTCAAAGATTTATTTTTGCATAAAATAGGTGTTACAGTATAGGGTGTTACAAAAAATGGTCGTGCTCTATTCTGCTAAAATACATTAACATGCAAAGTTAGTATTGAGGAATTCTTGGACACTATAGAAGCAAGAAGCTGTCAGCCATTCTCGCAATTTGCTGGTCATTAACTTTATTGGTCCTGTTTTAAACTTGTTCGGAATTTTGTTAAATATTTTAACACACATGCAGTAACAGCTCTTTTGGCATAGAGTTGTGTTAGGTTAGGGTTTGATACAACATTCCTTTTAATTTTAAATCATCAAATCATAACTGTTTGGACACAGAGTCGGCGACGAAGTCATGGTGTCTTAATGAGGCAGGGCACTTACTCCACAACACCCGTCAAACCATTACAAAACAAAACATCCCCCCTTTATTAACTTTACAAGTATTCAGAACAAATTTCCCCTTAATCCTTATAAATTTATCGGATTCCGTTTTTTTAAGGTTGGAGCAATCGAGTTTCTTATAAGAAATTTTCTTTTTCCAACTTTAACTTGTTAAAATCTCCCCTTTGATGTTCGGGTTTGTGTTTTAAAAGAAAATATTTGATTTGCTCCGTAGCTTTTATGTTAATACTAAGTGTTACTTTTGTACGTACTTACAGAAGTTCGGATTTTCAATTCACGTTTGTCTTTTGCTCGTCTTTACCTTTCTTTGTTATGAATGTGGCGAATCTCTGTTGTGTGACTTTGCCCGGATTTAGTTAAGCTGCGTTAAACCGTATTAACATTTCGCTGTAGGACGTCTTTACAATTGAATCAATTTCATTTTATATAATTGTCATTTTTGAAATTGTTATAACTCATTAAGGATTTTTCGATTTTCTTGCCAATAACTAGAATTTTGACTTAAAGTTGAATCTATGATTAGTGGTTGAATAATAATATATCAGTGGTCAAAATAACGGAATAAGAAAAGACATAAACTTCTTTTTTTTCAGCCTAATAAAAAAAAACAGCATACTGGTTAATTATTGTGGATTTAGAATAAATAACCGAGCTATATTCTACAAGAAATTAAATTTAAGACCCCAAAATCCAGCCACTTACTCACTCACCAACAAGTACAATTCCTTTCGTATTTAATTCCTTTTCTTAACATATTTCCCCGAATCTTGATTCCCGCTTGTCCCGTGGTACCTAATATCTTCATGCAACTAAAACCTTCGACCCAAAAAACTGTTAAAAAGCCCTTTGGATATAAAGACGCGTAAAAGCTGGGCCCATTCTGCCCTTTTTCTTATCCGCGACGATTTTTCCGATCGATTTGGCCGACGCCTGACATTTCCAATGAATGAATGTTAAAATTGAATTGGATTTGTTATTCTGTAGTTTTCTTTCTAGTTGTCTTTATGTGATTATGTCGACTAACTTTTTGGCGCTAGCTAGTTCTAATTTAAAGCAAAGTTTCCGAGTTTTGTGAATATTATGTATTCAAGGTTTTATGATTATAGGAAATTACATTCTTGCATTGGCTCTCATACATTTTCTTTTCTTCTATTTCTTTGCGTAGAATGAATTATTTTGGCAATGTTAAATATAACTGTTTATTTCCCTGTAGTTGCAAACTTAGAAATAATTTTGTTGGTCTGTTAAGTTCCAATGCCAATACTATCGAACTCTTAACGAGTACTCGGAACTCGAGAATCGGATCCAGAATCGAATTGAAATCGGATGGAGATCACTCGAACATTTCCTATTATGAAACTACTAGTGTTGACAGCTTTTACTTAAAATTTACCCCTTTTTCGAGAGAAAATGCATCTTCTTAATATGTTTATTAGACCACTTTTAATTTTTAAATTCTAATTAAGTTTATTTACCGCACTTGAATTCTACGCAACACAAACATTTAGGTGACTGACAAATTTTGTCCTGAGTCTAGATGTTCTTAAGATTTAAAAAAAATATATATTTATGTTATCTTTGTTTTTTCTGGAACCCAAGCTACTTACTTAGTGGTCTGATCAATGTACCTATGTGGCGCTGTCCAATAGTATTTATTATACCCTAAACTAAGGGTAAATCTTAATCCTGGCAACACAGCCGGACCGACAACTCTTAAGCGGAACTAAGTGATTTTAAGTTAAACCACTTCAACTTACCTCGTTATCCTTGGTTTATGTTCTGTGTGAATTCAATAAGTGATTTGATTGCTTAATCGCGATGTTCGATAATCTTTTGAACTCCAATCGGCTATCTAGATTGGTGCCATTTTCTTCGACTTTGAAGTTTCAACTTTTAATTGAGTTTCTGTGGCTATATTTAAAATTTTAAATGGTTTTTGTTTGATATTTTTTAATTGACGACCAAGTATATTTAGACTGAAGCATTTTTCGTGGGTTTCAGGACCAACTTCCATTTGATTTGCAATTGTCCTGTGTTTAGAAGCTGGTATTGTATGAAGTGCTCAAGCTTTTTTCATTTCGTTTTTTTGTTTACAATACTTTTCGATCAGTCCAATACTATTAAATAAAAAAAACAAACATTAAGTTTGTTTTACGCCAGGACCATACTCAGGGAAAATAGAGTAAATGACACAATGCGAATCAATGTGACTCAGTATTTATTTTGTAATGGAATCGGACACTAGTTACTTCATTCATTTTTAGGATGACAGTGCATTGAGCGACGGTTCCTGGTGAAGTGTCTCTCAATGGAATTGACACGGCAGCCAAATTCGTGCGAAGCCAAAATTGTAGATTTATTTAGGCAAAAATACTTATAGGAATTCATACAAGTAACAGAAGCCAAAAATATTTTTTTGGATACTTTCTTTTTATTCTTACACACAAAAAACGGACGGATTTTGATGAAACTATTTTAGTTGTATTAATATAAAGTTCTCGGCAATAGATTTTTTTTTCAAGATTATTTTGATGTAAAAAGTAGCATCCAATTTAATTTTAAGATTTTTTTCGTCACTACCGAGCTAGAGCTAAATATGCACAAAGAAAAATCCAAACTAGCACATTGAAATTCGACCATCGACCTAAATTTAGAGCGGGGTGTTTGAAATCACTCGGTTACCACAACTCTTAAATAACTAATATTCAAATGATTAGATAGAATTCGTATAAAACTAGACTTTAAAACAATGAACGTAGACATTTTTTACGCAATACTTGATCTGAAAGGGCTTCTTCCCCTATAAAATCTGACATCAATACGCCATATCTTTTATCGAAATAAACAATAAAAGAAACCCGAAGAATATTCCTTTCGCCATTTACTGGAAGTCACTAGGAGAATATTTTCAACATTAGAGTTTTTCAATTATCGATAGTTTCGCTATCGATAGTTAACCTTGAACACTAGCAATAATATCTATAGAACTATTGATAATATCGATAGCACAAATAAACCAATATTAATGACTGAATGCAATAGTATCGATAGATTTTTGATTACCTTTGTAGAGCAGTGAGCTAAGCCGCTATGGTATAAAAAACCCAGAGGTCGTGTGTTCAATTTCCGCCTTTGGTCTAGTTGGTGGTAGGACGGCTGGTTAGTTACCACCCTTACAGGTGAAATCCTTCGCCGTAACAGCTCTGGCTGTGTTCCGGCAGTATTAACTTGGGAGCCAGTGGGAGCCATGTAATCAAGGGCTCGAAGATCAGATGAACCTATAGGTACAGTCTGGCAGCATATTGAGCGACGCTTCTTGCTGAAGTATCAATCCATGGAATACGCTGCAGTAGCCGCTTAGTATTAGGTGGGCTGCGACCTGATGTAGTATAAAAAAAAGGCTAAAATCGACTATTCAAATGACGTCAGCAATCGATAGATTATCGATAGTATATCGATAGTTGACTATCGGTAGGCAACGCTATTCGATATAGCCTTACAAATATAAACGGGAAGATCGGAGTTTAATCAAGGAGCTTTAGACGTCTAATAAAGCGAACAAAAGAGTACCCCAATATCCTTGGGAGACGGGAAAAATAATAATACAATATGTATGTAACCATGTGTTACTGGTTGACACATACCTTGATATATCTTGATGTGTTAATATTGTTAGGGAAGAATTCCGTTTGTACGTTTGACTTTGACCTAATATTGTTTGGTTAAAAATGAGATGGAATGAAACTCTAGTCTGTCTGCATCAGCCTTTTTTGTGACACAAAGCTTATGAAAATATTATAATTATCCTTTCGTGCTTAATATGTATGGCTGGCATATTATTAGTATCATATTTTATGATTTTAATGATAAGGACCTTTCAGTAGAAATCTGCCGCCATAACAGCTCTGGCTGTGTTCCGGCAATATTAAATGGGAGCCAGTACACTTGAAATCATAGGCTCGAAGATCAGATGACGTGTGACGTGTCCCTCAATGGAATAGCCCGAAGACGTGGCCGCTTACCATCAGGTAGGCTGTGTGCTATCTGCCAACTGATGTAGTATAAAAAATATCAAAGAGAACACCTGTGCTTGCACACTTACGCAATAAAATGGTCCTGCATAGTTGATTGATGGTAAAATTGCCGGAAACTAAGGTAGCAAAGTATTTAAAAGATTAATGAGTGGCGTATAAGCTTTATATACGCTTTATAGAACACTTATGCCTTCTAGTCGTTTAATAAAATTTAATTACCAACAGCACTGAGACCTATCAAAACAGATCTATTAGATCTAAACGACTATAATAAACACTATTTTATTATCCTTAGCACAAGCTGAGGGTGGCACAAAGACACATGGAGCGGAAAATTGTAGGCGTCTGTCTGATGGACCGAGTGACCAAAGGACCTAAGATGGCGGAGCAAGGCCACTGACGTCGGCAAAAGAGTTGCAAAGCTTAAGTGGGAGTGGGCTGTCCATATAGCCATGAAGCAAGAGTCTTAATGCAAAAGATTGCTGGACTGGAGACCTTGGGACCAAAAAAGACCTAGGGGAAGGCCACAAATGAGATGGAAAGACGACATCAAACAGGTGGCGGGCAGCAATTGAACTTTTACTGCTCAAAACAGAGAACAATGGAAGCAAATGAAGGAGGCCTATCAGATTACTGATAGAGAAAGGCTAATAAGAAGAAGAAAAATATTTTTAGAAAATAAATAAGAAACAGGAACGTTCTCTATTACTAGAAATGAACAAAATTACTGGTCGTATAATTACTGGCAAGTTGCAACCCGGTCACGTTCGTATGAAGTTTGTTACGCCTAACTAATTGCCTATTATGCAGATAAAAATGTGTTTTTTTACGTTATTACACCCAAGAGGGCTGTGATTAATACTGCCGGAACAAACGAATGGCCTTTTATTTGATCAGTTGGAGGTACGTTGCGTATAAATGCAACATTACTTTTAAAGTAGGTTAATGTAGCGAAAAATACAATTACTGTTTACTGTGAAGCCAATTTTGGGAAAGCGTTTTAAAACTTTGTAGTGTTAATGTATCAGATTACTTTTAGTTTAAAGTTGTCATTGAAATTGTGTCATCGTTGTAATAGGGTATTTGACTATTTTTTTTTTATTTGCTATTTATACAGTTTATTTAATAAATAGCACTAAGCTTTTTAAAATTTTGAAATATATTTTGTATTTTCGGAGTTACAAATTTGTAAACTACACGATTAGACAAGGAGAGCGCTACTTGTATGTGACGTCACATGCAAGTAGCTCCATACACGCGCCACATAAAATGTTGTTTTAGAAAGAGAAAATAAATTGCTTTGTAACTCACTTGATTTTTAACCGATTTTAAATATTTTTTCAATTATATTACGAGTATACTTCTGTGTTGTATTATCGAATACAGTCACAAAATATTAAAATTTCAACTACAGTCAAATACCCTATTGCTGATGTTTCGATGACGTATTTGGTAGGTTTGATTCCCACATGACCGACATTCATGCGATGAACTTTTTGTTTGAAATAAACACAATACACTGCTACAGTTCGTAGTTTTCCTATAATTAATTTCAGCTATTTTCACTGAGTGTTTCTTCCTGATATAGGGTTTGACGCTTGCACCATGATCCTACTTTGGAGCGACTGCCATGTGACCTTTAACAGAGGAACTAGGCAAATTATGTCATTTTAATCAATAAAATTCAATGAAGTATTTATGTATTTGACATTTAGGACTAAGAATATAAACAATTTTTAATTAAAAAAAAGAACTAAACATACTTATAAATTAAAAAATTGGCCGAGATCTCCGTCCATGGGAAAAGTACCTAAGACACTTGCAACGTTTTCGCGCTTGATGGCCAGGCTGATACGTTATGGGCTAGTAATAATTAATTAATTATCTCATTCTAATACAGTGAAAATACATTTTATAGAAACTAATAGCCTCTGCGAACATATTATTTATTTCTCCCCTACAAATCCTTAACCCAAAACAGGAATAGTTTGAGCATTTTGCCCGCATTCCCCTATCTCCACCATGACATAAAAAGTGGAACCCATTGCTGTGTTTTCCCCTTCCTTTGATAGAGCTTCGACAAGCAAAGCTAATTTTACAGGCTAGTACGTTGTGAACAGAAATACGACTAGGAACCTCTAGACTTACGTACTAAATAAGGGTTCACTATTCCATTTCGAAATACGTTTCGTCGAATTACAATTCGTCGATGACACCTCGCCGAAAGTATGATAAGTCGAACGTTTAATTTATCGACTGCTCATTATTTCGAAAAACATTTGATCGATGCAACACTTCATATAAATACTTTCTACCGATGGTTTATTTCATCGAAAAATACTTTATCGAAAGACAACAAGTCGATGCCTTAATTGATCGAAAGCCAACAAGTCGATGGCTCATTTGATCGAATTAATGTACTATTTGGTGAAATGAAGCTCATTGATGTGCTACAATTTGTATATTTTTGAATCTATTTTTTTATTAATAAACACAGAGTCATAATGTCCTTCTAGCCGAGTTTTCGGCTACGGCGGCCAATCTTTAAGATCAGCCAACTACGCAGAATATATAATGCACAAGTGAGTGTGCAAGCACAGGTTAGGTGCACTCCCTATTTCTTTACTCCTATAACACGGTAGGACAGCACTCTGATACGACCGAAGAGAGATCAGGCGCAGGACCAACGGCCTAACGTGCCATCCGAAGTACGGAATCATCATTCTTTTCAGACATTCAGGTGATTCAAGCCTGCAATGTCCTAACCAAACTGCAAACAATCACATAAAGTGCAGACCCACGACCTCCGGGTATTAGAGCCCAACGCTTTAACCACTGTACCACAGAGGCAGTTACAGAGTTATACTATTGTTTCAATGTTTAATAACGTATTTATTTTTTACAAAAAATGGTTAACAAGTAATGTTGGCTCCGTACATAAGCTATGCTTATTTTGCGGCTTGATGGCGCTTAAACATTAATTTACTGAAATGGTTTTTTTTTTATTTTCCATAAAAAAAATAAAAGGATCGAAACTTTATTTCTTACTGTATATAGTTCTTAAATGCTCCACATTCCCCTTTTTCGTAGCTCAACGTACCCAACCTTTTCTTCCTGAAATATTTATGCCAGCCCCAATGAAAAACGGGTGGTAGCAAGCGCCGGCTGTAGAACCCATGTACGGAAATACAGTGAATTAATTATCATCATACATACGTTTACTTTATTGACTTGTTTGTTTTATATGAAGTTGTTTTTTCAATGTTTTGGTCGCTCTGAAAAAGTCGTGAGTCGTGAATTTTGTTTTAAAAGAGTGTCCCTGTGGGCTAAAGTAAAGTACGAGCCATTTTAATGATCCACTGAAGGGCAAAGGAATCTATCATTAAAATCAAGTGTCTGAAAAAATCGACACATTTTTTTTCTCGATCTGGGAACTGAATCCAGAACCCCAAGATCACGTCCCTTAAAAACGAGACCTAAAAGACGTTACGTATACCCATTGTAAATTATTAACTACTAGCCTTCCGACCGCGGTTTCACCCGCGCGTAATCTCTTTTTTAAAATATCCCCCCTTTCCCCCACATTTCCAGGATCAAAAGAACCTATGTTCATCGGGGATAGTGTAGCTTTCCAACAGTGAAAGAATTATTCAAATCGGTTAAGTAGTTTCAAAATTGATATTCCCGCGGGAATGAGACGTTTCCCGTAGGAATTTTATAGCGTATGTCCTATTCCGGGTTATAAACTATACGTGTGCCAAATTTCATCTAAATCCATTCAGCCGTTTAGGCGTGATTGAGGAACAAACATCCAAACATCCAAACATCCAGACTTTCGCATTTATAATATTAGTAGGAAGTAGGATACCTCGTGACACCTTGTTAAGATTACTATTATGACATAATTTAATCTTACGCGTGTTTAACAACAACGAATAAATTGGCACAAAACTGATTTCAAAGAAAGTACCTTCTATTATTTTCCCATGGTTCTATCAATAACAACTACATGAATAGTAGGACCATATGACAAATGTTCGTTTCATGAACGTTTGTCGGGGGTGGGAATCGAATCCACGACTTCTAGCGCACAAAGTGGGTTATTACCAAATGCGCTATCCAGAAAGTCAACTTTTAAATGATTTTTAAATAACAGCTCCTATCGGTTTCAATAGAAAACTTTGCAAAGCATCCATAAATTAATATCCTCGCAGCAGTCGGAACGGTCTAAAAAACCAACGGAAATTCAATCGCAATGTTCACAGAATCTATTACACTTCGAACGCCGAAACTGAACTGGATAAAACTGAACCCAAATATTCAGGTAGGAAAGGAACTTTCCGAACGCGACTAGTTTTCATAGGGGTTAGGGTTGAACCACATCTGACCAGTCAATAAATAATTAAATATCCCCTGGACACTATTCATACAGCCTCGTCTAGCCCCAAACTAAGTAGGTACAGCTTGTACTATGTGTGCCAGACAACGGTTAAATAATCATTCCAGTCATTACTAATATATTTTTTTCGTGTAATTACATACACATTTTACAACCGGATTGATACATACATACAAGTTTATGCAAATAAATGTTTGCACTGTGCGCTGACTTCACAACCATAACACCAAATGGCTCGTCAACCACCACGAGGCAGGATCTTTTTTTATGGTAGGTCAGTTGGTAGGCAGACACGCAGCCCACCTGATGGTAAGCGGCCACTGCGGCATTAAGAAACACTTTACCAGTAAGCGTCGCTCAATGAGCTGCCAGTCTGTAAGCTTCTGAACTTCGAGACTTTGAATAGGCTAGTTGACAACATTTGGAAATTCGTTTAAAACTATAGTTTAGTATCTATTTTACCCCAAATATATATTATTTTTAGAAAAATAGGCCTTTTTCATAAGTATTTTGCTTTTTTAGAAATAAACTTAAAATTAACTTTGGAAAGGCCAAGACTGTCATGGCGTCTTGAATGACGTCTATCCTCGCGAAACAATCGAGTTTGTTGATGTCAGTCGACGAGATCATTATACAGCTGCAACCGGTGTTTTGCGAGGACTGACGTCACGCTTCTCTGATTGTTGTTTAATGTCACGTGATTAAATAAGTAATTTTGCCGATTTTAATTTCCAAAAATATTTGTAATCTTATTTTATTTTAGTAAATAAGTTGTTTTTTTGTTTACTACATATCATGATTAATCATTAGAAACTCTAAGCCATCCGATTCATTCTTAGTGGAAACAAGCCTATTCAAGTTTACTGGCTCCCAAGTTAATGTTTGGACTGATAGTAATAATGCCCTCCTACAGCAGCTGACTGTATAGATAAGGAGTAAAGTATATACAAATAACATAAATGAAAATATTAACAAAATTCAGTTCGGTCATAATCATAATGCAGTACAACCCTAGCAAGGTGATGCTAATAATAAAAAGTAGAGTTTTGCAAAGTTTGCGTAGTTTTAGTGAGGTTATTTCTAGTCATCGATAGTGCTTATTTTTGTATGATATCTGGCAATGCAATGGTTTTCATAATATATTCCAGAGGTTTATAGAAGAATTTGTTTTAACAGCTAACCAGTTTCCACTCTTATACTCAATAGTCGAGACGAAAATTGAAAACAGAGCCTTGTCCAACAAATATTATGTTGATGGAAATAACAGTTCTTTTTTATCTTGCCACCTAAAGCAGTGGCAACTCAATAAAATACTTACTAGTGTTATTTTTGGGTTCCCCATTGTGGAATAGAATAATTTTTATAAATAATATTTAATCATTTATAATTTCACATTATAAAAGCTGTTTCGTAAAAGTGAACGGTTATAATCAAATATGTCCTTCATCATCATAGACATTTTATAATACATATTATTTTAACAAAAAAATACTGTTTTTATTGGAGCATCATCGACACAGTTAAACATTTAGTTTATCCAATACCAAATATTTTAACAACTCAAAAACGAATAGTACGGCCTTGTTTATAATGTAATCATGATAACCTCCTCCTTTTTTTTAAATCGGTTAAAAATTAAAGCACCCTCTAAAAGATTTTCCGGAATTCAATCAGCATCTTTGCTGATAAAATAATCTTTGCCAAAAAATATGGTTTTATCTTTTATCACTGACCAAATATGTCTCATAGTTGGCATCACTTTTTACTTGTTATTTATCTATGCTTTTTACTGATATTAACTTTATTTGATATCTAAAAAAATAAATACGTTTCTTAAGTAGGTACCTACGTTTTTAACTTTTTTGATGTAACTTTTTTTTATCTCATCAATAAACTGTAACTGAACTTCAAATTGCAACAAGTTTACTTAAACCCTATTAGCCATATTGAAACCTTTAAAAAACCCTTTACCGTTGAACTATCATTATATTTCCACGTTTCACGCTTGACCATTCCCTCTGTGTGGACAAGAAAAGGCTTGAGCGAAGATTTTATTAGATTTCCCGAATAAATAAAAGGGAAAAATATTTTCTTTATTGAGTGTATCGTAGCGTTGGTTAGTAGTTTATTGGATGCTAGGACTGTATTGCAGGATTTGTGGATTCGATGTTCGGGCACGGCACTGTATTGTCTATTATTATCATCTCAAAAACCATGATCCCTACGACAGATTTAATCGGATTGACAGGTTTAATGTTTCACAATTTTTGACTGTCAAATGTATGATGATTGCCGGCCCCGCCAACTTAAAGACGTTCATTGCGGTCATCTTTCGCTTAAAATTAATTTCGATTGCAACCGAGAAAAAAAAAGGTTTGCCGCCTCTGACAAAAAAAAATAGGCTAGAATCCTGATCCAAACGGAGACACTGTTTGGGTTAGGGTTACCCACTTACTTCCTATACAACCGAATAGGGACAAGCCGCGGCAAGCTGGACAAGCCGGTGCCCGCCTTGTGACGACTGACACATCTCCAAAAATACAATAAGCAGCAGCTTTTCGTTTGAGACGTTCCTAAGAGAAGTTATTATTAAATCATTAATACCTCGCATTGTTTCTCTGATGTTTTCATCTGCACGTAATGTGGTTGGTCATCTTAATTCAATTGTAGACATGTTATGTAATGACTGTTGTCGAGAGTAGCAAGAAAAGTATAGAAGGGAGAAAGTTACATAAACCGTTATTGTAAAAAAGACTTTTAAAAAACCTTTTTTTAAAAGACATTTTTTTAAAACTGGTTAAAAATCAGTTCTACTTCTAAATACTAAAGTAATTAATTAATTTTAAAGGTGTTAAGTACCTAACTCTATGGGTGTAATTTACCTGAATAAATGATTTATTATTATTTTTAATAAATAAAAAAATTGAAACTAAAAATAAACTGAATAGTATTATTTGCATTAGTTAAGTTTTTTTTATATATAAGAAAAGGAGAGTCAAACTATATTTTTGCCAAATATTAATTCAATCGTCTCAGCGCTTTGAGCTTAAAAAATGTTTTATATCATTTAAGTTCAAAAACAGGCATGCTGGGATAGTTAACCAGGAATGAACAGGAACCCATCGCACAATTTGCTGTCGGACAAACAAAATATTCACTCTGGCTTTGAAATATTATTAGTGTTATTAGTAATATAGCAACGTATATAGAACAAAATATGCTCAATAAACCCATGCTGTTAATAAAACGAAATGATTTTCATATTTCAGTCAGAATAATTCAAATATCAATTCAGTATTGTTTGTTAAAACCCAAGGTGCCTTTATAATTTTATTTAATAAATTGAACATATCAATTGTATAGGTAATTTACTCAGTGTATCGTTCATTATAACTGTAACAATGGATATTAAATTTATTAATCGGTTCATTTAACTTTTGATCCCGAATCACAATTAACTATTAACCACTCAATCCCGAACCGGCACTCGGGTGCCGCGTAACAATAGATTTTCTATTGTGTCTGGTAATCCGGGGCTTGAAAGATTAATTGTTAGGGAGATTGATTCTTACTATGAATAATTAACCACGATAATTATTATAGGGATGAAATTAGAAACATTTGATCGAAACATTTTCCACGAAAAACCAATTGGAAGTCACAAATCAACATATTTTTTGGTACTCTTTTCCTGTTATAATACGCAAAATACTCAACATTTTATAAATAAACTATAAAATATTATTAAAAGGCAGGTGTCCTTTTTTTAAAGTTCTTTATACAGTGCTAAATAGGTAGACAAAAAATTATTATAGTAAATATCTGGATAGTTGGAAATCCCGAAATTAAAAATAATCAAGTACAACATTTTCCGGCAATCATAATTTAATTTTTTTTAATGTAAAACGTACAGCTCAATTTTACCCAAGATGAACTTTCTTCCGTCCATACCTTTTGATGTGTAGACCACATCTCACCGTATCTAATGTGTAATAGCTATTCGTGTAATTAGTACCGGCGGTGGCTAGCGACTGTTTTTGTGGCCATTCGAGAAGTCACGTGTGGGGTATCATTTTAGGGTTACGCTGCTTCAAATATAGGATCAACTCTACATCTTGAAGATATACTACTACTTTTGTTGTTGAGGAAATTTGTGACAGAGCTTTTTTTATGTCAGAGGCGGCAAACGAGCCAGCGGGTCGCCTGATTATGGTAAGCAAGGTTTTTGACCGCCTCCGTGGAACAGTGGCTAAGCTGCTCGGGTATAAAAACACGGAGGTCGTGGGTTCGATTCCCACCTTGGGTCTGGTTGGTGGTAGGGCTTTTTCAGAGTCCGACTGGCTAGCTACCACCCCCACAGGTGAAATCTGCCGCCATAACAGCTCTGGCTGTGTTCCGGCAAAATTAATGTGGGAGCCAGTACACTTAAAATCAGAGGCTCAAAGATCAGATGAGCCTACAGTCTGGCAGCACATTGAGTGACGATTCCAGGTGAAGCGTCCTTCAATGGAATAGGCCGCAGTGGCCGCTTACCATCAGGTGGGCTGCGTGCCTGTCTGCCAACTGAGTTAGTATATAAAAAAAAAATATAAAAAAAAGCAATCACCGCGCCCATAGACATCTGCAACACCAGAGGGATCGCTGATGCGTTGCCGGCCTATGGGGGTGTGGGCCTCCGGCACTCTTACAAACCAGACGTAACCCAATAGAGTCACTATTATTTGACACTGGTGTTATCTTGTGTTGTCAGGATTCGCTTGGACCATGATTCAGGTTTAACATTAAAATTACTGCCACGAGACTAATAAAATTGTGCTGGATGGCAATAGCAGTCAGCATATTCTTTTTATTTAAAGTTTTAAAAATAGTTTTTTTTTTTAACAGTAAACCTCAAAATAACACGGAATCTAGAACAAAGATAAAACAGGCATCTTTGTTAGATTTTAAATTCAGTTCCAAATCAGTCTTTGACGTTTCTGCAATCCAAACCTATAAAAAACCAAAAAGAAAACACCAACCTTTGGCTCTCATTCACAAGCTCCGGTCTTATACCCGTCGCCCAACCTGCATCCTCTTTTTATTTTTTAATTAGCACCGGACCCATGGCAAAGGAACACCGATTCGGGTCAAAGCAATTAAGGTGCTTGCTTTTATTTAGCGACGGTGCCAAATTTTGAAAAAAATACACAAAAATAGCGGAAAGAAGGGAGTTTTTGAATGCCCGCCAACTGTGTTAGATTAACTGATGCTAAAAGTTTGCAACTCCTGGCCGTGTGCCAGTTAGTTTGGCATCACTGATTTATAGGGACGAGGAAGTGCGACTTTGGGCCGGGTTTTGTGACCCTTGATTGTATTTTATTGCAGCATTCACTTAAGTTCTCTATAGTTCAAGTTCTGTAAGCCCCGTGGAACAGTGGCCAAGTCGGGATTTAAACTCGGAGGTCGTGGGTTCGATTCTTTTCTTGCATCTGGTTGGTCGAAGGACTTCTCAGAGTTGGACATTATTAACAAAGCACCTATGCCTAAACTAAACAAACAACTGATAAAATGTGCGTATATAAATATGTACTAAAATCATGTGTTTTGTAAATGGTCTAGTGGTTTAAGTACCGGGCTGAGACCTCGGGGTACTGGGTTCAATCCCCTGGTCGAGCGTGGTGATTAAAAAAGTAAACTTTATTGTAACAATGTATTGATATCATTAAAAGAAGCCTTTGCAGTGGGACATGAAATAGGCTAGGCTTTTTTTTTTTGCAAATACGGACATTATTGGAGTGTTTTCTATGTGTATTATCTGTCTGCTCGTCTTGTTACACATTGCAATAAAAAAAATATACATAGAAAACACTCCGAGCAATTTATACAAACAGACATGTTAATACACACAACATGACTGTGTTTGTAGCGCACTGGCTAACCGAACCCCTAACGTTAGGTATACTAGTCGACTTCTCAACCATTATCAACAGCCATTACACCAAGTCAGTCATAATATCCTGCGCGTCCCCAGTAGGCAAACTTAGCTTGTTAGCGGCAGACTGAGTTTGCGGCCTATCGGTTTAGTACGCCTTTCCATATATTAAAAATGGAGTGTCCACAGTTTGCGCGTAACGCTGCAAACTGCGTACAGTGAGCACAAAACTAGCAAACTGTGGACACTCCATTTCTAATATATGGAAAGGCGTACTAAATCGGTAGGCCGCAAACTCAGTCTGCCGCTAACAGTTTGCCTACTGGGGACGCAGCGTTACCCTTATACAGAATAGGATTCACCAAAACTCAATATTGCTGGTAAAACTTAATGCCGTTACTAACGGCAGGAACAAATTACTAAACACTCCCAAAGCCACGGTTTGTCCTAAATCTCCATTATTTTATGGTCACAAGGGATTAATTGGGCTCACAGCGATACTATGAATAGTTGGTACGTTTGGATTTTACTTTAAATTGTATAGGGTCTCACTCGAATGCGTTATTTAAGGTCGACTACGATTTTGTTTTCTTAAAGTTTTGGTTCTCGGATCTGCCTCAGTTTTGGCATGACTGGCGTATAAATAAAACATAATATAGTCTTGACAAAAAAAAAAGTACTTGGGTTCCATTCCTACATTGTGACTGTTTGATGGTTTTTTTTGTTGGTTGGCCTTTTAAAAGACCGACAGCCTAATTTCCACCGCCACATGTAAAATTTGTCTCCATTACAACATAATTGTGTATTTGAAATCAAAGGCTCGAATATCCGAAGAGTCTAAATCGTAGCAGCACGTTGAGCGATTCTCCCTGACAAGACTTGGTGTTTCTGTATGGAATAGCCCGCAGTGGCCACTAAATATCGGATATCCTAGTGCTTATCTATCAACTGATTTAAAAAAAATATCGGTTTGTATGAGTACCTGAGTAGTAGGAGAAATCAGTAGATATCTATGTTGTTTTTCCGTCCAACAGCGGTAAATATTTATCTTTTTCTTTTCATATGTCAGAGGCGGCAAACGAGCCAGCTGGTCGTCTGATGGTAAGCAATCACCGCCGCCCATGGACATCTGCAACACCAGAGAGATCGCTGATGCGTTGCCGGCCTTACACAATAGAGTTACTATTATTTCACGCTGGTGTTATGTGAGAGAGTGGTACTTCCCCAAACGAGCCGGCCCATTCGTGCTGTAAAAAAGCATGGCTCTACCACTACTAACTTACTTTTATCTTTCCAACTTCGCATTTATTAAAGAACTTCTGTCCTAGAATTGTGCGTAGACTTAAATGTGTCGCATTGAAGTAGTAACCTTTTCCCCAAGGCTCCAACAAGGTTATGATATATTAACCAGTACAGAACCCAGCTTTATTTTGAACGTCCATTTTTCCGTTCCGAACCCGCAAGGTTGTCGCAATGCAATCAATTATTAAGAGTTGTTACTTGAAAATCTTTTTTTCAATTTCCCCTTCACAACCCCAATGATTTCTCTTGGGACCGGCAGTACTGCGATTTGACCGCCACACGAGTTAAATACTTAATAACCGTAAAAAGTTTTGGCGGAAGAAGATTTAATTTATAGGTTTAGGGTGGCCTTTTGGGGGTAACTCCACTGCTCAGTGGACCCATGTTTCATTTGACTTCATTTGAATATAGGTTCGAATTTTTTTTTTTGTTGGAGACCAGGATGTTTTTAGAGTCCGACTTCGTGGAATAGTGGTCGAGTTTCTCGCGTTCGATTTTAGCCATGGATCTGATAGGTTGTGTAACTATAACTAGCTACAGCTGCCATAATAATTCTGGCTATGTTCCAGTAATATTAATTTAAAAACCAAGTTACATTATCATTATAAATTGGTCCAGTCATTTTAGAAAACTTAGTACAGAGACATACAGACACGACATGAATTTTTTTATGAAATATGTAGGTACGCCTCATTGGCCTAACTGGTTTTGGTACCTGATGCGTTACATACAGAGTGTCCCAAAAATGCCATGTCAAAGTGACACTGGAGGTAGGCCAGCACAAGAGGCATCGAACAAGCATAACATGACCTCGGTAAAAGTTGCTCTGTTTTCAAGATATTGCCAATTTAAACTTTTTCTAAATTTTCACGTTATCACAAACTGATAATTTATATTATTATTATCATTTAACTTTGTTGAACGGATGCATACTATAACATGATACAATAGTACGGGCAATATACGTGAATATGACTTCTGTGTACCGACTCCGAAACATTCAAATGTCTAGTGTGGTTTCTGACACCCATGTGGGCAGTAACGGGTTAGCTCGAAATAGTTATTCTAGGACATTTTGTGTGGTCCAAGTGATGAGGGTTAAAAGTAAAAACATATGACACTTGAAACAATCATCATCATCATCATCATCAGCCTTGCGTAGTCCAACCCTGGACATGGATCTCTCGAAATGCTCACAAGCAATAAGAGGTGCTGTGAGAATAATGTACAGTAAAGCATTTGGTGGGTTTTTTTTGCTTAGTCCGTTGGTAGCATGCTCGCAGCCCTCACTGCAGCCTTATCCATTAAGAGATATTAAACCAAGAAGCGTTGGTCAGTGCGCTGCTACTTCTTCTTCTTTTTTTATACTATATCAGTTGGCAGACAGCAGATTTGACAGCAGGTTTCACCTGTCTTTTGTTTAAAATTATGTTATAATTTCAACAAAAAACCGCTACCTCCTCTAACTTAAAGCTAATGTTCTATGGGAGATTATGCCATGAAATATGCTATGCCCACAGTAGCGAGTTCGGTTGCAAGTTTATAAAGTGAAGTCGTTATTGGTACATAGGTAGGTATTGCTTAAACCTGGTGAATTATGATAATGCGCGTCTACGCTTAGACAAAAGATTCTTTGTTTTAAGTTCAATTATGTTCTTAAAATATTAACAAGGTATATTTTCAAGTGTACATCAAAAATATACTGAAATGTACATCAAAATAACTGATTGCACACCAAAGGTTAGGTTAGCAATTCAGTATTTTTTTGATGCACAATCAGTATTTTTTATGTGCAGTTAAATACAACCCTATTAAAAATATATAATATTGAACAACATTGGAATAGCTAGTGGTGTGACAGCTGTGAGGCCTGAACCTGTTGGCTTAGTAGAAAGAAACTTAAGGACCAGTTTGAGCACTTTTTTTTTATTTTATAAGCTAGATTAGTTAGCAGCTCACTGTGCTGCCACACTGTGGGCTCTTCTAATCGGTCACCTAACCTAGTTCCGTCTGCCCCCAGTAGGGGCAGATGCGACTAAAAAGTTTCGACTGCCCCTACTGGGGGCAGATTTGGTAGGAGCAGTCGGGAATAATCCAGTTATGACAACCACCAGATGATTAGTGTGGTCACATAAAGTTCTCTAACTAAGATTAGTCACTCATATTTATGTATGTATTTGAAGACTATGTGAGGTATCACTTTTTGTGTTTCCTTCAAAACCCAGCCAATACACTTCACTTAACTATTTTACTTCAAAAATATATCCCTTCTCCGTCGACTAAATTTTTTATTTCATTCAACTGTAAACTTTAATGCATTTGCATAAGACTATACTCGTATGCTTCTGCACTAGACTGTACGTTCATTTTTATATTTCCCATGCCAGGTTTACGGGCTCAAATAAAGGGGGTAGGATTATGCACCTAAAGCATGCTATCTCACTCGCACAGTGCTGTATAAGACAATTCTGAAGTCACAAAGGATTTGTACACTTCCAAGGCTTACTTTACGAATACGCTGCATTTTGGAAAATGGATGTGGTAGTTTGATTTGTTGTAGGGACCAATTGCATTATTACATATCCTCAATCGATTAATATTACTTCAAAAAAAAGAGGAACATTCATGGTTTATAAAAAAGTAAAAAAAAAGTATCTGCCTGTTATCTGTAAAATATAGTAGATAAGTTAAAAAGTAAATATAAAAACATTTCGAAATGTCACGTAACACTTTGTCAATATAATAGTTAAAATCGCCCAGTGTGTGTGTTTGACCCACTTGCTCGTTTGCCCCAATAAAATATTTAAAAAAATGTGTTTAACAAAATATGAACCTTTTAAATTGCGCGCATCCACTATGCCATGACCACAAAACAAAATTGTTTTCAAAAATAAAAACAAGATATTTGAACCATGAACAGAATAATTGGAAACAAACATTTAGAACTGTTTCAAAGCAATACTAAACTAGGCGAAAGAACTAGAATAGAATATAACCCCCAGTCGTCCTTCAAATGCAGCAATAACTTAGCAGTCCGTGACAAACAGACGCGGCCGAGGATTCGTTTGTTGATAGTTGTTTGTTGCACGACAACTATAAAAAAAGATTTGTTTTACTATTGCTTGAAAAAAAGATAGAAAAGATACATAAACACGTTAAGGGACGTAGTAATAAGATTAGATGGAAATAATTCAATCTTATGTAAATTAAGTAAAATACAATATACCGATTTATTCAGCTTAAATTATGTACTGTCGACCTTAGTTTCAAGGCTTTTTTTTTCTTAGGGTTATGTAAAGACACGATGTGAAAGCTACGATTATGACTAAGTAAGCGCTAAGTAGAGTTTTCGTTTTTAAATACTTTTGTACTTACTATAATCATTCAAAGTCCTATCTTTGTGCATTATTGTTTGGCACACCGGCATACAGCCTATCTAATGGTAAGCCGCCACTGCAGTCTAAATGCCTTGAGAGAAAAGTACGTAAGATGGTTTTTTTTTTTTTTTATAGTAGCTCAGTACATTGGCTCCACTTAGCCTGATGGTAAGCAAAAGGGGAACCCAAATTACCACGACAACGGACGCAACACCGTGGTGTTCTATCCGTTGGCATCGCAGTACTGGCTCACAAGGTGCTTCTTCACGCTTCGTTTAAAGGAACTCATGTCGTAGGAAGGGGGAAATACATGAGCCGGCAGAGAGTTTCAACGTAATACTATGCTATAGGCTTCTCTGATGTCCGAGCCTTTGATTTCAAATGTACTGGTTGACATAAAATGCCGCAGCCAAAGTTTTTTGATGACTTTCCCCTGTGTAGTGATGGCTACTGGATTAGCCAGATTCTACTAAATAGCCAGGTTTTTTTTTGCATGAGAATGCTTTTTATGTCTGTAACCGCAGGCCAGCGAGACATGCAGCCGTGTGAGGGACTTGGGGCTAAATACGTTTCTCCCACATCATCCTTAACTCCCCTGTTTTCCCCTTCGCACAGGAAAGGGACGAGCTGGTGCCCGCCTTAAGGCGATTGACCAGCTCTTCCCCGAGACAAGATTTTTACTTGCCACATCCAAATATGTTCTTAGAGCAATGTGCTCATCGCAGCTTGGGTGCTAGTGAGCGCATTATTGTTTCACAGGCAAATCTTGCTTTCTCTGCGCACTGGTACGCTTAAGACCGCTTACTGCTTGTATCTGTCGTTAGAATATGTTCTTAGTAGTCAGTATTTATTTATTTACAAGTACGGTTATTTGTGAAACACTTGAACGAGAGAGAAACACGTAGACTGTCTTTAAAGTGTATTGTTTTGTTTTTAAAGCGAATGCGGATACTATTCTAGTTTGATGTGGTGTTTTTAAAATATATTCCATGATTCCCTAAAATGTTGTATATTTTAAAGGACTCCAACGAATAATTTGATTGGATAGTAAAAAGTGGTTTTGACTAAAGCATAGCACAGCCACTTATGTACATGATAATTGTATTTATTACAGCATTATTTATATTTTATAAAGTATACCTAAACCAACACATATACCAAACCAAAGAAGAGACAAGACAGACAGAGAAGAGACAGCCAATTATGATGATATTACAAGAAAATAAAACATCTCAAAAAGACATATCAGCTTCTATAAAAATACAATTATAACTATACTTAAGTGTACGATCGTCACATGAGTTGGCAGCAACTTGGCACTTAAAGGAAAATTGGTCACTTAGAAAAAGCCGATTCTAACTTCTTAGACTACGGATTGTTGTTTCAAAAGATGTAACTGGCGGGTAATCGTGTAAAAAAAAGGTTCTGTATTGGTTTTTCTAATAGGTATTTAAGAGTGACAGTTGCGTGTTTTTGTAAAATCCAACAATATTGTTTATACAGTACAAAAATCTATGCGATGGACGTAAAGCTTAATGTGTATTGTGGGTATTTGACAGATTAGGGTACATTTATAATAATTATGCTACGTACTGTAACCTCGATCGATGACCATAATTTGTTCCTTACTTTATTTTGTTCCTATAAAGATCCCGATTCTAATATGCAAGAAGGTAGTGCAAAAAATTTCCATTGAGACAAATTTTTAAATTAATTTAATAAGGTTTAGTTATTATTGTCGATTTCATAGTTTGTATAATTTCAATTTTAATTATTTTAATTTCAATAGCGTCTGATGTTCTCACATCACATCACCTTAAGTCCTTGCCAGAACTTGACAGAAAAAAATATAGTTATAATGAACACATTTCACTTCGTCGCTCATTTTCCCTTAAACTCTTCCTGAGGGATCCCTAAAAACTTTCTTTATCGCGTAGAAATAAAGTTCATTGTTGAAGGGAAAGTTGCGTAAAAACTTTATTGCCGAATGGAACTATTGCGAGTTGTAGATTTGATGTTACGGGAAAATGTCTTCGTATACGGAAAAAGAAACTATTAGCGATTTTATTTTCCCCTTAATTGGTTCGCTATATATAACTTTGTTTAGAATATGTGATTTTTTTACCACAAGGGGCTCAAATTTACTGCCCGCCTAATGTTAAGCGGTTACCATTGTCTATGGATGCTAGCAAAACACTGTGACACTTAAAATCATCGTTCCTGCTCCGTAGTACACCTAGCAAGTTCACCTGGGTGGACTACGGGCACTTGTTCTGACCCATAGTACACCTCTTAGGTGTACTAAGGGTAAAACTATAAATTGTATTATCCGTAGTACACCCGAGAGGTGGTCTATTGCTACTTTGAAAGTTATATGACCCTTGGTACACCTTAAAAGCGTGCCATGGACACTGCTTAAATTTATTATCTAGCTAGGTTTTTAGTTTTAGATAGTATTTTTATATGTTTTTTTTTTATTTTTTCAGATATTTTTTTTATTCATATATTTTTTTTATATATATATTTATTAGATAGAAGGATAAGGATATTATAAAATAAAATATATTATGTTTACCAATATTCCTGTTGTACTCACCCACTACAAACTCACCCAGTGGGTGAGTTTCCACCTTTTTATAATAGTAGTGGTCATTTCACCCAATACTTTAGTCGATTGTGGGTGAGACGACTATTCCAAAGTTTGGGCATCGTCATTTCACCCAGACTTAAATTTTGCTATATCGCACACTCTTTTTGGGATTTATATTTTAATAAAATGTGTGCAAATTCTGGAAAACCAATGAATGTCGGGAAAACAAGTGAATGTCGGAAAACAAGCGAATGTCTGCAAAACAAATGAATGTCGGGAAAACAAATGAATGTCGGGAAAACATTGTTTATTGATCTGAAGTTAAAAAAACAGGTGCAAGTGATTTTCGGCCTTATTGACATTTAAAATTTTGTTGCTTTTTCGCAACCGCTTGTCGACTATCTTTGCTAGTTCATTAAAATCAGTTATTTTGGTAAATGTCGATAAGGTCGAAAATCGCTTGCACCTGTTTTTTTTACTTCAGATCAATAAACAATGTTTTCCCGACATTCATTTGTTTTCCCGACATTCACTTGTTTTCCCGACATTCATTTGTTTTCCCGACATTCATTTGTTTTCCCGAAATTCATTTGTTTAAAAACGACTAAAATGTTTCGGTGATTTAAGGATACCGAAATAATAATTTTAATTGGAGTCGCCTATGATCACCTAGGTGATCATTTTTGCGGGTGACCAGAGGATACTCAAACTGTCGCCGATGGTCACCTGGGTGATATCACCCAGGTGATCAAAGTGGAACAGACCCATTACACATAGGTACTTAAATGAAACAGTTTGTACGGGGTTTAAATGGTGGCTTATTATTTCATCACGACGAGGTGGACCGGTACAGGGTGGACTACGGATCTTAGTCAGTATCCGTAGTCCACCCAGGTGGACTACGGGTCTGATTCGGTTTCCGTAATTCACCCAGGTGAACCATGGGTCAGAACAAGTGCCCGTAGTCCACCCAGGTGAACTTGCTAGGTGTACTACGGAGCAGGAACGAAAATCATAGGCTCGAAGATCAGATGAGCCTACAGTCTGGCAGCACATTGAGCGACGCTGCTGAAGTGTCGCTCAAAGGAATAGGCCACAGTGACCGTTTACCATCGTGTGGGTGTCGTGCATGTCTGCCAAATGGCGTGGAATAAAAAAAACCAGAGACATCACACGTGCATCGCCGACTCTATCATTTGAAGGAAAAACATAATTTATACTTACTATACCTAATCTATCTATCTATCTATTCAGCCCGTTTCCACCCACTGTTGAGTATAGGCCTCCTCTTTGTCACGCCAAGCATTCCTATACCTAATACTAGGCAGCAAAGAAAAGTATTCTTCTTGCTGCTCTCCAATCTGGGGGCACGGCAGTGCCCCCGCCAAGTCGAGCGCGAAGCAAATACTACCGTACCATCCTTTACGGGAACCATTTCGCCGCATTTTCAAGAAATTTGAGAAACTCTGGATAAGACCAGAACGCAGAAATTTTCGTCATTGTGTTTACTCGTAGGCCGACACAAACAAACACAACAATTTAGCAGTACTAGGTACACCGAGGTCTTCTGTAGGTGGATGTATTATCCCAGACAAGCGGCTCAGTCGAGTGGAAAATCCCCTTTCGAGAATTTCATATTAATACTACTAAAACAGACAAGAGTTTAAAGGAACATAATGATATGAAATTTCCTAACTACTGGCATAGTCACGACACTCGCCAAATGCTGATAGGTGATCACAAACTCGAGTTGTGTCCGAAACAACCGACACAAAGTTAGCTCAACTCGATAACTAAACCTATTGCCGTGATAATATAATAGGTTAGTACATAAACTTACCAACGAAGCATTAACCTATCCCTTATAGAAGCCTAACAGATCCATTTTACCTATTTACCAGAATAATAAACAATGGATTTATAGACTTAGAGCACTAAATTACTCACAGCTCAAATATTTAGATGCTAAACACAATCACCTATGAATATTAATTCTATCGACGCGTAATCTGAGCTCGTGTATTTGAATAATTTACGCGTTTCAAACATTTGAAGCTTTTAGGTGACTAACTGTGTAGTTTTAGGCGTTAGGTATGCGCTGTATATGAAAGTCAAGCGTGTTGAAGCTATAATGGGATATTAATAGCTTATAGTATCAGCCTATTATTGTCCCATTGAAAACAGTCTTTGTTTTTCATTTTATTTTATAACACTTAATTTTCATTGGATTTGTAATTAAAAACCCGTGGTGTATTAATTACTAATTCATATAGTACGCATTAACTAATTGCTCCGTCTTTAAATTCATTGTAAATTCTACTGTGTGTTCGTCTATAACAATTAACCAAATGTTTTATTGCAGAACACCATAGAATTAAGAAAATAAAGTATAGTTGTAGGTTATATTTTACGAAGTCCTTTAGTCGATTTTTATGACGAAAATTTCAATTTTAATTCTAAGTTTAAACTTTTTTCCCTCCAGTGGGTCTCTCACAGTAAAAGGTTTGTTTTTGTATTTGACGAACATATTGTAACGTTGTACAAATTCTCCTATTCATATTTTTTTCCATGTATGGCAATATTGGCAATTCAACCAATCACAGCGCCCGTTCGATCAAAAATGCACTTCTCACGTTCAGTGTGACAAGTTTATTAACAATTTGCTGTTAGTGTAAAATTTGCTGAGTATGTGACGCATGGTTGAGAGTCGAATAAAATTCATATTTATATTTTTTCACAGGTTTATTAATATAATTATATTTTTAAATGTTTTAGAAGTCAATATTCTTCAAAAGTAAAGTTGTTCTTTTATTTTCTAAATTGATTTTTATATTTAGTAAACGTTTTGTTTGGGAGAATTCGGACCCGTTGGTAACTGTCGGATTTTGAGGTTAGTCACACTGCACTGAGCAGTGACATTCATTTTTTCGAAATTGCCAGAGCGGAGAGGCTCGGAAATTAAATCTTTATATTTGCTTGCCTAAATGGCAGATCCAGTGGTTTTGTGATTGTCCACATCCTCCTGGTAAGTGGTTCGAAGGATTTTATTAATTCGGCGATTTCTGTTTGGTTGAAAATGGCGTTCCTCTTATGAACCGACATCTTTCAGGTTGCCGTGATGGTATTTCTTGGGTGGCGGGAAGCCGCATATCTTCGTCGCGAGGAGTTCCAAAGGGAATCCTGTGACAAAGCTGGTAAGACCCCTCCTTTACATGTTTCATGGTGTCCACGTATTCTCCTGGTTTTGTTTCCGCCGCTAACCCTGGAATTGTTTCTTTTCAGCGGTGGGATTTTATTGATATTAATTATATTCAAGATTTTATTCAAAATATTTATTATCTTCAAAATATTTAATTGCGTAAGGCCGGTTCCGACGGCGCCCGTGGGACAGACGTCGGACCAGAAAAGCTGTATGTATTTATAAACAAGGAATGATCTGGTAATAGCCAGGAGTAGCAGGTCGGTGCAACATTTCAATAGTTTTTTTTACAACACATAATTAATAATATTCATGGTGGTATTCCCTTATTAGTGGTTATCTTTTAGCCCCAAATTATCTTTGCAACACCCCAAAGTTAGAACCTATTTTTACGACCCCTGTCGAATGAGCTAGATTTTTCTAGAATTTAAATTGTATTTTGAGTCTACCCTCAGTGTGTGTGGGAGTAATAAAACTTATTTGTTCAACTGCATCTCATCTTTTATTTCTTTTTTTTAACTCCCCCAGCACGAGGGTCACAACCATATTTTTTATATATTTTTGTCCATGGGCCTCTCGGGCACATAGATAGGAAGTTTTCATGTGACAAAATGGCGCCCAACTTTTGATTTTATTAATAAATTTTGGTGTGTTGCACAAGGTTTTTTTTTTATATTTTATGTTACAACATTCCTCTCTATTCTTTATCGCCCGGACCGCAGGGAATATTGTGTGTGTAACATCTGTCCTGGCTGTTGGCATTGTTTGGTTTGGATTGAATTTACAGAAGGCATAGGAAGTAGAGGGAGAGAGAAGGAGAGGAATTGTGTGTTTTTTGTTTTATGTTTTATGTAAAGGATTTTTTTTTTGTGTGTAATTTTGGGGTACCACCGACTTAACATTATTGAATTTATTTTTTTTGTTACCGTGTAGGAAGTTCTTCTTAAGTATATTTTGAGTTTCACATGTTATTTTTGTAACTATTTATTAGTTAGATTTTATTTTTATATTGTTTTCTAAACATTTTCTTCATTTGAGGGTTTGGAAAATTATTTTTTGTTCGGGAAATATTTTGCATTCATTGAGAAATCAAAACTCAATTGTTATTTTTTAAGGTTAGTTGTCAAATTCATTTACAGTACCTTACTATTTTTTAATAATTTATACAGTAAAGGTAAAGAATTTGATAATTTTTTTTAAATATTTTCCTTCATTGTGAAACTTAAATACATTTTTATTAACCAAATACTTAAATATTTTTAAGATTTTGTTAGTTTATTGATTTTGTTTTGTTTAGTTGTATAAGAGGACCTTCCTACAACGTTCTTTTTTGTGTGTTGTCAATAAGAAATAAAAAACATAAGTGTTGTTGTTTCATTTTTCTTTAGTAAGAAAATATTATGTTTTGTGTTTTCCCACTATAATATTTGTAACCTTGTTTACCTTGTGTGAAAGTATTGTAATTTAATATTTACATAGTAAGTTAGAATTGTTGTAATTTGTGCCAAATAGTTTTGGTATTCTGTATAATTACCATTTAATAAGGCACACAGTGTGCACATTTTGTAATTGGGGTTTGTCTTGATAATAGTTTTTGCATAGCTACCTACCTTTGATAACAATTATTTTATTTTATTTTTTATTTTTAAAGTTAATACCACCAAGTAACTTATTAATTTTAGTAAGTAAAGTTATATTACATAACCATGGACAGAGAAATTATAGTTCATTGTTTGATCAAAGACGAATTAACTTATGAAGTAACAATTAGATCAGAGACACCATCTGCTACTGTACCTGCTTTAAGGAAACAACTTAAGCAATTGTTACTGGAGTGCCCTTCTGAAGCAATTATTGAAACGGAATTCGAGAATAATTCAGAAATAAAAATCATTATTGACAAGGTTAAAGATTTAAAGACAAACTTACTTAAGTATGAGAAGTCATTCAGTACTTATTATTTAAGTAGGTGTCGCGCATTAGTACGTCACTTATTTCATAGGCTGCAACGTATTATTTCAGACGATCCAGCCACTTTGGTACAAAAAATGGATCTCTCGAATACCGTTGAAACCTTGCTTACAACAATAGAGGGTTACTATAGTACTACAGTAAAGCCTGACGAGGGGGACACTAAGTCGAAGGTCGAGTCCAAGACCGAATCATTAGTAGAATGTTCAGGCGACAAAGGAGTTATGAAATGGAATATCCGCTTTAATGGTACGTCAGATCCTCGTTCGTTTTTGGAGAGAGTAGAAGAACTTAGATTATCTCATGGTACGTCAAGCGAGAAGTTATTCAATTCCGCGGCCTTGCTTTTCTCTGATCAAGGGTTGTTATGGTATCGAGGTATTAGGAATCAGGTATCGTCTTGGTCCCAGCTTAAGGATTTGTTGTTAGAGGAATTTGACCCGGTTGATTACGATTACAGGTTGTTGGGCGAAATCCGCTCACGTACACAGGGCGTAGATGAACCTACCCACATATATTTTTCTGTAATGTCTTGTTTGTTTAGCAGACTCAAATCGCCTTTGCCGGAGGATAAACAATTAGAAATCCTCTTACACAATATTAGACCTTATTTTACGCAGCAATTGGCGCTAGTCGATATCACTACGATTTCAGATTTAAAAGCCAAATGCCGTAAATTAGAAGCCGCGCGTCAACGTTCCGAGATTTTTGTAGAACCGGTGAGGACTAGCAATCTTACATCGGAATTTTGTTACAAGGGGAAGGTTAACAAACAGATTAATTTGGTGTCAAGGCAGACTCAGGATAGTAGCAATTTTAGGAGAGCTCCTCCTCAGCAAACAAACGGCAGGCCAGTGGGCAATGATATTAAACCCACTTGTTATAAATGTGGCAAGGGTAACCACAATTTCAGATTTTGTAGGGGGACACCACAAGACGTTAAATGTTTTAAATGTGAGAAACCTGGTGTTGTTTTTAGATCATGTCCGAATTGTAATAAAAATAGGTCCGCGTCTAGTTCAAAAAACTAGTTAGCGAGAACCGAAGGGTTTTAAATAAAACTATCAAACATAAACTTGAATCATTGGGTAGTATTGCTTCGGTTCTCTTCGCACCTAGTGAAAACGATGTTAGACCTTATTTAAAATTTAACGTAAACGATTTTGAAATTATTGGTTTATTAGATTCAGGCGCTTGTATCTCTATTTTAGGGAACAACGCACATAAACAATTCATTAAATTTGGTTTTGAGCTTCAGGAATGTTTTGATAAATCTTGTAGTGTTGCTAACGGCGTTCGGTTGGAATCGATAGGATTTATTTTTGTGCCAGTAACTTTCGGTAATGAGTGCCGTATTATAAAATTTTTTGTGATACCTAGTATAGTCACAGATGTGATACTAGGTTGCGATTTTTGGAAAACGTTTAATTTAGCCCAGGATATTTTTGATCAAATTGATTATAGGAAGTCTCCCAAAACATTTTTTAAAAATTGTAGTTCTGTACACTTGGACCAAGTAAATAGTATCCAGTGTTACAACAATTTGACCATCAGTCAAAAAGAATTAGCAGATGCTATGGTCAATGATTTTGAGAATATTTCTTCAGAGAAAATAGGTTTGGGGAGAACTTCTTTGGCCGAGCACGTCATAAATACTGGAGATGCGTCACCTATTAGGATTTCACAGTATCCCCTGTCACCCGAGAAGAAAAAAGCCTTATATGATGAGTTAGATAAGATGTTAGAACTTGACGTAGTAACTCCAAGTGCGAGTCCGTGGAATAATCCCGTTTTACTGGTCAAAAAGGCAAACGGTGACTGGAGATTCTGTCTGGACTGTAGGAAACTAAACGCAGTCACAAAGGGGGATGCATATGCTATTCCATACATGCCACAGATACTTGACAGTTTGAAGGAGGCTAGGTATTTGTCCTCCATTGACCTAAGTTCTAGTTTTTGGCAAGTGCCCCTCGAAACAGAGTCCCAAGATAAGACCAGTTTTACTGTTCCTGGCCGAGGAACGTTTAAATTTAAGGTGATGCCATTTGGACTTTGTGGTGCACCGGCCAGGCAACAGAGACTGATGGATAGCTTGTTTGGTCACGGGTTCTGTAGCGATATTGAGAATGGTTTAGTTTATACTTACATAGATGACATAATTATTTCATCTTCTGATTACCAGACTCATTTAGTGTTATTAAAACGAGTCTTGGAAAAATTAAGAATGGCTAAATTAACAATAAATTTTTCTAAATCAAAATTTTTCAGAAGCTCGATCAAATATTTGGGTTATGTGGTTGACGAATTTGGTTTGCGAACTGACCCAGAGAAGGTTTCGGCAATTTTAAACTTCCCTACGCCGAAATCAGCTCGCGAAGTTAAAATGTTCTTAGGAACCTGCTCGTGGTATAGGCGTTTTATTCGAAATTTTTCCACAATAGCAGCCCCCTTGAACAGATTAACTACTACGGGTAAGAAAGCACCACCTTTCTCTTGGTCGGAAGACGCAGAATCGTCTTTTAATACGTTAAAAAACGCTTTGGTATCAGCACCAGTCTTAGCGGTACCAAATTTTGAAAAACCATTTACTGTTCACTGTGACGCGTCATCTTATGGATTAGGAGGCATGTTATCACAGGAGGTTGACGGACATGATCACCCAATTGCTTTCGTTAGTCGCTCTTTGAATAAAGCAGAAAGAAATTATAGCGCTACTGAACGGGAAGCTTTGGCTGTTTTGTTTGCTGTGGAGAAGTTCGAGCCCTATTTAGGATCACGCCCATTTAAGGTTGTCACGGATCACTCGTCTCTTAAGTGGTTCACTAAGTTGGAGAACCCGTCTGGTAGATTAGCACGTTGGTTTTGTCGACTGTCTCAATTTAATTTCGAAATTGAGCACAGGAAAGGCACCGATAATGTGGTACCCGACGCTTTATCCAGACTCATGAGCCCAGACTCAGTGAACGTCATCAACTCGGTGAAGGACGATTGGTACGACAGGGTTTTTCACGGTTGTAAAACGCATCCATTGAATTTTCCCAATTTTAGTGTCAAGGATGGCATTTTGTACCGTTTCTCGAAGAGTAAATACAATTTATTGCGTGAATTTGATTGGAAGCAGGTAATTCGTAACGATCAGAAGGAGGCTATTATGCGTGAAAATCACTGCGAGCCTACCGCGGCCCATTTAGGTGTTTTTAAAACACATAGACGGCTTTGTCTGCGATATTACTGGCCAGGGATGCATAAGGACGTTGTTGACTTTATTAGACGCTGTGACACTTGTGCTGCGTACAAACCGTCGCAAAAGGCAACTCCGGGTCTAATGGGTCAACCGAAGGTATGTCACAGACCATTCCAGGTAGTGTCGATAGACATAGTTGGTCCAATGCCAAAGTCGCGGTCTGGTTTTGTTTATCTTCTGGTAGTTGCGTGTTGCTTTTCAAAGTATTGCTTGTTGTTTCCAATGAGACGTGCTACTTCTGCCGAGGTTGTCAAAAATTTTGAACAACGCGTAATATTAGCACATGGGGTACCGGAAACTGTAATTGCAGATAACGGAGTGCAATTTGCAGGATCTGAATTCCGCCAACTGCTTGAACGCTATAAAGTTCCGAAGTTGCATTATACACCTCGTTACACGCCTCAAGTCAATTTGGTTGAACGATACAACAAGACCATCATGACAGCTGTCGCTTCCTACGTTAAGGATAACCATCGTACTTGGGACGAGCATTTGCCAAAAATTCAGTTAGCAATCAATAGTGCCATTAACGAGTCAACTGGATTTTCACCTTTCTTCCTAGTTCACGCAAGGGAGCCTGTTATCAGTGGAACCTTTTATAAGGACACTGATAAAGAATATGAAGCAGGCATACCGAGGGATGAGTACGCAGGTGAACTGGGTACACTGAAATCCATTTTTGACAAGGTAAGGGAGAATTTGTTAAAGGCTCATGCAGACAACTCGACCCATTATAATTTAAGAAGAAGGCAGGCTAAATTTTCAGAAGGGGATATTGTATGGAAGAAAACCTTCATTCATAGTGATGCGGACAAATTTAGAATGGCAAAATTGGCACCTAAATTTGAAAAGTGTAGGGTCAAAAAGGTTTTATCACCATTAGTTTATGACCTGGAGAGAGTTTCTGACGGTCAGTCGATAGGGTCGTGGCATATAAAGGACTTAAAAGCGTAAAATATACTATCTTCCCCAGTAGTGTATCGAATCTGATATATATTCGGCACACGAACCAGTATGAGTGAAAGGGTGCATACAGGCTATTTTTACTGTATCACTATAAGTTCGAATGGTGAGGTATGTAAGGTTTAGCAGTATGAATGCGTGAGGTATGACAGAGTTAGGGAATCGCTTGCAAGCTAGATGGTCGACTGTTCCGGTTTTTTTTGTTGTCTTGATCCTTTTTGTTTGTTTCTCAAAGGAGGACAAACGTTTTTTTGAACGAGCCCCAAACCATTTTTTTATGCCATTTTGCATAGGTTTGGCCTAGCTTTGTTTTTTTTTTATGCTATCATACTTAGCGAAGATACGAGCGGTATTGATGCAATTTTGGATCTTTTGTAAGACACATTTTTTTTTCTCTTCCTCGTCAAGGCACGAATTAATATTGACCTTATGCTCATCTGCTCATAGGATTGCTGTGAGTCAGTTTTGTTTATTTATTTTTCCTCCAAATCTTGTGGAGATGGTATGATCCAAGGTACAGATGACCTAGGATTTTGATTTTTTTTTTTAGAGATTGACGTTTGCTGTCATCTTTGTATGCATAGTTTTGCATTTTAATATTTTTTCTCAGTATTGAGTATTTTTAATGGAATTGTTTTAGAACGTCACCTCTACAAGAGTTGCGTTCAAGTACGGTCCATATATCTTTTTTTTTCTGTTTGTGCATTCGTTTTGGTGTTGTCCAGTTTTGTGAATGTGCGGTTTTGTATTGTTTTGTGTCAGTTTTGGTGATGTTTTGTGGATTTAGTTTTACATGATTTCAGTTTTACTTTAGCAGTTGTTCAAATTTGTTTTGTTTTTTACTTACGGTTTTCATTTCTTAGTAAGACGCTGAGGGCAGCGATCTTTTTTTCAGGAGGGGAGGTATTGTAACGTTGTACAAATTCTCCTATTCATATTTTTTTCCATGTATGGCAATATTGGCAATTCAACCAATCACAGCGCCCGTTCGATCAAAAATGCACTTCTCACGTTCAGTGTGACAAGTTTATTAACAATTTGCTGTTAGTGTAAAATTTGCTGAGTATGTGACGCATGGTTGAGAGTCGAATAAAATTCATATTTATATTTTTTCACAGGTTTATTAATATAATTATATTTTTAAATGTTTTAGAAGTCAATATTCTTCAAAAGTAAAGTTGTTCTTTTATTTTCTAAATTGATTTTTATATTTAGTAAACGTTTTGTTTGGGAGAATTCGGACCCGTTGGTAACTGTCGGATTTTGAGGTTAGTCACACTGCACTGAGCCGTGACATTCATTTTTTCGAAATTGCCAGAGCGGAGAGGCTCGGAAATTAAATCTTTATATTTGCTTGCCTAAATGGCAGATCCAGTGGTTTTGTGATTGTCCACATCCTCCTGGTAAGTGGTTCGAAGGATTTTATTAATTCGGCGATTTCTGTTTGGTTGAAAATGGCGTTCCTCTTATGAACCGACATCTTTCAGGTTGCCGTGATGGTATTTCTTGGGTGGCGGGAAGCCGCATATCTTCGTCGCGAGGAGTTCCAAAGGGAATCCTGTGACAAAGCTGGTAAGACCCCTCCTTTACATGTTTCATGGTGTCCACGTATTCTCCTGGTTTTGTTTCCGCCGCTAACCCTGGAATTGTTTCTTTTCAGCGGTGGGATTTTATTGATATTAATTATATTCAAGATTTTATTCAAAATATTTATTATCTTCAAAATATTTAATTGCGTAAGGCCGGTTCCGACGGCGCCCGTGGGACAGACGTCGGACCAGAAAAGCTGTATGTATTTATAAACAAGGAATGATCTGGTAATAGCCAGGAGTAGCAGGTCGGTGCAACATTTCAATAGTTTTTTTTACAACACATAATTAATAATATTCATGGTGGTATTCCCTTATTAGTGGTTATCTTTTAGCCCCAAATTATCTTTGCAACACCCCAAAGTTAGAACCTATTTTTACGACCCCTGTCGAATGAGCTAGATTTTTCTAGAATTTAAATTGTATTTTGAGTCTACCCTCAGTGTGTGTGGGAGTAATAAAACTTATTTGTTCAACTGCATCTCATCTTTTATTTCTTTTTTTTAACTCCCCCAGCACGAGGGTCACAACCATATTTTTTATATATTTTTGTCCATGGGCCTCTCGGGCACATAGATAGGAAGTTTTCATGTGACAATATAAATATAAACAAAACATTTAATCTTGGCAGACAGGGTGGGCAGGACACATTGCAAGGAGGACTGACAGCCGTTGGGGTGGAAAGGTCCTCGAGTGGTGGCCACGTACCGGGAAACGCAGCCGTGGTAGGCCTCCTACAAAGTGGACCGATGATCTCATAAAGATCGCCGGAATTCACTGGATGCGGGAGGCGCAGGACCGATCGGTTTGGAGATCCTTGGGGGAGGCTTATGTCCAGCAGTGGACGTCGTTTGGCAGAAATAATGATGATGATGAGACAGGCATACAGCCAGAATAGTATATCTTATGTCTCACAGTGGATCACGAGCTTAATTAGTGATTCATTTTTTAAATATTTTAAACTCTTCAACTGGCGCCGGAGAAGAAAAGTTGATGACTGGACGCATAATAATTATGTTACACCATCTTTGTGTTTAGATAAAAATGAAAGCTTAAAGTATTGTAATAAATATTGGAATGGATATTTCAAAAAGCTCACTTATAATAAAATTATTTCTTAAGATATGTTTTTCTATGATTCAACAACTTGACAGTTCAAATGATTAATGTTTTTGTACTTTGTTTATGAATACAACCGACATAAATACTATAACTGAGAATCGAACCTAGGACTCAACCAGGACATACAAGTCTCTAGGCCTCTTAATTATATTATGTACTAAAAATAATTACTAGCTTCCGGTAGCAGCATATAGATTGATCATGTGTTATTCTAATCTGCTTTTTATTTTTATAGAGTAGAGTTACATCTAAATTATTAAAGTAGGTTTTTTTTATAAAAAAGTATATCAATCCATCCACACAATATCTCATTTATAACAGAGATACTCTTATTAATATATAGAAAAAAATACCTATCCCAACAGGTATGTATTTTGATATTCACAACTAATAATTGTACTGTCAAGCCAAAAACCAGTATAAAAAAACATTAAAACATCTCCAAGAGTGTATCAAATTAATTACACTTTTCAACATATAAATTAGCCTCCCAAGTTACTTAATAGCCGTATTGACTCGGTTTTTAACCTTTGGGCAGAAAATAAGGTCAACGGCCAATTAATTGTCACCAAAAATAAATAACGGCAAATCAGTCACACTTGACAAGAAACGAGCAAGCTGGTACGTTTGTCTCTTTCTTTTGTATGCGGTGACGGTTGTCTCTCTCTATCGGCACGCTTATGCTTGATGGGATGCAGTAATAGTGAAGAAAAGAGATGTATCAATTTATATTTTTAAATTAAACAATGACTTTACATAAAAAATCAATACTTACCACTGAAACATTTTTTAGAAAATAATATATTTATTTATGCAATAGCGACAATTTTATTAAGCTCAATGGAATATGCCGCAGTGGCCGCACTATAATGTCTGTGTACTGCGTGTGTATGTCGTCTGCCAACTGAAGAAGTATAAAAAATAAAATAAAAAAGCTACTACATAAATGAGGAATAATATGGGACTAATCATTAACAAATAATAAAAATACAAATATTCATCTAAACACAGAACAAACACAAACTTCCATCACATGAATGTTTGGAACTCAAACCCAAGACCCAAGGAACATAAGGCAAGGTCATGAATGTGCCATCATCAATTTGTCATTTTACAAAGCTATTTTCCTGGAACATTCGATAACAATTTGGATATTTTTATGATTTACTGGTTACATTATAACCGTTGATTTTATATTATGTCACATATGCCACATTGCCACCATACCTAATTATCTATTTTTCTATGATAAATCAGATGGCAGACAGGCACGTAGCCCACCTGATGGTAAGCAGCCATTGCGGTCTAGTCTATTGAGGGACATTTCACCAGGAAGCGTCGCTCAATGTGCTGTCACACTTAAGACTCATCGGATCTTCGAGATTTCAAGGGCACTTGCTTCCATATTATTAGTATTGCTAGAACACAGCCATCTGCCTTGCTTATCTATCTTGTAGAAAACTATAAATAAATACATATTAAATTTCAATAAACTGATTTATCTGCCTTCTCTCCATATACTGCTCCCCTTTAATTACCTACGCGCCTGACCCACAAGTTGAAGGCGTTTTTTGTGATCCCCCCATAGTGTCTCATACTTGTTTTTTATTTAATACGCTTCACTTAACATTCGGTGACAAAGTGTCAATGGAATACGGTTAAGGTAAAAAAAGGCAAGTATTGGTAATAATGGTATCCCACTGTGACTTAGTAATTATATCAAATTGCCTTTATATTTCTAAAAGTTAAAAAATCTAGCTTCCGCTTGCGGCTATCTGGTACTCTATTGGATCAAATCCGTTATAGCGTGAAATTGGTAAAAAATATTTTTTTTTAGTGTCTAAGCTAGCCAGTCAAATTCTAAAATATTTCTGTAGTGGTAGAGCCATGCTGTTTTACAGTACGAATGGGCCGGTTCGTCCGGGGATACCACACTCTCACATAACACCAGGGTAAAATAGTGAAAAAATAGCGACTACTATTATGTTTCGTCTAGTTTGTGCGATTGCCGGAGGTCAACACCCCCCATACCCCCATAATAGGCCGGCAACGCATCAGCGATTCCTCTGGTGTTGCAGATGTCCATGGGCGGCGGGTAATTGCTTACCATCAGGCGCAGTTGGTTACCACCAACTAGACCAAATGTCCATATTAAAAGGCCGCAGTAGCCGATTACTAAAAAACTATAAAAGTTTTTAACTATTCAGAGCAATTCCTACATCAATGGGACAGTTTCAAAAGTGCGCCTACCATTCGTAACCTTTCTTTTCACTAAAAAACAAAAATACGTGTCCTACCGTACATTTGGTGCCATAAAAAATACACAACCAGAAAAGTTCGCATTTGATCTACGTACAAAGGTATTCCAACTTTATGCACGAGAGATGTGAAAATAATTTTGCAAGTGGCATTCACTTTGTATGCAAGTTTCGTAAAACTGTATTTCTGTGTTAAAACGCAGAAAAAGAGCACGAACCCTCCGTTTAGACGTCGAAACAATTTTGTCTGTCACTAAAAATTTTACCATCGTCCGAATTTGGACCGTAATGCTTTGTCATTAGAGTTGTTTATCAGTACGGGTCGGTGCTAACTGGTTTATGTGCCATTCGGCATACGTCCAAAGGACGGGACCTCGCAAAAGTCCTTTGGGAGCTGTAACAAAAACTCGGTGGCTCTTTAGAAATTTAACAAAAAACACTGGGCAAGCTCAAGTTTAATTGAAGGCAAGGTGGTTCCGTATTTAAATATTGTTAAAGTATATGTACAACGAGGAGTTATGTCACTACATTATGATGTAGTGACATAACTCCTCGTTGATATAGTGCTTCTAGTACCTGGCCATGATCTCGTGGTCATAGGCAAGGAACTAACTTTGTGTAGGTGTTTTCGACTACAGCTCGGATTTCTGAATACAAATCCCCGTTTGGCAAGCGTGGTGATCGAGCCAGTACTCACCATTGTAACGGTAATTTGATATCCGAAATGGAGGTTTAGTCTTTCAGTGGTTACAATGGTGGGTACAAACCACACTTACTTAGTTTAGATCTGATTTTATCCGTTGCGTAAAAAATCCGAAGTAAAATTGATCAGCCTTTATAATGTCCTATAGGACTACAGTACAGGACTACAGTATACTGTAAGACCAAAATTGAAATCAAGCCTTCGTAATAATGATGGGTACGCTTGCCAAATGCAGATTTGTGACAACCCTAGGCCATGATTTAAAGATTATGACAACAGATTTCCCCTTAAGGATAGTAGCGGGCCAATTCTTTGAAACAGTAAAAATTAACCAGACCTAAGGCGGGAATCTAACCCACGACCTCCTGATTGACGGTCAATACTGCCGGAACACAGCTATTATAGAGCACGGGTAGCCAACGTTTTAAACGAGTACTCACACATCAAATTACTCTAAAATTAACTACGTCCAGTGAAAACTACTGTTCCGGGCTACACGAGAACAAAACGCAATAATTACAATCATTCCACAACCGAGGCTGATGAGACGATCCCTGTTGCTGTCTCGCTCCCACAGACCTCAATTAGAGCCTTGTACAAGCGATCGCCAGTTCAGTACAAAGGGAATTATTAAGGGATGCGGACACGAAATTCTGGATGTGGCTTCTATATTTTCTTTTTAATACTAAATTAGTTGGCAGACAGACACGCAGCCCACCTGATGGTAAGCGGCCACTGCGGCCTATTCCATTAAGACTTAAGTAAGGGACACTTCACCTGGAAGCGTAGTCGCTCAATTTGCTGCCAGACTGTAGACTCATCTGATCTTCTCTTTATCTTGACTTGACTTTACTGATTTCTGTGCAAGAATATAATCCTCCTCCTCGCATCGTATTCCTCATTACTGAGGGTCGTGATTCCCCACGTGAGGAATTACCCTATTTCTGACGATAGCAAGAATATAATAGTTGATCATTAAATATATCTTGGCTTTAGACATAAAAGAAAGACAACAAACGATCAGAAGAGTCTTAGGATCTTAGCTCATGGTAAATATTTAAAACTACATTTATTTACTTTGAAAATTACATTTCTATCGCGAGTTTTATGAAACGAATATATTAAACTGCACGATGTTGTTGATGGGATGATGCATACTTCACTTGCCATTTTGTAACTGACTCATTTTTGTACTGCTGGTAACTGGCAACACTGGCCTTAATTGCCGAAGCCATCCGAAGGCGTGCGCCTTCGGATGGCTTCAGCAATCGAGATACTTTTGCGCTCGAGATACTTTTACATTTACAAAATTATTATGTTAGTATGAAAATCCTTGTCTGATCTAGTATTTCTATATCCTTGCTAAATGAAGGCATGGGGTAACCCTTTTGTAACGGGATATAACATTACCAATTTATTAATCGACGCTTAATAGCGTATCAATTGTTATCGAAACTATTCCCTATTGTTGGAAATCATTGTGGTGCTCCTGAATATTCTATTGTAGTAATGGCCCAATTCCAATTTTCACGAGTTTTCCGGCAGTGTAGTGTTAAAAAATATTAAAGTGGCAGCTAGCGTACAAATAAAATTTGGACGCCAAAGTCGTGTACTTTTACTTGACAAAAACCCTGCGTCTAAAATCTGGCGTACATGACACGACAGTGTGTTCGTAGCGTGGCGTTCAAAAGGCCCATTTTGACAATCAGCTATATCACCAGCAATCGTGATATTGAAAACGTACTGATCGGTTAAATAAGGATGTTTTATTTATCTATATCACGGCAGCATTAGATAATACACTGGTATGTATATGACCCCGGTAATGTATTTGGTTAGCTTGTAATGTTTGCCGAGTTAACACACTGCTGATACATTTGATGCCATCTGGATCCATGATTAGATAATGCTGTAGTGTAAGCCGGTGGTTCAAACCTGTAATATTAATTGCCTGTGAATAATTATCCCATTTAACGCTGTTGGTGTAGTGCTAGGGTGTCTTGTGGCTACAGGTTGCGTTCTCGGGTCGGGTGAAATTCGTTTAATTAGATTTTATCCTTTGTGCGTGTTTATTGAATCAGTACACATCACAGTAACGTAAATGTTTTATAGCATAATAGATGTTTTAAATGTTTTCATGAACATAAAAGTATTATTAGATTGGAGGAACTAATTGTTTGTGTTCTTATAACGTAGTTATAAGTAGTTATAACTTCAATATAAATTATTTCTTTAATAATGACTAGCGGTCGCCCTCACGGTTTCACCCTTGCGTAATTTCTTTTTTTAACTATCCCCCCCTTCCTCCATATTTCAAAGTAAAAAAGTATCATTATGTCCGTCTCCTGGTTCTAAGCTACCTCTCCACCAATTTTTAGCCAAATCGGTTCATCCGTTCTCGAGTTATACATAGTGTAACTAACACCGCTTTCTTTTATATATTATATAGATTTGCATGTATGCGAGTATACTAAATACGTGTCAGCCTATTTTTGTTTTATGCCATTTATGAACTTGAATTTTTCACGCTGACAAAGATTTAAAGATATTTTATATATTTATATTATGTAATATGTATGTATATTTATGTAATTTAATATTGTGTATTTATTTATGATATATTATTTCGATTATTTCGTTTATTTCTGTTGTTTTTGTTTTCAAGTTTTATGTTTATTGGCACTGCCCACTGTTTCTTTCTGCTTGGCCTAAAGGTTGACTGGGAGAGAATGCCATGAGGCATTAAGTCCGCCTTTGAACTTTATTTGTGCAATGAAGCTTAAATAAATAAATAAATAAAGATTTTCTATTTGTAAATGGCTATTGAAAAAATTCAGAAAGAAAGAAGCCCGATTTGTAAAAGCTGCATTTCCTAACCTAATTTCGTCCGTTCATCCCTGTCAGTACACTTTATTTTAAAATTGAAAAGCTAACAAATGAAATATTGCATTGTGAAGAAGAAAAAGCGGTACAGATTCATTTGTTTAAATTGACCCACTTTACAGTAAATTGGCCGAAAAACAACAATAAAGAATAAGGCTTTTAACGTCCATCCGTGTCTAAAATACTCTTTTCATCGTATGAAAGCATCATTTGTCTTCAGAAAAAGCGCAACTGAAACATTATTATGTACATTTTTATTGTATTTTTTTTATTCTGTCGCCGGAACTCTTTTGTTATTGATTGTACGTTGTGTTATTTTCAAGAAGAATTTTTGGGGCAGCATAAATTGACTAGGAAGGATTTGCAGGGCTGTTTTTTGGTATTTTAAGAATGGAAATCGTTAAGTTTTTTGAAGCACATTGGGGTACATTTCAATTGTATTTTTAATGTGATTTCACAGCCTTTTTCATCAGGAGATGTTTCGCCAGGAATCATCAATTCAATTTAGGCTTATAGGGCCAGTAAATGGACTAATTTAATTACAATTATATCATAGAAATAATAAAAGGATAAAAAATTTGGAAAATGAAATTACGCGCGGGTGAAACCGCGGAGGCGGGTCGCTAGTAAAACTATAAAAACTAAAGAATCGTATTACAAATGAAGACTAAAGTCTTTGAGTTATATGCTACGATATGATTTTATATTTAACTTGCGGCCGCCCGCGGTTTCACCCGCGTGGTTCCCGTTCCCGTGGGAATAGATCAAAATCCTTTCTTAGCGGATGCCTACGTCATAATATCTACCTGCATGCCAAATTTCAGTCCGATCTGTCCAGTAGTTTGGGCTGTGCGTTGATAGATATCTATGTTAGTCAGTCAGTCAGTCACCTTTGAGTTTTATATATATAGATAGATACCGCCATTTACTGGCGGGTACTATTATATATTCTGTGCTGGTGGTAACCGCCTTAAAGTACATCCTCAAAGAAATTGGAATAAAGAGTTCATAAGCTATGTCTCGACTCAAAACCCTAAATAAAGTTACAAATGACAACCGATTAGAGATTGTCCGTCCTAACGCTCCCCAAATTTATTTCCTGCTGAAGGGTTGAAGCGCTACAAATAACCCTTAATTAGGCGGGGTCACTTGGACCCTGAACTTCGACTTCTTTCATTTACGCTTTTGTTTATTACGGGTTAATTTTTAATATCGGGCTGATTATGATAAGAAGAAAAGCGGGAATGGGTTATAAATAATTAATTGTTAATTTGTGGCGAGTTATATTTTCTCTTTTAGTATTTGTTCATTGGATAATATATAGGGGATTAACTATCTACGCAGAATCCTACAAGTTCTATTATAATAGTGATGACATTTACATGGCTCTGAATGAGACTACCTTCTCCATATAATTCCTATGAGATCATGACAATCACGGTGCTTTTTTCAATAGACGTTGCTTATTGCAAGAATTCTCTAATAAAAATTAATGACATATTAAATTGAAGATGTAGATAGATCCACCCCTACTTGAGGCCTCTCAAGTCGGGGTACCCGGGGAGGGACTGGTCAATAGCCACAAGGCTGGCACCGGCTCGTCCCAATAGGGTGCGAAGGAGAAAGCGGGGGAGTTTAGTGGGTAGTGGACGCTTTAGTTTAGTCTCGAGCCCCACACACAGTTATGGTGCATAAACGAATTCTCCTCCGAAAAAAAAGGATGTATGGATAGATGTTTGTAAATCTTCCATGCATAAAACTACTGCATGTATTAATTTAGTAATATAGGTAAAACAAAAAAAAAAAAACTGACACAGGGTCCTTTCACACCACTTATTTTTTATGTTGTTTTTTCGTTTTGTCTTGTGAAACCGCGGGCGGAAGGCTAATATGGTATAAAAAATACTTACTAGCCTCCCGTACGCAAGCTTCGCCCACGTGTACCTATACTACGTCATACGTCTGGAATGTGTCATTTTATCGAGATATAAATAGCCTGCATTTTCTTATTTTTATTAATTATATCCCCATACCAAAAAAAAAACACGTCGATCCGTTGCGATGTAAAAGAATGACAAACAAAAACACTGTCTTCTATTTTCGTTATCCTACGTGGGATCGTGGAGTAGAAGTAGCCTATATGTAATTTTCAAATGACATAAGCTGCGTCCATTAGTCAGAGTGAGTATGACGTCACTGTACATAATATACATAATCTCTAGACGTTATTCACACAACGCCAACTAGCCCTAATCATTAGCTTGTGCTATGGGTGCCAGACAATAGATATAAACACTAATTACCTATATCTTTTTTTTGTAAATACATACATATTATACATAGAAACACCCAGACCGATACAAATAGACATGTTCTTGCACACAAATGTTTGTACCCTGCGGAGATCGAACCCGCGACCTCTGGTGTAATAGCCAACCATTTACACCAAATGGCTCGTCTAGTTATTATACTGTTAATATACATCTTTTTTTCATTAACCCACTTGTTACTACCTTTATAACGCCACGAAATCAGAGTTTGATTCACCGGCCAAATATATGTGTTTAATGTTAAAAAAATAAAGATCACCTAACATTATCGTAATCTGGAAGGTCTTGCCTTAGTGTGCACCTACTATTTGTAACTGTGTGTGCGGTTTCCTGAAATTCATACGTGTTTTAAATGTAACAGTGAGATTGGTTTGCGACTTGTCTTCAAAAAGCAATTTTTTTAAAGTACATAAACCTATTAATGAACACTAAAACGTCGGATTCCATAAAGTATTGGTACTGATAAATAATGTAAGATAAAAATAAGTTGTAAAATCTTGGTTTTTCATGAAGATTATCGTATTTGAAAATCGGTGGCGTTATAACACCCGGTAGTAAAATGGACGTCTACATATTATTTCTATTATGTTTACACTATTGACAAAATTTGCTTTGAATTTCTTTCAAATAGTTGATGAATTACACAATATAGATTTATATGAAGCTCTGCTTACTAAAATAAGCATTTTCCACCGGAAAATCCAAATAAAGTAATGGAAGAATATTTTAATTTTGAAGAATTTGTCACTTATCTCACATTTAGCATTATTTTTACGTAATTTATTCTTTACATCAATCTACCTATTGACGCACGATTGTCATGGTCCTCATTATAAAACAATAAATAAGGTGACTTGATGTGCTGGTCGCCCTAAGGCCTGGTGGAGTGACGATTTGCACAGGATGGCTGGCAGGAGCTGAATGCGAGTTGTCAAAAATCGTACAATGTCCAGCTGTGGACTGAAACAGGCCGATGATGACGATGATGATTATGTGCTGGTGACTACCAACTTATTACAATGTATTAGAATGTTTTATTGCTTTTAGGTTTCCAGCTGAGAGCTCTAGCAGAGGTTGTTTATAATGATACATTTTTATATAATGAGGATTCTGAAGATGATTTATTATTGTCAGTATTTAGCTAAAACAATATGTACCTACTGCTGATAATTTCCAGATAATGTGAATCTTCAAAAAACTGTTACTTTCACTCCATCAACTTATACCTTCACCCCAACTTACCTCAAATCATTTTTGTAAGCAGTTCTTTGCTGAATCCTACTGTTACTCCAAGTTAAACGAGGACCTGGTTGTTTATCCAGAAACTATGGTCAAACTTCGATATATGATCGCATTGACTACCTGATCCAATATATAGATACCCAAAGTCATTGTACTATTTGCAAAAAACAAGCTCATGTGCCGTATATATCCTATATTTTCACCCTAAACTGTTAAATGTCCTATATTTATAGGAAAAACTAGTTATATAAAGGACAAACAATATTATATTTGAATAAATATAATAGAGTTTTTAGATAATTAAATCAATTACGCTCGATATGTCCATGTTTTACTTGATTTTAAAATATCTACAAACAAAACTTTTTGGTAGCCGATCTTACTACCGGGTGTTATAACGCCACTCATTTTCCGGCTTTTCCAGACCATCAATATTTTTTTTAATATTTTTCCTATGATTCTTCTTTACAATTATACAACATATGTAAAAATTATGAAAATCCGACATGAAAAATAGTTTCAGTAATATCTGGGTTAAAAGTGGTAAAAACATTGACAAAAATGGTCTACGTAAACATGATCGTACTAAATCATTTCCTCCCTTTGTCACAGATTTCCCTTGGAATGTTTCTTTCTCACTTACTTGTCTTCCGTAATGGGATGGTTAGCCATTAACCCCCCACACGCTGCCGCACGTTTGAAGGTATTTAAATTAGAAAAGACATCGTTTCTCGTAATTTCCCTCCCGATGTTTTCCTTTATGGGGTAACTGACAAGTAAATGTCCTTTGTTATGTTTGTGTGACGTTGAACCGGAAATGTGTGAAACGGCTCGGCGAGAACGTGTGTTGCCAGTGTTTTGAATAAAAGTACCTTTTATTTGTATTTTGGTAAATTAAGGGCGTATAGCAAAGTTTTAATTTTTGTACATTACGGCTTGTGACATACGGCGTCACACGTGTAAATTACTAAAACGTAAAACCATATTATAAGCTAGAGGGGGCCCAGACATATTTTTATTGTATTGGCTTTTTATGGTCTATGGGTTTAAATACCAGCACAAAAAAGAAGAAATATAGCAAAGATACTATGAAAATTTTCTGTAAGAGTATGGTATTGCCCCGGTTTCGTTCGATTCAAACACAGGAAGTGTCTTAACTGTCTGCAGTATGATTCTACCGCACATAGTAGCATTATTAAATAAGACGATACATAAGTTCAACTTTGAGGCGTACCTACATGAATATAGAGTGGATTTTAATTTGAATCTTTCTTAAGATTGGGAATTATTTCTCATAACAAACCACCACCACGAAATTTACTCAGAGATACTAGCGTTCACATCTGACCTCTTTAATACTTACACGAAAACTAGAAGAAATGGGTCACGGGCACATCTTTATGTGGGAAATGAAAACGATTGCCTGGGGCTACGTCTTTAACATAATTTCGGTTGGCAAACACGCACATAGCATACCTGATCATAAAAGGCTATCACGGACTATGCTATCGATAAACCTTTTACCAGGAAGCCGAATGATACTAAACTAAAAATATTGTCTTCAAGTTGTATTGGCTAATAAAAAAATAATATAATATTTTTAAATGACTTTTAGTTGAAAGACAGGCACTCAGCCCACTTGATGGTTAGCGGACACTATTTATTTTGCCATTTAGGAGTTTTTTTTATTGCAATTTGTACAAGACGAGCAGATCGTACACCTGATGGTAAGCGCTACGTCTGCCCTTAGACAGTTCAGTGCCTGCTACACCGAGACTACAGTTCACAGCTTCAGAGCCCTTTCTCCGAAACACAGAAGTGCTTGACACACGTGTATTTTACGGGAAAATATCTGGCACTGTGGTGGTACCTACCTAGACGGCCAAGTACAGGAACCTACCACCTGGTAACAACAAAGAAATATCGTTGAAATATGGACAACTTACAAGTATTATAAATGAGAAAGTAACTCTTTGGGAGATTTTGAGAAACCTGCACTAGACCTTAGGAAATAACATTGGCTACTTTCTACATATAATTCTCAGTTGTTATGGCTTAATAGAAAAAAAGCCTAGCCTGAAATTAGTATAGGTATATTATTGTTTAATTGTTCCTTTCTTCTTATCTTCATTTTTTAAAATCAACCGCATTTGGTAGACAAGGGAAAATATGTCTGGAGAACTTCAAATTGTTGACATCCCCTTTGAATCTATCTACTAAGCATAACGCTTCAGTTATGCTCAAGTAATCAACATTCCCCTAGAACACACACATAGACAGACAAACACCATGATCCGAGCACAAATGTTTCACGAACCATTAATTTTGAATTACATCGACTCAGTTTAACTCCTACAAAATTTTTGGGGCAAAAATTTAACACATTACTGTGTGCTGAATCGGAAAATGGCTTCAAAATGTACCGAAACAAATTTAAATTTGAAGACTGCAATATATTTCGCTGCTTTTCGATGATGATGTTTTAATATCATCCATATTGATTTTTACCAACCCAGTGGCGAAATTGGTAGTGACTTTAAACCACTGCACTGGCCCAGCTAAAAGGCGTATTTAATATTATGGTCACTAATAATTGCATTTACATTACATTGCATTGGCATAGCTGTGATGAACTTATTTTGTGTTTGTCCTATGTCAGAAAAAGTCTAACTTGTCCAGGTGTTAGGCGGGGATTAAAATCCGCGACCTTCACTTTCCGGAGTGTAATTCCAATGCTACAGATACTTACTTTAACAAAATCATTGAATTTATTTTGTTTAGATTCACGATAAGCAAACGTCAGTGCTTTAGTATTTAATGTTGAAACTAGTACTGGGTACTTTTTCCATGGACGGAGTTCTTTTTGTTATAACCAGTTTAGTTTATTAATTTTCTAATGGAATTGATGACAAATAAAGAAAACCAGAAGTACCTAAAAGTAAGATATTGCTTTTATAATATAGAATTGCATTTAAAAATGTAAATTTATTCTTTATAAAAAGTGTCTAAAAAAATAATACACGTCTTAAAAATTCTTAACAAAAAGACAAAATTGTCTTTATCAGAACCACGCTCCATTCATAAAAGACAGTTTTGTTCGGCAACGCTTCCCTACGCAGATTACGACCGCATCCCATCCGTGCGCGGATAAGGAAGATAGTTCCCTCAGGACTGACGTCTGACGCCGCAGCGTGACTCGCGACGTCTTGTAATACACGTGACAAATGGCTTCCGATCGGTCATCCATCTTTATACTCTCTGTGGTATGTACTGTATGTTCTGAGGCATATTGTTAATACATGGTTGTGTAAAGTCAGCTGCTATTAGAAGTCTAGTGCGGTTTTTGTGGGGATAAAATATTATTTCTAGCAGGAAACAGCAATGTATTTCGTTAAATTATTGTAACTAGCCCTTGCTTGTCTATGGGTCCGCCGACGTATAATATTGACAATGATTATAATATTCATGATCAATCATAATTTAAGACTTGACTTATTTTTTACTATAACCACAGGATAGCGCACGTCCCGTGGAATAAGATAGTCAATAGCCATAAGGCTGGCATCAGCTCGTTGATCTTTTTTTTCGGAGCAGAACGCGCGTAGGCACCTTTACCAAAGGCTAGCTAGACCTGCGAACGTGTGTAGGACTCGTGACTAAAAGACTAGCTTGATAGGCCTCCGTGTGTTCAATATTTAGACCAGAGTCCTACACCCCGATCTAAATATTGAGCTAATCAATTATTCAATAGATCTAAAGCATTCCTCTACCTTTTAACGTTTTCTCCTTCCCACCCGAGAGGCGCGAATGCCTGCCTTGTGTTACTTTTTATTTATTTTGGTTAACTATTTATTTATTTTAGTCAGTATGAATTAAACTGGATCATACACTCAATTGTAGTTAATTCAATTTAATATATAATAAAATGTAAACCGCTCTGTCCGTGTGTTCTCGTACGCCGGCGCCGGTCTCTCAGTTCCTGCGGTTTGTTAATCTTTTAACGGAATTAACCCGCCCCGCGACATCACATAGCTGGCGGGGACTTAGAGCGCTAGAACAGACTTAATTTATTCTTTATTTTACTATGATCACCTTCGTGGTGTCTGTCATGGTGACCACCTCGGGCCTAAAGTCCGAGGTTGCGTTTGGTAGTTAATCTAGACACGCGGCAGCGTGTCAAGCCAAGTTCAAGCAAAGGAACGGGCTAGCCAGCGCCAAGTGTATATTTACACGAACCATTTGGTGTCACTTTTGATAGGACTATTTCAGAAGTCCGACTCTCTAGCTACCACGCCCACAGGTGAAATCTGACATGTCCCGCGGTGTCAGATTTAACCTGTAGGCGCAGTGAATTGTAGCATTAATTTACTTCCTGGTAAACTATGAGTGCTTAGGTGGGTCGACCATCCAGTAGAGACGGCGCATCTGAGCGGTTTTATTGTTGCAAAAGGTCATCCTTCTCTCGTGAAACTACCGTCAGACAAAACAAGTGAAATCCGTCGCCATGTTAGCTTATGTTCCAGCAATAATGAAAATGGGAGCACATTTTACTTTTAAAAAAGTAGCATATTTTGCGATATTTCATTATGGCCTCAATGGCTTTGAGCTCCAGTGGCAACTTATCGCAGACAGCATATTATCTGATGATACTGCCAACTGAAATAACATAAAAAAAACTTTAGCCGCTTCCTAAGGAACTCGTGAAGATTTTATTCACGGTCTTAAAAAGAAACTTTAGAACTAATTTACTCTACTTATTAGTGCCTGAAAGGATGAAAGTGAAAAACTTCCAATGTTTACAATGAAGGACGTAATGAAACTCGACGCCGAGAAAATAAATGCGATTCCCCAAAGAAAGAGTTGTATTGTGCGGCAAACTTATCTGTTCCGGTGGCGGTGGCGCTATTGTCGTATTAGTATTGCCATTAAATATTTTTGCACATTTGGGAGTCAAAATATTTTATTGACCAAGTGTGCAAAAATTAAAATGTTTATTTGATATTTTTAACCGACTTCAAAAAAGGAGGAGGTTCTATGTTCGACTGTATGTATTTTTTTTTTTTTTTTTTTTTTTTTATGTATGTCCGTCGATTTCTCCGTCAATTGTGGACCGATTTAAATAATTCTTTTTTTATTTGAAAGTGCATAGTTCCGAGGTGGTCCCATTGTCACCATGTCAGGATCTGATGATGGGATCCCGGGAAAATCAAGGGCAAACCTCAAATTTTATAGGCGCACACTACGCGTTACTTGTTTTTTCTGAAGCCATTTAAGTTTTTGCGTCCTATAGACATCACTTTATGTTGATTAGCTGATGATGGAAGGTACAACTCCTTAACGGTTAGGAGTTAGGGGATAATTCTTTCAGTATTGTAAGAATATGTGGACCGTTATTTGTATTTCATGTACTTTTGCAGCTAAGCTGATGATGGAAGGTACAACTCCTTAACGGTTAGGAGTTAGGGGATAATTCTTTCAGTATTGTAAGAATATGTGGACCGTTATTTGTATTTCATGTACTTTTGCAGCTAAGCTGATGATGGAAGGTACAACTCCTTAACGGTTAGGAGTTAGGGGATAATTATTTCAGTGTTGTAGGAATATGTGGACCGTTAGTTGTATTTCATGTACTTTTGCAGCTAAGCTGATGATGGAAGGTACAACTATGATGATGGAAGCTAAAGGGTACGACTTCTTAATTCTTATGTCCCTCTTGCGGGCTGCATCTTTAGTTGGTCTACTGAATAGTGCTGAACACTTAATGAATACCTAATATTGTCAAATTTTATAATACAATTCTACTATTTTACTCGTATTTTTGTTATCAATATTATGAGAGAGTTTTACTCACTCCTACGTATTATTCACACTAAAAATAGAAAAATAAACAAACTTTTTTAAAAAAAAATTAAACCGACTTCAAAAAAAAAACAAAAAAAAAAAACCTAAAAACACTGAAAAGCAAAAAATAATTTTAATAAGACATTCATCAAATGCGCTTATTGTCTAAGCCTATTAATAACATTAAATTGTATTTACGTGCTAGGTAGGTACCTACTAATCTGTTTGAAGTCGGTGCCAAGTCAAAGGTAATGAAAAATGATACATACCTAATAATTTATGTATTATACAGGGTTACAAATAATCCGCGGACGTAGGTACGTAGTCTGGGTACCTACTATTTGGCCTGGCACCGACTTCAAACAGATTAGTAGGTACCTACCTAGCACGTAAATACAATTTAATGTTATTAATAGGCTTAGACAATAAGCGCATTTGATGAATGTCTTATTAAAATTATTTTTTGCTTTTCAGTGTTTTTAGGTTTTTTTTTTTTTGTTTTTTTTTTGAAGTCGGTTTAATAATAATTGTTGTTGCTGACAAAAACGTAGAATAATAATTAAAACACATTTTTTATTGTTGGATTCCCTTTATCAATATTAACAATTTACTTTGGATTAACCAAATAAAATTAATGGATTGTAACAACATTAACTGGTAATACTATCCTGTAGCTGTTTTTAAAATAAACAATGTCATGTAGTGAAATGACTAGGTATATAAGACGTAATAACTGTCGTCTCGGTGTAGCTGACGCAGGGCAGTGCCAGACAGTAACTGCTTAGTTACTGTTTGGCACTGAACTGTCTAAGGGCAGACGTGGCGCTTACCATCAGGAGTACGATCTGCTCGTCTTGTTACACATTGCAATAAAAAAAAGAAAAATGTTCCAATTTTGGCCACCGGAACTGATAAGTTTGTCGCTCCATAGGCTCTTCCATTTCTTTATCTCCTCATCGCCTAGTAGATTGTTTCGTTTCTTGCATAATTACTTAGCTTTTGTTACTTAATTATGGTACGGGGAAATGAGGTTTTTAGCACAATGAGCTGAACAGGGAACCGACTGATTTATGTGTCTTGCCCTTCGTCGGCGAAGGAAATGTTAACGGGACCATTCGGCTAAGTAGATTTAAGGTTAATTTAAAAAAATGGCCGCTAAGAACGGTTTGTGTTCGGAGATAATTATTTTTTCTCGGACTGACGCGTGAAGGGAGTTTAATCTGCTTGTGTTTTCTTTACGAAATTGTGGAGGTTTTTTTTTTTTTGGCCAAAACAGGAACTCTTATCATTATTAATTTGCAAATATGAAGCTATGAGGCCCGCTAAATAATGGCATTTGATTGTATGTCTTATGACTGCGTTTAATAAAACTTTCGTTAAAATCTTTTCGTAAAAGCGAAGGTTATTGTCCGAAAATAACACCCGTACCGAGTATTGACATCGGGAATCTCCATAAAAGTAATACAGTACGTGTAGGTCCAAGATGCTGAGCTAATATCTAACACTTCGCCGAGCATTCGTTTAAGAAAAAATGGATGCGGCATGAAAATATTAAAAGGAGACTTAAAAGATTTGATGGAGTAAGTCCATCTAGTTAGTCATCAGTCGCGTGATCTTTAACCATCAACCCTGACCCGCGCCCCGGACAGCGCGGGCGCGCGTTCGAGTCCCGCCTGATACTTTTTTTTATACTAGGTCAGTTGGTAACACAGCCAGAGCTGCAGGGCAGCCGCTGTTATGGCGGTATTACTAATGTTTATAATGCGAAAGTATAGTGGCTGTTTGAACTTTTTTTTAACTTTTTTAAATCAGTATAAGTAGGCATCCAGAGAGGTTCTGATAAAAACTTTCAGCTCGAAGCAAAAAGCATACCTACTAAGTTAATATACCGCATCCATTTGCAGAAGAATTCTTCTTACACTTATTGCTTCGAGGAAAATCAGTGCCTTTATTATGTTTGGAGATAATCCCATTACTTTTTGGGGCAACGCGGAGTGTCTTCATTTTCTATAAGAATCCGTTCATTATACGGCACAGACTGATGCCGTGCGTGAGCCTGTGATTGGATGCTATCGACCCGCTGTCACTTGCAAGATGTATTGAGATATTAATAAGAATGAAAAAGAATATTGTGAGCGTTGGTATTGCGTAGGAGTTCTTTATATTGACGATATGCTTCTTGTAGTTGGGGTTTAAGGAAGAAAGTGAATACCTTGACTAAAAGTTTAATTAAATTGTTTATTTTGTGGTTTGTTTTTTAAGGATTATTAAAAAAAAATGATTACCCTTAGTTTTGGTTCCATTTTTTTTTACATTTGGTGTAAAAACATTAGCTGGTTTAATGATGCGTTTAAAATTATTTGTTAAAAGGCTTTAAGCAGGACTTGTTTACGTAAAACTTCATTGTCTGAAATACGGATACTAAAATTTTATATAATGGATATAGGTATTACTACGGTCGATACTTGACTTTGTGCAATCTTATCAAGTAACTAGCGGCCGCCCGCGGTTTCACCCGCGTGGTTCCAGTTCCCGTGGGAATCGATCAAAATCCTTTCTTAGCGGATGCCTACGTCATAACATCTACCTGCATGCCAAATTTCAGCCCGATCTGTCCAGTAGTTTGGGCTGTGCGTTGATAGCTATCTATGTCAGTCAGTCAGTCAGTCAGTCACCTTTGAGTTTTATATATATAGCTTCCCGGGCTAAAAATTACTGCTTGATATTACAAACTGTAATAACAAGACTAGTTAAATTATAGCATACATATCAGAGCTTTGATCATACCTACTAGTACAAAATCATGTTAATATTCCCAAGGCTTTCAAGTCACGAGTCAATATCACTTTCACCGAAACAGCATTCCCTCTCGACCTGTATCTCCCCTCAAAGCCACTCAAAAATATAACGATCCCATCCCTAGCCAGACAAATAAGGTTATTTACGCTTATTTTGCTAAAATGTACACTCGCTGGATGAAAACGTGCGCCGTTATAAGGTGCATTATTGCGTAAAAAAGTTCAGTAAGTTAGTCATCGTTTAAATGATAGGTATTATCCGATTCAAATGCTGTTAGGATAATACTTTTTGGAATTGAGCGGAAATTACGTCAACTGTGATTGTCCGTAACGTTAGCAACCAATAGCAACGCATTATTTATCTGTGTGTGTAAGTCATCACTGTCACGTCACGCAACTCAAAAAGGTCATATCTTAATAGCATTTGAACCAGATAGTACTGGTTTATACACCACGCTTGTCAAAATGGTATTGGTAGATCACAAACCCAAGCTGTGCTAAAACAAAAAAAAAATCACTAATAATGAGGACAATAGTTACGGTTTGTGTATGTCTTTTAATGATAAATTAATGTTATATTTGGAGTCGGTTTTGGTGTCGGTTTCATCGACATTGGCTAACTGCTGTCTAACACAATAAAAACATCGTCATAAATAGAGAAACTACATTTCTGAAAAATTACAGCACTTGCCAACAAAAACTGGCACGATATTCCTCCCGCTGTACGCGAGGGGAGTCGCGGCAATGCGCTAGTATACGCGTGCAATGTAATCCATCCCTTACAGAAACTCCAAGCATAACACGTTCTATAGCTCACTATATCGAATAACAAGCAGGATGAACAGATACTCTTATGAATAGTTCATTATCCATATTACAGAATGACTCTACCACTGGAATTCGACGAGCCATTTGGTGAAATGGTCAAGAAGTCGGCTATTACACCAGAGGTCGCGGGTTCGATCCCCGCACGGTACAAATTTTTGTGTGCATGAACATGTCTGTTTGTATCGGTCTGGGTGTTTCTATGTATAATATGTATGTATTTACAAAACAAAAGTATATGTATAAGTAATGTTTATCCGTTGTCTGGCACCCATAGCACAAGCTTATGCGTAGTTTAGGGCTAGATGGCGCTGTGTGAATAATGTCCAGAGATATTTATTTGTTTATAGAAAACAGTTGCACAACTTCGATCTCCAGTAAAGTCTGGTAACTACAAAAGGTTAATATCTCAAACTAATGCCAACATATACTGGCACAATATCCCTCCCGCAGTGTACGCGCGAGGGGAGCCGCGGCATTGCGCGAGTGTACGCGTGCAATGTAATTCCGTCGGTGTGTACTGCAGCTCACTTCAGGGCAGCTTTGATAAAGCCTCTCTAAGGGATCGTTTCGTTCTCCCCACAGGGAAACATACGGGGTTGTTTTAGAGAGAGCATTTTTGTGTTCTCTCTATTTGACTGCCTCTGTGGAACATTCGTGAAGTTGCTAAGGTCTAAAAAAGAGTTTCTGAATTCAATCTAAAAGACGACCGGTTTTTTCTGTAATGGTTGAGAAGTCAACTATTACGAAAGGGGCCACGCGTTCGAATCCCGTACTGTACAAACATTGTGTGCATGAACGTGACTGCTTAAAACTTACAGTAATATTTCTGATGTATCTGAATAACATATAGACTTTTTTTTAACTATGCGGATTGAATATTTTAATAATAGTTTCGATCCGCGGGCAGAGTAAAACAAAAAATCGTGAGAATGGCTAGATAAGATAGTTTATTACTCTTTCACGCCAAAACGACTAATGAATTGTAAATGAAAAAGTAAAGTACATCATGATAAATACGATGCCTATTATCGTATTACATTAAAAATTTAATATTTACAGAGTGCATTTAAAAGCTTGCCGCAACATCGAACCTATGTTTCCATCTTAATACCTACTGGCCTGCACAGTCGGCGCAATACAGAGAATTGTAAATTACAAGTGCAATGAAGAACGGTTTAAATATGAAATTGCAAAGAAAACACAAGTTTTCAAATCTACTTTGATATTACGCTAAGGAGTTTATTTTTTACTACGACCATTTCAATCTAAAATGGCATTCCAAGGAACAAATAAACTGAATACAAAGCAACATTTTACATTATACTTGTGCTACAGGTGCTATCTTTGGATAGGTACTGGTGTGCCGGGGCTCACAGATTTTAGACTGACTGTACTTTTTATTCCATAAAAACTGGTTGTGTCCAGTCGACGAAAACATTAAAGGGATTAATTTTAAGTTTCACTATCTGGACGTAAAAACTTTGCGTGGCAGATGACGAAATAATATTTTTTTCTTATTGCAATGTGTAACAAGACGAGCAGATCGCACACCTGATGGTAAGCGCCACGTCTGCCCTTAGACAGACGTGACTGAGACTGTTGTCAATATTGTGCCTCCCATTTATTTAAATTGCGAATGAACTAAAATGAAATGAAATGAAATTAGTTATTTATGTGACTGCTGCATAATGAGGGTCATTAAAATACGAATGTGGTTTTATGAAACGAACGAAGTGAGTTTCATAAAAGAATCACATGAGTATTTTAATGACTAATTATGTACAGTCACATACATAACTTTATCTTCATTCATATGATAATATGTCTATTTTATAGTCAGGATCGATGAGCAAACGCCCTAGTTACCAACATAACTGGATGTAAAAGTTAGTACTGTCATAATGACTGACGTTTGTAGTTTTTAAAATCCATAAACAATCTAGACTCGAGTTGATTTCGATTCTCAAATCGATTGTTATAATTTCAGCATCGAATTAAATGTATAGGAATTGAGCATAAAATTACTAATCGACTACATAATTCGATAATCGAAAAAACCTATTAATTTTTACTTTTAAAGAAGACGTTCGAAATTTGAACGTAATAAAAGTATCGGTTACCGACACTAAATTGTAAACATTTCAATGCAGCCACAGATACTTATATCTAAATGTAGGGCGTTTGCTCATAGCTCCTGAATATAAAATAGACATAATTATTATGGTATGGATGTAGATAAAATTTATTTCGCAACTATAAGATTTTTTTAAAATGCTTTTGCACTTCAATTTTTTTTCCCTACCAGTAGTCAGCACTTCTAACTATCCAAGTATATCTTTACCGATCTCATGCTGAATAGATATTACGGATACACCCCTATGCAATACGTCCGTTATGGAACTATAAAATAAATATTTATAGGGAAGACGCAATATACGAGTGGGAAATGAGAGCGCGTATTAAGATCGACGGTAAAACGACGGTAAAGTTTATTAAACGATATTGGGGAAACATGCCGTTTCAATTTTATTGGAGGTGTATGGCGTTTTTTTGTGAGAGGGATATTAAATGGGGGCTTATTTTATTAACAATTCATATTTTTGAGTAAAAATGGATATGGTTTTAAGGCTATTTGTAAATAAATATTATTCACGCAGAAACATTGGACCCTAACCAACGAAATTATTAAACACTTTTTTCATTAACCTAGATACGTTCCCACTGCTGGGACCCAGGCCCTATCTCAAGTGAGAGATAGTATGGGCAGTACTCCACCACGCGGGCCCAGTGCGGGTTGGTGAAGAGGTACGTAAGGCAAGTGACCAACCCTAATGTCAGATGTTATCAAGCCGCCAAATGGCTTCTGACTAGACTTGACGACTAATATATACATTATAGTTCAGCCAGGATATTTTTTTTGTACCAAAAATAAACAACATAAACAGCTAAATGTTTTAACAATGAGACCAATATTGTTCAGCCATATTCAAGTTAAGAGGCCTATCACATCTCGACTGTGATTTTTGCATAAAATGGCCAACTTTGGCGGTCTCGATCTCAGAAACAAAAATACATTAACAATAATGACTTATTAAATAGTGTAGAATATCTATTGGAATAGTTTTTAGCGGCCTTGCTTTTTCGAAATTTTGCCTAACTTTTTAATTGAACCTAAAATAGCAGAGAAAGATTTTCATAAAATGCGCGAAGGCACATTTTTAAGCTCATGGATTGAACTACTGTTCTAAGCAAATTAAATAAAAAAAATAGAATGTTATCTCTTATAGTCGTTTAGTTCGTAGCGGCCTGGGATTTTTAAATATCTTTCGTTTTATATATGAAAAAAAATCTAGTTCTAAAGCAAAAATCTTCGAAAATCGCTCTAAGTTAACTGTGATTTTCTCCTATCTACAATACAATTAAGCAAAATGTAGGTACACCAGAATAATTGTTACATCATGAGGAATGAAGATTTTATAATTTTAAACCATTTTTTTTTTTTTCGATAATAACAATAAATATAACTGCAAAATTAGCGTTGGACCTGTGTCGAATTTCTTCACGTCATGTCAGTATCGATCGAGCGAGCGTCAGTGTATAGTGCGACTACCAAGTTTTGATCACGTAAATATAATTATTTTTAGTGTTTGTTTTATATTGAATCTACTACTCAAAACAAAATAAGGGCCTCAAAATTTTGTCTCAAATGTTGATTTATAAACAACTCGTAAGTTGATCACTGACAAAATAAAGTACCCACACAAGTAGACATGTTTACGAGTTCGTAATGACTGACGTTTTGATTCTTTTATCGTAAAAAAATAATACAAATGTTTATAAAATACGGGATAAAACAAGGTGGGCCCCTATTTTGTTAACCGACTTCAAAAAAAGGAGGAGGTTCTCAATTCGGTGTCACGTTACGGAAGGTAACAGAGCAAAATTTGGAAGAAAATGAAACGATAGAAATGAAATCCAGAAGTTTATTATAAAATGTCACGTCCTATTGTTCACAAGTACAGAAATTTAGAGTCAAAGAATTAAGACTAAGTACAACTAACAAAAGAAGGACTAGGCTAGGGCGCAGGCTGGAGCGGCAGGCACGCAGGGATGTCCAGGTAGCAGGGGTACGAAGCAAGCAGGCAGGTACGGATCCCAGGTGACGGCGCAGGGGTGGCAGCGATGCGCCCCGGTGGCAAGTAGTGGCGTCGTGGTAGCGGGACGCGCCGATGGGCACGTGGTACGTGCCGGCGGCGGAGTCAGACGTCGCCGTGGCGCGGATAGTGGAAGGCCCAAGGGGTCCGACGGCAGTGGCCGAAGCCCCGGGAAGAGTTCCTTCAGTTGGACAGATGAGCAGCCGCACGAAATCCGAGGGCTTCTCCCGACGGAATTTGCGAAGAAGGCCTAGTTAAAATAAAATGCCCCTCTTCCGCATACAATACGTACCCAGAGGACGCTATAGCCGAAAAAAAAATAATTAAATGTTTCAAAAGAAATCGTTCCAGTGAAATAGTTATAGACCTTGTCAATTATAGACCCATCGCAATCACCTCCATACTTTTTAAGGTAAATGGAGCGTGTATTGAACAACCGCCTCCTAACATACTTAGAAGACAATGACCTCCTCAGTGATCGACAATACGGCTTTTGCCGAAACCGATCCACTGGGGATCTTCTAGTGTATGCAACCCATTTATGGGGTGAAGCCATCGAAAAACACGGCGAAGCTCTGGCTGTGTCCCTTGACATATCCAAGGCTTTTGACAGGGTCTGGCATAACAGCCTGCTGGGTAAAGCTGTCTACACACCGCAGCCGCCGGCCCCGGCGGCACGAACCGCTGGGCAAGGATTTTGAAACAAAAATAAATAATTCTAAATAAATAAATAAATTAATTCAGTTGCCCGCCGCCCTTTAGTTATCCAAATCGCAACATTCAAAAGCCGCCGGTTTTACCCGTTGGCACTAACCCGCCGTTCGTGCCGCCGGGGCCGGCGGCTGCGGTATGTAGACAGCTTAAGCTTCCAGCATACGGCATACCGCCCGATCTGTGTAGCTGGGTTTCAGACTTTTTGGGTGGTAGATCTATTCGTGTTGTCCTAGATGGATACATGTCTGATCAATTTATTGGCGATAAACGCCGGTGTCCCTCAAGGGTCAGTTCTCTCTGCAACTCTCTTTCTGCTGCATATAAACGATCTTCTCATACCCGGTACCTTTGGGTATGCCGATGACAGCACGGTTACAGGGAGATATTTATCCACTGCCCGAGCCAGTGTGACCGAGATCCAGTCCCAGAGAGAGACCATGGTAAACAGTGTTGACCTCGCATTGCGGTCTGTGTCCAATTGGGGCGGCGGCAATCTTGTGCAGTTTAACACTACCAAAACGCAGGTGTGTTTATTCACGGCTAAACGGAATACTTTCCACCTAACTCCGACTTTTCGAGGTGTATCCGTACCGGTTAGCGACCACCTGGAGCTGCTCGGTGTAGATCTGACTTCTAACCTTAACTTCGGCTCCCACATCGAGTCGAGAGCAAAAACCGCTGCTAAAAAGCTTGGTATCCTCTCAAAGGTTAGGCGGTATTTTAAGCCAGAATAGCTACTTCAGCTATATCAGGCACAAGTTCGTTCGGGCTTGGAATACTGCTGTCATCTTTGGGATGGCTCTGCAAAGTATCAGCTGGCTACTCTCGACTTGGAACGGCGCACCATCAAAATCATCAATGATTCTGCACTGGTCGATAGGAAGCTACAGAGTCTTGCCCCCCGGACTCAACGCACAGCCCAAACCACTGGACGGATCGGGCTGAAATTGGGCATGCAGGTAGATGTTATGACTTAGGCATCCGCTAAAAAAGGATTTTGATCAATTCCCACGGGAACGGGAACCACGCAAGTGAAAGCGCGGGTGGCCGCTAGTAGTTCACAAAAAATTCATTCAAAAATAGATACCTGACATCAATACAAACATAAAATGTCATTAGACAAAAACTCCTAAAGTGTCACGTTTTAAAGATATAATCAACTAAAGTTTTACTTCAAACCTCTTTGGCAAATAGGTTCCTAGTTGCTTTATGGTGTTTTATACTAACCATGTAAATTGTCATAAGTTATATTCTAATCTAACATAATAATTATTATCTAAAACGAAAAACATCTTTGCTAGATTAAGGACAAGGTAATAAAATAAATTTAATTTTTAACAAATATTATCTGTCTCATTTATGATATTATCTTCATTTTATAATCTGTTTCTTTACGTTCTAGATCCATGGCACAAATGTGCGGGTATATTTTAGTATTTCCATGGAATAGCGATAACGATTATTCCATAGAAATACTAAAATGTATAAAACTTGCGAAAAGTATCATAATGGTTTGGTCGTAGTTTCCACACAGTATTGTGGTCACGTGACCAATGAGTTGTCAGAAACTTCAAAATGCCTATTCTCGCAGAGTGTAAATTTGTAATAGCGGTTTTAACCAAATGTGTCATTAAAATGTTATACTTAACGTTCTTAATGTCACATTTGGTACTGGGTCGTTGGCTCAAATCCCGACGGGTAAATATTTTATGTGATAAATGTGTTTTTTCTGTAAATGCTTATTGGAGAATAAGAATAAGTGTGTTTTCTTTTATTCATAGCTATAACATGAGTGCTTTAGCTACTTACTTTGGGGATCAATGTTGCATTTATTTATGTTTTTTTATAACACGAGAGTGTCGTTCGTTTAATCAAAGGCTCGAAGATCGTAGGAGTCTACAGAGTAGAAACTAGAGCGATGCTTCCTGGTAAAGTCCACAATGGAATAGCCACAGTGGGTGCTTACCGTCAGGAGAGCTACTACCCAGTCTGCTAACTGATCCAGTAAAAAAAATAATTAAATTTAACTTTATAGACCTTTTAAAGTTAATATTTTTTTCTTTTTTTTTAGCGGTGACCCGCAGTGCGCCTGCGTAGCGGCGGCGCACGCAGGCGCACTGCGGTTCACCGCTTGACAGCATCGTACCGCTCTTGATGGCCCGCATCAAGCGGTGACCGCAGTGCGCCTGCGTGCGCCGCCGCTGCCGCCCCGCTGCCGCGAAATTCGAAGCCGAGCCCTATCAGAAACAGAACAAAAGTTATGAAGTGCTTCTGCAAGATGGAAAGAACTTCCCCAGACGAGCTCATTCGAAGTGGAAGATCCACTAGGCTCTACCTCGCATAATATGTATTATTGTCAGATATCTATATATATAAAACACAAAGGTGACTGACTGACTGACTGACATAGATAGATATCAACGCTCAGCCCAAACCACTGGACGGATCGGGCTGAAATTTGGCATGCAGGTAGATGTTATGACGTAGGCATCCGCTAAGAAAGGATTTTGATCAATTCCCACGGGAACGGGAACCACGCGGGTGAAACCGCGGGCGGCCGCTAGTTTGTTTATAAAATTATGTTTAACATTTTACAACACTCCAGTCCTGAGCTTTAGTATCGTTACGGTATCGTTAGTGCAAATAGGTACATTAGATGAATAGCTCAGTTCAAACAGCTGCTTGCTCATTTATTCAGTATGACATTGTTCTTTTTTTTAAGAAGTAATATTTTTTACAGTACTTGGCAGAGAAACACGTAGTTTACTTGTTGGTAAGCAGCCACTGCGACCTATTTCATTGAAGACTCGGCTCGTCCGGGAAAGTACCACCCTCTCACATAACACCAGAGTGAAATAATAATGACTATACTATATGTTTCGTCTAGTTTGTGAGAGTGCCGGAGGACCACGCGCGTCCCCATAAGCCGGCAACGCATCAGCGATTCCTCTGGTGTTGCAGGGGGCTTAGACAAGATGACATCGCTTCATAGTTGGCGAATTTCGCTAAGTCCAATTTGTATGGATTTGACAGATGCCATAGAAAAGTCACGTGTTGAAAGTATGGGATTTGACATTCGCTATCGCAAATTGACATAGATTTAGTACAAATTGAGCTATAACGAACGTCATAAATGCCGCTTGTCTAGGGGGGCAGATCTCCATGCGCTACGGTGATTGCTTACCATCAGGTGACCCGTTGGCTCGTTTGCCGCCTCTGACATAAAAAAACATCGCTTATTATGCTACCACACTGTAGACTCTTCTGACTTTTGAGTTTTGAATTTGGCTTGGACCATCTTCTTGATGACCGTTTTGGTTTAATGATTCAGAAGTTGTGTGTCGCGGGTTCTATCCCCGCATAGGACAAACATTTTGTTTGCATGAAAATGTATGTTTCTGCCGGTCTGGGTGTCTATGTCTAATTTTAATAGTTTAATAGAATTCAACCGCGATCTTCATCTTTTAAGTTTTTTAGTTAAAGATTTTTTCAAATAAATATCTCTGGACATAAAGGCCGCAGTGGCCGCTGGCCATCAAGGGGACGCGTGCCTAACCGCCAACGGACCAATTAAAAAAAAATGGGAATTCAATTTTATTATTAACTTACTCACTTCCATGATCATGAAATTGAATCTAATTACAATACAACACCCTTGTTGTATAAAATACCACCCTAAAACGGTTATAATTTGAACCAAAAATGTTTGTAATTTCCTAAGCAAACACCCCTGAGTGATTTCCGCCAACGCATCGAAACAGCGACAAAGATGGGATAATCGCCTTGTTAATACAGAATCACGATCGCGCCCGGCATTTGATATCATTAATTAAGAAAATCGAAACATCTCTTTGACAAGACACTGCCAGTAATTTGAATAGACAAATTAAAAACTGCTTTGTTTATGGATTATGTAATTTGGAGGAATTTTAGGCATAGGGGTTATAGTACAGGCTTACAACGATCCAGCGGATCGCCTGATGGTACGCAATCACCGCCGCCCATAGACATGTGCAACACCAGAGGGATCGCTGATGCGTTGCCGGCTTATGGGGGAATGGGGGGTGTGGGCTTCCGCACTCTCACAAACTAGACGAAACACAATAGTAGTCACTATTACGCTGGTCTTATGTGAGAGGGTGGTACTTCCCCGGACGAGCCGGCCCATTCGTACTGTAAAACAGCATGGCTCTACCACTACTAATCTACTGTTTGAGATATAAATTAAAAAAGTTGCTTCTTGCCATTGAACTACAATCTTCTTGCACCAAGGAGTGGCACTGCAACGGCCGCGACAGGGGTCCTGGGTTTACATCCCGGGTCGGATCGGATTTTTTTTATTAAAATTCGATGTTTTTTAAATACTGACTAATCAATCAATTTGAACCCAACATGGGAATTGAAAACATAAGTTAAAAAAAGTTTTAAACTCTATAAAAAATTATCTTGAAAGTAATTTTGATATAACATGACGTGCAAATCTTCTTTTGTCCGTTGATCCGTATTCAATAAACTAAACACTACATTACATTTAATTATAAAAGAAAGCCACAAAAAGCCTTCAAAATCTTCAAGCCTACAACAATAAAATTATACCTTAATTGTACAAATCCTAAAACTCAATCTTCGCCTTGACAAAAGCTGTTAAGTCAAAATCCCGCCGATCCCGAGTCACGGCAGAATCGGGAAATACGACAAACATCAAAATTGTCGTATTCGAAGCGAGGCGAGGCCCATTCCCAATTTCCATAATAGCTACTTCCACTTCATTACGTTGTGGTGTAAGGAGTGAGATTTAGCGTTTTTGTTTTTTGGGTTTCAGCCTATTATTGTACCACTGCAGGGCAAAGGCCTCCATCGTTGAAATCAAGTTATCGCTACAATGATGGGTACTGGCTTATTCACCACGCCGAAAAAACCGACACAAAGTTAGCTCGGCCCGAGAATTGAACCCAGGACCCCGAGATCTCGGCCCGATACTTAAACCACTAGACCATCGGGGCGTTTTGTTTTTTAGATTCAATTAAAAATCTCATTTTATCAGTACATCTATCCATTTGAGAAGATAAAGTATAGTATCTTCCAGTGAAAAAATGAGCCGCTCGTCTGAGAAAGTACTTACACGCCTCACTGTCACTGAAAACTACAATGAAAAAGCATTTTATAACTGTTGCTATGTTTTTTTCAGTGAATAAAGTTTAAAGACCTGAATTTCAGTCAATGTCGCGCAGGTGATGCTTTTTATGTTACAAGTGTCCAAAAGCAACGATAACCGTTTACCATCGGGCGGGCTGTTAGCTTGAGCGCAACACTCGTACTATAAGAAAAAAGATTGCTTGTCTGAGTGGTTTTCTGAGTGGTGGACAGTAATTTTGAATTACTCTGTACAATTAATATTTTTCCGACGTAATAAATGTCGCTCTCCAGCTTCTATACTCTTCCATACCAAAAATCACGTCATAGTGTTAACTCAACGCTAATTCATATCACTTGGACCAACATTTTGCAGTCAACTTCAGTGTTATTTGTGTAAGAGTACCAACCTAAGGATATGCTAGGGATAACATCAAAAAAAGAACCTTCAAAAGGTTGCCAGACATCCGCCATAATGCTTTCTATTTATTTCCATTCATTTATAAATATATTTACAAGTTTCGGTGAGTAAGGCCTCCAGAGCTTAATTGGAGAGGTGTTGGTAGCGGGAAAAACCTTTATTTGCTACCAATATTATCAAATTCCAGGGTCTCATGATGCTTTTGGTGTTGCAATTTTAGTAATGGTACAGCCATGCTGTTTTACAGTACGAATGGGCCGGCTCGTCCGGGGAAGTACCACCCTCTCACATAACATCAGCGTGAAATAATACTGACTACTATTGTGTTTCGTCTGGTTTGTGAGAGTGCCGGAGGCCCACAACCCCACTAAAAAAGGCCGGCAACGCATTAGCGATCCCTCTGGTGATGCAGATGTCCATGGGCGTCGGTGATTGCTTACTATCAGGCGACCCGCAGGCTCTTTTGCCGCCTCTGACATAAAAAAAAAGAACTGAATGGTACTAGCGTCAACTCAAAAGTTGACGCTAGTTCCATTATTTCAAATTTCGAAAATAATGGAACTAGTGATAAAAAAATTAACAGTAGTTCCATCATGGAACTGTATCATGGAACTAGTGTCAACGAACCGTTTATAGGTGTCCATAGGAGTTCACATCAGTCTTATTGCTCTAATACAAAAAAGCTACCTATTACTCATACTTATTAATTTAGTTACCTCGGGGTGGTATTTCGTTTTAAAATTGTTAAGAATATTAAAAACCTTTGAGAGTGAATTTTGAATTTTTAGATGCCGAAAAAATATGTTTATTTTTCAAGTAAATTTTTACTCGACTGCTTCTGACCATTGAAATGAAAACACTCACAAAAGACACCGCATTTTGAAACAGAATATTTTCCGATAATCCTGTATTTAAAGCCATTTCAAACTTGAAACAAGCCACAACAACTATCGAGAGTAGAATTTCAAAGCTATATCCATAATGCAGGGAGAATAGTCTGCAACATTCGAACATTTTCAAACATTTTAGCACAAAATTACACTTTTATCTGCTGTTGCGCCAGTGAATTCATAAAAGAGCTTTTTATTTCTTGTTTCATGAGATAAAATGAAATAAAGTAAGTTAGAAAATAAACGAAGCGTCGCGTTGTATTCGTATCACGTGTCTCAAACATTTTAGTTCTAGCGAAATAATGCTATTAAACAAAATCAGGAGAAAATGGATGCATTACTATTGGATTAAAAAGTGCATTTGAGAGATTTTATTACTTTTAAGTTCGCTAAAACGGAGAGGTGGCGCGTGAAGCATCTACATACATTATAAAAAAGAGCATGAACACTTCCAAAAGAAGAATATTAAGTATTTATGTAAATAGGTACCGCTTTCTTTAATGATTTTTTTTATTCTTAGAAGTCGGTACCAGATGACAGTGTACTCGTACAGTGAGGCAGAATATTGAGCGATGCTTCCTGGTTAAAAAACAAGCAGACTGCGTGCCGTTCTGCCAAAAAAAAAAAACAAAATAAAAATAATATTACAAATCATTCATTTAAATATTTATTACACATTAATGGACTAAGTTGTTGAATCAATGACGCACGTAATTAAACCGCTAAACAATCGTCACCGCCATTTATAACAAAAATCTCTCCAGACGTAACAGAATTAACCTTTTGACGGCAAACGACATCCAGATGTAAAGTATCGTTGGTGTAAAAGCTAATTTCGATGCCGTCGCCCGCGATACGAGACGACATCTGTCTTTATAAAACTGCAACCTCGCTCTGATTCGCGACAAATGGCTAATTTAACCCTCATGTTGCTCAGGGTTATCACGTTGATATATCGATACCAGAAATATGAATTAACGTAAGGGACATTTTGGCGAAAATGAGTTATATATATCATTGGATTCAGAATTTTCTGCTCTATCGATTGGTGTTATTAAAAAAGTTCTATCGTTAAAAAAATGTCCCTTACAGTAAGGTTTTTTGGCCTGCGTAAAACGTTTTATGCCAAAAAAAAATGATGTAACAGACGTTTACATTTTTTTTCTCTGAAAAATAAAGTAAGTCTATGGAGTTAAATAATTTACACCCTTACCTTGTCCCTTACTTTAATTAGTGATAGGAGTTTTTTAAGAATTTAATTTAACCCCAGTTAAAAATACCCTAAATGACACCAACGAACGGTGAAGATGGTGATGACAGCTGATAATGATAACTAGATAAAATACTAAATAGAAAAAGTTACATATTCTAACCACTTCAATTTCACCATTAAAAAAGTTTAATTTACCAATAGTTATATTATCATCATAATCTGTCTGCTGTTAGTTACACTATTTATAACTCAATAACGGATGAACCGATTTGGCTGAAAATTGGTGATGAGGTAGCTTCGAACCAGGATACGGACATAGATCCTTTGATGGGGGAAAGGGGGGTATAATTGAAAAAAAAAATACGCGTGGGTGAAACCGCGAGGGCGACCCTAGTAATATACTTATATTAATATTAGAAATATATATTTCTAATATTAATATAAATATAACTTATATTTTTTTATTCATTCATCTTTCAGACAAATAATATTTTTTCATCTGTCTTTCGTTTTAAGTACATTCATTCAGTTACTTAATAAAAATACTGTTTGATTAAGCCTGAGATTTTTTTTTAAATTTAATTTCTGATTTTAAAGCCAATGATACGTAATTATTAAAACTACAGAGTTTGTTATAGGACTCTTAATTAAAAGAGATCATAAAGTCAAATTATTATTTTTAATTGATAAGTAAAAGGTGTCTAAAACTGCTAATAATTTAGGACATTTATTTAAACATTGTTACTTTTAGAACATTTATTTAAACTCAACAAAAAGTTTAATAGACTGATTAGTGTGTTGAATTTATAATAATAACGCAGACATAAAAGTCGAACATAAAAAAATATTAATAATAAATCGTTTTATTTTTGTCTCCCTAAATTTCATTTAAATCTGCGATAGCTAGGCTGAAACTAACATTTAATCATGCAAATAACCTATTTGCATGGTATTATAATACTCTAAATTTAGTATATTATAATCTATAGTTACATCAAATTGCAACACTGTAAAGTCCTTTACAATAGAATTTCGTATAATTTTCTATTTGTCTTGCTGCTTACGTTATGCTTGACGGTTTACAAATAAAATATTAGCAACGTAAGGTACAACAAAACGTATTTTTTTATTGTAAGGGACATGCTATTTCTTAAACCAGTGGATATTTCTAAATTATTCGTTCATAGCATGAAAGAAGAGAAAATTCTAAGAAACTTTGCTCTAGACACAATTAAAATTGAAGCAGACAGTAAAAAGTTATAGAGAGATTTAATTTTTTTTTATTGTTTTTTGGCTCTCCCGAAAAACAGTGTTTTGTCCCTTACGTTAATTCATATTTCTGGTATCGATATGTGTGCGAACCACAAAACTGCGAAACATACGTATTGCACATACTACAACTTTACATAACGTAATTAACCAATAGCAGTCGACTATATTAGCAAGACTGAACGAGATATCTGTATCTATACTAATAATATGTTATGAAGAGGAAAGATATGATTGTTTGTTTCTTTATATTGAATAGGCTCTGAAACTACTGAACCGATTTGAATAATTCTGTCACTGTTGAAAAGCTACACTATCCCCGGTGAACATAGGATACTTTTGATCCCGGAAATGTAAGGGGAAGGGAGGGATATCTGAAAAATAAAAATTACGCGCTGGTGAAACCGCGGGGTTCATTATTCCATTTCGAAATTCATCTCGTCGAATTACAATTCATCGATGACGCCTCGTCGAAAGTATGATAAGTCGAACGTTAAATTAATCGACTGCTCATTATTTCGAAGACTATTTGATCGATGCAACACTTCATTTAAATACTTTCCACCGATGGTATATTTCATCGAAAAGTACTTTATCGAATGACAATAAGGCGATGCCTCATTTGATCGTAAGACAACAAGTCGATGCCTCATTTGATCGAAAGCCAACAAGTCAATGCCTCATTTTGATCGAATGCCAATAAATCGACGCCTTATTTTTTTTATGACACATCATTTGGCAGACAGACACGTAGGTTAGCGGTCACTGCGGTCTATTTCATTGAGGGACACTTCATCAGGAAGCGTCGCTCAATGTGCTGCCAGACTGTAGGCTCATCTGATCTCGATGAAATAAACTGTCGACTAAAAGACATTTGGTGAATTGAACTATCGGCGAAAAGAAATTCGATGAAATGAACCATCGACAAAAAGACATTCGATGAAATGAACCATCGACGAAATTTTATGTCGACCTATAGTATTCCGATCATTTAAACCGACGACTATAAGACATTCGAAGAAATGAACCATCGATATAACAACTTTCGGGTAAATAACGCATCGTTTAAACAAATAATCGACTAGTTGTCATCGATGAATTGTAATTCGACGAGATGATTTTCGAAATTGAATAGGAAACCCGAAACCGCGGGCGGAAGGCTGGTTCATTTTTTATTTCCATTTGGTAAACTACGGTTTTATGACTATTATGGCCTCCAGTCACTGAAAGTATGTGGCTTATTTTTTTACTTACAAAAGCGTCGCAACGAACACGTTTGACACCTGATGTTAAGTGACAGAACCGTTTAAACTGCTGATTTTCACACACTCATTTGTCTGTGTTCTTCGAAAATTCCTCACAGAATCTTTTAAGTAATAAATAAGGCGATTGTGTAATGTCAAATGTTTAAAAATACTGCCAAGTTTTTTTACTTTATGACAACCCTGCACAAAGAGAGCAATGGCTTCATAGAATTAAATTAGACACACGTAGACGCGAGCGCGTATTTTATGTTCCAGACAGTGCGGCTTTCACTGTGTTAACACGGGCCTCTGGGAAAAATGCATTGTTATATTTATTAATTTAGCCTGGTCTTAGTCTTAAGACTTAACACCTTAGGTGCGTGATGCTATTTCAAAGAATTATCAAATAGCAGAATTTATATAACGTTAATAACTATGGTTGTTATCACGATTTGGTGTTATACGAGTAGTTAAGAAGTTGGCTGTGTGACCCCTAGAGGACCCAGAGGTCGCAGAATCCACCAGCGCTCGGTATAAACATGATGTGCATCTGTATCGGTCTGGGTGCCTACTGCATAGTGATTTGTGTGTGTGTGTGCGTGACCAATGTTTAGCCGTAATTGTCTTGTACCCATAGTTCAAGCTATGCTAAGTTATGGTTAGATGGCACTATGTTGTAAGAATATTTTTCTTTATTTTCTTTTATTTTATTGAACCTATACCTAAACAACTCATCCACTACTCCAACGGCACCTGCGTTACTCCCGTACAATTAGTAAAGTAATCATCGCCTTCCCGGCCCCGCTCCACGCAAGATTTACATCCTCCAGTTGATTTATGTTCCATACAAAGCGGCCATTTGCAATAATGTCTACGGCTGACTCGCGGAATTGTCTGCGGCAGAGATTCCCCTCTTCCATAATTATACATTATGACAAAGTAGCTGCGTTGTTAATTTGTCCACTTTGTGATTACACTAACGTAGCAAAATATTTTTTTTTTTCATAAAAAGTTTGATTATTAAGAAATATTTAACTGTTGTAATGTGGAGGAACGTCCTCAGACAAGATTTTAATTCACAAACCAGAGCTGTGTTTTAATATTTTGAGACAAATCTTCTCGATCTGGGAATTGAACTCAGGACCCCAAGATTACTACCCGGTACTTGAGCCACCGTCAAGGCGGTAGTCTATAATAGGTATCTATAGTACTAATATTATAAAGAGGAAAGATTTGATTGTTTGTTTGTATTGAATAGGCTCCGAAACCGCTGAACCCATTTGGAAAATTCTTTTATATCTATATAGAAAAGCCCCATATGAAAAAGCCCAGATTAGGATAGAACTTAACTAGGTACTTAGACCACTAGTTAAGCGCAGCATAACGCTAATTCATGTATATCCATAACCATAAAATATAAGCAAGCCAAAATTACAGAAATTAAAGCACTAAATTTTAGAACTAACTACCGTCGTTAAAGGTGACAAAACGAGTCATGCCAACATAACACTAAAGAACAGCCTGTTCCATTTCATTCCCGAATTCCGTGACGATAAATCAGCTGACGTGTCGCCGGCCGCCATTTTGGTCGTGATTTCGCGCCAATCGGGCTCATTAGGGCGCGCTCAAATTGGCTCGAGCCGCCATCTTTATCTGTTGCGTTCGAGTAAACGGATTAGTGTCTGTTTTGTTTGAGGCGCGATTGGCAAATCGTCGGGGGATTTTGGTTTCATTTGCATTGTTTCTGAATGTCAAGTGCCGTGGTTTACTTGCGGGCGATTTTGTTTATACTTAGTAGTTACAACGATGAAATATTACGACAGAAGTTATGAGTTATTTAAGTTTTTTATCGGTAGAAAGTTGCATTAGGGCTGTCACATGATAGTTATCAAAATATACTTATGTTTTAAATTATTTGTTATTTTCAAAAGTTGATTTAACTGACTTTAGTATTGGACCCAGATTACCGCTTGTTTTAATCACTTCATCAACAATACATAAATGAATCAGCTGACGTGTCGCCGGCCGCCATTTTGGTCGTGATTTCACGCCAATCATTAGGGCGCGCTCAAAATTGGCTCGAGCCGCCATCTTTATCTGTTGCGTTCGAGTAAACGGATTAGCATATTCCCTGGAAGTGAACGTGTCTGTTTTGTTTGAAACGCGATTGGCAAATCGTCGGGGATTTTTGTTTCATTTGCATTGTTTCTCAATGTCAAGTGCTTTGGTTTACTTGCGGGCGATTATTTGTGCTAATATTATTTTGTAACAATTATGATATTATGATGACAAATGTAAATACGATTTTAATGGATGGAAATTGGCACGACGACTTTTACGGGTTTCCGTTTATTCTGTTTGCTAAATTTTTAACTTTTACCATAAGATTTAAAGAATTTATCCATTTTATTACATCATTCATTCAATATGTCAATTATTTCAATCTGATATTATCCCACTCATTAAATTCCAAAACCCAGCAACCCATTAAGCATAGCGAACTTACTATTCTCAGTTTATTTTAAACATTCAAGTGAGAAAAACAAAAAATGTTTAAAAATATTATTATGAAAAATCAAAATCTTTGTGCAAAGCCAACTAAATATTCACATGGGTTCACGGCAAGACAAGGGATCTGCCGATGAACCCGTCAGAGACAGCCTTAAGCCGAAGGACGCTACAAGTGGCCGGAGTCAGTGTTCCGTTTCCCACTTACCTGATTTTCTTATTTGACAGCGGTGAAATTGGAGGTAAGTCTTTAAAACTGTTTTTAGTAGTAATTTTTTTTTTTTGAGGACCTCTTATGTTATTATGTAAATTAGTACACTCGAAATCAAAGGCTAGAAGATCTTAAGAACCTACAGTCTGGCAGCACATTAAGTGACGTTTGCTGTTAGGTGTCCCTCAATGAAATAGGCCGCAGTGACCGCTTACCATTTGGGTGGGCTGCGTTTCTGTCTGCCAACTGATGTAGTATGAAAAAAAAGGTAAGTTGTGTACCTGTCGGCCAACTTTTTTTTTTTTTTTAATGTGGGGAATGCGTTACGCATACCCTCGGCCGGGTGGTGCTGGCGAGAAGCGACAACACCACCCGTCAGAGGGTTATGTGGGACTCACCTACCCGAGGGGTAGGTATACCCACTAAACCCCACAGTGCCCAACAGACGCTTTAATGGTAGTGTCACAGGAATCGGCATAGCCTTGCATCTGTGACACTACCAGCGGATCCCTCGCACCCTCCGCTTTGGAGGGTGGGGAGCAGCACTTGGCTGCTACCGCCCGACACGGGGGGCCTACTGGCCCCCTGTACTACCGCCATGCCACAACCTGCGGTGTGGCCCCGCTTGGGCCGCCGATGCGCAGGAGGGAACGGCAACGTAACACCGGCCCCCTCCAACCGGTTGCGCACCGCGGCCCCCACCTCCCCACCACGCGCCCGAGGGCGCGCTGAGCAGACAGTAATGACTACTGTCCGCTCCCCTCGTGTCGCAGGCAGACCTGTCTGTTTCGACGGTCCGCCCACTTGGCCACTCTTAGTTCACCGGAGCCCACCCGGCTACTAAGCCCCCCCACCGCGACAAGGTGATGGCCCATCGGGGGGGGTCGGCCAACTGACCTAACCCTAAAAATCAGTCAGATCACTTTTAACATACCTTTTCATCTCTAAGATAAGAAGTGGTTGAGCTTTAAGGCCTTCAAATCAGTCGTTATACTTACCAGACCAGAAAACCCAAAAAAAATTGGCGTCCTGCCACTATGTTGTCAACCCCTTACAACAAAGTAGACTGAGCATTGTTAATTTATGTAATGGAATACCTAATGTGAATTGTAAACCCTACTTTTTGTGTTAAATAAAATTTATTATTAAGTTTTTTTTTTTTAAGTTTTATTATTTTTTATTATTATTATGAATGAAAGTATACGGAATCTTACCCCTAGTTTAAAGCCAACTAAATATTCACAGGGTTCACGGCAAGACAAGGGATCTGCGATGAGCCCGTCAGACACAGCCTTAAGCCGAAGGACGCTACAAGTGGCCGGAGTCAGTGTTCCGTTTCACACTTACCTGGTTTATATAATTTATGCTTCTGGTTGAGTTAAAACCATGATATTATGGATAAAATAGAAGAAGAATATTTTGAAGGATAGAAATAAATACAATTATAATCAAATCATGATTATTACTTACTAGTAGCCCTCGCGGTTTGACCCGCGCGTAATTTCGTTTTTCAACAGGCAGATTAAATACAAGAAACTTATCTGAAAGTGGTGAAACTTCTTTTTTTTTCGAAGGAGATTGTGTTTATGCACCATAACTGCAGGCTAGCTAAACCTGCGGCCGTGTGTGGTACTCGAAACTAGAGCGTCCACTACCCACTAAACTCCCCTGGTTTCCCCTTCAAACCCGATTGTCGATTTGGGACGAGCCGTGAAAGTGATGAAACTGGGTCTAGTTGTTGCAAATAAGTTTAACTGGATTCTTGTCAGTATACATAGAACAATAACTACCTATTTAAGGAATTTATATTAAAAAAGTTCGATCGCAAAATACCTATTTTACCTTCAAACTATAGACGTACTTGAGGGTACTACGTCAACGGTATCAGGTCTGACATGTCGCTTCCACCCCGCCCCCACTCAAAATAATAAACGTAAAATCCATTTTATTACCTCACAAAAACTCGACTGTCAAACCGGGAAGCGTATCGTCGAAAACTACGGTTTTTCTCACTTACAAAGTTCTCAAAAGAAGGTTGTATTATTCCCAGCTGAATAATTGATCTCAAAACTGAGTTACTACATCTCAAAGGGCCTCGCTAAAAAGTTGCGTAGTGCCTTACAAAAAATACGTATCATCTTGCAGGAACTATGATACATAGTGGTATAAATCAATTTTTCCTACACGTTGGGTTAAGGCGGGTATACACATAATATAAATATAAAATATCCAGACATATTTATTCCCTCAGCTTTATGTAAAGCTTGATTTTTGAGTGCTAGTCAAGCCGCATAAACAAAATATAATTACTTTACACGTAATGCATAGAAGTAAATTCAGATTAATATAAAAAGACATTCTATACCATGACATTGGGTAACTGACTCTTTAACTATACCTCTGACAATATCATTATTTTTGGTTTTAGAAGATCTAATGCTCACTAAAATGAATGTGAAATAGTAGCATTCCAAATCGAATCGTTGTTCGGAATTCTCCATCGTTGTTCAAATTTCGACGTAGAGCCAATACTTGGAATCAGTCTGGTGAGGTCAGATGGCAGGCGCTCAAGTCAAGTGTCTGGGGGTCACCTCATTTCGCGGGTGGCCCTCCCTAGGCGCCACCCTGACTTGAGGCCTCTCAAGTCGGGGTACCCGGGGATGGGCTGGTCAATAGCCATAAGGCTAGCACCGGCTTGTCCCAATCGGGTGTAAAGGGAAAACCGAGGGAGTTTAGTGGGTAGTGGACGCTTTAGTCTCGAGTCCCACACACGGCCGCAGGTTTAGCTAGCCTGCGGTTATGGTGCATAATGTAATAATCGGACTTGCCATTCTGGACCATCTTGCAAGTGTAGGTACGTACCTAGTTCGGGCGAAATCACTTATAGAAAGAAGTATTGTTATGAAACAAACATGATGACAAATTCTATTGTCACAAGATTACGTAAGAAATCTTTACAAATTGCTAAAATATAAAGTGCAAATCCAGCTTAACACAGAAAACTAGACCGAAATCGTAAAGTTTCCGCCAGTGAAATTTCAACGTTGTCACTTCACAACAAAGTCCAATATCAAACAGGGATATCTTAAGAAAAAATCAAGTGTTAATAGAAAGACTTCTCTTAAAGCCCTCTTGATAACGTGTGAAATACTGTTTGTGGCTCTAATTTAAGTGATTTTGACAGGGAATATTTTCCCAAGGGGATAATTCTATGATCTAGTCTTATCAGGGGTGTTTTATGACGAAAAACCTTTCAGTTTAAGCGGTTAATAGTTTTTGGGGACATTTCGGTGGCGTGAGGATTTATGTGAAGCCACGATAATGGCGGCAAGATTTTTTGCTCGTAAGATTTCAGTTTTTTTTCTATTCTATTAACGTGAAGTAAAGTTTAGATATCAATCTAGACTTCCATTCGCAGCTTCCTGGACTGTAGGAATCAATCCCTCAGAAATGTTGTATTATTCCGGGTTAAAGGTAGTCAATTTTACTCTGAAGCTACTAAACCATTATAATTTTATTTTTATTTATTTATTTATTTAAGGAAGACCAATATTTACAAAACTTATATACGTTAACAAAATAGTAATTATTCAAATCACTGATAGGTCCTCACAAATGGTAAATAATACTAAAAATCACGTCAACCATTTGCACCAATATAGGTAAGAGGAAAAACCAAAATACTATTTCTATTCCATTGCAACTAAGAATTAGATCGAGATAAAAATAGCCTATGTCTTATCCCAAAGTTTGGTCTACGTCTATAAGAAAGATACATACATAATTACAACAGACGTAACAGTCATTATCAGTCTATTGTTCAAAATAATCATATCTCCGAGCACTTTGTTCCGATCGATCTAGTCAATGTACATACTACAAATCTCGAGATCTCGAAAATCAATACTGCGAGATCTCGCTAATTTCGAAATCTCGCGAGATTGGCAGTTTTGTGTTTTTTTGCAAATAATCTCTCGCCCGAGATCTCGCTCTTTTTTTGCCCTTATTTTCCCTTGTAGTTTATTAGTTTATAGTATCAGCCTTTTAATGTACCTATGCAGGGCAAAAACCTCCATCCTTGAAATTAAGTTATCGTTATAAATATGGGAACTGGCTTAAATCACCACGCTTGCCAAATGCGGGTTGGTGATCACAAACCCGAGCTGTATCCGAAAAAACCGACACAATGTTAGGTCGACCCGGGAATTGAACCCAGGACCCCGAAATCTCGGCCCGGTACTTAAAGCAATAGACCATCGAGGCGTCGTTTTTTTACATTTTCCTGTATCATTTCATAATAATACACATCCAAAATATTTCATACGAATAAAATATTGCTGTCAACGAAACGAGATTTGTTTTGAGAAATTCTTTTTGCGCCCAATTTTCTGATTAAAACGTGAAAAACATTTTTTTCTCGTGTACACAATTGTCGATTTTTATGCATACAGAATATTTCCATTTAAATTGGAGTACTCGCGATACAACCGGCCAACGAATAAATCCACGCATCTGGCAGGTTTATTATTTCGTAGAAATAGGTATTACTACCTGTAAGTCTAGCTGTCTATACTTATACTTATAACTTATTTACTTATAATATTATAAAGAGGAAAGATTTGATTCTTTGTTTGTATTGAATAAGCTATGAAACTACTGAACCAATTTGAAAAAATCTTTTACTGTTGGGAACTACACTATCCCCGGATGACATAGGGTACTTTTGATCCCGGAAATGTGGGGGAAAAGGGGGATATTTGAAAAAAAAAAACAATAACGCGCGGATGAAACCGCGCGTGGAAAGCGATTTTAAATTTAATAATTAGAGTAATTTCTCAAATGAACCGAAGTCTACGCTAAGATTTATCGCAGCTGAAACCCATTAACCCGTAGCCGCAGATCAGCTGTACGAGTAACAGTTTTTCATTACCGACTGTCGCGGGTTAATCGCAAAACAGTCACAGAGGAGAAAATGCAGTAGAAGAAAGAAAATAACAACTACTATTTAATTCGTGTAGTGATTTAAATTCTTAGCTATGATAATATTATTCGTTAAAATCCGAGGTCAAGCAAAATTTGTTTCGAGTGTTTAGATTTTTGTACACAGCTGTTTGGTTTGTTATCTGTATAAATAAAAATGAATTGCTGTTCGTTAGTTACGCTAAAACTCGAGAACGGCTGAAATAATTTGGCTAATTTTAGTCTTGAAATATTCGTGGAAGTACAGAAAAGGTTTAAACGATAAGAAAAAATGGAAAAAATGCGATGAAAGTGATACGCAGTTCACCGGGTCAGCTAGTAACTAATAAATCATCTTGCGCTTGATAAGAGAAATTGTTAGGCCAGTCAGATTATTGCAACAAAACTTAATTAGGCTATAATATTTAGATCATTAATTTTTGCCAATAATTTGCGGAATTTTTTCAATTCACCTGTCTATTTGGGTATTTTCTAACCAAGAATGAAGAAACATACCTTCCTTCATTTTTACACTGTATAATACGCGCCGTTCTCCAAAAGAATTCCCTTTTCGGGCCGAAGGAACGTCTTGGGCCCCAAGCGGGGAGATAAAAGAAATTTATTGTCGAGATTAAACGGGCCAAGCGATTGTTTGCAACGGTGTCAATCTGGACCGGAGTGAAAGTAGGGTTACGGCCGTACGGTGGCGTTTCTCGCCTTTACGTAATTTTTATGACATGATTTACGTATGTTTTTCTTTATACTAGATCAGTTACTCAGTGAACGCCTTGACGGTCTAGTGTTTTTTTTAATACTAGGTCAGTTGGCAGACAGGCACGCAGCCCACCTGATGGTAAGCAGCCACTGTGGCCTTTTCCATTGAGGGACGCTTCACCTGGAAATGTCCCTCAATGTGCTGCCAGACTGTATATATATCTGATCTTCGAGCCTCTGATTTCAAGTGTACTGGTTTAAGTACCGGTCCGAGATCTCGGGGTCCTGAGTTCAATTCCCGGGTCGAGCTAACTTTGTGTCGGTCTTTCAGACACAGCTAGGGTTTGTGTTCTTTAACCTGCATTTGGCAAGCGTGGTGATTAAGACAGTATCCATCATTATAACGATAACTTGATTTCAAGGATGGAAACCTTTGCCCTGCAATGGGACCTTAAATAGGCTGATAGGTTTTTTTTTTTACTAGATCGGTTATCAGACGGCTTATTCCATAGAGTGACACTTCATCAGGAAGCGTCGCTCAATGTGCTGCCAGACTGTAGACATTAAATAGCCTTGCACTTAACTTTTTTTTACCTAACCAACAGCCCATTTTGCGCTCTAGAATAGCCTAAACTGGCCTACATTTGGTCCCTTAGTAACACCGGCGCGTCACATGTCATTCGCCGCACGTGATTCGAAGGCAATTTGAACGGAAGCACTATTGGTAGCAGGAAGTAGGTATTTTCACATCAGACGTGCCTCTTATACGAGATGTAGGATATTTCAATATTTTTCTTTGCTAGCCTGAGTATTTTATTTTATTACCCAATCAAGTTTTGGTTCCGATGTCACGATTGGATAGAGATAATATCCTTATAAAATCACGGAAAAGGTATCTTTTTGAATCGGTGTCAAAAAGTAAACAACTTTTTAACCGACTTCAAGACGTAGGAGGTTCTCAATTTAATCAATATTTTTTTTTTACTTAAAGGCATAACTTTCTAGTAAAGCTGTTTAATTACGTTTTTTTAGCTTTTTCAATACATTATATACTTTCATCAAAAAAATATGTATTTGTACATCAGTTTAAACATACAATTCAATCATTACCAAGCAGCTACTTAAACGTTCGACTGTGCAGATTTTCAAATATCCCCCCTTCCCCCCACATTTCCGGGATCAAAAGTACCCTATGTTCACCGGGGATAGTGTAGCTTTCCAACAGTGAAAGAATTATTCAAATCGGTTCAGTAGTTTCGGAGACTATTCGTTACAAAACAAACAAACAATCAAATCTTTCCTCTTTATAATATTAGTATAGACGTTTTCCGTCACCGCTGAGCTTGTGGGAAATACGCACATCGAAAATGCCACAGGCGTTTGCCAAGATTCGAACCACCAACCACGCTGATGCGACATTTATATCCACTCGGCTGCCACATCTAATACTAATAAAGCGTTTATATTATTTACTAATTAATTCAGCATCTCGTGACGCTCGTGGCGCAGCTGTGACAGTGGTTAGTTAGCGATAACGAAAGTCAAGCTACCCACGCCACGGTCGGTTAATGGATGGGTGACCATTCTGACAACATTTAGTGACATTTATTTTGAGCGTCATCATGCTTCGGAAGGCACGTTAAGCTGTTGTATAATTATAATATTAAACAAAATCAACAATATTAACTTTTATTCCTATTTAAAATGGCACATGTTATCAGTCGTAATTGACGAAACTTAAAAACATGCTTTCGAAAAAAAATCCTATAAAATAGAAAAACACAATAAAAAATTAAATGCAATTCGTTTCATGTACAAAATAAATAACTTTTCAAAAGAGTTAAAAGAAAAATTGAAAAACTTTTTTCAATAAAATTTTGACATCGTAAATGTAGCGTGATTATCAAGATCTAGTTATATGTATGAATTGTATACTGTTTTTACACAAATGTCATGCAAATAGGCATTTTACACTTAGAACATAAGTGTACGTACAGTCTTTGCTCTCTTGTTCGGCGGACAGAAAGAGCATTTCTCTTTTTATTTCACACTAATTTCAGGTTTTGACCGTTCGCAGATGATGATGCTGTAGCAAGAACTTGTCGTAAGCTAAGTAGGAGTAGTCTTTGGTTGTAACATCCTTGTTTCATGTTTACCCACTGCACTATTATATCATTCCTATTTGTGGTAACATTCCTTCGATTTAATTTCACAAATAACTGAAAAAAAACCAGTAAAACGAAAATTTAACGAAAACAAAAAAGTTACGTAGCTATAGTCGTGGGTCCCCTGGACCCACATGCACACCAATACTCACCCTTGTAGCGTCGAACGAAGCATGTCCGGTCCTCTCAATACTCTTCGGTGAACTGTAGGAAGGTATCTAGGAGCTGGAGGTTCTAGGGCAAATGCCGTGTTTTTTACAGGTATTCAAAGATTTGACCTGGGTCCACTGGACCCACGACTACAGTTAAGGGCTAGAAGTGTCACATAATAATTTATTGGAAAAGCCAAAATAGATGGTCGATGCAGAAACTCGTTAGGATTTGTAGAGTCTCAATGTGGCGCATTATTTTATATGACAAAATTATGTAAGTTACCGCAATGATAATATAGGCACGATTTTTTCGGAATAGAATGCGTACCTAAGGACTTTAACTTCAGGCTAACGAGACCTGTCGGTACTAAAGCATCCCACTAACTACCGTGTAAACTCCACCTGCTTTGCCTTCACTCACAAAGAGGAAGATTCGGTCCCTGTTTTGTAGCAATTGACCGGCAATCACATTTCAGTAAAATCTATAATTATATATTTTTGCTTTAAAAATTCAAAGTTACTGACATCATAAATTATATTGTGGGCTCAATCCGCAGATTTAAGAGTGCCAAAGAAACGAAGCGAAAAATTAGAATCAAATCAATTTAGCGAAACATTTCCAAATCCATTTATTTAATATTATATTATATTTCGGGGAACAACTTGTTTTTTCTCAAACGTTAATAAATCTAAGTGTAATGATATTGAAAATAACGTAGATTTAAGTAAACTAACGTTGGGCTAAGTGCATTGAAATTGGTTTTGAGAATCCTTTTACATTTTATCGTCAGTGTTGATAAAAATATAGTGCTTCTAGTAAATTAAATTTTCTTTTAATCTAAGACTAGCTTTGCCCACTGACTTGCCCCGGAGCTTTTGAGATCGGCAATAATAGGCATGATAAATTATTTAAAAAAGCTTCGAAATCAATAATCTCTCCGTCCAACACTAATAAATTACCGGTTCGATCCGTCAAAGAAACCGGGATAAAAATCAAATTATCCCCTTTTAATGGTGGATAATAAACCATTGCATGAATGCAAAATTGCATTATGATGGAAAATATTATTCTCCCATCAGTACCGCTTCGCCCACTTTAGCGATATAATTGGAGCTTGTATACAGGGTTGTTATACCTGAAAATCATTAAGCCTGATCTTCTTGTTAGGACTTTCAAAGAGTATTATTAAGGCTAGAGAATTCCGGAAGTTTTTTCAACTAACAATGTTATTGACTCTTTATAAGAATATTTCGTTGCAAAGTCGATGTAAGTACGAATAGTTTATATTATTTTTATCACTGCGCAAGTCTTTATGCACTAAAGAAGTGTTAATTAGTTACAGTTGAGATTCTCGTTTTGGATCTGGTTGGTGGTAAGACTTTTTTAGAGGCCGACTGGCTAGCGACCACCCCATTGGGCGATATCCTAGGTGAGTGACAGGAAGCGACAAGTAGTGACGCGACACAATGCGACCAATACTTCACGCGACTTGTGTCCTATGTCATCCTGGGCTCGTGAGTGACGAACGCCGCTAATGCCAATATTTGGTTACAGTTCCCCCGTCTCTTCCGATGGGCCCATCACCTTGTCGCGAAACTGGCTTGTCCAAATATTATAGATAGATAATATATAATAGATTTCATTTATTAAGTCAAAACACAGTAAGTTACGTGAAATTATTTAATGGGATAATAGCTCATTAAATAATTTCACCATACTTAGGTACTGTGCCAATTCTGTTAATGCTTTTAAACGTCCATGTTTAACCCTGTATACTTAGACTTAATATAATACAAACTAATTGAATTAACCTCTGCATTATGTTGTACAATATTCACTTACTAATAATTTATGAAAATATCACGTTAATTTGTTGGTTTAGTGGTTTAAATATGTGGGCCCGAGGTACTTTGGTACGATTCCCGTGTTAGGGAAAGTATCTTTTAGATTTTGCGAGAATAGTTCGGTAATTAACAACAAAACACGTATTATTTTAATGATGTTTTGATTTAAATGAAGGTCTTATAAGGCTTTACTTATAAGGGTTTACTCATATTATCCCACTGTAGAGCAAAGGCCCTTTTCTTTGAAATCTAGTTTAGTTATCGTAACATGATTGGTACTAGCTTAATCACCACGCTTGCCAAATGCGGACTGTTTATCACAAACCCGAGCTGTGTTTGAAAGAATTAACACAAAGTTAGCTTGACCCGGGAATTGAACCCAGGACTCCGAGATCTTAAACCACTAATTACATCATCGAGAAGTTAAAATTATAAATGGTATAAAAAAGGAGTTCCTCCTGCTTTTCCATGCACCCCTACGTACTATTTTATTCATTCCATTTGCGAGTAATGTCACTTGTTAGTAGCATTTATTTTATATTCATTTATAATGTATTTTTATTCATTAATATCAATTAAGTTAGACTTTACTGTAATAATACCTCACGTAAAAGAAAATAGAATAGTTTTAAATAGTCACACTGTATAAAAGGCAATAGACCAAATAATTTTATTATCATTCCGCACTAACCTTTGAACGTTGTCTGAAAACTAATTCAGATAGAGGGTCATTCTCCTGAGACCTCAACTCGCATCTGACAAGTGGGGTCTACCCGTGAGGTTCAACCCTATATGTTGCCGAGCCATACCCTTAAGGGAATAGCGGACAAGAGAAGGTATAGTTTCGAATTTGTTGCTATCAGACGGATTAAAATTGTCTTTAAAAGGTGCTATTCCTAAGTAAATAAAATATTAACACAGGACTTGTTCATTTATTTTTACTATTGCAATGTGTAACAAGACGAGCAGATCGTACACCTGATATGGTAAGCGCCACGTCTGCCCTTAGACAGTTCAGTGCCAAACAGTAACCAAGCAGTTACTGTCTGGCACTGCCCTGCGCCCGCTACACCGAGACGACAGTTATTAGGTCTCATATACCCAGTATTAATAAATACTACGAAGCCGTGTCTCGGTAAACGTAGTGTAGGATGCCCTCAGACCAGGTGGAACGATGATTTGCGCAAGATAACTGGCAGGATACAGGTGGCTGAGGAGCGATCAGTGAGGCGAGCGTTTTGAGAGCCTGATGGTAAGCAAAAGTGGAACCAAATAACCATGATAAGTTGACATCGTCTGACGCAACACCGAAGCGTTCTATTCGTTGGCACCACAGCACTGGCCTACAAGGTGCTTCTTAACGCTTTGTTTTAAGAAACCTATGTTATAGGAAGAGTGAAATACTTGAGCCGGTAAAGAGTTCCACTTCTTTGATTTGGTGTAGTGGTTATAAAGTCAGCTATTGTATACAATTCGGACACTGTGTCCGAATAAACTGTGTCCGAAACGACAGTTAGTCATTTTTTCGACAATTTTTTTCTCAAATAACAAAAATGTCGTTGATTACGAGAAACATTTCGGACAAATACAATCCAAATCTTTGAAGCATTTCCAAAATAATATACAATGACAAGCTCTCGTTGGAGTTATGAGAGAAAAACTCGCGACACGTACATTTTGTGAGATAGAAAACAATATGAAAACGTTAGAGAGGGACGGACAGATTTCCCGAGATAACTCTCTATTCGGGAATTGTTCAAATCATAACACGAAGATACAGTGACAGTGACAAACGCGCGTTGCCTCCAGAGAGGGCCTGGGAACGCGGGTTAAGTCATAGGCGGGTAGCGTTTTGTGGGGTTCATTTTGTGTTTAACCATTTAAATCCTACATTTAATTGATGCAACTTTAAAACGCAACTTATTTGGCTTAATTAAACCAGGCCAAATTCCATCAGTTGTACCCTATTTTTGAAATTAAGGAATTTGCCCATGTTATTTTGATTCCTATTATTTTAAATTCACGGTTTATTTATTTATTTATAAAAAAATCATTGACAAAACGATTGAGTTTAAATTATTTGTAGATGTTCATCGTAATAACTGTCTGAGAACAGACTGAAACAGGTTTTTTTTAAATAAAATATATTCCTGGATTTTAGGCACAAACTAAGCATAACTTGTACTTTGAGAGCTTTAAAAATGAAACATTTTTTTTTATTTTTAAATACACGAAACACCCTGAAGATCACAATCAGACATGTTCTTGCACACAAATGTTTGTACCGTGCAGGGATCTTTCATAGCAACATTATCAACCATTAATTATACTAATTTCCCGACGAAATTTTCGGACATTGATATTTAAAGGAATTATTTTTTAAATTAAATTTGCATCAAAAGTAAAATTATATAAAACGCTTTTGACTTTTAAACTGGACCCGAAATGGAACAATATATCTGCAAGAAAACATCTTATGTTTCAAAGAAAACTAGGAAACGTACATAATTTTATAAAGCAAATAAAATGATAAATACACCGCTCCGTCGCAAAGTAACTGTCTTGGAGGTGACAAGGCTTTAATAGTTGTAGTACGTCCATTTTGTTTAGTGCACGGAAGTGCAACGGCATAAGAAGAAAGAGAGAAAATGTTTGTGACATTGCCACTGCAGCGTTTGAGAGGCAACGTTGGATTTAGGAATCTTCGCCCACTTATGGATTTTTTCGTTTTCAACTAGCTCAGCTGTGACAGAAGACTTCGTATACATACCGGCAAACTTGTTGACCATCGGTCGACGGAGTGGGGGAAAATTCGACGCATGTGCACTTGCACATGACCAATAGCGCGCGCGAATCTCCCGACGCCCACGCGCGCTATTGGTCAGAGGTATGATTCTGACCAATAGCGCGGAGGCATGTCAAAATTCATGTTCTGCGCAATCCCCAATCGATAGTTAAGAAGTTTGCCGGGGCCTGTAAAGAGACCTGTACAGTTGAATTGCTGTGTAGCCATGATCCAATTGAACTGATTCCCTTGTTAATAATTTTGGTAGTCAGATGGTACACTCAAATGTTTTATTTTTGCACTGTATATCAGTATAATTATATTAATCTATTGCAGGGTTCTGTAGCTGTAACTGCCACTCAGCTGCTAGAAATCACTTTTAAGATTCCCTAAATTATATTTCAACTTCGGAATAAAAGTGGATAGAGTACCGAGCAGATACTAGTACCACAATAAAAACGTATTTATTAAACATTTATGTGTCCCATGTCATTAAACACAGTAAACAACAGTTTTAATGTCGGACAAATGTCGTTCCGTCCGAATCAATAAGCCCGGCCACCATAAAGTGTGCATTTCTCTCCTAATCACTTTCAGCGACCGTTGCACACTAGTGATGGGACAAGTTTATATTGCACAGACGCTGCAGGGCTTATAACAAAATGCTGAATGATCTGGCTGGCTGTAAAAATTCTGAATTACTTGGCTGACTCCTACGCGTTTGTCTAAGGATGAACTTGGACAAATCTAAAGTTTATGTTCAATGACCCGGGGATGGACTGGTTTATGGCCACAAGGCTGGTACCAGCTCGTCCCAATCGGGTGGTCAGGAGAAAGCCGGGTAGTTTAGTCAGTGGTATGAAGCTTTGTCCCGAAGCCCACACACGGTGGGCTTCCGAAACTACTGAACCGATTTGAATAATTCTTTGACTGTTGGATAGCTACACTATCCTCGGTAAAAATAGGGTAGGTACTTTTGATCCTGGAAATGTGGCTAGTAAATTATAATTGTATATTTGTCAAAAATATGAATTTGTGTTGAATAATGTCTAGGCGATAACTAGGCCCTGTGAGAAAATGTTTCAGGATATTGTTATCATGCAAAAAGTGCTATGTAATATCATCAGTATAATATGCACATCACTACAGCACAGATAAATAGTGGCACGGAGGCGGCCATCCTCGCTCGATTCGATAAATCGTGTGCGTTTGTTTTCCGAAATCGTCCGGAAAATCTATTTGCCGATAAAATTGAGTGCGGTCGAGTCGATAGACCTTTCCTAGGGTCTTTATACTCTCGGAGGTGAGAACTGTAATAACATTCCGATGGTTTCGTTGCCCGGGGAATAGCTGTGTTCTGTGTGTCGTAAACTCTTTATTTTCTCTTGCGTCTACGTAGGCATGATCCTTAATGTTTAGGATAGAAGAGCATCGAGAGAGGCAAGAAGTAAAAAAATATTTTAAGATAAGATTGGGTTGCCGTCCCAAAGGTGGCACGAGTCCACAAGTATGATGTATGTGTTAAACTATCATTTCTCTCAAACATATACAGGATGTCTCAAAAATGACACGTCACAATGACACTGGGGGTAGGCCAGCACAAGAGGCATCTAACAAGCCTAACATGACCTCAGTAAAAGTTGCTCGGTTTTCAAGATATTGCCAATTACAACTATTTCTAACTTTTCACGTTTAACCGGGAGGGTCCCGACTGTAATGTTGTCAAAACGCATTTTTCTTGGTAAAAATAAATCATTTCGAACACAAGTTATCAAACCGTCATAGCAAACATTGTAATTATGCGATTCATTTAAAAATGCAAATCGCCCATTTGCGACGACAGTGTAACATCTCAAAAACACCAACTTTACAGGAATCGACTTTTAAACTTTTAAGTGAGTAAAACCATATGAATTATTGTCAGAATAATGATTATTGTGTATGAAAATAAAAGGAAAACTATTGTTAAATTAAAATATTAATAGATAACCATTTTTTTGTAACACATAAGCTTAATTTTAGCGATTGAAAAAAAAAGAGGATGACTTGCCACGTTGTTCCAGTAAAATAAAAAAAAATCTCTGACTATGTTGTAGTTGTCACATTGTAGATGATATACAAGAATATTTTTAATAAGGTTAAATTTAAATACCACTTTTTTCATAAAAATAACTTTTTATTAAGAAAATATAAATTGACCGAAAAACAGTGGTAATTATCTAAAGTCTTACGTTTCACTTTGAAGTTTTAACTTTAGGTTATAGAATTGGTATAAAAGTTAGGTACTTAACGAATGACCTTGTATAATTAAGAGTCAGATAACATTTTAAGTCTTCTAAATACCTAAATCCTATCAAAATCTCAAAACCTAAAAACTCTAGAAACCTTCGTTACATACTTACAACCTTATATAACATATAAAAAAATACTATCAAGGGTTAAATTACAAACATAGGAACGTTAGAGGGTTATACATCGTGACTTTTTAGTCGTATTCCCGCAGTAAAATGATTTTATCTAAGTAGATAAATAAATGTTTTATATAATCAATACAATTTTTACGATTGTGATAGACGAAACGAGGAGGATTCAGGCGACTGGGACCACTATATAACTGGGACCGCGGTCCCAGTTGCCTGATTAGTTTTTATTTGTTTATTTCGTCAGGCGAGTGGGACCACCCGTAATTTTAACCACAAATCCATTGTTGAAATACAAGATTTAGTACAGTTAGCAGAAAAGGTGTCACAAATAAAACAAAGTTAATTTTTGCAAAGGTAAGTTAGTTTTTGTATTACCTACTTAAACAGTATAACAGTCTTAATTATGTTTTAAAAAACACGTTGGCTCATATGCCTACTTAACTAGTAATTCTAAGTAAACATTCAACAGAAATCTTCTCAAAACAATAATATAAAAATCAGTCTTAATGTCTCTTAACTTTATACACCATAAAGTAAGTACTCATTACTCCTATTATATATTTATAATAAAGTCAGAAGATGCACATATCGTGGTGTAATATTTATTTGCAATGACAATCATCTCCTCATAACAATGTTACTTAGCAACCGAATGTCACTTTTATGACAAATCCATACTGACACAACGCCGCACCGCCTGTCTATTCTTGTTCTGAGTGTCTACTCTCCATCCGTCTTACGAATTTTCGATCTACTCTTTGGTGTTTATGGGCGCCTGGTACTTTAAATAGAAGTTTTGCATCACTTCGCTTTTATTTTACATGTATTTTATTCGCAACGCTGCCATTTTAGGATGAAATATTCCGTGTGATTACTCTTCGGTACTTATGGGCGCCTGGTACTTCAAATAGAAGTTTTGCATCACTCGCTTTTATTTCCATGAAATTCTACTCCGCCATTAGATATTCCGTGTGACTTCTCTTTGGTGTTTCTGGGCGCCTATAACTTCGACGAGTATGGCGAATCAATCTTACTAATCTGTCGCGAGTTTAACTTTTTTTCCCCATAAAAAAAGTGTAGTCAGAAGTTTTCACTTCAAAAATACTTGACCGTAATACTAAATAAAATAAAATCCTGAGTTATAACTTGATTTTTCTGTTAACTGTACATTAAAGGAAATTAGGTATATGGTCCCAGTCGACCGATTCAAAAATGTTATCAGGTAACTGGGACCGCGGTCCCAGTTTTATTTGGTCCCAGTCGCCTGAATCCTCGAAACGAGAACCAAAAGTACTAGCTGCGTCACTGGCGGGCGGGATCATTGACAACAAAGTATAAAACAATTAAAAAAAAATATTTGCATGAATCGACAGTACCACTAAAGGTAAAGCGTTCTGCTGTGGGAAAACAACAACTAAAAAGTCACGCAGTATTATTGTCTTATGCAAGGCTTTGCCTTGATGCCAGAATAGGAATCGAACCCACGGTCTCACGGCTCCCTGGTAAATAAATAAAGAAATAAATATCGACGGTTAAAAGGAAATAGGGGATAAGCGACAAAAGATGAAATGTTCAGGAGAGCCGTTCAAAGTTTTAAATTTTAGAAAAACTGACGTATTTTTGTCATTTATTAAGATATTGTGAAAAGTGAAACAGATATAAAATCAGATAGACATGGTACAGTTACTGGTATTCTTAGTTTTAGTGATTTGACGTTATTTAAAGTAGTTTTTGTCGCTTATAACCACAGCTGACCATAGCTTTTAATTTTTGAGTGAGGAAATATGGCATAAGATACAAATGACAAAATCAAATAATAAAGGATAAGAAGCATATGCGACATTCCAACTTATCATTTCACAAGGTAAAAGGGAATAAGCGACTTGACCGTTCAATCAATATTATAGGAAAAGAAGGATAAGGTACTTTTCATAGTGGTTGTATAAAAGATAATAGGGCACAAGAAACAGTCGGCATTCAAAACAATACCAGGATATAAGACATAAGTTACACACAATGTCGCTAATGAAGTAGCGCAACCAACACAATCCTTCATGAAAATCTAAAACAGATATTACACGACACCATAATTGAGTCTCTAACTTCTAGTAGGGTTCCCAAGCAATTTCACCCTACTTTAATAGTAGGGTGAAATTGCTTGGGAATAAAATTTCACAGAAAAATACTAAGGATCTATCTAAATAAGAGGCCTATACAGTATACCCTGCTATAATTTCACACTAAATGGTAGATTTAAAAGATAATAGCTCGTCATTTCAAATGTATTTACTAACGAGCAGATAGTACGATTTTTATTGAAATAAAAAAGGAGTTTTTGTTACCTACTACTTTTTAATCAAGAAAATCAAAATTAACCCCCTTACTAATAAAAACACGAATCGTATGTTTCCTGAAACGTTGTTGTTTTACAAAGATACCATGTTTTGTTTAACGGGGCCTTTTAATTTTAATCTTTCGAGCCCCGGATTACCAGACACAATAGAAAATCTATTGTTACGCGGCACCCGAGTGCCGGTTCGGGATTGAGTGGTTAAGTTGCGAAGCTATCTTTATTTTTGTATAATGTTTATTAATTTTTTAAATGTTTACACTTTCTGTCAAATGTTGACAGCGTTATGAAAGAAAGAGACAAAACAGTGTTTTAGCTAAAATAGGTCTTTTGTTCCCACAAAGGACTATAAAAAACATTGTTTTCTCTTACAACTAAGAACGCTTACTATCTATTAAGGCATCGAAACTTGGTTCAATTTTGAAAACCCGGGTTTTTGGGTAGAGTAATCAAAACCCGGGTAGGCCGGTTTTTTCGAGCATTTCGAGCTTTTATTGTAATTATTTAAAATACACTTATCTTCGTTTATATATCGATATCCTGCAATGAGTACAAAATATAAAGGATGAGGAAGAATTTAAATAAATTAAACAGTCTTTACAAATTACAAATACAGTTTTAATGTTTAAAAAAGTGATAAAGATTTATTTTTTCTTCAGAATATCTTAAAACTTAGTAAGTACTTAATCTAGTCTTTTTTAAATAACAGGCTTGCAGAGATTAGTTTTAACATTAAATTAATTATTTTGGTAACATTCTCTTCTATCTATCTATCTAATCAGCCCGTATACATCCACTGTTGAGTATAGGCCTCCTCTTTGTCACGCCAAGCATTCAGGTCTTGTGCAAGATTCATCCAGTTGACACCGACGAACCTGACTATATCATCCGACCAAACGGTTTGGTTTTTCCGTTCACTTATTGTATTTAAAAAGCTAATAAAAATAATATCTTTCAAAGACATTTTTGTATTATCACAATCTGTGGGATCAGTTCCGAAATCCTGGAAACTTGCTAACGTGCAGCCTTTGCTCAAAAAAGGCAGCCGTACAGCTGTCCCTCAAATTACTGACCAATAGCCATTAACTCCATTCTCTGTAAGGTAATGGAGCGTACAATCAATAACCGCTTGCTTGCGTATTTAGAAGGTAACGATCTCCTCAGTGATTCACAATTCGGGCTTCGAAGAGGTAGGTCCACTGGGGACCTTCTTATATACGCAACGCATTTATGGAGTGAGGCTATTGAAAACCATGGTAAGGCCATTGCTGTGTCCTTGGACTTGGTCTTTGACAAGGTCTGCCACGATGCCCTTATTGGCAAGCTTCCCTCCTTTGGGATCCCCGCTGCAGTTTGTGCTTGGATAAAAGATTTTCTGACTGGACGTCACATCAGAGTAGTTGTTGATGGGTTCTCCTCCGGCTCGCGAAAAATAAATGCTGGCGTCCCTCAGGGATCTGTACTCTCGGCTACACTCTTTCTGCTGCACATTAATGATATTTTGGCCACTCCCGGAATTTAGGGGTATGCTGACGATAGGGCGGTAGTCGAGAGATACTTGTCTTATGTACATACAGGTAGCGGTGAAACTGAGGCCTTAAGATCAGACATGGTGAACAAGTTGAATCAGTCTCTCCAAGTTGTCTCATACTGGGGAGATGCCAATTTGATCAGTTTGAACCCCACCAAAACGCAGGCGTGTCTTTTTTACCAAAAAAAGCGCATTTGAGATGGCTCCCTCTTTTCGTGGCATATCTGTCCCTCGATCTGACCGACTCTCTCTGATATTTGGTATGGAATTATCTTCCAGCCTAAAGTTTGGGAGCTACATAGAGTCTGTAGCAGCATCTTCCTATAAAAAGCTCGGAATCCTTTCTAGAGACAGGCGCTAATTCACTGCGGAACAGCTCCTAAACCTCTAAAGAGCTTAAGTTCGTTCCTGCATGGAATATTGCTGCCATCTTTGGGATGGTTCTGCTCGATACCAGCTGGCTGCTTTGGACTCTATTGAGCGGCGTGCGAAGAGGCTTATCAGTGGCGATACTTTGGTCGAGAGCTTGAAGAGCCTCGATCATCGTAAGAAGATTGCTTGCCTCTCCGTATTTTACAGACTCCACATTGGTATTCTCCAAAGTGGAGTCTGTAAAATACGGAGATATCACACTCGTGCTGCTCAGCTGCACGATTTGGTTCGACCAGCTCCGTTCCATCATCGAACTACTAAACTAAGCCATTTGCTTCATCTTTCTTGATACGGAGTGCGCGGGAGTGGAATTCTCTGCCGGGATCTATCTTTCCTACACATTACAACTTGGGACTCTTCAAGGCCAGAATTAACGGGCTTTTTCTAAGCAAGCGCGCTCCATCGTAGACCGCATACCAATCCTGTGGGTCCCGATATTATTAAATATACGATTGATTGATGATTGACGAGCCATTTGGTGTAATGGTCGAGACGTCGGCTATTACACCAAAGGTCGCGGGTTCGATCCCCGCACGGTACAAACATTTGTGTGCATGAACATGTCTGTTTGTATCGGTCTGGGTGTTTCTATGTATAATATGTATGTATTTACAAAAAAAAAAGTATATAAGTAATGTTTATCCGTTGCCTGGCACCCATAGCACAAGCTAATGCTTAGTTTGGGGCTAGATGGCGCTGTGTGAATAATGTCCCAAGATATTTATTTATTTATTTATTTATATAGGAGCGCACGAGTCACGCTTGTTCACGCTGTCACAGCGCGCGGCTGAGTGTTGCGGGGGGACAAGCGACGCGTTTAAAACTGGTTTTTGTGGTATCCAATAGCATAAGCCCCGACTCGTTATTAAATCCTTATTTGGTATTGCGGTATAAGCGACGTATACGTATGATTGTAGAACGTGGAAATATGTTATAATCGACTCCATGATACCAAATCTAATTTAAGTAATATGGAATTAGCGACAATCGTTTTGATATTAGTAAACGGAAGTAAGGTATAACCACCAGTGTCATTTAAAAATCAATTTAGGTAATAGGGCATAACCGACTTGGCTGTCATTAAGAACTGAATGGAAATAGGGGATAACCGCCAGAGTAATATAAGTACGCAGTGTGTATAAAGGGCACAAGCGCCATAGCTTCTTGGCACCCTTGTGAAGTAAAAAGGTATTACCGACAACAAACCCAAATTAAATCATTTTTGTAGGGGTACAATCACCTTTATAACAAAAATGACCAGAATTTTCGTCGGTTATCAAAAATAACACCATGAAAATGTATTTTTTTGCTTGGGCATAAACGCCAAAAAAGTCATCGTAGAGCCATGGGAGTAAGCGCATTCGAAAGAGCAGAAAATTTTAAGTCCAATGGCATATATAACTCATTTTTGACCAAAATGTCGCTTATGCCCTATTTCCTTTTAACCGTCGATATCCTTTTTTTTCGGAGGAGAATGCGTTTATGCACCATAACCGCAGGCTAGCTAGACCTGCGGCCGTGTGTGGGACTCAAGACTGAAGCGTCCACTACCCACTAAACTCCCCCGGTTTCTCTTTCACACCCGATTCGGACGAGCCGGTGCTAGCCTTATGGCTATTGACCAGCCCATCCCCGGGTACCCCGACTTGAGAGGCCTTAAGTCAGGGTGGCGCCTAGGGAGGGCCACCCGAGAAACTAGGTGACCCTCAGACTTGGCTCGAGCGACCTGTGCAATGCGGGCGTTGGGGGGCTACCCCCGCCCGCAGGTCAACCCTCAGGCCGGAGGAGGCGTGCTAAGTGAGCTCGCCTTCTCCGGCCTGGCGGTCTACGCCAGAGGGGAGCAGCGAGGGGGTCGTCCTCGCGCTCCCGCTCCGCTGCCTCCTTCTGCGACATTACTTGCTCGCAGAAGGAGAGAAATAAATATCCTGGGAAATTATTCACACAACGCCATCTAACGTCATGGACCATTTTGACCGCCTCCGTTTAACAGTGGCTAAGCTGATCGGGTAGGTATAAAACCAGGAGGTCGTGGGTTCGATTCTCGCCCTGGTTTTGGTTGGTGGTAGGGCTTTTTCAGAGTCCGACTGGTTAGCTACAACCCCTACAAGTGAAATCTGCCGCCATAACAGCTCTGTCTGTGTTCCGGCAATATTAATGTGGAAGCCAGTACACTTAAAATCAAAGGCTCGAAGATCAGATGAGCCTACAGACTAGCAGAACATTGAGCGAAGCTTCCTGGTGAGGTGTCCCTCAATGGAATATACCGCAGTGGCCGCTTGCCATCAGGTATGATGCGTAGCTATGGTATTCCCGGCCATTTGGCTTCGTGATAATTACATTATTTACTAAGACCCAGTCCCCATCTGTAAAAATAACTAGAAATTAATATTTCTGCTTATAGCGTTTACACCGTGACAAATAGATAAACCATTCAATTTCATAAGTATCTATTCAGCAATAACAGAACATCATAAAATGACCCACAAGATCACCTCGCTATAAAAAAAATTTTCATCATCTACAATGTTACTTTTCAAGATATCGCGCTGGTAATTTGATTTTATTGCAAGAACAATGTGATAAAAAGGGACATGTCACATTGTCGACTAAATATTTTTTGTTTGATTCTGGCTTAGCTTTATCGTCAATACCGTGGTATTCTCGAGGTGTCACGTTTTTCTTGAAAGGAATGAGAACCTCACCTCTCAAAACGCGTGTTACAACTGATTTGACACAGTACATATCGAAGTTAATAATTTTGACTAACGAGACAGCGCTACAGTGTGATATTTTATTTCTTTCGCTCATAATATTGTTGCGTTTGGAGAAAAAAATGCCCTGTTTTTGCAGATAAAAGAACTCAAAATCGCGGTTCAGATTTTCTATAAAACCGAAAAATGAATATTTTGAGATGTCACAGTGTCGTCGCAAATGGGCGAAATGTCCTCAAAGAGAACAGTGACAAACAGGACTATTTAAAAATGTGGTAAAAGGTAAAGATAAAGGACCCTACTTTGGATCGCAAGCTAGTTCCTGGAAGTAACCGCTCGTATAAAAACACAATCAGTGGAAGAATGCCTGCTAATTACGTCAGTACGCCCCCTCGCTAAATTCCAGAGTGAATAAATGACACAGCTTGTTAGGAAATCAGTGAGGCATTTCTCACTTGGGTACCTCTTTAATATTGTGGCTAAAAGATTTTAGCTAACGATCTCAACATAATCTTTTTGATCGCATAAAAAAAACATTTAGGTTGTGGGATCGATTTCTGCCTTGAGTCTGGTTAGTGATAAGACTTTTCTCTCAGTCACATTGGCTAACTATGTAGCAGCCGAGTGGTTTCATGCGTCGAAGTGAGGCCAATGAATCGCGCACCAGCGGATGTTTCTAATAATAAATGTGCATTTTTAACACGAGCTCAGTATAAACGGAAAACTTTATAAGGAAGCCTGAACAGTCGAAGGACTGCTTAGGTAATATCCAACTGGCCTAGTTCCTTCGTTAAGGGTTACGACTCGAGATCAGATAGCAGACGGTCTAATATAATAACTGGACTTGTCGAAATCCTGCATCATGGTAAAAAATAACTTGACTGGGTATATCAGGACAGAGCGTTAGGGGAAGGCTTTCGTATTTTGTTCTATACAAGAGATAATTTACACTAGATGACTTTTTTTACCGTCAGGAAAATTTGCTTGTGAGATAGGTAAGTAAAAATAGCATGACTACTTTGAAAAAAAAATTGTGAACGAGTATACGCATAAAAATCGGACGAGTTCGACGATCGAACTACGAATCGGACTAGTCGGAATAAACGAATTCATTGATGATTATTCATTGATATTTGGTCAGTTTCGTGTTTTTTAATAGTCTTTTTCCAATATTATTTTAAATGTTATGTTGATCAAAATTAACGTAAAATTAGATGGTTAATAAGGATGGATAATTAATTTAAAAAAAGCATTATTTACCTATCTCACACGCAAATTTTCCTGACGGTAAAAAAGTCATCCAGTATACTGTTAAGATTTCCTGCACTGTGCCGTAGGTATGTTGGTTTTAAAAATTCACAAATTAACATTAGAGTGCTAATAAACTTGCTACTTTACTGCTTTCTCACATAATTAAAAAGCGGTTTCATTGTTTTCTTTTTACATAAAATATTCTTAAAATATATTTCTTGTCAATTTATAAATTAAAAAATGTACCTGTAATGTTTCCTTCTTTAAAAATATACAAATATCTTATAATATATTGAAAAAAAAAAAACTCCGCTTAACAATTACAAACTAGGTAAACCTAAAACCTTAAACAGTAGTTAACCACAAATTAAATCAAAACCAATTTAAACGCGCCTCGATTCTGTTAACAGATAACAAATCACACACGATCCCCGGAATCTTTTCAATTAATTCACACCTGATAATAAAGTAGGTTTATCAACTGAGATCTGTTACGAGGTGTTTAAGTTACTAAACGATAGGTTGATATTCGATTACGATTAATGGGCATAAGATACAGGATGCATTGGATTCGTTACCTGTGGGAATCAGAAATGTTAACTCGGTGGAGTTTGACGAGCCATTTGGTGTAATGGTCGAGAAGTCGGCTATTACATCAGAGGTTGCGGGTTCGATCCCCGCACGGTACAAACATTTGTGTGCATGAACATGTCTGATTTTATCGGTCTGGTCGTAATATGTATGTATTTAAAAAAAAAAGTATTTAAGTAATGTTTATCCGTTGTCTGGCACCCATAGCACAAGCTAATGCTTAGTTTGGGGTCAGATGGCGCTGTGTGAATAATGTCCAGAGATATTTATTTATTATTATTATTAGTTACAAAAAGTAGCTTGGGTTTGGTTTGATTGGGTAGCCATATGCTGCCATATTTGGAACAGGGCAGAAAGATGATAATGATGAGTTGAGAGGTCGTGGGTTCAAATCCAAAGACAAACATTGTCTTCATGTGATGAACTTTTTTTTTCAAAGGAGGGTGCTTTATTCACTACTAGCCTACTAATTTCTTTTTTCAAATATCCTCCCCTTCCCCCCACATTTTCTGGATCAAATGTACCCTATGTCACCCGGGGATAGTGTAGCTTTCCAACAATGAAATAATTATGAATAGGCTGTGTGTAATACAAACAAACAGTTAAACAATCAAATCTTTCCTCTCTATAATATTAGTATAGGTAACCGCAGGCTAGATAGACTGCGGCCGTGTTTAGGACTCGGGACCAAAGCTTCCTACTACCCACTAAACTCCCCCGATTTCACCTTGCTACCCGGTTGGGACAAGCCGGTTCCAACCTTGTGGCAATCAACCAGCCCAATGTGATGAACATTAGTGTTTGTTTTGTGGCTGTATCTGGTATGTTTGTGTTACCTACGGTATACTTGTATTTAGTTTTAATACTTACGTTGTCTTTAGGCATAATTAAGCGACGGTAACCGCTTAAAAGGGTTAATTAATCATAATCCTGATTAATATAACAGTGCAAGACATTAGCACTTAGTGCTGAACTAATAATATGGCGAAAGATTTCACTTTAGACTTGTGGTGTGGTAGGATGGTAGCTAGCCATAAAGACCGTGAAAGAGATCACCAACTTTTTTAAATCCAATTGCTCAACCACTGTTTCACAGAGGTGGTCTACGATATTATAAACAAATGAGCAAGGAAAATGAATATCGGTTTGTTAATTCCATACCACCTTTGCATTTACGTGTTAATATTAATAGGACCACCAGACCACATATTTATTATTTATATTTAATAATCAAACTATCATAATTCGTCGAAAATACTACACATATTCATAATGTTTGAACCTTACGTCTAGTACAATAAAGTCTTATTCACTTCAACCCCTATATAATTTCTTATTGACATCTGTAATAAGCATTACATGGAATATTAAACGTCTAGCTTATAACTTAAAGTATATTTTCCATTGGCACTTGAAAGACATGTTCGAAGCGTTAGTAGGATATCAATTTCGCTTATCTTGATCTGATTAATATCGAATAACTTATTCAGAAGTTTCGAATACATTTATGTGTCATCGAATCGAATTGTGTGAAAGGATAAAATATTATTTTAGTTGGAAATTAATAGGTGCGTCCTAAGTGGAGCCCATCGCACTAAAGTGTCCATAATAAAAGAATTGAAAGTAATACAGAGACGGTCATCTTGTGCAATTACGGATTTTAAAATTCATGAGACATGTGACGCATAAAGCCGATTCCATGGAGCGGCTCGTGATTCAGGGCATAGTTCACGCTGACAATCACCTTCGAGATGAACTGACCCAATCAAATCTGTTACCAAGACTCCAATGACAGAATGCGTACGCCATGCAGCCAACAGAGACCGGTGGAAAAAGCTTGCAAGGGAAGCAATTGCTACTAACACAATTGGCAATAGAGTGACCGACTAAGGAGAAGAAGAAGAGAAATTGAATGAAATAAAGTCCTGTAGACTTTAAAAAGATTGAAACAGAATTATAAGCCTACAGTTTGGCAGCACATTGTGACATAGTGTCTCTTGATGGAAGAGGCCGTAGTGGCCGCATCAAGTGAACTGCGTGTCTGCCTGCCAACTGATCTAGTTTAAAAATAAATGAAACAATAGACTCTATAATGCCCAAACACCGTTTTATTTGCTAAAAGAGCATTTGTTTTTGTTAAGATTAGCCTGGTAAGAAACTTTCCGTTGCTTGAAACTTTGCCTCTTTTATCTTTTCAAATGAAAATGTATTCCCGTTCTGCCCTTGTTTGATGAAGGTAGAAGGATATACTGTGGAGTTACTTGGAATTTGATTTTTCTCCGTTTAAGTTTAGAAAATAACTCGGACAACTTCACAGTTCACATGCATTGATTTCATAGTTTTTTTACCCCAAAGTATGTAGCGATTTTTTATACTATGTCAGTTGGCAGACAGGCACGCAGCCCACCTGATGGTAAGCGGTCACTGCAGTCTATTCCATTGAAAGACGCTTTACCTGGAAACGTCTCTCAATGTGCTGCCAGACTGTAGACTCATCATGACTTCGAGCAACCACTTGTGTTATAGAATCAATGAAGGTATTACAAAATCACTCTGGCTAACCTTGACAAGTCTCCTGATTTATTCTATTTGAAGTGAGAATGGTGGTCCCAATATTATGAGTTTACTTCCAGGTTCGGCAAAACTTGTGTCGAGGTTTTCAAACACAACTCGGGTTTGTGATCACAATGCGTAATTGGCTAGCGTGGTGATGAAGCCATTACTGCAATGGGATATCAAAAAAATTGATAGTTACTATTTTCATCTTTAATTTCATCTGTCTTAACATCGTATGAATTTTAATAACGTTTTACTCGAAATAACAAAACTTTTGAATATTTACAAATTTCAAAAATGGACAAAACAACCGTAATTTTATATATTCAAAAGTGAGTTAAGAAATCTTTAGGGGTGAGTCCGAGAAAATCTAATTTTCTTTGTATTTTATTTACAAAGTTTCAATGGATAAATTTATTACCTATTTGGCTCTTTTTCGCAATTTATTTTTTTGGTTCTTTGCGCTTTTGTGACGTATTTCAAATCTGATTTGTATGATAAACGATGCGAAACCAAAACGTAAACATCTTTTATAAGTTTGAACAAAGATTTATTTTTGAATTTTCCCTTTGTGCACGATATTTGATTTTAATGGGAATTATTACTGAGTTTGTGAAAAACATTAAACGCTTTGTTTTGTAATATTTAAAGCTTTTTATTACCTACACCTCCATCTTACAGAAGATTACAGTGGTGTAGCACTTTGTATCAAATATTATATGTTTCTGTCTGTGAAAGTTTATTAAAAAGTAAATATTATCAATAAGTAACAAAATTAAATTTATCTGAAAAGTTTAAAATTTAATCAAATTGAATTTTGAAGAGAGTTCAAGCCAAATAAATTATAGTAATAATACAATACGACCAATTTTTATTATTATTAATTATTTATCTTACTTATAGTAACAATTAAAAGAATATAAATGCATTTATCTTGATAATTATGCTTTTACAATAATCGGCATTATACATTGCAATCGCGGTAAATCTATCTGTCAATCTCTCCGACTAGTGCGGGTTACCGTACGCGATGACCATAGTGATGTCTTCTTCGAGTGAACCAATTATTCGTCTAACACAGTGTACAAGAATATTAACAATACCTTCCGGTTTGAAACTATCGTAGTCCATCACAAAGGGTAAAATTACTTAATTATTTTTATTTTCAAGAGACGAGCATATCACTTTCTTAAAGGCCGGCAACGAACTTGTGACTCCTCTGGTGTTGCGGGTATTTATGGGCGGCGGTGATTGCTTACCATCAGGTGACCCACCTGCTCGTTGCCTCCCTCTAATATAAAAAAAAATACCTTTGAAATATAATTTTAGAATTTAGAATCTTGAAATACCTGCATGAATCTTGCTCACAGGCACCTTCATTATTAACTAACCCAGTTCAATTTAACAAATCTTTCGTTTCACCTAAAAAAGGCAGAAAAAATCAATTCCAATGTTGAACACCGCAAGAAACCTAGCCAAAGCGAACCTCGACCTTTACACAGAGGCACTAAAAGCTGGAATATCCTTCCCTCCACTTCCATTCGCAGACTTTGCGAAGGCTAAATCTACGCTTAAACCTTTTCAAGCAACTTGACCTAGTTCTTCGATTTTATTTGAGGTGTAAACTTATAGCGATTTACATAGCCAGTTTTACCGCTAAAACATAAGTTCCTGATAAAATTTATCTATTTAACTTAGATACTGTGTATCTCTTGACGATTTCCAAAAATAGAACTGCATAAATTAGAATGTTACAGATAAATTAACAGGTAACACTTGAAACCAAAGGCTCGAAGATCAGATGAGTCTACAGTCTGGCAGCACATTGAGCGACGCTTCCTGGTGAAGTGTCCCTCAATGGAATAGGCCGCAGTGGCCGCTTACCACCAGGTGGGCTGCGTGTCTGTCTTCCAACTGACTTAGTATAAAAAAATAAAAATAACAGGTACTTATCTTATAGAAGTGAACCTGTCCATTAACGCTACTTCATCTGACAGAGAGACAGTGCACACAATTGCAAAGATTTCCCTTATAATAATTCATATAAAAGCATTGCTGAATGTCTTGCTACATGAGGGGATGGAAATGGGGAAGAGAGAGGATAATATGTGGTTAGAACTTTCAGTACTTTTTCTTACCAAGCACAGCGCAATAACAATGCAACTATTTTATTCATAAGTTGGTTCTCTTAAAGAACATGTCTCTACTACAAGCCTTAGATTGCGCCTAAGGAGGACCTCCAGAGAAAATGATCCCCAGACATAAAATGGATGACCAGTGTAATGTGATGACTAGTATCTGAGGGCACGTGCGAGGGCTAACCAACGCAACCCTCAGAGTTTAAGATACATTTTGTGATCACCCGAAATCGGTCAGGGAGTATTTACTTTAGGGAGCTACCCACGTGCGCAGGGCACTCATGGGGCCAGAGAAGACGCACGTTGACATTCTGCAGCCAATCTTATGTCATTTGAATCATAAACTGCTTGTCACTTGGACCATCAAAACGAGCACTTCCAAAGTTTTCAGTGTTGACTCAGTGCAACTTTGCTTTTAATATCGATTTATTGTATGTTTAATTTTATCCCGACTTGTTTATTGGGACGTAATCAAATTATAACTTGTCTTGACAAGTTACTGACAAAGGTACTCCCGTCTTCAAGTGTCATTTATTATGTAGGCTTCTTTCGGGTGGTTTGAATCGCTTAAAGTTTACAGGCTTGTTGGATTTTGTCTATACTAATATTATAAAGAGGAAAGATTTGATTGTTTGTTTGTTTGTTTGTTTGAATTGAATAGGCTCCGAAACTACTGAACCGATTTTAATAATTCTTTCACTGTTGGATAGCTACACTATCCCCAGTGAACATAGGGTACTTTTGATACCGGAAATGTGGGGGGAAGGGGGGGATATTTGAAAAAAGAAATAACGCGCGGGTGAAACTGCGGGCGGAAGGCTAGTAAAAAATAAATCTGAAAGAGATTTTTTGGTATTTTGTAACCATAGATGACGAAAAATATCAACTGAATAGCAATGGCTGTGACGTATTATAGAAAAACTGTAATGCCTCTTTAATTAGTAATCTAACTGCACTTAACTGAACTCAATGACAAAGAAAACGTTCATTAAACTCGAAAACCTTCGCGAATATTAAAAAAAATACTTGATAATACAATAGGTATCCTAGCATTCCGATTTTGCATGAGAAACTGTTTTTACACCGCTAGAATAAGCCTTACTGCTTCGCAATAACGATGCTTTGGAGTGCAGCCATATTTTAGTTGTATCATATTTATAGGTTCCATTGACAATTCGCTTCTCTCATATTTGGGAATGAAAATTGGTCTCTATATTCTTTCAGATATGGTTAAAATTCCGGTGGGCTGTTGTATTTTTTTTCGAACACTGTTTTTATGGTTTTGTTTGGGTATTTCTATGACACTGAAGATTTATTCATGTGAAGTGTTTCTGTTTTTCCTTTTTTCTCCCGACCATAAATTCGGTGCAGGCTATTCAAGGTATTTCCGACAAAAAAATAAATCGGTTTACGGGAAAGCTTAGATGATTTAAAATTACCGGCAGATGGTATCGTGATAAATTGGCTGAATAACGATCTCATGATTTAGCACTTGTACTATATCAGTGGGAAGACAGACATGAAGCCTATCTGATGTTAAGCATCTGGAATTGCCATTGAGAGACACCTAACCAGAAAGCAAGAATGACATTGAATTAAGGAATGGTTGCCATTTTGTACTGGCCTCAATAGCATACATCAATACACAAAAAACTTAAGTAGGGAACATTATTTGTCGATCATTACATAACAATATTCGCTTAGGTTACTAAAATCCACTTTGATTAAATTTGGAACAAGCATAGACTTATAAAAGGAAAATGGCCTACTTTTAAGCTTGGGAAAACTTAGTTCCCATTTCATAACAGAAACTGAAGTGCTTTGTTTGTTATTTTGCACGTCACAACGGAGCAACTGGTCAATGTGGTTATTAGTACAGGTAGGAAGAGTTTGAAAGCTGGAGGGTAATAATAAGCTATTATTTATCTCGACTATATCAAATAATTACACCACATTCCATAATGTCACAATATAGTCCAGAAGCAAAGCAGCGGGCAGGCTAGTCATTTTTACCAGGTGGTAGGTTCCTGTACTGGGCCGTCTAGGTGGGTACCACTGCAGTACCAGATATTTTCCCGTGAAATAGAAATGTGTCAAGCACTTTTGTGTTTCGGGGAAAGGGCACTGAAGCTAGTGAAATTACTGGGTATATGAGACCTAATAACTGTTGTCTCGGTGTAGCGGGCGCAGGGCGGTGCCAGACAGTAACTGCTTTGTTACTGTTTGGCACTGAACTGTCTAAGGGCAGACGTGGCGCATAACATAAGGTGTACGATCTTCTCGTCTTGTTACACATTGCATTAAAAATAAAATAGTAAGTTTAAAAATGGTCCCAAAAGCCAACTCAAGCGAAACTATTAAGAAGGTACATATATTTATCTAAGATTTTTTAAGCAGCCAAGCAAACTAGCTAAAGTAAGTTTTCGCGAAGTCAAAGAAAAACTCGAACAGGTCATCAATATTGAGTTTCGCTGAAACTTGTGTGACATCTCGCTAATAGAGGCAAGACTAACTCCGATTGGCTCAATTATGTTACTTTTTTCCTTTTAAAGTGTAGAAAAACGTACTGGAGTTACTTTTAGGACGGCTACAATCAGTAAATATTGAAATAAAACATATGAAAACGAATTATGATTCGCAGCGTTTAAAATCAAAGGTTTTTTTTCCTTTATGTATTTATGGAGATTAAAATATAATTATAATAAATTGTTATAGTATCCGTGGAATGTGTTTACATAAAAGATGTGGTAGGTCTGATTGAGAATGCCATGAGGCATTAGGTCCGCCTTTGTACTTGATTAATTTTGTGCAATGAAGCTGAAATAAATAAAAATAAATAAATAATTCTTTCGCTAATAAAAATCAAAGGGATACGAAGATTTTTGTGTGAAGGCTGTCTTACCTACTAGTCCCGCCATTTTTTTTTTAAATAAAATGTTATAAGGCAAAATCCCGTAAAGTGTCACATTTCTAAGATATAAGCAACCTAGATAAAGTTTTAGCAGGGACCAACAGCTTAACGTGCCTTCCGAAGCACGAAAACGCTTGAATTAAATGTCTCTAAATGTGGTCAGAATGGTTACCTATCCATTAACCTACGACGGTGTGGGTAGCTTGACTTTCGTTATCTCTAACGAACGACTGTCATACGCCACGAGCTGTTCATATAATTAAAGAAAAAAAAGAAAAAAGTAAAAACATAAAATATGTATTATAATTTTCTTCCACCGAGAAACACTAACTCAATTTTATTTTCATTCGTAAAACAATGGATCTAGTTCTAAGAAATCCTGTCTTGCCTTCGGCGACGGCAAAGCCTTTCGATATACTACGATCCTTGTCATGTGACAGTCTTTGAAATCAGTGTCTTATCGTAATATCAGAAATAAAACTTTTACTGTAAAATTTAAGTATGTTATGCACTGAAATAGGGGAACCTATGATTTCAGGGACTCTAACGATTGACATTTAAGTCGTTGTTTCCCCCAAGTAAAATGATTGGATCTAAGTCGTACAATTAAAAGATTAATCAATTTGTTTTTTAGTCAAATCAAAAGTTTGTAAATCGTAAGATTGTGATAGACGAAACTCGAATCAATAGTACTAGCTTCGTCGCGGACGGTCACTTGCCGGCATCATTGCCCTTCGCGTTTATCAAAAAGATTATAATTCACTATCTATTAACATTTGATTTCCATTTTTACTTCAAAGTAAAAAAAATAAATTAAACAACACAAAAAAAAAACTTGCATAAATTGATACTAAAGGTGAAGCGCTCTGAGATTTGAACTAAGGACCATCACTGGTCCTTCATAAATGTCCATAAATGGAATAGAACGCAGTGGCTACTGACCATTACTTATGATATGTAGGCTGTCTGTCCGCTAAAGTAGGTAGTATGTGGTCATAAAAAATCCACAAACCTTACATTATCCACCTGAAAGTTGAAAACACTTTTCTCCTACTTGGTTATACTTTTTTTTACTTTATATTGACAACAATAAAGTTCTCGACCTGCCACTTAGCCAAAAACGCTTGGCACTTTCATTTGTTGAAGGTCGACCATACCCAAACCTGAACCTTGTGTGTGTCTACGTACATAACTTGTTCAACTTATTACTTTAGGTCCATTTAAGCTTGCCCTTTTTGTTGTTGTTCTGAAGTAAAAAGATTTCTTGACAGAAGGGCGGAGTGCTTTTTCACAACTTTCCTTACGTTTAGGCGTAATTCCAAAGAAACTAATATTTTACCCAAAGTTGTGGATTTATTTACTTGATTTTGCTTTTATTTACTTAAGGAATTGACACCTCGATGGTCCTGCGGTTTAGCCGGGCCGTGATCTTGGTCTTGAGTTCAATTCCAGGATGGAGCAAAATATTTCACTCATCTATCTTCCAATCCCACAGTACTATTAGATTTGAGATGGACTTGGCATAAAAAAAAACATGACTAAATCGGGAGATTGATCCCGGCGATCTGAGAAGAAGAAAAATATGAATGCTAATCGACAAAGAATAACTTGCTTTCTTATTAATAAAATATAATGTCAATGTTTATTTATTATTTATTATTAGAATTAGAAAAAGACGAGTAACAATGAAATCGTCCATGTACATAACATGAGTACATCGAAATAATACAATGCATAAACGATATAAATAAAAAATACTGAAAAATATACACCTCCAAACAATGTTTACAACAGAACGTGCACGAAAATTTTTTACAACACCACCAGTTCAGCTGCTCCATCAAATTTTATGAGATTACCCCTTTTCCATCACTCAGATAAGACACAAGAACCCTCTTTGCAAATACAGTAACAACTTACAACGTAACTTTCACTAGAATACCCGGCTCTGTATAAAATAAAGAGGGTACCAATCCAATCTAGTAGGCATCGCTGAATTCCCAAGGACATTATCAAAATACAAATATCTGGAATATCTTCACAGGCGGGTGCGTGCGCGGCTCCGTTGTGCCAAACAATGATAATATTGAGAGCACTCCCGGGCTTAGCAGCGTGTAACTGCGTTGCGTTCGTCGCATTTGATGCGCAATATGTTTTCTGATCAGATTTCAAAGGCAAATTACAGGCCTAATACTCAGTTGAGTTGCTGTATCGAGTTTTCTGTTGAGATTGATGTAAAACCGGCGGGACTGCCGTCTGCCATTAATTTATTGAAGTGAGTTTAGATTCGGTATTTTTTTCTGTCCGTTTACATTATTTGTCTCAACTGAGTGCCAGTTAAATCTCAGAGATAAAGGTGACTAGTGGAGTTCAGTAAACATTTATTATCCACTCAACGCCGAACCGGCACTCGCGTGCCGCATAAAAATAGATTTTCTATTGTGTCTGGTGTTCCGGGGCTAGAAGGATTATTTGACGATTTCTATTTGCAATAGAGTCGCAAATTATTTATCAGATATATGAATGATGCTGTCAATTTTTTTTTTAATTACATTAAAGAAAGCGTCATTCGTATCTGACAGATAAATTACAAGTCTTTACTGTACTTTTTTTTTTAAAGTCTTTACTGTACTCGTACTGTAATCATTATACAGTCAGCGCCAAAACGATCTGAGCGTTCAAACCGTACTAAAAATATCTGAACATATTTTGACAAAAATCACTCTTAGCAAAATACTTTTAGGTGTAAATATCGTTTGTTATCATTTATTCTCGAACAACAAATGAAAATGCACCTTTACGTCTTGAGCTAAAGTTGAATTCTGTCAGATGTTCAGATATTTTTGAAGGGTTTGAAACGTTCAAACTTTGAACGCTCACATCATTTTGACGCTGACTGTACAATATTGTATAGAAATTTTTTTTTCCGAAAAATCTGTTTTTGCTAGCTAATCTTCTCACCGTATTGCGAGTAACCCGTCAGAAGGCCGCGATCTCCGTAACTTATTGACATGTGACGACAAACGTATCGGCATTTGTCAGCGTCGGCGGCGAATCCAGTATCAGCCACGCTGGGAGATAATGCATGTATTTTTTACATGAAATGGACTGTCAATCGAGGAATTCACGGAGGGGATTGGATGGCGGAAATATTAAAAGAATATTTTGAATATTATGGTTTAATTTTTATAAGCTTGCATGGTAGTGATATAATTAATCGTGGTGATGATATATTTCAACAAAAAAAAGACACTTAAAAGTATATTTTATACTCAATTTTTTTTTGGCCATAATTTATTTATTTTGTTGTAAGGTTTTATTTTATTGTAAAGGATATTTATGCAATAATCTAATTCGTTTTCATTCTCTTACTCTGGTAAGTTGACAACATTTTTTATGCTAGTTCAGTCGGCAGACAGACTAACTGAGCGGCTACTATGAGAAACTCTTAACCAGGAAGAGTCGCTCAATGACAACGATTGTAGTTTAGTAAATCAGATGTAAGTAACACATTACGCACGGTTGTGAACTTGCTTTTGGCAAAACTTAACCGGGGTCTGTTAGAGCAATGTTGCGGTTTATTGTTTGGCTTGAGCACAAATACATTTATCGTGTACGAATTGACTTATACAACTTTATTAGCTATGTATAAATTGTGTTATCAGTCGGTTTAGACGATTTCTGTGGCGTTTTTTAACTAATTTAGTTGGCACAACAATAATATATAAGTATTATATTGCACATAAAAAGGTCGGCAAGGCTTAAAAAAAGGATTTGGAGATTATACACACAGCGCCATCTTTTTTTTTTGGAGGAGAATGCGTTTGAGGTTTAAGAACTTTATTTCTCAAAAGAATTATGCATTATAACCGCAGGCTAGCTAGACCTGCGGCCGTGTGTGGGAAATACCACCCTCTCACATAACACCAGCGTGAAATAATTGTGACTACTATATAGTGTTTCGTCTGGTTTGTGAGAGTGCCGGAGACCCAAACCCTTAAAAGGCCGGCAACGCATCAGCGATCCATCTGGTGTTGCAGACGTCCATGAGCGGCGGTGATTGCTTACCATCAGGCGACCCGCTGGCTCGTTTGCCGCCTCTGACATAAAAAATAATAATTACGGAGTTAATTTCTATTTTCAAACAACAAAAAAAAAGAAACGTTAACAATCTGTTTCTCTAAGCATTACGTATGATAAACCGCTCATTTTCCACCTTAAAGAGTAGTTGGAGCCAAAACGCAGGCGGTTTTGGCGTTTTGCCACACAAAATTAACTTTTCAACGATTAGGTTTTATTTTAACTGCTACTTAACTTAGCGCGTCTACGTAATGTCCTATTTTAACGTTGATGTAAACCGTTTTATGAAGAGAATTAGAGTTTAAAAGGGACTCTGAGCTTTTGGGTTATTGTTATTCTAAATGTTATGATGCTATAATGTAATATTAGGTTATATGTCAATTCTAATGATTATTGAAGATCATGTCGCATTTCTGGTCTGGAAGTGTCAATGCCCTAGCAAAGGGACGTAGGTTCGAGTCCTACCCAGGACCATTATTAATTTAAAGTTTTTTTTACATTATATACCAAGAGGACGGGGCTCAGTCCTACGGCCTGCCTACGGCCCACCTAGTACGCAGTACTATAGTAAACAGTATCCTTCACATATAGATACATCACTTGCGCATCGCTGACCCTGTAATTTGAGAAAAAAACATAAAATGTACTTTTTTCCGCCATTGCCTATCACATGCCCTCCCCGACAAACATTATTATGTATGTAGATATACTCGTATAGTGTTTTTACTAGTACATAAATTTGTAAGGTCTCCAGAATTATAATGAAACGTGTAAAATATTTAATCTCTCTTTGCCAAAGACCGGTTTTCAAGAAAAAATATCCAGTAGTTTTTCCTTGACGACCGATTTTTACCACAAAAAGAAGTTAAAACGTGGTAATTGAATTCCTTCATCAATTCATACAAGCAAGTTTCAGAGCTCCCTGCCACTTCTCGACACTATTAGCACGACTTCCCAGTTTAATTCAGACCTGTTTGCGTCAGAAAAAATGGGACAAAAAGTGGAATATTCAGGAGGTTTATTAAAGAGGTTAATCGAGGAATAAAGTGAGAATGCCAAGTTAGCGCCTTATTACTTTAGTGGTATAAAACTTGACTCGTCAAGGATCTGGGATTATATTTTAAACTAGCCTTCCGCCTGCGGTTTCACCCGCGATAATCGAGACGAGCATATCTCTTTCTTAAAGGCCGGCAACGTACTTGTGACTCCTCTGGTGTTGCGGGTATTTATGGGAGGCGGTGATTGCTTACCATCAGGTGACCCGCCTGCTCGTTGTTTCCACATTTCCCGGAATCAAAAGTACCTTATGTCCCCCGGGGATAGTGTAGCTTTCCAACAGCGAAAGAATTATTCAAATCGGTTTAGTAGTTTCGGAGCCTATTCAATACAAACAAACAATAAAATCTTTCCTCTTTATAATATTAGTATAACTTTAGTGAACTTTTTTGTAACTAACCTATTTGTGTCAATTACATTGACTGTAAGACAGAAATTGTGGGTTAAGGTTTCAGAACAAACATGTGGTGATTTATTTGTGTTTTTTCTGTTTATAGAAATTTAAATGTCTGTACCTAATAACTACATAAATCATGTGGTACCTTCTAATAACCATTACAGAAGTGCTTAAATTTTTATTTTGTTCGATAACTTTATTTATTTAATTCATCAATAAACACGTACAAAACAAAAAGAAAACCCAAAATATTTATTTACTTGTAATATTGAAAATAAAGATTTTTTCAAGTCTTTGTCATACCAAATATTGTCGAAATCGTTTTATAGCTCCTAAGCTATGACGTCCTAAACGTAACAGTGTAACAGATAGACAGACAGAGTTACTTGCGCATTATACATAAATATCAGTATTGTAGCTGTTACAGCACATCACGGTTAACACTTGCAATTCGATAATAGCACTTATGCCCCCGACATAAGAGTGGTACAAAGTCCAAAGTGTTACGTCTGACGTGCTTTTGACCCATAGAGGTCAGTGGTATATATGGTCAATGCCTTAAAAGATAAATACCTTGGCCATGCCTTTGACCTGGTGAACCATAATTAGCCAGATATTTATGTTTTTTTAACGTACTAAGTACAGTTCACACGGTACCAATTTCTAAATTATTAATGATTCTCATTGTTTGTACGGAACGAGTTAAATTATAAACCGTCCTTTCCCCTGGCAATTAGCTGAATAACCCAAGGGTGGCAGGTGATAGATCGATATTTATCGTGCTAAGACGGATTTGCTGGAAACATACGGCAGTGTAAGTATACATCTGCCGCTGTGTTTGTGTACACAAACAGTGTATTACTACTGTCTGGAAGCAGGACAATGAACTTTAAAAATGATTTAATCGCCAAATGAATTTGCATCAAAATCAAAAATCGCCACAATTAAAAAAAACCATACATACACACACACACATATGACACACATACATATGATCTATTGGTAATGGAAATGAATATCAAATAGACGTTTTGAATCAGACTATTATTATTTCTTTCCATTTATGCTTCAAATATGCACTTATGAATCGCTAATATTAATGTTGTGACTCCGTAGTGACTCTACCACTGGATTTGGAATGTTATTATCTTATCTAGTTTATACAAGTAACTATTTAAATTATCAGCCTATCCATCCTGCTGCAGAGCAAAGGCTTCCATCATTGAATTTAAGTCATCGGTACAATGAATCATCAATATTAAAATTATTTATTTGCAATAGGAATTGATAATTAAGTCAGACTATTCCCAATTGGAACAAAGTAACAATTTAAGTAATGAATTAAACCAAGCTTCAAAGCTTAAAAGTTTAGAAGCTTGTTCGATAATAAAGTAAACTTTATTATCGTGATTTTTGAAGACCTCAAACTTATTTGGAATCTTGTGCTACGTATTTGTTTTCAGTACTATTTGTGATAAAATAGGACAACGTTTTTGTCAAGAAAACATTAAATAAAACAATATTACTTATTCGTTATTCATCTTGATGAACGTGTGACATATGAAGGTCACGTATCATGACATCAACGAAAAGGGAAATTTTCCTCCGAGCTAGGTGTCTGTCTCAGAGTACACTTATATACGGTGTCTGTGCTCGGGGACCGCGGTCCAATGTACCGTCTTGGTGTGTGGTATATATGCTAACCGCGAGAATAACTTTGCTAGCGCGACTCGATTATCTGATTGGCTGTCTCGGTGAGGTGCAAGGACGAGTCTCGAAGCCAGTGTATACACGTGCACTTTTCGCTGACTTGCAATCTTGCGTTGTTGTTGTCGTATGTAGCGCATTCCAACCGCTACAAACGCTTGACGTTCCCTTCCGAAATATTGTCCCTTATTTTCCACCCTATGTAAATAAGGGTGAAATATAAACTTGTAATAGTGAATAATCGTATCATTAGGATATGTCAACGTCACCTTAATTGTTCGCCAAGGTTTATAACACGGTTTATGCTTAGTAAGCAGGTGAGTCAACAATAAGTAGGTATGGGGTACTTAGATTCAATGTTCGGAAGGAATTACATGGTAAGCTATTTAGAGGAGAACTAACATGTAATGGGATTGGCTGTAATACTCGTGGCTGTTGAGATGAGTAAACATCCGGCGATAATGTATATAGATTTGATAAGCAATTTTAGCCCATTATTTGTATGATACTTGAACTCATATGAACTCATATCTAACCCAAAGGTCTAGGCCAAAAACCAAATGTGAAAGTAAGAAAGAAAGAAACAATTATCAGTCATTATATAATTGGCACGGGCTCTTACAAAAATAGCTACAATTATAAAATATATAGATTGTTAGATATTTTATCCTTGTCAAATGAATTTTTAGCGAGATTTTAAAAATAAAAATATCCTTCCTTTCCACTTCTCTTTTTAATACGACTCTTTTAATACTTTTAAAAATCCTGGCACACAGCGAGTCTTGATTACATTTACATCAACAGTCTCTCTTGTAATAGTAACCCCTTATTTTCCAAATTAAATAAAAAAGTTTAACAAAAAGGCTCCGGAGTTGAGTTCTCGGAATTTTCTTTCTCAAACTTGACATTTTTACTAATTACTCTTTTTAATGGGTCGTGTTCCAAATCTTCAAAAAGGTGCAACAGGAAAAGAGAAATATTGTTAGAACTTTTTAAGGACGATCTTTGAAGTATTTATGAAGACGTTTTTTTTTACTGAAAAAGCATTTTGTTTTTTACGTACATAGAGTTAGCGTTTTAAACCTTTATTTTAGCTGAAAATCCTTTCATTTACGGTTCACATCTTATAACAATTTTGGTGGACATCATTTCCATAAAAAAAATAAGAAACTTGTTTATTTGGTTTGCTTCTTGTTTACTGCCTCGTCAATATTGCCAGAACAAAGCATGAGCCGTTAAACGAGCATTATTTAACCACTCACAAAAATTATAATTGACCTAGTATAAAAAAAATACTACCCACTGCACCGTATCATTTGGCAGACAGACACGAAGCCCACCTGATGGTAAGCGGCCACTGCGGCCTATTCCATTGAGGGAAACTTCACCAGGAAGCGTCGCTCAATGTGCTGCCAGACTGAAGGCTCATCTGATCTTCGAGCCTTCGATTTCAAGTGTACTTGCTCCCACATTAATACTGCCGGAACACAGCCAGAGCTGTTATGGCGGCAGATTCCACCTGTGGGGGTGGTAGCTAATCAGTCGGACTGTGAAAAAGCTCTACCACCAACCAGACCCTAAGCGGGAACCCACGACCTCCGTGTTTTTATACCCGAGCGGCTTAGCCACTGATCTACGGAGGCGGACCTCGGAAAAGTACCTCTCATTTTATTTTCATGAAGAAATAATGGAAAACGTGTATCCCAGGATGTTTGTGTAAAGGTCACATTCGGATGAATATAATATTTACGAGCCTATTTTAAGCCTCGTTTGTTTCTGCGGATAAATTAATTTATTCAATTCTGCCTTAATTATAAGCCATTGCTTATAATCATGTTTGAATAATTTGCTTCAACGAGTTATGTACTGCTGTTACATTTAATTGGAATTAGAAATGCCTTTTCCTTACAATAAGTTTAAGAGGCTCTTATTTCGCATCTATATACAGGGTTATTGGTAATGTGTCTTGATCCTTTTAAGGGCATGTAGAGGAGGTCCCCAGCTAGCAATTGACCCATTAAAATGCAGGTCAAAAGTGAACCATTATTGAGATATTTTTTTTTTAATATTTTTTCGGAAAATTACGGATTCACAACTTTAAAAATTTATAAAAAAAAAACTACAACATATTTTAATGTAATTGTTTATGATTAAGTTAGAGCTTAGTCTAGTACATAATAAAACATACTAGGATAACTGAAAGTTTTGTTCATTTTGAAATAAGAGATCAAAAACTAGAATTTTTTTACGACGCTTATAATTTTGTTTACAATAAAGTATCATTTTCTTCAAAAAATCACCTAAGTACTTGGACGGCAGAACATTTCAAAAACATCTTCATATCAATGGCTATCCAACAAGATACAATGTACACTTAAAAAATTGATAACAATTGTAAAAACAACTAACGAGCATAAAAGGGCAATAAATCTCTATACAAAGTTTTTCGCTATATCGGTGTATTTTTCAACCAGATGACAATCAATAGACAAACGACACTTGGTTATACCATGTATTGATGTAAGAGACCGGTCAAGAGATGACTCATCTCATCATAAATAAAAAATCCCGGGAATTAGTTTCATATCTGCTTTTGTTATGTCAAAACGTTTTATTCCAATGATGTCATAAGGACTTGAAATTTTGCAATGCACTTAAAGAAGGTTTATTCCCGCCTGACCCCACCAATTCTGCCTTCAGTGGGGGCAGTCGAAACTTTTTAGTTTTGCCTGCCCCATCCCACTAGGGGCAGACGAAACTTAAAAGACGGAACCGAAATTAGTAGTTGGTTTAACACGTTGGCTGCCACTCCGGTCACCGGTGACCGGACCCTTGCTTACATCTTGGTGCCACTACGGTCACCGGTGACCTCGTGGCAGACCAATTTTCAGAACGAATTTGTGCGCCGGAGGACGTGTTTCTTTTGCATTTTTTGAACTGAGGTGACCGGAGTGAAGCTGTAGATTACTTCTTCCGCGTGGTTTTGGTCTCCCTACATTTTTTTCGAAAATACTACTAATAAACTAGGTGAAAGTTGACATGACAAGTGACAAGAAAATTGTTCCTTTTTTAATCACTCACAAGACAAAACGAAAATGAAGCGCGCGATGTGCGCACACCTCCAGCGTTTGCGGACAACTGCGGGGGTGCGGGGGCGGGTGACCGGAGTCAACGGCATTTCGGCGCCTTCGTAACGGTTTTTAATGTTATTCAATCACATCGCCACGTAGGTCACCGGTGACCTCGTTACGTTTTTTGAAAATATTTTGAAAACTATTGAACCTATTTAGTTGAAACTAAAATACATTTTTAAATCTTAGCATTTCACGTAATTTTTCACCAAAACGATTTTATGTAATTTTCGTTGTTTCTTCTATGGCATCTAACGTGTTAAACTAAAAAGTTTCAACTGCCCCCACCTGGTACAAACTTAAATTTTGCAATGCACTTAAAGAAGGTTCATTCCCACCTGACCCCACCAATTCTGCCACCAGTGTACTGTTTACAGTTTAAACCAACTACTAATTTCGGTTCCGTCTTTTAAGTTTCGTCTGCCCCTAGTGGGATGGGGCAGGCAAAACTAAAAAGTTTCGACTGCCCCCACTGAAGGCAGAATTGGTGGGGTCACGCGGGAATAAACCTTCTTTAAGTGCATTGCAAAATTTCAAGTCCTTAAGACATCATTGGAATAAAACGTTTTGACATAACAAAAGCAGATATGAAACTAATTCCCGGGATTGTTTATTTATGATGAGATGAGTCATCTCTTGACCGGTCTCTTTCATCAATTCATGGTTTAACCAAGTGTCGTTTGTCTATTGATTGTCATCTGGTTGAAAAATACACCGATATAGCAAAAAAATTTGTATAAAGATTTATTACCCTTTTATGTTCGTTAGTTGTTTTTACAATTGTTATCAATTTTTTAAGTGTGCATTGTATCTTTTTGGATAGCCATTGATATGAAGATGTTTTTGAAATGTTCTGCCGTCCAAGTACTTAGGTGATTTTTTGAAGAAAATGATTCTTTATTGTAAACAAAATTATAAGCGTCGTAAAAAAATTCTAGTTTTTGATCTCTTATTTCAAAATGAAAAAAACTTTCAGTTATCCTAGTATGTTTTATTATGTACTAGACTAAGCTCCAACTTAATCATAAACAATTACATTAAAATATGTTGTAGTTTTTTTTTTATAAATTTTTAAAGTTGTGAATCCGTAATTTTCCGAAAAAATATAAAAAAAAAATATCTCAATAATGGTTCACTTTTGACCTGCATTTTAATGGGTCAATTGCTAGCTGGGGACCTCCTCTACATGCCCTTAAAAGGATCAAGACACATTACCAATAACCCTGTATATATACTAATATCGCCCATTTGCGACGACACTGTGACATCTCTTAATAATCATTTTTCGGTTTTATAGAAAATCTGAACCGCGATTTTGAGTTCTTTTATCTGCAAAAACAGGGCATTTTTTTCTCCAAACGCAACAATATTATATTATTAATAAAAGGAAAGATTAGTTTGTTTGTTTATTTCGTTTATTTGTATTGAATAGGCTCTGAAACTACTGAACCGATGAAATAACGCGGGGGGTGAAACCGTGGAGGCGGCCGCTATTTAGAATTAGTTATTTATGTGACTGCTGCATAATGAGAGTCATTAAAATACGAATGTGGTTTTATGAAACGAACGAAGTGAGTTTCATAAAAGAATCACATGAGTATTTTAATGACTAATTATGTACAGTCACATACATAACTTTATCTTCATTCATACGAAAATATGTCTATTTTATAGTCAGGATTGATGAGCAAACGCCCTAGTTACCAACTTAATCTGTATGTAAAAGTTAGTACTGACATAATGACTGACGTTTGTAGTTTTTAAAATCCATAAACAATCTAGACTCGAGTTGATTTCGATTCTCAAATCGATTGTTATAATTTCAGCATCGAATTAAATGTATAGGAATGGAACATAAAATTACTAATCGACTAATTCGATAATCGAAAAAACCTATTAATTTTTACTTTTAAAGAAGACGTTCGAAATTTGAACGAAATTAAATATCGGTTACCGACACTAAAATGTAAACATTTCAATGCAGCCACAGATACTTATATCTAAATGTAGGGCGTTTGCTCATCGCTCCTGAATATAAAATAGACATATTATGGTATGGATGTAGATAAAAAATTAAATACAATTATTTTATTCAAGTTTATAAAAATTGTTTACGATATTTTGAGGCATCCGGCGACTGGGACCGCAATTAACTAGGACGGCGGTCCCAGTTGCCGGATTGATTAAATTTTGTAATTTTTTTTTCCGCCGACTGGGACCACGCATAAAATTTGTTTCATCAGAGTCAGGTTAGTTTCTGGTCCTTTATCGGTCTGATATGAATGTAGGTCCCTCCTTTGCCAATTTCGAAAAGAAAATAGCATCATATTAATTTGTAGCACCGTAGTTATTTCGAATACCTATTGCACAATATCGCATAAGCTGCTGTCTTTGGGGTCAGATTATAATTATCTATCTATACTACTCGTAATATTATAAAGAGGAAAGATGGTATTGTTTGTTTGTTTGTATTGAATAGGCTCCAAAACTACTGAACCGATTTGAAAAATTCTTTCATTGTGAAACCGCGTAGGCGGCCTCTAGTTATGTATATTAGTCTAATATAATATTAATTTTCTTTGTCTTAATGTGGGTATGAAATCCACAGCTTTAAGCATTGAAATCAAATTCCAAAACCACTGTTCAGCAGAATCTGAATATCCGATTCATCTGAATTTCACGCGAAAAATATCCAACTTAGCACATTTTTCCCAATAATCGTGGGGCATAAATCTCAAATTCGTATAACACGAACTGAGGCCTAATGGTTTTCCAAAAACAAGCTAGATAATGTAGAACTGGGTATAAATCAACCGCTATGAGTCGCGGACCCTTGTCACAACCCGGACATATTGCCCGGTTTTATCTTTTTGTAGAGATTATAAGGGCAAATTGCTTTGCGTCGGTCGTTCGATTTGCGTGATGCTGTCTTCGAGTGTACCTAACTGGGAATGTAACTGTACAGTTTTGTTCATATTATATTGATGATTGGGTATAATAATTATGACGTAATTACATATAACGGATATTTTTTTGTTACAGAAAAAAGAAAACTAAACGTTAGCCAATCTTTACGTGTTATTTTTTTCATCAGTATGTTTGTTCATGTCCCTTAACAGGGCTAAGGCCTTCTTTGAAATCAAGTTATCGTTACAATGGTCTCTTATTTTTCTGCCTTGCCTTATTATTCCCATATTATTTGGGGTCGGCACTCGCCACAAGGCTCTAAATTAGGTCATGTCCGAATCAACATTACAATACATTATCGTTACAATGGTAAATGTATTTTATTTTGTCATGCATTTTTTTATCAAGGTTATTCACACTGCAGCTTTTAATCTCCTTTTTTCTTCTATATGCTTGGTTCGTCATAATAATCAACTCGTAAAAAAATGCTTGACAAATTAATACATCTTCAATAAGGTCATATTGCCCTAGTACATTAGTAAATTATTCTTTCATAATTTCCTTATCTTTTTTCTATTACAATGTAGGTATTTCTAACCTCAAAGATAATGAAGTAGTTTTTCTTACTACAGATAGTAAAAACCTTTTTTAGACGCTTAATTTAAGTTCAACCTGATTCGCTTTGACTTGATTAGGAACAAATAACCGACATTCCTTGCCCCTTAGCAAGTTTTAATTACTTTCTATTAACTAAGTTTGGGTAAGAGATGAGATTAGTTGATTTATTCAAAACTTATAAACATTCGCCGATACAGCGGTTGAAAGTTTGTAAGGAAGGGTTGGGTTTGATTCCTGGGCAGTTAAATTTTAGGAAAAAGCTTTTTATATGACTTTGTGAGTGTTCTGTAAGATGCGTAGTTGTAATTGATTGTGTTTGAATAGGAAAAGTCGGGCTATTCCACTTATCCCACCTAGCCATCCCACCTGGGTGGGAAAAGTGGAATTTTTTTTCCACTCTTCCCACCCGGGTGGGATAAGTGGAATAAAAGCCTGGATTCGTTATCGAAAAAGTTTAATTCTAAGAAGGAGCCTTAGTGCCTCTTGATAGGGAAACTAAACCAATCAAATATCCACATTATTAGTTTTTTACTTGCCTTTAGCATTGTTTACACTTGAATGCAAATAAAAGAATAAAAAAAACCTACTGGAAAAAAAGTGAAGTACAATTATACATTGCTGCGTGCCGACATTTAATCATAAGAAGGAAAATGGCTACCGCTATAATATTTCAACTATATAATATAAAAAGGGAACATTTAGCCAAACCGAATTCCGTCACTTTCCATTAACATTACCTTCGCATACTCGGGTCTCGCAAGCCCCGTACCCACTTAACGGTTAAACTCCTGTCCGTTCGAGCATAGTAGATAGTACACAGTACGTTATCTTGGTCAATTCCCGTTCGTCCCACCAGTGGGACGAACGGGAATTCTTATTTTTACTTCCCGTTCGCCTCACCATCATGTTCGGTGGGACGAACGGGAAGTAAAAATAAGAATTCCCGTTCGTCCCATTAAACGAAACTTCATACAACGTAGGTACCAAGATCTCGACGCGTTTCTCAGTGCAAACAAAGTGATTTTATTTGAGAACTTGCTGAGAATCTGGACACATTATATTTGGACACAGTGTCCGAATTGACACTTTATAATCTATATAAATAAAAATAAATTTCTGTTCGTTAGTCACGCGAAAACTCGAGAACGGCTGAACCGATTTGACTAATTTTAGTCTTAATATATCCGTGGAAGTCCAGGGAAGGTTTAAACGATGAGAAAATAGCTATTGCTAGGAAAATACAAAAGTAAGTGATACGAAGTTCACCGGGTCAGCTAGTTTTTATTATTTTTCACTGACGATTCGGACATAATAGTATTATTGAAGCTGCACAGTACAGACAGATAAAATAGCTTTTAAATATTGATTATTATACTTTTTGATGGTTTAAAAAAGTTTTTTGCGGATTTAACAAAAATAACCACGAAGGCCAAGCCTTCTAACCTATTGTATGTCTGAGTTGATTTCTGCATACGATGATCTTTTGTTCTTCTTTTCTTACTTTTCAAGTACCTATTTTGTTTTGCATTTACTAACAATAACTTGATTATTGTTTTTTTTCCTATTATACATTTTCTTTGAATCATTGTGGAGAAATCATTAGAGTTTTTTTTTATCTGACGAAGCAGCTTTTCGTCAGCGAGTGTATTAGAGTGTGCGTGCGGGAACGCGTAGGTAGATACTAATGGCGCACACATACAAGTGTGGCGACGCCTTACTTGATCTACAGGCATCAAGCAACTCGCCACTAGCAGTTCTACCAACTGATAACAGAAGGCGCTGACTTACGAAAACGAATTAGTATGGGATCCTGCATCGCGCTAGCAGAGTTATTTCAGCCCATTCATATACAACAAACCAAAGAAGGTACATTGGACCTTGGTCCCCGAGCACAGTCGATCTACCTCGGAGGAAGATCTTCCACTTTTAAGGAAGCATTAGATTTGGTCCCCGAGCACAGTCGATCTACCTCGGAGGAAGATCTTCCACTTTTAAGGAAGCATTAGATCTCCTACACAAGGATCAACCATTTGTATGATGATAACATACTTTACTTTTTTACTATGGTTCGAGTCTTTATAATGTACAACACTTGTAACCCTCCAGAGGCTATGTGAACTAGTAAACGTATGTACTTTAACTAGTTTTCAAGAACAACTTGTTTCTCAAGTGGCCGGTCGAACTGAGCAAGAGTTTCAGGTATAATCTGTCTAGGGTCTAAATTGTTTTAGAATGGACGGTCGTGTTATGTTTTAAGTTCTAAAGTACATAATGTCTGAGACTTGTGGACGTGGTGGACGTATTTTTGAGGATTCAGGTGACTGGGACCACTTCATAGCTGGGACCGCGGTCCCAGTTGCCTGATTAGTTTTTATTTATTTATTTCGTCAGGCGAGTGGGATCACCCGTAATTTTAACCACAAATCCATTGTTGAAATACAAGATTTAGTACAGTTAGCAGAAAAGGTGTCATAAATAAAACAAAGTTATGGTCCCAGTCGACCGATTCAAAAATGTTAACAGGTAACTGGGACCGCGGTCCCAGTTTCATATGGTCCCAGTCGCCTGGATCCTCGAATTTTTTTTCCCGCCTTAGGTCCATTGGCATAGTACAGTACAGTGGGTATTATGGTTTATAAAACTGTGGTACAGTTATGATTGAGTAACTTGAATCTATTAGTTTTAGTGATTTTTTTTTTCGACCGCCTTCGTTGAACAGTGGCTAAGCCGCTCGGGCTTAAAAACACGGAGGTCGTGGGTTCGATTCCCGCCTTGGGTCTAGTTGGTGGTAGGCTTGGTAGGGCTTTTTCAGAGTTCGGCGTCAACTCAAAAGTTGACGCTAGTTCCATTATTTCAAATTTCGAAAATAATGGAACTAGTGATAAAAAAAATTAACAGTAGTTCCATCATCGAACTGTATCATGGAACTAGTGTCAACGAACCCTAGCTACCATCCCCACAGGTGAAATCTGCCGCCATAACAGCTTTGGCTGTGTTCCGGCAATATTAATGTGGGAGCCAGTAGGTACACTTGAAATCATCTTTATTAATATTATAAAGAGGAAAGATTTGATTGTTAATTTGTTTGTATTGAATAGGCTCCAAAACTACTGCACCGATTTATATTATTCTTTCACTGTTGGATAGCTACACTATCCCCGGGTGACATAGGGTACTTTTCATCCCGGAAATACGGGGAAAGGGGGCGATATTTGAAAAAAGAAATTACGCGCGGGTGAAACCGCGTGATATACCTACTGCTGAAGTTAACCGACTATAAATAAAAAAGACGTATGCCAATAAACGACGTGTCTCACATTGACACACTAACCTCCGAAACAGTCGTCTAAAAAATTACGAATTACATTTACCAGCATTCGGCATACTCCGTGAAATATAACCATTGCCATACGAACAGTTTTACGAGTAAGAAGGGTTTATAATACGCGTAAAATGTTAGTTATGCGCAAAATTTTATTGCGTACAACCATGGAGCTTATAAAGTATATGGAGGCCGCACTTTGTTCATATTATAGCCCGCCCGACCAATCAAATAAAAACCTCGCCATATTGCGGAAAATATTGGAACTTATTTCTTCAAGTAGCAACAAACAAAAAAAACAATAAGATGTCATTCATTATTGCTGTCTGTCAGTGTCCTGTAAATTGTCAACCGTGCCTTGTTATTATTGGATATTGTGAGTTATTTGTGAGTATAACCATAGCAACCAAGTGTTACTATAACCATAGCTAATGTGACGCCTCCAGAGCAGGTTTTTTTTATTTTCTTGGTCAGGCTGAGGCTATAAAACTGAACATTTTTATTTTGTGACTTCAAAAGATTTCGGTATTCTTTCTCACCCACACCGAATCCTTAAGTATACCAATATTAAAATCAAGTTCCAGATTTGCTACTAACTGTAATATTAGGAACTATTATAAAAAAATTGTTTATTGGCTAAAATCAAAGAAAATACTTATGACAATATCCAGCGACCTCTGCTGATGCAGAAAGGCTCGCAGGCCTGTGTCGCAGTGGTCTAATAGTAAAACTTACTTTTGTGAGGATGGATGTACCCAAGTAAAATACTACAAGAAGTATAAAATACCCTTTGTGACACATAGGGTCTGTTTGACAATAACTGTTTGTGGGGATACTATCAAATTCCAAGTTTAAATTGGTCTTTAGTTTTTAGTTCGAAGTGCGACCTCCAGGTTGTTTACAAGCTCCTTGTTTACAACCAACCCAGGAGCCGTTCAGATGTTATTTGAGGTTATGCCCCAATTTTGGTAGTCAAATTTGATGTAGAAATAATGGGACCGCGTAAAATTGTGAAGAAATGAAGACAGTAAGTGAGCACTTATTATTTTATTTGAGCAATTTCATTTGGACATGGCTGGGAATGAGAATTGCATTGGTACTTGATGTACCTGCCAATGTACTGTTTTATGTATTTAGTGTTGTACGCGAGTCTTAGTCGATGTTTTTATGCATCTTTCTCTGGCAGACCTTATTTTATTTTATTTTTTGTCGCATAGACGCGTTAAAAGTAACTGCAGGCTAGCGAGACTTAGCCGACTGACTGAGCCGTTTAAATGAATTGAGACTATAGCGTCCTCTAACTACCTACTAAACACCCCCCGGTTTCGCCTCGTGACGATGGAACGGCCCATCCCCTTATAGAGGTCTTTAATAATAATAATATCACGTTTAATTCAGGCAACACAATTACAAGCAGGCCGAAATTATTAATACCTTACACTATAAACAAAAAAAAGAAAGACTATTTTAGTGTATCCGCCTTGAAGCGTGTAGAGTCGGCTGGTAACCGTCCCCGAAACTTTCGATAGACGCGTTCGATAGATACCTACAACTTTTCGTGGACAGAAGTCCTACTTTATAAAAGTCTCCAGGTGATGGGTCAGCACTCTCTCTGCTCTTTGCTTGCGTTGGGACAATTATAGAGAACGCAACATTTAATTTCAAGTCTTAGGCCGTTTTCGCACTACGCGAAACCAACACAACATCAACACAACATAATGTTGTGACAACTCCAACCGCCATACTAATGTATGCGCCAATTTCTCACACACGAGGACAACACAACACCAACTAAGTATGGCGGTTGGAGTTGTCACAACATCATGTTGTGTTGATGTTGTGTTGGTTTCGCGTGGTGAGAAAACGACCTTACAGTGGCATAAAAACAAAAGAACATCCTTTTTCAAATTCCAAACCATTTGTCCCGTTCATAACGCGTTAGAACGGTTAGAAACGAGACTACAAAAGCCAATATTTGGGTTTCATCTCACATATAGGCTCCAAGCGATACCAATATCTACGTTACGGCAGACAAAAAATTAAAACAGTTCTTTCATGTCAGTCTGTCGATCACAAAAGCAATATCTGTTCGGACAAACTTCGAGTACGGAATGTTGCCGTGCGTTAGTTTTCAATGAATGTGTGTTTTTCACGATGCTAGAGTTAGGTTTTTCACCCAGTTTTCACCATACTATTTTTGCATAAAGTGAAACATGATTGAGTTATGAGTATTCTACTAATATTATAAATGACAACAAATTGTAAACAAACATGGCGATGAAAAAGAGTAACTGTCGAGTTTCTTGCCGGTTCTTCTCGGCAGATGACTGCATTCCGAAGCCGGTGGTAGAGTCACTCTGTAATTGACGATTCATAAATACTTGATACAAGTTTACATGAATAAAGAATATTTTGATTTTGATTTTAATGCGAAAGTCTGGATGTTTGTTACTCAATCACGCCTTAACGACTAAACGGATTTAGATGAAACACGTATATTTTGTAACCCGGATTAGGACATAGGCTACAAAATTCAACGGAAAATGTCTCGTTCCCGCGGGATATTTGAAAAAGAAATAACGCGAGGGTGAAACCGCGGGCGAAACGCTAGTATAAAATTTATACTGCGCTGCCAGACTGTAGGCTTATCTGATCTTCGAGCCTTTGGTTTTAGGTGTACTGGCTCCCACATTAACACTGCCGGAACACAGCCAGAGCTGTTATGGAGGCAGATTTGACCTGTGGGGGTTGCTAGCCAGTCGGACTCTGAATAAGTCCTACCACCAACCAGACCCAAGGCGGGAATCGAAATCGGCTTAGCCACTGTTCCACGGAGGCGGTCAACCTGTTTAACAAAGCTACATAAACAAAAATAAATGCATTCGGTATATCAGCTGTGTATATTATTAAGAACGGATACAGATATTATACAAGTACAGTTTTTTCTTAGTTGCGACGGAGTCATTGTTCACACGATTTTCACTCTATCAAGGTGGTGGTCTTACGACGGGGTTTCTGTAAACAAATAAAATCTATTGTTTAGACAAGTTTTATGTTATTCCTAATAATATTTATGACGTATATCATTTACTCCTACATTGATGATTTACTCATTGAATACGTAGTAGGATGTGAAAAAAATGTCTCATTATAAGCAGTGTGTTTAATAGAACTATCCTCACTACATACATATTATTAGATATAAAGACCTTTCTCATGATAATTACAATTTAATAAGCTTTTACATTATTCGGCAGTAAACATTACAAGCGCGGTAAATCTATCTGTCATCTCCCCGGCCAGTGCGGGGCACCGTACGCGGTGACCATAGTGATGTGTTAATCGAGTGGACCAATTATTCGCCTAACAGTATATAAAACTATCCTTACATCATTAATATTAAAAAATAATTATAAATAATTTAGTAACAAAATAAATTACAAAAATGCACTTCCTTGAAAATCCAGGACATGGACTTCAAACTTAACATTTGTACATCATAAAACCGACGTAAAGGAGTTTTTTTTCTTTCTGTGAATTTTTTATTTGATTTCGGTTTTTTTTTGAACCTATTGTTTAAAATAAAACTCGTATACGAGGAAAAAAGAAAAAAAATTATAGGTACTTACTGCACATACGGTGTATTGTAAGTAATCTTGTCCAAACGCCATGTTGGGAATTTTTTCGGTCTATATAGTTTTACGTTTGTATTTGGTCTCGGACTGAAAATAAAACAACTTAGCTTTTTAACTGATAGTAACCTGTATGGCATATTTAATTGACGGACGTTTATCACTAGCAAACTGAAAATCTTTCCTTGCGGACCTGCCATACTACTAAGGAAATGCTGTGCCAACTGTAAAACATAGTAGTTATATTACTTATAAAAGTCTATCACATATATATTTAAGGATAATATTTTATAAAAAAAAACCAAAAAATATATATATCAAAAGATGCAACCATGGAGTGCTTGTAGGGCTCGAAGTTTAGTAACCAATTAAATGGATTTCTAAAAATTAGCCTGGTTTTTCAAATGAGAGTTTTTTTAAACTATTTGTGTTTGTTTTCCGTGTTTCATTAATCATTAACATCGCATGTTAATAATGAATGAAACACGTACCTATTATTTTTTTATAATGTTATCATAAAAAACTTAGTACAATACAGTAAACAGCAGATTAATTTCTCAATTTCGTCAACTTCCCTTAATCTATCTATTCAATTGAATCTATTTCAATTGAACCTCTTACGGCCGGTTCACACAATGTCTCCGTTTTACTGTACCGTTTTATCGTGTACGTTTTTTTCGTCGATGGCGTATGTATTACTGTATACAGAATACTGTGCCATATGTGAAGTCGCTCATACAACTACATACGCCGTCGACGAAAACAAAACGTACACGATAAAACGGAACAGTAAAACGGAGACATGTGTGAACCGGCCGTTAGGAAGGTTAGGATACGTTGTTGATGACGTGTGATGTTCTGCTTACTGTATATGACTAAGCTTAAACTAACCTTCACGGGGACATAAATGGGAAAAACATGAAGTCCCTGCTAAGTCTTCTCGCTGTCTTCCTTTTTGGACGTAGTTTTTTCAAATTCAGTTTGCTCAAATTTAACTTTGGCAGTGTAAACTTGTTCAAATTCAGATTTAGACTGACATTGAATCTTACAAAACAAAAAAAGTTTTTCAAGATTTCTGGCGCAGAAAGTGTTAAATTAAAATGACGATACGAATATACTTACTTGGTATTTAAAAAGCCTTTCTCAATTTTTGGCGTTTTAAACCCCTTGGCGGCTAAAGTACGAAATTTTTTCTTCCTGAGGTGGGGGAAATGAGAAAAGTTTCGGTAAAATTAACGGTTAAATATTTCCTGCCATGATATAACGAAAGCTTTTGAACTGATTACAAAAAGAAAAAATATTTCACGGGAATATTTCATCCATGAAAAGAATGATGTAACATTTATTATAATAATTATTAGTATCCGATTCAAATGCTATTAGGATAATACCTTTTGGAACTAAGCGAAAAATGACGTCAACTACGCTTGTCCGTAACGTTAGCAACCAATAGCACGCATTTTTTATCTCTGTGTATGTAAGTCATCACTGTCGCGTAGCGCAACTCCAAAAGATATTATCCTAATAGCATTTGAACCGGATAGTAAACTATGTTCCATCTTCTGTGAATATCTTAGAAAACTCAGCTGTCAAAAAATATGTTTTAAAAGACAGGTTTTGTGCTTTGAAACTGTTTGATTTAGAGCCCTGCCTGCATATGGACGCCAAGGCCGCATCGTCGACTGCCGTATCCAAGTAGTTATTTTTGAAATGTATAGGACCTTCCTCACTTGACGACGGTTTGGCAACTTCGCCAATTTCGACATGTCCATACTATCTGACAGGACATATAGCCGGCGAACGTCCCCAAGACGTCCAAATGAGACAGGGCCAAACATTCTAATTAACACTACACCTTTTCTCATAACGTCCTTAAGTAATTAAAACTTTACAAAAACCACTTACTTTTGTGGATAGTGTATAGTGACTCCTCTAGGGGTCACTTTCTGCTTACAAGGACTATTGTTCCCACAAGGACATCCTCTCTGAGCCTTGAAAGTTGTATGGTAAGCCGGTATTGCCGTTACTCTGAAAATAAAAGGTAAATTCTGAACAACATTTCGTAGTTTGAACTCAAAAATTTAGGTACATTTTTGGGCAACATAAAGGCACCACGAAAACTTCATGGACTTTGATTTTTTAATTACAAAATATTATGTCGCAAGATCCAATATTTCTGGAATATTTAACATTGATGAATGAATGAATGAAACATCAAACTATACTAATAAGTCACAAAATCAATTCATATACATTATATATCTATACTAATATTATTAAGAGGAAAGATTTGATTGTTTGTTTGTTTGTATTGAATAGGCTCCGAAACTACTGAACCGATTTAAATAATTCTTTCACTGTTGTAAAGCTACACTATTCCCGGTAAACATAGGGTACTTTAGATCCCGGGAATGTGGGGGGAAGGGGGGGATAATTGGAAAAATAAATGGCGCGCGGGTAAAACCGCGGAGGCGACTGCAAGTCAAAAATAAATCTAACAAGTTTACTTACTCTCTTTTCTTGAATACCTTCCATTTCGGTTTCTCTGTTATCACGTATCGTAGATTCGATAGACTGAAATAATTTCATAATTAATTATTCATGAAAGCAATAATTAAACATCGAAAATATTCCTCAGTATTTACGGGTAACATTTATTAGTCACGCGGAAACGCATGAGAAAATGGTACGACTATAAAGCTATCATAGTTTGTTCTAAGAGGGCAGTATAATATTATGCTATCATTAGAAGCTAGATCGAAAGTATGGAAAACTAAATAGCTAAAACGATTCTCATACGTTGCCATCTAACCCCAAACTAAGCATATCCTAACGATAAATAAATTCAAAAGCACCTGGTCATCAAGATCAAGTACCTACTATCCGGTTCAAATGCATACCTTTTAGAATGGAGCGAAAAATGACTTCAACTGCGATTGTCTGTAACGTTAGCAACGCATAAAATTATCTGTGTGTGCAACTCCAAAAGATAATATCCTAATAGAATTTGAACCGGATAGTACAACGTTTGTGTCAGCCATCACATATAAAATGTAATGACCATTTAATGAGGGACCACATGTTATTATTTTATGTCGCTATGCCATGCTCAAGTCAAGGTACCTACGCTTTTTACACACTAAACTTTTTGTACTTTATAATATATTTTTGTATCATGATCTAATTCGTGGTAAGTCATGGGATTGTCATTTCAACTCCCTAACCTTTGACAGGGGAATTAGATTAAGACCATGGTAAGCATGCTGGTTTCCTATCGGTGTTTTCCATCACCGTCGAGACATAGCGTTAAATATTGAACAATCCGCCACACATGTATTGTGAAGCGAAGCTTGGATCCGCTCGGCTACCACAGCCTCTATGTTTGTTTTACTATAGTAAATAATAAAATTCACCGGGTTTTCGGCCAATGGGAACCGTTGTCTGTCTGTGGGGAGGTGAAACTGTTTGTAGTTGCCGCAGGACCCGATGCTTTGGCGAGTCGAGGGAATATCCTATATTTCCAGTAGAAGATTGATGAAAATATTTCAGTGTGCATCAAAAAATACTGAAATGTACATCAAAATAACTGATTGCACACCAAAGGTTAGGTTAGGTTAGCAATTCAGCATTTTTTGATGCACAATCAGTATATTTTGATGTGCAGTTAAATGCAACCCGTTGATATTAACTGACGCGTTGGTTTATGATAGAAATTAATAATGACGGATCTTAACAAGATAATTGCAATGTAGCGAGATATAAGAATGATCCCTTTAGGGACAGTTTCTTTACTGACAGATAAGTTCGCAATAAATTATCTGTAAGATAACTTAAAATGTATAAACTCTATTTTTAAGGAACAATAAAATGATAGTTGGAGAAATGTGCGGAGCCTATTGGATAAGTCACATGTGAAATAGTCTCGTAGCTCTGCCGTGTCAGGCGAATGTCAGTTAACTTAAGATACATGAGTTACGCGTAACAAGTGCTTTTCGTGGTTATTATGGGTCTTCTATCCCGTGTATAAAATATTATTTCATTATCTCTTACCGTTATCCCAAAAAATGCTTTAGAATAAATTACGATTGACTACGATATTATGGTTAAATACTGTATCTTAAGTTACAGACAACGCTTGACGAGTCGACAAGACGCGATTATGGCAAACTCAGTTAAGTATCTACTAAAATACATGACTTAGCCACGATAGACGGTCATATTTACTTATATTTATACTGTTATGGGGTTTTTACTAAGACTTATGCAACTACATAATATTTAGACTGATTTAGTAGACCGGTAGGTAATGTTTTTGTTGATAAATGAGAAAGAAATACATTTTAGTTTATTTGAATACCATTTCCAGTCTTGTCATAATATACTTGTTATTTGATTACACCTATGGTCCTAATTAAAATATGACTGATTAAAATTATGATTCTTGTTAAAACCTATTTTTATTCTACCTTTCTAAACAAAATAATGCAGAAATGCATGTATGGCAATATAATTTTTACTCAAACTGTCACGGCTAGGTCATGTATCTTAAGATACGGCCCTTCGCGTAACAAGATTTGTATGAAATTCCTATCACGCCTATCTCCGTTTTTGGAAAAAACACAGAAACAGATTCAACAAAAAAAAAAAATACATCACAATAATATGTACATCTTTACAATTCTAATGATATGAAATAAGTTTGGAAAAATCTTTTGAAACATAGTTATAATGGCAATAAATGCAAAAAAAACTTTAGGAGTCGTTTACTCAAAACTAGGTTTTTTGAGATAACGGAGATAGGCTTGTGCTGTCACATCGATTTTATGAATTTTCTACTTATGGTAAATCAAGGGAAATATCTACTACTGCTAATAGTAAAACGCTACGTAACTCATCTAATAGCTAAGATGCGATCAGGTAAAAACTGTCCCTCAAATATCTCTTTAAGTTCTGTCTCTATTAAATAATGATTAATTAGATTTTATCATCCTATTTGCAATGATTTACTCGTATAATATCTGGTCTTAGGCTTTAAAACATCGAGTAAATTTTTTAAAAATAATAATACGAGAGTATTCTCAGTTGCAGACTCTGGGATAAATGATTCAGCAAGTTCCATTTTAATACGAAAACACCCATCAATACGAACAACGTTGAAATCATCGCGCTCATGTATTTTTAATTTATTGCGTCCATTTGGCGGACGAATTATTATACGCATTGATTAAAATGCTTACCGAACGAAAATGTACTGGATAAATCTATATTTGGTTTCAGTAATCCGTTGCCAGGTGAATTTGTAAAGAGAGCATTGCATCAGATTAAGAAATAATCCATACTAACTAAATTAAAGATTCGAAGATTGATGAGGTCAGTGCAAAGTTGTTTAAATCATTGCAAATTCCAAGCGATTTTCCAGCGAAGGCATTTGAGAAATATATTATAAATAGGCATAAAATTATTCATAATAGTATTGTTTAAATTCATAAAAAGCCTTTTGGAAAATTGCTTGTTTGAAAATGGTTTCAATAATTTTAGGTACATATGAGAGTAACTCGTGAAACTCGTTCTAATATTGATTTCATTTACAAGTTCTCTTATATTTTCAATTGGTAGCACAAGTGTGCTGGCTCTTAATCACATGGTATAAGATGAATTATTAGTATATTTCTCCGGGGCTATAGTTTAACAAACTAGCAACCTTTCAGTTACACTGAAAACTTTTTACTAAAATAACATAACTTTAAGTGTTATTGACAAATACACACAGTTTCACCTTTTGTTGTTTTCTTTAAAAAAATACCGACAAACCAACAAAAAAGTGTTTTAATTACAATACAAAAATATATACTTAGTTTGGCTGGGGCTAGATGGCATTTGTTGACACAGGTCCAAGTTGTAATATTATCATTAATTTGTATTAACTTTGAATCAGGTTTAATTTAATATTTCTAAAAATACCTTTGCTGGAAACTCACTTGATAGGATGAGTAATAATGTATCAATATAAAATGTATTAAAACACAAAAAAAACATACAGCCCGAATTTGAGATCTCCTTTTGTTTGAACTTATGAAGATTGTAAAGCACGTGAATATTGTAAATACAACACCGCTCTTACTTAGTCAAACATAAGCCTATTATGTAATGTGTGAATGCAGGACATAAGCCCCCATCAGCGAAATCAAGTTATCGACACAATTATCTGACTAAAAAGCAACCCTTGCAAAAGGTGATCACAAAGCCGGGCTGTGTTCGAAAAACCCGACATAAACACATCATCATCATCATCCGTTGCTCGACACGGGAATTGAACCCGAGATCACAGTACTGACTCCGTGGTGTAGAGACCAAACAGTGGTCAATAGCCACAAGGCCGGCACTCCCAATCGGGTGTGACGGAGAAACCGGGGGAGTTTAGTGGGTAGTGGACGCTTTAGTTTCGAGTCCCACACACGGCCGCAGGTGGCAGCTAGGGTGCGTTAATCACCTAAACCGCAGTTTGGTGCATAAACGCATTCTCCTCCAAAAAAGAAGACCAAACAATTTGTAATTGGGTTTTCTATAATAATTATTTATATTAATCATAATCGTTTATTTGCGTAATGTGGTTACATTCGGTCTTAGTAAATAAATATAGTTCTCACATATTTACCCTGCAAGGGCGCAGCAAGCAAGATAATAATAATACTACAATCATAAATTTCTTACCTCGTGTTGCTTGTTGCTTCGTTAATTTTTCTCTTCAATTGACTGCTATTTATAATACCCATTAGTATATCTTTTACCTTCCCCGTTTTGGCTGATTCACTGCAACTAAAAAAGTAAAAAGACTTTGTTCCTTCCTAAGGAACAAATCTACGATAGTAGAAACCTTTTTAATTTTAATATAAGCCGGCTTATGTTTGGATCATAGTATGTTTTGTGAAATGTAAAAATTTAGCATCACATCCTATGGCAAATACTTTTTTAACTTTATTTTCGAAAAATGATTGATTTTGTTACATTTTAGATTTTTGAGCGTGAATGTGTCATGTCACAGTGACGTTTTAAATTCTTCTTTTTAGTTTATTAGCAAATAGTTTTTTGCAAGCAGTTCAATTTCATTAGGAAAGAAGTAATAAAATATACTACCTCCGTGGAACAATCGTTACTTCCAAAAATTATAGAGCTTGTGCTACACTGGATGTACAATAATCTTGGGTAACATAAAAGGTACTATAAAGTTATTGGCTTAATCACTCTTGCTGAGTGCAGATCGGTGTTTAAATACCAAATCTGTATTAAAATAAAAAAAAGAACATAATATTTGCTCGACCTGGGAATCGAATGCAAGACTTCAAGCTCACGGCCCAGAACTCAAACTATGATTAACGATGCCACATAAATCTATAAATGTACTTATTATTCGATTACATTACACAAAGGTCGAGATTTACATTAAAAACATCATAGACCATAAATAATTCTGAACAGACAAGACACGCGGTACAAAGTGTAAAGCGCTCCTGCCCAATTGGGTGAACTCTGCTTGTCTGAAATAAGACAAATAGTTGTAGTTCACAGCTGTCCGAAACCTCGTGATTTGTGTTGTTTTGCTCGTGATACTGTTTTGTATGAAGATTTCTGCTTGAAATTACACTATTTCAAATGCTCTAAGAATTTTAGTACACCAAAATTATGCTTCTGAAACGTCGTTCCGAGATTCGTAGAAAAGCAGTTTTATTTCGGGACGAATATCACATAGAAATTAAAATAATACATATTTTATTACACAACATCATAATATAGTATGTAATTATGTACAATGTTCTGAAGAAGGGAGTTGTTAGTTCTTGGAGAATGTCATCTACAATATTTAATTTTATTATTAATGCTAGATTCCTATCGATTGCACTATCAAACTCGATAGAAAGCTGTCATAAGCTTATTGTAAGTGATAAGTATTTATTGTTTTATATTGCAACTAGCCTTCCGCCCGCGGTTTCACCTGCGCGTAACTTCTTTTTTCAAATATTTCCCCCTTTCCCCCTACATTTCTGGGATTAAAAGTACCCTATGTTCACCGGGGATAGTGTAGCTATCCAACAGTGAAATAATTATTCAAATCGGTTCAGTAGTTTCGGAGCCTATTCGATTCAAACAAACAAACAAACAATCAAATCTTTCCTCTTTATAATATTATTAGTAATTAGTAATATTAGTAATTAGTATATTAGTATATGTAGATATTACTTTCTGCCTTTAAAAGTAGGATTTGTCTATTTGATTTATTTTTTAAGCTATATTATTAAAACCGGTTCAGTGACTCATTCAACAGTTATTGCGTGAATGGTTACAAAATTCCATTTTCTTTCTTCACAAACTTTAGTTTTAATAATATTAGTAAAAATCAGTTAACTTAAAATTAAAACAATCAAAACCTGTTATTATTACAATTAAGTGTTGCCTAACGGGGCATATCATAGCAACAACATTGGACCCAGAACGCAACCTTGCGTTACACCTACACATAATAGGAGCGGGACATAAAACAATATGATAATTGTTTTTCCTTGAAAACTCTGAAGGTCCACAGAGGTCGAACGCCTGACCCGCATAGCAACTAGGGCCAATCGGATATGGACCCAACCGTTATTGTCGGGCCACTTGATAAATTCGAGAGCCGACTGGAATTCTTATGGACGTATTCTTAGGACATAGCTTTTAATTGTTTCCTTTGGGCGGTTTCAGTGAGTGAATTTTGGACAAACTTGTTTTTATTTGTAAGACTTCTTTGAAGTGAGTCATTTAATTTTTTTCTTAAGTTTACTTTTGAAGTAATTTTTACCTAAACACAATTTACCACCAACCTAGTTCATACATGTTTTCGGAATAATAATATGACGTCATTAACTTTAGTCAAGGTGTAAAAATTCTCTACATGAAAAGATTTAAGCCAAAAGCTTGTTATTCAACAATAAACTTAGATAACTCATAATTTAAATAAATTACTATTATCTAGCCATTTTCAGAAGTTTTTGGGTGAACTTATTACTGGTAACTTCCGTCATTATTTAAAAACCCTCGACAGGGAACCGAACTAATATAATAAGGGTTGTATTTAACTGCACATCAAAAAATACTAATTGTGCATCAAAAAAATACTGAATTGCTAACCTAACCTAACCTTTGGTGTGCAATCAGTTATTTTGATGTACATTGCAGTATTTTTTTTATGTACTCACTTAAAAATATCCCATTTAATCACGTGTCTTGCCATCGCTGAGCTAAATCATTATACTTAATTTACTTAAAGCACTTTTATTTTCTGAACATTAATTGACTTTATAAACAATAAAGTCGTGATGTACAAAAATCAGCTTCCTCAAACAAAATATACAATATTGCCGACGAAAAGTTGTTAATTATTTTAATCAACTCATAAAGAGTTTCGTCCTTAATAAAATTAAATTAACGAAAATCCGAGGAAAGTCCTGTTCACATATTTTTATTAATCAACCGAATGTTTAGGCGTGGTGATTTTATTTACAATTCTGTAAGGTTATAGAAAAACCTTTTTATGTTTCAGCTTGAAGAAGCGACTTTATGTTAACACTTGAAATCAAAAGCTCCAAGATCTGATAAGCTGATAAGTGATCTGATAGTATGGCAGCATATGGAATGCCCTTTCGGTTCATGTGTTTCCTTCCTCTTACAATCCTGGGCTTTTTAGGTGGGGCGTGAAGCGGCATCTCAATTACAGGCCTTCAGGGTGAGGGTGACTGGCTGAATGGGTACTTTGTTCTATTGAGCCAGTCAACCTTTAATTTGTACCTTACATCATCTTACCATCAGGTGGAGGGAGGTCATCTTGATTGCTTTCATATAAAAAAATATTGAGCGACTCTTCTTGGTAAAGAGAGAGAAGAGTCTATTCATGGAATAAGCCGCTGAGAACACTAACATCAGGTGGGCTGCCGTGCGTGCCTGTCTGCTTAATGATAAATTATAAAAAATATACTGGGTGACTTTTTTTACCGTCAGGAAAATTTGCGTGTGATATAGATAAATGATATATGTGACTTGATTAGTTTAATTTAATTTTAAAATATTTTTGCGCATTTACTATGGCAAATCATGCTGTCGTCATCTATATCATTTACCTATCTCACGCGCAAATTTTCCTGACGGTAAAAAAAGTCATCCAGTATTATCACTATGGTTTTTTAAAATCTTAATGGCATTTATAATAAGTTAAAATGTTAATCTCACCTCATAAACAATCATTCGATATTCACGCGATTACTATTCAATAAAAAAAACTAAAATTCCATAACGGTAGACTTGCGATTTACCAACATCTGGTTTATTTATTTCATTCATTTCCAGAGTAAGGTTATACATGATAAATTGGCATGTTTGGATGATCTACCATAGTTAGAAGTTACGTCCATTTTTCAATTAATGTTATTTCTGCCGAACAGGTCGGCGCTCAACCCACTTGACGGTAAGCGGCTACGGTATTTCATTGATAAACACTTAATCAGGAGGCATTGCTGACTATACTGCCACTTATTAGGCTGCTCTGATATTCCAGCCTGCATTTCATATACTGGCTCTGGCATTAATATTGCTTGACAGCAGCCAAACGTATTATGGCAACAAACATCTGTGGGATAGCGGCTAGTCAGTTGGTCTCTAAAAATACGTTCATTCAAAAAATAAAACCTGGCCACTGGGCTTTTTTCATACAAACATGGTCACTTTAGCGTCTCATAGATAGAAAACCATTTGCAGCTGTGCAATGATTATTACGTCAATGGAGAGGCCAAAAACCCGATTAACAAATCACAGTTACAATAATTTACACTAACCGTTCAATTTTCTCAAAAAGGAAAAACAATAAACCGAACTCAACGCTCCATATATCCATATATGTATAAGTTGCGTTGTTAAAGTGACGTATGTATGAAAAAAGCCCAGTGGCCAGGTTTTATTGCCGGTGAGTTTATAAATAATTTTCAGGAATAAACAAGAGTAAGCTGAAAACTTCCACCCTAAACATGATTAGAATCACTCAATTAACAACGTCTAGAAAAACAAAAGACATCATACATTCTGACGGAACCCTTTCCCACGCATCCGAGACTCCCTATTATTTATACTTACCCGGTTTTCGTATAATTTCCTCACAAGTGCTTGTGAAATTACCCATCTCCCCACTCGGCGTGTTAATTTGTATAATTTTATTCATGCTAGCACATAAATAAGTGTCAGCCACCTGTCGTATTAATTTTGCAAATTTAATGGCACGCATTTTTAATCCGGTCTGTTAGGCTTGAGTGGAGTTGTTGGATTGTTTATTTTAATATAATATATTACGTTATGTTTTAATACATATATTATGTTATGAAATAATTGTTTTAAATATATTAGTGGTATGTATCCAAAGACTCTGTAGGAGGGTAAACTTTATAAAAGTGCAGATGATGTAATCTTAGTCAATTCTTATGACAGTACAGACTAGGTCACTTTTATTATCTTCAAAGTAAAGCTAAGAAGATAAGTTAATAAATAGTGAAAAAATATTTTATGTGTATTTAGATATAAAAATATAGCGTTAGATTAAAGTGTTTACGGATTTATGGTCAATGTTGTGTTCACCTATAGGCATTCATTCAAGCTTAAATGTTTTTCATACATTTGTTAACACATTTTATACTGTGTACACACATAGCTCACTATGCTGTTAGTGTACCTTTTAAAATAAATGAATAAAATTAATGTCTCACTGCAGAGCAAATAACTCGATCATTTAAATCAAGTTATAACAAAAATGATGGGTATAGATTTAATTTCCAGGCTTGTCATATTTGGATTGGCAAATACCAACCCAAGCTGCGTTAAAAAAACGGTTCAACCGTTAGATACTAGGTACAGTCGCCAGCACATAAGACTACCCAAATCAAATTTTCAGCTTTATTCACTTCACATAGAAGTTCTCTTTGAATTTGAGATTTTTAGACAAATTAGAGTAGATTGATCTGCTGCCTACACTGTACGTACAGTCATCGAACGAAGCGCAATAGCAAAATCTAATAATTCGGGCTTCTGCGGTACTCTCCCAAACGAGCAGAATTTGACTGACAGACAAGAACAGTCTATAGGCTCTAGCATACGTTATATTCATAATAATGTAATTAGTTTTTGCGATCCGTTGATCTGTGCCAGACACTGTAAATATTGTATGGCTTCAATCGGTTTTTTCAGCAACGTCAATTTTATTTCGCGACATTTGCGATGTCCCAATGAGTTAAACTGCCTAGATGCGACCTATTTCACTGATATAGATAAATGGTTAAATTTAATAACAGCACTGAGTAGGCTCTTTAGCCTGCTCTCCAAGCAGTTTGGCTCGCGTTTCTCTTTCACTCACGAGATTTGGGATCACTAATGAAGAATTCTCCGCGATTCCACCCGTGCGTAATTTCCTTTGTCAATTATCCCTCTCTTCCACCCACATTTCCGGGATCAAAAGTACCTATGTCACCCGGGGAAAGAGTAGCTTTTCCAATACAAACACACAAACAATCATTCTTTCCTCTGTATTAATTGTGATATAATATAATAGTGACTACTACGACTTTGACGAGCCACTTGGTGTAATGGTCGAGAAGTCGGCTATTACGCCAGAGGTCGCGGGTTCGATCCCCGCACGGTACAAACATTTGTGTGCATGAACATGTCTGTTTGTATAGGTCTGGGTGTTTCTATGTATAATATGTATGTATTTACAAAAAAAAAGTATACAAGTAATTGTTTATCCGTTGTCTAGCACCCAAAGCACAAGCTAATGCTTAGTTTGGGGCTAGATGGCGCTGTGTAAATAATGTCCAAAGATATTTATTTATTGTGTTTCGTCTGGTTTGTGAGAGTGCCGGAGGCCTACACCCCCCATACCCCCATAGGCCGGCAACGCATCAGCGATCTCTCTGGTGTTGCAGATGTCCATAGGCGGCGATGATTGCTTACCATCCCGTTGGCTCGTTTGCCGCCTCTGACATAAAAATATATATTAGTTTTGATTTGTCTCATCCAGTGTAACGGTGTAGTATATCCGTGTCCTTGCTCCAACAATGGCTCGTCAAATGTTACTGACGCGCGTGCCGCGATTGCTTTTGCTTCGTTGTTTCACTCAACGTTAAAATTACCTACACTTTGACGAAACGTCACACGTAATGACTGGGGCAGTTTTGTGTAATAAAGGAGTCCTGGATTTATTTTCTCAGTAACATTATTTGAGGACAATGTTTTTAAAAGAATAACTGTTTTACATTCTTACCAATGCAACTCGAAAACACCCCGGGTGTTTACGCTCGCAACTCTTTAATTCAAACTTCATCAATACCAACTATTTTACTCTATAACCCTCTCAATAGGGAGAAGAATCTTATTATGACCATAAATGCTCCTTTGGTGGGGAAAAACTTATGCGATTGCATTGCACTTCTACAAAAATTGGAAAAATAATAACAATTTTTGTTCACACTTTTAAGGTCGTTCAAAAATGTTACTAAATCTGAATCAAGAAGCTATTATTAAAATGTCTACGAGAGTAACTAAGTATTGGTTAGTTAGGTAATGTTTGATGTTTGCCAAAAATTTAAAATCAACCTAGGTATCATAATTAAATATACCAATGTCATTTTCAAAGCCAACCTAATCCATACACAAACATTTCAGACTTGGAAAATCTGTAAAGATTTCCAATCTCGACATCGCAAACCTCATTTTTCCAATAAGTTATCCAGACAAATACATTTGGCAAAGCAAACAAATCGTATGATGGGAATGTTGATGTGTAGATGTAGATGCTGTGTGTAGCTGGGTAATTTTGTTTGCCAAATAGAATGGAGACGAAACGCTAACTCGAGTCTAGTAAATGTATCGTTATAATTTGTGACCAACCTTTACGATTAACAAGCTACGCAGGATATATTTATTTTATTTCATATCAGAATCCACCAAAGGAACTAAACATTGTTAATTATAAAGCTGCCCTTACATCAATAAATACTCGTAAATGGTGGCGAAGTTGTAAATAATAATAAAAATAATAATAATAAAATTTGTTTATGTTCCACCACAATATTACATGTTTCCTTAACACTAATCTAAGGTAAAATGTATAGGTTAGACATCAATAGACATATGAGGAAAACACATAATATTTGGGAGGACTGGAGCCTAAACTAGGAAATTCCTGTATTTCAGGTCTCCAGGGCCTCCGCCCAGACCAAGTGCCTTAAAACTAGGGTTAAATAGTAATAACTAAGCTATGTGAAAAGATGTCTAGGATTAGGTAGCTACGTGCATTCCTGTAGACGATAAAAATGTATGTGTGTGTGTGTTAGAGAGAGTGTATGTAATTATGTTTAAGTGGGTGTTAGATCAGGTAAGTAATAGTTCTGTATCGTGGTAGGTAATTCAGATTTAGTAAAAAATTCTTGATTATAATTTTGCATTCGAATAGTATTTTAGGGTATATATTCAGAGCCGAGTTTATTTTGTTATACAAATGTTTAGAAAGGAATAAAGTCTGGCGCCGAAAGAAGATGGTGTTGTGTTTATCCATCTGGCAAACAGTACGCGGTCTACGTCTGTGAGTCTGTGCAGTTAGTAGGATAAAACCTATGCGTTTATGTTGACGCGTGGTAATTTGCAGGATGAACAGTTGTCTCACCGTCAATAACTCCGCATCCTTGTAAAGGATTTGTGTAGAGTAAAGGTAAGGTTTCCTAAGCATCACCTTTAGCAACGATCTCTGAGCTCGTTCCAATTTTATAATTTTTGTCTTACATGCCCCACCCCAGACTGGAATACAGTATATTAAAAGTGATTGTGCTAGGGCATAGTAAACAGTTTTTAATAATGGAGGTTTGAGTATATTTCTAAGCTTTCTAAATAACCAAACTAGTTTTCTCACGCGCGCAGACAAAAGATCAACATGAACATTCCACGACAGATTTTCGTCGAGGTGTACACCAAGATATTTGATTACATTAACTCTTTGTAATGTCGTGCACGAACATGTTGGTGACTTTGAGTTGGAGCACGCGTGTAGTTTCAAAGTAGTCTGGTTAGATTTGGGTTGGGTTGATTTATTGATAGAGAAGGTGATAAATTTTGATTTGTTTATGTTAAGTGTCAGAAGGTTTTTGTTAAGCCAGGAAGAAGTTAACAGAAGGCCTTGTTCCGCAGATGAGCGTACCTCAGCCCAAGTCTCTCCCCGAAATACCAGAGCTGTGTCATCGGCATATGAGATTATTTTGCCATTATGTAGTTTAAGTTGACAGAGCTCATTGATGTAAATCAGGAAAAGACTCGGGCCCAGGACACTCCCCTGCGGGACGCCACAGGTGACAGGGAGGGGATAGCTAGTGTGTTCACCGATTTTGACAGTCTGGCATCTATTTGTAAGAAAACTTTCAAACAGCCTCAAGGGTAACCCACGGATTCCAATCTGCTCTAGTTTTTTCAGAAGTATGTTAATTGAGACTGTGTCGAACGCCTTCGCCAGATCTAAAAAAACACCTATACATCTACGGCTTTTGTCTAAATTATCAGTAATATCGTTTGTCAGTTCAGCTATTGCGTCTTCTGTGAATTTATTTGGTTGAAAACCGAATTGCGAATCTGAAATAATTTTATTGTCCTGAAGATATGACCTCAAACGTTTGTTGATAAGTTTTTCTAGAAGCTTAGACAAGACAGGGAGCACAGAAATGGGGCGGTAGCTCCCGACACATTCCTTATTTCCACCTTTATGTATGGGGTGTATAATGGAGCGCTTGAACCCGTCTGGAAAGATTCCGTTATTTATTGACAGGTTAAATATGTGTGTCAAGATTGGGCTTATAGTGTCTTTGACTCGTTTTATAAAAGCCACCGGAATTCCATCCCAACCCACAGCGGATTCATTTTTCAGACTACCAATCAGAGACTTGATTTCGCTGTCATCCGTTTCCAGCATTACAAAGGAATTCATAAAGGGTGTACTAGTGTTTTTGCAATCAGTTTGTGTATGGGTTGAATTAGTTATATTATCAGCTAATTTTTGGCCAATGCTAGCAAAGTATTCATTTATTTGGTTGACAGATGACAGCGGGCCACTTTTGTTAAGGTTTAGAAGTTCTTCCGCTGGATTTTTATTTACTGTTGTATTGGTGAATTTCCTTATCATTTTCCAAGTATCTTTCGGGTTTTTACAGTTATTTATGGCCGAGCTTTCGTATTGTTCTTTTATCTTTTTTAGTAGGTCATTGCAAAAATTACGGTATCTGCGGTAGGACGTCGAGAGAATGTCGTTATCTGGTGATGCTTTTACTTGTTTATGGAGGGCGTCTCGATGGGTGATACACTTTAGTAGTCCTTTTGTTAGCCATGGTTTCAAAATATATTTTCTATTAGGGATCTTCCGAGTTTTTGTGTTAGAAGTTATCACATCTTGTATTATAGTGATGAGTGCATCGGTAGCTATATTTGGGTCATTGGTCATTAGGACGCTGCACGGTGTGGCGCCTAGAACAAGCTAGCTGGACAAAAACAACATTAACGATTCTGGAAACTGTTAATGAGGGTAATTAGAGTATGAGTTGCTAATCATAATTACAGGTAATGTTTTTTAAGAAATGTGTCAAAACATTCGCTATGAGGGTAAGTATATAAGATACTCGAGTAAAATGCATGGAATTAGTTGCATTGAAGCTTCTAATACGAAAATATTTTATGTGCACTCATTTGTTGTTAAGTTGTGAATTAGTGATGGATTTAATAACCAAGGGTAAGAAGTTTTTTTTAATATTATTATATTCAATATTGTTTAACGCGTTACCAAGAAAAATCGTGCGATTTAAAATATATTACTAAAAAAATCTTAAATTTGTACTTTAAAAGACGATAAGTAAAAATCCCCTCATTTCCCCGGGCTGTTTCTTTTATCAAACGAGAGATTCATCATTGTAGTTTTAAATGCATATATTTTTTTTTTGCCCGAATTTGCCCCTAATTTTTTTTTAAATTTTTTATAGGAGGCAGTTGTGCTGTATCGAAAATGGAGCTTTTTGAAGAGTGGGTGAAAACTTCCAGCGATGAAAGAAATGCTGCGCTTTTCAATTTTATTTTGACGAAACATGATCTGGGCAGCATATCGGAGCAGTCGTTGAAGGATATAAAGGCAGCTATTTCGAGATTTTCTGCGAAATTATCGGAGAAATGGGAAAATTCTCGTAGAACTCGGGATCGCTTTCTGACTTCGAATAAGTCTTGGCTAGAGGGTGATATAACGTTTCGTACGTTATACGACGACACTTCAGAGCCATCCACATCATCTTAACAACCCATGGCTGGCCCTGGAAGACCGACAGTGGACTTGCAAGATGCCACTTCCAAGACTAAACGTAGACGTGTTGACGATCTTATTCAATCCCGAAGTTCTGAAGAACTGCTCGCTGCTGCCGAGATATCTTCCCGACTATCAGGTACATACATATTGTTTAATATATACACATATATATACACATATTATATGTATGTAAATATTTCTTTATAATAGCTTTATCGTTTGATTACTTATACCTTTAAATTTAACTTCTGTTAATTACTTTCAGGGAAGAGAACTGTGGCCAGTCTGATCAGGACAGGGCGGATGTTATATAATCGTCTCTTCTGCCAATCGGGCAGCTATCTGAGGAAGCTCAGGAAGCTCGCAATAATGATTGCAGAAGATTTCGACAATACAATACCCGAAAGCAGTCACGTATTGCCACGAATACAGACTTGCTTAACATGTTACTCGTCACGTCTGATCCTGTAATTAACAGTCTCAGGGAGATTCCCAAAAAAAAAGACAGGTTCTCTTCCTTCTGAGGTTTTAGAATTAATTTTAGTGCCAACAACTACTAATTTAAATCCAGTTGATACGTTAAGTGTTGTATCTCATAAAGACTACACAGAAGAAGATTCTTCTGAAGAAGAATTGAGTGATAATGAGTAGGTTAATTTATTGTTTCCTTTTTTGTAATTTATTTAAATTTATTTGTGTACCTAGTGATAATAAATAAATATTTTTTTGAAAAAAAATTGATTTTATTTTTTCTCGTTAAAACTATACACTGCAAACAACTTAGATTTAAATAAACATAAATAACAAACACTTCAAAAGCTAAAAACATCGATAAATAATATTGTCCAGCTAGCTTGTACTAAGCGACACACTGTGCGCTGCTAAGGTCTGCGTTGATAAAGTCCTTAGCGGCATTATCCAAATTAGTTATGCTTTTATATACCACTTCATTGTCTCTTTTTTTTGTACGAACTAGATTTAATAGAACGGGGAAGTGGTCTGTTATATACGTGTTGATAACGAAGACCTGAGCTTTGTGATCTGATTTAAGGTTAACGTGATCCAAGTAAATGCCTGTATTATGTAACATCTCTTATGTACATAAATGATCTTATCAAGCAAATAAGGAGTTATTTTTATTTATGAATATATTATGTAGAATAAAACATTCAGACACAGGACAAAAGCAAGTGTTCACTACATGGTTGTCTGTTCTGGGTGGGATTCGAACCTACGACCCCTGAAAAGGGCTGGGATACTACCAAAGCTAGTTAATATAATGTTATATGAAAGAAAACAGTCAAATAAATATCGAATGAAAGTGAAATTATTTTAGTATGAAAAAAATATTATTTGCTTTAATAATACAGCTTGTCAAACAAAGTTTTAATAAAAGTTATGAATGTTTTTCATCGTCGTTGTTTGAACAATTTTCATTAATATACTTTCGTCTCTCAGTATTATTATTTACTAAGTTGGCTTCAGTTATTATATTACGTTGTACGTAAGGTCTCCACAGCTCAATTTTATTGTGTAGTCTGTGTTGTTGGCAGTGGAAAAAAACCACCTTTATGCTGCTAAAAATTTGGATGGATGAATGTGCCAGGCTGTGCCAGGCGTCAGATATTGTGGGTTAAATACACCCACATAAACCTGGCTTTTTCTTACTTTTTATATACGAAATAATTCCTGCATATACCAGGTGTTTTCTTTGGATAGATATTATATCTGTGCAGAGATAAAACCTGGCATATGTACCCATTCAGATTAGAGAAAATGGTACCAAAAAGCCTCTGCGTGTTGGCTTTGGCCCCACGCATGCTTCAAAGGACCGGGTCCCCATGGGCCCGAGATCTTAAATTGTACCTACATAATAATAATAGAAAATAGGTTCGGAAAAAAGGAAGAGAAGGAGATGAGGACCAGATAAAAAAGTCTAGTTTAAGGTATTCCATGACATAATTTAATTCTTGAAACTATAAATCCCTAAAATCAAAAGAACAAAGCTCTCACTGTGGCAACTTACGCAAGTTAAAAGACTTAAGAAAATACCTAACAGGCAAGAAAATTCACCCTTGACCCGCTTCTTACGTATCAGATCGAAGGCAATGTTTAAAAAACCGATGAAAAACAGCCTTCAATCAAAACTTGGAGAGTTTACGGATGCGTTCCAACATTCATCCCCATTCGAGAACTTTCTTATGATTGTGGACAGCGTTGTGTCAATGTCGATAGTTTTACCATCCTTGTCGATAAATTTTAGAATATGGTTAACGGAATAATATTTACTACTAGGCTTCCGCCCGCGGTTTCATCCGCGTAATTTCTTTTTTCAAATATTCCCCCCTTCCCCACATATTTCCGGGATCTAAAGTGCCCTATGTTCACCGGGGATAGTATAGCATTCCAACAGTGAAAAAAATATTCACATCGGTTTAGTAGTTTCAGAGCCTATTCAATACAAACAAACAAACAAACAATCAAAGCTTTCCTCTTTATAATATTAGTAAAGACTAACTGTACGATATATGTACAAGATTGTATCGGTATGTAATACAATAAGCAAATATTAATAGTTACCCGTTTTTTGCTTGAAATATATGGCCGGCAATGTACTTGTGACTCCATTTAATATTATGGGCGCGGCGGTGATTGCTTACCATCAGGTGAAGCGGTTGCTCGTTGCCTCCCTCTGATATGAAAAAAATATAATATTAAGGTCGTAACAACACATTACTTTTTTAGATTCACCTTTTAAGCTCTTCAAAATAAAAACCCCATCCAGTGAATTCCAGCTAAAAATATTTTTATCTGTTACCAAAACATCATCATATTGTGCACATCATTTAATTTATGTGTTCGTGAAATCATTATAATACACTCGGCGCTGGCTAGCCCGTTCTTTTGCCTGAACTTTGCTTGACACGCTACCGCGTGTCTAGATTTTTCAAACATTTCACTACAATAATAACTTTTCTTTTTATCGACACCTATCGATAGACACATCATTACTACGCTCTTGATACCTTATAAATCGAGTGCGATTTCTCTCTGGCAACGATTCCTTGAATCCTTCGAGGAGTATTTTGTAACCATTGATTATAACTTAGTCTTAAGAATAAAGGTATAATGTATTCTTTAGATTTAAGAGAAGTCTGTATGCATTCCTACAAAATTGACTGTGATAATTCGTTCTTTGATTTAAAAAGATTGGTGTAACTTTCAATTACAGTTTCATCACTATTATCATCAGCCTATATACTCGTACGTTCCCACTGCTGCTACACAGGCCTTATCTCCACTGTGAGATAGTGTGGGCCGTACTCCACCACGCTGGTTTAGTGCGGGTTGGTGGAGGGGTGCGTAAGGCAAGTGACCAACCTTAATGTCAGATGTTATCAAGCCGCCAAATAGCCTCTGCTTGACGACTAATATCTACATAGTAAATATAAGCCGGGACCAATAGCCTAACGTGCCTTCCGAAGCACGGAGACGCTCGAAATAAATGTCACTTAAATGTGATCAGAATGGCCACCCATCCATTAACCGACCGCGGCGTGGGTAGCTGGACTTTCGTTATCTCTAACGAAACACTGTCACAGCTGTGCCACGAGCGCCTCTCACCCAACATTACTACAAGAATAATAAATTAAACTGTTGTAAATATATCGTTTTAATAATAATCTCTTCTAGCCTTCATTATCTTCGTAGAACAGGGTTTTTAAAAATAAAATTTTCTTTGCCGTCGCGTGGAGGGCTCAGACAATAGGTGCACAAAGAGTCACTCGAGGCCACTTTGCGGAATACGCCTTTAAGCTAGCCTTCAACACAGATTCTTTATTCATGATACGAGTTAGTTTTAGATTTTGTGAAACAATAGAGGCTTTAAGTTTGTAAAGGAACATGACGGGTTTGTAAAAGCGATGAAGTTTCATGCAAGAATAGATACTCGTAGGATCGATAGGTTCTTTTTTTCCCTGGCTAGGTGTTTCAAGAGTTTACTACTTTTTTTTATACTAAGTCAGTTGGCAGACAGACACGCAGCCCACCTGATGGTAAGGCCACTGCGGCCTATTCCATTGAGGGACACTTCACCAGGAAGCGTCGCTCAATGTGCTGCCAGACTGTAGATTCATCTGATCTTCGAGCCTTCGATTTCAAGTGTACTGGCTCCCACACTGAAAAAATTGTGTTTGTGTGATGTGATATTTGGGAGGCAGAAAGTAGCATAAGGTACTTTTTACTCCCGAAACACACGTCCGTGGTTTGACTGCCTCCGTGGAACAGTGGCTTAGCCGCTCGGGTATAAAACCCGGAGGTCGTGGGTTCGATTCCCACCTAGGGTCTGGTTGGTGGTAGGACTTTTTCAGAGTCCGACTGGCTAGCTAACCCCCACAGGTGAAATCTGCCGCCATAACAGCTCCGACTGTGTTCCGGCAATATGAATGAGCTATTAACTTGAAATTAAAGGGTCGAAGATCAAACGAGCTTACAGTCTGGAAGCGACGCTTCGTAATGAAGTGTCCCTTAATGGAATAGACCGCAGTGACCGTTACCATCAGGTGGGCTGCGTTTCTGCCTGCCAACTGATGTGGTATAAAGAAAAACACCACATTCCCGAGGGTAATGTCGTATTGACCACGTGAAACCGCGGGCGAAAGGCTAGTGTAGTTAATATAAGAAAACCACTCATGTATGTTGAACAAACATTTCCAGTACAAAGGCATATCGATACCAGAAATATGAATTAACGTAAGGGACATTTTGGCGAAAATGAGTTATATATATCATTGGATTCAGAATTTTCTGCTCTATCGATTGGTGTTATTAAAAAAGTTCTATCGTTAAAAAAATGTCCCTTACAGTAACATTTTTTGGCCTGCGTAAAACGTTTTATGCCAAAAAAAAATGATGTAACAGACGTTTACATTTTTTTTTCTCTGAAAAATAAAGTAAGTCAATGGTGTTAAAAATTTACACCCTTACCTTGTCCCTTACTTTAATTCGTGATTAGAGTTTTTTAAGAATTTAATTTAACCCCAGTTAAAGATACCCTAAATGACACCGACGAACGGTGAAGATGGTGATGACAGCTGATAATGATAACTAGATAAAATACTAAATAGAAAAAGTTACATATTCTAACCACTTCAATTTCACTATTAAAAAAGTTTAATTTACCAATAGTTATATTATCATCATAATCTGTCTGCCCATTCCTAATTATTTAATCTTGTAATCTATGTATATAAAAGAAAGTGGTGTTAGTTACACTATTTATAACTCAAGAACGGATGAACCGATTTGGCTGAAAATTGGTGAAGAGGTAGCTTCGAACCAGGATACGGACATAGGATCCTTTGATGGGGGAAAGGGGGGGATAATTAAAAAAAAATACGCGCGCGTGAAACCGCGAGGCAACCCTAGTAATATATATTTCTAATATTAATATGAATATCACTTATATTTTTTTATTTATTCATCTTTCAGACAAATAATATTTTTCCATCTGTCTTTCATTAATTTTTTTTAAATTTAATTTCTGATTTTAAAGCCAAGGATACGTAATTATTAAAACTACAGAGTTTGTTAAAGGACTCTTAATTATAAGAGATCATAAAGTCAAATTATTATTTTTAATTGATAAGTAAAAGGTGTCTAAAACTGCTAATAATTTAGGACATTTATTTAAACATTGTTACTTTTAGAACATTTATTTAAACTCAACAAAAAGTTTAATAGACTGATTAGTTTTTTTGAATTTATAATAATTACGCAGATATGAAAGTCGAACATAAAAAAAAAATATTAATAATAAATCGTTTTATTTTTGTCTCCCTAAATTTCATTTAAATCTGCGATAGCTAGGCTGAAACTAACATTTAATCATGCAAATAACCTATTTGCATGGTATTATAATACTCTAAATTTAGTATATTATAATCTATAGTTACCTCAAATTGCAACATTGTAAAGTCCTTTACAATAGAATTTCGTATAATTTTCTATTTCTCTTGCTGCTTACGTTATGCTTGACGGTTTACAAATAAAATATTAGCAACGTAAGGTACAACAAAACGTATTTTTTTAATGTAAGGGACATGCTATTTCTTAAACCACTGGGTATTTCTAAATTATTCGTTCATAGCATGAAAGAAGAGAAAATTCTAAGAAACTTTGCTCTAGACACAATTAAAATTGAAGCAGACAGTAAAAAGTTATAGAGAGATTTCAATTTTTTTTATCGTTTTTTGGCTCTCCTGAAAAACAGTGTTTTGTCCCTTACGTTAATTCATATTTCTGGTATCGATATTTTGTCCGCACCAAATTGAAACACCCATCTCACCGTCCACTACGAAACGAGTGCGCAATAAAATCTGCAACTTTAATTTTGTAATCATCCTACAAATAATTTAATTTATACGGCTCTTGAAACATTCCGTGCTGATTTATTATGCTTTTCACTTGATTAAATAGCTGATCGAATAATTCCCAAGGCAAGTTTTGGTTCGATGTTAAATAATTTTATTGGAAAATTTTTGTTTCGTATGGGAAAAGTTTGGACCGGTTTGGTTGAATTTAACATTATTGTTATTTATCGTATCATTCCCTAAGGGATGGTCAATTTGAAGCTTTCCGTAATGTTTTACTCATCACCAAAGCGATTTAAACTGCTGCCAATGATTAACCATCAGGTTATAGAGAGAGAGTTTTTAATAGGTAGTCCCCTTTCCCGTTCTAAAACTTGGCTCGGAGTGGAAAAAATTTAAGCGTTTCAAACAATGTTCAGAGTATCCCTGCTTTGTTGTTTCAGTCATACTGCAGCTAAATTAAGAACCTTGTACCTTGATATATGACTAGACTTCCCTTTAAACTCGTTTTTAACACACCTTGAGGGGTGAATGTCCAAAAACCCCTTCTTAGTCGGAACTTACACTATAGGTACCCCTGTCCTAGATTTCAAATTTGAATTTTTAGCCTCTTTTTAACCCCCTTGGGCGGTTGAATGTCCAAAAAAAACCCTTCTTAGCGGGTATTTACGCATACCTACTTTAAGAATCTTTGTACAACATTTCAAGTTCCTAGGTCTTGTAGCTTCTGCTGGGCGTTGATTGTCAGTCAGTCAGTCCATTTTCTCTTTTAAATACTTTAAATATTGGCTCGGCTGCTATCTTTTTAAAGGAGAAAATCTCCTGCAGAGCATAGTACCTCTTATGGATGGTCCTAACCAGTTTCACCACCAATAGATAACTATTAAATCAATCTATCAAATCACTTTTTTGAAAGTTGAAATTAAAGACGTACTGCGTGGAATTTATCTGACTGATAAAATAATCTCATATTTTATTCGACAGCAGTGATACTTAAAGTTGGCTCTTAAAGTTTGACAGGAAAAATCACCCATATCAATTTCTAACAACACACGTACTTTTGGCCAAAGTTTGGACCAAACTTGGCCGCTTGTTTAGGCCATGGTTACTGTCGCGACTCCACATGAGGGTAAATGATAAACAATGTTTAGGTATACGGGCCCGTATGTCATACGGGTGCGATAAAGGGAGGGTCCTTTTTTATACGTCCACTGTTATAATGTTAATAGGGCTCCCTTGGGGAAGCGGGTTCAACACAGAATCTTTGTATTCGATGAAGGGAAGAGTGGACAGTCGAGTTACATAAAAGGACTTTCGGTTTTCGTAGACTTGTTTTACGAGACCAAAAAGTAATTTATTATCATATTATTTTCTACCTAGGTATGTGTTATGAAAGTTTGTAGGGGTTTTGCTAAAAACCTAATTTTAGTTTTTTTAAGCAATAAACTTGTGGCAGTTTCTCTCAGATTTGCAACATTAAATACCCTTTAATTACAAACATTTTTGCAAATGGCAGAAGACGCTAACTAACAACATGGATTAATATCAAATTCTGCATCGCGCAAGCAAAGTCCGAGTTACTTTCGCATTCTTATTTTTAAGAAGCTCAGAATTTCCATGTGGAGCAGTGTTACAGGAACCAGCAAAGCCTTCGCTTCTTTACCATAAAATGCTTTTTTAACCCGTTACGTACGTGAAAAACTGTCCAAATTCCCGACTCAGGAATTCAACCCAAGACCCTGAGACCATGGCCATTACTAAAACCACTAGACCATCGAGGCGTTAATGTAGCAGAGTAATGATGATATACAGACTAAATTCCAGTATACAGTTACCAACCGTCTGACTCCTGTTTCTAGATAATAATTCAGCCAGATTGATAGATTGACACATTACAATATCATAATAGGTTGCGCATGAATATGTCAGTATGGCATTACTGTTGGATAGCACGCATACTAATCTTGATACGCCATACCTTGTGATTCTGGCAACTGATATCTTATGCTTGTCATAGATTAACGACATTATATTGGTTTGATTGTACCTACACACAATATGTTTCTAAGAGAAAGGATTCCTGATTTTTATTACACATTAGCGGTCGCTTTCGCTGTTTAACTATCCCCCTCTTTCCGGGATAAAAAGTATCCTATGTTAATTTCCTGGTTCTAAGCTACCTCTCCACCATTTTTCAGCCAAATCGGTTCATCCGTTCTTGAGTTATAAATAGTGTAACTAACACCACTTTCTTTTATATATATAGATTTTCTTCGACTTTTCTTTGACGACTATTTGATTATATGGTTAAGATGTCAGCTGTTATGCCAGCAGAGGTTACGGGTTCGACCGACGGGCACGATACAAACACGTTTGGCTGTATTGTATTGGACTGGGTGTTTATGTAATGTATGTTTTTAAATAAAAAAAAAAATTCAAGCATAATATATACATGGCAATGGTAACCATTTACCATCAGGCAGGTCGTATGCTTAAGCTCGTGTCTATAAAAAAGTATGTTTTTTATTTAATTTTTAACTGTACAACATTTTCTTGCAAAAACCTAAAGGAGTAATTAATATATATTTTCGGATTAGCCCTTAACCAGTCAATGGTCTTATAAAGTAATTATTAGACTAAACTTTAAAACCTCGATGCCCTCGATGGGTCAAATTTCAATTTTGGTGAAAGTTCAATTTGGTGAAAGGTCAATCCAATGAAAATCAATAGTGAAGACGAAAAGCTATTTTAAAAACGCATAGTTTTAAGGTGTTACGAAAAAAAAAACAGATACCTTCTGCTTGTATAATCGTTAATCTTTGCCATTTCCTGCAACATCCGATACCAATCCATCTTGTTTATATGGAAATACGCGATCCATCACAAAACCAAAAACTTATACCGACGTTAAAACAAAAGTACGAGTTTCCTATCAAAATACCCATTATGGTGATCATCCCACTTATTTCTTATTTCTTAATGTTTTTTATCATAATGCTGATTATGTTTCCTATCCACCGCCTGTCTTGAGTTCACGTTTGCCATCTGTTATATTTAAATCGGCTTGAGTGGCTTTAGAGATCTGTAGTTCGATTAAAAAACAGGAGGCAGTTGGAAATTTTGGTTGGTGGTAGGACTTTTTCAGAGCTAGCTAGCTACCACCCCCACGTGTAAAATCTGCCGCCATAACAGCTTTGTTTGTGTTCCGGCAGTATTAATATAGGAGCCAGTACACTTAAAATCAAAGGCTAGAAGATCAGATGAGCCTACAGTCTGGCAGCACCATTGAGCGATGCTTCCTGATGAAGTGTCCCTCAATGGAATAGGCTGCAGTGACCGCTTAACATCAGTTGGGCTACGTGTGTGTCTGCCAACTGATGTGGTATAAAAAAAGCTGTTTAAATATCTCACTGCAGGACAAAGGCCTTCGTCATTGAAATCAAGTCAGCGCTCAAATTATCGGTACTGGCATAGCAAGGATATACCCTCTTTTTATTCTAAAATAATGCTGTATATTTATTTATTTATAAAAACTTTATTGACCACACAAATTGGGTACAAAAGGCGGTCTTAACGCTAAAAGCATTCTCTACCAGTCAACCATAACATAGTTCCCATAAAATAATGTCTATTTTTTTCACATCGTAACTTCGTCGCTATCCCGTTGCCGTTTTGTTTTAATATCACCGTCCCGAGAGATACCTAATGGCGTAGTCTATGTCTATAGCAAAGATCAAAATCGGTTCAGTAGTTTAGGTGCGCGAGCATAAGTGACGGAAAGACGAACAAAGCTACTTTCTTACATAATATAATATTAAAATGGATATCATATAAAATTAGTATACAGAACCATATCATTAAACTAAGTACATACCTGTTTTTTGTACAGACTCTTATCGTAATGCGTTTCGAAGTCTGAATAAGTTTGCTTTTATTTTAGCGATAAATTATTACAACTTCATTTTGACATCAAAAAAAACTTAAAACGTACTATTGCAAAAACGAGAATTTAAATTTTGACATAATACTGCACTTAAGGGTATCGAATTTGTATGAGATGTTAATGTTTTATTCACCGTTGAAAAGGGGCTAAAAAGGAACCAGATTTTTATTAGGCAATGAGAAATGGTTTAATCACCACGCTTGCCAAATGTAAGTGGGTCATACAAAGAAATGTCTCAGTTGTTACTAAATATATAAATCTGTCGCCTGTCCACAAACTAAACATCTATGGGTACCAGACAACGGTTAGATATTACATAAATACAGTTCTTTGAGAAAATACATATACATTTTACACAAAAAAAACACCTATTAAATTAAATAGACATTTTAATGCATTCAATGACTTATACGCAAAGATCTAACTTGCGGTCTCTATTGTAATATCTGTACAATTACACCCATCCAGACACCAAAAATTTAGAATTAGTTAAATCTACGAACTGATTTGGCATAACCTTAGGGTGAACTTTGGAATCTATAAATGCGTACTCATTCGAAGAATTGGCTGACATCGTAGATGCGGGTTGAGAGCTGGCATAGCGCTCATTGGAGAACAAAGGTTTGGCAGCCATTGAATGGTTCATCTAGGACAACCATTCATCTGACGTTTGTGTTTATTCTGTGATGGTAAGCGGCGACTAGGGCCTTTTTCATTGACTCTGAGGGACTATTAACCAGGAAGCTCAATATCATATATATATGTTAGTGGTAGGGCTTTTTTAGAGTCCGACTGGCTAGCTACCACCCCCACAGGTGAAATCTGCCGCCATAACAGCTCTGCCTGTGTTCCGGCAATATGAATGTGGGAGTCAGTATACTTGAAATCAAAGGCTCGAAGATCAGATGAGTCTACAGTCTGGCAGCACATTGAGCGACGCTTCCTGATGAAGTGTCCCTCAATGGAATAGGCCGCAGTGACCGCTTACCATCAGGTGGGCTGCGTGCCTGTCTGCCAACTGAAGTTGTATAAAAAAAAAATGAGCGATGCTTGGTTTAATATGGAGAGCCAAATGGTTTTGGAAGGCTGAAACCTATGAATTTTTCTGTGCGTATTTACCATTAGCTCAACAGTGACAGAATTAAAGTGCAAGCGGAGGCTTCCGGCGACTGGGACCATAATCAACTGGGACCGCGGTCCCAGTTGCCGGATCGTACCCTGACAGATCAGCACAAAATACTTGGAGAAAGATGTAGAAGATGCTGCATTTATCGGCTTACTGTGTCGGCTTATCACCATGTTGGTCGCTTGCCTTTCTGCCAACTGGTACATAAAAAAATCGTTACCAACCGACCTCATTTCATTGTTAGGAATGAGAAAGCGAGTCTATAGCTACAAGTCTGACGCAGCACAAAGCGTCCGTCGACGACCATCGACAAAGCACTGCGTCGTGTCGCGCAAAAACGCTGGCGGCGTGGCGACGAACTGGCGATGCGATAGCCTATCGACAAATGACAGCTAAAATGCTGCTGTTGTTAACCAAACAATTTTCCATGCGGTATGTAAATCATGCATCATATTTTATATTTTAATGATTGGTATATAATAGTTTGGAGCACTGATTAACTGTTTTTATGCACATTTAGCAAAACTATCGTTTCATATCGATAAATATTATACGGCAGTTAGATAGATAGATACTCTTTATGCACAAAACACTTTAGGACAAATATGTAACATATAAAACTGTACCATATAAGCGGACTAATCGCTAATAGCAATTATATTTCTGCTAAATCCTTTGTAAGCGAAATCCTATTTTACGTTTCGTTTTTTGATCAAAATATTATATTTTGGTAGGCCCAAGGTCAGAGATAAACATATGAATTGTCGATTAATTTAACAAATTAAACAAAGGCATCAAATGTGCAAACAAACCACCTGATGTTATGTGATCGCCGTCGACTATGGACATTTGCAATACCATAGGCAATAAAAATGTTTTTATTGCCTATGGTATTTTATGGCATAAGCTCTTTTAATGAGGATGGTCATATGCTATTTGAAACACTGCTAAAAGTAATTTGAAAATTTGGTTGTGCTTGCCAGAAAATGTTGCGATAAACGAACATTTATAAAAAACCAAAATAGAAATGGTGGTAATAAAATTAAATGGCCTGTCAAGAAACACAAAAGTAAAATTCAGCAGCTCGAATAAGTTCTAACAACTCCTTAGAGCACTCTCCGTAATATCACCATTGCATAGGGAATGTAGAGTGAATCTATTCGTAACTACATCTCTACGCAATTCCAAAGCAACATTTTAGGCCGCTTCGATCTTCTGCTATGTGTGTACACGCAATAATTCTATGCGCATATATTTGTCATGGCAAGCGAGCCAGTGTTGCAGTCCTAATAAACACTAGTATGACACAATTGGACTACCGCCTAGACTATTAAATAAAACATATGGGTTCTCTCGTCTTCGCATCAAGTATTCTACTAGGTACGGATAATAGAATACGTATGCTTTTGCATTTAGATAATAAGTCTACAATAACTTTTAATGCAAAAGAAAGTCTAACCGTCTTCATGGAACAATGGTAAAGCTAATTGATTCTTAAAATCTGGTTGTCATAGGTTTGTGGGTCGATGGGACTCATAGTCCAATTAGCTAGCTACCCAATCACGGTGAAATCTGCCTGAAAAAAATATATCTGTCAACTGAACCTTTTTGACTACTGTATACTTTGGTATACTTGTAATCAGGCATCAAGCTAATTATATCCAGATAAAGATTAAAGAAACAAAAATAATATATTTTATTTAATAGTTTGCCAGCAAAGTAACATTGTCTCATCTTAATCACTTAACGAAGTATCATGTCCCTACGGGAAAAAAGCATGACAGTATGTATCAAATGTTTTTTTTTCGGAGGAAAATGCGTTTTTGTTCCCTTAACACACGCTAGCTAGTGTTATTTTTTATGTCAGAAGCGGCAAACGAGCCAGCGGGTCTCCTGATGGAAAGCAATCACCATCCCTATGGATCCCTATGGCAGATGTCTATACATCTGCTACACCAGAGGGATCGCTAATGCGTTGCCGGCCTTTTAAGAGTGTGGGCCTCTGGTACTCTTACAAACCAGACAAAACACATTAGTAGTCACTAATATTTCACGCCGGTCTTATGTGAGAGGGTAGTACTTCCCCGGACGAGCCGGTCCATTCGTATCTGTAAAACAGCATGGCTCTACAACTACAAAAATTTATTATTTAGACTCGGTAAATCGTTTCACTGCTCACTAAGCTCCCCCGGTTTCTCCTTTACACTCGAGAATCTAGCCAATGCCCGCTTTGTGGCTTGACCATGTATCATTTGCCTGTCTGCCAACAAAATCTAGACTTTTTTGCTAAACCCAAGTCATATCTTAGTGTCGGATAGAAATAGCAGAGAGCGCGTCTGTCCTTGTCATCGAGTGAGATATACGCTCGAAACTTCCCGAATGCGCTAACTTATAATGCCGTATTGGCGCGGAGCCAGACTGGCTAATTTAAAAATACGGGTAAGCGCGAATTGCTTGGTAGTTGGGTGGATTAATTCCGTTTAGGATGGTACGAGTTTTAGCGACTAATTGCGTTTTACAACTAGACAGCGGGACTGACCGCATTTAAGTTTAATTCAGAATGGGGAATTAAAAAATAGAATAAATTTTGGTAAATGGTATTTTTTGTCTAGCTGTCAAATGGCAGTAAGTATGCTCAATGTGTGGTTGTTGGTTCAAATCGCACCCTGGACAAACATTCAGAGCATATTTTGTGTTTGTCCTGTGTCAGGATATATCTAAGTACATGTTTGTGGTAACTTCGTTTCCCACAAAAATGGGTATGAACCCATACTAACAGTGCTCGAGCTTCTCAGTTTGGGGTCAGATCAATGTGGAATGCATTTAAGCACATCCTGCGCCACGGCGGTGGCTGAGGGGGTTAGGGGGCAACTCGTCCCAGTCCGGGGGGTGTGGGACTCTCGCACTACCCACTAAACCCCATCGGGTCCCTCATGGTCGCATTGGTAGCGCAGCCCGGTGCCAGGATGGTGCCTATTGACCGGGCAGATTTTTTTTTCAAACAACCCTAATCTGTCAAAAATCTTAATCAAAATAGAAATCGATAGACATTAAACTAAGAATTAATGATTGTAGAATTTTAACTGTATATTGATGTGGTGCTTTACCCTTTTTTTTCGGAGGAGAATGCGTTTATGCACCATAACCGCAGGCTAGCTAGACCTGCGGCCGTGTGTGGGACTCAAGACTAAAGCGTTCACTACCCACAAAACTCCCCCGGTTTCCCCTTCACACTCGATAGGGAGAAGCCGGTGTCAGCCTTGTGGCTATTGGCCAGCCCATGTACTGCTCTACCTCTTAGTGTAATTTATTTTGTGTCAAATATTGTAAAAAATAAAACACAGGCACTTACAATACCTAGTCACTGCAAACATAGATATTCAAAGTTCACCGTAGCACAGCCATGAAATTAGCACCACAGCGAAACCATAACCCGTGAACTGATGGCGACGCGCCATAACTTACGTCGGCGGCAGAATCAGCGTATTTATCGCTGTTTTATGGTGGAGATAAATTTATTTTTATTGGTTTTTTGTCTGGCTCACCATGGCGCGTTTTACGGTCAGCACACCGTGGAATTTTGTATGACTTTAAAGTGAGGTTTTATGATGGCGATTTCGTACGTGCGGAGTTTGATTGGATTTTGGACACTTCCCTTGTTGATTTTGTAGCTTATGTATTTGTGCACCCCCACAGGTGAAATCTGCCGCCATAACATCTCTGGCTGTATTTCAGCAATATTAATGTGGGAGCCAGTACACTTGAAATATGTGGCTCGAAGATCAGATGAGCCACAGACGAAAGGCGGGAATCGAACCCACGTCCTCTGGGTTTTATACTCGAGCGGCTTAGCCACTGTTTCACGGAGGCGGTCAAACTCAAAAATCCTAATGGAAAGTTTATTTTCCTTCAAACGCAATGTTCAAACCGAACTGTTTCCTTATGAAACCACATTTAACCTACGGCTTTCACGTGAGACCCAAGGGTACTGTCTAAGAGAAATTTACCCTTTGATTTTTTTGTAAGGTTTATTCTCTTTGGCTTTCAAGGAAATCCTTTGAGGCTGTTTGTTGTGATCTTATTGGTAGGAACGGTATTATGTTTATGTAATTGTCTGTCTTATGTTGAAGAAACACACGTGTATTTTTTCCCTGTTGTTAATGAAATAATTGAATGTTATTTCGCTCCGGGAAAATGTTTACCCGCTTTTGTGATTCTTGTTTTTTCTTTTTATGAAACGACTTTTGTTTTTGGATAAACAATGAAATTAAGTAAATAAGGAAAGTAATACATCAAGAAACAGCTAAAAAAATAAGAGAGACTAAAGTATGAGTTTACACAAAAATAATAAATGTGTCGATGGCGCATTAAAATTTAGTAGTGACCCGGCCTTATGCGCTAGGGGTCGTGGGTTCGAATTCCAACTGCCTTCGCGGAACAGTGGCTAAGCCGCTCGAGTATAATAACCCGGAGGTCGTGGATTCGATTCCCGCCTTGGGTGTGGTTGGTGGTAAGACTTTTTCAGAGTCCGACTGGCTAGTTACCACCTCCACAGGTGAAATCTGCTGCCATAACAGTTCTGGCTGTGTTCCGACAATATTAATGTGGAAGCCAGTATACTTGAAATAAAGGGCTCTAAGATGAGATGAGTCTACAGTCTGGCAGCACATTGGGTGACGCTTCCTGGTCATGTGTCCCTCAATGGAATAGGCCGCTTACCATCAGGCGGGCTACGTGTCTGTCTGCAAACTGACTTAGTATAAAAAATAATAATAATATCAATGGTTATGTCGTTGTCCAATATTGATTTATTTATTTATACACCTACGCAAGAACTAATGAAAATTAAATAAAGTTATATTTGTCTCATAATATGTACTTGCTGACTGTTCAGCGGACAAATATAATAAATTAATTCACAACAACTTTGCAGACGGTTTTAGCAAATACATTTACTAAAGTTAATAGTAATAGTTTGGTAAAATGTAATTGTCTGAGGGTTTAACGTGTTAAAGCTAAAGTGAGAAGTTTCAACTACGAGTAATACATTTCTAAATAGGATCATTTTCAGACTCATGGTCTAATGGTTTAGGTACCGGGCCGAGACATCTGGGTCCTGAGTTCAATTCGCGGGCCTAGCTTTGTGTCAGTTTTTCCAAACTCTGCTCGGGTTTGTGATCACCAATACAGGTTTTTAATAAGCAATGTTGCGCTTAGCAACTTAATACATAAATAAATTTTGCAGGAAATTTCTTAAAAGTAACATAATTTATGTTTATAGTATAACGTGGTTAAAAGCAAAATTGCTTATTAAAAAATCTGTGTTTTGTTTATTACGCATGCAAAAATAATAGGCTAACTAATAGAATTATGTTTTAAGTTGTAATACAAGTCCCATATTTAATGGTTTTTGTGTTCAAATCAATCACAAGATTAGTAGGTACATTGAGCTGTGATAGCCGAGTAGAAAACGTCACTTTCACATGCAAGAGGTATGTAGATAGTTCAACACTCGGCACGCACCTATGGAATTTTGTATGTGTGCCGCAGGGATATGATAAAAACAGGGATTTGGTCAATTCCCTAAGAGATTTGATCAAACCACGGAGGATGTTACAATATCAACACGATTCTATCATTTCTCTAAACAAATCTAGTGATTTGAACAAATCTGCGACATGAGGTGTGTATTTAACCACTGGCTCGGCGATGACGGAAAACATCATGAGGAAAACTGCATCGTCGAATGACTGTGTAGCCATAATTAAATTGGTCTGGTTTCCCTGTGTCGACGAGCCATTTGGTGTAATGGTCGAGAAGTCGCCTATTACACCAGAGGTCGCGGGTTCGATCCCCGCACGGTACAAACATTTGTGTGCATGAACATGTCTGTTTGTATCGGTCTGGGTGTTTCTATGTATAATATGTATGTATTTACAAAAAAAAAAAGTATATAAGTAATGTTTATCCGTTGTCTAGCATCCATAGCACAAGCTATGCTTAGTTTGGGGCTAGATGGCGCTGTGTGAATAATGTCTAGGGATATTTATTATTATTATTATGTAGGTACATCTTCAGATCTCGGGCCCATGGGGACCCGGTCCTTTGAAGCATGCGTGGGGCCAAAGCCAACACGCAGAGGCTTTTTGGTACCATTTTATCTAATGAGTAATGGGTACATCTGCCGGGTTTTATCTCTGCATAGTTTACGTGCGTGTGAAACCGCGAAAGTAGTTGAAATTTTAATATTTTGTGACTGTATTCGATAATACAACACAGAAGTATAATATAATTGAAAAAATATTTAAAATCGAGAATCTATCCAAAGACAACACCCGGCAGATGCAGGAACTATTGCAGAAATAAAAAATAAAAGAACCAGGTTTATGTAGGTGTTTTTCGATGGACTGGTTACTGGGCTATTGCTTGAGACTACGGACGTCTGCCACGAAAAATGTCTCAAAATTTTATCACTGGCAGATTATAATTTTTTAGGATTTTTTTGAATGGTCGTGGCGTTAGGGGCACCATTATCGAAAAAAAACGTGGCGAGGAAAGGGTTAATAACTGGACTTCCCAAATTCTGAATTTTGGTGCAAGCTTACCCTGATTAGTTCGGAAAAAAAAAGATTTTTTTTTAGCCTACCTGATCTAAGCGGTCACGCCGCACTTTTTTGTTAATGCAATGTGTAACAAAAATTTACGAACACGAACTCCGGGTTTTTATACCCAAGCGGTTTAGCCAGTGTTCCATATTAGGACAAAGAAGTCATAGTATAGTAGGAAATCATATTTTTGCTTCTTTGATAAAGATTTCATAAATTAAACGTAAACAATATACATCCTGCATAGATGGTTGATTGTAACTATTAGCCGCTGTAGCCGTTTGCAAACATTATACTTCCTTTCAAATGAAACTCATACATTTATAAGTCATTGGTTTTATTGTTACCACGCATCAACACCGATCAACTCAACGGTGTAATAATATAAATACTTTTAGATGTCATCCTCCATAGTTTGGGTACATCTTTTGATTCCCACTATCGAATTGGCCATGTAATGGGTCCTTTATAGGTTGAGGCTTGCTTTTGGTGTCTGAAATAACAAAAAAGTCTGTTATTAATCCTAGATCAGTTGCCTATCGTCAAGTCGGCATGATGCGATCGATTAGATCAAGTCGAATTGACCGTGTGTGGGCGTGGATTGGTATGACAAAAAGACTTGACATGCCAATCCACGCCTACACACGGTCAATTCGACTTGATCCAATCGATCGCCAGCATTAGTTTGAATGCTATGTCGTCATTAAATGTTTTCTTCTTTCTTTTCTTTTAAAGGCTTTTATGTATTAATAGGCTGGTGAATAGCCACCAAGTTAGGCACTATCTCATCTCTTCGGGTTATGTAGGGAAAACTAAGCTTTTTTAAGTGTCATAGAATAAGAATAAATATTCTTATATTATGTATGTACTTACAAATTTCGATGTCATCTTGATCATCCTTCTTATTGAATGAGACTGAAAATATTTTTTATAAGTAAGCAAAATTCATAATGGAATTGTTTTTCCTAACAATTTGATATTTTGCACATTTTTCTCTACATTATATTTATTTATACCGATATCATATTATTGGTCATGTACCGAGATATAAGAATAATTGCTATTTTTTATCTTATTTATAATATTTTAAAGAGGAAAGATTTTTGATTGTTTGTTTGTATTGAATAGGCTCCAAAAGTGCTGAGCCGATATGGAAAATTCTTTCACTATTGGAATAATACACTATTCCCGGGTGACATAGGGTACTTTTGATTCCGGAAATTTGGGGAAAAAGGGGGATAATTGACAAAAGATATTACTGGCGGGTGAAACCGCGAAGGCGACCCCTAGTTCAATATAAAAAAATGCAAACTATATACGTTTCGTTTTCGTTTACGTTTAGTTTCTTTCAGCACTTCTTCTCAACAGGCCACATCAAAATGCTGGCAGGCATAAATAATTGTCGTACAAAAGCTTAAAAAAACTATTTGCAGAATAAATAGTTTCACTTCATTGTAGGCGGAGAGTGGTGTGTGTAGGCCTCCCATTACCCTGAAAATGGAGGGCTTTCCTAATAAGTTCCTTGTTATTGTATAGAAGGCATCGTGGGAAGTTTATCAGACCCTTGACACCCACGATGAAACAAAAGCTACAAGCAACTCTTCCTTTTAAGTAGAATGACAGTAAAATTAAATTAGCTAGAAAATTTCTTAATTTGTGCCATTTTTTTTTTCAGAAGAGAATCCTTTTGGTGACCGTAATCGCAGGCTAGCTAGACTTTCGGCCGTATGTGGGACGATTTCATAGAAAAAGGGCGACAAATAAACAATATACTATTGCGTTCCGTTTTCTGAGTGGGAGTGCGAAGGCCCGATCCCCTCTCCTTCGTCTCCCTCTTTTCGAAGGCGGGTAACGCATTTTAGACTTAGTCGCAGGTGTCTGACGGCAATGGTTTTAATAGCCAAAGCTTGAACCTGTCTCAATCTTGTGGGAAGGGGAAGCCTAGGAAGTTTAGTGGGTAGTTCTATATACAGCCGTAATGGTGCCTAAACGCATTGTCCTGCGAAAAAAAGAGGCAAGTGAACACTCACAAACAGTGGGCTGTAGTGTAACCAGAACACTTCGTAATGCTTAGAGGCAGTGGGCAGTGGTTTTCACTTACCATCCTGTCACATTTGCCCGTATGCCTTCCAAAGAAAGTGTCTTTGCCCAGTGACCGCTTACCATCAGGCGACAATTCATAAAAAAATATGTTTTCTTTTGTCTCTGGTATTTAAGCTCCAGATAGAGCTTAAGAAGACGAAACGGGGTTTTAATAGTAGATTGTTAACCAAGGGCTCTGTATGACATCAATTGCATACGAGGTTTTTGGCGCTCGAGCGCAGCGAGGGCGCTAATTAGCCCGAGTATACAATTGATGCTTACACCCGAGGTAAACACTCTGCTTTACATATCGATTGTGAGGTAAGTAAAAAAACTTAACTTTTGAGAAAGAACTCCAAAACACGAAAAAAATTACTTTCGCGCCTATCTAGTCGACTGCCTTTTTTACTCTTCACGATTTTATGGCACGCAAGCGCGGCAAATCGTGCTGGCCAGTTTGATTTTTAAATAAATTTCAACTGATATACCTACAGTGTGACTGCGAAACAAAAAGTTCGATATTTAAAATAAAATCTTCATAAATTCTAATAAAAATTGTCTCGATTCCGATTCGAGTAAATAAGATACCTAGAAAAAAAATATATTAACTTTTTAAAAATATTCTTCTTGATGTCTTGCAGTATGAGTATGTACATATGACAGTTCTTTTTTCAAATTCCAAAACCTATGTTGTAATGCTGTAATGTTAACATTACATGGTAGGTTTTGATCTATGCTGTAATGATATCCATACACCCCGGCATTCAGGGAAGTAAGCGACTACTTACAGAGCAAGAGATATGTAAAAATATATGTAAATACATTATGTTTCTTTTACCTGCGTCACTTCCAGGAACAATGTTTCTGGGCGTGTACGCTCCATATTCCGATCCAATACAGAAGTGTTGTCCAGGTGGTGCACTCATAACACACAACTTATTTTCCCTATATGGTACTGACATCTGAAAAAAATGTATCTTGTTATATATCTTTTATATACTAGATCAGCTGTTGGCAGACAGACTCACATCCGACTTGATGGTAAGCTTCTACTGCGGCCTATTCCATTGAGGAACATTATATTAGAAGCGTCGTTCAGTGTGCTTCAACACTGTAGGCTCCTCTGTTCTTTAATCCTTTAATATAAGAGTGCTGGCTACTACAATAACATAACTGGAACACAGCCAGTGATGTTATGGCGGTAGATTTCACCTGTGGTTCAGAACTAATAAAACAGTTCTATTACCAACCAAACTTCACCTCCGGGTTGCATACACAGAGATCTTAATCATAGCCAGTTGAAAACAACGAAATTGTTACAAGTACAAAATGAAAACAAAAAAAAAACAGACAGAACAAACACAAAATGTTCGTCACATAAATGTTAGTTCTGGGTGGTATTCGCACCCACGACCTGTGGTGCACATGGCTGGATCCAAATACGCCATCAATCAATTATGTCATACATTATACATAAAAAATTACATAGCACTGGCTTACTTCATCTCCATTATTTTTGCGTTTTTTAAGTTTTTCATTATTTTTATTTTTCTCATCTGAACCATAAAAATAATCATGGGCCATTTTTTTGTGAATCTGTAAATTTAAAATCATGTTACATCCTTTGCACCAGAGGGTTTTAGAATAGAACAGAATATAATATATTTATTTGATTCTTATCACAATCACATTTCACAATAATTGAAGACATACATTGTTATTACATATTATTATAAATTGATAGTGACTAAAAACCAAATTGGCGTTCACTCAGCATGACGTGTCAAGGTGAGGGCAAGCCCAAGCCAAGACGCTGGTTTTCAGTGAACACCAGTCAGTGAGAGAAGCGTCATCGGTCACCATAAAAATTAATTTAAAATATAACATAAAATAACACCAGTAAAAACAAAATCGACAATATTATACAACTTTACATAATTCAATAAAAAGAATAACAATAAATAAAACAACAGCAAAAAAGGAATAAAAAATTAGAAAAAAAAAATTAAGAATACTAAAATAATCCAAAATATAACATTATAATTATTCACAAGCAGAACATTCAAATATTTAAACACAATCAGGAATCAGATGTCAAAAGTAAAATAAGCAAATAATTAATGAACAACAAATTATAAACAAATGAATAATTAAATCGCCTAAATAATTTGTCCTCGTCGTATCTTTATGTGTGTATGTGTGAGAGAGCGTGAGTATATTATTATGTCAGTCTATGTGTGTTTGTAGATCGGCAGTGCACTGCCCTTTTAGTGGGTATAGCCTGAATTCCTTTATGTTAAATACGTAAGAGTAAGAAAACGCCAATACTTTATAACCCCGTTGTTTCCCCCAGGTGACGGACGGGTATTTAGGCAAAAGCATCATCATAATTCTCCTGCCCTTATCCCACGCTAAGTAGGCTCGGTGCAACACGTTTTCCCCTTCCACGCATTCCTATCAGCCGTCAATTCTACATACATCTTTCATCATTCATTTAGGCAAAAGCATCATCATCATTTTTATGCCTCAGTATGAACACTAGCCTGCGTTTATGGTGCCTAAACGCATTCTCTTCCGGAAAAAAGGTGTGAAGCGTTTCCTGACTGAAAAAATTGAAATCATAGGGTTTTGAAACTTTTGAATTCAAGTGCGGGTCGAAAAAAAATTGTGTCGAATTCGCCGAACACGGTAATTAAGCCAGTGCCAAACATTGTTAATGGCTTAATATAAATGACGGAGGCTTATGCCCCTTTTTTCAGAGGAGAATTCGTTTAGGCACAATAACTGCTAGCCTGCGTCCGTGCGTGGGGATCGAGACTATAGCGTTCCATTACCCATTAAACTCCCCTATTGATACATGTGGCTAATAACTAGCCCATCTCCGGATACCCCGAATCGAGCGGCCTCAAGTCGGGGTAGCGCCTAGAGCTGAAACCCGATAAACTATGTAACCCCCAGACGTGGCTCGGGCGACCTGTGCAATGCGGGCGTTGCAGTGTGGGACATTAATAGGCTGAAACTTTATGTACATTATATAAATATGTATTATCGTTCGCGTTAGAGGCGCTCGTGGCGCAGCTTTGACGGTGGTTCGTTAGCTATAACGAAAGTAAAGCTACCCACGTCGCGGTCGGTTAATGAATGGGTGACCATTCTGACCACATTAAGACATTTATTTCGAGCGTCTCCGTGCTTCGGAAGGCACGTTAAGCTGTGGGTCCCGGCTGATATTTACTATAATATAGATATTAGTCGTCAAGCCATTTGGTGGCTTGATAACATCTGATATCAAGGTTTGCCACCTGCCTTACGCACCCCTTCACCAACACGCACTGAGCCCGCGTGGTGGAGTATGGCCCAAACTATTATCACAATTGAGATAAAGCCCGTGTGTCCCAGCAGTGGGAACGGTATTATGGGCTGATGACGATGATGAAGATGATAAATATTCAATTAATTAGTGATCAATACAGACCTTTTTGTCACCATTAGTGCCTGATATATTAAAATACACCAATACTATCAGTATCCATAGCTGTAGAGCCTGCATTTTCTATTTAGGCAAGACCGTAATTAAAATTGGTAAAAAATTTGAGAACGTAAGTAGTTGATTTAAATTAGCTATTTTCGCGTGCACCGCGTGAAATTTCTAATTAGTTACTTTTTTACAAGAATAGAATTAGTGGATTCATGTAGACATTGATTTGTTCATGTACGTTATTATAGAACAACAAATCTCCACATTTTTGTTAATTGAAAATAGTGTTTTTGAAGTATAGGTACCTAAACGCATTCTGTCAGTTTAGGCCTTTTGTCCACCGCCGCCGTCACCGGGCCGTCACCGAGATCGAGATAACGGCGCCGAGGTAGCGGTAATCACATTTACTACAGTCGTTTGTCCACCGCACGCCCGTCACCTGAGCGCGCCGTCATCTTGAAATTGGTCAGAAATAAAATCGGTTCTCGGTGACAGCCCGGTGACGGCGGCGGTGGACAAGCTCTCTTAGCCAGTGTCCGAAAAGTCTTGGAACCGTCTAGAACTATATAGCAATATTTATTTATTTATTTATTTAATAAGGTACACCAACAGCATATATACACAACACATAAAATATAAATTCAGTCTTAAATTCTAGTACATATGCCTATTATAGGCGTACACAGCATTCAAGGTGACAAGTAACAACATAATATTATACTTTAATGTAACAAACTTTTAATTAAAATAAAATAAAAAAGAAGAAGTTAAAAAAGAAAACAAAAAATGCTATTTAAAAGTTTAGCCGAGTCCCTGATTATGAGCCAGGGAATCCGCCATAATCCTTCTGAATTTGGGTAGATTATGATGGAAAATGTCTGCAACCATTGTAAGATTGTCGTTATATTGGCTGCAACATCTAGCGATAGGAGCATGGCGGCCCAGATTGCTCTTACAAACAGTTAATATTGTGTTATATACATTTTATATTCTTTACTTTTAATTCGATTTGCTAATGAAGACATATTGTTACTTCTTTGATAAGGATTTCATAAATTAAACGACATTAATGCTTCGTTGGTTACTAGATGGTTACTCGTCGGTTATGGTCGTGGAAACTTAGCTAAAGACAAATTATTATTTACCAAATAAAACATCAGAATTATTTAAGTCATTGGTTTTATTACTACCGCATCAACACCGATCGACTCAACGGTGTAATAATATATGTACATACTTCTAGATATCATCCTTCAAAGTCTGGGTACATCTCTTGATTACCACTATCGACGTGGCCATGTAGTGCGTCCTTTACAGGCTGAGGCTTGCTTTTGGTGTCTGAAATAACAAAAAAGTTTATTTCTTTATTCTAGTGCAGTTGGCAGACCGGCACACGGCCCACTTGATGGTAAGCGGCCACTGCGGCCATTGAAGGACATTTCACTAGGAAACGTCGTCGTACTAATCTACTTCTGTTTCTTTTTTCATCATAATAATGAATATTTTGCCATCACATTCCTTCTGGGTGTAGAGTTGAACCGAGGGAGCACAGGGTGTCGAAATGCTGGTAGATTTAAAAAATACGTGAAAAGGAATTTAGTTATGAATCAAGGTGGAAAAAAAACTTTCATGACCGAGATTTATGTTTGTAAGTTATGTTGACTACCTGAAAAGATCTGCACTCAAAGTTCTTTTAAGTATCATAGAATGAAGATATTGAGTACTTACAAATTTCGCTTTCTTCTTGATCATCCTCCTGATTGAATGGAACTGAAAGTTTATATAATAACCACAATTATATGTAAGTTCTTTTTTTAATAATGGACAATTTTGCCTTGTGATAATTTAATATTACATAAAAAAATGACCGTAGTTCGTATCACACCTGTGTGGTGTCAAGATGATTTTGAAGTATATGGTGCCTAAACGCAGCCCAAAAGAATTTTTTTGGAGTAGAATGCAATAGATGGCAAATAGCTCATAGACAATTGGCAGTAGTGTTCACTTACCATCAGGTTACACTTGCCCGTAAGTCTTCTCATTTATAAAAAATAATAATTATGTATATCTGTTTTTTTACCTGCGTCACCTCCAATAATAGGAACAGTGTTTTTGGGCTCGAAGGCTTTATATTCGCTTCCATAACAGTATTCTTGTCCAGGTGGTGGACTCACCACACATATCCTTATTGTCCTATATGGTACTGACGTCTGAAAAAAAATTGTTATGCATCATTTTGTTATGCTGGATCAGCTGTTGGCAGACAAGCACATATCCCATTTGATGGTAATCTTATACTGCGGCCTATTCCATTAAAGGACACTTAAAAATTAGAAGCGTCGTTCAATTTGCTGCAACACTGTATGGTCCTCTGGTCTTCGAACCTTTAATATAAGAGTGCTGATTCCAACATTAACATTACTGGGACACAACAAGAAATATTTTGGCGGCAGATTTCACCTGTGGTTCAGAACTAAAAAACTAGTTCTACTACCAACCAAACTCAAGGCAGGAATTGAAAAACGCGCAACCTCCGGGTTGCATACCCAGAGGTCTTCAAGGGCTCGTAGGCATAGAGGATCGTAGGCAATCAAAGACAACGAAATTATTACAATAATTATGAAGTGAATACAAAAAAAAATAGACACAGAACAAACACAAATATTGCTTACTTCATCTCCGTTATTATCACCGTAGTTCAGTTTTTTATTAATTTTATTTTTCTCTTCTGAATCATAATAATAATTGTGGGACACTTTGGTGGGGATCTGGAAATTTTAAATCGTTTTACTACCTTAGCAAAATGTGTACACCAGAGGGTTTTAGTGGTTATAGCCTGAATTATTTAATCTTGAATTCGAAAGCACAAATGGCATGATGAAGTGAGAAAACGCGAATACTTTTTTGTTAGATTTTTAAACCCCGTTACTACCCCCAGGTGATGGGTATATAAGCAAAAACATCATCATCATTTTTATGTCCCATTATGTAGGGTCGGCGCAGATGATTTTGTCCTTCCACTCACTCCTATTAAGTAGTTATCAAAGCTACATATTACATTCTCATTCATACTTCCCGGACTTGCTTCATAATTTTCGCCACCCGGAATAACCCTGGATAAGACATCCCTTGTCCACTTCCCATAAGAGGCAGGTACAGGCACTATTCCTTTGAGGCACGCCCTAACCCTATCACACAATATCACATCTTTCACCCTAAGAGCGTTTGTCCACCACCGCCGTCACCGTCGGCACGTCACCGAAAAACAAGCCGTTTCTCCGGCGTACGTCCGTCACCCGAGCGCCGTCATCCCGGGCGCTGAGATGTCGAGTAGATCGGCGTGACCGCTAGAACGTGCCCGAGATTTTGACGGACCGATGTGCCGGCACGTACAAACACATTCAAAACACGTTTGTCTTGTCCACACACTGCCGTCATGTTAGCTCGGTACTACGAGTGACAGCTGGAACAAACTAAACGCCGAGATCGGTCGCGGTGGACAAACGATCGCCGTCACGTCATCTTGAAATCGGTCAGAATAAACTCGGTTCTCGGTGACGGCGGCGGTGGACAAACAGCCTTATTATGTTGCTATTATTACGGCAAAAGTTTTATGGTATTTCACCAGCATGACAGTAAATACCCTTGTGTGTTCTTTTGAGTATAGATTTTACCCCAAAAAAAATATAAAATTATATAATAGCAAACAAATAAGCGGACACCGGCACTAGGCTGGGAAATCGCTAGGACGAAGAAGATAATATACTCGTAATAGCAAACAAAACTTACACGGTCGTTATTCTTGCCCTGCTTCTTTTGACCCTTTAATTTGAATACAACTTCTTCTTCTTTGTTGTCGGAGTAGTTGTAATAATCATCATCCTGTAGTAATTTTTAAGTAATAAAAAAATGTACATTATACATATAAATATTATCGTTAGCGTTAGAGGCGCTCGTGGCACAGCTGTGACAGCGGTTCGTAAGCGATAACTGGTTAATGGATGGGTGACCATTCTGACCACATTTAGTGACATTTGTTTCGAGCATCTCCGTGCTTCGGTCCCGGCTGATATTTACTTTATTATAGATATTAGTCGTCAAGCCTAGTCAGAGGCCATTTTGCGGCTTGGTCACTTGCCTTACGCACTCGCACCCCTCCACCAACCCGAACAGGGCCCGTCTAGTGGAGTATGGCTCACACTATCTCATAATTGAGATAAGGTCTGTGTGTCCCAGCAGTGGGAACGGTATTTATGATGATAGATATTATATTAATTAGTTATCAATACATACCTTATTGCCATAAGTGCCTGATATATTAAAATACACCAATGTTAAAAGTATCCATAGCTGTAGGGCCTGCATTTTCTGTCTATTGTGCAAGACTGTAATTAAAATTGGTGAAAATTTGGGAACAAAGTTGATTTGAATTACCCATTTTCGCGTGAAATTTCTAATTAAAAACAAGAATAGATTTAGTGGATTCATGTATACACCTGATTTGTACATGTACGTTATTATAGAACAACAAATCTCTACATATTTGGTAATAGAAAATTGTGTTTTTGAAGTATACGTACCTAAACGCATTCTGTCAGAAATTAAGCCTGTGTCCGAAAAGTCTTAGAACTAGGACAATGTAACAGAATCGTATTATATTATATTCTTTACTTTTAATTCTTTCTATTTAATAATAAAAGGGTTGATTGAAATGATAAAACACGCAGCCCACCTGTGGAAAGGGGCCCTGCGGCCTATTTCATTGAGGGACACTTCACTAGGAAGCGTAGCTCAATTTGCTGACAGACTGGTAAGTATGATCTTCGAGCCTTTGATTTCAAATATACCTACTGGCTCCCACATTAATACTGCCAGAACATAGCCAGATAAGAAAATGTATCGGTACGTCAACTACTAATTAGGATTTGATCTAGGCATTAATAATTAAGATGTAATAGAATACCTTATAAATAATTCGCTTTCAGGTCAAAATCAAATATATTTATTCTGAATCTCAACGGTACATAATACTTATCTACGTAAACTCTTTACCCGATATAAATTATATCTTAGCTTTGATTCAAGAACTTTTTTTTCCATTTTGAAGGTTCTGGCAAAAAATCAGAGAATGCATTTACACATTAATACCCACTCCGTTGGTGGTTGGGGTGGGGATATGTGGGACTCTCCCGCTGCCTCATCCAGCCTTAGGTTGGATGAGGCATCAGCAGGGGAACTACCCACTAAACTCCATGTACTTCCTCATTCAGCCTGTGTGTGCGTTAAAATAGACAAGGTTTATGTGTGTTACATAGCCATGGACCATTCTAAAGTGCGTACAGATTAAGTAACATTGTTATATAACATGTTTTTTATAACACGTAATAAAATTATCTGACATTATTTTCCAACAAAACATTTAATACTGAAAAATGTTATAATTATAACATGTTATGTTATATGATCTGTACTCACCTTAACGCAACTAAAGGTGAACTTCAGTTCTTATCTTTTCTTTTTTTTTTCTAAACTACTGAATGGGTTGATTAAAATGATAAAGAAAACTATTTTATTATTTTATTTGCTTTATTCCATGAGGTTGATTTCAGGTCGACAAAGAAGATACAAAACTACACTGTTAAGACCTCATTTTCCGAACCTGATTCGCTGGCGAAGTGCTTCTGAAACAAACAAAATTATTAATAATTTAAACATATATAATTTTTTTTCACCTAACAACATCTCGCAACATAAAACTATCAGACAAAAGTATGAGCCTATTTATGTCCCATTCAAGACCTTCTCCATCTTTAAAATTAAGTCATTGCTTCAATTATAGGTACTAGCTTAATCACCACGCTTGCCAAATAATGCGATTTGGTGACCACAAATTGAGACCACGAACAGAGTTGTTCGAAAAAATTTACAGATCTTTTTCTCGATCCGGGAATAGACATCGAGGTCACGGTCAAGTACCCATTTCTCAGAGAAAAATTGATTCATAAGCAATATTTTAGTCTTCATTTATCAACAATAAATCTCTCAATATACTTACAACGTTAGGTATTTATGCTAGAAATAAAAATCATGTACCGTTTTAAATAAAGAAATCCTACCACAAAAAGATAAAGTATTCGGCTGTTTAAAATGTCACGCCACAATGTACAAGAAGATAAAACCTATTCGGGATCTTTGAAGTCAATTTAGACTACTTTACTGCGTGAAAGAAGAATAAACAAATTAATTTAGTAAAGGTAGAGCCATGCTATTTTACAGTACGAATGGGCCGGCTCGTCCGGGAAAGTACCACCCTCTCACATAACACCAGCGTAAAATAATAGTGACTACTATTGTGTTTCGTCTGGTTTGTGGGAGTGCCGGAGGCCCACACCCCCCCCCCCGCTTAAAAGGCCGGCAATGCATCAGCGATCCCTCTGGTGTTGCAGATGTCCATGGGCGGCGGTGATTGCTCACCATCAGGCGACCTTGACATAAAAAAAAGTTGCCTATTATGTCCTTTTCTTAGATGCATTAGAAGTATGTTTCAAATTTCATCAAAACCGGATCAGTGGTTTAAATGTGAAAGCGTGACGTACAGACAGACAGAGTTACTGAGTTACTTTCGTATGTATTTGTTATATTAGTATGGAATGTGTTATTTGCTTTTATGACATATTTATATGTAAGTTATGGAACTCTTTGATTTGGTTTAAGTGGAATCATTAGAAAACCATGCAAAATAATGATTACATTCAAAAATGTAATTTTAATTAATATTTATTACCTTGGCCGTTGTCTCCGTTGTTGCGTGCCGCATTCTAAAAATAATGAAATTTAATTTATGTTTATGTTGACATTATTAGAGACATTATAGTAATTTGTGAAAAAGTCTGGCTGTAGAAATAGTAATGTTGGCGGTCAAAAGTAATGAAGAAAAATATCCCCCTATCAAAAACGAAAAGACTATTGTAGCCTATTAGAATTGACTACGTGCTGACTCAAAGAAAAGAAGAAAAATAGTAACTATTTCCTTTTTTATAATAGCATTTTATAATAAAAATAAAAATAGCATAATATGTCATTGGACATATACACAATAAAATCTCACTACTAAATTTTACTTTTTTTTAATTATTGTCCGTAACAGAGAAATATTATCTACCATCTATCTATCCACTTACGTATCCACCATATCCGCCAAATCCACTTCCGTAGTCACCGTCGAAAAAGTCGGTAGCACCCTTGACAAAAAAAAAATTGACGATTAGGCATAGCAAGATTCCTAGAAAAATGTCTAAAAACATTTTTTTTTTTCAAACAGTATTTTTTTTAAATTACCGTCATTCTGGGTAACTTTGAATTGCGGTTTAACTTTGAAGAGAATTGTAAAAAAGATTTTATAATTTCATACATGGTAACTTCTCGATGTATATCAATATCAAAAATACGTAAAACGGATCGCCAAAATGTTTTACTATTATAAGAGAATTAAAAAAATTATTTGTAGTAATTATAAAATAGAATTATGATAACACAATTTTTTTTATTTTAAATGATAAGTCACTTAAATATTATCCACCATTTTCATAAATTGTATGTCCACCAATCTGTCTACTTACGTATCTATCAAATCTATCATTTCCGCCAAATCTGCCAAATCCACCTCCGAAGCCACCGTTGTAACCGTTACCACCCTTGACAAAAAAAATGTTAAGATTAACATTTTAATGTAACAAAATATGAATCATTTTTTTAAGTTATTCTTAAATCGGTCGGCTGAAAAAAGGGAAGAAAAAACAAATGTCCCTTTTTTCGGTGACGGACAGGACATATAATAGATAATGTTTAATTTTTTTAATTATAAAATGGAGTAATTATAACAATATATTTTCATAAATGATTGCACTTACGAATCCATATCCACCATTTCTGAATCGACCGTCACCGCGCTTTGGAAAATTGAAATAATACAAATATTAAATTAGCTCTCATATTTTGGCTTTATGTACAATATTGAGCATTTTTATATAGCACTTTTAAAGCTCTTAACAAAGCTAGGAAAACTTAGTCTTCATTATTAAATTTCTTTAAACATAATTATTCTAATTAAATAGCGACCCGCCCCGGCTTGCCACGGATGCAATGGTGTTTCTCTACTATATATTTTTTTGCTCTAGCTATTGGAAATACTTATTTCAATTAATTCACTTACGTATCCACCAAAACCAAATCGCTCGCGGCCGGCGTCACCCTGTATAATAAAAGATAATAATACTATGAAAATTATCTTTCCTAGAAAAATATAACAAAAATTTTATAGGAAATGTGGCCTGAAGTCAGTTCCCCTCTGTCAATCGAATTGAGCTGCTTCGAACGAGTTAATACCACACACTCACAAAATATTTTTGTAGTCGTAGAGCCATGCTGTTTTACAGTACGAATGGGTCGGCTCGTCCGGGGAAGTACCACCCTCTCAAAGTCAAAGTCAATAATAGTGACTACTATTGTTTTTCATCTGGTCTGTGAGAGTGCCCAAGGCCCACACTCCCCATACCCTATAGGCCGGCAACGCATCAGCGATGCCTCTGGTGTTGCAGATGTCCATGGGCGGCGGTGATTGCTTACCATCAGGCGATCCGCTGGCACGTTTGCCACGTCTGACATAAAAAAAAATTGACATATAGTAGCTGCTTTGCTATTGAATTATGTTTGATGCATGAAATTTCCCAAATCATCATCATCATTGTGTATGGCTTCCACACCTTACAACCCATTCCCATTTCCCCAAATCCTCAATGTGCCTTCACTCTTCCCCTTGTTTCATATTATTTTTTCAATGGCGGGGCAACGCATCTTAGACTTATTTGCAAATGTCCATGACCAGTAGTGATTACTTATCATCAGGTGTCACATATGCCAGTCTACCTCCCTTTTACATAAAAAACAATTAAAGTATCAGCCTATTAATGTCCCATTGCAGGGCAAAGGCCTCCATCCTTGAAATCAAGTTATCGTTATAATTAGGGGTACTGGCTTAATCACCACGCTTGCCAAATGCGGGTTGGTGATCACAAACCCGAGTAGTGTCCGAAAAAAACGACACAAAGTTAGCTCGACCCGGGAATTGAAGCCAGGATCCCGAGATCTCGGCCCGGTACTTAAACCACTAGACCATCGAGGAGATTAAAAAACAATTAACAAGTAATAAACTACAGACAATATAAATGTACTAACGTATGAAGCACCGTATGCTCCACTGCCGTAGCCGCCAAATCCACCGTTGTTGTTGCCCTAGAAAATTTAAAAATATAATTGTTTGGTGAGTGAGTAAAACTCTAGTCGCATTTATCCATGGTCGGTAGTAATTGTTTAATATTCCCATACTACATGCACATTAGCCTCTTCATAAAAAAGTGGGAAAATCCCAGCGTAGAGTAAGATATAAGAAAGGGAACAAATTAAATGACCACCAAAAAAACCAAAACACAATCGTTACCCAAACAGCCTCATCCAAAATAAATATAATATGTACAAATAAACGAAACCTGTACCAAAATATTTCGGGCTATTTAAGTCATGCCTGCACTACAAAAACTTTTCGTAACCCAAAAAGGCCACGCGTGCGCCAAATTTTAACTAGCAAAGTTTTGTGTCATTCTTACCCAAATATATCATTACGTTTGCCATAAAATGTATTCATATAACCAAGTATATTAAATTGATTGATAAGATTTGTGTTAGGTTAGGTTAGAACTGCGACCACTAAACGCACGAGCCGAGCGAGCGTAGCGAGCGTGCCGCGGTAGCGGCCGGCGAGTGCCAGAACTGAATTCTACCCATTTTACTTGGTCGGGACAGAGAGAAAAAGATTTTGTTTGTTTACTATCAATCGTCAAATGGTATATAGTATCGGTAAATCTTTTGAACTTCATTTATATTTTTTGGGTATACAATGATTTTTGTACGCATTACTTTAATTTATTAGGATAAAAATATGTAACATATTTGGATGAAATTTTTAAATACAATGCGAGTACAAATTTGGTGCACGCGTGGCCTTTTTGGGTAGCTCAGCGATTATTCTGACGATACTGACGTTTTTTACGTAAGTTAGCAGACTTAACGTTTATTGGTGATCATTTCATAATAAAATGGGGATTAAATTCTGGTAAGTACTTAGGATTTTTTGGGCGTTATATTTCATTATATCTGGTGGTTGCTTAAACATAAGCCTATAAGAAATGCAAAATCTAGTAAAACTTCTTCTTTAATTTCTTTAATAAAATAAGTGAAGCCAATTTTTACATACCTAGGAATTGCTTATAGTTAAACCAATAGACTATCGAAATATTAGAACAGTAGATATTGGAATATTTGAATAATAAATGGACTTACGTAGCCTCCATATCCGTAGCTGCCGTATCCTCCACCAGGCCCGTAGGAGCCGTATCCACTCTATAAAATAGAAATATAAATGAAACTTTCGTAGTATTTAATCAAAATTTTGTTATTCTATTTTTTTAAGTATGAAAAATCTGTCTACGGATTATATTACAGAATAAATATCAGAGGCGTCTAGGACCCTTGTGACGTTCGTTATCGCTCAATTTGCGATTGCGAATGTCAAAACTCATACTTACAATATCGATTGACCACGTGACTTTTCTAAGGCACCCGTCAAATCCATACAATTTGAATTTGGCAAACGCTATCGCTATCAAAATGTTACTCTGTCAACGCCCCCTGAATATATTAAGAAAGAAAAGAAGAAAACTAATGAAAAACAAGATTTTATACACAGAAATAACGATGGACTTACGTATCCCCCGAATCCAAAGCGGTCAAATCCAAATCGGTCAAACCTTCCTTGGCCCTATAAAAATAATATACACTACAGTTATAATGTATTTTTTTCTAAAGGTGGGTCTATGCTTACGAGCCGAGCACGAGCCGCGCACGAGCGGAGCACGAGCCGAGCCGCTCTGCTCGCGTGACACACATACACAACGAGCCTGCACTGCGAGCGCGATGCAAATCTCTTTGTGTTCGTCAAAAACCCGACAATCGCGGAGCACAGTCGAACACGAGCCGAATGCTCGAAGCGCGCTCGTTCGAGGCTCGAAGTCGGTCCAAGGTACACGAATTTTGGATCGGCTCGTGCTCCGTTCGTGCGCGGCTCGTGCTCGGCTCGTAAGCATAGACCCACCTTAAGAGTATCAACGATTACTTTAAACGTACGGAGATAATCAAATCAAAGACTTCCTCCGTTTTGCAGTGGCTAATTTGTGGTGGCACTTAAGCAATGGCCAGTCCTAAGTTTAATCCATTAGATTTTTAATTTATTATTTCTGTTCAGAAAATACTCAGTCACAGTTCAGTCTAAAACTTGCCGATGTGCCTCTGAAAGCACGAAAAGCTGTTAGTCTTGCGCTTGATCTCGCTTCAGTCGTGTCAGACTGCTATCACATCGGCCTCTGCATCGAATTACGCGGAAGCGGGAGCGGGGGGCGCTTGCACTCAGGCGCACGGGGGCGGTCACCGCTTGACGCGATGTCACCTAGGGTTGCCAGATTGAGAAATCAAAATTTCTGAACAATATTTTAAAATATCTGGACATTAGGATTTTTGGCTGGACAAAAAAAATCAGCATAACTATAAAAATTTCTTATTATAACAAAACAGAGGAACCTTAATTAAACAATAATTTTGTTATATGAAATAACTATTTTGCCACATACATTAATCAGCATTATCATAATTTTTTTTTACTATTACAAAACAGATGAACCTTAATCATACAAAATTAATATGAAATCACTTTTTCTGCCACGTCTGCTGTGTTGTATTTGGTTTATTGCGCGAACGATTGTTAGGTATGGTATAGGTTAGGTTATAGGGCGAAGTACTAATAGGTACGAATAGTACTAATACGGTGTACTAGTACACTTTTCGAACTGTACTGTTACGGTGCGAACCCAAAGGGGTATGATTAAGCACAAGACTAAGTGAGATGAATTGATGATAGCGGACGGGAAGGACGGTACGCGGAAGGGTGGGTGATGGGCGGGTTGGATGGACGGGAAAGTCCCGGGCATAGATAGCGAGAGACCGCAGCGGAGCCAGTGTTGCCAACTCGGTGGAAAAACCACTAATACTGGTGGTTTTTAATTTTCAGCTTCATTTTAGCTGGACATTTTGCCTAAAACCGGGACACTGGACAACGTGTGAAATAGCTGGACAATCCAGCCAAGTCCAGCCAATCTGGCAACCCTAATGTCACCCGTGCGCCTGCGTACTGGCGTCACCCTCCCCGCTTCCGCTCCCGCTCCCGCTTCCGCGCAATTAGAGGCAGAGGCCATCGAGAAAAAAAAATCGTGCTATGAAGGTGACCATGGAACAAATGTTTTTTTTTCTTTTCCGTGGAGGTGACAGAATAAAGAGTGCATTTTTTTATATACTGGGTCAGTTGGCAGACAGGCACGCAGCCCACCTGATGGTAAGCGGCCACTGCGGCCTATTCCATTGAGGGACACTTCACCCGAAAGCGTTTCATATTGTGCTGCCGGACTGTAGACTCATCTGATCTTCGAGCCTCTGATTTCAAGTGTGACTTGTGCACTATATGGGTTATACCTACCGTAGCCGAAACTCGGCTGTAAGAAGACATTATTTATCAATGATTACGGAAACTGCAGTTGGTATACTTACATCGTTGTTATCATCAAAGTTGTTATTAAAATTCCTGCTCACACCATTGCCGCCCCTTTGTTCTCTGAAGCTTGGCTGAAATAAATTATTTATAACTTGATGTATTAATCGAGCAACATTTTGCACACAGCGCCATCTAGCTCCAAACTAAACATACTACGTAAATAACAAAAAATGTTTAGCCCTGTTTTAACAACATAAAAATAGTTTTTATTGTCTGTTACAAATATTACAGAGAGTTCTTTAATCTTTGTATTATTTTTAAAACAACACAGACGATGTGTATGTACGAGTATATTAGCAATAAGCCATTTTTAAGTACTAACCCAACATTTTGTCTCTGGGCAAAACTTCACAAAATTTCAATCTAACAAAAGCACGAACCCAAGAGTCTGTGGCAAAAACTGGTTTATGTAAAAAAAAAACCTTTGTATTTTATGTTTAATTTTTTTTTATTTAATGAAAGTGCCACTTACCGGCTTTAATAGCCAAAGCTGCAACTTAACTACTTTGATACATTTTTATACTACAAAGTACAGACCTTAGCAGATGCTGGGATGCTAAGGCAGGCTGCCACCACGAATACACAAGCTACTGAGAGTTTCATCTTGCTGTCTTCACGACTACTTAGCATTTCAGATTCTCTATCACCTATTTATACTTAAATTCCCCGTAATTATTGTAGGTAAAATTTGCTGCAGTCGTGTATTTATAAATTAGCTATTAATTTCGCGTGAAATAAGATTAAGTTGCTTGGTTTTATTTCTAGTGAATGATTAATTTGGTATGAAGTTTTTTAATTAAATTGTAATACAGAGAAAGAGAGATAAATATGTTTGACTTCCACTTTATATGCATTCCCCGTTGGCTTTACATGATTCCCTAAATTAGTCGTCAAGCCTAATCAGAGGCCATTAATTTGGCGACTTGATAACATCTGACATTAAGGTTGGTTAAATGAGGGAATTTATAGAAAGTGCATCTGTGCTTGTGCCCTTTTATCCTACGTAGTTGGTTGATCATAAAGAATGCCCACCGCAGCCGAGAATACTGCTAGACAGACAATATCATTATTAACTTTACACCAGATAACAAATTCTAGCCAAACACGGGCAAAACCGCGGGCGAAAGGATAGTATTTAATAAAAACTCCTTAAACAATTTAATATGCAAAAAACTTGCCATGCAAATTATCGAGTACGCTGTTTAATTTACTCTAATTAGCAACGGTATAAAATGGCGTAAAATTACAATTATTTAGGGATATTTATCGGTACGGCAACGGCCAATTAGCAAGTGATTCTATGCATTAATTATTACGTAATAGAACACATTAAGAATTCTCTTTTAGGTCAAAATCAAATATTTATTATGTGGTTTGTTTACGGTCAGAAACGAGACATCTGTGAAATTTTAATCCTTTTTTTCCGATTTAAGTCCTCGTCTTGGCTCGGATTCAAGATAGTATTTTTTTAGTTGAGTCTAATTGGTTTTTTAAAAATGTAATTTCAGCTGGCATGCACGCACACTCCTGGTGATAAGCGGTCACTGCACTTTTAAGTGATAACAATTTTTTATTATTATTAATAGCGGCTCAGTGTTTCCACAGTCACTGCGACCAATTCTGATCTATTGTGAACAACACTTTCACATTTCCTCTCCAAGCCCTACCTCTTTTACGAATAAAAGGATATTGTTGAGAGGATATTTATAGCCTCGTCTGGTTGTAGAATGTCATTCTCCAGAATAAGACTACATTTATGCATCAATGGCTCGCAGTCCGTGAGTATATGCAGAGTACACTAGTGTGACAGAATCTGCACTTCCTCGACTCGCGTGGACACATTACAGTCATGTGCTTGTTAAGACAACAGTGTCCTAACTATGATGCGTACCTGTCGCTTACTCAGTCCTAAGATGTGTTTGGAAGATTTCGGAACAAAGCCTTTTGTAAGTGATTTGCGTGTTTAAGTCCTGGCATGTATGGCTATAGCTATACTACATTCATAATATTTTTAATGACTCAGGATTGAGTGAAGCTAAAGATGCCATAAATCACGCAATAAAAATAATAATTACGCAATAGCTGTAATTTAAAATAACCCAAATCCAGTTTTAACCCCTACGTCAGGGTGACATTGAAGTCGTTAGCATCCTTACCATCCTTTTACCAAATATGAGGCAAATCCAAGATATAAAATTATGGTTTATGGCTATAACATGAATTTATTCAAGTTCGGGCGCGGAATTCACCTAAACAAACAATGTCACCCATGCTTCATACCCGCTTTGCACGCGTCCCTGCGCCCGCGCTGACGCCGGGCACCACCCCTTTTCACGTAGAAACATACCTTCATATGAGTACATTAATGGGCCAAATGGATGCCAATGACTTCAAAATCACCCTATATAGATAGCCGGATTCTTCGCCATTACTCTACCACAATTCTGTCCACATTCAACGTCTAATGCGATAACTTAAACCATTACACACTACTATTATCCAAGTTGCCGTAATTTTGCGAGGAAACACTAAAACTGCTGCCTATAACACGCCCACAACAGCCGAAATGTGATCGACAACATTCCTAGATACTGTCAACATTTGTATGTCGCGATAAAATTTACGAGCCGTTTCATACTATAATTAAATAACCAGTGAGACACTACATACTCTACCATTCATTTAGCATTTAGTATATAAGAACTGTCATAATTATAGTAGTAAGTGTTTTTAAGCATCGCGTTACATGCGTAAAATTATTTTTTCTCTGTCTGGCAGAACGAGAATTTGAGTGAGATGTAAACGGAGAAAATGAAGATTTCTAAATTGTTGGTTTAATGCATGTTAATTAGATTGCCATTCGCGAATGGATACGAAGTGGCGAGAAAGAACTTATAATACATTTAGTGTATTATGGATTTTCCACTAAATAGCGTTATGGAGATGGAAAAAATCGTGAGCAAACTTGCACAGTCGAATTGCTGTGTAGTCTTGATCTAATTGATCTATTTCTCCTGTTGGCTTTACGGAGGTAAGATGGCAGTCGCTCTGTTGTAATAGGTACTGGACTGGACAAATCCTAGAAAATAGTGCAAGCGTACTATGAGATTGGGACAAAACGCTTGGAGGATAAAATATGCAGCAGCTCACACTCTTTAAGACGACAAATGATTTGCATAATACATAATATGGAGAAATTACATGGGATGCTTTCTATGAAACACTCTTTTAACTAAGTTTTATTAATAGCTATACAATTTAAGATTTTACAACTTTTTCTAGCAGAGGGAATAAAATATAAAATTGTACCTGGTATGATACTGGAAAAAAAAAATATTGTATTTATCTCACTGCCTCTTTTCCCACTGTGCCACCATTCCGCGGCGTTAGATAAAACCAATCTAACCCACAATGAATGTAGGTTTTACTGCCAAACTATCACAGTACTGTGATAACTGTTTTTATTTCGTCACTGGACTGATACTATGCTTCTATCGGAACAATAGACACAAAATAGGATCTGATATGTTTTGTTATCCATGGTATTTATTTTATGTGAAAAGACTAGCGTACTTATGTAAATAGTACGTAATGATGAGTTTCAATAAATGATTTGTGACTGCCTTCATGATGCAGTGCATAGTAAGTTAGCCTTAGCTTTCGTCTGTGGTCCTGACTTCAAATCCCGGGATCTCCATCCAAAGAATTTGCGATTTGGTTTATATTTTATTTTTATTTCAAGGAACGAATAACACACTCAACTACCTATCTAATAATGACAATTACCTACTGATGGTTATTTCATTGATGGAGAGGCCTTAGTCAGTCTTGATTTTTTTGAACTTATGTCGGAACATTCTAACAAACAATAACAAATGGACTCAATTTAAAACCTCTAATTAAGAACAGGTAGGCGGGGCTCTATCACGATAAAAATATTTTAAGTTACGCCATATTACAATTAAATATAACACTTGAAACTGTAGGTTTCAATCTCAAAGGCATGACGTATTTAGTTAATTGCAAAAAGTTTATTCTTTTGATAATTCCGTGCTTCGCAAGGCACGTTAAGCCGTTGGTCCCGACTATATTCCAAGTAGGTCTAGTTTCCCTTGGAAGGGTTACGGAGGTCAGATGGCAATCGCTCCAATAAAATAACCAGGCTTGTTAAATCTAGGATCATAGTCGAAGCGGACCCTGAGCTCCCTACTGGATGCAACCGGGAATACGCTGAGATGATGATGATGCTGAAATATAATATTTATTCAGAAAACATACCATATCCCAGCAGGATATTTGCGGGTAGCAAGAAGCTAGTGAGTAAACTAGCATTTGTAACGTGTTTATGAGCTGATCTAAAAATTAGTTAATATAAGATACCTATGCCTAACTATGCTTACCTACTTTTTTTTTAAAGTTAGAAAATATGCGTCAAGTAAATTATACAATATATCAATGAATTGTCCAATTTTTATTTTATATTATTTAACCGTCTATCGAATGGTTCGAAAACATTTACCAGCTGACTCTACCCGACATAAGGATAGACCTATGGCGAGAATCGAACCCACGACCTCCGAGTTACCAAACCCGAATGAGTTAACTATGTAAACGGAGAAACGGTCAAATATTAAAAAGCGAAAACTTCCAGGTTTATTGCATTTCGTGAAAGAGGGAAAGAGCGACAAGTTTTAAACTAATGCGACTTGTTTGTTCGGCCTTTAATGATTGCTGAGACCCCTTGGGAGTGCCGAGTTTCCTCTCCTATTCAACTCATTCTCTGAAGGGACGGTACTGTATATCTTAATTTCCTCTGTGGTGACCTCTTACGTCATCAACATAATATATAAGGTATCTTTTTTTGGGTGGATAATGATCGACGAGCCATTTGGTGTAATAGTCGAAAAGTTGGCTATTACACCAGAGGTCGCGGGTTCGATCCCCGCACGGTACAAACATTAATTTGTGTGCATGAACATGTCTGTATCGGTCTGGGTATTTCTATGTATAATATATATTTATTTACAAAAAAAAGTATATAAGTAATGTTTATCCGTTGTCTGGTGCCCATAGCACAAGAAACGCTTAGTTTGGGGCTATATGGCGCTCGCCGTGTAGTGATCACACATCTTTGGGTCCTGGGTTTAATTCCCGGGTCGAGGATAAATTGTGTCCAATGTTTTGAAAAAGCTCAAGATCGTGATCACCAATCTTTATTTGGCAAGCGTGATAATTTAACCCTTGCTAAATTAAATAAAACAACTTCAAACGGATGAAAACTCGCGTACATTCTACATTTTAAAATTAAACCCGACGTTTCGACTACATTTCAGTAGCCGTGATCACGGTATAACTCAGGTGTTATGCGTCAAAAAGTTATTTAAATTGTTATTTCTACCTTCACTTTTATAATTATTTTAGAATAATCAGCAACCCTTGCTCATTTTAGTGACGAAAAATTCCTTTCAATAATTATGTATAGTGTAAGCCTTTACCAGTGAATGATATTAATAAGGCCGATACATCATCTTCCCATACCCTGATACCTACTATAAAGCAATCTTTTAATCAATAGACAAAACAAAGAAATATCTCCAATATAATCATTAAGCAAAGAAGAATCCCCAGTAAAACATATTTAAGCCCCCACAAAAAGAATCCAGCATGTGAAATTCTCTAAAAAAATGAAAACTCGAAAACACGATTTATGATATTCTGTTTTTCGGGGTGAACCTTGAATTCTTTATTTTCCCCATCCGGCCAGGGTCGGCTGGAGGGCGAACTTATCCGTGACATGAATTATTTAGTCCGCGCCTGTATTATCCTTGCTAATATTATAATTCTACAAGCGTCTGTTTGTTACTTGAACGTACAGATGGTTTCAAAAGAATCTTTAAAATGCCATGGTAATGTCTCTTGGGCTTGATGATTTGTGGTCGGGTCATGATCTTAATGACTTGACATTGCCTTTGAAATTACCTTTTGAGGAAATGTAATAAAATACTGTAAAGAAAAAGATTACCTAATTATATGACAAGAGTATGTGGACATGAAAAAGATTTGATTCTCTGCGCATCTAGTCAAAATAAATGCTTATTTATTGTATACTAGCGGTCGCCCTCGTGGTTTCACCCGCGCGTAATTTCCTTTTTCAACTATCCTCCCTCCTTCCGGGACAAACAGTATCCTATGTCTATCTTCTGGTTCTAAGCTACCTCTCCACCAATTTGCAGTTAAATTGGTTCATCCGTTCTTGAGTTATAAATAGTGTAACTAACACCACTTTCTTTTATATAATAGATAATATTATTAAGATAACATGATATAACTCGTTAGTACGATTAGACATAAGTAATAACAGCGTTGTAATCTGTTGAGCTTGTGCAATGGGTGCTAGACAACGGATAAACATTACTTTTATACTTTTTTATTTGTAAATACATAAGTATATTAGACATAGAAACACCCAGACCGATACAAACAGACATGTTCATGCACACAAATGTTTGTACCGTGCGGGGATCGAACCCGCGACCTCTGGTGTAATAGCCAACTTCTCGAACATTACACCAAGTGGCTCGTCAAATGTTTATAACAAGGAATTAACTCTCTTAACCTAACACACCCGCCTCTAAAAGCACCATTGTACGCTTAAAAAGGCTTGGAAATACAAGCAAAGTTAAAAACTGTTAAGCACGGGCTCCGAGATCGCAGCTAACTCCGGTTGTGTTTGACTCCGGGCTGCAAATTTACAAAGCCTATACTATTTCACTCACAAGTCGGACTCTAAAATATGAGGTTTTGTTTATGCATATTACTCTATAAAACCTTTTCTATTTTAGTCGAAAAATTTACGCAAATAGATTGGTTTTTGTCGTGATATATTATAAACAAGGCAAATTCACATAGCCTTATACATACATTCAAAAGTTGTGTCACTGTCCACCGGTAGGGGCGATCTGGGGGTGGACAGCAGGAATGAACCCCATAGCTTATCTTTGATTTTAAAACCCCCTATAGTATTATTAAGATGTAAAATTTATAGCTGTTTTTAAATAGGTACAACTGCATGGAAAAACCTTTATTACTTTTTTCGAATAAAATTATTTATACAGAGCAGTATAACAAATAAGATTTTTTTAGTCCATTCTGTTGTACTGTATAACTAAAAGTATAACTAGATGGACTAACCCACTCTATTTTAGTCAAAAGTCGGACTCTAATAGAAGAGGTTTTGTTTGTGCATCTCTTGCTAGAAGCACTCGTGGCGCAGTTGTGACAGTGGTTCGAAAGCGATAACGAAATTCTAGCTACACACGCCGCGGTTGGTTAATGGATAGATTCTGACCTCATTTGGTGACATTTGTTTCGAGCGTCTTCGTATTTCGGAAGGCACGTTATGCTGTTGGTCCCGGCTGATATTTACTAATAGATATTAGTCGTCAAGCCTAGTCAGAGGCCATTTCGCACATTAAGATTGGTCACTTGCCTTACACGCCCCTCCACCAATCCGCACTGAGCCCGCATGGTGGAGTATGGTCCAAACTATATCACTGTTGAGATAAGGCCTGTATTTCAGCAGTGGGACGTATTTAGGCTGATGATGATGATATTTACTCTTCAAAACCTAATCTACAAAGTTGAAAGCCTATACTATTTCATAGTATAGGCTTTGTAAATCCGCCTCCAGGCTGCACCTCGCTGTGTTTGCGCATCCCCTGCACTAGCGGCGCTATGTCTTCACTGCACCTGCCTAGGGGATATCGTGAGAGACGAGATAAGGGCATAAAAGAGTCATAAATAGGAGTAGATTCCTCCTCTTTTATGATTCTTTTATTAAATGTAGGCAGCATTAATACCGCATTGAGTAAGGTCAGATGATTAAGAGTCTATCTGACAGGCCATAATTAATTAGCAATGGTGAGATGTTCATAAAAAACAGTCAAAATGTATTTAAAAGTAGCAAATAAACAATTCAACTCTCTAATCAATCCCGTCAAAATAATGTTTAGTAGTAGGTACAGCCCGACCATTGAACTACAATTACTAGCGTAAGCCCGACCAATAAAATAAAAAACCTCGCCATATTGCGGAAAAATATTGGAACAAATTTCTTGAAGTGGCAACAATCAAATCGATACCTCCAATGAACACTACGCTAACTCAAAATTTGCCATTTTTCGTTTTTTATAGAAATCGACCCACTTTTTTACTAATATTATGCCCCCAAATTTTCATGACAATATCTTTGAAAACAAAAAAGTTTTGAGATTTACATAACGCCAAGTAAAGGTACTTTCTTCAATTACGGGGTGGACAAGCCGCTGTCTTAATATAGTGGTGTGTATCCGGCTAGCGCGACTGCCGGCCCGCGGGAGATACGCCGCCAACTAGGAGTTGGCGGGGTGTTGCGCGGGAAAGTATTTGTTCATGTGACAGTTAGCGGTGTGTGTCGCCCGTTGAATGCACTTTTGAACAAATAATTATATAACGTAGTGTAAATCAGAGTTAAACATTACTAAGTTTAATAATTTTCACTATCTTGTAGTAAATTAAAATCGAAATTAGCTGCATGAAATGCTACAATTATAATACAAGAGTTTTGTTTTCTAGTATAAAACGAACCGCTTAGCCCTTCGTTCATATTGGTAACTAAGCTTATGTAACTAGTTACAAAATTTTTTTTTTGCTGTTTGGTAACTACCTAGTTGTGGAAGAAGAAGAATTTTTCCATTTTTGTAACTTTTTGCTATCTATTATGAACGTTAAATGTTTGTGACTGGCCACTTCTATCGGAAAATAATTATTAGTATAATGAGTTACAGTCATTTATAATGATTGTTTATCATACTATGTGTTGGGTGTCAAGGAAACCAAATATTAATAATTGTGAATTTTATTAGTTATGGAGGAAACGATTGTTTTTCATATTTTTATTGGCTGATTAAAATGACGTTAGAATTTTGACGAAAAAGTTGTTACTTGCACTTTTGATTTTTTTTACTTTACCATTCACAGCTAGATTGTTATTACCCAAAAATAGTACCATTGTTTTTTGCCATCCTCCAAAACCAAGACAAGAAAAAAAAATCCTTTACAAAATAATCAAAACTAAATTTCCTCTCTGGAAACCACGTAAAATGCTTGTTGCTTTTGAAGATTTGCTTTTAATGGCATTCAGAAACCATATCCTCAAACAGATGTAAAAGATTGTTTTAACCACTTTAGTCAAAATCTTTTTAAAAAAGCAGAACAGCTAAGTATCAAACCAGCTCAGAGGCGGCATGTTGCAAGATGTGCAGGTTTGGCCCAATTGCTTATAAAATATATTAGCTGATCTAATAGCACAATTAAATTTTTACTTCGATCGTAACTGGCTACAAGATTCATTGAAATCTGGTGTTGTGAAGGGGAACAGTTAAACAGTATTAAGGATGGCAGCCATTTGGAAGGATGGCATGCTAGAATTAATCGTTTTGTGGAAAATAATAACCCATCCATCGCATAAGTGTTGGGCATTCTAATGAAGGAAACAAAAATTTAATAAATAAATTCAGCAGTTAAAAACGACAAAATACCAAATAATTATCATGATATTGACACAGAAATAAGTGCAACTATTCAGCAATTAAAATTTAACCACTCAATCCCGAACCGGCACTCGGGTGCCGCGTAACAATAGATTTTCTATTGTGTCTGGTGATCCGGGGCTCGAAAGATTAAGATATTACAGTAGACCACTGCCTAAAATTTTTCTAAGTATTAATAAATGATTTAAAAGTGTTTTGCATAGTACGTTTTAATTCAAATCAACTACACCGAGCCAGTTGTATATCACAACAATCCCACATCATATCGGGATTTTTTGCACAATGTCTCGGGTTACTATAATGGAAATAATTTAATCTACAAAGTGGAAAAATAATTCTGCCCTCACAACTACTTAAAACACCAACGAAAAAATAATATTTTTTGGAACTGGTTACATAAGCTTAGTTACCAATATGGACGAAAGGCCGCTAAGTAATGACACAGTTAAGATACTCTACGCTATTTATTTGTTAGCGGCTTGTAGGTATAACGGCTCAACGATTTTCGGCTTATCCTACTACAAAACGCTAACTTTTCTTTTTCATAAATTACGATCTTATTATAATAAAACCATTGTTCAAAATACTGTAAATTGGTAATGAAGTCGATTTTAAATGTAATTATTAATTTTATTTTATGTAGTATACATTTAATGTATTATTTTGTAGCCTGTAATATTCCCGAATATATTCCGCTAACTTAGGATTGGCGGAGTGTATCCCGATCTTAAATTAGGGCTTTCTGCGTTACATCCCGCTAAGTGAGGCTAATTAAAAAACCCATTAGTTTTTTTAAATGTTACTATGCGGATCTTAAGCATCAGTAAATTAGTTACTCACACAAAAAATATCAAGAAAATAACTACAAAAATAAAGATTTTATAAACTTTTTTCTTTCAAGAGCTCCTCCTGTAAACCTGCACTTTTGAAGTTAGCGTAGTGTTCATTGGAGGTATCGAAATAAAAAAACAATAAGATGTCATTCCTTATTATTTTGTCAAAGTGTGATGTCAATTGTCAAACGTGCCTTGTTACTATTGGATATTGTAAGTTATTTGTGAGTATAAACCATATCAACCAAGTCTTGCTATAACCATAGCTAATGTGGAGCCTCCAGAGCAGGTTTTTTATTTTCTTGATCAGGCCATAAAAACAAAACTTAAGCTGTAATATTCTTTAGCTAGTCACCATGTTACTAAGCTGTCATCACTGCTTTCAACACAAAGATATTTGAACAAGAATAATTTACAGGTAAAGGTAGCTCTGTTTATCAAAATTTTAGTTTTAAATGCCACAATTTTTAAACACGAATTCGTATGATGGAAGAACTAAACTGAATCTCATATCGTCATAATCTCGTTAGCGTCAATCGGGTTATCCGCAAGCATAAAACCGATTTATAAAACAACTGATTTGCTCTTTTGTCGCTCAAATCTACTTGTTTACTTGTTTCTTTGTCTCTTTGTTGTCAATTTCCTTCACAAATAGCCTATTTAGAAGTTAGAGCTGTCTTTAAGTACGGGATCACGGGTTTATATCAATTCAATGGATGAATCGGGAAACTTTTTGAATTAGCGGGTTATTTTAGCAAGCGAGTTTTGGGAAGTTGTTGTTTCATGTTAGTAATTAATTTAATTAGTTTATTTTGTAACAATTTCGCTACGTTTTATATTGAGAAAGTTAGGAACAATATTACAGTACAAATATAGGTTTAGACAGAATATTACCTTCCTTGTTTCTGGTAGGTCAAGCCCAGGGACGCTATCGACGGCAATGAAGGAGCGCGGGGGGTTTTGTGGGTATTCGCCGTGTACCATTCTTTGAAGCAAGCTGAGCAAACACAAATTTACCTCCTCATCCTCTAAATGAGTTATCGGCTGTCTAACTAATCGGTTCTCCTACCGTTGGAGTAGTTACAAACATATTTTTTATGCAAAAGAGGGTAAACAATCTTTGTAAAAGGTTGTAAGAGCAGCTGTAAGTGATCGCATAGACACTTGCGAATGAGTCTAAGTTACGATGCCATCTTCAAAAGAATATAGTAGAAGGACAATGGAAAATAGAGATTCCGTGTTTCGGAAGCACCATGTTTCAAGTAGGTCTGGTTTCCTTTGTAGGGTGACGGAGGTCAGATGGCAATCGCTCCATTGTAATAACCAGGCTTTTCAAATCTAGATCATAGCCGAAGCGTACCCTGAGCTCCATACTGGATGGAATCTGGAATACGCTGAGATGATGATAATGATGACGATGAAAAAAAGAGATGGGGAGGTAGGAATAGAAGGTGAAGGGTTTAGCACTCTCACTCACCAAACGGAGCGCAATAATATCAAAACGAGTGGGGATCATACCATTACACTTAATCAGTCTTCCTAAAAAGTGACTTTTTCATGCGATTTCCCTCCGTTGACTTCATATTATAAAAGCAAACATCAAGTGTTAGGTCCGTTATCTCAAAGCAAACCCAAGGGGTCCAGTATAACCCAAAGCAAATATCCTACATCCAAAATAATTGCTGCTTTACACATCCATGGTTTATCTTCTGCAAACATTTTTATTCCAGTAATTTTCCTTCCATCTTATTATAAAGTCGTTGAAACGTAAACGCAATATTCCCGTGGGCCCACAATATTACGTCAGGAGCAAACAAAATGGGCAAACAGCTATAAATCAAAACGTTGAGCGATTTGAACGATGGAGCAGTATTCTGTTTATGTATTTTAATAAATATGATACTGTTGGAAAAATGGTAAGGAAAAGCAATTGAATATTTTGTTCATCTGTGTCACTTGTGGGAAAGTGGAGAATCTCTTCGTCTTTTGATGGTCTAGTGGTCTTATAACAATGTGTTTTAGAATGTAATAGTGTTAAGTTAAGTAACTAGTTATACATATAAAATGCGTACTAGCACTCTCGCAAGTTGCTATGCCCTTGCAGGGCGTCACCTAGGCTCTTTCCTGTGACATGCAATAAAGAATTTGATTTTATTTGATTTGATTTGTTGCCCGCAATGACGTTCAATATAAAACTAGACACCCAATCTCTAAGAAAAATTCCTCAACGTCCGAGTGGCTTTGACACTGATGACATTAACACATTCGTTCAAATTAACACCTTATCTCGTGGCATTTAGTGTTTAATGTCAATTGTATACAACTAAACGAAAACTCTGCCCAATAGTCGGGTGGGCAGACTTTTGCTTCGGACAATATTTGAGCGTGATTGTGAGTCAAGTTTTGTAATTGAACGTCATTGGATGCCCGGTAAAAATTTTTTGTTGGAATTTTCGAACACAGCTCTGATTTATCTTCACTAATCCATCTGATCATTGGGGTTATACCTCAGAGAGAAATTTTTCTTGTGTGGGGTTTAAAGGTTTTGGAGAAGAGACTGGGTTTCGGTAAACGTAGGAGCTGAATGGGAGTAGCCGAAATATCTAGTGCCCATAATAGTAGCGATGACCTAATTATGTATTTAAATGATGGAGGTATTTGCCTTGCAGTAGGACATTATATAGACTGATGAAATCACTTCGAGAGGGCGCAAATATAATTACATTTATCATTTACTAAGGCTTTCAATTTTCTAATCATGTTTCAGTAAAATTGTACAGTGCCTTACAGACGCCTTAGCGGCAATAGGAGTCGCTCCAATCAATGTATTAACTTGACTTGTCAAACCATGGATCATGGTGGAACCAACCCCTTAGAAGGACCATAGATCGAAGATCGAAATGAAAGTTGTTCTAGTAAAAAATAACAAACAAAAAATCACAGTTTATTATTACACGATAACCATAACTCATCTAAGAAATGAGCAAAAACCGCCCCACCATCTGCTGTATTCGTTAACACGCCATAATTAATACAATTTAACCCTAAATTGCATGCTCAGAGCTCCAACGGTCGTGAGGCACTTTTAAATCTGTACCCTGCCTCAGTAATTATTCAACCCTTTTGGTTTGCGGCGAATTAAGCAGTTATTTGTAATGCCGTTTTGTATTTAGTTAATTTTGGGTTCATTATTGGATTCGATTTATTAAAATGTAATTACATTTATTCTTCATTTTAGGGTTTAGCTGCTGGTATGATACATTTTTATTGAGAAATTTTACAGTATGAAGATTTCTCTTAATATGATGCCATATTGAACATACTAAAAATGATACTTTGAGTTTTAATGGTAATAAATAAATAATAATGCTATGTAACAAGGCAAATGATTTGTTGCTAGATTGTTACAGAATTTAATTTTGCGATTATAGATTTTTTAGCGCGTCTAATTGAATGACCGGCATTTTGATATTAATTTCCCTCCAAGTTTTAAAAGACATCTTAACCGTCCTAGGTGCATTGTATAATCCAAAAAATAAACTATTTTCGTAAATATACAAGGGATATAAGTAGGTACAAACAAAGAAACAACTAAGAAAGTTCTTACATTTTTAGGAAAAGAAGTATCTATTTGTAATGTTATATAATGTAATGACTCTCCTTTATGGATTTTTATAGCAAAAAGGAGGCGGGTATTTCTGGGCCCAGCAGTTAACTAGATGAAATGTATATCAAAAAATCGGTTATATTTTTCTAAAGGAAATCCCAAAATATAGTAACATGTTTCTATCTAGAAAGCAAGAAAAGTCCAAAAAACTAAATACATGCCCGAACTGAAGTCGATATAAAATAAATCGGTTAAATGTCAGAATATATGTATGAAAGCGAATTGAACTCCTTTAATAATTTTTCTTCAGTGTGCAAATGTTTACCGATTGACATTTGACAGGCAGATGAAAAACACCGTCACTCGTTCGTTTCTTTCGTTCTGAGTGCGCTCGTATTTCCCAATTATTCTTACTTTTGCTTACAACATCGGCTTTGCATAATATTAAGGACTTTTTGACGGATCTGGCTTTTTGAATTACCTGGCTCTCTATTTTGGACAATTGATTACGCTTATCGATCGGATATTGACGACATGGAACGCTGTGTAAATTGCACCATTGCGACTGGGCGCAGTAACTCCATTGGAAGAAGAGTCTTGGATGATGAGGCGATTTTGTCAGTTATTCGTCTGTGGCGAGCATCTCAGCCTGTAAGTACCTATTAAAATCGAACTTTTATCAAGCGAACGAATCTATGGAATGTGCAGTTTGCACTCATTTGCGTTTGTTTTTCAAAGAAAATGGTATAATAATGTAGGTAAGTACTGGTAAGACCGATTTGGTCCGCATATAACATCAATAAACCACAATGTTAAAACATAACCTCACTTTTACTATAATTCGTATAACCCGATTCCTGGAAAGCCAAATTTCACCAAATTTTCACCAAGGCCTTGTTAATATATCCTCTTACAAATAAAACTAGTTTCATTGAGTTAACACCTGGGCCCAGGGTACTATGGAGTCTTACCCTCCTCCTTTATAGCTCACTAACTTGTTGACAAAATCTTCACAAACATCTGATTCTCACAATTTTCCAAGGAAATGACGCGAGTACATTAAAGAGCATTTAAAGAACGACGCGAGGAAATATCCTCAGTATTTCACTACACACGCTGTATTTGCTCCTCAAACGGTCGCAGACTCGAGTCGCATCCACTCACAATGCAAGTTCCTTTTCACGGAGTCGCGCGGAGAGACACCCTGTATTTACGCTGCGCTATTCGTCGGCACTTTTGAAACTGGAAAGGTCGAAAACCTTGCGAAATTTACGGCTAGGAAAGTTGAGTGTCGAATGATTCACTAGATGTTCTAGCCTCACTTTTGGTATTTAGTGGCACAAAGGTATGGCTTACTTTGCAAAGATCGCACAAGTAGCTGTTTATTGGTCACGCTTCTTTTTTGTATTGGTTGCAAAAATAGAGCAGTCAAAGATTTTGGTTGGTGGTAGAGCTTTTTAGAGTCCGACTGGCTAGCTACCCCCACAGGTGAAATCTGCCACCATAACAGCTCTGGCTGTGTTCCGGCAAAATTAATATGGGAGCACTACACTTGAAATCAGAGGCTTGAAGATCAGATGAGCCTACAGTCTGGCGGCACATTAAGCGACGCTTCCAGGTGAAGCGTCCCTCAATGGAGTAGGCCGCAGTGGCCACTTACCATCAGGTGGGCTGCGTGCCTGTCTGCCAACTGACCTAATATAAAAAAAGCTCGCTGAATGGACAATAGGTAGATTCCCTCTCGATGAGCAATTGCCTTGTCGCAGAGAGGAGACTTAGTAGCAGTGTAAATTACTTCTGGTTGAACCAAGAGTGGCTAAGTGGGTGGACAGTCAGTACAGAAGGTCTGCCTTCACCACCTGATGGTAAGTGATTCCCGCTGCCTTGACTGCCTTTATTCTTTTTCTCTTGCTGGCTTTATAGCACTATTTACTGTGCCATAATAGTATACTTGACCTCATCCGCTTTTACAATATTATATTTTCATCATCATCTCATAACAGTCAAACGACATCCACTGCTGGACATAGGCCTCCCCCAGGATCTCCAAACCGATCGGTCCTGCGCCACCCGTATCCAGTGGATTCCGGCGATCTTTATGAGATCATCGGTCCACCTTGCGGGAGGCCTACCACGACTGCGTTTACCGGTACGTGGCCACCACTCGAGGACCTTTCCGTCTCAACGGCCGTCAGTCCTCCTTGCAATATGTCCTGCCCACTGCCACATTGTATCTTATTCGTATTTTAAATTCTTGTCATTGTGTGCATTTTGAAAAACAAAAAACACTAATGGGAAAAGGTGTGTAGTATCTGAATTGCTAAAAATTTATAGCTGTTATAATTCTGTCGGTTAAAAAATCAGAGTTCAAAGTATAGTTCATATTCAAACGACAGAATTGGATTCCTCTACAGTATTTTTATTAGAAAGAATTAATAGCACTCTCTTTATTTTATTTCTAGCTGCTTTACTCTCATCTCTGTATTAGAGGCGGTGAAATCACAAAAGTGGAACAATAATGTAAAAATTATTTTCCTTCAAGATGCTTCCTAAATATTTAATAACAGCTCGCCCTCTTGCTGAGAAAGCTTTTAATGTTCTCACAATTGTATAAAATATGGAAAAAAAGCAAAAGGGGCCGGTAGCGTTGTGTTAAGGAAGTACCTAACTTGGAAAATAAAAGGTGGATGAATAAAAAAATAGGGCGGAAGTAAAGAATTATGTCTTTTATAATGCTTAATGAAATTGTTAGATGTAGTTTCATTTGTCATTTTGTCGTAATCTATGCTACTAAGTTATAAACATAAATAGTTTTTGTTATTTATGCGATTACTATAATTGATAAAATAAATAAATATCTGGCCGCATCACATTCAATGACCTGACTCAAAAAGAAGTAGCTTATGCAATGATAAATGGTTTTCAGAAACGACAAAGATATTACAAATACATACTTTTATACCAATAAATTTCCAGACACAGAATAGACACAAAATGTTTATCCTGGACAGGACACGAAACCGCGACACACACACACCGTGTGTCGTGGTTGACCCTGGTCAGGAAGGGCCAAAAGTAAGTAAAATATCTTTGAAAATAATGACTAAAACAATAAACTTAAACAATTAACAATATCACCTGATCCACATAAAACCGTCATATTAAAATCACGCGAAATTCCACCATAAATATTTAGTCGGGAAAATTATTACCGCGTATTTCTATGCAAATTCCTCGTATCTCCTCCCAACAATTTGGTAATCCGTATACGTTATGGCGTGTAGAGGACTTTACGGGAAATATACTTTAATTAACGCATTTCTGGTGGTTGCTTTGCCAAGATAGCAACAGGTTTTGATACTTTTTGTTTATACAAACTCAAACGACGAGTGGTTTAGGTAACTGGGTTGTCAGATTCCTAGTTGCTTATGCCGGGTCACGGCAAAGTTTGATGCTGGGAGGAAGAATTGATTAAAGTTTGATGCTGGGAAGAAGAATTGATTAATTATAAAAGTTCAGTTCCTGGATAGACAATTTTTTTATACCACTTCAGTTGGCAGACAGACACGCAGCCCACCTGATGGTAAGCGGCCACTGCGGCCTATTCCAATGAAGAACACTTCACCAGGAAGTGTCGCTCAGTGTGCTGCCAGACTGTAGGCTCATTTTAATCTTTAAGCCTTTGAATTTAAGACAAGTGTACCTACTGGCTCCCACACCCTACTGCCGGAACACAACCAGTGGGGGTGGTAGCTAATCAGTCGGACTCTGAACCAATCAGACCCAAGGCCGGAATCGAACCCACGACCTCCATGTTTTTATACCCGAGCGGCTTAATTTTAAGGTGTGTAGTTTTTTCCAAACACAGCTTAAATGATCGTCAATCCGCTTTTTAAGTCAGTAACGATAACATTAGATGAACCATGTTTTTTTATGAAGGTAGGATACATACGGTCTGGGACATTAGTAGGCTAAAACTTATTTTTTACATAAAATGCTCAGACCAAACACACTTTTACTATGACTATATTATCTAACGAAAATGCCTTATAGCTTCTTCAAGATGAAACCAATGTACGTGTTGCCATCAAATGTTTTATACATAAAGTAAAACGTGTCTCAAAACACGTAAAAGTGCTACATTTCCACTAATAGTATCGCAGACACGCCAAGAGCATTGCTTTCGTACTTAGTCTCACTGGATTCCTATATCTGGTATGAAAAGCTAGACTAGACTGTACGCGCTATTGTATGACTCGATCCTAAGGCCGTTTGAAAGACAAACATCATATGAGTACAGTCGTCGACAAGGGCGTTACAAGTTACATGTTATTGGTCAGTTTTTTAGTGAGTCGCTTAAAAAAAAATGTTTATAAGGTACCGAACTATAGGTCTCAAGACTGAAACTTTCGAGCTCCCAGAACGAAGAATCATTAAAAGAAAAAATCATACACAAACTCCAGATCATCTATTACGTGAATGTGACAAATACGATAATAACTGTTCTCGCAAATGCTCTAAAATATAACGCCGTACAAGTATCGCAGTGATTTAGTAGAATAGCGACAACGCCATTGTGTTTGCGAATGTACTAACATATAACGTGCTCGTATTTCGAACAAAATGGCCGTTTGGTTCATTCATAACGCTCTTACAAGATTGTATAAAATGTTATTTTTTTGCAACAAAATTTGGTTTGATTATTACAACATTATTTCTAGAGGTGAATTATGGAGCATGTTGAATGGAACTAGCTTGAGTATTTTTACACACTGACTAAAATTATGAGCAGAACTTTCGCGAGAGATATTTTATGGGCTATTAGGTATTTTCGTTTATCATTAGCCAGGCACGCAGCTTACCTGATGGTAAGGGGCCACTGCGGCCCATTCCATTTAGGGACACTTTACCAAGAAGTGGAACACAGCCAGAGCTGTAATGCTGAGCTGTGGGGCTAGTAGCTAGCCAGTTGGACTCTGAAAAACTGGCTCGATGGTCCATTTGTAAGTTTGCCAAGAGTTTTGGGTTCGACTATTGGCCTGCAAAAACACACATCTGCCGTCTATAAGAAAAAAGGCCGCTAAATGACATTTGACCATTTTTCACTTTTTAATACCACTATATTTAAAAAAAAATTCTCTATCGATCTATCTAGGAACGGTTATTCTATCTTTCACCGTTTCCAAGATATATTTTTTTTAAAAGCAGCTAAATACAGAAAAAATATATTTTACATCGCTTAAAGGTGGCAAAACAGCTTTACTAGATTAGAAGGTAGCTAAATTACTTTAACGTTTGGATCGTCTGAACAATTTTACTATCAATGCTTAGCTAAAAAACAGTTCTAATTTTGCAAGTAGCTAAAAGGCAGCAAAGTATTTTTAGCGGCTTTCTAGCTTGGTAAGGTTCAAGTATAAAGAACCTTGCTTAAATGAATAAAAAGCGGCAAAGCTCTCTTAAATAACTAAAAGGCAGTTAGAATCATTTATCGGCCTTTAAGCTTTGCATTGTTTCTACTTTTACAATAAATAAACTAGTATAAAAAACCATGTTAGTCAGTACGCAAAGTAAAATACATAATTTTTACAAAGCTTTGCTTAGCAAAAAAGCCGTTAAATAGCAGTACATCGCTAAAAAGCGGCAAACTCACAAGCCCCCGCACCCCTTATAACGGGCACGCTAGGCTGGCGGGGTGCGGCTGTTTAGGGAAAAATAAACTATACACGGATGAGGAAGTTCGCTGGTGTCGCGTTTCCCGCTAAAATCGTCACTCGACATGGCGGGAAGGTTTCCAAGGTACGTATTTTATTTAATTAACGAAGTTATTAAAAAAAATTATAGCTTATAATTGGATTTCTTTTTGTTTACTGCAAAATAGTATCGAGCGAGATCGACAAGCAGGCGGCTTATGTTCTTGAGTCAAGCTAGCCGTAAAATTTTTCTATGAGCTAGCCACTATGAATTGAAAACTGAATGCAGTCGAACAATATATTATTTACCTACATCCATACCCTAATATGTCTATTTTATAGTCAGGATCGATGAGCAAACACCCTATATTTAGATATGAGTATCTGTTGCTGTATCTTAATGTTTACATTTTAGTATCGGTAACCGATACCTTAATTACGTTCAAATTTCGAACGTCTTCTTAAAAAGTAAAAATTAATAGGTTTTTTCGATTATCGAATTAGTCGATTAGTAATTTTATGTTCCATTCCTATACATTTAATTCGATGCTGAAATTATAACAATCGATTTGAGAATCGAAATCAACTCGAGTCTAGATTGTTTATGGATGTTAAAAACTACAAACGTCAGTCATTATGACAGTACTAACTTTTACATACAGATTATGTTGGTAACTAGGGCGTTTGCTCATCGATCCTGACTATAAAATAGACATACATATTATCATTATGAATGAAGATAAAGTTATGTATGTGACTGTACATAATTAGGCATTAAAATACTCATGTGATCCTTTTATGAAACGAACGAATGCACATTCGTATTTTAATGACCCTCATTATGCAACAGCCACATAAATAACTATTCGTTCCTCAGTCAGATAAGACGTATTTTTAAATATAAATTAGGTACCTTAACAAAGTTAATTTACTTATTTATGTTAGATGTAGATATTTTTGAGGTCCATTATTTACGTTGAAGTACGGTATGTTTGCTCGAATCAATACATTATTTCACAGCTTATTAACGACAGACCTAATTGAACGGCCTTATTGGGGCAGTAGCTAAGGAATGTGCTTTTGAATGGTGTGATTTGGTGTATTTCTTTTAAATTATTTACTTACTTAACTTACCGTAACTGATATAATAATAAATTAATAACTTATAAGTGGTTTATGTAACACGAAACAAAACCAAGTTAATTCTGAAATTTCTGATAGTCAACATTTTACATTCAAGTATTAATTCGAAAGACCACAAATTTTAAGGTGTTTATGAAAGAGTATACTGATTCTCTTATGTTGTGTAATGATTTTCTTTAATATTAAGGACGAAGAATAACTTTTTTAAATATTGGACAACATCACATATATTGATCTGACCCCAAAGTAAGTAGCGTAAGCACTTGTGTTATGGGTATCAGAAATATATACTTAAATACAAATAAACATCCAGACACATAACAAACACAAATGTTCATCACATAAGTCTTTGTTCTGGGTGGGATTCAAACCCACGACCCCTGGCGCATAAGGCAGGGTCACTACCAAATGCGCCATCGGGCCACTCAAGCCTATTTACTTCGTCTTTTCAGAGTTCATTTTCAGCCCTACGCGTAGTAAAGCTTGGCTTAGGTCGCTAAGCATATTCTTAACCTGCTCAGATGACTGTGCGAGGATCACGATGTCATCCGCAAAACGGAGGTGACTCAAACTCGGTCCACATTTATACCTTTATATTTCCAGTTCAAAGTTTGAAGACGTCTTCGAGTGCATTAGCAAAGCTTTGGTGATATTACATTGGCGTACGCCACTTTTAATAGGGATAGTTGTAGTACTACCTTGGACTTGGACAGACATAGTCGCTGACTGGTATAGGTTTTTCAGCAGGTTGATGTATCTATAGGGGTGTTGGCCCAAAAGGAGAGCGGGAACGAGGATGAGTCGTGTGCGCCTGGTGTAGCGCAATCGTCAACACCGAGTGGACCAGATGTGGTTACCGCACGCGAGTACGGTCTTAGGCCCAGGATTTGTTGTAAAAACCTTAGTCAACACCGCAACGCTGTAGTGAATCAAAGACAACTCAGTGTTCTACCCAGTCGAACGCTTTTTTGTAGTCTTAGAATGCAAGGTAAAGAGGTCGGTTAAACTCGCTGTTTTTCTGTATCACCAGCTGCCTTAGCGTGAATATGTGGTCTAACGTGCTGAAACCACTTCTAAATCCCGCTTGCTCTTTAGATTGGTGTTCATAGGAAGAATACTCGTACTTTATAAATTTGACTTAGTAGTGATAGCGTCTACTTTGAAGGTTTTGTAAAAAAATAATGATGATTTTGCTAGCCTAAATAGCAGTTATATGAAAGGGTTTGATAATTTACCGCTTTTTAGCTATGCACAACTGTAATAAAAGTTATTAATAAATAAAAGTAAAGCAGTTAAGCCACATAAACTTGGCTAAAAGGCGGCTATGTGTAGTTAGCCGCTTTATTGCTATGAATAAGATCAATATAACTGCTTTATAGTTATGTAAATGTGGCTGTTTTTGAAAAATTCACAACTATAAAGCAGTTAAAACCTTTTAGCCGCCATTTAATTTTGTACACCTTAAGTTATTTTTAAAAGTTTACAAAATTGAGGGAAAAATATGTGTTTAGTTTAAAGAATATTACCAATTGTCTAAATCAACAAATTTCATGTGAAAGTTGACAAAAAGACCTTTCTTTTGGTGTATGACACATATTTGTACATACTTTTATTAAGGAGTAGCATCGATTTGAAAATTTTGCCGCTTATTTGCTCAATAACTCAAAAGTAGTTTTTGTCATTTAGCGGCCTTTTAGTTTATAGACGGCAGACATGTCCATAACATAAATGTTTGTCCTAAGTGAGATTGATGTAAATACATAAGTATATTTTTGCAGTGCCTTCGTTGTTGCTGATACCGAGTGATACCCATATAATACAAGTGCCAAAGCTACTTACTTTGGGGTCAGATGATATGAATGTGATGTTTTCAAATATTCAATTATTTGTACAGATGTAAAAATAGTGGTATAGTGTTTTTTATTAAAAAAAACCTTTTCTCCTTAAAATTCCAAATCGTAGTTGGAATCTGATACTGGGGCTAACATTTTACAAATACAAGAGAACGTACTCTACCATTTTTTTACATAAAAAAATATATCGCCAAAAAGGGTGATTCAATTAATTTCGTAGGGATGTTTTCCATTGAATGATTTTGCGTAGGCACTGATGCCTGCCTGAGGGCTAAAACTGTGCGAGAACAAATGGATTTGATTTAAAACAGGTTTGTAAAAGGTCAAGCACTATATTGTTAAGGGATTATAATTATTAGAGAAGGTTCAGTACTTCATGGATATGATTTGGCCTCTATTAACTTCGTGTTCACGAAGATGATCATAGTTTTCGTAGAAATGACATCGATATTTATTTTGATTGCAATGATTTATGATGATTTGATTATGAAAAAGTTTCTTTTTTAATTTCGTTCAAATAATAAGATATTTTTTTAGATTTTGAAGTTCTGTAATCCATACAAATTTGAATTTTTCATAAATATCTTTGATTTTCAAAAGCTAAAGTTAATACAAAGTTACTGCTTCGATAATATAGAACATATCAACGAAAATAAAAATAATGAAAATCCGCGTAGGTTGTTGTTGAACGATCCTACTATGTAAATTATAAATGCGTAAGTCTGGATGTTCGCCTTAACGGCTGAACGGATTTAGATGAAATTTGGCATTAGATTTATAACCAGGATTAGGACATAGGCTATAAAATTCCTACGGGAAACGTCTCATTTCATTTCTCATTTGAAAAAGAAATTACGCGCGGGTGAAACTGCGGGCGGAAAGATAGTTAAAAATAAATTAAATAACAATTTTAATACACAACGAAGTGCATTTTCTAATTAAAGATTAATAGTCCGATCTTAAACGCTTTTCTTTCCACGTGTACGCCATCATACATTCAAGAGCGCTGTGTACACGTGCGCATTGCTTAGGTAACTAAGAATGGCTTGTTTGTTTTGAAATGCGGTCTGTGCTGGCATGAATGAGAATGCACCTCTTTAGAATAGCGTTTCATGCGGTTTGAAGGGACATTGGGGTTTTTCCGTTGTCCCGGCAGATGAAGTGGGAAGCGTTAATATGATGACTGATCTGATGACTGTGATAGTGGAGAATAAAGCACTATTAGTCCTCGTACAGTATGTGTCCAGATTTTTTGAAAAAAATTACTACAAAAAATAATTACTTTCAGTATTTTCTGCTAAATGTATACAAAAAAGTACTTAGGTATTTTTAATTTAATTATTATTAAAGGACAAAGTAATTAGTTAATGGGATAAAAGATCTAAAAGATGTAAAAACTGTGCTTGATTTTTTCTTGAGACGGAGAGAAATAGATGAGATATTTCATTCTATTTCGCTTGTATTTCAACTTTATACACGTTTTTTTTTTGGTTAAATTTCGTTTTGGTTTTTTATGAAAGCGTGACACCATTATCTTTGTTATGTTTTACACCAATTATTTTTTATTTTATACTAAGTAAGATGGCAAACAGACACGCAGCCCACCTGATGGTAAGCGGCCACTGCGGCGCCATTGAGGGACACTTCATCAGGAAGCGTCGCTCAATGTGCTGCCAGACTGTATGTAGGCTCATTTGATCTTCGAGCCATTGATTGTGTGTGTACTGCCTACCACATTAATACTGCTGGAACTCAGCCAGAGCTTCACCTGTGGGGGTGGTAGCTTGCCAGTCGGACTCTGAAAAAGCCCTACCATCAACCAAATTACAAATGCCTACTAAGCTACATACAAAAATCAAAATCAAAATCAAAATATTCTTTATTCATGTAAACTTGTATCAAGTATTTATGAATCGTCAATTACAGAGTGACTCTACCACCGGTATCGGAATGCAGTCATCTGTCGAGAAGAACCGGCAAGAAACTCGACAGTTACTCTTTTTAATCGCCAAAGAAATTTATACAACAATGATAATAAATCTATCTATACTAAGCCATACAGTTTTTCGTGTGAATGTAGATATAATAATAATAATAAAGAAAAAAAATTACAACTGTAGGACGTAGTGTAGATATAACAACAACATGAACAACAATGACAACAGATTAAAATACAGTTTGCGCTGACAGGGAGCGAAGCATTCCTACTACCATTATCTACAGATCTCCATCATTAAGAAAATCTTCAATTTTATAGTAACCTTTTTTCATCAGACGGGTCTTGATCCACGACTTAAATTGATTTATGGGTAAGCTAACAACATCCATTGGCAATTTATTATACATTGTAATACTTAATCCTTTAAAAGAATTTCCAATCTTTTGTAGCCTAATATTTGGAATAGCAAGCCTATGTTTATTTCTTGTGTTAAATTGATGACAATCTGATTTCTTTGAAAAATTTTGTATGTTCTTTTGTACATACATAACACAATCCAGTATATATTGTGATGGCACAGTTAATATATTTATTTCCCGGAATAATTCTCTTAACGAGTCACGGGTTTTGAGGCCATAGATAGCGCGGATGGCTCTCTTTTGCAAAATAAATATATTGTTTATGTCAGCGGCAGATCCCCATAAGAGCAGCCCATATGACATAATACTGTGGAAGTAACTGAAATAAACTAGTCTCGCCGTTTCCACATCAGTCAGATTTCTTATTTTTCTGACAGCATATGCGGCTGAGCTAAGTCTTTTGGCAAGAGCAGTTACATGAGGCCCCCACTGCAATTTAGAGTCGAGGGTTATCCCCAGAAACACTGTTGAATTGACAATTTCAATGAGTTCTCCATTTACAGTGATCTCAGGAACCACCTGTCGCACATTCGGCATTGTGAATTTAACACATTTCGTTTTATTGGTGTTCAATAACAAATTGTTAACAGTAAACCAGTGTAAAGTTTGTGAGACAGCATTACTCACATCGTCAAATGATTGTTTTCGTCTGTCAACTTTAAATATAAGGGAGGTATCATCAGCGAATAACACTGTGTCACACAGGTTTTCTGTATAATATGGAAGATCATTAATATAAATTAAAAAGAACAAAGGTCCTAGTATTGAGCCTTGAGGGACCCCCAACAGTAAAGGGGCTCCTTTGGAATCAATACCATTCACGTTTACCTTCTGGATTCTGTCAGATAGGTACGACCTTATAAGACTTAACGCGTTGGCAGAGATGCCATAATGCCGCAACTTCATCAACAATGTCTCGTGATCAACACAGTCGAAAGCTTTAGACAGATCGCAGAATATACCTATAGCATCTTGCTTATTATCCCAGGCATCAAAAATATGTTTGAGGAGTGCTATACCTGCATCTGTAGTAGACTTGCCTCTAGTGAACCCAAACTGATTACTATGTAATAAATTATTTACTTTAAAATGAGAAAGCAATTGAGAATAAATAAGCTTTTCAAATATTTTACTTAATGTTGGGAGAATCGATATTGGTCTAAAATTGGATGGGTCACTTTTTTCGCCTGATTTGAATAATGGTATTATTTTACTGTGCTTCATTAAATCTGGAAATTCACCATCATCCACGCATTGATTAAAAATAATAGCTAAATGAGGTGCAATAGAATGGATTATATTTTTTAATATATCCATTGAGATTCCCCATAGATCTTCGGTTCTTTTCATGTTCAGTTCTTTGAAAGTTTTATAAATTACTTCAGGACTGACATGGGTAAATTTAAAGGATGTTACACACTCATCCACATGAGATTTGAGGAGGGAGTTGGCAAGATGTGGGCTAGAATTTAATTGACAAGTAGTTTTGACTGCAATGTTAGAGAAAAACGATTCAAATGCATTCGCCACATTAGCATTAGAATCATGAATAATACCGTCAATATTTAAAGAGATCTTGCTAGTTTGTGTTTTATTTTTACAAGTCTCTTTATTAATGATTTTCCACGTAGCTTTGCTTTTGTTAGTGGCTTTCGATATTTTATCTTTTAAGTAATTTGATTTTGCTACTGCACATACTTTTTTAAATAATTTAGAATATTTTCGTACATATTCTACAGTAGCAGGGTTATTTGACTGTGTTTTCATTTCATATAATTCAAATAACCTTCTTCTACTTTTGTAAATTCCCGTGGTAGCCCAGGCACTAAAGTTAGTCTTATTACTATCGATTTTAATAGTTTTTTTTGTAAATACAGATCTAAATTCTTTTTCTACAATATCAAATAATTTTTCATACTGTTTGTGTCCATCGGCACCACTAAGATCTGTCATGGACAATTTATTGTCTATACGCTCCTTAAATAGATTTCTGCGGTGTACTGTAATAGGCCTACAAACAATAGTCGACGGAGAACGAGCAAGAGGGCACTCAAACACTGCCAACTGTCCGCTGTGATCAGAATTTATAAAATTTATAATACTTTTTTTATTTACACTGTCATTGCAAAAAATATTATCCAAACACGTAGCTGAGGTAGCTGTTATTCGCGTAGGTTCATTAAAAAGTGGATATAAATCAAAAGATTGGAAAAGATTAAGAAATCTACTAGAGTTTTGTACATCTAAAATATTAACATTAAAATCACCACACACTATAACTTTTTTATTGGTGGTACATAACTTTCTTAAGACATCTTCCATAACAGACTCAAATTCATTATAATTAGCAGATGGAGGTCTATAAACACAGGCAATAATATGCCGCTCTAACTCTGCACACGCTATCTCAATAGTTCGCTCAACTGAGGCAGACACAATATCTTTACGTTCTTTAAATTCAATTGAGCTTTTTAGTAATATAAGTGACCCACCTCTAATGGCCGTGCCTCTGGTAAACGAACTAGCGAGTTTGTAATCATTTATACTTATAATTAACTCATGTTGCTTTAACCAGTGTTCAGTAACACAAAACACATGAATATTCCCATCATTTAAAAATAATTCAAGTTCCAGCTCTTTTCCAGAGACACCCTGTATATTCTGATGAATAACATTTAAATAATTTTGATTTTTCTTAATTACTAATTTGCAAGAGTTATCCTCTATTGTCTTGGACTTAAATTTAAATGATTAATTGGAATGGATTCCAATGTCTTATTAAAAATGTCCTTAATATTAAATGCTAACAAATTAGCTAATTCAATTTTTATTTTATAAGGCAAATAAAAACTTTTGCCAGTCACAATAAAATTAAAATTAATAAATTTGTTTGTGTCAAAAAACACAAATTTGTCACTATGACATGTACAATTGTATAAAGAAGTATTCAATATGTGAATACTGTTATTTTGATTATTTGTGTAACACCTGGAAAAGGGAAAACCACACAAAATAACTTTCTTTACATTAATTTTATCCAATACTGAAAGTGACTTTATAATCTCCCTTTTACAGGTGTTCAGTCCGTTACCCATCATTAATACAATGATGGAGTTCTCATTTAAATTACAATGTAATATCCTCTCAATTATTTGACTAAGAGGAGCACCTGGCAAACAATAGTTGATAACATTGCCATTTATTCTATACTTAAGAAGAGGCCCATAGCCAACCCCGAACCCATCAGAAAAAAGGTAAACATCCTCTTTTTTATCTGATGATGATACAATGGTATTGGATAAGTCACTTGTGTCAATTACATTTAAAGGTGACTGTGAGCTATCAGTGCTGTCGCCCTGGTGCTGCTCAGTGGGACCTGCACTTATGTAGCTACACTGGCTTATTAGTTTATCTACTGTATTATTATGCTCACTGATTTGAGCCTGTGCAGCCACATATTTGCACGTCACACCCTCTAAGGATTTCTGCAGACTTTTAATCTCATCCTGAAGCTCCTGGGTTTCAATTTCATGCCGTGCCCTACTTTCGTCCAATTTTTTGCTAAATAGCTCCAAACTATCTAATAAATCTACACGTTGTTTTCTTAATACAATATTGTTAAAAAAACATTTTTGTTTCTTTATCAATTTGTTTGTTTTCGTTATAAATTTGTTTATTTTACAATATTTCTTAATTTTATTTTTACTTATAGGCTTAATAACTCTATTTTCTACTAACACTGAGCACTGGTTTTCAATGACACTATGTCCACTAGGCGACGGAATCAGGAAATCAGCTCAATGTTATCAATATTGATTTTCCTGACACACATAACTACCAAAATTAAATGTCCTGGCCCTTCATTTTCCTTTATGAAATGCTCCTCGCCCCATCCGTTTGTTATGCAACACGGATCGTGAATTTGTAATTGAAAAAGGTGCGGCTATGACAAATGTTGACGAGCCGTTGTTTGGTAAATTGGTAAAGCTACAATATAATATATGTCGCAATACTCGCGACGACAGCGCCACCAAGCGGCGATTATAGGCAACGCGTATAGCAGCGGGACGCCAGCGCCCCACCCAGTGGCGTTGACAGAGTCTACGACGTGGCGGGGCGCGGCGCAACGCTCACTTCGCTCCGGACCGCCAAGCAGTGAACTCGTCTAGAAACTGTCGCGTAGGTACCGTTACTATGCTTTCGCTTATTTGAAGTTGTTATTTGCTTACTGTGAAGTGTGTGTAGTGTGTGAGTGAAGTTATTCTCAGTTCAGAATAAAAATCAGTGATCAACGTTCGTGTTTATGATTTGAACCAACATTTCCCACTAGAACGCCCACATTGCTTTCAAAATATGGCCAATAATAACGACGAAGAAATACCCACCCCGCCGACATATATATGCACCATAACCGCAGGCTAGCTAAACCTGCGGCCGTGTGTGGGACTCGAGACTAAAACGTCTACTACCCACTAAACTCCCCCGGTTCCCGTTCACACCCGATTGGGACGAGCCGGTGCCAGCGTTAAGTGCTACAAGAAAACTGGGATATTCAGTTTTTTTACGAAAACAGGTAATTACCTAGAATATTGTTTAATTTTACCAAAGCAAAGATTCTTTTATACCACATCAGTTGGCAAACAGACATGCAGCCCACCTAGAATCGAACCCACGACCACCAGGTTTAATACCCGAGTGGCTTAGCCACTGTTCCACAGAGGCGGTCAAAGTAGACAATGCAAAGGAGTGTATGGAAGAATATATTTCATAGAAATAGACAAACCATGCAATCGTTTCGCCATAGTATTGAGAACTATTCAATTGCCATACTACTTAATTACTATTGATTAACTTACATCTTTGATTTAAAGTATGACAGAATAAAAATAAAAGAAACACTAAATTAATGAATTTGGCATTTTTTTTGCTGGTTGCCTGATGGTAATCGATCACCGCCGCCCATGGACATCTGCAACACCAGAGGGATTGCTAATGCGTTGCCAGCCTTTTAAGGGGAGGGTGTGGGTCTCCGGCACTCTCACAAACCAGGCGAAACACAATAGTAGTCACTATTATTTTACGCTGGTGTTATGTGAGAGGGTGGTACTTCTTCGGAGGAGCCGGTCCATTCTTACTGTAAAACAGCATGGCTCACTTCTAACCAGTTCTTGCAATATAACTGTTCTAGAAAATTCTCTGTGATAAAAGTACTGCTTATCACCGTAACGAATCGGCTTACATAGAGTATATTTATTGAGTGTGTTTGTCTTTAATTTAT